>NBBA01000003.1:0-1240357 GCA_002794785.1 Coniferiporia sulphurascens
TTGGCGTGCTTATCCTGGGGCACGCATTCGCTTCAAGTTTGTCACAGAGGTATGTATGCGTGTATTCTTAGCGGTCTTGCACAGGATGTTCTTGCCATATCAATACGGCAAAATCTCGTCAGAGAAGGCATTAATGCTGTTTGCCAGCTGTTAGGGGAAAAAAAAAAAATGGCCGACTCCTCGCCCGCGCAAATACATGCCCGAGATAATAATTCTTATGCGCAGGATCCATCGCAAGTGCTGAGCGGCGTGAGAGGTCGTAAGGTAGGAACTCCAACAGTAAAAACGTGCTTCCGAACTCATCACAAACATGCGCAGTTTTTGACAGTATCCCGACGACACGCGTTCAAACTCAGTTTAGACAGGACAGTCATCACATATGCAACCCGACAGTGCTTGATCATCGTGAGAGGGACCTTATTAAGCTGCGAAATAACTTATCTATTTACTATTACGCTCAGTTAACACAAAAAACCGTCCGACTTGGACCAAACAACCGGGTGGATCGGGAATAGTGACAACAACTCGACCTATGAAAAACGGTGGCGGCGGGAGCTCAGCAAGACTCTTGATGCATGAGCAGGAGCAGCTCGGCGCGCATGTCCTCTGGTGATTTGCTCGCCGCGTTCGCGTCAGTCTTGACATTGTCCAACCACCATCTCAGACGATCACGCTGCTCTGCGGGGGTGTAAGAGTCCGCGAGGCTAATGAGATTCACGTTAGCAGTGGGGAGATAGGAACAGTAAATTGAAAGAACTGACAAACCACGATCCCATAAAACGCCCGTTACTTCATCCTGCTTCAGTCTGGCACCCTTGCCTTCGAGTAGAAGGAGGGAATCCTCTGTCGTTATGGAACGAAGGTACTTGATTAGGCGTCGGCGTTGCATGCCGAAGAACCCAAACGATGAAATGCCAACAGTACTGCAAAACCATAGATAAGTCTCAACACGGAGGCAGCTAGATCGGCAAAAATTACGACCTGCACAGTAATTTGACCTCCTCCTCGCCAAACGATTTGAGCCGTACATCCCCAATATCGGTGTTACGGAAGTGTCCTGAGTCCTTCGCAGTTACGTATGCTTCACGCTGGCGTTCGTGGCGCTTGGAGCTAATCCTGGCGCTCTGGGAGGGCAGGACACAAGTAGAAGGTAGCATGCCCGGCACATACATTACGATAAGAGGAATGATCTCCTCGATGACGAGGAACGTGAGGACAAACGGTACCAACCTAAGGCGATCAGGTGAGTGTCGGAACAGAATATAGCAATGCAATGGTTGGGCTGGATCTTTGAAAATACGCACTTCAACATGTCTGACTCATTCGTAACTATGAACTTGTGCTCTCTCCAATTTAAGCTAGTACCACCGCTTTCTACGCGCGCCCTGATTCTTTTGACTTCTTTTCGATTTGAAAAGACGAATTTCAGGCCAGCCCAATAGAATTTCTGAAAAAGAAAAAAAGTACGATGTCAGCACTAAAACCCGCAAGTCTATAATGAAAACAATGGATACGGACAAAAAGCTCCTTTCCCTGGTGGAACAGCCTCATTACAAAATTCGCGTCTGGAGGCGGCGGCTTAAGGATACCATGTCGCGCCGCGTCATCAATATCCTTCTTCGCAATTTCTACAATTCCTGTACTCTCCGTTTCTATCAGGAGATTATCCTTCGGTGATGAAGCAGACAACGGAGGTGGCTTAGTAGGGTGTAGTTTCGACGTAGAATATGTCTCCGTTTGTAAAGATTGGGGTTGAGGTGAAGACTTGCTCGTGGGCTTTGAGCTTGCCGTGTTAGTGGACGGCTTCACCGGGCCTGGTCTGAGGTCAACCTTGGACTTCGGCTTTCCACCGACAGTGGGAGTAGGGAGTGGCGATTCGTCAGCTTTAGTTGAAGACGAACTTTGGGAGGTCTCTGTGGATAGTGTCCGTGCGTAAAGAGAGATGAAAAGGAACGTGCTTGGTACACGACGAGGACTGCTAACGCCACCACGACATCGCAAATTAAGAGGGCCTGCCGAGTGATAAAGCGCCGAAAAGTTCAGGTCAGCATGAAGATACTGGCCGCGGGAAGACCAGCGTGCAGTCGACGACCTTGCAGAGCACAACAATCTGTCAGATAATTTTACACGCACAGGCGAAAAAAAATCACCTTTCAAGAACCCGACCGCTTGCACCGGATAAGAGGCGCGACTTGATCATCAACTGGCCGGTTGTCGTTGTTCTCTCTTATCCAGAGCGGCGCAGGATACTCAGAGGGACGGTTTAAAGGAAGTGCGAATAGGGTCGGCAGGAAACCTCGAATAGTGCCGGCAGTGTGACGCACGCGTCCTTCCCCAAGCGGACCACAAAACCCACGTGTCACACGCATTACTACTTGGAAGTTGTACACAAGTACCAAACACTGCGTCGAACTTATGTCCACAGCTCTGCCACAGGAAAAATGGAGAAACTTTTATTAATACCGAATCGACTCAGGCATGGGCGTGACGCTATTTATTTCCAAGAGTAAACGGCCGCAACTTTGAAAATCAACAGTTTTTTTAAATGATCGATATACAAGATAGCAGACAAGAAGCGACACGGTGTAAAATTAATCAATGACTAGTACTGCGTGCTACTCACGAGTCAACAACAAAAGCGCGTATATTCGCGCGCTCGCGTTGCTGAATGCCCTCCCTCCAGAAAGCCAGGTCGAGGTCAGGGCAAGGTGCGAGGACAATTGCACGGATGACGAGGTTGGAGTCTATTATCGGCGCGTCTACGAACGCTGGAATGGTCGGGATAGGAAGTTCGTCCTAGAATGCCCGATAAACATGCTAATATAAACCTGCCTTACGAAAGCCTTGATCTCTCATACGCGTACCTCAACTCGTTCCAGGTAGCCAGATATTGTTACGATCGCTTTGAACTCCCGCAGATCCGGTTGCGCAAGCATCTCTTCCAGGACGAGTGTTACATCAACGAGACATGCATTGTTTGCTTCGTCTTGGATTAAGAGAAGCTGGGACTCGTGATCATACGACAGAAACCTACGCGCCGTCATCAGTACTAGTCTTACGGAATTCGGCAGCATACAAGACGGCATGTACCTTCCCGCAAGACGCAGCTTTTGATCCAGCAACGAAGAATTTAGCGAAGAGATAAGAACAGGTAGCGCAGATGCAGGTTGGTTGGACATGTGTTCTAGTAAGTCACATCAAGTCGACAGCGCCCATTTGTGCGTGGTTTTTTCGAGGACACTAGTAGCTAACGTTTCGTTTATTCAGGCCCGATCTGATGGCCAGGGGGTGTTGTTAATCACGTCCTTGACTGCGGTTTTTTCGATGCGGAAAGGGATATCGACAACTTGAACTTGAAGTGCAGGCACGCGTACGGCCAATTTTGATCGCCGCTTGACTATCGCCACCGGCTATGATCGGCCCGGGCAGGAGAGGCTACTAACTGAGTCTTCAAGGATGCTCGAGTTCCTCAAGTACCTGCTACAACAGAAACGTCATATCTGGCAAAGAAACTAGTTCAATTCAGGCCGAAGGGACTGAAAATAACAGATGCGTTCTGGGACAACTTCAGGGATACAGCTCTTGACACTGGACTGTCTCTCGTCTCCTCTGAATCATCAACATCTCCGCGGACCGCTCGTTTATCACTGCCTTTCGTACGATACTACTTAATGAATGCTTCCAGCCAAACACGTCATAACGAATAATATGATCGGACCACTTGTCGTAAAACTACTGTGCTAGCCACCCTTTTCATTGGTGGTGTCACTGCAAAATTATTTTCAACCCTGAGCTAAGGCGAACAGTACTAGTACTAGTATAGCTCTGTGGAAGATCCGCAGCCATATAATACGCTGAGTGTCTCACCAAGTGGTATCTCAAGTCTGCTTTTCCTACGGTAAAACCAACAAGATGGCGGTAGAAACCTCCGCAAAACATTTTCTGCTCATTGGATACTCGGCATGGGGTATAACGTTCCCTCGATGCTTCTAGTCCACACACTAATCGCAGCTGCACGTACTAGGTCACATGCGCCCGATAAGCTCTTTTGCAGCTCTCATTGCACAGGAGCGACGCTATAAAGTGACTTTGATAACGACTCGATTCCTGTTTGACAAAGTCATCGGCGAGCTTGCCGCGCATTTCCCGGGTCATGAACGCGAAGAAATCGAGAAACTCATAACGTACGCTGTCTCATTTCCGTATAAGCCAATCGCAGCTCTGACGACTAAAATCCTGTCAAAAAAATCCTTGTCAAAAGTGTGGTGGCGGCGAGCGAGAACGACTCCGAGTGGGCACTCGAAGAGTTCTTGAAAGACTTCCATACAGCCCTCACAGGGGCTTTCACAACCCAGACAATAAGGTGTGGCAAGACAGGTAAAGTCCATTCATTGCCTGCCCCTGACGTCGTGCTCGGAGACGTAAGTTAATTCCCTCATCTAACCTTTCAAAATAATAACTCTGCACATCGGCAGCCCCTCGATTACACTACGCTTGAGATCGGACGCAAACTAGTCTCCAAGCGTGTCAAATTCCTCGCGTTTATCCCTGGTTCTGCATACTTCACCCTTCGCCTGTACGGGCCGCAGAAACTCGGCGGAATTGGAGACCTTGAAGCGAGGGCCATCGAAGAGATACAACGGACCGGTAAAACTATCTTCCAAGCTTGCGACGACGTATGTTTCTTATGCTTGTAGCTGTGAGGTAAAGGATGTGCGCTTACGTTTTATACAGATCGCGGGGCATTGTGACGGATCTGTAATTACTCTTCCAGGTCTTCCACCCTTTTATGATTATGAGGCGCGTCCTCAAGAGGTGGGAATACGCTCTCGTTTTGTGAACCAATTACTAACCATGAATTCAACAGTTGCCGTGGCCACTTTACGCCATACTTTTCCTGCATTCGCACAGGTAATGAGGTTGCTATTAAAAAGAGATGTGGAGAAGCTTAGTACGCACATTATCATTTACAACAGATATATGCTGGAATGCGACGGCGCTGTTCTAATGTCCTCGAAGGCACATGAACCGCAGGCCATCGCGGCCCTCGAAGACTGGTTCTTAGAGACAAACCGTCCAGTCTATTCTGTCGGACCACTTCTCCCATTTGCGGACTTCAAAGCCGGAAACAGCTCTCTGATCACAGACACATCAAACTGCAGAAAAAGTGAGGTGGTTAGTTTTCTGGATAACGTTCTTAAGAAATATGGAGAACGATCTTTGCTTTATGTTTGTGCGCGCTTACTTCTCGTCGTGGCCATCGTACTGATGTCAAACTTTAGATTTCTTTCGGGACTGTCTACTGGCCTAACAAACCTGAATCGATATACTCGCTGATAGACGAGATCATTGCGCTGGGAATACCTTTCGTAAGCCGTCCGTTCCTCCTAGTCTAAGGAGGGGAACCTACATTACTGGTCTTTCATAAATCAGGTATTCACAAAAGCAGGAACGTTGTCGGCAAGCTTGCCTGACGAGGTCAAGAACAAAATAGAGTCTTCTGGACTTGGACTTTTCAATTCGTGGAGCCCACAGAAGGACGTCCTCAGCCACCCTGTACGTCTGGTGACAGATTCGCTATGCGGACTGTAGCTGAATATATGCATATATCACAGGCCACAGGCTGGTTTGTCTCTCACTGCGGCCAAAATAGCGTCATGGAGGCGCTCGCATTCGGCGTTCCCATGTAAGTTTCGCGCTCCTTGGGAAAGTCACGCATTATTTGACTTGTGGTGTTGGGGATTCGAACAGGATATGCTGGCCTTACGACTTTGACCAGCCGTACAACGCGATGCTTGTATCCTTAGTACACAACGTTGGATATGAGCTCTTGCAAGTCCGCTCTGGCGAGAAAGGCCTGAAAAAGGCACACCGGGCGACTTCCGAGGACGAAAATCCGAAGGACGAGGAGAGTGCATGGCGTGCGGAGATGCGCGATGTATTGACTAGGGCGCGCGGCGCGGATGGGGAGCGGAAGAGGGGAAATGCACAGAAAATGAAGTTGCGCGTCGCGGAGAGCTGGAAAGAGGGTGGGAGTGCAAGAGATGCGTTTTATGAATTTTTGAAGTTGGCGGAATGATGAATACAGACTCCACGCTAGAAATTGTGAAGGAACACGCCTTGATCGGCTGCTATAGAGGAAAGCTCGCTCTGCGGGCGCCAATACCACTAGTCGATACGGGGCCTTTTTTATATGTGGTTTCAAAACTCAGGCGTAGGCCGGATTTCTCGTTATGTATGCTTAGTTATAGATGTTCGTTTTGCCGATGCGAAGTGATTAGGACATGTTTATAAAAGTGCGTAGGGTCTTGAGGCAATTGGAAAAGCTCACTTTAATTCAAGGCAATCAATCTACTGGCAGAGATTTCACATCTACTTCCACCAAAAATAAATGTCACAGGAATGAAAGGTAGAGTTGCGATACGCAGTATTCCGTGAAGTCTATTAATCGGATGTTTAGAGGTGTTTACAAAGTGGACTTTGTTGGGCGGATCGGGATTACTCAGGCCGATGTGGCGGGCCGTCGGCATCACGCTCGGCGGCAGCTGCACGTGAAACCCTGTGGATGTAGCGACGACCCAGTACAACTGGCATTAAACCTCAACGCCGACTATGTCCAAGCACAGGCTCTCTCCAGCGCCTCTGCCGCCCGCCAAGCGGCAGCACTCGCGTGCAGAGCAGAAAATCTCATCCTCACTTCTGCTCAACTTCGACGCCTCGCTCTACGACGAGCTCGTGCTCGTTATCTTCTCACACCTTTCATGGACCGACCTATGTACGATACAGCCCATCAACCGCCACTGGGCTCGCCTTGCGACTGATAACCAGGTACTTAACTCCGTTGTTTAAATTGTCGAAAGAAGAAGCTGGAGTTGCCCGACGTTTCGTAGTTGTGGAAGGCGCAGTTCATCCGTGAGTATGGGCGGCTGCGACTAAGGGGGTCGCGAGGCTTTGTCGCTAGGAAGGATGGGCGCGAGGTGAAGCCCATGCCGCATAGGTCGAAGGAAGATGATCACATAGATTGGAAGTGGATGTTTCGTATAAGTTCGAACTGGCGGAAAGGTATGAATCACTCTTGTGATTTATTTTGCAAACGGTCTTATCTGCATTCAGGGCGTTGCGAATTGGAGAGATTCATAGAACCCACTATATCTCCAGCATCCCTTCGGGATGCGCTTCATAGCTGTACTCTCCTCGCTGGTCCTTTTACGTTTACAACATCTTCAGAAGAATCTGCGTCGCCTCCTGTTTATCTCCATCGGCGAGACTCAGCTCCATACATACTAAAGGGCAAGCATAGAGCGAATACGTCGACACGCGTAACTACCCTTGCGTTGGACCAATCACCTCCTTCCCCTGTGGACTCTACGCTTCGAATTGCAGCTTTCTACGACACAGGAGAATTCACTATATTCTCTGTTGACCATGGTTCGCCTCAGCATTCTCGGAGATCAATGAGCTATTGTCCCTACGCAAGAAACGAGCGGACATCGCCTATCCGGCAGGCGGTGTACCATCACCCATTGCTCATTACCCTATCGCAATCTTTCCACTTATCTTTATATAATTTATCAAGTGGTGCTATTGTTCATTCCCAAACGCTCACGTCGTTCACGTCGTTCCTTCCCACCTCGATGGTTTTAACCCCAGGATCAGGGAATTACAGACTTGTTCTTGCGTACTCTGCTCCGGTGTACCCTGCCCACTGGAACGCGGCGGTTACTGTGCTTGTCATCTCATCGTGCGAACCCGCTGCTTCAAACGCGTCTTCAAGCAGGGAAGACACTTCGGATTCGGCTCGTCCGTGCACTGTGATCGCTACGCAGACTGTGCGCTCGTACGATGTCCCCTCGGGCTGGATTGACGAAAAAGCGCTTCGCCTGATGCAGGAGCAGTGGGGACGCAAGGTCGCACGCGTAGCGGATACGCAAACAGACGGAAAATGGATGGTACTCGCTCCAGCAGACCGGTTGCCTCTCTCATCTTCCCATACAGTACATTCAAGCATCGGAACTACGTCGTGCGCGTTGCAGCTTTACCGTTTGTACCTCCCGTCGTCGCTATCGCCGACGACGAGGAGTGGTACGGGCAAGGGTCTGCAGTCGTCAGGCTCTTTGCGGATGACCTTTGTGCGCATGCTGCATGGACACACGGGCCCTGTGATTTCGGTCGCGGTCGCGGACGGGCGTTGTGTTAGCCTTGGTGCGGACGGGAGTCTGTGGGTTTGGGACCTCGAAAAAGGATGGGGCGTTGAGGTGCAGGCGCCACATCGAGCCGTGCGCGCGGGCCCGTATTCGTCTGAGGAGGACGAGCACGGGGAGGAGGACGCTGCCGCTGCCGCCGATGTTTTTGGAGATGGGGAGGTGCCGATGGGGACGCCGCTTGGAGCTGTGGTATTTGACGAGCGGAGGATCGTGACTGCTGACGCATATGGAATTGAGGCGAGGAGGTTTGATATTTGACTAGACATGTGGGCGTCGCTCGCTTCGTCGTTTGTCTTGCATGCTCGGCTTAAGTTGTATGTTTATTGAAGATGGCTGTTGTAATAATTCCGTATTTTTATGTGTATGATACTTACATGATCGAACGGTTTGCTATTGATCTGTTAGGCGATAGGTGGCGTTGTTTGTTTATTTTACATATTCCTGCAGATACGCTGAGGTTCACGTTCACCGAAATCTATTTGGGCGTCAAGTAGGTAGCTGAGACTCCAGCGGGTGGTTCCGGTATAGAAATGGGTTTTCACTTTTGTGGATTGACTATCACCGAGTCGGATAAGGCCCCCAAGCTCCGAGCATCTGCTTACAACTTCGAGCAACGAATCCGACTAGGCAGCCCGAGTCGGGGCGGGACTAGTAAGACCAGTTTTTCAAAGGAACTGGCGCGAAAAATACTACGCCTCGTTCATATGTAACCTTATGCGCGCGTTGGGTCTGGACTGTGGACTCGGGAGAAGTAGCGAGTTGCTACGCGCGCCAGTGAGCGCGCGTAGGCTCCCCCCCCGAATACCTACGCGGCGTTGGGCGCTTGGCTTGTACCGCTTTTGCCAAGGGCTCCCGAATACCAGCTAGTGCGGAGATCACGATTCACGATTCACGATCGTCTGCAGCAGTGCCGCCTCGGCGACCCTGATGTCAACGGTACTTATGGTGGAGAGGCTTTTTATTTTAGTTTAGGGTGATGATCCATTTGACGCGTCACAACGTTGCGGCTCGCCGAGTTCCTCTGCGGTCGATAAAATTAACGTCTACCCCCCTTTTTTCTTTTCTTTATGAGTGTTTGAAACTCGAATGTATTGAAGTTATTAATACTCCCACGTCACTCAAGTGAGTGACAGAGAAATTACATCCGCTGTGTATGGCGACATCCGTTTTTTTGTCAGCGTCCAACGCAACCGCGCTGATGAACTGACGTGAGTTGATTAGAGGGATGAAGTTATGTGAGTCTTTAATCGGCAGAGTTGAAAAAGTTATTAGACAAGAGACGGAAACGGGCAGCAGACCAAGAAGAGTATCGGCAAAGTGGTGAGGCCGTATAGAGCTAGACCTGGAAACACGTTTGTTCGATCGTACCTGGAGTCCGCAGTGCTACGGGCTGCCGGAGCTGCGCTTTTCCTTTCTGATTGGGCACCCGGCTGTTGAGCACATCAATAAAATCACCTATTAACGAATAAATAAATAGGCGCCTATCAGTTGCATTTGTTTGTTTTACGGAAATAGGAAATTATCTGGGTTTCGGCATGGCCGGCACCGACCGAGCTCTGAGAATCGTCCGTACATCGAACCCATAATCAGCTCGTTCCCTCCCCGCTTCCATCTCTCCCGTCGTCGTCGTGCTCGTCCCCCTCCTCCGTCGCCAACGCCCCCTTCGCACGCACGCTTGTCGTTAGACAGCGTCTGCGTCCTGCGCGACTGTCCTTCGCTCTTTACGCTCCTATCCTCATGGCCTCACACTCTCGTTTCACACCTTACGACTCCTCAGATGTCCCGATTCCGACTACCCGCGCTCCCGCTGCCGGGGGCACCGTCCGTCGCACCAAAACACTCACTCGTCCAGAGCGAGGCATTGCCCCCGCCCCGCTGATAAACCCCTCCATCCCCCTCCTTTCCTCACCCTCCGGTGCGGTACATACCGCCGACAGCTCAGGGTGGGATGTCTGGACTGTATTTTCACGCGTTGTCACCTTTTGGGCACCTAGCGCGCTTCTTAGCTCCGTTGGCGGGCTCAAGGACAAGCTCGTCCGCCAGGCATGGAGAGAAAAGTTCGCGTTATGCTTCATCGCCCTCCTGCTTGGCGGCATTGTTGGGTTTACGACGGTGGGAATGCAAAGGGTCCTCTGTCCGAGTGATTCCTCAAGTAACGCCTCGCGTTTTTCGAGCATGGGCTCCGTGGAGGGTTCCGTCGGCGTGCAGGGCTATCTGTTTCTCGCCTCTTCTAAATCGCCAAGTACAATCACGGAGCTCGCAAAGGATCCTGGACAAGATATCACCACTCTTTTCACCCGCAGTGCGTCTCAATTTACTGCGTGCGATGGACTCGGTTTCCGCATTGCCCTTGACTCCCCTTGCAATTCGCAACTTAATTGCACATTTGGCAACTTGAACTCTTCTTCGACGTTCTCGAGTCTGGGACTCACAAACCAATCTCTTCTCATTGGGTATGACTGGGCCCAGGTGGCTGCATTGAACAACTACTTCGTCATCGACGGTGCCGTGTTGAACATGAACCCTTACATGACCCTCCATCCGAACCCGATCAGTGGAGACGACGTCGATGTTGCCCTGCGTACGCTTCTTCAAGTACAGTCCGGTGCAAGCGGAAGAGATGGGACACGCTTGTTCTATGGTCGCCCTGACGTCATGTCGGCCGTACCCTGCTTAAAAGAACGCTATTACGCAGGCAACATTGGTAAGGTCACCCCGGGCTGTTTCGTTTCACAGCTACTCCTGTATGCTGGCCTGATTGTCATTCTCGGTCTTGTCCTTGCCCGCTTCGCGATGGCGTGTGTCTTCAATTGGTTTTTATCCGCGAAACTTGCAGGCCCGCCGTCTTCTATGGATCTCAGCCGGTCTGCGGTTAGTCCCGCAGTTCTCCCCGAGGGAGCAAACGTCGCGGTTGACAACCGTACGGGCACTGCGCCGTGGGTGAACGGCGGTACTCGTCTTACCAAGAATGGGAGAGTACCGCCCAAATCGCTCAAGCCCTCAAATTCATCCACGACCCTCGTTAATGGATCCGACTCAGGCGCTTCGCCCACGATCACTCTCGCCCAAATTGGCGCCGAGCTATTTGCGGTCTGTCTAGTCACTTGCTACTCGGAAGGCGAGGACTCGCTCCGAACAACGCTAGATTCCATCTCACGTACGGAATACTCTGACCGCCGCAAGCTGCTCTTCGTCATTGCGGATGGTATGATAACGGGTGCTGGTGAGAAGCGCAGTACGCCGGATATCTGTGTTAGCTTGTTGGAGGCGGACCCGCGCTTTGGAAATCCCATGCCAATGAGTTATATGGCCGTCGGCTCCGGGGCGAAAAGGTTGAACAGAGCTATGGTTTATGCTGGTCATTACAGTACGTTTTGCAAGAGTTGACCTCTGTCCTGCCATGCTGATATTTTTCCGCAGCTGTTGCTGGAAGGCGAACTCCAACTGTCATTGTCGTCAAGTGCGGCACAGAGGAGGAGGCGCGAACAGAAAAGAAGCCAGGAAATCGTGGCAAGCGTGATAGCCAGCTTATCCTGATGAACTTCTTTTCTCGTGTCACGTATAATGATCGCATGACGCCTCTTGACTTCGACCTTTTCCGCAAGCTGCAGATTCTGATGGGCGTTACACCGGATTTTTTCGAAGTCTGTCTAATGGTAAGCTGCCTTTCTTATCGATGATAGACAAGTCCTAAAAGTGCCTTCAGGTAGACGCCGATACGAAGGTCTATCCGGATTCGCTTAAGTACCTCGTCAACTGCATGCACCATGATCAGATGATCATGGGTGTTTGTGGCGAAACACGGATAGCAAACAAGCGACAATCATGGGTAACCACGATTCAGGTCTATGAGTACTTCATTTCGCATCATCTTGCCAAGGCGTTTGAATCTGTCTTCGGTGGTGTTACGTGCTTACCGGGCTGTTTCTCCATGTTCCGCCTCAAGGCGAGGAAGGCGACTGGTGATGACTGGGTCCCGTTAATCACGAAACCTGAGATCGTACGCGAGTATAGCCAATGTGAGGTGACGACATTGCATCAGAAGAACCTGCTCTTGCTTGGCGAAGATCGCTTCCTCACGACGTGCCTCCTGCGCACGTTCCCCAATCGCAAGATGATGTTCCTTCCGCAGGCTAAGTGCCGCACGGTGGTACCAGACACGTTCTCAGTGTTGCTCTCGCAGCGGCGGCGGTGGATTAATTCGACGATACATAACCTGATGGAGCTTGTACTTGTGCAGAACTTGTGTGGCACGTTCTGCTTCAGCATGCAATTTGTTGTGCTCATGGACTTGGTGGGAACGACAGTACTGCCGATTGCGATCGCATTGACGTACTCGCTTGTTGTCGGGATGGCACTTAATCCTCCAAAGACCTTTGAGGAGGCCATTCCGTTGGTCATGTTGCTTGCGGTCATTGGGTTACCGGCGGTGCTCATTCTGATCACGACGCGAAAGGTGGTATACATTGCTTGGATGATGGTCTACTTGGTAGCGCTTCCTATTTGGAACTTCGTACTTCCTGTTTACTCGTTCTGGCACTTTGATGATTTCTCCTGGGGTGAAACGCGGTACGTGGATCCTGGCTTATTGCTTCCGCGCTGTTTAGTTGACTGATTCGTTGTTACAGAAAAGTAGAAGGTGAGGCTAAAGATAAGGGGCACGGAGACGGTGGAGGAGTCTTCAACGGTGCGACTGTCCCCATGCGAAGGTGGGAAGACTGGGAACGGTCCCGACTCCGAAAAATTAGACGGGAGGAACGGCGGCGGCGCGAGTTGGAACGTGCTTTCCCCGTGGGATACAATTCGGAAGGCGGTAACCTCAATGTCCGTTCGGAAGTTTCAAGTCAATATGACGGTTCCGATACCGTCTCGGTTGCATCTTCCGACGACGATCACTGGGGCCCGCAAATTGGCGCGTATAATGAAAATAGTCCCGCATACCCGCCACCACCGACCGGCGTTTTGATGCCGCGAAACGAAATATTGCAGTCTGCAGGAACGGTCGGAGCTGCGGATCTGGAGGCGATGCTCGAAGTGGGATTCGACGACCGGAATCCGTCTCGGCAGAATCTTTTGCAGAATTCATCGAGCTCGAGTACGAGCTTGCCGCGGTACCAATTGTCGGACGGGCGTTCGGGCAACTCGTATGCGCCGCTGTCGCGGACAGAGGGTGGGCCGATGCTGGCGACGCCGGCGGTGATGTCTCCGATGACGCCGACGGGACCGAATGGGATGAGCTCTGGGGTGGGCAGCACGCAGACACATGCGAGGAAGCGGAGTGGAGGTCGTGGGGGTCCGCAGAACACTTATGGACCATTGGGCCCACTGGATCCAGGGGCACATTTCTGATTACGACCTGCCACACGTTTCGCTTCGTTTCTCTCTTTCCCTTTTCTCTCCCTCCTACGTTCCTCAAGCACTTACTCAAGCATCGCCCGGACACAACCCTTAACTACGCTGCTCTCGTCTCGACAATGGTATCCTAATCTAGCACACCCTCCTGCACTTGATTCCCACCGATGTTTATACCTGGTTTTTTCCTCTGTTTTTCTTTTTTCGCCCTTTATACTTCTGCGGACGCTGCATCATTCTGGGCCCTAATATGCAATTTTTTCTATTTTATTTTCACTTTGTCTGTTCCGTCCGTCCTGGACAGGCGATCAAAACCCACGATTGGGTTGCGTTGTTTGAACATGTATATCTCCAGACGACGTGTCTGTCGTCGTTGCACCACTACATACATACACTCCTGTGACCCCCCCTTGCCCTCGTTGCAATGTCGGTACTTATAGTAGCTTGCTGTTTGTGCCGCACCCGGATAATAAATAGAAATTGCAGATAGCCTCGGATGTAGAGCGCGATGTCGATCCGCAGCAGCTGGATGATACTGGGCGGAAGCAATTGAACATGCGGGGTTGAACATGTGCTAACTGGATTTGTACACTTTGCTGGATCTGCTTGACTCGATTAGCATTTTTAGTTTGTACACATTAACAATTGAGTAGACACGGCAACTGACGAGCTTCCAATCAGACGCCGGTGGCTGCCGCGCCCAGAACGATCCTCGCTCTGCTTCCACTCTTGAACATCTACACTCGGTTCTTGCTCTCTCTCTCTCCCTTCGCCATCGTCGTCGCCCCCGACGCTGCACATCTCCGCAAGACAATGCTTATAGCCGCGCACCCTGCGCTGCACACTCAGCCCGCGTCCGCTGCCGTGCAGGCCCAGTGTCTGCAGCTCGATGCGTTCCCTAGCCCCGCCCCCATATCTGTTCCCGTCTTGCAGGCTCAAGCACCCCCAACAGTCTCTGCACAGGTAGCGTCCGACGCGTCTGGGTTCGCGTCTGTCTCTGCGTACGAGCGGGTCATCGCCGCTCAGGTACGTCTATCCCCCTCTTTGATTCCGTCTCCTCGTTCGGCTCATCGCCCCTCCCACCCTCTTCACCCCGACCGTTTTCAGCTCGCGCACCTGGCCTCGCAGCACCATATGAGCGAGTACAGTAAACTCAAGTCTGGCTCGAAGGGTGAGCACGCGAGTCAGTCGTCTGTGTGTTTTGCGAAACGCTTATCGGTATTGTGTGTGTGCGGTGCAGGTCCCCCCGTCGCGTACGTGCCGCTCTCGCTGCAGAACCCCGCTCTCGTTCGTATGCTCCGCGTCCATCAGGCGGCGAATGCCGAGAAGCAACAAGCGTGGTGGCCTAGCGACCGCGAGTCTGGGAGCACGTCGGACGAGTCGCAAGATGTCCTTCTTACCCCGGAAGACGAAGTAAAGCTGGAGGGCACCCCAGCCGTCGAGGTCGGGGGCCACGAAGAGGTACAGGTGCGGCCGACGATGATGCTACCCCCGTCGTCTGATATCCAGAAGGAGATCTCTGCGGCGATATCGTCGCAAATACCATGCTTACCCGTGCCACCTCTGATGCACACCGCTAAGACGTCTCAGACGCACCCGATAAAGTTCGTTTATGTGGTTGTTGTGGCTTTGCCTCGTGAGCGTCCGTCATCTGACGTGTTTTGTTTTCGTAGTGTATCCATGGTAATCCCGTTTGAGATTCTATCGGCCGTCGCCTCGCAGCTCACGCGGACGTCGAAGGCGTCACCCACTATGTTTCGCTTACCGCGAAGCTGCTATCTGGACCGCGTGACGGCTGTAGCCGTGCCCGTCGCGCATAGATTCACGCCTTTTCATCGACCAGCGAATGCCCCTTTTCTGCCGCCGTCGCACCAGGGAGCTGCCCCTCCGTTCTATACTCGCCCTCCGGTCGTGTGGGGCCAGCCCGAGGGCGGTGTGCTTCTACAGGAAGCATTACAGGGTGGCTTCGCGTTTGCTCCTCCCTGTGTACCACCGCCCCCTCTTTCACAGGTACCGGGGAAGGACATTGCTCCCGCTTCTCCTCCATTCTTCGTCCCTTCGCAGGCAATTCCTGGTAGTTTGATGACCGGGTCGCCGTCCGCACCCATTCCAGCGGCGTTGCCGCAACAGAATACTCTCTTGATACCGGCGCCTCCGAGTCCCCCGACTGGCGTGATAAGGCGTGCACCGCGGCATGAACGCGCGATGTCTGCGCCACCTTCACTCCAGCTTTTGCGGGGCACGCAGCGCAAAAGTGCGAAGGAGTCGAATAAGGGCATTCCACGCAACAAATCGAACCCCGAGGTCACCGTGCCCTTTGATACATCTGGTGTTCCTCCGTCTGTTCTGGACGCGACTTCCGACGAGAAAACCGAGAGGGATGGCTTGGATCCGAATGCTCGGCAGGGGGCGTTTCCATCGCCTCTGGGTGTGTCCCTCGCTCAAAATACCGCACACGCTGGGAAACGTGGTTTGATGCTTTCTACGCCTGCATCACTGTCTAGGCCAATACCGGAGCAGCGTGGGGCGTTCGTATCTTCCTGTATCTCGGACGTGCCTGCCCCCGTGCAGCGTCTGGGAAATCTGTTCTTGAGCTCGTGTCCCGGAAAGAAGGGTTAGTGCTTCTGTCTGATTCAATGCTTATCACTAATGACATTCTGTTTCAAAAGTGCGCTTGTCTGGACCTGTGAAGGGGCGTGGTGCTATTTGCAGGGACCTGCGTGCGGACCTCAGTCGGGTCAAAAATCTTGGTGTTGGGTGTATCATCTGGTACGTATAGCGACTTGGCTTTGTCGGTTTGTCCTTCGCGGTATTTACATGTTACTGCTTTAAGCTGCTTGGGTGACAGCGAGCTTGATTACCTCGGGGCGTCGTGGTCGGATTACTCCCAGGTCGCAAACGATTTGGGCTTGGACGTGCTCCGGTATGTGCTTCGTTCTTTCCCCCCCTGTGAATGGTATATTGATGTCTAATTTTATATTGATAGGCTTCCAACTCCTGAAGGCCTCGCTCCGCTTACACCCGAATCCGTTGATACATATCTCACCCGACTCATCGAAACGTACACGCTACGGGGAATCCCTATCCTTGCTCATTGCCGGGGCGGTGTTGGACGTGCTGGGCTTATTGCATGCTGTTGGATGCTCAAACTTGGCCTCTGTGGCTGGAAGGATCCAGACCTCTGTGCCCGCACGCATGATGCTGGTGTGAATATGGTGCCATCGAGTTTCTCTCCGCTCGCTGGTGCAGCTGCGCAGGGCACGTCGGGTCCGTCGACGTCGATGTCTTCGGCCGATGCCCCCAGCACGACGGATGCGGCGACGATTGCGGTACCGCGTGTGTGTCGCGCGACAGTACAACTTGTTGAGCGCGTGATCACGGTCGTGCGTCGTAGGCGTAGCTTGAAGGCCGTAGAGACGTATGAGCAAGTCCGCTTTTTGGTGGATTTCATTGAATATCTCGACGCTCGTGCGAGTATCGATTGCGATCTTGACTAAATCCGACATTCTCCTAGGCCACTCCTCATCGACTTGTAACTTGTGCTGACCGCCAGCGTATGGCCGAATTGTCGCAATGCACGTAGAGTCCGAAAAGGCGCAGGTTCTTTTCCACTATGCCCTTCATTGTCTCATCGTTTTTGCAATTGTGTCCTTATTCCTCACATATCCCACATTCATATTCATTACCTTCCAAGACAACCGTCTTGCATGCGGAACCCACGCGCTCGCGTTGTATTTCTATTCTACAGTGTTTTTTTTCTTTTTCTTTTCCTTTGCTCTTTCTCTATTCCTTCTGGATTTGGGAAATTGCACATTTGTGAATGGATGCAGCCTGTCCGAAGGCTGTTCGGCTGGTCTTGCTTTGCGCTGTCGATGGTAGTCTTCTTGGTCATACTTTTTCCTTATTTCTCCTCTTCTCCCTCGTCCGCTTTTGCATACATTAACGCTTAAGTTATAATTTGGATTTGGATTGTTCAGTACATTTCGCGCTTTCCCTAACCTGCGCTGTGGAATAAATATGCTTGTACATACACATACAGTTGTTGAAAAATTCGTTGCGCTGATTGTTGAATTGATACAAGCTGGTTTTGGATGCTGTCGACTATCAACGCCGGTATTTTTTTGGCGTGCCGATCCCGTTTTGATCTACGCGGGCTGCTGCAGAATCAATCGGCGTCACGGTGTCGGCGTTGCGCGTTTCTACCTAGTGGACACGGTCGGGCCCACGCAAAAGCAAGAGAAACTAGGAATGTCGGCGATCATCAAGACCAAACTCAAGGCTGCCAGGGACGCGCTGGGGAAGAAGGACTTTGCGAAAGCGCGCGACGCGGCTGAGGACGTCCTCTCGTATGAGGCTGACAATTATAACGCGTGAGTGTGTTTTTGTTTTGGTCTTGTAGGTGTTGAAGATGAATCTGTTTTTTCTTTTCTTTTCGGGGGGAACAAGGACAGTGTTTTTGGGCCTTGCGCTGCTTGAGCTTGGGGAACTTGAGCAGAGTGAGAAGGTAAGTTTTGAGTTCTGGTGCCTTGTCGGTATATGCTTGGACTGATCACGGTTTCTGGTTTTATGGAGATAGGCGTATCAGCGCGCGATCAAGGCGCAACCTGCGCAGGTGCTTGCTTGGCAGGTGCGGCATCTCCTCTCCCCCTGATTTCCGTGCTGCGCCGAAACTTATCTGAGCGGCGCGTTTTGCTTTTATTCCCCTCTTCTCTGCAGGGATTAGCGAGGTTCTACAAAAAGACGGAGAAGTGGGGCGAGTATGCTGAGACGCTGCGCGCGCTTGCGGACTTGTATGCGCGGAGGTGAGTGGGGGCTGCTGTTACTGCTACTGCACTTGAATGCCGGCGTTACTGATTGGATGACTGCATACTGTGTACAGTGAGGATGCGACGAAGTGCGCGGAGAACTTGATGAAATATATCGAACTCAGGCGACAGCGGGGCTCTAGGAAAGAGGTCAGCAGCTTCGCTTGAGCTCACCGATACCGACTACATACTAACAAATGCCCTTAAACGCCCTATGGAACCTACAGATCGTCGACGCACTGACGCTGCTTTTGCCCTCATCCCCGCTCTATACTGCACTCAGTGCGCTACCTCCGCCCGACCCGACTGCACCGACGGCGACGACGACGCTGCCCGTGCAAGCCGCCGTGCACAACGCGCTACCGATTTTCGTGGAGATCGTCGCGCTGACGGAGACGGACGAGGACGCGGCGCTCGCGGCGGAGGTTGAGCGCCGCCGTATGCGCCTTGATGCAGCTGCTGCAGGACCTGAGGCGGTGCGCAGGGAGGTGGGCCGCGCGATTTGGGGCGAGTCGAAGGTAGGTATTTTCTCCCCCCAAACCTCATTTTATTTACTTACTGATGGACCTCTTTGTCTCTTTTAACATGTAAATATGCTTAGCTCCCGGAGCTGTATAACGAAATTATAAATCACCCGTACACATCCGACGAACTGCGCCGCGAGACCGAGGCGAAGCTCTTACGGTATTTGAATCGACTACGTTGTGCGCTTGTGGCTAGTGGGGACGGTGGCACGCTGAAGCTCAAGCTCAAGGAGGAAGTACAAACCCTGATAGATGGTGTCGTCTTGCTGAACATACCCGATGAGCTAGCATGGACGCTGTTCATCGAAAGTAAGGACGTCGATTCCGTCGGTGCGTCAATATTTTTCTGTCTTGTGTCGTGGTGCTTTTGATTCATTCTCATTTGATTATGTGGATGATTTGTCTAAACCTGACAGAGGGCTGTGATTTTGATGTCCTTCGTCGGTTCGTGAGGCTCTTTGAGAACTCCCCGCTATCACAGGCGATTCGTGGTTATTTTCTTTATAACACGATAGCGATAAACGTCGAAGAAGAGGACGAGGACGAAGAAAAGGAAAAAGAAGAAAAGCGGGACGAAATGGAGGACGTCGACCCTTTTGACATCGTCCTGGTAATTATCCCATTGTTAAGCTTCAGATTGTGATTTGGTGTCAACTCAACTCATTCGTAGAAAGCCAGTGTAGACCTCCCGGAATCTATTCTCTTGCACCGTATGCTCTGTGACATTTACGCATACGAGGAGGACCATCAAAATGCTATCTCTACTGTCGAGAAGGGATTACAGCTTGTCCGCCGTTCTGAATCTGACACGGCAAACACGCTCACCCAGTAAGCGAGCATGCACATTCTTTGAATTCGAGCATTCCCTGAAATTCCTATAGAGTACGAAAAGCGTTCAACGTCGTCCTTGCGACGGGTCTTGTGCATTTGTTTCCCCCAAAACATCATGTTCGAGCCAATCGCATTCTAGACGATGTCCTCTCGTTCGAACCGAATAATGCGGTCTGCCTCATGGGCCGCGGATATGTGCTGCAGACGGCGCAGAAATGGGCTGATGCAGCGGAACTATTTTTGAAAGTTGCAGAACAGCTTCCCGATGACGTCGATTTAGGCCTCGTGGCAAGGGAGCAGCACGCGTGGTGCCTGGCGGAGGGGGGTGAGTTGGACGTCGCCGTCGAGGGACTTCAATCCGTGCTCGATCGACTCGAAGATTTGGACGGCTATGAGGAGAGGAAGGCACGAGTCTGGTGGCGTCTCGGGCAGTGCTACTGGCGTCTTGGAGGTAAGAGGAACCCTATTGTATGCCATGCAGATATTGATGATTATATTATCCAGACGAATCCCGAGAAAAATCGTACAGCCATTTTATTACCTCTCTCAAACGCTCCCCAGGCTTTGCACCTGCTTTCACCTCTTTGGGTGTATACTACCTTGAGGCGGCAACACCGTCCGACCCTACCCGTGCTACCAAGTGTTTCCAAAAGGCGTTCGAGCTGGACGCGAGGGAGACAGACGCGGCGCGACGGCTTGCGCACATCTTTGCGGAGGGGAGGGAATGGGATCTCGTCGAGGTCGTTGCGCGTAGGACTATTGATGGCGAAGGTGGTCTTGGAGGCGGCCTAGGCGATGCAGAGGCAAGCGCAGTTGCGAAGAATAAGCCAACGAATGCGTGGGCGTGGAAGGCACTCGGAGTTGTGGAACTGGTACGTTTTGGCGTCCTTTCTTGAGTGAAGTGCTACTAAAACAAAATTGTTGTCATAGAACCGGCGTGACTACTCTGCTGCTATTCAGGCATTCCAGATTGCGCTTCGTTCAGACGAGAATGATGCGCTGTCGTGGTTGCGTCTTGGCGAAGCATACACAAAAGCCGGGAGGCACGCCGCAGCTCTCAAAGCACTCAATAAATCGCATGAGCTACAACCCGATGATTGGATGTGTGTGCATCAGATTGGCGAGGTCCAGCGCCAGACGGGCCAGTTCTCGCAGGCGATTTCAACTTTTTCCGAGGTCCTGGAGAAGGTGCCAAAGGAGACTACGGTGCTCTTATCACTTGCGGAGACACATGTGGCACTCGGTCGGGCAGAACTGGCCACGGGATACCTTGGAAGGTCTTCTGTGTCTTTCCTCATGGCAATCTCGACCTCGTTGGATCTCGTGGATTCGAGTCCAGGCTTCCGGCGTCTGGCACTGAAGACGATAGTCGATGCCCTCCTCGCGCTTTCGGACTTCTCGACATATGCAGAGGAAGAGTTGGCGATGGATACATTCAGAAGAGTCGCGTCGCTCAATACAGAGAAGATTGACGAGAGGCTCGCGGGCATCGTCGAATATCCGCTCATGGATAGCGCATCCTCGTCCGTGGATGGTACCCTCGCACTCAGACTTGCAGTTGCGACATGTAGCTCCCGTTTAGCGCTCTTCGCTAAGGACGAGCGTGGTGTTGAAAGCGCATGGTTTGACATGGGCGTTGCGTTGTCTCGAATTGCTTCGTCTACACATTCAGACGCTGTCAAGGAAAAGGCAGATAAGCAGGCTATAGAGTCTGTGCGCCTTGCCTTGATTGTAGATCCGGGGAACCCGTTATTCTGGAACGCGTTTGGGAATTTTAACTTTGTCTCGAGGCCGATGATTGCTCAGCACGCATACATCAAGGCCCTTGAGATCAATTCCAAAGTTAGTTTTGATGAACGTTCCCTTCACTTGCCGTTTTCTGACTAAAGAATATGTAGGATGCGACAGTTTGGACGAACTTGGGTCTTCTATATCTCCATAACGAAGACCTTGTACTTGCGAATGAAGCGTTCTTAAAGGCTCAGACCTTGGATCCAGACTACACACTTGCATGGGTTGGACAAGGGCTGGTTGCAAGCGGAAACGGTCATGAAGACGATGCAAGCACGCTCCTCGAGCACGCTATTGGACTGACTGCGGACTTGGTAAGTGGAATAGGTAGTATACTGAATGTCGGGTGCTAACTGGACCTATTCGCGTTATATGAAGCCCGAGGCAGACATCGAGTACGCTTATCGTATGTTCCGCAAACTTCCTCAACAGTTGGCCCGCCACGGTGCCGACTCCATGAGGGATACACTGCTGCCTCCGTTCTTCGCGCTGGACAGGTACTGCAGACGCAGACCGGTGAACCCATCCGCTTTGCATCTTTTCGGTCTTGTCTGTGAGCGGCTGCACCTTGAAGAGCTTGCGGTAGAAGTCGTATTGCGGGCTATCAAGCACCTTGAGTCGGTATACGAGGAAACCGAGGACCCAATCATCGAGCGTCGGTACGCAATAGCGAATGCCAACCTTGGCCGACTGCTCCTCGCGACGGGAGACCTCTCGACCGCCATCGACACGTTCGAGATTGCCTTTGGGCTCATTTCTGCAGACGATGAAGCGGAGGAGACGGTGTCACTCCGTGCGATGTGTCAGTTTGGTTCTGGCATCGCGCAGTTCCGGCTGGAGAACCTGGAGGAGGCGCTGTCGCTGTTCGAGTCTGCGCAGGAGATATCTGGCTCACATCCCCTTGTGCGTGGGCAGGTTACGGTGCTTCTCGCTCAGACGCTGTGGGCGATAGGTGGCGATGAGTTCTGCAAGTCGGCAAAAGAGCAGTTATTTGATTGGTGAGTCCAATCGCTAGCCCTTCCGACTTTGAAGTGTAATTGAAGAAACTAGTATCAATATCGACCCGGAGAACCTGACCGCTGTGGTGGTTCTTGCGGGGATGGGCTTGCTCACGGACGACGAGGAAGTGATCGATGCCGCGCTGACCGAGATATTGTCGCTGCCACTTGACGAGCGGCAGAAACGAGACCCCGAGAGGGACGTCGAAAGTCTTTTGACTAGTCACTACTTAGCCGAGGTAAGGCAGTATTATCTTCACCCCCAAAGAAGCTCAGCGAACGTTCTCACACCAGGGGAATACCGCTAAAGCGTCGTCTGCCGCCCAACGTGAGCTACATGTGGAACCCTCTCGCCTTCAGGCGCGCCACAAGCTGGCCTCGCTATCGATAGCCCGTGGTCGCCCGGAGATCGCGCAGGCACTACTAGCGCATCTCCTCGACTCCCCTCTTGTTTACGGCACAAAGGAGTCGCACAGCTCGCTCCGGCTGCTAGCGATATCAATCGCGGCTTCAGGGGGTGGTCGAGATACACATCGTGGAGCGCAGAAAATTGCGCAAAAGGCAGTGATGCTAGCGCCCTGGGAGACGAAAAATTGGCTAGGTCTGGCGTATGTACGGAATACAATGAACCGCTAATGCAGTATCTTGGTTGCCGATGTGGTTTTGGCAACCCCGGCGCTCGGAAATTAAAACATCACGGCTGCTCGTGGCTTGAGAACTCTATTGAATTGCTGTTTGCTGTTGTTTTTTTGTGACCGTCGGGATTGATCTGTCCTTTTGTGTGCGGTGGTTGTGCCGAATTACGGCAGACGTGTCTGAGGGTGGTCGAGAGACCACTCGGTGGGAGAGCATAAAAGCTACCGCCCCCCCTGCCTGTCTGCGAACTAAGCACACCCCTTTCCCTTTTGGCAGCCATGCAGTCCTGCCCGTTGATCGTCAGCCGACCCGCGCAACCACGGTTCCCCATACCTAGTACGCCCCTTTTCTCTTTGCTTTACAAAAAAAATCTGACCCAGGGATCAAGTGCACGCCTTTACATTCACTGTGGCTCCCTTCGGCGCACAGGGGCTTTCTGAATTCACGCTCAGGCCAGCAAAGTGGGGCAAATCCTCCGAGTGCTCTGATTCGTCAGATGAGGAGTGCTCCTCAGACGAGGGCCTCTTCAAATTCGACCGGGCCTCTGCAGGCGTGTGGTTCTGGGACGATAGCAAGCACAAGATGGTCTTGAGTAAGAGAGTTAAAGACGTAATACTCCCTTCGAATGGCCCAGAGCCAAGGAGGAGTGGCCGACAGAGGCAGCCGAGCGCGATAGCGCTGAGGGCTATGGAGCAAGAAAAGGAGGAAAAGGAGAACGTTTCTGTGCGCAACAGGGCGAGACGCAAGGTCGAGTCCAAGTCGGACGAACTTGAAGACTCCCGCGTCAGCAGTGCGTCTTCTGCTTCTGTGCAGCTCGAGCGACCAGCCAGGGAAGCACGAACTCCACAAGACGGTGCGCCCAGCTCCACTGAGGCTAGTAGCTCGACCACCCCGCTTCCCATTCAAGTCGAGGAGAAGGTGACCATCGTTAAAGGGAGAGGGCCGCTCATCCTTCGTATCCAAAACCAAGTCGTTCGCCGCGAGTCGGCTAGCAGCGACGAGCAATGAGACCTTAACTTTTATCCCTTTCCATGTACTATCTAATATCTTTCTATCTTTTTTCCTACCGTTTCTATGTACTACTTAGGAAGCCACTGGTACCCTGTCAATCCGAGTCCCTGATTCCTGTAGCAGTCAAGTAGTAGCATCGCCATTATCTTGGATCCCATTAGCTTTTGTAGTTGTCGAGTTGTATGTTTTTCAGTCACATCTTTCTACTAAAACATAAATTGGAATGAATGCGGTTGTGTCATAAAGTTAGTCTTCTAATGATCTTCTGCGGGACCCTGATCCGAGGGCGCCACTGGCACTGGATAGCGAGCGACGCGCTCGAATCACGTGTAAACATTAAGGTCCCTCGTGATCGCAAGCTTTTCCGCCCCTTCGACCACCCCATCCTGGGAGGCAGTAAGCACAATTCACAAAGCAAACTTAAAGATACACTACCCGCCGCTCCGATCGTACAACAAGTAGCCAGGAAGACAACTACTAACTAAATCATGACAAACGTCCGATGTCCCATCTACACGTCAAACCTAACGATCTGCTCTCTCCCGTTCCTATCAATCTTCAGCAAACGCTTCGCGACGCACCCGTACAGAGCGCGCGTCTCGAGCGCTTGCCCGCCTCCCATCAGCCCGAGGTTGCTGACGAGGGGCGATGGAGACACTCCGCTTGCTCCGATTCCGACGGCCGCGAGCGTCGCCTTCGCCTGCGCGAGTGGCATTGCGTGCTTCGGCGCGGCGGCGAGGAGCGCGAGCAACAGGTTCGCAGTGAGAATCTGGTGTGCGGTCGGTTGGTTGGGGTCTGCGCTACCTGCGGAAGTGAGGGAAAAGGTGGAGTGTGACGGTGTTGGGGAACCAAGTGGGGGAGTCTGTGTGGATAAATTTTGAAGGAGGGCACTGGAGAGGGAAGTAGGTGATTAAAAACTGGTTCTAGTTCCAGATAAGTTAAATTCTCGTGAGACACGTACATTGTCTCCTTCGCTCGCGGAGGTTTATTAGTAGCCGCGGCAGCGGCAGTGTTGAACGGATGTCCAGGCATAACGATGTCGCCCACCGTTGACCAGATTTTTGCCTGAAATTTCTTATTATCAATGACTAAATGAGTTTAATTGAAAACGGAATAAACCACGATGCGCTCCACGTCAGTCGTGATCTTCATTCGCGATTTTCTGTTCGTGCCGGGCGTCGCGGTCACTCCAGACGTCGGCCCAGGTGTCATGGGTTCCGTGCCTGTGTCCGGACCTTCGCGAGGGGGAGTTGAAGGCACAGCCACTGGCAGGGCTTGCGCACGCCGCGGCGGCGAAGACAGAGGAATTGGGGGCGTTGCTATACACGGCGGCTTAGTGAGCACGATAGTCCTTTCCTCTTCCCCTTCCTCTAAGATGTCCGACTTATCACGTTGTCGTATTTCCGGAGGAGGTGAAGGTGATGGAGACGCGGCAACCGAGGGAGAAGGTGACGGTGAAGGCAAAGGCACGAGCGCCGGGTCGATCGGAATTTTGGTGTCCGCCCTCGGCATTGCCGGTTTCTCTTCACTTTTTCGTACCGCTGCAGGCTCTCGTGGGGCTGGCAATGGCGTTGGTGCACTAGCAAGCGAGTCCATCGAAACATCACCCAGCATACCCATTTCTGCACCCATATGCGCATCAAGCAACAGACTGTCGTCCGCGCCTGCTGCTCCGGCGGGAGGGATAAGCAGACTTTGGCGTGCCCTTGAAGGTCTTTTACGCGGGACGGGCTCTGACCAAAAATTGGCTTCATCCTTGTCCTTCGCGGTGGACGCCTTTGAAATAGCGGGTTTACCGAACTGAGATGGTTTCTGTCTCCTGATGAGAACCTCTTTCTGAGAGCACTGAACGTCAGGTAGTATGGCGCAGCATCAGGGAGTATGCATACCCTGGCTTTCATTTGCTTGATCCTAAGATTAAGCTCATTAATGCGCTTCTCCTCTTCTCGCGCTGTCGGAACGGCGGCCGCGCCTGCTTCATCACCCTTACTTAACATTGGACTCTATTCGAGATCAAAGAGAAGTTTGAACTAACTTGATCAGCTGCCGCGCTCAGCTGAGAAATCTCATTGCGCAGTACATTAAGACGCTCGATGATTGACTCGACCTCCTGTCGGGCGCGGGGCATCGGCCGAATGGACTGGCTAGTTCCGATTGAGGTAACTGGCATACAAGCGCCGGGAAAAGACTCACTAGCGATCGAGATACCTGAGGGCTGCCTCTGCATAGACCTCCGGCTCCTTCTCCAGGCGGATGCCTCTCTGCGCGGCTGGTGGACGGCGCAAGGGTGTCGCGCCAGGGAACTCAACGCGGGCAACTTCGTTCTTGTGTACGAGAGATGTATCGGGGTCGTCACCCGTGGTTGCTGAAGCGACATGCGCGTGTGCTGATGGCTGCGGAAGGAGGGTAAAGAGGCCGAGTTCGGACGCGTCGACATCGCGAGCGAGGTCGCCGAGCGGGGTGTTGAGGACGGCCCGTACGTAGGGGGAGCCGACGCCGGGTGCTGACGTTTGTAGAGCGGCCGACTGGATTGCCTTTGCCGTGTAGGAGAAGCGGTCGATATGGTCGAGAAGGGAGGGCATTGTGCTCGAGCGCCGACTCGGACTGCTGCTGCGCTGCGGGGGGATCGGACACAAACGAGCGACGCGTTTGGCCGGCACACGGCATCGGTCACGTGCCTCTCTCTTTTCGGCAGACCATTCTTCCGAGAGAGAAAAAGTGATGAAAAAAGAAATTACGCGATTCCGACTCGCTATGTGCACCGCTCGGCGAAGATTCCCTTTTTAGCTGCGATGATTATCTTAATTCTGATCTGTTGAGTCATATACTATTCTACTTATATACCGGAGGACATGCCGACAGCTGCAAGGCACGTGACCCGTCCGTTCCTTGCGTCCGTGCGGTATCCAATACCCACTCGCCTCCCAAATGGGACTATAAATCCAGGCTCGGCCCTCAGCTGCAATGCGTGCTCGATCCTTTTTCCCCCCCGATCCACCATGTCCTCCCCAGACGCCTCCGTCTTGGCGCACGACGAGCTCGGTGTTCCCGTGACCCGCACGCTCACAGAGACAGAAATTAAGACACTTGCCGAAGAGCCTCCCCAGCCCCTCAAGGCCGCACCCGCCGACGTAGAGAAAGGGGACAAAGAAAAACATGCACCTGGCTCAGGCTGGAAAGATGGGGAAGTCCACGAAATTCCGCACAAGTGAGTCTGCCTGTATGCACCATGCCTATTAGCGTCGCTGACTAACGGTTCCCCGCAATTCAGTAACATGAAGATTGTGTTCCCTGGGTAAGTTCGACACTCCAAGTTCGCACCTTCCGTCATCTAACTCTTCTATTCAGTCTCATGTTAACAGGTCCGTTCCGCGTTACTCAGCTCCCGTACCGTTCTTACATTTTCCGCAGTGTTCCTAGCCGCGTTGGATCAGACGATTGCCGCCGTAGCACTGCCTACAATTGTCAAGGACATTGGTGGGGAGTCTGGTTACAGTTGGGTCGGTAGCGCATACCTTTTAAGTAATACCTTTTCTCTCATCTAAAACGTATATCGGTTGCTAACTGACTGTCCCTTGCAGTGTCTGCGTGTAAGACCCCCTCTTCTTGACTTTTTATATTTAGTTCGCTCATTATATCTCTCAGGCCTGAGTCCGTTGTATGGAAGGCTGTCCGACATTATCGGCCGCAAGCCGATCCTTTTCGTCTCAATTGGCATTTTCTTGGTTGGTTCCGCACTGTGCGGCGCGGCACAGTCTTTCATATGGCTCGCGCTTTGCCGTGGTCTGCAAGGTATTGGTGGCGGAGGAATTATGCAAATGGTTGTTATCACTATTTCGGATATCAGTGAGTATTCTCTTCCCTTCAACATGCCGTAAAATTTTTAACATTATCTTTTTAGCTTCCCTTGAGGAGCGAGGAAAATATGGTGGGTTGATTGGAGCAACTTGGGGTATTGCTAGTGTGGTCGGGCCGCTCGTTGGAGGAGTCTTCGCGGACCACGTCTCCTGGCGCTGGTGCTTCTGGATCAACTTGCCAACCGGCGGCGTGGCGGCGGCTATTCTGCTCTTCTTCCTGCACCTAAACCCCACTAAGAAGCGCCCGGTGCGCGAGGTCGCTTCCACATTTGACTTCGCCGGTCTATTCCTGTTCGCGGCAGGCATTGTCCTTCTGCTCATCGGGTTTCAGGGCGCGGAGACAGCCAAGAAGGGCTGGGCGGCGGCACAGACGCTCGCACCGCTTATTATCGGCATAGCACTCCTC
This sequence comes from Coniferiporia sulphurascens, assembly GCA_002794785.1. NCBI lineage: Eukaryota > Fungi > Basidiomycota > Agaricomycetes > Hymenochaetales > Hymenochaetaceae > Coniferiporia > Coniferiporia sulphurascens. The sequence continues at coordinate 28,416 of NBBA01000003.1, forward strand.
ATTGTGGGTGCCATCAACGAGGTCTACACTACCAAGCAGCCTATCATTCCGCCGCGCCTGTTTAAGACGCGCACGACGGCCGCAATCCTCATATCCGTGCTCTTGCACTCGTTCACATTCTTCGGCGCGAGCTATTACGTTCCGCTGTATTTCCAAGTGCTCGGTTCGAATGCGACGATGGCCGGTGTGCGCCAGCTGCCTTTGTCCCTTGGATCGGCACTCTTCGCCATCATTAGCGGCTTAATCGTCTCAAAAACCGGTCGCTACCGACCCGTAATGTGGGCGGGCTGGTTCATCATGACGCTTGGTTATGGATTGATGATCATGCTGGAGGAAAACACAAGCTCCGGGAAACAGGAGGTCTACCTCCTGATTGCAGGAATCGGCATTGGCTGCCTTTTCCAGCCGCCATTAATTGGTTTACAGGCATCCATGCCTCTTAAAGATATGGCGACAAGCACAGCAACCTTTACGCTTCTTCGGTACGGCGCTTCCGTTTTTGTTATTTCCCTCTTTTGATACTCATTGTATGCATCGCCTTCAGAACGCTCGGGGGCACTGTAGGCATCTCTGTAGGTGATACGATATTCTCTACGCAGGTCGCCAAGCGACTGGCAAAGATTCCGGGATACACGGCGACGGGCGGGTCTGCGATCACTAGCTACACTGGTCTTTCTAAGATTGAGCCTGAGTCCCTCCGCCAGCAAGTTCTACATGCCTACACGCGGAGTCTTGCGACGATATACATCGTTGCTGTGCCGCTTGCCTTCGTTGGTCTCGTTTGCAGTACGTCTCCTTCACTACAAACATGTTATTCGGTTCGTCCTTTCTTGCGTGTACTGACTTTTTTTCTTCCCCTCCAGCGTTAATGTTACGCGAGTACTCGTTGAAACGCACCGTCGACCGCAGTGCACAGAAGCCCGACGCGCCGAAGGATGCTGGTGATACAGTTGCCCAATCAGCGCGTACGAGTTCCGAAAAAGTGGCTGAGGCTCCATCGACATGACAGATCAAGATTACTGAATTTACGCCCGTGTGACGCTATCTTATTTCATCGTAGTTTTACATCTTCCCTCGCGTTAGACATTTACTTGCATGCTTATGGTCTCCGTCTGCATCACATCGTACATACATGCCTACCCCCCACTCCCACACTCATCGTTTATATTGATTAGTTCCTCTCCCCCTTCCTCTCTCTCTCTTTTCCTATTTTCTCTGGTTTCGTATTTTCTTTGGAACCTAATCTGGCGGAGCGTATGTAGTTTTTAGGGGCTTCGGTCCGTGGATTTCCACATAGATTTATAAAAATGCGCATATATTCAATAATGGAATTGTGGAGAAGCGTGAGGTCATGATGTCAAATGAGCCACATGATATTGATTGCGGCATCGTCTTTTGCGTCCAGTGAAAGAGGAGGGACGGACATCGATCGGTAAGCAGGACCATGTATTCGAGTTGACCAAATAAGGGGGCCTGGAACTTGAAATATACAGCGCTGGCACATGCTTCACCGGGGTCCTTCCAGCGCAACGATTTACTTGTTGGACCGCAGCAGAAACCAATAGGTACAGGTAATTATGTAGACGGTACTAGTGGCGGCGAACGCCTGTTGTCTCGCAGACCAGAAACCCGAGGTTCTATACACGACACTGCGTAAGTAACACTAAAAAAGCCAGAGGACGGGATGCTACAGAAAAACAAATTAGCAAGAGATCCGAAGAAGTTGAAATCGGCGAAGGACGAAAAGGGGAATATTTGAAACACACTGAAGGTTGAATGCACAAGGAAAACTAGGGTCCGGAGGGAGGGGCGACCCGGGCGCGAATAAAACTAATGCAAGAACGGAATGGAAAAGAAAGAGGACCTTCAGTGCACCAGTCAAATAGACAAATAATATAAAAAGCGATGGAGGCACAGAAGAGGGCCGAGTAAGCTGGATATAGAAGTCGAAAAAAACAACACAAAGAACGACTAGATACATCATTAAATCGAATATCACCCGTCACGCGCATACCGCCCGAAGTTCAAGCTTCCGAGGCGCGAGAAACGGCCCTTGATCGAACCGACACTAGTCCCGACTCCCGACGTTATTAACGACGCCGCCCCGCTCGCGATGGTGCCTGCACCAGGCAGCGTCGAGCCGAGATTAACGATCGACCCTTGCGGAGAACCCGCAGAGAGCGAACCACTGCCTCCTGCCAGTCCTGACCCGGACTCCGTTCCCTGACCAGGCCCAGAGGCAAGGCCGAGGAATCCATGCCGCGTGAGATGTGCAAGATTGCGCTGCAGCGGGGTCTGCTTATTGTACGGCACAGGAATTGCTGCCGTATGTGCAGAAGTGCCAGAAGAAGCTCCAGCGCCAGAAGGTCCCCCGTCCGCCGCAGTTTGCGTGCGCAAAGAGCGCGGTGATGCGGGAGGGGGTGTGATGACTGGGCGACCTAGCTGCAGTGGCGGAATGTAGAAGTTCCTTGACGGCACTGTCGTCCCTGTCACATTGGACGCCTGTGAACGGTTGCGCTCGTGTAGATGGGCCAGAGAGCCCTGTCCTTGGGGCGGGTATGTTGCGGATGGAGAAACGGAAGGAGTCGAGGGAGAAGCGTCCACGGATAATCGACGAATTTCGTCCGGGAAGTTCTTACGGAAGAACCGTTCCAGCGTGTCATGGAAGGACATCATTTCGGGGGGACATAAGGACCCGTGCAGCTTTAGACAGCGATCAATGATGCGGACCTAATCAAAAATGTTTAGGAATGCACTTGTTATAGATTATATGGATAAACTTACCTGATCATCAATCACCTCTTTAAGTTTTTGGACTAGCTCTGCACGGCTCGGATTTTGCACGAGATATTCAGGAGACAGGAATGTTTCGCGATATAACGGAATGCCAACGTTAACAGGAGCGTCGACGACATTATTCAAAGCCATAGAAAGGGCGTTCGTCGGAACAGCTTGTCCCGTCTTTGCCAAAGTCGAATATCTGGCCCTCAGCATACTTAGTTCGTCCGTCTTCTCTAGTACGTCATTCAGTGCACTCTCGACTGGGGAGATTTCCGTCGTCTGGATTTCTACAACCTCAGAACGCCTGAGGACTGTCGGGAAAGTCTCCTCCGTAGTAAAGTAGGCCTTCAGAATCCATGTCTCCTCATCTCCGTTCGGGCCGGTTCTTTGTACAGGTCGCTGGCAACTGAATACGTTTATTGCGCTGATAGAGTTTAGAAACAGTGAGTATATTTCGACGGCCATGAGATTATATGAACGCACCTGTGCTCATAGTACGTCCGGACAGCTGTGGGAACATCCGGATTGTTGAAAATGGGAAGTGTCTTGTCTGGCTCTGGGAATACTGCGGTACATTGAATATACTGATCAGTTCCAAAGCGAATGTCCACGGGCGGGTCACCCGCTATCCTCAAAAGCTGCGATCCTGGATGCTTGTTCAGCATCCGTTCGCAGAAGGCCCCGAACTTTTCCCACTCATAACCACGATACTATAAAGCAATAAGGCCGCGACCCTCACAAGAAATACCTAAGCACTTACAATAAACTGCTTATTCCGTATGGCAACAGGGAATGTACCGTAGAAAGCGACCCTGAAATAATCAGGGTAGTACCTCTGTTCATTGACAATACGCTCGAGAAGTGCGGCTTTGTGTCTGAGAATCTCAGCCAGACGAGAGCTGTTCCAAAAAAAAGTTGTAGAATATATGCGATGTAAACTTCGGGATTTACGTACTAATTATACGTGATCTCCGAATGCTGATAGGCCAGTTCATTGCAGATTTCCACTGCACCTTCCCAAGCCCTGCCCTTCCCTACTCAAGTACATTAGTACATAATTTTTTGAGTTAAATTCAACGAACCAAGATAGTCCAGAATTAAGAGGCACAATGTCTCTTTGCGATGGAACTGAGATTGACGCGGAAGACCGAGATCTTCCATAGGCTCCACAAACGAAGTGAGGTCCCATTCATGTAGATCCGAATGTAACTTCAAAGTCAATGCAGCCTCGACGTAGTTCTGACTTTGAAGATGCATCTGTATGAACTGGGTGAGTCATGCACCGAGATAATTGGTTCAGCGGGCTTACATTCACGAGCTGGTGGACGTATTTGATATAAATTTCGTCCCGGCCAATGCGACGAATGAAGTTCATTAAGCGGAGCTGTAGATCTGCGTAAGCGCTTGTATAGAGGTTTGAAGTGTCAAAACAAAACCTACTGTTGCGATGACCCTATCATCCGCAAATTCTTCACCCTCAGGAAGAGCTCGAACGTTTAGGAGCAACTCCAAGAATAGATCCACAGAATTTAGGAAGCTAGATACTCGCTGCCGCAATTGCTCATCAACGAAGGATGAGTCAAACAGGTGGCGAAGTTGACCGATGAAGAACGTCCGAGAAATGTCGTCGCCCTTGCTATCCGACATAAAGAAAGTGTCCAGCTTGTTCACCAGCTCATTCTCGATGTCGTCAAAGTTCTGCGAAATGTGGTACTCGGAGACAATCATACTATACAAAATTTGGACGGCATTGTTTCGCAGCTGGTCGTGGTGACTGAGGCAGAGGTTGACAACGTGCCCCACCAGAACATTCATCGCGACTTGGTAGCCCTGCTTAAGGGGTTAACAACGCATAAGTCAGGATCGGATAATTGCTTACACCGTATCTTGTAACAATTCCTGCATCAGCCGAGACTTGCTCAGGCCATCCGAGAGCTTCCCATAACCGAAGCAATATAGCAGCACCATCGCCACGGATGTCCCCTGCCAGGCGCCATACAGCTCTTCGTTTCTAGTGAAACAAGTTTATAATCAGTTATACACCAACAATGAAGTTCCATAAATCTCACCTGCGGGCTGAACTCCTCGATGACAAGTTGGTCTGAGGATAACAGCTTGAGTAACATATGCAACACCTCTCTCCACAGTCCCGAATTAAACTGGTAAGCCTCTTCCTGCTCTGGAATGAAATCACGTTCGAGCAGACGTGCTACTGGGTCTGCCATCTTGATCAATACCTTATGAGCTAGGATGCTGACGTTGAGCCAAGTGCTAGGGAACGCCTCATTGTCGAGAATCGAACATGAGACTTTAAGGAATATAGAAATGAGATTGGCGAAATTGTCTTTGCCCTCAATTTCGAGGCTCGACTCAAGGAAATTGAAGATGTCCTTCTTGGGCGAGGAGAGCACGAGCACGAGGAAGACGACGGCAATCTCAGCAAGCGTACAATTGAATACGGTAACCTGCACTGAGGGTGTGGAGGCGGCGGAAACTTCTCGCTCGGTGTTTGGCGCGTGTGAGAAAAGGGAAAATGGATATGACTCGGGGAAGCTGACAGGAACAGAAGCAGCCAATGCCTGTCCTGAGCGAGTCCGCTCTAATGCACCCAAGGACTCTTGGTTTTGAAATTCCCTATATGAGTCAAGTAACCTTGTTTGAAGAAAGCGACGAGGATTAGCCAAAAACACAATAAGAAATATGAATATTGGGTCCTCACCTCGGCATAAGGGATAGAAGATATTCAACATTGTCCTGCTCTTGTCTTAACAGGTTACGATCGGATGCGGTCGTCGGGTCAACTAAATTCTGCTGTAGCCTATCGAGCATGACCGCAATAATTGTCACGCAGAGGCGGATACTTTCCAGCCAGCCAACCCTTGCATTATCACGCGCATTCTCCGAGTCTCCAGGCTGCGTCTGTGTATACTCGTCAAAACGGCCAAAGTGGGGCTTGATCCAAATGACAACGGCTTCAACAAGCAGCGAGCGACTCCGCGGGATACCAAACAGGAAGCCTTTGACGACTTGCAAATACATGATGAGCTTCCAGATTGCGATCTTCCCCTTGGCGGACGCGACAGAATTTGCAAATCCCGTGACGATGGATACGAGCTCAACGTTCTGGAAGACCTTAGCAAGTTCAGGTAAGATGGACGTGAAGTGCTGTAATGCAATTGTCTGCGTGCCGATGATCGATGCGGGTGTGGTTGTTGACATCATGCGGTTCACCTCCGTTAAGTGCGTCTGTAGCTCACGCTTAAATGCCATCTCAAGATGCTCCGCGGTGGCACCGCCTGCAATACCGACTTCTTTCGACTTCTGTAGCTCGCGAGAGCGAACGATAAACTTGAAAAGATAGTGCCAAACTTTAAGGGCGGCGCGTAAGGACATAGCCGTCTCTGCTGCAGTAGGGTTCGTCAGCAGGCTATTCATAGATTGGATCATGTGCAGCGCTGCGGACGAGCAGTTAAAGTGCTTCTCGATGTAAACGTCCAGAACTGGCTGGAAATTACTGAACCTTCGATCCTGGACAATGCCGAGGACCGTGACGAGGGCATTAAAGACAAGATGGTCCATCTCTCCCGCAACGTTATTCTGCGAGACCAGAATAGCGAATAGAGAATCGAAGATGTCGCGGAGGAACTTCACAATCTCCACTTCACCCACAAATGTGAACTTAGACAAGATTGTAGAGAGCACATCGCGATCGTGGATCTGGTCCCAATTTAGCAGACTCAGCAGAACTTGGTTCTGGGTGAACTTCGTCGAGCATAGTGATGACCGGATGGTCAAGCTATCGCGAATGGGTGGACATGATCTGAACAAATCTGCATCAATTTGCAAACTTTCCATTCTCTGACCACCTGTTGTCCAAGGCAATCTTGAGAGATATGTTTCCGGAGAGATCTGGTTGGGCCCTGTAATGCGATATAAGACCAATGTATGACTCCCGTCTTCCAGGAACGCCCGTGCATCGGGAAGGAGAGGCAAGTAGGCGAATGCGCTCGGTCGCTCAAGGTCGTTACCAACGCGCGATGAAGGTCTGTCTCTCGCGCTACGATGGCGGAACGTGAAGTACAGATGCCAATTGGGTGGGCCATTAAGTGGGAGCTGCAGCTTCATAAGCTCGCCGAACGTTGGCACATTGTTGCGTAGGAAAACCATCGAATGAAATTGCGTCACAGCGGGTTCACCACTACCTTGGGAAATGCCGCGCTCGACAGTATTGCCCAGGTGGTCTCGTAGCTCAACGGTGACTTGTACGTTGTTACTGGAAGCCGAAATCGAGCCCCGGGCGAAGTTTGTGACACTAAGTCGCGCACTGCTGCCTGCAGAGAAAAATTCACCGCTCCATAATTTTATGTACATCTCGTTGCGGATATCCCCCGGGAAAACGACGTCCGGAAAGCCGAGTCGTTGAGTTATTGGAGCGCTAATGAGTAGAGATGAATTCTCCCGCACGATCGTCTTCGCGTCTCCATGGAAAATCTTGATCGACACGGCTAGCATTTCTGCTCTGCAAAACAGGTCAGATACGAAGAAGAAAAATTATTATATAAATAGTCGTACCTAGGTGACTTCTCGAACTCCTTGCTGTTATTAGCAATGATGTCCTGATGAAGCATCGAATATACAGCTTCATTAGTAGGAACATATATGGGCATGGTATGCTCTCTTGTTGACTCAAGATGGTCTTTGGAAAATTCCCTCAGTTGGGCCAGTTCAAGCACCGCACAGCCGAAGGGACGCCTGAACTGGCATGAAGGCGCGCCTTCTGGGATAGAACCCAACCGAGCCATAGTTGCGGATGAGTAGTTCCCATTCGGTGTAGCAGGTGAATCCCAACGGCCTGAGACAACACCGTCCCTGACAGAGCCTTCCGATCCTCGCCGAGGGTTCTCAACAGGCATCCCGGAGTTGAAGTTATTTGTGATTTTTAGAGCGCCGGTGCGAATAATCTTGCAAACTAGATATATAGATTCTTGGACGTCCGCCTGAACAAGGTCAGTAAACAGGGTGCGTATGCGGGCCGATGGATCTCGTGCAAGAACACCATTATGATTGAGCACGACACAGAAGTCCTCCGTCACGAAGCGCATGTCGTTTTTGTTGTACAGGGAGAAGTACAATTCGGCAGTCTCGCCAGGTGAACATGGAGACGCTACGAATGCACGCAAGTCGAGGAAGACATGGTAGAATTTCGCGGATGCAGGCTTTGTTGGTTGAGGTGGAGCCAATGAACCCAGCAAACGAGAATTGCCTCGCGGTCTGTTGTGTTCAGGGAAGACGGAGTTTGCGGGCGTAGGTGCGGGAACAACAGAAGTATACTCTGCAGCGGCGCTTAGCGCCGGCACTTTTGAGACCGCAGAAGGGTCAGGCGATACGTCCATGTACGCCAGAGCCACTTGCATTGCATACATTCGCACCGCGCTCACCCAGCTCCGAGGGTCTATCTCGCCCTCAACATCGACAGTGACAAGTCCCCCCCAAGTCGGGTGACGGACGATAACGTCTAGGCCTTGCACGACGTTCCCGCTCACAAGTCGGCCTACACAGTCGCGCCTCAGGCTTACAGTCTCTTCTGCGCTAAGCGTTTGTGCAAGGAGCTGGCGACGGCCAAGATGTAGTGCCTCGATGTGATCGCGCACGATATAAAACAACTTGTAGTCGCGGCGCGCGAGGTATAAAAACATGAGGTTGTGCCATTCGCGCAACGCAGACGCGATCTCGTCGATGATAGGTTGCACCTGGCCGGACGCAGTGTCGTCACCCGACTTGAGTGATGGACGCGGGGGTAATGGCTTGAATGACTGAGACTCCGAGGGTGATACAGAACGGACACTAGGGGGGTAGACAGGCAGGCCTGCGCGTGAAGAGTTGGCCTGGTCGGGCGGTGGTCCGAGCCTGAAAGACTTGCGCCCGGGCGCTTGCTCCGTATCCTCGTCCTCCTCCCTGAGGGTCTCCATTTCGCGGTTCTTTTCCTTGGCCCACGGTTGATACTGATCCTTGCTACCATTGACCTGAGAGGCGACGTCTGCAAGACGCCCCTCCGCGTCGGAGAGCTCATCGCGGACGTGGATGTGTGAAGCGGGGAAGATGCCTATGAAAACCTGCTGGAGTTCGGCTGCATTGGACGCCTTGGAAGAGGACGGGTCGGAGGCGGGTGCCCAATTGACAGGCGGACGCCGTGTTGTGCAAACAACATACCTGTTATAATACGCATATTAAAGTATTGGGCGACAGAATGGGCGGTGTACAAGCATGAGCACGCACCCTCTATACCAGACACCATCACACTCCTTGCCCTTTGGTGTGTATTTCTCGAAGGCATAGATCTCATCCCCGACCTCGAGAGAGACTACATCTCTGTGGGTGAATTCATGCTCCGAGCCCTCTGTGACTGTCGAGCTGCGAGCGGTGCGTCCAGATACGCGAGTGTCCCGTTGGGAGGGCGAGAGTGGGTGGACGGCGTAGCCGTATACGATGAGGGAGAGAGGCTCCCATACGCCGCGGCGCTGGGTCGCCGACGACGGCAGCATGGACGAGGCAGTTCGAAATCAAGCGAGCGAAGAAGCCGACCGGCGACTAGTAAGTAAGTAGTGTAGTTTAGTGTTGTTTTCGGGGAGTGTGGAAGCTGAACTCTGACGCGTCGGTCCTTGCGTTCCCCGTTTGTAGCGTCGACGGCGACGACTTTACTTTTGCGCTGACGACAATTGCTATCAATTAAAAGGCTATCCGGTCTTGATCACAGTAGCTGTGCTACTACTCTGAAGCCTACAAGCAACCCAGCCGAGCCCGTGTCTCGCCACCCGCCTCTTACTTGAGAATTAATGGCGCCCTCTCGAGGCGCCCCAAGCATCGCAAGTACGCTGCACACAACCTTTGACAAACACAAGGGTGCCGTGCACGTTGCGCGTTATTCAAATGGGACTGCCAAGTATGTCCTCTCCGGAGGGCAGGATCGCAGCGTGCGCCTCTGGAACCCTGCCACCGGCCTCGAGATCAAGACCTATGCTGGTCATGGCTACGAGGTACTCTCGATTACTGTGTATGTCGTCAACACAGTCATATCATTTCGGGAACGTGCTAATGGAGGTATGAATGAAGTGCGCATGACAACGTCAAATTCGCATCCTCTGGAGGAGACAGGTCTGTTTTTGTCTGGGATGTAGCGACGGGTACAACAACAAGAAGGCTCCCAGGGCACATGGGAAAGATTAATGCTGTTGACTTCAACGAGGACGCGTCCGTCATAGCGAGTGGTGAGTGCATGCGCCAACGCCTGGGTAGCAACCTCTGAACTGCTAAAGGATCGTTCGATTCTACGGTCCGCTTATGGGACCTGCGGTGAGAATATGCCATCTCGTACTTCACCCGAGCTACGTCTAACAACTCACACTAGTTCCCAATCGCGCCAGCCTATCCAAACGCTAGATGACGCACGCGACGCTATCCAAACACTCTGCGTCGGAAGCACGTACATTATGTCTGGCTCCGTAGACGGGCATGTACGGACATACGACCTACGCAATGGTTCACTCACTGCGGACTATCTTGGTCATCCCGTTGCTTCGCTTGCGCCAGCACGCGATGCACAGAGTACACTCGTTACGACACTTGACGGGAATGTTCGCCTGCTCGATTTGCATACCGGTGCAGCCTTGAACACTTTCACGGGCCACGCAAACACGGAGTATCGCTGTCGCGCATGTTTCGGACATGCCGAGGCGAGTGTCATCTGCGGGGACGAAAACGGTCAGGTTTGGGCTTGGGACCTACTGGATGTAAGTCACCTCTCGTCCTTTCGCCCCCTGCAACTCTTTAACGAGTGACTAGGCAAAGCCTCTCCCACCTAATCCCCCTAAGAAAATCCACGAAAAGGTGATCACCTGGGTCGAGCACCATCCCACTGAGCCGAGTGAGATGATCACTGCAAGTGCAGATGGGACCATCAAGGTCTGGCGATAATGAAATGCACTCGCCAACATTCGTATTCTTGAGACTAGTGCATTTAAAGTATATCATTTCGTGTAAAGTCAAGTGAAGAATAGAACATGGGAGCAATATACGATAGCGAATCACTCTGAAATTTGCGTCTTTTCCTTTCTCCATTAAATCGTACAATGCCCTTCATGCGTATAGGAAATCGACGAAGTAGGATGTATATGTGTCCTATCGTTTGGTCTGGTTTGCGGCCTCTGTGAGATCATGTAAACATTCATTGATCATGGCGGATACATCAAGTACGTACCGCGTCGCGTAGCATCCTCCAGGAGCTGTGTATCTACATGTTGGGCAGGTAACTGCACATAGCGTACTACGGAGCCGCGGATGAAGCAATTCTTGACTGCCATCTTTTCGAAACGATAACGGTGGAAGAAAAAGCGGCAAGACATAAGTATGGGGTGCATAGACATAGGAGGAAACAAGCGTACCATGTGCGGGTGCCGCGCCTCGTCAAGGACCTTGATGTTGTCTAGCCGGATATTAAGGAATCTGATTGTTTCGCAGTGGTCATTTATCTGACGTTTGCGAATATGAAAAGTTGTGCGTACTGGTCCACAGACTTGAGCACACCAGTAATAGAGAGATCGTTCTTGAGTTCGACAGTAACGGTTTGGTCTGTGAGCGTCTTGAATAACGAAAAGATCAACTACTCGGCGACGTCGTTCCTCATCAGGTTTTGCAATTATCTTTGTTTGAGAAATTGAATTCTTACCATGGTTGTGTGTGCGCGTTCGCTTGCTGTGGCAATCGCAAGACCAGAGATTCAACGCGCAGCCGCGGGTCACTACGCGCTTCCGACGCGTCAATTTGAAGGCAGTTTACAAAAAAGAAAAAAATAACATTTCCAGCAGTTATCTAGATTACAGATAAAGATATGACAATAATAAACATAAAAACACAATAACAGTACAGCTTTTCGGTACATCCAGTAGCGCGGGGAGAATGACGGACTTAACGGGAACGAAGTACAACAGTCTTGAAGCATAACGTTTGTGGCGACGAGGTGAAGATGTGGAAAATAGAGGGGAAAATAGAGAGGAAATTGAACCGATCTACATAACTAGATGGTCCTTGCTGGGGCCATTTGATGGCGTCATTGGAGAAAAGGGGCTGTCGGTAGAAAATTGTGCATATAGAAGGTCGTTTGGTGCGTCTTGTCCGACGAGCGTGCCTGGACCATAATTCGATATCAAACTGTCGTGAGGAAGAGAATTTGTGCCATTCATATCGGGATGCAGCAACTCGTTTGCGAGACTCGGGTGTCGGCTGTGCGCCTCGAATGAACCATTTACAATCCCAGTAGTGTTCATGCCACCGGGCGACTCTTGTCCAGAGTGCGGGCCACCCGGGTCCGCATGTCCGTTAAGCGACAGCGAAGAAATATCTACTCCTGCCGGATTTGCAAGATTGATATTCGATGCGAATGGATTAGAGAATGCGTGTAGCGGCATGGGTGTCACGTCCGCATTGTGAGCCGCGGGGTCTGTGTAGTATTCGTATTCGTCCGGGTGCGTCGACGCTGTTGCTAGTGAAGCGAGCGAGCCTCGGCGGCGCCAATGATCGGAGAAATCAAGGTCATGTGCATTTGGGAAGTCGTAGAGATTATCCATCGGTGGCGCTGGTGTCGCTAAATCCTCCGGTTCCGGGATGATGGAAATTGAGTCGGCATGCAGTGTCGGTGGGGAATCCACGTACGGATGCATTTGGTGTGGCGAGTGTTCCGAAAAAGGATGGGACGATTTCTGAGGGGTTGCGGAGATTATTGGAGGATATACTGGCCCGTCGCTCGATCCGGGCTCCTCAGAGCCGCTATCAGAGGACTTGGCAGAAAGGGCTACCTGACTGGAGGATAAGGGAGATATTGACTTATGAGATGAGGATTCAGAGGCTTCGCTAGAGATGACAGACTGAGGGACAATGAGTAAAAAAATAGTCCGAAAGAAACGATCACTCCCGACATACATATTTTGAGATGATCTTATCTAGTGCTTGACACAGCACCGACCATGGGAAAACCTTGACGTCTTTCTCAATATTTCTCGGCCTGGGTGGTGGAAAATCCATGATACGCTGGAAAAACATTTCATACCCGGGTTTGTGCTTCGACACAGTCGTAGGCTTAAGTCCTTCCAGATTGCGACGTATACGGTTCTTCTCTTCAACGGAAAAAGGACTCCCAACGAGGCGCTCAAGAAGGTAAATGACGTCTACGGAAGTGAACCAGCAGTTGGACGTCTCCTGCCGATAGACACAGGAAATAACAATGTCATCCTCGTCATACGCCTCCTGGGATATAACCTCGCAAGAGACGAGGAGTTTGTTGTGAGCTTGTTCGCGTTTGAAGCGAATCAACCGCCTGCCCATTTCAAGCTCAAGCGCGGACCTGCACCCCGAATGAGCTCATACACAAGAGGGACTAACGAAATAATGCTCACCATCTCTTGTCTAGTGAATTAGGATGTAATGTCCCACCGCCTACAACCCACTCGAGTACGGCCGTATGAGTTTCGGTGTTGTCATCAAGCGCTTCTGCGGGTGCGTTGGTCGTTCGGACGAGTTTAAAGACTCTCGGCGCGGTTAAAGCCTTCTTCGGGCTGTTAGGCGGGGATGATTCCGATCGAGCAAATTCCAAATTTTCTTGCATATCATCATCTCCACGTTTGCGTTTGAGCTGGGACGCTGCAGCCGCATCGGGGGGCTTGTACGAGTCTATGGTATTAGCTGGTTTGACCGTGTCTGCGTACGTACCGAGATCAGCATACAATGCAAATGACGTAAAAATCCCATCTTACTAGGTGTCCAATACGTGAACGAACCGAACGTAAACGACTCTATGACCTCCGTCGCCGAATCCATCGCCTGAATGGTCATAGGCACGCAGAACTGCCCAGGGAAGCGCACCTCGGAATGCGATGGTGCGAATGCATAAAGACGCAATCGTATCACATCTCCTGGCTCGAGTTTCTCTTCACCACCGAAAGTTCGCATAGGCAGGATGCGTTTTACCGTGGTTTTTAACGCAGTACGTCCGAGGACGAGGCGCAACTTCATGCTGACCAAGGACATATTGTATCCGAACGTTTCCTCGCCCTTCTCCCCCGAGCGGAGCTCAATGTCGACAGTGATGGGAATGTTTGCTTCGCCTTCGGATGGCGTGTAGCCAACCACTGTTATCATTCCGCTTTCTGAAACAAGTGGGAGGTGAGCGAGGAAGTGTGGTGCCGATGCTGGCGAAGGGTTAGGTGGGGGAGTGGAATAGGGATGCACAGGTTGGTAAGCGCCGTTCGATGTTGGCGAGTACGGTTGGCTGACTTCGTTTGAATTGAGGCTGGCATAGTAGCTGTGGACGTTTGAAAGGTTGTATTCACCCCTTGGGTTGTACATTCCGATTGGGACCGAGGCTTTTACAGGAGTCAGATAGAGCCTAGAGAAACAGAAAAGCTGCTCGCTGATAGTGGTTGTGTGCTTGACTTTTTATGCTTGTTCTGGCAAGAAGATGTCAAAAAGCGCTTGTCGTGCTTAGTTATCGAAAATGGAGAACAGGAGGTAGGTCGTAGACACAGGCGCTGAAGTAAAGGGGCGTACGATACCGTCGATACGGACAAAAATGATTACCTAGTGCTGAAAAATTATAGGTTCGGGGAAAGCAGTTCCGGATTACCGCCGGGTTGATAGTCAGGAGTGCAAGAATGCAGGTATGTGGCTGTCGATCCTGATGGGACCTTGGCTTGAGAGCTGCAGCACCGCAAACCAAATTCACGGTAAGACACTGGCAGACTGTGAGGAAATGCCGGAAACGACCAAGAAACTGCGGAGGGCTAAGCTCATTGCCTAGACCGCCGGTGCCAGACGCTTTTCAGTTGCCGCACAACCTGCACGGCACTGAGAGGGGGAGGCGGTGCACGATTGGGTGCGCTGAGTCGCCAACCGGGGGGGCCTTCCCAAATCCAATGATTATGGAAGAACAACAAAAGAGGCTTTACCGTCAATCAACAACAAGTGGACTGGGAGAATGTGAATAAGAAAGAACGGGGTTGGAAAAGATAGAAAGGTATCAAGGCAGGTTTAAAATCCCAGTTATAAGGGGTAGACAACGTCATCATATGTCAGGCAGCCCCGAGTGCCGTAGCGGAGCGTTAAGCGGCACGGATGAGATGTGGCTCCCGATGTATCCAACGAATATGGACCCCTTCCATCCTCTAGTACAGAAAGAAATGGCACAATTTTTTCCCTTTTATTTCTCGGTTGCAAAGGGTATAGAACATTTTAGGAAGCAACAAACCTGCTATGCAGACGAAAGTTACCGCCCACTAAGTCGCCCGTTATCCGGGGTCTGCATTTCTCATAAACGAGTAAACGAGCACGTGACGAACAAGCCGGGCACCTTTCCTCAGATTGCCGACGGCATGTCCACCGCTCCGGAGGACAGCGATCGCGACCAAAAATACCCGCACCAAGTGTATGCATAGAGTCGGTCCAGACCTCGGAGTAGATCAAGCTATGCATGAAGGCAGGAGACGTGGCGGGCAGCCCAGCGCCCTTGCCCTTCGTCGCCAATGCTCGGGTTGCTAGTCCACACGCGCGCGACTGGAGGTACATGGCCCTCCTGCGAGAGGACCCGTCCACAGATGGAGCACTGAGCCACAAAAAGGTCTTCGTAAGACACCAAAAAATCCTTCGATAAAGAACGTGCGCGTAAACAAGCATGTTCAAGTACCACCGTTGAGTCCCTGAAAGTCACTCACAACCAGCTGTGGAAAGGACACCGTAGGTTCCTTTTCCACCATCCGTGTAATCTGTTGTGTCAGCTTCTGGTAAACTGTGAAGTCAGAATGTGAATGCGGGCTTTTCTGTATTAGCGTGACCAGAACAGATGAGCCTGCAAAAAAATTGTATACAGCATTGGAAAGCTCTTACTTTCTCCCTCGGCCCCAGCGCAACTACTCCCTCGATGACAGGTTGGCCACTTCCATTCCCATCATCGGTTCTCCTACATGTCAACTTAACGAAGACGATGGCCACATCATGTATCGCCACCCGTACTATCAAAGGATCTGAGACAGTTCGGGGCGTGCCTAGTCTGGGGCGCGACTGCTTCCATATGCCAAGCCTCGTCCCGGGATTTTCAGTGCCGGACTCCAGTTCCGCCCTCGCCTTATTGTGTTCGCGAATGAAATTAGAGATATCTTCCAAATTTGATACATTCCTGCTTTTCTGATGCAGAGGTGGGAAAACATTATTCGTTTGCAACTGGAATGATGGAAAAGGAGCAGGGGAGTCTGCACTGGCTATGCGTCTGTCGTTGAAATCAGATTCCATGTCTAAAGACGAAATAACACGGATACGCACCGTCTCTTCCTTTCCCTACGCCCCAATAACTTGATGCCGGACTTGTCGCGAGCCTCGCTTTCACGCACCATTTTTAAAGCATCCTGCGTCGCACTCTTAAGCAACTCATCCCTTGCTTCGCTTAACATGCGAAATGCGGTATGTGCCTGCGACCCCATGCCCTGCACCTTTGTTGATGCGCCATCTGGAGAGACTTGTTGAGGTGATCGCATTAATCCCCGCTCTGTATAGCGCACCTGTATTTGTCCCTCCACTCAGTGACATACCGAGATCCGCCAACCCATCCAGGGAGACTAGAGGCGATTGAGAATGGAATATGAGCAAGTGGGCTGGTATACTACGAAGATTCGTGGTGCGAGATTGCAGAGATGCCAGCGCCTGAATTTGCGCCTGCAGCTGCGCACTTTTTGAAATCGTCGGAGTCGTCGGAGTTACTTCAGCTTTTGTGTCATCTGAAGATGCGGCTTCGGGCTTGTTCGTCAAGCCCTCCGCAGGAGACGTGTCAGAAGGATTTGGCTGGGAGGACGTCGATGGCTGTCCTGACTGCGAAGTTGTCGCCGCAATGGACGGTGCAGGTACCGAAGCTGATTGAGAGTCCGGAACCTTGGCTATTGCAGCTAGCGCAGGTTTACTTGATGATTCGTTTTCTTGCGTCTGCATGATTTCTTCACCTGTAGGACCGGATCTGAGGACAAGAGACAATAATAGTAATCGCGGTAACAGTATCACTGTGTTGTAACTTCAAGTTAACGGAAATGGACGGCGCGTGTCCTCTCGAGGAGAAACGGTCACGTGACAATCTTCGCATCGCGTTAAAGTTTATTAATTACGTTTCGATTTGTACGGCATACGGTGACCCTGGTCCGTCAAAATTCGAAAGCCTTTACCATTATAAAGAAATTTTCCATGATTCAGGAGCATTGGGTATTTCAGCATCACCCCGATAATACAGGGCCACATTTAAGTCCGTGTTATCAATTCTCAAGCAGGGTTCTAATTCGCAATGACTACTGCTAAGTGAAAGCTAAATAGAATAAAATCTAAACATCTGGTGGACTTACAACAACTTCCCATGGAACTCTGAGTTAATGACATATGTAAACCCATGACTTCAGGAGCAAGGGGACCCCTCCGTACTCCCGCCGTCACGGATGAACCGAGTGGGTCCGCCTTCGCAGAAGATAATGTTCATACCAGCCTACATTATATCGCTGAACGTTAGACTACCTGATATACACACGGGGACTTGCGCAGCTACTTACATTATCTTCCTCGCACTGGACCTGGACGCACGTATCGTCAGGAACATAAAAGGCAGTATCACAACCTTTCTCGGCGCCTGTGAAATGTTTATTATAAAGGTGGCAACAACCAGAAAGCTGGACCTCGGACTCACAGAAGGCACCCTGTCCAGTACACGATCCGGTATATTCCCAACCTACCGGATCGGAGAAAGCATGCCTTAGAAACGCCGAGTCAGTATGTCAGAGACACTCCAACTCTGGTGTGGCTCACGTTGGTATAAGGGAGATATCAGCGCTGGTTGCCCCACTGCCCCCGTTTCCGAGTGTCATTTCGAGAAGAGAGCATTTTTCTCCGTTGAAGAGACATTGCGCTACAGATAGAAGTGGCTTGAGATTTGCCGTCAGATTAGAATAGTTGGTCTTAATCCTCACAATTATTAAGATATCTAGAATCCCAAGGTTATCACAACGGCTTACTCATCTGGGAGAGATTGGGAATGCTATCACACTTACGCGATGGCTGAAGAGAAGGGACCGCCGGTGTGTGTATACGGCTGGCCCGTAGAAAGGACACTTCCTCCTTGAATTAACGTCGGCTAAGCTTCTTGTCAGAATGTGTCGCCGAAAAACAGCAGCCACGTTCACTCACAACACCGTGCCCGCATCTAAGCAACCGTTCAGCATAACGAACATAACGGGATGTAGTAAGACGCAAACCTATTTTCAAATGTAATGGTGTGTGTTTCTGCATTGGCAATAGCAATGACTGTTGCGAAAAGGGCAAATAGTGGAATTAACATGATGGCCGGGAGATGTATGAGATTTGCGAGTAATTATCTCACTTATATTAGGACCTACTTTGCAATGGCCATCGTTAGAGCGACTAATTGAAGTATCGTCTAGCTCATCGGAAGTAGGTTGCGCAAAGAAAGAAAAGCAAAGTTGGTCCGCCGTGGGAGTTTCGAGCTCGGCTGAAGTGCCATGACGCTGTCGAGTACTTGATTACTATCATGTGACCCCTGTTGCAAACTTTGCAACAGGGGTCACCTTCAACTCCTGGCTTCCACAATTCATAACAAGTGCCGAAATTTCTCATAATGGAAGCATATTAGTGCAGTTTTATACCTGTGAATTTTTTTTTCACGAAATAATTCTGTGTTGTGAGTCTGCAGGCAAAACAGTAGATTTATCCATGGTCAACACCCCTTCAGGTCTCTCGGCTCACATGATATTCCCGAGATTTGCTACGATATCTACAGTACCATATACTATACATCCTATCAGTAGATGCCACACTATTTACAAGAGAAACATATATTATAAATATTTTCTAGGATGCGTTCTTTTCAAAAGGTGACAAAAGAGTGACAAAATGCGATACATTTTTAAACTCCGATTTAGACTGGTTCCCGCAGGCGAAGTCGTGCTTAGCCTGTGCCGATGCTATTTTAATCGGAGTTTGAATACTACCGTGACGTTCTGTGACAAAAACTTTGCAAGAGGGGGCACCTCTGCCCTGGACGTTTGTGTAAAATCAAACTACCTCGAAATTTCTTCAGAAGGCGTGACAATATGACCATTTTACACATGCAAATTTTCAAGAGCTAAAAACGAGTTTGAGTGACAGCAGGAGCAAAAAACTGAAAGTTTGCAACAGGGGTCACACGATAGTATCTACCGTGAGTCTGCGACACTACGTACTTCACGGCATGGACAACAGCAATTTTCAACTGAATCATGCAAAATAAAGCCTCCCAGCTTCACCAAGAAAAAATTCCCGCTACTGCAAGACATAAACATTTAAAACGAAGTCCAAACTTCCAATTTGGTCTGGTCATCTTCAGGGCAGGCGGACGTGTCTACCCTTTGGGCAAGGTTTCCTATAGTAGGCCTTGAGAAGATGCATAGCTACTGGTGTCTGCCTGCCGATGAATAGTGGCAAACGACCTTGCAAAGGCACCGACGATAATGTAAAAGTAGCAGTGGCGGAATACGATGGCAAGTTGGCTTTCTCCTTTACTGTTCCGTCTATGAATCGCTCTTGATATTTTGTCATATACGTTTGCTCCGGTTCAACCCAAAAAGTAGCATCTGCTTCCTTTACCGAATAAACGGCATCCTCGTTTTCTGTCCGTTTCTCGTGGCACCAGGCGCCAGGGAATCGCTCACTAAATCCATTGGGATCCGGAAGGCCCGGAAGGGAGATGCTTGAAGGGTCTATACTCTAATAGGATTTGAGCTGCTTGAATGTGACCACGGTAAAAAGGATCGGTCTCCGATCCGTATATGCGGGACGGGCTACTGGCATCTGACCTCAATCAATTTGCAGCGTGCCTCGACGACTTGCTTGCATATCGTACCTGCATTACTTCTTGAAAAGATAAACGTATCTGATCGCTAAAAGTGGGGTTCTACTGTCGCTGAGCGTCTTCGACGTAAATTCTAAGACTGGTCTGGCGGTCCCGGTCATTTGAATTTCGATGTTGAAATCTGTCTCGTACGTACGCTACACGCAGGGTGGCCGAGCGGATATGGTCCCGGCCTATCGGGCTAGAACTCTCGAAGCTCTTTCAGGTGGAAGGATCTGGTCCAATTACGCGAGAACCGAGGACGCGCGTGAGTACATGTGAATGTAGAAGACGCTCAGACTCGAGGCTAGGGTTCTGTGCTACTTATATACCCGTTAGTCCCGTCGAGATTGTCCAACTTTGCGCACAGGTCCCGTATCAGCCCTATGTCGTCTGCTATTTCTAGCGGGGAACAGCCCGAGCTGGTCCTCCCCACTCTCACTAGGCTGGGTGTTGAATTGCCGAAGGATGTAGATGCTCTAGCAGTGGCCTCCCAATGGTTTACAGAGTTCTCGCATTGTCTAGAAGCTGGGAATGCCGCAGGGACCGCCGCTTTGCTGCTTGACGATGCCTTCTGGCGTGACATGCTAGTTCTCACTTGGGAGTTCCGCACGTTCCATGGGTCGGTGAAAATTATGCGTTTTTTCGCTGATGTCTTAGCCTCGACCTCCGAACCTGGACCAGGCTCCGGCTCCGGTCGCGTGACCGTGTCAGGTGCCTCGCTGAACAAAAGCCAGGTATCCCTCCAGACTCCGTATCCAGACCTTGCATGGATCCAGGGGATGTTCTCGTTTGAGACGTCCATTGGGATTGGCTCAGGCGTGTTTCGTCTAGTTCCAACTTCGTCTGGCGAATGGAAGGCGCATGTTGTCTACACTAATCTCGAGGACCTTAAAGGTTTTCCAGAACGCATCGGTGCGTTACGCTCTACCGCGAACAACCACGGCGACGATTGGCTCGAAGAGCGCAAGCGCGAAGTGGAATTTGCCGATTCCGAGCCGGCTGTAGTTGTCATTGGCGCTGGTCACTGTGGGCTGGAAGCCGCGGCGCGTCTGAAGTATCTTAATGTGCCGACACTGTTAGTCGAGCGAAATGGACGCGTCGGCGATTCCTGGCGCAAGAGATACGATTCATTGTCCTTACATGATCCTATCTGTAAGTGCCTATGTCAGCCTGCACAGAGCCTGACCCGCCTGACTTATTACAATCCATTAAAAGATGCTGTGCATATGCCCTACCTCCCGTATGTACCTTGCGTGTTCCTTACCCTGAATCTACTGCCAAGCCAAGTTTGTAATACTCAATCCAGTTTCCCACCTACTTGGCCTCTCTGGACGCCCGCTCCGAAGGTATGACTTCTAACGCTTTGTGGTTGAATCCAACTCTAAATAAATTTTGAATGCAGATCGCTGATTGGCTTGAGTTTTATGCGCAAATATTAGAGCTAAACGTCTGGACCAGTACGACGGTTGAGAAGATCGAAGAAGGGGATGTCGCAGGACAAGGCCCTTGGAAAGTGTATATTAGTCGAGCGGATGGCAAGAAGAGAGTGCTCAGGCCTAGACATGTTATATTTGCAACTGGTTTATTTGGTGGACCTCCGAGGATACCAACTTTCTCCGGGACAGTGAGTGCACCCCTCAATCTGCCTCGTGTGTTAAGCGACGTGCACACCTTTTTGTTCTTCTACTCGATAGAAGGATTTCAAGGGCAGAATCATCCATACAACACAATATAAAACCTCAAAAGAGCATGAGGGAAAAAAGGTTGTCATAATAGGCGCCTGCACGTCTGGTATGTAGTCGTTGATCACGGCGTTGCTTCAGTGTCTAATCGCTCCGGTTCAAAAAAAAACAGGACACGATGTTGCGCAAGATCATGGAAAGCGAAACATAGGTAGACATGCTCAAGGTCCGCAGCTCGTTGATAAATATAATTAACTGTACATCGCAGATGTCACCATGGTCCAGAGGGGCTCGAGTTATATTATGTCTGTAAAACACGGCATCAAAATGTTCAATGAAGGTGAATATACTCATACAGCCGTCTCATTTTCTCAATTATGCACGTTCTACAGGAAGCTACTGGGAGGGCAGTCCCCCTCCTGAGATTTCCGATAGGGTTGGCGCGTCATTCCCCCATTTCCTGGTCAAACTCCTGCACCAGAGACTAGCGCCTAGAATTGCAGAAATGGACAAGTCCGTTTTTGTATTGTCACCTCGTTTTACGCAGCTAAGTATGGCATATACGCGCAGGGACCTTCTCGACGGCCTGAAGAAACGGGGCTTCAAGTTGAACATGGGTGAAGACGGCTCTGGCGTGCATATGCTGTATGTGCGCCGTGGTGGAGGGTTCTACTTCGGTACGCCGCCACCTCCTTCTGATCGTGTAGATCCGCTCTCATCCGCCCTATTTCCGCAGATACGGGCGCTAGTCAGATGATTGTCGCTGGGAAGATCAAGGTGAAGAGTGATAGTGCCATCTCACGGTTCACCGAGAATGGCATCGTGTTCGAGGACGGGAGCGAGCTCCCCGCGGACGTCGTCATTCTGGCCACTGGGTGCGGCTCTTCCTGACCTTTTTCTTCGTGCTGTACATTATACGCCTGGGATTGACACTTTACACGGACGACGATATTGACGTCGGATTGGTTTTTTATTTGTGCAACAGGTTCGGTAGTGCGAGGGACCATGTCCGGACGCTCGTCAGTGCCGACATCGCGGACAGGCTTAATCCCGTGTGGTCGCTCAATGACGAGGGCGAGATCAACTCGGTTTTCCGCCACAGCGGTGTGCCAGGGCTGTATTTCACGATGGGTAAGTCCGCCAGTCCGCGTTGGGATTCTAAGAATTGTTGCTTACTGCTCGCGCATGGCGCGGCACAGGGAATTTCAATCAGTGCAGGTTCTTCTCTAAACATGTTGCGCTTCGTGAGTGCCAGTGATGTCTTTCAGGCTGTCATATTATGACTCGGATACTCACTGCCGAACTATTTACGTAGAAATTAAAGCCCAGGAAGAGGGCGTGTATGGACCGCGGTACACAAATTAAATATGACCGGCTAAATAGTAATAGTAACAATAGAAGTGCTCTGTTTTGTTCCATGCACTCCAGCCAGAAAAACGTCTTCCTTCGCTTCGCAAGAGTTCCGATGGGGGCCCGTTCATCAAATTAAAAGTTCTCAAGCAACTCACAAAGAAGGACAGGCAGCTTGAAAACCTGACATGCCCGGTCCTCTTCAAGTTCATTCGTCAGTTGCTTGTAAAAAATATAGTTGGGATAATAAGCTACTTCGGCCGACATTGCTTCCCTCCGGCTGTCACAGCTTGCAGGCTCTCCTGAGCTTCCTCGACGGCTGTTAATCATTCTTCTCTATTGAACAAACCCGGAATATATTGCAGAAGAAGTCTGTGTGTAAGTAATTGAGGAACCCTTCGCCGCACCCTTCAAACTCGGTTACTGGTATTGATCATACATACAAACAAGAAGCAAAATCAAGTCGGGCGTTATACATGCATCATTATCAACATAAAAACAACACGGTGGACAGGGTTCTTTTTCTGAGCTAAATATCGAATATCAGAATATCAGAACGTTAGATGTCATCACAGGTTCAGGGAGTTCATGCACAAAGGCTAAGGGCCACATCATGCTTCCGTCCTCCAGGTCCTAATTCCAGTTTCACACCGTGTGCAGAATCTGCGTGTACCTACATACGAACCGCCCACTCGGGGGAGGGCAGTCTCCATACGTCTGTGAAGGGCACCCCTTCCTAGCCAACACGAGCCCACGCAGCGTCCAGAGGGAGCAGGTTCATCTGGTCAGGGACTTCCGACCCGTGCTATTCGCATCCATAATGAATCAGTCACGAACCACAATTCTGATAGTTAGCAAAGAAAGAGAGCCTCACGATCGCTTCGTCGTCAAGGCCGCGCACGGCGGCGCGCAGGTCGAGCGGTATATGCGAGGGGAACAGAAGGACGTGCACAGGCGGGCGCAAAGGCTTCGAGCGTGCGGTGTGCGAAGATAGCTCCTATTTATATCCGTTCGCAAATGAGCACTGGTATTTTAAATACCGTCAGAGAGTAGTTGAACGGACCTGCGCAAGTGTCAGCCCGAGCTTAATATCGCGACGTTGTTCGCGAGCGTTCAGGCCGACGAGGACAAATATTTCGTACGCGAGGTGCAGGACGAGTACGCCGCTCCTGACCTCGGCGACCGAAGGGGGCGCATCGAGCTCCCTGACCTAATTGAACAAACCGATCCCACTCAGAAATTCTTCTCCCCCTCTCAAAAAAAGAAAGGATAGCACACCTCCGACCCACTCTTCCCACAATCCACCCGCCAGACGCGCGGATCCGCGCCCTTCTCGCCCTTGCGCCACTTCCAGTAGTCCGCGCGCGCGTAGCCCTCATCTCCCAAGAACATCCAAAACATTTCATCTTCCCGTCCTTCTTCCACTTCGACGATATCCTTCGCCGACGGCGACACAAGTGTTTGCGCGTACCGCAGTGCGGCGCCGCGCTCGGCAAGCGCAGAGCCGTAGCCGTACCACACCCAGAGTGTATCGAGTACGGATATGCAGTAGCTGAAACCGGAGCAGAGGTTCCTGATATTCTGTCGTAGATTCGACGTTAGCACAGACATTACCGAAGAGGGGAAAAAGAGGGCTTTCTGACCATGTCGACTTCGTCTATGAGCAGTAAACCCGCCCATGAACGCACGCGATGCATTGCCGTATTTTCCGCAGACCAAAGCGAGCGCTTACCCTGGAACCGGAAAGTCATCAGCCAAGTGTCTACGCACCTCTAAACCCAGTTGGCTTACCTGACGCACGACTAGCGACCCTCCCAAAACATGCACAAGCTCCTGAGGCTCGCAACACTGCTCACACGTAACCACCGCCGTACCATACCTCTTCGCAAGCTCCAGCACCTTCTTTTCCTCACGCTCGCCCGCCGTGCAGCGACGGCCCTGCCACGCCCATACCTTCGTCGCGACCAGACCCGACGCGCGCGACTTCGAACGGTGCACAACAGCCAGCACCTCCGAGTCGTAAAACACAAACGCACCCGAGCCACCAGTGTCGCGTGTGATTTCTACCGCAGACGTGCCCTCCACGCAGAGAACTTCAACTGACACTGTGTGCATGTCCGCGTCGGGCCCATACGCACGCGGGTGCGCGTCCCAGAGCTTGGCGGCGTTGATGACAGGGAGGATTTCAGTACTCGCGGCATCTGGTAAGCAAATAGATCATCCATTGTCATTCATATGTACATGCGCTCTCCGCTGAATACTTTTTTCCCTACGCACCAATTTGTGCTTTCGGCCGCGCCGCATTGAGCGTTTTCGTCGACGAGGGCTCCTCAATGCGTCTACCACTCTCGGCTCTCAGCATACTCAGCCGTGCATAGTCGGCAACAGCCGCAGCGTCGACTCCCTTCAGCGTGCCCGCCGGGCTCGACGCAGGGGTTTTCTCCTCAGGGAGGACAGGCAGCGTGAAGCTCGCGTACTTCTCATAATTCGAGCGCCGGCGTTCCGCCTTAATAATCGCCGGCGTAATCGTTCGCTCGCCCTCCGCGTCACCCCAGCCACCCGGGTCGCGGTCAGCGTACGAAGGCGAAATGGGGCTGCGTGGAAAGCTAGGTGAAGTCGGTGGGGGCGACGCGGCCCCGCCCGTGTTAAACGCCTGCGCGACGTCCATCACCGTCGGGCGGGAGCCAGTGCTCGGGATGCGCGAGTGGCGACCTGGGCTCGGCGGGGGCTGATTTTCTACCTCTCCACGCACGGTCAAGGGAGGCGTCAGAGGCGGTGATAGCGGGGGCACCGCTGTGGTGTTCGTACTCGCAAGGCCGGGCAGCGCGACTTTTCCCGCTTTGACATTCGACGGGGCCAAACCGAAACTCGTACGGGTTGGGGAGGGCACTACGAGCGGTGGCTTGCGCAGCGGTTTGGCGCTGATCGGCGCTTGGTTAGCCCAGGAGTCTTGCAGCCGACGAACATTCTCTCCGCGTGCCTGGGTTACCGTCGGGCGTGATTCCTGCGGAGACATGGTTGTGAATGAAGCTACTTCTTCTACCGGAGAGGAGACATTTCGAGCTGATAAGACTGTCGGCCTTTCAGTCTCCAAAACAAACGTAGTTGCATCCAATGCTCCTTGACGTGCTTCATCAGTCGTAGCCTCAGCCGTAGTATCCGTGACGGACGTAGGACCAGTAGACGACTGAGTAGTTGCACCTGCACCCTTTCTTCGCACCTTAGCACGGTCTTTCGTAGGCTGTCACAAAACACGAATCCATTGCATATGATGATGACGAAATTGCAGAGATAAAAAAAGTTCGAATGAGGGAGGGAGGGGAACATGTAAAAAAAAATAGACGAATGTATCAATACTCTATATCACACAACTGTCACCAAAAAGAACGCACATGGCTCAAAGGGCGCGTACTCGGCTCGAAAGCCAATTCCGCCTTAGCACGCGCAGAGGGTGCCGTCGCAGCCGTCTTCGCAGAGGATGAGTTGCTCCGCGAGCGCGTACGCACGCCCAGCTCATCGCTGCTCGCCCCGTAGTCGAAACTCACTTGCTTGCTCGGCGTCTTCGATCGCTGCTGCGGAGGCTCAGGCGCATCGGTGGCGGGTGCGTCTCCCGTCTTCGTCGGCTTGATGTACGAGAACAGTGTGTTCGAGGAGCCGAGCGGGAGGGAATCGCCATGTACGCTCTTCGGCCTTGAAGACGAACCCGCATGCGACCTTGCCTTTGGCGGAGACGCTGACCGCTTCGGCTCAGGGGAAGGAGAGAGTTCGGACCGAGCGGAAAACGCGTCTGTCGTCCGCGCCTTGCGGATGGGCGGAGCCGAAACAGGAGACGGACTGGGGCTCCCCTGTGGTGGGTTCCAGCGGTCGAGCACGGATGCCTTCTTTGGCTGGACGGAAACATTGACACCGGTAGCGCGCTCCGGGGAGCCCCCTGCAGGAGTTGAAGCGGCCTCGAGCTTGCTGCTCAGCTTAACGAAGCTCTGCACGAACCCCCGGCCTTGAAGGCGGCTAAGGCTCGGTGTGAGATCTTTCTGCTGCGGAGGTTTCAAGAACGCGGGCGCCGGACGTCCAGACGCAGGAATCTGAGGCCCTGCGGAAGTTGGTCGTATCTGCGGCTGGGCGGGCCGCGAGAGGGATGGCACTGTAATAGGCGGGGACGTCGATAACGGTCGAGAAGCCACCGGTGCGGATGGCGTCTGGCTTCGCGGGGACGGCACTGGAGATGAAGACGCTCTATTGGGAGGCTCGATTGATGATGGAGGTCGTCGCAGGGCATCCGGTTTCGCCGGGGCGACGGGTCGCTGCACAAGCTTCTCCGTACTCTTCATCCCCCGTACTACAGGAGGAGTCGTAACATGCTCAGTTGAACGGTTCGCATTCGCATACAAGGACTCCACGCGGTTCCGTACGCCTTGTCCACCATGAGATATCACAGGCGGCGACCTATCCACGCTCCTAGGTGCCGGTGGGGGAACATACGGGGCCGGAGTGCTAACGGTCCTCTCGCGTGTCCAATTCTTCGCCGGGGTCGTAGAGGCGGGGACAGGGACAGGGGCGGGGGCAGGCGTAGGGGTAGGAACAACAGAAGACTGCTCTTCACCCGGCGACCGCGAATGTACGACTTCACGACCCTTTCCCGCCAGACCAGCCAGCGCAATACCTCCACGCCCAAACACAGGGTGCGGCACATCGATGTCCGCGCGTGTGCGCTGCACGAAGAGCGTAGGGTCGTGCGCATCGGGCTGCGGCGCGGGCCGATTCAACCGCGGGCCCGTCGCACGTCCACCCATGAACGCGGCGAGCGACATGGGCTCCGTTGGCTTCCCGGGCGGTGCAGCAGGCGCCGCCTTCGCCTTCCTTTCGGCCTGGGCCGAGGGCAGCACCGCCGCTGCTGCGGGCGCAGGGCTCGGCGGCTCACCCGTCAGCTTGTGTAGCGTGTCGACAATATTCGCATATCTATCGTGTCCCTGTCCGACATTCGTCGCCGTCGTCGTTGGTGGTGGCGACGCTTGCGCCACCGGGCTGCTAGCTTGCGCGCCACGAATAACAACGTAGGCATCAGGGGTCAGTCCTCCGACGTCCCCAGGGCAAAAGGACTCACATCGTAATCGCTCGCGTTCCACCGGTGTGAACGCCTGCGCGCCGCCCGAGCGACGGCTCCTCGCAAGGCGGGAGGCGCGGATCTCCTCTTCAAGACTGCGCTGCTCGGCTTCCTCATCCGCGTCGACCTCCCGCTGGATAGCCTTGATTCTGCTCGTCCACTCCGCGAGCCCCGCCTCGGGTGCAGGCTTGGGAATGTCGAGGGGTCGCCGACGCGCAGGGCTGTCCATCGTGCGCGTCGTTTGTCGGCGTCGGCAGTGGTTAAAGGGCGAAAGAGAGGCGCGTCGAGGTCGATGGCCTCAACCTGCCTCACAACAGGGGCGTGCGTCTACGGCAGGAGCTTCTTAACCAAGGACTTCCCTATCAGGCAATCCCCGTATCAATCACCACCGACACGCATATATGCACTCAAAAAAACAAGAAAAACGTTTGCACTCAAACTATCATTATTTAGGTACATTGTCCACGGATTAAATATGTTAAGCAAGAGTCTGTTGAATAGTCCGCAGTCGCAAATGTGCATGCTAAAAGTGTCTATGCAAAGACGAAGAATGCGGAGAACACAGCGGAAAGCGACGACAGGGCGATACCCGCAAGAGCCTCGCGCGAGACAAATCCGCCAACAGCTGCTGACGTCGTAGTGCCAGTGGGTGCAGCAGAACCAGTGCCCTCAGCGACGTCACTCGGCGTTGTGCCGTCTACATCACAGAACCATTCAGAACCAAAGCTTCAATAGACAACTCCCAATTTCCGCTACTCACCAAGGAAAGAGGATCCGCACTGGGACGTCAGTGCACTCGTCACATTGCTCTGCGATGCAAGGGACGGCTGCTCTGTCTTGAGCACGTTGTATGCCTGCTTGACACAGTCCGAGCACGAGATGTACGACGGCACGCCCGCCGCCTGGCCCATCACGATCTGAGGGAGCGTTGCGACAATATTGTCAATGCTCAACGTGCCATTCGTGTTCTGGATGTCCGTCAATAAGTCCGTCACACAAAGCGTGTTGTTCGACGTCCTTTACAAAAACAAAAAAAGAAGCATGATCGCAATCCAATTAATAAACGGCGCGGCGCAAGAGAAATTAGACGCGGCAAGACTCACTCCTTCAAGCACGCAATGTCGCGCACGGTCGGGTACGCCTGCTGGACATCGGAAATGAGGGTCGAGTCTGACGAGTTGGAGAACCCGAGTGAAGAGAGGTCGGAACTGCAGCCCGAAGTGATGTTCGACACTATGTCTGACAACGTCTGGTTCGAGCACGGGCTCTGCGCGCAGGCGCCACTGAGCCAGGTGTTAATCGGGGCGACGAGGGACGAGTTTGCGGAGGCGGTAAGAAGCGGCGCAAGTCCGGCTACGTTCAGGCAAGACGCCTCACTCGAGAGCGCTATGGTCGTTAGCGTCGACTGGCATTGCGACGAGAGACTGCGATTATAAAAAGGGAAATCGTCAGACGCATTTTGGATATAACCAGCACGAATACGCACGACAACGCCTGTGCGCCTCCAACGAGTAACACCGACGAGACGAGAGCAAGGCGAGAGTACATTTTCAACTGAATTAAACGAAAAATACGCGGGGTTGTTTCCTTTAGTAAAAAGCGCAGATTCCTGCTGCGGGTTGCGAGGGGACGATGAAAGAGTAAGGGGAACACGAAAGGAGGGAGATGGGAAATATAAGAATGAAAGAGGAGCCGATGCTGTGCGACGGTGACCAGCCTCGAACCTGAGACAAGTGGGTCGGTGGAGTGAGAACTCTATTTCCATTTCCCGTTTCGGATTTGTTTTATCCGTCCTCTGACCAATTCTCTTTCCCCTCCTCTGGGAGCTTAACAGCTAGAACACTCGCCCTCTTCACCAGACACCGTAGAGCAGAGCGCTATAAAATATGAGCAATTATTTCTTACACTCCTCGCTGGCAGCGGGAGCAGTTTCTACTCAGCATCGGCCATAATGACCGTCACGGGTCATCACAAGGTGCTGCCGGCTGCTGCGGAAGACCAGTGTCCGCAGCAACCTCTTTGCAGCCGGTTCGCCGAGCGATTCTTGTACTACTAAGCCGTGCGGCATCATCACCTCTGATGCCATTAAGAATAGCCGAACAATTGCAATTGGTATGCGTTCTTCCGCGTCTTTGATCCCATCGCCACCTTCAAACCAACAATCACGAGCGCACTCCTTTGTACCTCCAACATCTTAATGAGCGCTCGGACATGTTTTGCGCGCTGAGCCACAAGTGTGATGAATCACGCCGACCGGCTCCCGCCCTGTCGATCCAAAGCACAGCAAGACGCGCATCGGAGGACCGCTCTCTCGCGTACGGGCCGAGCACAGCGTGACAGACCAGATATCAGTGAAAAACCGCGCTCAGTACAAATGTGCATTTAGCCGCCGAGCGTACAAGCTCTTCGAGCGGCTTGACCCACTCCTAAGTTTCAGGTTGCTGATGAGACGTTGGCCCGCGGGTCAAGCCGAGGCCCGGACCGTGTCACATGTATCACCAAAAGCCGCAGGTCCTCAACACAACGGAGGGACTGAGCAGACAAGCAGGCGGAAACGACCGGAGGAATCTTTTGGATGCCATTGCAAAAGCAGAGATAAAAAGTGGTAGGAGGGCATGAGCATACAAGGCAGGGCCTGAACATAACGAACACCGCAGACTGCAGCGGGCTCCCTCCAGCGCCCACCCAGCCCCATATATCGGATAACATACGTATGTACCAATTCCCGCGCCCGCAGTCGTGAGAGGGAGGGATAACACAGCGGCTTTACCGGTTGGACTTGGCCACACGCTCGAGCTCGTCCTTTTTCTGTATGACACAATTCCAGAGTCTAAGAAACGCATAGCACAGTCAATGAAAAGTAAACGCACCTTGATCGCGTACGAGTTCGAAGAGCCCTTGGCGGCGTTGATGAGCTCATCAGCGAGGCACTCGGCGATCGACTTGACATTACGGAACGCGGACTCGCGCGTCTAATCAGCACCAACACACCAAGATAAGCACGTGCCCCATGAAAGTACGAAATATTAAAAACATACACCGATGGTCAAGAGTGCGACAGCCTGGTTCACACGGCGGAGCGGGGACACATCGACGGCCTGACGACGGACGGTACCCTGCGAACCAATGCGCGTCGAGTCCTCACGCGGGCCAGTGTTGACAATAGCATCGACGAGAACCTGCACCATCCAATCAGCCTGAGTTCCATCTCACCCGCACACTTCTTGTGCCCCACGCTCGCAAACGCACCTGGATGGGGTTCTGGTCGGTGAGGAGGTGGATGATCTCGAACGCGTGTGCAACAATGCGGACGGCCAAGAGCTTCTTTCCGTTGTTGCGGCCCTTCATCATCAAGCTAGTCCATTCAAAAACACAATCACGCGAACGCCCTCGTCAGCATACCAATTCCTCCAAATGGATGTGAGCCCATGCGTGTGCGTACCTGTCGACAAGGCGCTCAACGATGGGCATCTGTGCCTTCTTGAACTGCTTTTTGGCGTAGCGCCCGGCGGTGTGGGGGAGGTAGACGGCGTGGCGGATTTGGATGTAGTCCGTCAGCGAGATGTCCTTGACCTCGACACTGTCCGCACGCATCAGTCCCCACAGCATAATTTAGATGCAAAGGAGCAGGGAAACGCACTCCTGGGTCTCCCACTTTCCAAACAGCTTGATCTCCGAGCCGAGGCTAGAAATCGCAGGGGGCAAGGTTTCGACAGTCGCCATCTTGAGGGGGGAATGTGGGGGGGAAGAAAACTACAAAAAAAGGCAGAAAAGTGGGTGAGTGCTAGAAACGGACGGATGATACAGCGACGAGCAGCAATATACGCACCCTTCTTGAGCACTTAGCAGACGTCGGCGGCGACAATACACAGAAATCTAGCGAGGCTTGGAGGCGTGGGTGAATATGACATAAAACTGCACAGTTGCTAGTTGATGGCGTGGGAAAGGTTAGTCCGTATCTGGCCAACTCGTCTCTTGCTCTTGGCCACAATATTAGCTCCCTTTTATCGAATTTCTGTTTGGGCTGTTACCTTCGACTGAAATGAGTGTCCTAACTATTCACAACATGGAAAGCTGCTCGCTTCGACTCAACAAAAGTCATTTACTCGAGACTGCCAGCCAATCCATACCTTCGCCCGTTCTCGTCTTCAAGTTCCTGGCTAAAAATGTTCTTAGCCCTACTGGGGTATGCCTCGAAGAGAACATCACAGTAGATGTCTGCCCTTTCCTCCCT
The DNA here is from genome assembly GCA_002794785.1 of Coniferiporia sulphurascens. Classification (NCBI taxonomy): domain Eukaryota; kingdom Fungi; phylum Basidiomycota; class Agaricomycetes; order Hymenochaetales; family Hymenochaetaceae; genus Coniferiporia; species Coniferiporia sulphurascens. Next base: position 60,518 of record NBBA01000003.1, read on the forward strand.
GGTCTGTTATCACAGTATTGTGCTGTCCTGCCCTGGCACATCTTTGCAACCATCTCGGCGCAAATAAGGACGCGAAGTTAAACACTAGTACCAGCACTACCATTGCTCAAGAAACGCTGATCAAGCGCGCCTTCGCAACCGCAACCCACGACCGACCGACCGATCTACCGCGCACGAGGAGCAGGAGCAAATCAAACGTAGAGCATACATCAACCAACACTAGCACTGGCACTGGCACTGGTGCAATCGCTGTCAACAGCGTCGCGGCTAGCCTCGCTACAAGGGCCGACCCGTCGCCCGTCGCCCTTCCCGACCAATTATTGTTCGTCAGATCTTAGTCTAAGTCCAATCGCACCAGTGGCACATTATCACCATCATCATCATTATGCTTTCGCTGAAACGGAGCCATTCCGTCTTTGCATACGTGACGCGCGGCTTGGACCGCTCAGCGCTCGGATGCGATCGCCGATCCGCACGAAGAAGTACGATGGCGACCCGTGTAGTTTCAGATGGACAGCCACTCTCATTGTCGGTGGACAGTCCTAAGTCTGCTGTGCTTTACATTCGTTCTACAGCTGCATTTCCGGGGAAAAGGGGGGGGGGTCCAATAACATTCACAACCGAGTGGGATATTTGAATTGAAACCCTGTCATTACATACATTCCGACAGAATGAGAAAATGCCCGTTAACAGCCCGTCCGTTTACTCATCTACTAAAAAGCAAATCGGGGAACCCAAAGAAAGCGCCGAACATTCTCCCCCGAACTTCGTGATTCATAATTCCGAGTCTGACCTCGCTCATACACACCTTCCGAGCCCGACTCCGATATGACCAACCCCAAAGCCTCGTCAAGACTCAATACAATCCCTACTAATATTACTTAGTATTGAATGACATCAGACTCGGATGCCGGATCGTCGAGCATCACCAAAAGGGACGCCTTACCTTCCCTTCCCTCACCCTTACCCTTACACACACACACACACTCACGCCCAAAGTGCAGAGGGGAATAGGTGCCAATTAATATCAGCTGCACAAATAAAAGAGAGGCCATGAATGCCAGCGTAAGTGGCGACACCGTGACCACACCAGCCAGCCCGCACCAAAAAAGGAAACAAGAAAGAAGAGCCGCAAGGCTCGACTCAGGAACGCCCTCCCGCCCATCCGCCAAGAGGCTAAGCGCAAAAGGAGACGCGCCGGGAGAAGTATATTCCCGTTCCTTACCACCCAAGCTTAGGATCGCCGTTTCGCCAATCGCCAATCGCCTCATTGCGCCTTTTTATATATATTAATATCTTAAGCATAACCGCCAGGAACAGAAAAGGGGGGGCAGGGCTGAGGAAAGGCGAAAGAGGGGCTGGGGGGAAGGGCGGTCTCCGCGCGCGTCTGGTATTTAGTAAACCTTCGTCATGTACGCCGCACGCCTTGACCGAATGCGGTCCCCACTCTCAAACGTTTTCGCGCCAAAAATAGACCACGCCCCCAAAGGCGCCGCCAAGTGGCGAAACTTCAAGGTCGTTTAATAGCCACCAGTAACCTTCGCTCACACGTGCCATCGCACACATCGCACGCCCCACTCGTTTCCTTGCGCAACAGCCGCCTCCTTGTTCCATTGCCGCAAACCCGTACAGATAGACACGTTCCTTGCTACTTATAACCAGCTGGTGGTACACTAATGGGGAGAGACGGAAAAAAAAAAGAAACTCGGGAAAACAGATGGGAAATCGGAAAAGGCAAAGCCCGGTGGGAGCTAAATCAGGGGCAGGGGCGAACAGGAAGAGCTGTCACCGGCGGCGCATAGCTGGGGCAGCACACATGCGGTCAGATATGCATCGTCCCTCGCCCACTGCTGCGTTCTTGTCGCGCTCCCCTACCGGAGAACCATCTCTTGTGCACGATGACGGCCCCGGTATCAAGAATGCTGACACGGGTTGCAAGAAGCACCCAACCTTATGCGCCCCGAGGGGTGTAGAAAGACGCATGAGAATTCCGGCTCCTTCGACACGCTACGGCCGTCCACAAGAAGCTGGAAATGTGGGTTTTGGGGGATGATGATGGTTGTAACGATGACGTCCGCAGGCGAGGCCGTGGCGTTGCTGAGAATGCGGTTTGCTTGAGACTAGTGTGACAGTTGATGGATGCGTATGGTAGAATAGAGCGTTAAGGAGCAAAGCACAATCGACAGCAATAATAAAAGGAAATAGACAGGGAAATGGGCGGAGAAACTGCAATGAAAAAAAGGGGGACAGGAAGGAAGAAAGAGAAGGAAAAAAGGAAATGCGTGTGAAGGTCGGTTCCAACGTAAGTTGCGGCACATACAAATAACGAGAAAAGAATCCCAGGGTAAGATGGAACAAGGTCCCCAAGAAAACGATATGCACTGTGTATATCTGCAACGGCTGGTATAGTGAGACCAGATTTGATACGCTCCAACGGACTGCCGCTGCGTGTATATTCGCCTATATCCCAACGAATACGATGACAGAGATAATCGGTCTAAAACTCAGCCTTGCAGCGGGCGGAGAGTCCGGATAAACAGTAAGAGATTGTGCCAGGAGGAAGTGTCAGAGATTCATGACTCAGGGAAGAGAAGCGTGTAATGGTGATGGGACTAGGCGCATCACGGCCCGGCTGCGGGGACTGTGCGGAGCAAAGGTCCAACGGTAAACCAAGGCTTGAATGTCGCATGTAGTCCAGAGAATGGTACGGTCACCATCATAGGCAAGAGCTCACAGCAGAGAGCGCGCGGCAGCGCAGAGGTCAGGAGGATCGTAAAGGGGACGCATGAAATATGCGCAAAAGGGGGTTTGGGTACCCCAAAAGGACCGCATCCAGCGGAGGGCGGCGGCCACAGGCCGCGCTCGCTGTACCAGGCGCACACGCGCCACTGACGCCGCTCCTGACGGAGAGGGTGTATGGGCGTGTGCCACTCGCAGAGCACGAACTGGTGTTAATAAATTAGCATGTTAAGTTTGAGGGGTGTCCGGTCCATAGTTAATCATCCTATCCAGAAACGGGTTTCGGAATAATCGCATCCATGCTGGTATAGCCAATATCTCTTCCGAACTCTATGACCATGGCACGCCCCATGAGGCATACCCATCCGATACCGTCGCCAGTAACGCATTGACTAGGCCAGAACAGCTCTCCTTCAAAGTCTTCCATATCAGGCTCGTATTCTTCCTCTGCGGAGAGTGTTGAGCAAACCATTCTTCCAAAAGTACGCGGGAAATGCTCCCGCATTATTGCCAACGATAGGGTTTTCTCCGAAGCTTTCATTTCTTGTGATGCTGCCGCTTGCGAGCCAACTAGTCTTTTCGCAAACATGACGTATGACTGTTTGACTTGAACAATGCCATCAGTTAGGACGCGATCACCCTCAGCAGGTCGTGGGGGTTGGGGTTTGTTCCCAGCCCTTTTTGCGTCATCATTTCTGTTTTCACCGTTCGTATTTAGAGGCGTAGCATTGCTTGGGTTTGCTGGCGTCGAGTTGGCACTCGCCGCATCTGTGTCCGGTGATGGTAACGACTTCTCGGGTGGGGTCACCTTTGCCATTGCCGTGCGCGAGACCTCAGAGGACATCTGCTTCGCCTTCGCAGCCAATTCTATGTCGTGTAAGTATTCCTTGTTCTTGTGCTCCAATTGAGGGCCAAGCTTGAAGCGGACAATGCGCTGATGGGTGAACGCCTCGAGCATGTGGCTGAGGCGTCGTAAGAAGACGTTAGCAACGTGCTCGCTATATTCCTCCGAGTAACCAACAGGGGATGGCGAAGGGTAGACTCACATTAGTCCGATAAATGACTTCTCTCGTACACTGTCCCGTTGCCCCACGTATGACGCCCACTTCCCCTTACACCAGTGTAGATAAGAGGGAATGGATTCCCAGGCATCATTAAAGCCGCTGCAGTTATGGTCCTGACACCAGGCAGCATATACGAAACAAAGCAGTGCCTCAAGAGCCTCTAGAAGAGCCATCAGGCCGCCGTGCGTGTGATAGGGCGAACCCTGCGCCGGAGGGACCCTTAATGGCCGATAATGGGGATGGGTCTGGGGAAAAGTCGAAAGAAACCGCGCCTCGCCCGAGTACTTGAACATACGGGCGTGCTGATAGAAATGTTTGTGCAGTTGTCGGAAATCGACGCCCTCTATTCCATGCCGCGGACGTCGGACAGGCTCGTAGACCGTGAGAGAACGCGAGGAGGTATCGCCGGCAGCGCTCGCAGCCGCCGGGGCCGACGATATGACGTCCGCCTCATGAGTCTTGTTCATCTTTAAACCAGAAGGAGCATCAGCTGGGGGAGAGGTCGATGACGAAGCGGAGGAGGATGGGGTCGGTGCGCTGCCCAAAGCAGGAAGGTGCTTGACCATTCTGGGGCGTTTGGTGCCGTCGACGCCATGGGCATCGAGCTTGCGTTTGGACGAGCTGGCAGCCTGTACGGGTGCGGGAGAGGCGCTGCGCGAGGCTGGCGGGGACGGGGGTAATTCGGGGGGTAAAGGAGCCGGGATGGTTCCGATGATCTGTGGAGGGGAGCGGGTGGATGCGGGCCGCATGTTAGAGCGGCGAGGAAACGGGGAGGAAATCGGAGGCATCGATGACTGACCTGAAGGCCTTTGAGGAGCTGGTCGCGAGTTATTCTGCTATGGGAGAGCAGAGGCGGCGATGAATGAGCACAGGAGCCAGAAAGGGAGGAGGAATGAAACGGGCCGAAAGAGAGATGCCACATACCGTTTTTTCACGCGACGCCTCTGGTCTGGGATGGACGAGGAGGTGAGGTGGGCGCTCATTGTCGTCGAGACGTCGGGGGACGACGACGGAGGGGGCGCTGGTGCTGCGTGCAGCGACGGGGAGGAGGGGGATGGTGGATGGAGGGGAAGATTGCTCTTGTGTAAGACGAGGCCCACGTCGAACCAGACTACGGGGCCATATCCTGGAACTGCCTTTTTCGGATTTCCCACGAGCGTGCTGTCATGCCATGCTGTGGCTGGTCGCCGGCTGCGTCGCGGCTTCGGCCGTTCGCCGCCTTCCTCTTTGGGCCCGGGTCCGGGTGCTCTGAGTCTGCATATGCAAACGCAACGCCCAACTCCTTTGCTGGACCCATGCCGGCCAACCCGCGGAAACACCCCGATTTCAAACTGAAACCTTGCTAATCGCCCCCAGACTGTCTTAATCATCCCACTTATTGTTGCGTTGCCGTCCCGCTAATGCTGCACATAGCTGATAAATGTACTCGGGGAATATCCGTCCATGCAGGCCTCGGGCGCCCATTACTATTGCCATCGCGCGGCGACACGGGCATCAACGCAGCGGCCGGCACTGCTTCGTCGTCATGCACACGTGCGCTGGCGGGTCTCCGCCGCCGAAATATGCAGTTTCGGGTTCCATGCATGCGCCCGCTCCCCGGGGCGCGGCAGGCGCCTTCGATGCCTAACCCAGGTCTTATCCTCAAAAAGGCAGGGTCACTCCTGCCGGGGCTGCCGATACGGTTTGCGCCGGCGGGCCCGCCGCGGTGCAACCCTACAACCCCCTCTGCATCGCAAGCCCCGTTGCACCGCGCAGTGGGTTCAGCATGTTGGCGAACACAGGATATGCAGACTACTGCATACTCATACTACGAGTTTCGGCGTTCCGCGCCACATGAATGTTGCGGGACCTACTTGCCGCCGCGTGATTCGGAATGATTCAAGTCCGTTGGACCCTCGGCTAGCCCGCCCCGATTCCCCCGCGGCTGCAAACGAGACGGTCGAACGGGCCAAATACATAGGGGTCGTCAGTGCGCTGCGCCCTGGAGCTATGCGCTCCGTATATGTTTACGGTCGTCAAGCACGTCCCGGGTTTCCATCTACGAGTCAGACATGAAAGTGTACTTAATAATAACCGCGGTGGCTCGGTGGATCTAGGGTTCGCAGCACCGCATGAGAACAACCGCGCCTACCGGCATTAACTGAAGGCGTCCTCAATCTTGGAACAACCGTCGCAGCCACCACTTTCGTATACATAAACGTCTGCTAGTGGCAGGAATTGCAAATACGGAAGCCAAGTCCACTGAGCTCCGGGTTTGGACCCGCCTGCCTCCTACAGCTCCGGCACCCTTCACCATCTCGTTCCCATGATGCCAACTGCCATCGAAGAAACGATGCAGAACCAGTCGCGAGGTTCCTTGCGCATGAATTGCGTGTACAGTACTGCGAAATGAAAGTAGATTGAGTGGCTATGCTGCGTTGCCAAACGAGGCATTTATTATGCGCAACGGGAGCAATTAATAAATGTCGTGTTTTTCACTCGTAGTACTTGCGGACGTTGTCTGGTTTGAAGGCGGCTTTAAACAGTTTGGTAGTACATGTAGTAATTGCTGGGGGACATCGGGCGATCGCAACCCATCTCGCTCGCCGATGGCTACGGAAATCGGGATAGGCCTTAAATCTTCTCATTCAGGGCCAGGTACGCTCAGGCGGAACTGCGAGATGGCTTTGTTTTTTCTTTGCTTGCCTCGACGCCGGCCGGCCGACCCGTCCGGAGTGGTTGCATGCACGAGCAACTGCCAGCGAAATGCTGCAGGCGATTGTCAAATTACAACTAGAACCCGTATATTACCATCGAGACTTGAGGATCGGGACGCAGCCGGGACTACCCGGACAGGTGCGGGAACCTCCCCGGTCCCGTGATTCCGGGCGATCTCCCGGCCGTGGCAGACGACTCCGAGTATATGGGCATATTTATCGACCATTTAACGCCGCTCGTCTATTGAGACCAAATGCTGGGGGTAGTTCAGCCATCTGATGTCATCATAGGCCGCAACATCGATCCCTCAGTACGGGACGCACAGCGAAAAGCGTATTATCTATTGTCCATTAGGGGAGCCGGCCTGAAGGTTTAAGGTTCCGATTGCACAGAGTACATAGGTGAGGAATGTCGGTGATAGGCCTGACTTTCTCGCCCTTCTCGATATTAATTCGGTCTTCTGTGCGACGGCCATGTCCTGCTGCTGGCGGGCCGGATTTACATTACATGAGAAACATAGCCAGCTCGCTATATATACCCACATTCGACGCTGGGCGGCTTCGGGTTTCCTATGGCAATATCAAAGAAACGTCTTTTCTTAGGTTCTCCCCTCCCCTTGCCTTCCTTTTCATTCGGCTCCCCGCCGGGAAGCTCCCGCCATGCACAAGGTCCAGGTGACGCGCTAATTCTCCACACAGACACGCCACAGAGGGCGCTTCCGAACACACACAGAGTCGATCTCTTTTTTGGATACCCCTCACACCCGCACGTTCCTCCCCGCTCGAAGCTTTTTCGCGCCGCCTCCGCGTGGCGTGGGGAGCCCGTGTGATTCTTATCCTGTACTTGGAAGTAGGAATTGGGACCTGGCTGAAGAGGGGTTGTGGCGCAGATCTCCCGAAGCAGCGATGCAGGCCAAGTACAGTGTATCCATCTCGGTTTCCCCGCTGCCAACTGGCTGCTAGCAGGCAAAGCCCCACTCATGTGTATCTCCGAGTAAAGACAGCGTGTGCCCGGTTGGTTCTTCCCCCGGGCGAATCAGGCGGTGGTGTGCGGAACCCGCACAGACCCGAATGAAGGCCTAAAGCCGGCGCCAGATTTATTATTCACGGGTTGCCGGTGGCTAGTGAGGCGTTTACGCGCGTGCTTGCCCGGGGCTCTCAGCATCACAGCGGAATAGTATAGGGGTAATCCGAGCATATACACACCTAGAAATGGGATCCCGAAGGTACGCCATGCGAATGGAGGGTGAGCTGGCGGAGGTGCGCCACGTGGACGAGACCTGGACTCGAGGTTGCGCGGGCCAATAATATGATTGTACATGTGCAGGCTTGGGATTTAGCTTTAGGTATCTCCGGAATACTGTTCTCAGCCGACTCGGGAATATGTCTCCGTCTATGTTTGTCTTATTAAGGCAAGTGGCTGGGAGCCACGATTAAACTCCCGCCGGCGAACACCGGATCCTCGGCTGGACCCGGGGAGGCGGGTCGTACGGCCGCGGTCGCGGGTTCATCCAAAATGTTAATGTGAATATTTACGTCCTACCGAGCGATAATGTTAATGTCAGATGCCAGGGTCAGAGGACTGCAGACTTCTGTGATCTGGAGGCATTAGTCCCCTTCCGGTGCCGTAATCTACATGAGTTGGCGGGTCGAGGGGACGGGTGATCCAGCTTGATTGCTCAATACAGCCGAGTCCGAGTCCCGAGTCTCGAGTCTGGGACTTATCCTGTGCTGTGGGTGCAGTAGCACAGGACGACGATCACACATATCTGTCCTCGCCGCTGGAGCAGTGACGGTGACGGTGAACTCGAGATAAGTTGGGGTCAGTCACCGGCACAAGCAAATGCAGTGAATAGAAGAGACGGAATCCACGCCGCGGGGAGTTCCCGCACGCGCGCTTCTGTACATGGTTTTGTTGCGTTGATTTCCGATTCCGAGGAGGAGCGCGGGCTTTTTACGTACCGGTATGACTTCTTGGACGAATATTAATTTTGGGCGGACTAGAAATCCTCGTGCAGAGGGTTGTGACTTCCAGGCTGGAAAGAAAAACGAGAAAGACGGAGCGCGCTGCACGAAGGCGCTTCCTACGATTGGACACTACCGTGAGTTCCAGACAAAAACGTGATTGACTGGGAGCCTCATTGATCACAGCACCTACATCCTTTGACTAGATGCTCATATCCTCATAAACGGCGAGATTTAGCCATACACATGACAGCTGATAGCCTGATTGCGGTATCGATGTCAGGGCTTGCTTGCTTATGGTAAGTTTACTGATTGCGTTCGGTGAGTGGGAACTTTGTTTCTTTAGGTGTTTACACGGAAACCATACCAGCGAATGTGCTTGAACCTCGGATTCTGGCCTGGGTGCGGACATCATCATCATTCCAGCCATTGAGTACTAGCGTGTATGGTCCCGAAATACTTACTATCAATGAGATAACCTAGATAGCTGTTATCAAGAGAATTTATTTCCCAGAGATTATGTCCGGACAGACCGAATTAGAACGCACACTAGCGCAGTGCGATTACCCGCCCGCTATATGATTTTGAAAAGGCACGGCCTTTCCTTAGCCCACTTTGGTAAGTATCATAGTGAAGCCAAGCAAGGTGGGCGGGAAGGACACATAAATAAAACCGCACTAAACGCCGAAAGCTCACTAGCGTTGCTCACCTGGCGCACAAGCTATATCGGTTCATGACGCCATACATATCGGCGAGGTATATATGGTATCTTCGACTTTCCGAGTCCAGACGCTTTACAATTTGAACGGCAAGGGCTCAAGGTTCGTCAGACGCCGGTCTAATCGCGCCCGCAGAGAGATAATGCGGGACCAGATTTCTTGGCAAGTCGTCGGCATATGTTTAAGGAATAGATAGCCGGAGACTCGGGGGCGCGTTCAGAGGCGCAGGAATCGCATCGGGACGCGGCTTCCAACTCCGCTCGACGCGTGTCGGCGAACGTCACGTGACCGTTCCAGCCCCCTTCGCCGCCTCGTCCGGTGGACCACAAACCACACCGACTCTTTCCTCCACCGCTCACAATGTCCATGGCGGCGGTAGCACCAGCAGCGACTTCCAGCCCGCTCGACCTCTATGAGCCCCTAGAATTAATTGGAAATGGCTCTTTTGGTATCATCCGTAAAGTGCGCCGCAAGTCGGACGGCGAGGTAAGGCTCGGGGTCGATGCCCGTTGTGTTGTGTACGAACGGCTAGGGAGCTGATGGCCTTTTCCGCTACGATAGATTCTTGCCCGGAAGGAACTCAACTTCGAGCGCATGTCGGAGCGGGACAGGAAGCAGATTGTTGCGGAAGTGTGCGTCCTGCCGACGGATTTTGCCAGCGTTTCTTTACTGACCTTTTTTCGCGTGCACAGTAACATTCTGAAGGACCTCCACCATGACAATATCGTCAAGTACATCGATAGAGTGTGTCATTAGCGTATTGGCGTCCGACGCAGATATCTTACGTTCCTACCCTAGTTTGTCGACAGAGATGCAGGCATTCTGTACATTTTAATGGAGTACTGCGATGGTGGTGACCTCTCGTCGGTCATCAAGCAGTGCTCGCGCTCTGGTCGCCCATTACCGGAGGACACCGTTTGGTCATACTTCTTTCAACTCCTCCTGGCCCTTCAGCATTGCCACTGTCCGAACTCTAAGGTTGGAGAGAATGGGGTGGCCGATGTTAGGAGACAGCAAATACTGCATAGGGATTTGAAACCAGAAAATGGTAGGCTTTGACTGGTCAGCTATAGCGTTACTGTATCTGATTGCCTGTCAGTCTTCCTCAGCGGCAGCAGTACGGTCAAGCTGGGTGATTTCGGCTTGTCAAAGGCACTTGGTCAGACGTCATTCGCGAACACATATGTTGGCACCCCGTATTACATGTCGCCCGAACTTATCCAAGAAAAATCTTATGACACGAAGAGTGATATCTGGTCGCTCGGCTGCCTCATATACGAGCTGTGTGCTTCGAAACCACCCTTTCACGAGGCGCAGACGCACAGTGAATTGTCTATGCTTATACGCAACGGTCGTATCCCACCTTTGCCAAAAGGTTACTCCCATGCGCTGAATCAAGTCATAAAGGCGATGCTGAACCTAAATGTATGACTTCCAACTATAACTTTCGATGAATTCTAATCTTCAGTGTTGAAATAAGCCCGCCATGAGACCCTCCGCGCAGCAATTATTGCAGCATGAACGAATTGACTTCGCCCGGAAGGTGTCCGAGACTGAGAAAATGTACGTTCCTTAATAACAAACATCAACCATCTTGTGCTCAATATCAACTAGGCTTGGTACTGTGAAAGCACATAAGGCCAGTCTCCTTGCGAAAGAGCGCGAGCTCCAGAACCTCGCGGCTACAATCGCACGACGAGAGTCTGCTCTGTCAACTGCTGTCTCGCAAAAGGACGCTGAAATCCTTCAACTCACCACCCTTGTTTCGCAAACTGACTTGCGGATCAAGGAAGCCGTTGCGGCCAGAGAAGAGGAGCTCAAAGTGGCAGTTATGAGGCGCGAGGAGGAGGTACGCCGTGCGATGGCGCGAAGGGAGGAGGAGATTCTCGAGGCTGTGCGGAGAAGGGAAGAGGAGATCAACGAGGCATGGCAGAAGAGGGAGGAGGAGCTGAGGGGAGAACTCAGTGATGCGGTGCATTGGGTTGAAACTCGTCAGAAGGAGCTGGAGGAAGAGGCCGATAAATTAGAAAAAGCGAGGGTTGATCTGGAGAAGGAGGCTGAGGAGATGCAGAATACCAAAGGTTGGCAAATACTTTACGCACCTTATCGTAAACGGAAGATTAAAGATTTTAACAGGCCGGAGGGAGAAAAGCCCCTTCGAGGAAGTCAAGAATCTTCTTGCCCCGTTCACGCGACTCGCTCATCACGAAGCTCATACGTACGAAAATACACCGCGCAGGTCCTCTATCTCCTTCACTGCTGCGCCCGCTCCTGCAAGTTTGCAGAGCTCCCAGGACCTTGATACCCCTAAATCAACCAGGGAGAATGTGCAGCCCTTCCCATCCGTTCCGGGATCGGCCATGCGCGGCGTCGTGCTAACATCAACAGGCGAGGCGCTCCAAACGCCTGCTCCATTTGCACGCGCCGGCACTGATGCAAACGCGGAGCTCACCAAGATCATTAGGGAGTCACCTCGGGTCGGGCTCAACTTCCGCAAGATATTTGATTTCGAATCAGAGGTGGAGGAGTCAGGCACGGAGGCCGATGCGGATGGCGAAGGCAATGAGACTGTGACGGTTACGACAAGCCGCTCGGCGTCATCGTCATCCTCTGAACACGAAATCGTCGAGGCCAACTCGCCGTCGAAGAACGTGAAGGCGCGTTCTAGGCCGAGAGAGGTGGTCCCCTCTGGGCGCGCCCGATCGCAGTCTAAAAGCCGCTCATCTTCCAAGGTCAGAGGTGCACAAAGGACTAGTATGGGCGGCACGAAGAGCGTGCAGATGGCAACGGCGCCTACGAGGTTGCGAAGGCCCTCGATACGGGCGGCAGGGAGACCTTCCTTGCCCATCTCAGCGTCCACGCCGAATCTTGGTTCGGACATAGCCGCGCAAGCGCGTTCGATCGCGCCTAAATCCTCCGCACCACCCCCAACGCCGCGATATGATCCATCGGACGAGGAGAACCTCCCGAGTCCATTCTTGCGGCGCGTGGAGCGCGAGCGCACCGCTGCCGCGAAGGCTGCGCGTGTAGCCGCCCCTGGCACAGCCAGCACGGGACTTCCCGGCGCGCGAAGGAAGAGCAATACTAACATGCTCCGCGCGATGGCTGCTGCAAACAACGTTCAAGGCCTTGCCGGTATCACCCCTTCACCTTCTGCTCCTAGCGGACTTGTCAAGGCTTCTTAGACGCCTTTTGCATTTGCTCCTTGTGACGCTCATTTTTTCGCGCGAGTGGCTTCCCGTTCCGGCGTATCCAGGAAAGCGGAAGGGTACCTTTGAACCTGTATGATAGATAGCTTTATATTTTAGGTGTTTTCTCCCCTTTAAATCGGGCACGATGTTTGCTAGTGTTTAGTCCTCTTTTCATCTGTTTTTTTCAACCCCTTCATCCCTCCTTATGATTTACATGCACTGTACTGTTATGCTCCCACCATCAACTCAGTTTTCTTTATGGACGCCATGCTCTTGCCAGCCTTTTATCGCCTCCCGTGTGTGCAGAGTTCTGGTACAGAACGAGATTACAAAATATATGTAGTGAAGGCAGCGTGGACGCCAATTGATACATTTACTGCGTGATTTACATTGCGTTACAGGGAGAACAACCCCGCCATAACTAGTAGGAACAAAATTCCGAGGCATTGTCTACAAGGTCCAAGAATCGGTCGTGTATAGAGTTCCCCGGCCTGAAGAACCTATCTGTATGCAAAGAAAACGGTTTCGTTTTCTTTTTCGGTTCCGCCTATGTTAGTTCGGCGGCAGTGCGTTCCGCACGCGCACGACCTTCACAGAACCCGCGTGTAGCCTCCAGCATGGACAAGGGAGACCGGGCGGAGAGCGTCAGGATCGCCGTCAGGTCCTGGACGACGCTGCGCGCCGTATCGTTTTTCATTTCCTCCACACGGCGGTCCCATACCTGCCGCTCCTGCACGAGCCGCTCCTCCATACGTTTCCGCAAGTCGACCTCGCGCAGTGCGCGTGCGCGCTCGATGCGCTCGCCGTCGCGCGCATCGCGGGCCTCCTGCTCAGCCTTGCGCCGCTTCACGATTTCGTCCTTCAGCGCCTGCTCGCTCTCGTTCTTCGCCAGGCGCGCCGCGGCGAGGTCGGCCATCGTACCTTTGTGCTGGGCGCGCAGGGAATCAAGTTCCTTGGTGACAGCTTCGAGGCGTTCGGCGGCGACGGACTGTTGCGTTTGGTACCAGAGCATCCCGTTGACAGTACTCAGGGGATCCGATATTAAGTACGAGGAGCGGTTTGATGGCTCCTCATGCGTGAGGAAAGGTTTGGTATCCCTCTCTAGTCCCCATGAAGTTCCGTGCGTTAAAGACTCAGCTGTGGATACCCCTGCTCGCGTGATCGCATCGACGGCAGGTGTATTCATGCCGTACGTATCACGAAGCCATTCGAGGAGAGTTACAAAATACCTGCTCGATTCTTCTGTATGATCAGCGCCGTTCTCCCTTTCCTCTTGCTTTGCGATGCTGTAGTGGCACTGGGCCATCAAAAGAAGAGCAGGCCTAAGGTCTGATCTATTCATTCCTCTTTTCTCCATTACTGTGGAAAGAGAAAGGAACATAATTTAGACATTACGACAACGACAATTTCGAAGTAGTTACCCTCGAGCATTGCCTCCACCACAGTTAAGGCTGACCTGTGGAGCATCTTACGCCGGTAATGCGCGGCAACAGTCATCCAGGCTTCCGGGCCACTCATTGTTGTTATTAAGGACTCAACAATTGCTGCTACATCACCGTCGCCCATGGAATCTAAGTCCGGTAGTCGGGAAGGCGCTTTTTTGATCTGTTGTACAGGTGAAGAAGGGCCCGCAGGCGCGAGATTACGGTCGAAAGAAATAGACGAGGCGTCCGAGCGTCGTCTGTACGACGGACCTGAGAAATTATCACTCTCAGTGTAAGGTGAATATTTGTCTTCAGTCCGATGGTCGTCATGATAGCGCTGAATGTACCGGTTCGGACTAGTACTGCGAGGCGAGGCCTGAATATCGTTACTATGAAACCGAGTCTTGCGAGAAGCTATATCACTGTTTTGATCCTGGTAACGGCGCGGTTCTGTGGAAGTCCACGTGATGTTCCTGGGGTTGCTGGAATTACTCAAGTTGTTCCGTTGTGGAGGGTCACGGGGCTGATAAGGCAAGGGGGTTGACTGACGATACGAATCGTGATGAGTATTACGGAAGGAGGGAGATCGACTTGGTTTACTAGTTGAATCATGCTCGTATACGCGCTGCCGTTTGGCCGAAGGCTGACCCGCAGCAGAGTCGTAGGATCGATTAGGATCCTGGGGATGCCCTGGCGCTGGAGACTCTGCCTCAGCAGTAGACCGTTTCCGCGGAGGCTCGACGCCCCTAGCGAGACAGTCAAATATGCCGATCATGTTCAAGTTGCGCGATAAACAGTGGACGGTCACGCCTGGGATAGCCCTGCTCTGAGCCTTTGTAACAGATTCTTTATGGACAAACTCGATGAAGAAATGGATGGACTGCGAGCGTCCTTTCTCCCTGTCCACCGACTTCCATAGCAGAGTCCGATTCCTGGTGAAAGAGCGACAGTGAGCGCGGCGAATTGAGTTGAGCCGGAGTCGAATCGACGAGCACGTTGGCTGTCTCTACTGTCCAGACCTACTCACCGCGGTCCACAGATCGATTCGCTGAATACCTCATTTAAGACATATTCGTACTGCTTTGTTGTGTGGACATTGATGACCCGCTCGGCGACACTATAGATGTCCATTCGGGCAACGCTGTAGAGGGTCGGCAACGGTGAGGGACACCAGAGACGACGCAGGTACTGTAAAAAGCCATGACACCATGTGACACGCGTCCTTCAAATAGACAAAAACAACGCGTATCAAAATTCAACACACTCCCGCCAGAGAAAAAAAAAGTTAAACGGACTTTTAGTCTGGATAGTATCCGAAGGATGGGTCTTAAAATCTATGCACGTTGTGGTAGATGATGAGGTGCAGTGGTGAAGGTCAGGCAAGGTGGGTTATCAGCATAAACCGATGTATTACTAGGGCGAGACCAGCTCCCCTTATATACATGTTCCGTGGGCTAGTACTACTATAACTAACTAGCTCCTATATCGTATGGCGTTATCGTTGTGTTATCGTTTCCTTAGTAAGGTGGTTAGGTCTTATGACCATGTACTATATTTATATTGTTTCGTTATATTTATTTAATACTCCCCTTCAAACTTTTACTAGGTGAAGTAAACTTGTAAAACGTTTGATTAATTCTATCATTAGCGCTTTCGTCATTATATCAGCCTTTTGCTGTCCAGTTGGAATATATGAAACTGATATGGTTTCATTTTCAATATAATCTTGTAAGAAATCTTTTCTTATATCAATATGTTTTGTTCTTTGTGTATATTTTTGTTCTGTTGAATTTACTATCGTTATGGCTGCTTGATTATCACATAATATTTTCGTAGGTGTATCCAAGGTCTGCAGTACCTCTTCAACCAGTCTTCTTAGCCATATTGCTTCTTTTACTCCATGAGTTAAAGCTTGTAATTCAGCTTCGCATACTGATAGTGACACTAATTCTTGTTTTTTGCTTGACCATGACGTTGTTGCATTTCCTATTTGGAATATGTATCCTGATATTGCTTTATGGCCTTCTTGTGTCATTCCGTCAGCATCGGTGTATCCGATTAACTCGATTGGTTCTTTTCCACCGAGTACTAACCAATAATCGTTCGTTCCTTTTAAATATTTAAAGCAGTGTTTTACTGCATTGTAATGTTCAATACTAGGTTTATTTAAATGCCTAGCAAATTGACCTGTTGCGAATGATATGTCAGGTCTCGTACAATCTGCTGCATATCGTAATGCTCCAACCATGTTCATATATGGTATTTGATTCATGAAGTTTAATTCTTCATTAGTTGGATTTTCGAGTGATTTTAACACTTGACCAGGTGTCATTGGTGTTCGTACCGTTGCAGCATCTTTTAATTTATATTTTTCTATTATATTATCAATATAATGTTTTTGTCTTAATTTTATAATTCTTTCATCTCGGTTTCTTTCGATTTCAATGCCGAGTAACCAATGTATATTGTTTCCGTCAGTGAATTTTACATGTTTTCCTATTTCGTCTTTAAAGGCTTTTATTATTAATAAATTTAAGCCGCATATCGTTATGTCGTCAACATGTATGAAAAGTATAAGAATTGTTTTTCCTTTTTCTTTTCTTAGGAATACTGCGTTATCTTGGACTGCTCTTGTTAGTCCAATTCCGATTAATATATCAGATAATTTTTTATACCATCGTCTGCCTGCTTGTTTTAATCCATATAAGGCTTTATTTAATTTTAAAACTTGTCCAGGTTTTATTTCGATTAGATTTCCTGGTGGTGGTTTTATGTATATGTTTTCGTCTTTTTCTAATTCACCATATAAGTAAGCTGATTTTATGTCAATTTGGTGAATTTCGTAATTGTTTGTTGCGCTCCAACTTAATATTGTTCTTACTGTAGCTAATCGTGCTACTGGAGCGAATGTGTCGTTTGAGTAGTAGTCTATGCCTTCTTTCTGGGCAAATCCTTGAACTACTAATCTTGCTTTGTAATGTTCGATTTCTCCATTTGCTAATCTTTTTGTTTTGTAAACAAATCTTGTTCCTATTATGTTTGCTTCTTTTGGTGGATCAATGATTTTCCATGTAGATCTTTCGATTAACGTTTTTATTTCTTCTTTCATTGCCGTGATCCACTGATTTGCGTCAATTCTATTGATCGCTTGTTGATATGAATTTGGATTGCCTATTAATTCCGTATTGAATTGATTGAATTCTGTAAGATAAGCGACTGTATTTTGTTCGTCAAAGTTTAGACCTAATAATCATTTCGTTGGTTTGATAGTTCTTGTTGGTCTTTCATTTGTTAATTCTTTTATTTGCTCGTTTTGTTTTTCTGTTATATTCTCCCCTTCAATTTTAGATGGTGGAGAATCTAAAAATTGTAGATTTCGTTCGACTGATATTTTTCTATTATGATAGGTTCTATGACCTTTGCTTTCTTCGTCAAATCCTAGCCATTGTGCATATTTTCCTTTTGGTTGTAATTTATTTACGTCTTCTTGTCGTATAATGCAATATTGGCTGAATTCTTTTAAATCATCTATATTATAATTTTCATTATATCGTTTAAAATATGGTGTTTTGAATTCAATAGCACTCTTTGGCGTTCTATTGTAGACGTAAGTACTGTATTTTACAGCTTCTCCCCATAGACTGGGTGGTAATTTTGCTTGTAGCAGGTTTACTTGTGTATTATTTAAAATCGTTTGATGTGATCGTTCTGCTACTCCATTTTGTTGTGGTGTATCATGAACAGTCAGCTTTCATATTGTTCCATTTTTTTCTAAATATTCAGTGAATTGTTTGCTTAAAAACACTGTGTCGTTATCGCTTTGTAATATTTTTATTTTTGTATTAAATTGTGTATTGAGCATATTAGCCCATGTCGTATAAGCATTTAAGCCCTCATCTTTTGTTTTTAATAGAATCATTTTTATCCATCTTGTAGCGTCATCTACAAGTGTTAGAAGATATTTATATCCTCCTATAGCATGTGTGGATGCTGGACCCCATATGTCCATATGTATATGATTGCCGAATTTTTCGGCTAATTTTGAAATACGTAATTTTGGAATTTGCATTCTTTTGATATTTGCTTCTATGCAGATTGTGCATTGAGTTTCGTCGTAATTTGATATTTTTTGATTTGTAATTTGATCTTCTTTTAATAGTCGTTTTATGTAAGCATAACTTATATGCCCGAGTTTTTTGTGAAGTTCAAATAATGTTACATTTTTTGTAGCTGTTTGTACATCATTGTTAAATATACTATACAATCCATTTGTGTTTTTAATTTTTCCGCATAAAGATCCATTAGGATACTTTATTGTACATTCATTTGTTTTATAGATAAATTCGTAGCCGTCTTGACATAGAAGTCCTTGAGAGACTAATGTCATATTCATTTTAGGATTGTAGTATATGTTTGATAGTATTATGACACTTACCGAGTGTCCGTTGGGGATGTAAAGCTTAAGATCCCCTACTATGTTTGCCATAAACGTTGTTTTATTTGCGGCCGTTATCGTGATCATGTCGGTTTTATATATATTTTGTAGTCAATTTAGATATGGTGTTAGATGTATCGTTGCACCAGTGTCGATTATATCCATTGAGGAATAAATATTATTAGCAATTTTTTCTGTTGTTATAACGTTAATGCTTACATTTAAATTATTGTCATCCACGTCTTCCATGGCGCTATCGTAGTTTCCGATTTTGTTGAGGAAGTCGTTATAAGAATATATTGGGAATTCTCCCATGTCGAAATCGTTATCGTCGACTTCTGTTATGAATGCGCCGATTTCTCCGTGGCCGATTACGGCACTTAATTCGATTCGAGAGCTCGATGCGACATTTGTTGCTGCTGCTGATGCTGCGGTATGTTTAGCCTGGGCCGCACTTGCCCCAGTCGTTGTCGGTGCCGCTGACGCACCCGTTTCCTTCCCTTTTCCTTTGTCGTCGTTCGCGTCCTCTTTTTTCTTCTGAGCTGCCTTCGTCCATTCTGTTTTTGGCGCCCAGCAATCTCGACTAAAGTGCCCTAGTTTGTTACAATTGTAGCACTTAATAACGTGTGATTGTTGGTTAGGAGAATATCCTCCTCGTCCTCTTCCTCGTGTATATCCTCCACGGCCCCTATAGCCGTGACCTCGTGGTTGTACTCCGTGGCTGTTACCGCGTCCGTGGCCCCTAAAATAGGGGTGGTTCCGCTCGTCCTTGGGCAGGTGGTTAGCCGCCGCTCCTGTCCTCTGATGATTTTTACGCCACCCCTCGAAGGCATTTCTCAGTGCCGTTAGTAAAAATTGAGGGGTTAGTTCAATTTCATCTTTGTCTGGGTTTGTTTCGTTAATTGTTTTAATATATAACTCACTCTGCGTGAGTACGTATTGATATTGTTCGGGCGTTGCCCTCGTAATAGCCGATATATACGTTGATTCAGAAACTTTTACCCCTTGGGCTATGAGTTCCTCGTATTTATTGCTGAGGTTATTGAGTGTTCCATCGAAATGGCTGACATGACCTCGGATATCAAAAAGGGCAGCCTCGTTAAAGCCCTTTGTAATTGTTGTCTGGACGTTATATCGTCCGTCAAGTGCTTTAAGTAGCGCTGGAATATCTTTGTTAAAATTAAGATAATAAGCCAATATTTTGTCGGGCATAGTGCGCATAATGCCGTTATATAAAGCACTTGATATACCAGCCTCTCCAGTTCCTGGGGAGTTAGTGAGCAGGTTACTGTAACCTGCACTTTCGATGGCGCTGCGGACTCTGTAATTCCAGAGTTTGTAGTTTCTGTGCCCGTCGAGTTTCTCGATTCCGTTGAAGAATTTCTGGAGTTCCGTGAGTTTAGTTGCCATACTCGGTTCATCTTCCTTGGTGTCGTTAGCGTCTGAATCGTCAGGGTCAGATGGTTCTGATGGCTCACGTGATGGGTTATTTTTGGATTCTTCGGTGTTTTCTGCTTCGTTATCTTCTTTTTTATCTTCGTCTTCTTCGTTTTCTTCTTCTGGCTTAATATATGGGTTATCAATTTTGAATTGAGCTTTTTCATTTGGATCTGATATGCCCAAATACGTACTTATTTGGTATCTGATTTCGGATGATTTTCCTTGATCTGATATTCCTAGATCTTTAGCGTGATTCGTTAGTTCCAGTTTATAATCAGTTCTTATTTTTGATTTTTCGTCTTTGGTAGAATTATTGTACCTGTTTATTCGGTCTTGTATTTGTTGTTCCGTTCCATTAATAGGTATTTGTCTTAGGTTACATTGAAGTATTAGGTCAACTAACCTTTTGCTATCTTTAGCTTTTTGAATTTTTTCTTCAAGTTCTTCAATAGTAGATGACTGTGTATACGTTATTTTTAGTTCGTTAGCTATTATTCGTAATCCTGATAATTTTTGCAAACGTGTTTGCTCACGAGTGTTTGGTTTCTGTCCATCAGACATGATTTCATTATATGAGGATTTATAAGTTTGTTAATTGTTTCGTTAGTTGTAGAGTCAAGGCTCATAACCTCTTAAAATCTACGCACGTTGTGGTAGATGATGAGGTGCAGTGGTGAAGGTCAGGCAAGGTGGGTTATCAGCGTAAACCGATGTATTACTAGGGCGAGACCAGCTCCCCTTATATACATGTTCCGTGGGCTAGTACTACTATAACTAACTAGCTCCTATATTGTATGGCGTTATCGTTGCGTTATCGTTTCCTTAGTAAGGTGGTTAGGTCTTATGACCATGTACTATATTTATATTGTTTCGTTATATTTATTTAATAATGGGGAACAAACTATCCAACGCCATGTCTTAGGTTTCAGCCAATGGTAGGGTTTCTCGGAGAAGCCGTTCCGTTCAATTGGCGTTCCACGCACTTTTCTTGCGGTGAAAATGAAGTATATTGTGCACCGTAAAGCCTTAGTCAACGCGCACACTCAAAAGTGAAAAGAGGTATCCTTGCCAAACCACCCACCTCCAAAAAGCGGACGTTGGACTTTTATTGCAACTTGTAAACAATTCTCATCTTCAAATAGGGACTTGTAGCCTTGCTCAAATCCCCTACGGACAGCTTTAAACCGTCCTAAGTTATCCGAAGTCTTTCCCTCCACTTCACTGAACTCGTACTCGAGAACAATGTCTAGTAGTTCCCTCATACAACTTAAAATCGGCGCGAAAACATACAGAGCCTCCCAAATGGAGATCGACGCAAGATCCGCGGATCGACGGCTTTACTCTTGCACGCAACTAGTACTTCACACCCCTGTTTAAAAAGTAAACAGAAGGTTTCGCCGAAAAAATATGCAAAAAAAGATTATTTGAGGCGATTCAGAGGCAAGGACTCGAGAGGCGAGGCCCGTCGGTCGCCAAATCTCCAACCGCCTATTCGTGAGATAGTCTTATGTCAGAAATGACGATCGTCATAGAAAGTAACGCACCTGGACCGGCTTCAACTTGGACTCTTCAATTGCTTAATCGCTTTGCCTGCTTGATCTCCCGTGTCAACCAGGCTTACTCGCATACTTATTCTATAGACGGGAATACACTCAAAAAAAATGGCGCAAAGTCTTCCGACGATAATCTACGGAACCGCTTGGTACTGTGCCTCGCCTCCAGGGCCTCGTAGTCGATAACCATAGCCGTCTTGGTTTTCAGGAAGAAAGAGTCCACGGCCCAACTGGTGATAAAGGCTGTTCTACAGGGCTTTCGGGCTATAGATACAGGCAAGAAATAACACACGCCTCTTACGAATGCTAAGATATATGCGCTGTAGCGTGCCAGCCGAAGCATTACAGGCTCGTGGATACAGCTATTTGATAAAAAGGTAAACCTGAGCGTCCCATTTGACAGGGAGGATCTGGTAGGCGACGCCCTGCAGACCTTGTACGACGAACATGGCATCAAGAGGGAGGACATCTGGCTTCAAACAAAGTACGCCACCGTCGCCCTCGTTCGCATGCGAAACACGCTCATATCAGCCGCACCCACGCACAGGTTCACCTCAATAGGCGGGCAGGATGCCGCGAAACCACTCCCGTACGACCCCGCCGCGCCAGTCCGCGAGCAGATCCGCACGTCTGTGCAGACGTCGCTACGAAACCTGCGCACGACGTACCTCGACAGCTACATTTTGCACAGCCCGCTGCAGACGCTGGCTGCCACCCGCGACGCGTGGCGCGAGCTCGGCGCGTTGCAGGATGCGGGCGTGGTTCGCAGGATCGGCGTGAGCAACGCGTATGAGGTGCCGCTCCTGGAGGCGCTGAGCGATGAGCGGCCTGTGCAGGTCGTGCAGAACAGGTGGTACGAAAGGAACGGTTGGGATAAGGATGTAGTTGCGTATTGCAAGGCGAACGGGGTGATGTATCAGTCAGTCGGGCTGTGGCTTGCTCTGAGAACCGCACGCGCTATGCTTACTCCTATCACATTTACAGGTCGTTCTGGACACTAACCGGCTCGCCAAGTCTGTTGAGCCACCCTGTCATACTCGCATTGGCAGAGAAACACGAGTGTACACCCGCTCGCGTCATCTTCCGATTCGCTCAAGTCAACGGTGTCACACCTCTTGCCGGAAGCACCAACGAAAAGAGGATGCACGACGGCGTCACTGCTGATTCAATCAAGTTAGAAATTAACGACGAGTTGGAGTCATTGAAGAGACTGATTTTTCAATGAGAAGCGATAGTTTCGGGTCGAAATCCTGAGAGAAAGGACCCACCATAACTCCGAAATGAACAATGATGCGGAAGTGAGCTTCATGTGTACATTATAACTCAAAAGGAACTTTGTTCATGAGCCAGTGAACCGATCATCGTGCTTCTCGGACGTTCAGTCGTGCGCATGTATTGTCATGAAATATCAGTACAGAATCAGGCACAACAGTAAACCAGTATAATCGAATAGATGGGAACACGCTAGGTGACAAGAAGACAGACGTGCGTCGAGAATGGGACCATCAACGCCAGTCGATTAGTACAATCAATACCTGTAAAGGACACGTAGTAATTTTGGCGACAAGTGTAGTGTGTCGGGAGATACGATGGTTTTAGGCAGCGATGTCGAATACGGGGACGATATAGGAACACAGTACATGGCGTTGTGTGATTGAAACAACATCACGACCTGACCAACGGTCAGCACTCGGCATCCCGGTGGAAAAACAGGAGACGTATAGAACAGGAGAGATCGACGCACATTTTGTAGCTCATAGATGCAGCGGGGCCGTCTGGCGCGCTCCACTCGATCGTGATGTCGAGATCGCGGTTGTTGCGCTCGTTGGGAGCACATGTGAGGGTGCCGGTGATCGCATCGCCCTCCGAGATCGTGACGGTCGAGGGTGTGTAGAAAACGGTTTGTCTGTGGATTAGTGATTAAAAGAAGTTGTGGTCACGGATACACGATCGATACGAACTTCCAGTGAGTGTATTTTGCGTGAGGACCAGTAGAGAACTGCACTTTCTTGTGCGTGCATTCAAAGGATACATCGAACCAGGCGAGGAATGCATGGATATCTGTAAATTCTTATAGCTCGTTACTCCCAGGGAAAAGCAACAATAACCTACAGTCGTTCCTGGTAGCGGTCAGTGAAAAGGGAGCTTTGAAGGTGAGGTCCTCCTTCTTCGCTGTGCGAAGATCTATGTGCTACTCGATAACTGCATCAACATTGCCTCCCCCTGATAAATAAGCGTGAGCTCACCTTAATCATACAAGGATCGGTAACAACAGATTTTAAATCTACAGTATCTACAAGTGGTTCGCGCAGAGCGATGTCTTTTATGCATGAGTAATCGAAACCGTAAACGTTATCCCAAACTGCGCCCGCTGTCAGTTCTTATCAATCGGCATTAAACGGGAGAAAAACTTACAGTTAATTTTCTCTTCTTTATAGTCCTGATCTTCTATCGCCGCGAGATACATGGTCGCGTTATCGGGGAAAATGAGCCCATCAGGCTTGAGGAATTTATCCCGGGCAAGGAGGACCGTATCCAGCATAGACTCGTACAGCAAGAAGTAACCCATCCATTCACTGATGATAATATCGAATTGCTGGATGGGCAACTCAGACTCCTCGAGTTTTCCTTTAACGAGAGTGATTGTATCCTTGAAGCCGTTCGCCTCGATGATTTTCTGCGCCTGATCAATGATGTTGGACATGTCGATCTAACGGCACCTGCTCAGCGATTGTTCGGTCACATAGATAAACGTATATGCGCACCCCAACGACGTGCGCAGCTCCCGCCTTGGCCGCGAACATACTAAGGATTCCCGTCCCACATCCAACGTCCAGCACAGTTTTTCCCTTGAAAAGGTGCGGATTGTTGACGATCGCGGCACGGTATGAACCCGTCCGCACAGAGTCTTTCAACATCTCTTCATGGATGCCTGTGGTTTATACGCGTATCTCAGCATAAAGCAACTCCAAAAGTTTTCAAAAAAACGCACCAAAATGAGCATACGAGTCGGCATAGCTATTGTTTAACGGTCGGTCGCCGCGTCGAGATAGGAAAACCATACAAACACGCACTAGTCTTTCGAGGTCATCGACTCGTGCGCGACGGCGTCGCCGTTCGCGGCGTTGGACGGTCCAGCGGTCGACATTATTTTTGCGACGAAAAGTAGAAAGTGGTAAGAGGACTATCGCGGCGGTCTGGAAAGCGGGCTGCGGCGATCGCGAATAAAATAAATTTGAGTCGGACTTCCAAAACGAGTTCATCGCCCGAAATGGATAAGCTACTATTGAGGCATTTATTACGCAAAAAGGGAGTACTCTAATTCCAGTGTAGATTCCGACCACCTATGTCCTACTAAAATACTTCAACGAAAGAAACAACATAAGCTCTCTCTAATACCGGTAGTTCTTATAAAGTTTCATTGGCGGAGTTTGGGTAATGTCCGCCGCTCTGTACCTTTCCTCTCATCTTTCTCTTCCGAGTCTATGGAGGACATTCGTTCTATTGCTGGCCGTATCTACACCCCTCCCACCAGGAAACGGGCTAAAACCAACTCTATTAAGAGTGGTCTAGGCAGATAGACTATGTATATGCGGCCTTGCCTCGTGGCATACGCTAAAAACAATAAGTCTAGGCTGGCCCTGGACGTCAATTACTTTAGGAATAAGGGACGTTCGACTAAAATATGCATGTACAGGTGGATGTAAAAAGTTACGGACCGGCCAAAAAAGGAAGGAGGTTCACATTGAGCACCAAAGACCTTTTTCGCTGCTCATGCGGGGTAAACAACTTGACTCAGTGTATGAGGACCTTATAATTAGTGCTAATATATATTGGCTTGTTTATGTACAAGCTGCAGTTATGTTTTGGCTCATAAAAAAGATTCAAATGAGGGTGTCTAATCTCCTTCCTTTTTCGGTCGGTCCGTAATTTTTTACATCCACCTGTATGCCTTATGAACGCATCCTCCTTGTCCTCTAACCACCACCATCTAGGTAGTCTTTACGAGCACTCTGCCCTCTATGTCTGAACAACAGCAACAAGAACAACAACCCCCTCGCCCCATCGACGAGACCTTTTCCGCCCCCACTGTCTCTACACGGGGCGGTTTTCGTTCTCAGCGTGGGCATGGGGTCGACCCACTGCTTCCTCGGGGAACAGTCGCGGCCCGCTCCTCCTCGTTCTCGGGGTCGATCTCGAGCTTTTCCCGTGTGCCTCCGGTACCTCCCAAAATCCTCCCCACAGTCTCCCCACTGGCAGCAGAGATCACGTCTCGCCAACCCTTTCACCCCCCGTCCCGCTCTGCTTCAGCTGCGAGTGACCGAGGAACTGACCAGGTCATGGCTCACATCTCTCGCCTGGCTACCCTGGGCCTCCCTCTCTCAAGGCCTATTTCAGGCGAAACTCTCATTTTTGGGGGTCAACCAGGCCTTTCCTCTTTTCTGGCCCCTGCTCCGCAGGTCCCCCAGTCCACGGCTGCCTCCATCTGGGCGTCTCATCTCCCCACTGATGCAGCCTCCGCTCTAGTTACGCCTGCCCCCCCTATCACACCCCCTGGTGGTGGTGGGGTCGCCCCCCGCGTAGACGAGACCCCCCGTGGTCCATCCCGCCCAATGTCTGCGGCCATTTCCTCCCTTGACTCCGACTCAGAAATGTCGAAGGCTGGGAACTCTGATGCCCCGGAATCTACGGCCTCTGCACGGAAAAAGCGCAAGTCCACCAACGCCCCAGCGCCTCTGTCCCCCCGGGCGGAAGCGCTTCAGGTTCCCCTCCTCCGGCTGGCCGCCACTACTGCTATGTGTGCCTCCCATGACCTCCTCGCACTAGGGAAGACGACCTCCGCATCGGCTGCCTCAACTGCCGCCCTTCTCGGAGAGATTGCCTTCGCGGTTACTTCTCTCAACAGTGCTTTGGTCCAGGAGGATCCTCTTGCACAATCAGCCACAACGCAGGCCTTTAGGGTGGCGGCGGGCCCCCGTCTCAGCATGGCCCTTAGCCCCGCCCCCGTCTCAGCATGGCTCTTAGCCCCGCCCCCCCCTCTGCCCTCCCCCAGCCTCCCCAGACTGTGGCCAGCCTCCCCTCTCCTCCCTCCCTGCCACAGCAGATGGTGCAGGTCATGTCTGACCTTACGCGCCAAATGGCCTTCATGATGCAGCAGATGGACGCCCTCGAACGCCCCCCCCCACGCTCCTCAGGGGTCGGGTCCGCCCCCTCCGGAGACAGGAAAGGGAAGGGTAAAGCCAACCCCAGTACTGCCCCTCCTCCACCACAAGGACCTTCGGGCCCTTCTAATCTCACCGCCAGGTCCACCTTGCCGACACCTGTCCCTCCAGGTCTTGCTGTGGGTGGGGCTACCCCTGCCACTGCCCCTGCTACTGCAGCGCCAGTGCCAACAGGGGCCCCCACTACTGCTAGCGCTGTGAAACAAGAGCCGAAGCGTGCAGTCCTCCCAGTTATCTGTACCATTACGGACCCGACCCTCGCCATCCGCTTCCATGGAGCTCCGCCCCCTGCTGAAGCGCGCCCCACCGATTCCCAGACCACTATAAATGTCCGGACTGCCCTCTCACACTTTCCCACTGCGGCCAAACTGGTCATACGCGCTGCCCATTGGAACGAACGAGGCAACTGCTTCGTCACGTTCGCTCACAACACTCACGTCCCTACTATGAACAGCATGAAGGAAGTTGTGATGGCATCCGTGCAAAGTGTCTACCCTGCCACAGTCTCCCAACTCGTATCTTGGGCCTGCCTCCAAATTGCTGAAGTCCCCATGCGCCCTGCGCCGGGCCTCCCCGCCTTCACTGCGGCGGACCTCCAAGCGGAGTTCCGCGCCGCCAACCCTCACCTCCTCTCTCTCCCCATGACTCTGGAGCCCGACTGGACCCGGGCCTATGAACTCCTGGGCAAGGACGTCATGTCAGCCCCTATCGCCTTCTCTTTTGAAGACCCCACAGGCTCCCGCTCTGCGGGTATCCTCTCTACCCCGAGGAACCGCGTCGTCTACATGTTTGGCCGCCGGCTCAAACTGGTGGCTCGCCGTGACCTCCCTCGCCTCATGCAGTGCACCAAGTGTGCAGCGTTAGGCCACCTAGTACAAAACTGCAGGAACCGCCCATGGTCGTGCCTCATATGCGCTGGCCGTCACCGTACTGATGACCACCGCATGCGCTGCCCTGGATGTGTTCGGGACGCCCTTCTGGCCTCCTCCCCCTGCACCCACCCACCCAAATGCTCAAATTGCTCCGGCGAACACCACACCAACTCTTCCAGCTGCCCCAAACAGCGTGGCCGTGCCTGTTCCTCTTTCGCCCCACCCCCGGCTGATGAGTAGTCCCTGGACGTTTATGCAACACAACGTTGCAATGTCCCGAGTGCACGTCGAAGCACTCGTCCACTCCTTCTCGTCCGCCCCCGGTGCCGCCTCCCCACCTGCAGTTATCCTTCTTCAGGAACCCCCTTGGTATCCCATTGGTGCCTCCCCCTCTATGGTTGCAGCATCAGGTACGCCCGTCTTCGGCTTCCCTGCTATGCCCAATTACCACGTCTTTGTGCCCCCCTCCTCGGGGGGCACTGAACTAACACGTCCGCGTGTGGTCACACTGGTCCACCAGTCTATCCCTCTGTCTTGGGTGATCTTGGATGCCTTGCGCTCCCCATCCCGGGACATACTCACGCTAATTTTTGACACTGGCCTTGGGCCACTTTTTGTCACAAATGTATACAATCACGATGCGAATAAAAAAGATACCATCTCCTCTCTCGCTCTGCTCGAGCTCCCCCCGAGTGCACACTGGCTGGTTGCTGGGGACTTTAATCTCCACTCCATCCACTGGGACCACGGCACCCACTCTGCCAGCGATGCACAAAAAGCCCGTCCCCTGGAGCACTGGGCTGCCTCACACGCCATGCATCTCCTTAATCAGCCGGGCTTCGATACCCAGCGCCACCCTTCCACCCAATTCACTGAATCAGTCATCGACCTCGCCTGGGCTTCCCCTTCTTTGGAAGACCTCGCTTTGGGCGATTCCTGGACACGGTCCTGGGATACTCCATCTGGATCAGACCACGCTGTTATCACCTGGTCCATCCCCACCTCTTCTGCGCCATTCATCGACCCCTTCCTTCGCCCTAAGTATGACGATTCGCTCTCTACTGAATGGTTGGAAGCCCTAGATGCACCCCTCACTGCCGCCTTCGCCCTCTCAGGCGCCACTTCTCAACTCCTGGACGTCAAAGTCGCCGCCATTCACGATGCAATGGTCTTCGCCACTGATTCCTCACACCCCCCAACTTCTTCGAAGGCGGGGGGCCACAAGGTCAAGTGGTGGGATGCCTCCTGCCGTGCTCACATGGTCGCTTTGCGCAGAGCTACCCCGGCGACTTGTACCGTGCTCCGACGAGAGTCGGCTGGTATCTTTCACCGCGCAAAACGTGCGTGGGCTGACTCGTTTACCGCCTCCGTCAAACCGGACAAAATCTGGCCAATGGCGAAGTGGGCGATGGGCACAAGACGTGCTCCAATCCCCTCCCTGGTTACGGGACAGTCCACCGCGAACTCACCTGCGGAGAAGGCTTCTGCCTTCCGGTCTAAGTACTTCGGTACCCAACCATCTGCTGCCCTCCCCCCGACTTATACGTTCGTCGGCGCCCGCCCTATGCGTGA
Organism: Coniferiporia sulphurascens; assembly: GCA_002794785.1. Taxonomy (NCBI): domain Eukaryota; kingdom Fungi; phylum Basidiomycota; class Agaricomycetes; order Hymenochaetales; family Hymenochaetaceae; genus Coniferiporia; species Coniferiporia sulphurascens. The sequence continues at coordinate 89,410 of NBBA01000003.1, forward strand.
CCACCCCATCCTCATGGAAGAGCTTGATCACGCAATCAATCTCACTTCGAATTCGAGTGCCCCGGGCATTATGGGTGTTGGCTATCAGGCCCTCAAAAGCTTGCATGCCGCCCATAGTGTTCCACTTCTCGCACTTTATAACGAGTGCCTGAATGCTGAACACCACCCCCGTCCTTGGAAGGATGCTAAGGTGGTGATGCTCCGGAAACTCAATAAGAAAGACCCTACCGCCCTTAATGCATACCGCCCTATCACCCTCGAGGAAACCATGGGCAAATTACTCGAGAAGATTATCGCTAACCACATCCAGTTCATAGCCAACGAACTCGGCGCACTCCCCCCTTCCCAATTCGGTACCCGCCAAAAGTCGGGCGTTTTGGATGCCACCTCGGACCTCGTAAACGAAATTGAATCTGCTTGGGCTAAACACCATGTCACGACAGCTCTTGCTGTCGATGTGGCGGGCTTTTTTCCCTCAGTCCAACACCCCCGCTTACTCGCCGTCCTCTCAGAACTAGGGTTTCCCCCTCTCCTTATTTCCTGGGTCCTGTCCTTTGTTTCAGATCGCCATGTTGCCCTGTCTTTTGACGGGTTTACCGACACTCTGACCCCCATACCCAATATGGGCGTTCCCCAAGGCTCTCCCATCTCACCCATCCTGTCTGCACTTTTTGCGACTAGCCTTCTCACCTCTCTCCAGGTCTCTGATCCTCTCGTCTTCGTTCGCACCTATGTGGACGATCACCTCCTTACCACCTCTTCGAGTTCTATCGCAACTAATGTTGCGCGCCTCGAACAGGCATACGTCTCGTTCTCCGCTGCATGCCATGCCCTCGGACTCTCCCTGGATGACGACAAAACAGAGCTCATCCATTGGACCCGACGACACGATCTACGCGAAGATTCCCTTATCCACCCTATCCACCTGCCGCGACAGGGCCTCCAGCCCCTTCGAATCGTCCCCTCCTGGCCTTTGCGCTGGTTGGGCATCTTTTTCGACGTGCAACTACGGTTTACGGTTCACGTCCAACGCATGTGCTTTAAAGCCATGTCCTCCCTATGTGCCTTGGAATTACTCAGCAACACTTTACGCGGCCTCGACCCGCTCCACCTCCGACGTCTCTATATTGGGTGCATACTGCCAGTTCTACTATGGGGATCCCCCCTCTGGTTCACTGGCATACGGCAAAAGGGTATATGTGATAAAATGACCTTAGTGCAATCCACGGCATGCCGCCGTATCCTCGGATCATGGCACACATCTCCACGCGGCCCCTCTGAGGTCCTAGCCTCCATTCTACCCATCCCCCTCGGCCTAGAACGTACCAAGTCTCGTGCCGCTATTCGATACCTCACTACCACGCACACCCTCCTTCCAATACGCACTCCACGTAAAGGCTCAATTACTGCTTCTTTCATTAACCGGGTCCCCCCTGGCTGCGAACGAGTTCCCCGATACACTCGCCCACCATGGATTGCCTTACCTGCCCTACGTCATGTAAGCATCGACTGCACGATTGACCACTCCCAAGAAGCCCGAGATGCACTCATTCAGTCACACCATGGTCTTATTGACCGACTGAAGGACGTCTCCTCTCGCCTTCTCATCTATACTGACGGTTCCCGTAAGGGCACGTCTCCATCCTCTTTCTCTGGTGGTGCTGCTGGAGTCTGGTTTTATCGCGGTGAGACTGTTCTCACCCGCGAAACCTACCTTGGTTCATCGGTCCATGCTACGGACTGCGAACTCGCTGCGCTTGCTGATGCCGCTTGGCTATTGGCCTACTCTTACGATTTACACCCGGCTGTCACTCAAGTGGAAATCTACACCGACTGCGAGGTTGCCCTTACACTCCTCACCGATCCTCGTCCGGCCCCAGGCGTTAATGTCGCCCTCTTCATTCGGAAGTGTCTCAAAATCGCTACCAAGCGGTTTCCCAGTGTGTTTTTTCACTTACACTGGGTCCCGGGACACTCCGATGTGGAAGGCAATGAATTCGCTGACGTCCTCGCCTCTGGTATTGCGGACAACCCTCCCCTGGGCACTACCCAGTTCCCGCCCACCATCCGCTTCCTTCGCGAAGCCGCATCCTCTACAGCGCTTTCACAATGGAAATCTGACTGGGTCTCCACCTGTCGCAAATCCCGAGGGACTTCGGACACCCACTCTATGGGCTCAACCCAAAACCCCTCTACTAAGCCGTCTGCCCTTATGCAGAACCTCACCATCAGTCGCTGCACTAAGTGCAAAGTTTTCCGGACACTCCTCGGACACGCCGGTTTTGGCGCGTACTTTGGACGTATTCCGGGACGCGACCCTATGTGTCCCTTCTGCCATGTTCTGGAGACTCGAGCTCATCTCTGTTACAATTTTCCTTTACTTTCCCTACTGCGCTGACTCACTTCCTCTTCGTCATCATCAGTCAGTGCAACTCCCCCATTTCTCTGTCTTACTCATCCCTATCTACCTTGCACCATAAGACGCCATGATGACACCTTATTGCATCATCATGACGTGCTTTGCTTACTGATCACCGTACTTGTATTACCAAGGCCTTCCTTGCATTTCCATGACCTTCCATAGGCTGGTAAACATACCTAACCAAGTCGCTACAGTAGCAAACACATAGAGTAGCATATAAGCATGTAACTTCAGTAGCACAAGCCCTAAGCTTGTGCTCTTTGTTCATACAAGCCCATTATCTGCTACCACCAGTCTACTGTGTGCCACTTGGCCCTTAGTCGCTTCGTCGTAACCCGACTTACCATAGAAGCTTACCGCGTCCACATCGTCGATCAGGAAGCCCCACCGACGATCCCCCTTTCGACTTACGACATCTAGGAAGCCCCGTTGCCGTACCATCAGCCTCGACGATCAGGAAGCCCCGACGTCGATCACCGCGTAACCGTTGAGCTTAACAATCTCCTGCTCTCCTGCCCTCACACACTCCCCGCCCGTCGTGCGGTGTGGAAAACCCCCTTACCTTCCACGGAAGCCCAATGGTTCTCCAAGGACGGTCTCCCAATTTTGGCTTCTTTCCTTGACTCCCACCCCGCCTTTGAGGCGGAACCCATCCTCGTCTTTGACCTGGGTGGCCCCACAGTGGTCCATGTCTCTGACTTAGGTTTTGCCACTGGCAACTAGTCCAGATACCACGCCCCCCCTTTCTTACTGGTGATTACCCAGATCCCATCTCCACTTATGGCGCCCCGTCACTATTATTCCTTCTATAACAATCACCATCTCACACAATACAGGGGCCTAAAGGCCCCTGGAGCGTATTTTGTACTAGATAGTCATGACGCACTATAGAAATGCATTTAAAAAAAAAAAAAAAAAAAGCCTTATGAACGGAGTGCAAAGCCTTTAAAGTTCTGCGGCCGCTGGGCTTCCGAAGGAGCAAACAGATTGCAGCATCTTGCGACAGATTGCACCACTTCCAGCGCCCCACTTGACCCTTGTAATCACACCTATAATTGTCGTGGGTAGAATTGGCTGCATGCAACATACTAAATCTTTTGGCTGAATGAGCGTCCAGCTATTAACCGTCCTCACCATACTCGATTAATACATGTAGACCTAAGAGGTTCAGAACGAGCAACGCCACCGCGCATGCGAAGCCGTTTTCTAAATATGCATTGTGTTTTAAAACGTAAAAGAAGCTGGACGACATCCTTCGTTGGTTTCCCTCTTTGCACTGAAAGTTGGGGGTGGTAGGACTAAACATCGGAAAGGCTGCAGCTAAACTTCTATGACTTATCGCACATATATCGGTTCCGCCACAGGGTCGGAGTTTATAAATTTGTACTCCGGTGATGTGGGCCTATCATGACGGACTACGTGTCTCTTCTAGTCAGGTCTACCTCCACGTCAACTCTCCGTCCGCAGTCTCCTAAACGTCTCTCTCCCTCCCTGTTTTATACGGGACACGCCGCTCTTTGCTGTTACTGTTAACCTCCACGTACGCATTCTCAAGTCTTCCCGCTCACGATATCGACAATGTCCCCCAACAACTCCGTATTCGTTGACCCATCAACACTCTCCCTTCCGTCGCCCCAGTCTGATGCCCCCGACTCGCCGTGCCCCTCGCATGTCGACGACGCCCCAGGACCTTCAAGAAAGCGTCCCAGGACAGAGATGACCCCCGAGGAGCGCAGAGAGGCCCGTGCCCACCGCAACCGCATCGCCGCCCAGAACTCCCGTGACAAGCGCAAAATGCAATTCTCCACTCTGGAGAAGCGAGTCGCTGAGCTTGAGGAGGAGAACAGGCAGCTCAGGGCGGGTATGGATGGCGCTGCCCTACAGCGTGCCGACGACCGACGGAAAGAAGAGCTTGAGCGTGAGAGAGCACGAGAAACGGAGAACGCAGAGCTCAAAGAGCGGATCAAGTCCCTCGAGAAGGGCTGGGAGACTGTAATGAAGGTTCTCGCCGCTCAAGGACTCCCAACGCCTCCAGCGACTAACAACTCGCTTTCATTATCTCAACCATCGCCACCGACCTCAAATTCCCCGACTACCTTCCCTGTCCTCGTTCCCGCCTCGCCAGTATTCCCCATCACACCCTCGCCGTCCGTCTCGAACGCGAGCATTCTCTTAGACGCAGATGAGTCCGAGTCCACTTGCCACCTAGCACGGGTGGTGACCACCGCGGCAATCCCCCCCGCGGTGTCCCTGCAGCGGGTGGACTCAACACGGCTCTCCAATCTGCATACGCCTCTCCCATCTCTGCCCCTACTCCGACGGAATTCGCGACGACTACCGATGCGACGCCGGCGGCTGACGCTGCCGTGGACGCTTGGATCCGCGAAATCTTCTCGGGTTCCCCCGTCCTCTCGCCGTCGACTTTTCCTGATTCTCACGGCGAAGAACCAGCCGTCCCCTTCTCAGCACCCACGCCCGCCGAGGCGCCGCTGATGGGGACGATGGAGATCGAGTCTGGTTGGGAGAACGGATTGGAGATGCAGAGAATCTTGGACCTGCTCCCGATGGTCCAGTCCGATGAGGTTATTGTCGACGATCAGTCGATGGACGTCAGCGCAGCTTTAGGACTAGAGCTGTGTGGCGGGTGGAATTTAGGGCAAGACGCTATTTCGACGTCTTCAGGCGTCGGGGTCTTTTGAGACATACCAGCAATCTTGCTTGTACAAAACTATTCTTCCTAATATCTCCCGGATTTCGATTTTCTGTCTGTTTTTCTCCGTATTTCTATTCGCCTTTCGTTTTCCGGACTGGTCTCCTCTCTCCTTTCTCAGCACTATTTAACCTGACGATCTATTTTCCCTTGTCGCCATCATCATCTTGATTGCTCGTTGTATCCACGTCTTTTCTTTCCTCCTTTCCGTTTTGATGCTGCTCCTGACGACTTTGCTTTGCTTCTCTCCCCTTTGGGTTGACGAGTAGCATGAGTGGGGTTGGCGGTGAGCGCTCTGGCTGTCTGGTGTGTAGATACGTAGTTGCTTCGTCTTGTTGAGATGTTGATAATGGTAATGGAATGGATTTAAAGGCTTAAACGGATTCTACTGCAACACGTAGAGCGAATATAAGATGAAATAATAAAAGGGACGTCGACGAAGGATTGAGCTATTTTTAAGACGGTGCCTGAGGCCAGAGAGTATCTATTCGTCGTCGTCGTCATCGCCGGCCTTGAGGCCAGCTTTCGCGAGAGCCTCAGGACTGGTGTAGTCGACCTTTACGCCACGGGTGCGTCGGGAGCGAATTGCCGAGGGGTCGATTTCCTCAAACTCCTCGTCCTGGAACGGCTCAGCTAGGCCAAAGAAGGGTGTGATATGAAGAGGACTCACGTCGTCTTCGTCATCGTCGTCCTCTTCCTCCTCTTCGTCATCATCATCATCGTCGTCGTCGTCATCTTCCTCTTCGTTGAGGGGATGCTCGACGTCGTGGTCCTCGAGCTCTGCGTCTGTCGCTGTTCGCTTGCCCTTTCCTTTATCGACGGCGGCTGCGGGTGCGGGCGAGTCTGCGTTACTGGTGGGTGGTGAGTCAGCATAAAGGGATGTGGAGCTGGTAGGAAGAGTGGCGCACGCGGGGGAGGCCGAGGACGCGTCTTTGGACATGGCTATTAGCGAAGTTGGTGGTGTGAGCTTTGGAGAGTCGGAGACGCGTCGGACGCGTCGTCTTTCCGGCTGTCGTATCCTCATTCGGACGGCTTTTTACCACGCCGCCAGGGGTAGCTGGCGAGCGTCTACTGCTACACGTCTTCAGTACGCTGGCGTTTCATGAACACGACGGCAGCCACAGGCGCCCGGGCTTAGTCGACGCGACGACGGGTTACGAGTTGCTCTCTGCAATCCTTAGGGATATCAACGGTGATGTGCATTTCTGATGGGATGCCGAAAAGGCGAGCGGGATTGATCGCAGGAGCGAGGACTTGCCAGCCATGGAGGCCCTAAACAGGACAAAGCGCACATGCAACCTCTCGCTACGGACTCTGGCGGAGATTGAGTAATCAATTCCCTTGCCCCTCCCTACACACACCCCCCCCTTCGCCGGTCTCCCATCTATTTCTGCCCATGTCGCGTCGACCCTTCCGCCGCTTCCTCTCCGTCCACCACCCTCCGCCTCCAGTAGCATGCGCAGCAGCAATGCCGACTCCTGCGCCGACTCCTTCTGCAAGCGTCCCTCCCAGAGCATCACCAGCGCCGTGCACGCCTTCGCAGCCGACGTCCGCGACTCCCCGCGCTCCGTCATCGCCAGCCTTGTCCACCCGCGCAAGAGCGCAGATACCCTCGCACTCGTCAGCGCAAAGTCCAAGTCGTGCTCCAGCCTCCCTGCGACCGCGTCGGCCGCGCCGCTCCTCACCCTCGTGCTCGCCGGCACCTCCTTTCTCGGCACTACCGTGTTAGATAGCGGCGACCAGCTCTATGTGATTGACACCCTTGGCACGCGTACGATCGTCTGTCGGGAGGATCCCGTCCAGGGCGCGACACACGTCGGTGCCGTTGACTGGCCCGAACCCCGAGCGGATAAACCGAACGGCGCCAAGTCGACGGCGACCGTCAGGATGGCACACGGCAGGCTGCAGCTCGTGGACGAGTTCGTCAGGCGGACGAAATTTTCTAGGTACGCTCTCCTCGATGTTCTCGGTGGTCTAACTCTTAACCTTCTCCCGGAAGTTCTCGCTATTTCAATATCCCCCACTTCCCGTACGCTCTTAAATGGAAGCGTTCCGGGTGCCTATATAAGGTGTGTCTGTTTCTTTTATCCCGGTTCCGTTCCGTCTAAATGTGGGCTGTGTCATTCATTCAAGCTCATGGTCTCGAAAAGCAAGTTGGTCGTGGCGACGCTCGAACCGGCCGAGCTACCTGCGTCTCCCCGGATAAAAGTGTTTGAATCGCTATTTGACCATGACGAGGCGAGCCCACAGCCCCGACATCGCGGAGTCCCTATTTTTCTGCTGGACTACATAATAATGACGGCACTGCTTGTCGGGGCGGATAAAGATGAACGTTTGTTCGCCGGAACTTCTAGCGCCGCCGGTTCAGCAGCCCCGTTCCGTTCGGGGGCCCATTTTGTACAGCGGTGGCGGCTGGATGTCCACACTGAGCCCTTCTCGGACTCTTCATCTCGTGCGACGAGCCCGGCCCCGTCTTTCATGGGTCCGTCAGGAAGGGCGATGAGCTCGTCTTGTTCTGAGTTCGGAGGCAGTGTATCGCGCAGCTCTAGTTTCATGCCCCCGCCCTCTCAGGCGACGTTCTCTGTACCCATGCACCCATTTGCGTCCGTTCGATATGAAATGGATGACGATGCGTCTCTGGTAGACGATCATGTGATCAACCTTTCCTCGACGTTGAGCGAGCCGCCGTCTGGGAGAACCCCGTTCGACGGCGATGGCCATGCCAGGGGGCATACGCGCATGAGAAGTGCCTCGGACCCCCATGTGAACATCGAGGTGCCAAACCAGCCTGGCGCAAGTCCTCACTGGTTCTCTACGTCCTCTGCCACGTCGACTCCGCAACGATCTGCCTCTGCTTCTGCGACTGTCTCCAGTCGGCCCTTCCGCCCCCTTCCGCGTATACCCGTGCCCTCTGATATCCCCCCAGTGCCGAGCTTACCCCATAATTTTACGAGATCGTCAATGATGTCTGTGTCGAACGCGTATACGTCTGAACCTGCCTCGTCACTGTCAACGCCAACGACTGCCTCTGCGGCGTTACCGGAACAAGCGATTGCTGGTCCTTCGCATGTTTCCATCCCGACTTCCCTGTCTACTTCGAGGGAATCCCCCCAATCGCGCGAGATGGCGCTGAGACGGGCGACCTCGGAGTCGACGCTCGTCCCCCCGGAGAATGTAGCAGACAACGTATCGCGCCCATACAGCAGCGCGGACGACAATAACAACAACAGCAACAACAGCAACAACTCCCTACTCAAGTCGGTCCACCGGCGCTCACTCCATAAACGCAGTGTGCATGCGTCCCCGCCCGCACATGCATACCGCACGTTACCCGAGACGCCCCCGCTGCGTCTGCGCAACTCTGCAGATTGGGGTGACTCCCCCGCCGCCGCCGCCGCCTTCCTCACCTCGCCCGCGTCATCGTCGTCGGCGTTCTCGCTTTCACACTCGCATCCACATTCGCGTTCGCGTTCGCCGCCCCCGTCGATGTATGCGTACGCCCCGCATCATGTGCACTTGTCCCCGGAGGAGGACGAGTATGCGGGGTTTTGCCCGCCGCCGTCGTATGACTCGATAGACTTTTCGAGGTCTTGATACGATGCGATGTGATAATACGTATCTTGATTTTTTTCTTCTCTTGATCGTCGGTCTTGAGTCGTTAGTCGCTGCTTTCTGCGATTGCGAGCGTCTTACAGAACAGCCTGGGGTTGTTGAAATGTGGTACTCCTGCCCCGCTCTTGCTCACTGCCCACTGCCCGCCCCCGCTTCCCTTTTTTTTTTACGATTACAAAAGTTTAATAGTGTCTTTTTGTCGAGAATAAGTACTTTAGTTGGTTTTCTTGTTAGTTGTTCCTTTTCCCGATTTTCTTTTTCTTTTCGTATACATGGTTGTATACCCCCCTTTGCGCCTAAGCCGGGCCGTTGATACTACTGGTCCTCTGGCTTGGTGTCTATCTTAGTGTAATGTACTGCTTTGATTGCGGAACGTGGATAGTGGACGGTGGACGGTGAATGGTATGCGAACGATTGATATAGTATGTCAGGCTGTGTTCTGTTTTTGTGTTGAGGCAGCCTAGCCTCTGAGCGTTGTTTCAATTGCAAGTTGTCCCCCCTGTCACGGGTGGGCGGGAGCCTGAGAGAATTTAGCAGCGGTTGAATTTTGTAGTACTCGTGTGTATGCATTAGTCACGGTCGCGCTCAGGCTGGACACGGTGTTTTCTTTTAATTTCGATAGTTCGGGTTATATACTGTATGATGGTTTGGCTTTTTGGTTTTGTTTGATGCCCACCGTGCCAGTGACAGGTGAGTGTGAGGGTCAAGGCTGAGGACTAAGGGTGACCACTGGCAGTGCCCTCGCGTACTAAGGACTTTGTATTTCTGCAGTTTACTTCAAGTTCACCGTGCTGGTGACTATCAGTACTAGTATCAGTATCAATGCGTGTATGCATATCAAGAGACCCGGGCCGATCTTCAAGTTCTTTACTCGTGATAGGGGCTATCAAACCTCTGTTTAAGGCCTTGTTTAAGGCGTGTTTTAGGTCTTGTTTAAGTGGACAAAACAGAGCCTAGAACAAGGTTTAACTTTGATACCCCCGGTTTGACTCGTTGTTTAGGGCTTTGTTTTGAGCCCTTGGGTAGTTCCTCGGCATGTCGGCAGAGCTGAATGTATAATATTACATAGCATCAGAAACCTCTAAAATGGGGTCGGACTTAAAAACATGCCAAGTTTAGTATGCGAAACCTTGTTTGAGTTGGGCTCAAACAAGGGCTTAAACAGCAAAACGAGAACTTTTCTCGTTTCGCTGTTTTGCTTGTTTTGCTGTTTTCGAGCTCAAACCGCGGCTTAAACCAAGCACTCAAACAAGGCCTTAAACAAGGCCTTAAACTGAGGTTTGATAGCCCCTATTCCATTGCAGAACAAGCTTGTTTTAGTTTACTTTATTTATTTAAACTTTATTCCCTGTTGATACGTGCATACTGTACCTTTAGTGTTGCACCAAGGGTCTCAGGATCGAAATTCGGAAACTGGAAATTCACGTCCGACTCGGTGTCAAAGTAGCAGTCTGGGCTCAGGCTTTCATGCATACATACTGCTAAAGGAAGAAAGAAAGAAAGATTGCTTTCGACTTGGAGCTGATAACTTCGTTTGCGACCCCCAGCCTGGGTACCCAAGAGAACTGGCAGTCACGGAAAGGTTTCGGTGATATCCGAGTCGGACGAAGGTTCCATTAGACTTGGACTTTGGCTTTCAACTGACTTGAAGCGGACACTGGCCTGACACTGAGGCAGGTGGTCAGGAGTCGGGAGTCGGGACTTGATTCTTGAAGCAGCCTTCTGCTTCTGGTGTATTGCAGGAGGCTTGTTTGAGGAATTGGGCTGCGGAGCGTAGTTCACTGGGGACGAAAAACATCTCCTTCTCGGTCTTTTTTTTTTACTTCCAGAAAAGGATAGGGGAGAGAAGGCGTTGTGGGTAATAAATTTGTTAGAGATGAAGATTTCCTATAGACGTCCTTTGCGCGATCCGCTGTACTTGCTTCAGGCTTGTCAGGAGGGATTTAAGTAACAGAGATTTTAGCCAAAATGGAGATATTATTCGGATAGAAATTTTCATAAGAAGTCGGGTGAAGGCGTTGAAGCCCGTGTGGTAACTAGGCTTGCATTTTTCTTGATTTTGCTGAAAACGTCCAAACGGACTATGACACGACTTCATCGATACTGCAGCGGCCTGAGCACAAGGCAAAGTCACAAGCCAAGAGGATGATGGCGAAGCCAGTGGATTTTGAACCTTGGATACCACGGTCGACTGAGACTAGAGAAGGCTATAGGCCAGATTGATTCCAGGCCCCAGAATATGAATGCGTACGAGGTATGTATGTGTGGTATGTGCCTGCGCAGGGGGCCCCTTTACTTCTTGAAGCTATTGAAGACTCGGATCGGCCTCGGATGACGGTTACACGTACGCAGCCCGAGACTCGGATCGCCTGCCCTTGGGTTCTTTCTTGGCCTGAACGCAATCCGCGATGGAAGGAAAAGTGGGCCCACTCAAGTATCTGTCCGTTATCGGTGTTGAAAGACAGAGGGAATACATGGAAAGGACGAGAGGCAGACCTTATTCCCGATACCTTTAGGTAGAGGGTCTTGTATAGTGATAGTTGGAATCATCAAAAAACTGACTATGCACGGCTGAGTACATTGGGAGCCGAGAGTGGTAGACGCATTGAGGAGCCCTCGTCGACGAAAACGCTCAATGCGGCGCGGCCGAAAGCACAAATTGGTGTGTAGGGAAAAAAGTATTCAGCGGAGAGCGCATGTACATATGAATGACAATGGATGATCTATTTGCTTACTAGATGTCGCGAGCACCGAGGTCCTCCCCGCCATCAACGCCGCCAAGCTCTGGGACGCGCACCCGCGCGAGTATGGGCCCGACGCGGAAATGCACACAGTGTCAGTTGAAGTTCTCTACGTGGAGGGCACGTCTGCGGTAGAAATCACACGCGACACTGGTGGCTCGGGTGCGTTTGTGTTTTACGACTCGGAGGTGCTGGCTGTTGTGCACCGTTCGAAGTCGCGCGCGTCGGGTCTGGTCGCGACGAAGGTGTGGGCGTGGCAGGGCCGCCGCTGCACGGCGGGCGAGCGTGAGGAGAAGAAGGTGCTGGAGCTTGCGAAGAGGTATGGTACGGCGGTGGTTACGTGTGAGCAGTGTTGCGAGCCTCAGGAGCTTGTGCATGTTTTGGGAGGGTCGCTAGTCGTGCGTCAGGTAAGCCAACTGGGTTTAGAGGTGCGTAGACACTTGGCTGATAACTTTCCGGTTTCAGGGTAAGCGCTCGCTTTGGTCTGCGGAAAACACGACAATGCATCGCGTGCGTTCATGGGCGGGTTTACTGCTCATAGACGAAGTCGACATGGTCAGAAAGCCCCCTTTTTTCCCCCCTGTTCGGTAATGTCTGTACTAACGTCGAATCTACGACAGAATATCAGGAACCTCTGCTCCGGTTTCAGCTACTGCATATCCGTACTCGATACACTCTGGGTGTGGTACGGCTGCGGCTCTGCGCTTGCCGAGCGCGGTGCCGCACTGCGGTACGCGCAAACACTTGTGTCGCCGTCGGCGAAGGATATCGTCGAAGTGGAAGAAGGACAGGAAGACGAGATGTTCTGGATGTTCTTGGGAGATGAGGGCTACGCGCGCGCGGACTATTGGAAGTGGCGCAAGGGCGAGAAGGGCGCGGATCCGCGCGTCTGGCGGGTGGATTGTGGGAAGAGTGGGTCGGAGGTGTGCTATACTTTTTTTTTGAGAAAGAGAGAGAAAAATTTCTGAGAGGGATTGGTTTGTTCAATTAGGTCAAGGAGCTCGATGCGCCCCCTTCGGTCGCCGAGGTCAGGAGCGGCGTACTCGTCCTGCACCTCGCGTACGAGATATTCGTACTCGTCGGCCCGAACGCCCGCGAACAGCGCCGTGATATTAAGCTCGGGTTGACACTCGCGCAGGTCCGTCCAACCACACTCTGAGGGTTTTTCAAATACCAGTGCTCTAAAATTTATACAAACGAATGACTGAACAGGAGCTATCTTCGCACACCGCACGCTCGAAGCCCCTGCGCCCGCCTGTGCACGTCCTTCTGTTCCCCTCGCATATACCGCTCGACCTCCGCGCCGCCGTGCGCGGCCTTGACGACGAAGCCATCGTGAGGCTCTTTTTTCCAACGTTCAAAATTGTGATTCGTAACTAATTCATTATGGATGCAAATAGCATGGGTCGGAAGTTCCGACCAGACGAACCTGCTCCCTCTGGACGCCGCGTGGGCTCGTGTTGGCTAGGAAGGGGTGCCCTTCACAGACGTATGGAGACTGCCCTCCCCCGGGTAGGCTGTCGTATGTAAATACACGCAAATTCTGCACACGGTATGAAACTGGAATTAGGACCTGGAGGACGGAAGTATGATGTGGCCCTTGGCCTTTATGCATGAACTCCCTGAACCTGTGATGACATTCTGACATTCGATATTTAGCTCGAGCAAAGAATTCTGTCCGCCTTGGTCTTTTTTTTTCCCGCTGTATTCCGCTTTACCCTGCCGACCCGTCAGTGGTAAAGAGTTATGATTTCGTTTTTATGCGGATAACGATGCATGTATTATGCCCGACTTGATTTTGTTTCTTGTTTGTATGTATAATCAATACCAGTACTGAATTCGAGGGGTGTGGGCCGTGCGGCGAAGAGTTTCCCATTTACTTATACACAGACGACTTCTGCAATATACTCAGGGCTTGTTCAATGGAGGGAATGATTGACGGCCGTCGAGGAAGTTCAGGGGAGCCTGCAAGCCGTGACAGCCGGAGGGCAGCAATGCCGGCCGAAGTAGCTTATTATCCCGACTATAAACAAGCGACTGACGGAGAGTCCGAATGAACTTGAAGAAGACCGGGCATGTCAGGTTTACAAGCTGCCTGTTCTCCCCCGCGAGCTGTTTGGGAACTTCTCATTTGAAGAACGGACCCCCACCGGAACTCTTGCGAAGCGAAGGAAGACGTTTTTCTGGCTGCAGTGCATGGAACAAAGCAGAGCACTTCTATTCTTACTATTTAGCCGGACATATTTAATTTGTATACCGCGGTCCATACACGCCCTCTTCCTGGGCTTTAATTTCTACGTAAATGGGTTCGGCAGTGAGTATCATAATATGACAGCCTGGAAGACATCACTGGCACTCACGAAGCGCAACATGTTTAGAGAAGAACCTGCACTGATTGAAATTCCCTTTTCCGCGCCATGCGCGAGCAGTGAGCAACAAGTCTTAGAATCCCAACGCGGACTGGCGGACTTACCCATCGTGAAATACAGCCCTGGCACACCGCTGTGGCGGAAAACCGAGTTGATCTCGCCCTCGTCATTGAGCGACCACACGGGATTAAGTCTGTCCGCGATGTCGGCGCTGACGAGTGTCCGGACATGGTCCCTCGCGCTACCGTACCTGGTGCACAAATAAAGAACCAATCCGACGTTAGTATCGGTGTTCGCATAAAGTATCGGTCTCAAGAGCATAATGTACAATAAGAAAAAGCCGCACCCAGTGGCCAGGATGACGACGTCCGCGGGGAGCTCGCTCCCGTCCTCGAACGCGATGCCATTCTCGGTGAACCGTGAGATGGCACTATCACTCTTCACCTTGATCTTCCCAGCGACAATCATCTGGCCAGCGCCCGTATCTGCGGAAATAGGGCGGATGAGAGCGGATCTACACAGTCAGAAGGCGGTGGCGGCGTACCGAAGTAGAACCCTCCACCACGGCGCACAACCAGCATATGCACGCCAGAGTTGTCTTCACCCATGTTCAACTTGAAGCCCCGTTTCTTTAGGCCGTCGAGAAGGTCCCTGTGCACATGCCTTACTTAGCTACGTAAAACGAAGTGACAGTACAAAAACGGACTTGTCCATTTCTGCAATTCTAGGCGCGAGTCTCTGGTGCAGGAGTTTGACCAAGAAATGGGGAAATGACGCGCCAACCCTATCGGAAATTTCAGGAGGGGGACTGCCCTCCCAATAGCTGCCTGTGGAACGTGTATAATTGAGAAAACGAGACGGCTGTATGAGTATATTTACCTTCATTAAGCATTTTGATGCCGTGTTTTACAGACATAATATAACTCGAGCCCCTCTGGACCATGGTGACATCTGCGATGTACAGTTAATTATATTTATTAATGAGCTGCAGGCCTTGAGCATGTCTACCTATGTTTCGCTTTCCATGATCTTGCGCAACATCATGTCCTGTTTTTTTTGAACCGGAGCGATTAGGCACTGAAGCAACGCCGTGATCAACGACTACATACCAGACGTGCAGGCGCCTATTATGACAACCTTTTTTCCCTCATGCTCTTTTGAGGTTTTATATTGCGTTGTATGGATGATTCTGCCCTTGAAATCCTTCTATCGAGTAGAAGAACAAAAAGGTATGCACGTCGCTTGACACACGAGGCAGATTGAGGGGTGCACTCACTGTCCCGGAAAAAGTTGGTATCGTTGGAGGTCCACCAAATAAACCAGTTGCAAATATAACATATCTAGGCCTGAGCACTCTCTTCTTGCCATCCGCTCGACTAATATGCACTTTCCAAGGGCCTTGTCCAGCGACATCCCCTCCTTCGATCTTCTCAACCGTCGTACTGGTCCAGACGTTTAGCTCTAATATTTGCGCATAAAACTCAAGCCAATCGGCGATCTGCATTCAGAATTTATTTAGAGTTGGATTCAATCACAAAGCGTTAGAAGTCATACCTTCGGAGCGGGCGTCCAGAGAGGCCAAGTAGGTGGGAAGCTGGATTGAGTATTAAAAACTTGGCTTAGCAGTAGATTCAGGGTAAGGAACACGCAAGGAACATACGGGAGGTAGGGCATATGCACAGCATCTTTCAATGGATTGTAATAAGTCAGGCGGGTCAGGCTCTGTGCAGGCTGGCATGGGCACTTACAGATAGGATCATGTAAGGACAATGAATCGTATCTCTTGCGCCAGGAGTCGCCGACGCGTCCATTCCGCTCGACTAACAGTGTCGGCACATTAAGATATTTCAGACGCGCCGCGGCTTCCAGCCCACAGTGACCAGCGCCAATGACAACTATAGCTGGCTCGGAATCGGCAAATTCCACTTCGCGCTTGCGCTCTTCGAGCCAATCGTCGCCGTGGTTGTTCGCGGTAGAACGTAACGCACCGATGCGTTCTGGAAAACCTTTAAGGTCCTCGAGATTAGTGTAGACAACATGCGCCTTCCATTCGCCAGACGAAGTTGGGACTAGACGAAACACGCCTGAGCCAATCCCAATGGACGTCTCAAACGAGAACATCCCCTGGATCCATGCAAGGTCTGGATACGGAGTCTGGAAGGATACCTGGCTTTTGTTCAGCGAGGCACCTGACACGGTCACGCGACCGGAGCCGAAGCCTGGTCCAGGCTCGGAGGTCGAAGAGTCTAAGACATCAGCAAGAAAACGCATAATTTTCACCGACCCATGGAACGTGCGGAACTCCCAAGTGAGAACTAGCATGTCACGCCAGAAGGCATCGTCAAGCAGCAAAGCAACGGTCCCTGCGGCATTCCCAGCTTCTAGACAATGCGAGAACTCTGTAAACCATTGGGAGGCCACTGCTAGAGCATCTACATCCTTCGGCAATTCAACACCCAGCCTAGTGAGAGTGGGGAGGACCAGCTCAGGCTGTTCCCCGCTAGAAATAGCAGACGACATAGGGCTGATACGGGACCTGTGCGCAAAGTTGGACAATCTCGACGGGACTAACGAGTATATAAGTAGCACAGAACCCTAGCCTCGAGTCTGAGCGTCTTCTACATTCACATGTACTCACGCGCGTTCTCGCATAATTGGACCAGATCCTTCCACCTGAAAGAGCTTCGAGAGTTCTAGTCCGATAGGCCGGGACCATATCCGCTCGGCCACCCCGCGTGTAGCGTACGTACGAGACAGATTTCAACATCGAAATTCAAATGGCCGGGACCGCCAGACCAGTCTTAGAATTTACGCTGAAGACGCTCAGCGACAGTAGAACCCCACTTTTAGCGATCAGATACGTTTATCTTTTCAAGAAGTAATGCAGGTACGATATGCAAGCAAGTCGTCGAGGCACGCTGCAAATTGATTGAGGTCAGATGCCAGTAGCCCGTCCCGCATATACGGATCGGAGACCGATCCTTTTTACCGTGGTCACATTCAAGCAGTTCAAATCCTATTAGAGTGTAGACCCTTCAAGCATGTCCTTTCCGGGCCTTCCGGATCCCAATGGATTTAGTGAGCGATTCCCTGGCGCCTGGTGCCACGAGAAAAGGACAGAAAATGGGGGTGCTATTTATTCGGTAGAGGAAGCAGATGCTACTTTTTGGGTTGAACCAAAGCAAGCGTATGTGACAAAATATCAAGAGCGATTCATAGACGGAACAGTAAAAGAGAAAGCCACCTTGCCACCGTATTCCGCCATTGCAGTCGTTCGGCACTCTCCATCGGCAGGCAGACACCAGTAGCTGTGCATCTTCTCAAGGCCTACCATAGGAAACCTTGCCCAAAGGGTAGACGCGTCCGCCGGCCTGAAGATGACCAGACCAAGTTGAAGTTTCCTCGTCTAAAAACGTTTGCGTCGTGCAGTCATCGGGCCAATCTTCATTATCGCGTCGAACTGAGCCTCGGAGCCGTGGAATTCTGGGACTGGGGCAGGGCATGAGTTTCAGCATGTACACAAGCGAGCAATATGAGCAAATATACTATGTAAGTGGCATAGAATGGTGGCCCGCAGGCCCATGAGCCATGCACTCTTCGGAAAGAAGTCGGCCACAAGGAGATATTCCCACACGATGAGGACTTCAACTGGAGCATGCAAGTCGACGATGACTTTCGTCTTGAAGAACTCGATGAGCGGATGGTCCAATGGGACATCTATGAGGGGAATGATGGCACCAAGCTTGTAGTGCCTTCATGTCAGTAAGACTAGAACGACGTAAGGGGATGGGAGGGGATCACTCACTTCCTCGTGATTGCCCATACTATTAGCGAGGAACGGCCATGCCAACCAGTCCTTTGATAGAAAGTATTGCTGCCTCGACGGCTTCTTCCCTTCGCGCTAACCGCTTCAGAAATAAAGCCTTGCCAAAGGCTCATTGTTCGCGGCTCGGGTTAATCTAGTGTGAAAATACGGACGCACAGAAAAAGTAACCATGGATCTGTTTCATCCGAGTCCATCTCCAGAATTCCCGGTATGTGTATGTTAACCGGTACGGGAGGCTGATACGGAACATGTGAAGTATTCGCTGGGCGGGAATTGCGAGTGAGGACGTAGAACGTGGACGAGGCCTGTCTGTTCTGTGCCCATGAATCTTTGAAGGTAACAAGTATCACAAGAACGGCAGACACGTCTTACAGTCAAAGTTATGCCAGTCCCTTAGCGCACGCTTCTCCTCTGTCTTTGAATTCAGTCAGCTCCCGTGCCTGTAATTATGCGTAGCGGGCTCGGGGCCCCAGACATGATGTATCTACGCACCAGAGAGTCAAAGTATCAGCGCATAGACCGGTCGCGCGCACTCCTGCACTCGCCAAGCAAGCGTGATGCGCGCATGTGCTCTTTAGCCTCACCGAGTGCACGGGCGGCCGCGAGCGTGTCTTGCTCATCCACCTCGAGCTCAGCGTCACGGCCCGCATCCAAGTCCATTGCTGTAGCGGACTGCGCGGACCCTGCAGTCTTTCGGTGCTCCACCAGGATTTCAAGAAAAAGCTCGGATGTCCTGTTGATGTAGAACGTTCAGATTGCGGTCGTACAGTCGGACATATCAAGTAAGCGGTAGGCGCACCACTTGGATGCATAGTGGAGGCCTCTGTCCGAGCAGTCTTTCACGGCCCTCCGCAGGGCGGTCACGACACCTCCTCCATTTCTTACGGCTTTCAGTTCTTCCTGGTCTTATATCAGGCAGTAGCAAGCCAATACGATTTGTTTGAGTGAGTCTCAAGAGCAAATTCTACCTGTGCCGTGGCTGCGGACTCGGATCGGAGGCGAGTCTTGAGGCGAAGCGGACGCGTCGTGTGGCTTGCACGGGATTTCCCGGAATAGCCGGCGGCGTACCCAGTTTCTAATGATCGTCAAGAATAGCGCAGTATACATCGTCCAGTGCCAACCGCACAGCTCAAATGGGTATATACACTCGGGGACATAGTAAGATGATGGACATAACCTTTCGGACAATGGAAAGAAATCGGTTGCCCCGCTTTTCAATCTCGTGCGTAATCCACGACTAAATGGATTTAACGCCCTTGGAAGTATTGGTCAGACGCGGCCTTTACCCCTCAGGTTGAGGACTCCAACAACACACTTTTTTTCATCAGTGCAGCTCTGGTGCTTGTGTAAAACTGGACATTATTACTACTGATCTGATCCCAATAGCATATTGTAGGTGATTGTAGTAAGAAATGATCAGAACTATTATATGCTATGATTGGATCAATCCATTCTGCTGAGGAGTTACAACCTTTTTCTCCCCTTACCGCCATATCCAAAATACAGACAGTCCTGAAAGATGTTTTACCAAATAGGGGTTTATTCCTTGTTATGTACTGCCCTAATTCCTCCATATATGTGTATTTTTCACCCTTAAAAAACAGGTATCGGGTCTTGCCCGCGCAGCTGGCCCTATACTTATAATCGGTGAAGCGCATTGCATATGCCAGTGATGTTTTGCCAGTGGTTGATGCTCCCGGGATCGGGTAAGGGTGAGGGTGAGGGTGAGCAGTACCCTCGCATACTAAGTAAGGGCTTTGTATTTCTACCGTTTACTTCACCGTGATCATCAATAGGCATATTGTTACATGTATCAAGAGACCGACTCGAACACCCTTCAATTCTTTACTCGCGCCGGTATTCGAAACCTGTCTAAGTAAACAAGTTTATTTTATTTCCTCATTTATTTCTTTAAATACTTCCTTTCTCTCTCCCCTTTTGATACGCGCGTACCTTTAGTGTCCCAGGATCGAAACTTGGAAACTGGAAATTCACATCCGACTCAGTGTCAGAGTAGCAGCTTGGGCTCAGGCTTTCATAGTACATACTGCTAAAGAAAGAAGGAAAGAAAGAAAGAATACTTTTTGTTGGAACAGATAACTTCGCTTGCGACCCCTAGTACCCAAGAGAACTGGCAGGCTGAGTAACGGAAAGATTTTTCAATGATATCCGAGTCGGACGAAGGTTCCATTAGACTTGGACTTTGGCTTTTAACTGACTTGAAGCGGACACTGGCCTGACTCCGAGACAGGTGGTCAAAGTCGGGTGTCAGGACTTGATTCTTGAAGCAACCTTCTGCCTTCTGGTGTATTACAGTGATCTAGCAGCCCAATATTGATTTGTAGAAGTTCTTGACGCTGACGTTCCTGCGGCCCGGGCCCCGGGTCCGGATGCTCCGATTTAAGCTGTTGGGTTTGTTGCTTGTTTGAGGAATTGGGCTGCGGAGCGTAGTTCACTGGGGACGAAAAACATCTCCCTCTTGGTCTTTTTTTTACTTCCAGAGAAGGATTGGGGAGAGAAGGCGTTGTGGGTAATAAATCTGTTAGAGATGGAGATCTCCTATAAACGTCTTTCGCGCGATGCGCTGTACTGGCTTCAGGCTTGTCAGGAGGGATTCAAGTAACAGAGGCTTTAGCCAAAATGGAGAAATTATTCGGATCGAAATTTCGTAGGAAGTCGGGTGAAGAAGTTGAAGCCCGTGTGGTAACTAGGCTTGCATTTTTCTTGATTTTGCTGAAAACGTCCAAACGGAGTATGGCACGACTTCATCGATACTGCAGCGGCCTGAGCACAGTGTCCGCAGGTAAAGTCACAAGCCAAGAGGATGATGGCGAAGCCAGTGGATTTTGAACTTTGTTTAAACTCGATACCACGGTCGACTGAGGCTAGAGAAGCCTAGAGGCCAGATTGATTCCAGGCCCCAGAATATGAATGCGTACGAGGTATGTATGTGTGGTATGTGCCTGCGCCGGGGGCCCCTTTACTTCTTGAAGCTATTGAAGACTCGGATCGGACCCGGATGACGGTACACGTACAACCCGAGATCGCCTGCCCTTGGGTTCTTTCTTGGCCTGAACGCAATCCGCGATGGAAGGAAAAGTGGGCCCACTCAAGTATCTGTCCGTTATCGGTGTTGAAAGACAGAGGGAATACATGGAAAGGGCGAGAGGCAGACCTTATAATTGGTAATCGTTGAAGCAAATCAGCAGCTTGAGATACTAAATGGATTTACCGGGATTACTTATGTAATTACGTAAGCTATAAACCGGACGCGTAACCGGGCACTGACGCGTCTCCATCGCGTTCAAGAGAACGCTCGCTCTCCTTTCTGTCTCTCCCTCTTACTTACCTCGACGAGCATACTCGAGACCGCATAATGGTACGTCAAGCCTCTTAATATTGTGATTCTCGTATTTTGAGAGTCTCACTGGTAACTTCCCTCCTGATAGGCCAGACGATACGACAGTGCGTGGTACCGCATTATGGCACTGATATTCACGAAATTAAGTATGCTCTCATGTAGGCCGCACGACCATTTTCTCGCCAGAGGGTCAGTCTATTTAACTATCGAGCGGCTTACCTCTGCTAACGCTGTTATATGTTATGTTATCCAGGTCGTTTGTACCAAAGTATGGTCCTGCTTCGTCTATGCTAGGTATTGTACCTGACGAGCGTCCGTGATTAGTTGAATATGCTATGGAAGCGATCTCCCACGCCGGGTCGGTGCTCGGCGTCCTCGCGAAGGACGGCGTGGTCCTCGCCGCGGAGAAGAAAGTGACGGGGAAGCTGCTGGACCTGTCCGGCACCACCACGGGGGGATACGGTGGGAGCGGCGAGAAGATCTTTCTGCTGAACTCGTGCGTTTGCCCTCGCTTCTTTCTCTCGGACGACCTTCTTTAGCTAAAGACGGGTGGTAACTGGAACTGTTTAGGAATGTGGTCGCTGGTGTTGCGGGCTTTACGGCGGACGCGATGTCGCTCGTGAATTATGCGCGCCAGGCGGCGCAGCGGCATTTGTTTTCGTATGACGAGGATATTCCTGTTGAGCAACTTGCGCAGCGTTTGTGTGACTTGAAGCAGGGCTACACGCAGTATGGCGGTGCGTCCTTTCTCTCACAAAGCCTAGTGTCCCATAACAGGATGTTAAATTTTAAAAAATCAGGTCTCCGACCGTTCGGTGTGTCGCTGCTATATGCAGGCTGGGACCCGCACTACGAGTTCCAATTGTACCACTCGGACCCATCGGGCAACTACTCGGGGTGGAAGGCGACGTGCATTGGCGCGAACAGCGGGACGGCGCAGAGTCTGTTGAAGCAGGACTACAAGGACGATATCTCGATGGAGGAGGCGATCGGGCTCGTGCTCAAGACGATGAGCAAGACGATGGACAGCACGACGCTCGGCAGCGAAAAACGTGAGCCTTCGCCGTTGCTTTCGCCTTTATGAAAGGGACTTTTCTAACGGACGACTCGGTCCAATCTCGTAGTGGAATTCGCGACGCTGACGCTGGACCCTGTGACGAAGACGCCCCGCGCAAAGATATACCGTCCCGCAGAGGTAGATGCCCTGTTGAAGAAACACGATCTCGCAAAGAAGGACGACGACGTGGAGATGAAGTCGTCATAGGTGCATATTCACACTCAATCATTGTGTTTTTAGCTGTCTTCCTATCTCAATGTTCATATCTTTTTTCTTTCTTTCTATTGCGATTCTACCGATGCTCTGACTGATATTCGCCACGCACGGACGGCACCGGCACGAAGGCTGCGCGAAGCCCTTCCGGCGGGAGAGCTTATACACGATAGTCCAACTCCTGACTGCGCAAGGGCATGCAATGCGCCGCCAAGACCTGGCTGAGTGACTCAAGGCTGTTTTTGTTTTTTCTTGCAAAGTCTCCTAAGTATTTCCGCATGCTCGTCGTCCCCATAAATATTCCCCCTTTTCCTT
Organism: Coniferiporia sulphurascens; assembly: GCA_002794785.1. Classification (NCBI taxonomy): domain Eukaryota; kingdom Fungi; phylum Basidiomycota; class Agaricomycetes; order Hymenochaetales; family Hymenochaetaceae; genus Coniferiporia; species Coniferiporia sulphurascens. Next base: position 112,036 of record NBBA01000003.1, read on the forward strand.
CAATGAGGGGTCTTGGAATAAGGTCTGAAGACCAGATAAGGAATGTATGTTCTTTTGCTGGGTGTTGCTAGCTCTATGTTGTCCGTTTATTGCGGCGTGTAAATGTGTTATTGAGTTGCATTTGTTGTCTTTCTACGGAGGCGCAGGGTGTTCGGCGCGAGTGAGTTTCGTGCCAGCCACAGCCTACAGCGTCAAGGTGTCGGGCGGCGATCATTAGGGCACTTACAAAGCTGAATGCGACATTCTCCTTCACTCCTCCCCACCAATGGTACAAACCCTATTCAGGAGCACAACGCCCCGACTACTGTATTTTATTTTAGGGGAGGAAGGAGAAAAAGTACATATGTACTATATATATATATATAAAGCCCGAAGATCTTACAATATTATCAACTTGAAGTTCGCAAATACATTATGTAGTAAATTAGTCTCGGGGTGGTCACCGCGACCACGGTCAGGTTAAATAACGCCGAGCGTTGGGCAGCGGGGCGTCTCCCCGAAGCGTTAGTGCTACCCATACCATTTATCGCCCAGACGTGTCTTTGCTGCTTTCCTCATGGGCACGGTCGGCTCTGTGATGTCGAATACTTCGATCGCCCGCTATAAAGGGTGCGTCAGTCAAGGAATGGTGTGGAGGAAGCAAAATGCTTGCCTTCCAGGTTCCCACGTCGAGCTCCATGACCATTTGTTTCTTATGAACGCCTTGCTGGTAGTCGGTGTCGGATGGAGGCTCGCACAGCCCTGTTGAGTTATAGCCGTCAGAAAAAGGAAAAGGGGGAAAAGAGGAAAAACACAAGACGTACAGACAGTGGGCTCCTCCGTGTCCTCCGTAATCTCGAGAGCGACCTTGCCGTCTCGGATTAGAAAGGAAAGGTAGAAGAGGTTCTCCACGCTCTGCCCGAAGCTGTGAGGATTGATGATGAGCTGGAAGAGGTTTATTGGACCTCCATGGTTTTCGAGGATCTTCTCGAGCTGTTGAAGGGGGCGGTTTATATCATTTGAGCTTGTACACGGCAAGCGGGACGCATGGTGCTTGGGACTTACGGCAAGCACGTTTTTGGTCGTTTCGTTCTCCGACTTTTCAATGTCGTTCTCTTTAAGCTAGACAAAGGATTGCGTTTAGTACCGTATATAATACTACTCGTAAACGGAGCTACGAACCTCTTGCGGGCGTTTCTCAACCTCGTTGTTCTTCTCGAACCGTGTCCGCTTGACAACATTCCTCTTTTTGGGTTCTACAGAGAGCGGACCGAGCCTGGCGCGACGTCCGTTCAGCAGCCTCGAACAAAGCTCTATCTGCGCTCACATAAAATCCATAGCGGGTACCCTCCGGCTCTTCGCCAAGGCCTTGCGCCCGATCAAGTCCCAATTGAGGGGTCGCTCGGCGTCAATGTCGGCGTCCTCGTCCTCGTCGTCCGCCGCGACGCCCTCCTCGCCCTGCCAGTGACCGCCCATGAAGGTGACGAGCTTGGCGACAAAGTCGTCAATGTCGAACCCACCGACGTCCGCCCGCATCTGGCGCGCCTTCACTGCGCCGAGGTTCGACGCCGTGACGAGGAAAGCCGAGTCAAGGGTGGCTTCTTGGGGACCCTTTACTGCGCGCGCAGTGAACATTGGTCTTGTCCGATGAGACATGTCCTCACTCACCCTTCTGGAAGAGCTTGTCTGCTTCACGGACTTTCTGCGTCAAGGACTCAATCCCAATAGCCTTCGCGTTCAAAAGACTCTCTAATTGTCCGCATAAGTAAAGCCTAAAAGCGTGAGTTAAGGTATTGATAGCTACCATCCTCCTGCAACGACCTATAGTTCTTTCTGATCTCGCGCTTTTCTCCCGTGTCCTGGTCCGGGTCATACACCAGAGAGTTGGCACTGTCCTGCGAACCAGACTCGAACACCGCCTCCTCTTCTTCCTCCCCCTCCTCGTGGCGCGTGTGTCCAGGCATGACTATGTGGTCGCGGGAGGGCTAAAGGGGAGAGGAAAGGTAGAAGGATGGCCTGAGCCGCGTCCGTGAATGCGGCGTCGACGAGACGGACGCGCTGCATTTCTCGACGCGTGAGGGCTGTGACGGACTGTGACTTCCCGCGCACGCGACGGACCGACCCGTACCGGATCGTCCAAATCCTTTATCGAAGAGGCGCAAACTAAGGACGAAAATAAGATGGGAGTCAATTACTAGTCCTCGTCGTTCCTCCATATCCTAAGACTTGATTCTTATTACATGTAGTCCATAACCCACAAAACGCCTTAATACGGCTGACACCGAGAGTGATATATAAACTCGCTGCCGTCAGCATAATACAAAAGCCTAAGAGTACATACAATCTATCATACAAGCCCAACGATCTAAACAAAATCAAGGTTCCCCAATAAACCAAGCTCTACATCAGCTTTGCCTCCTTTTTAGCCTGTGCGACCTGAGCGAGACGTTGGCTGCGGAGCGTGACATTCGCGTTCTGCGCAGACTTTTTGCCGGAAGTGCCGGTCCCCGCAGCGGGCGTGATAGAAGACTGCGAGATAGATATTCGTGTCTCGTCAGACGCGAATCCAGGAATGCGGATGTTATGATTGCGCTCTGTAAAGTAGAACGTGAAGAACGGTTACCGGCCAGTATGCCGTCAGAGGCTTACCAAGATGAAGCTGCAAATCTCGCACTTCCAAAGAATCACCTCCTCGGTGCTTTGCGAGACGACAGCCGAAGTTTGTCACCGAGTCTACGAATTCGTCTGCGATGTCCAGTAATAACTTGAAAAGGACTGCGGTTAGATACTTCCTCCGTTCGACAAACGAAACTTACATCTTCGACCTCAGGCTCAATTTTGACATTTGGATCAATGCTAAAAACCAGGTCTTGTATCGAGCGGCGCATACTTTGGTCGTTAGGCGCATTCTTCCGTCTATTGGACGTGTCCCCAGAACCCAAGACACTCGGATCATCTGTCCGCGCGATCTGTGCAGGAGTACCTGAATAGATAGTAAAATAAGTCATACATGTCGCCTGTTCCTAAAACTTTGCCCACCAGATACTCTCCCACTTGCAAACCCACCGCTCAACGTCGGACGACCAGTTGACGATGGGAAGGTCTGTGGCCCTGGATTACTTATGTTAAGGGTCTGGCTGATCGGATAGTTGTTCCCGGTAGCCGACATAAGTGTAGCACCTCCATTGGGTGCAGGAGACGAGCTTTTAAAAGCTCCAGCGGTCGCACCCATGACATTGGCCTGCAAGGAGCCCGATTGTGCGGACTGTAAAGGCTACGGTTTGTGTCAAAGGACAGGATACACATGTGCCCTCAAGGGCTGTTAAATCGATTTCGGCTCACCTTTGATGAACTTGCGACGGGCTGAGCAGCTTGAGTATTCGCGGATACATCCTTGTTGTTGTTTATTGCGAATTGCTTCAACTGAATTCGGTGTTTAAGAAAGGGTGTCATTGGTAATTCGCAGTTGGCATAACGCACCTGGTTGATCTGCACTTGGCTCAACCTGCCCTGCTTTGCGAGCTCCGTAATCTGCTCCATGTTCGCCAGCAGGAGCGAGGCAATTTTGTCATTTTGAAGACTCTCGCCAGTCGAGGACTTGAAGGCGGAGGAAAGAGCCGCGATGATGCTGGCGGACGCGGCAGTGTTTTGCGTTGGTGTCGTTGACGGCCCGGCAGCAGCAGCAGCAGGCTGGGTCTGCTGTGTTTGCTGAGTTTTCTGCTGAGCCTGCTGTTGTTGTTGAGTTCCGTTGCTGGCCATGGCGGTATGTCGAGAACGCTGTCGGTAGATCCAAGTTCAAGTGCCCACTGGCAAGCGCGGTGGTGGCTGAGAACCGAGACGCGCTCTGAGCCACGGCTACATCCGGACTGAACCTCATTCTGGCGCCCGACCAACTTGAATGCCTACTACTCATCACAAATTTCTGGGTCGCCTTTGGTATGATTTCTTTGCTATTAAATCAGGGACCCCTCAATAATTTATATCAGATCCGGAGCCCGTCCGTCGGCTAACTTGCGTCCTGTGAAGTTATGTCGGACCCTGGCAATGAGACTGATGTAGGCTCTAGATGCACCGATGGACTTTCCGCGCGTCCACCCATCGTACAAAACTTCGTCCTGGAGCTGCTCTCGGAGATATTTCTTTTATGCCTCCCCGATGACCTTATTGCAAGAATGCGCAGCAACGAGGCACCGCTCAACGTCAGTCATGTCTGCCGCACTTGGCGCAACGCCGCGCTTCTCACACGCAACCTTTGGGCTCGTGTGCACGTCGTGTGCAGCGACGAAAATGCAACTCTTGATGTCGTAGCTCCAGCACTTAGGTCATGGCTTAGTAGGAGCGCCAAATTAGACCTTTCCGTCCGGATCGAGTGCCCTATAATCACAGCCACATTTCCGAGCAATAACAGGAGGTTTGTGTCCTGGGGTTCTGTTCAGGTAGTCTTTTTTGAACTGGCGAGGTTCAGTTTTCGCCTGAAATCCCTCAGTGCTCGACTTCCCGGAACCTTTTCTGAAGATGTCCTTAATCTGATAAAGGGGGGATTCCAGTCCCTAAGATACCTAGATGTCAGCTTCGACACGTCTCTAGTATACAGCCAATTGTCTGGCCTTGCCACGTTCTCTCCTTTCTTCAGCAGATTATCAGAACTCAGGCTCGGCGCTGAGCCCGGACATAACGTTCGGATATTCCTTGACGACTTCCCTCTATGCTCTGGGCTGCGGAAGCTCGCTCTCAACCTTCCTGTTACAGCTCCTCTCTTCGTCTTAATCATGAAAAACTGTCCACTCATCGAGGAAGTAAGTCTGGATCATGACAGTATCCTCTACAATGGTCCGTTCATCCAGGGGACCGTCAAGAGATTAGTCCTCAAATCCGTTCGCGTTTTGACATTATGTGTCAAAGACAGTCGATTCACAGGCGAAGTCCTGAAATCCGTACAGATGCCAGCACTGTCAGATTTTACTCTTAGTTTCGGGAGCATCAACAATACCCTCGCATTGTCTACACTTCCCCACGCAGAGACACAACTCGTTTCTTTCTTGACATGCTCCAATCCACCGCTCAAGAGTTTAATCCTCAAAGGTTTACGCGTGCAAGATTCGACGCTCCTGGAGTGCGTCGAGCTTCTCCCGGACTTGCGGCACCTCCAAACGTATATGACCGAACCTGTCGCACGTGCGCTCACTCTCCCCGTCAATGTGACGCAGACGCAAAGCGCTATCGCCGCAATGAAGTGTCCCGCCTTGGAGGAGCTCACCATCATGCTGCCCCCGCTCGACTACCAGGACGCCCTCATCCTATGGGGGGCTATGGAGGATATGATCCGTTCGCGGTGGCCGTATACACGCAATAGGAAAATTCCCCGAGTCGGCAAAGGTGCAGCGGTAGTCGCAGCCTCGAGATCTGTCGGTCAAATACCGAAAACACTTCGCAGAGTAAACTTACCCTCGGTGGAAGTGAAGCATCATCCCCTCTACAAAGGTATCAAAGACTGCATCAAACAAGGTTTCGTCCTCGGTGGCGAGAAAATGGAGCCGTAGTCGAGCATTCGTGGACGGCTCTTATTCGGCTTGTCAACATCGGTTTAAAACGAAGTTCCTACTTCCGCGGGTGATATTTATCGTGCGGCGGAGACCTCGGTTGCACGAACGTTCTCTGCCACGCTCTAATTGGAAGGAAAGATGCATATCTATAAATTACAGTATGGTGATTTTACACAATGGGATAATTTAAGATAAGTGTACATTACGGAAACATTCACTCGCCATCCGTCCGTCCTCCATCGTCGCCGTCCTCATTGGGCTCAGAGTCTTCCCGAGTCGCGGAGAAGCCCTCCTTGCGCATTCGCTGCTGTTCACTTAGCTCATCGCGCTGCATAAGCTTGGAGTTGAGGTCAGCCTGGAGCTTCCTGAGGGCATCTTCGAACCGACGCTATATCAAAGCAGATCAGTAAGGGGCAGACCATTCAAGAAAGGAATAGTTGAAGCGTACCCTAATGAGTGGATTAGCGGAGCTCGCAATCTCGGTGTTCTTCTTCATGACAGCGGCTTCCAGGTCACGAATTTCTTCATTCAGCAACCGGCGAGCTTGCACCGCTTCATCGTCCTCGTCTTCATCTTCGTCCTCCTCGTCACTCGCATCTTCGTCATCTTCGTCGCCATCCTCGTCCTCATCTCCTTCCTCGTCCTCATCGCCCAAGGCGAGGTCGAGCTCCGCCGCAAGCTCCTCATCTATTTCTCCCTCGTCTTCATCCTCCGAACCAGACTCCCCATCGGCGCCGGCACCCGGTGTGAGCGCATCAACGGCATCAGAGCCCTGGTGTCCAGCCTCTTGGGTATCAAGTGCCCCTGGCTCATTGTCTATGTACTCAGAGTCGGACAGATCGGGATTGACGTTCTCAAGAACGTCTAAGGATAAAATAGGTGTGTGAGGTGGCAGGCATACATAGAACTTCGCGAGTTTCATACCGTATCGGACCTGGCTTGCGTTGGCATCTTCTTCCAGAAGACGTTCTACCTCTTGCTCCACGGTCTCTATAGTCTTTATATACCCCTTCAGAACCTGCTACGAGGACGGTTGCAATTTTGTACTAACCCTCTTGTTCAACCTTTTCCTAAATCGCCGTTTTCGCACATAGTGCAGTGGTGGCGTTATTCCATGCGGCCAAATAAATTCATCGATGTTGAACCCTTTTTGGTTGGCCACTGCTTCTTCAGAGTCGATTTTGTTCTCTACGACAAGCATCTATAGAGAGGGATGAGCCAATGTAGCTGAATGTAAGGACGGCTGCGCTACCTGGCAGATATCGGCAACCTTGAACATCTGTTTGTTGTCGAGAGTCTTTTGGGACTCGATGATGCAGGGGAGGTCTACCAGTTTTGACGAGTATAGCGAGTTTCCGATGTGAAAGACGGCCCTGCGTGAATCTACGCGATATTCAGTATAGGATAGGACGCTAGTCAGGAGAGGAATTTACCCTTAAACTTAAACCAAAGGTCATTACTCGCCTCTCGTGAGGACACTATTTTTCTGAGTCTATCACAGTCCTCGCCGGGCGGTATACGCAGAATGAATTGCTCCTCAAAAGTGAGATCCTCGTCGTCGGAGTCGAGCTCACGGTCGTAGGCTCCCAGAAAAGATGTACCCGAGGCCATAGCAGCTGTTGCTTTTTCGCTGAGCTTTAACTTCAGCTTTGGCTGTGCCTTCGTTTTTGCATTGGAGGAGCGCGTCATGCGTTCGTTCGCCTGCCCCGGTGCGACAGGCGGCGTGCTGCGATGCCGCGTCGAGCGCATGACGGACTCGGCGATGGTGCGCGGCGGACGGCCATAGAAAGCCTGAGAGTCAACAGAGTCTGCGGGCTGCGTTGGCTCCTGCGACGGCTCATCGTCAACTACAATAAGGTCGTCGTCGTCCATGTTGTGGTTGAGGACACAGGCGCCTCTGTCCGGGGCAACTGTAGTGTTCGAAGAGCACGGTATTACGTAAGAACGTCGATCCCGTCTAAATTTTGAAGTCGACTCCTCTGCAACTGGCCGGACTCAGTCCCTCAACATACGGCGGCCATGGACGACGACAATTTGACAACGACGAAGCTGCTCACTCTACTCAACGTTTCTGCAACGAAAGCGGGGAAGCGCAAGCGTCTGTACGACGACAGTATCCCGTCCGTCAAACTCAATAAACGCAAGTCTGTTCGGCTTTCAGACGACACAATCGTCCACAATATACCTCCGCCTCCCGAGGAAACCCATGAAGTCGCCGTCGATGATATCGCAGATGTGGAGAAGCAGACTGTAGGGGGGAAGGTCGGTAAAGCGGATGAAGAGAAAGAGGATGAGCGTAAGTCTTATGCCTCGATAAATACTGGAGGCGTGTCTAATAAGGCCCGTAATCAGCGAACTCGAGCTCGTTTCAAATGCATTTCGGCGTTGAAGTTCCATACCTAACGGAGAGGACAAAGTCCTCTGTCGACAATAGAAACTGGAAAATGAATAAAGCAAAGAAGGATAGACTTGGGATGGTTGCGGAATACCTACCAGAAGGATATGCAGCTCAGAGTGCAGAGGTAGCATCTGTGCGTTCAAGTTCCTTCAATACGTTGAACATTCTTAACGCATTCCTGTTAGCTTACCGAGAAGTTGTCGGCGCATTTCAAAAAACAACAAGAAAAGTTGCCAAAAGGTACGCCTTATGCCGCAACAAATGGCTGCAGCTGACCCATATTTTCAGATCTCAAGGCATTACAAGACGCATTGTTATCCGAGATTACGACATACCAAGACTTTTTCCTTCCCCGATTGGCCCACGAGAGTCACCCTTCCGTGCGCAATGCAGTTACTCTTCATGCCTTTAATCACATCACAAAGTAAGCCTTTCTTTCCCCTCGTACTTGGCAAACTGAAACCTTATGATCCCAGAAAGCGTCGACGTATTTTAAAAAACAATGAGCGCATTGCTCATAGCGCCAAGAACCCCGGCAGTTCGTTAAATTCGGAAATACGCGACCAAGGGTTTACGCGTCCCTCCGTTCTCATCCTTCTCCCGTTCCGCTCCTGGGCGCTCCGCTGGGTAGAATCTCTTACTGAACACACTCCTAAACCTGAGTATCAAGTGGAGAACCATGCACGATTCTTGGCAGAATACGATTTGCCCCCGGATGCTGCGGACAAGCTTGAGACCGCACCCCCGGGGACGTACCCACCGGACCACATAGAAATGTTCAGGGGCAATATCGACGATAGTTTCCGACTTGGTGTAAAGTTCACTAGGAAAAGCGTGAAGCTCTTCGCGGACTTCTATCAGTGCGACTTAATTATTGCAAGCCCTCTCGGCCTGAGGATGTCGATTGAGAAAGAGGGGTATGTAGCCTGACCTTTCATTCATTCCATATTAAATACCCATTTTTTACAGTAATGGGGATTTTCTCTCTTCAATTGAGATGCTCGTCGTTGACCAGATGGATGCGCTGAGCATGCAAAATTGGGAGCATTTGCAGGTTTGTTGTCCCTGTTTCTTTTATACCGGAGTTTACTTTAACCAGCAATCCAAAGTTTGTACTCTTCAACCTGAACGGGCTGCCGAAAGAGACGCGGGACGCCGATTTCTCGCGGATAAAGCCATGGTACCTTGACGGCCAGTAAGCTATTCCACCCATTATAACGTAGATGGCTAGAATTAAGCCTGAGAATAGTGCGGCATACCTGCGTCAGACAATCATGCTCTCTCCATACGAGACACCAGAATTTAGGCATCTGTTTAACGCAACACTCAAAAACGTAGGCGGAAAGAAGCGAATAGAGGGTCCGTATGGCCCCGTTCAAGTCCCTGAAGGAGTATCACAGGTGAGCGGCCTCTTTCAAGAAAGTGAAGTTTCGCCTAATAGAAATTAGTCTTTTGTTAGCTTCGAATGTCAGAGCCACAAAGAGGAATCAGAAAGGCGATTCCAATATTTCAGCACAAAGGTTCGTTAGGGGGACGTTTATACATACCTTCGGTAGCTAATTTCATCATCAACCAACTCAGACCCTGCCCGCAATTATGAAGTCTGCTGTGCAAAGCGCAAACACGGTCATCTTTGTGTCATCGTCCTTTGATTTCATTCGAGTCGAAAACCATCTACGCAAGACAGGGATATCCTTTGCAACACTTTCTGAGTGCGTATTCGCGACAGTACTCTTTGAGTCTCCTAGTCCTTTTACTAAAGGAGCAATGTAGGTATTCTTCAAACCAGGACATTTCCCGAGCGCGTCAAGCGTTTTTTACGGGCAAAAAATCATTCTTGTTAGTTAGCGAAAGATTCCACTTTTTCCGAAGGTAAGCTTTCAGTTTTAGTTTAACCATGCTATTTGTTCAACAGAGTCACATATACAGGTACAAAATCCGAGGCGTGCGGAATGTCATTTTCTACGGGCTGCCTGATCACACGCAATTCTACACCGAGTTTTTGGCTTTCCCTTTCCTTGATGATGGTGTCGAAGCGGCAGATATTACCTGCAAAGCACTGTATTGCAAGTACGACTGGATGCGACTAGAACGGATTGCGGGGACAGAAAGTGCGCTGGAGTTGGTGAAGCAGGTCTAGATGGCGTATATTTTTTATGTGAACTTGCCTCGGGACTGTATCAGTAATATCTGCCTTCGATGCAAGAAACCCTCGATTTCTGTGATATTTTTTTGTAGAATGCTTTTTCCCCTCGTTGAATCCAGTTTTCCGTTGAATTCAATGCATCTCACCAATTAGTGGAGGCGACAACTTGAACAGGAAGCGCCGATCACCGCGCGCAGGCATCGCTCTGCGACCTGAGTCTGGTCTAAACATCCTAATGTCTCCCACTCGATAGAACGCCTCAACTTTTACAAAACTCGGCCTGAAAGTCCTAGTTTCTTTTAATACTGAATAGACCTTATCGACTTTGGAGCAATTGATTGCTCAGCTGGCTTATCTTTCTATCTCATGGACGGCAACACCAGTTCAGTCCACCAGGGAAGCTCTAGCTCTTCTGTGGTGCATCCAAAGCCGCCAACGCCTTTGCTAGTTATGCAAATTGAGGACGACTCGCTAATACCGAATGCGCCAGTGGTGGTAGACCCTCCGCCGCCTTATCCGGCACGCGAACGTCGTACACGCGGAGACCGCGCTCGGGCGCGCAGGGCGGCGCAGTCGTCTGTGGCTGGCACCCTTTCTGCATCCTCAAGTAATGCACACGTCCACGGAATGTCCGAGGACTCTTCAGCATACTCGCAAGAGGAGCACATGCCTTTGTCTCCAGCGGAGGACGATACGGAGTCAACGCCCCTGCTGCCGCAGCGCCGCAGGCCGCGCACGTTATCTCATTCAACTGCAGTTTCGACACATTCCATCGCACATACCGTATTCTCGCTCTTCGAGTCGGATGATGTGGATGCAAGGGAAGAGGAAGATCAAGAGATGACTAGAGAGGAGGATGGGCTGCAGAATACGGTTTTGGCGGCTACGGCTTCGCGAAGGAGTGTAAGACGGTACTTTAGACCGCTTTGGCGAGGGGCCTACTATCGTCCACTCGCTCATCTCCTGTTTATCAACTTTTTCTATGCTCTCTTAGCGTTCTTGTATCTGTTCGCCGGGACGTTGGTGAGCACCAGATTTTGCCTATCTCTTGTATGCGGGATTACATCCCTGATTTTATGGGACCGAGAAATACTACGGGTATTTGCCGCGAATGGACAATTGCGTAGTGTTAACGCACAACTTTAACTGTCTACTCTCCCGGGATGTCGTACTTCATAAGCTTTTTCTGACCTTCTGGACTTTAGACAGGCACTACTTTGCTAATCGCCTTGCCTCTCGGCGCCGTGCTCTGCTGGCTAAATTTGGCGGGCGCTCGCGTCTTTGCCAGGGGAGAGGTAACACTGCCCCTCCCTCTCTTCTTTGGTTACAGAGTCTGATGCCTTTTCTTGTGCGGCAGATCGCTCTTCAAACGTTTTTCCATGGACCCCTGCCAACTCAATTTCCCGTTCCACCCTACCCTATTTTCAACCGCCCTAGCTCCACTCCCTCTACTATTGAAGCAGGTCAACCGACGCCACAGGGCCGGCCTTCATTCCTGCGGAACACCTACACTATGGTATGATTTACACATTAGCTCCGCATTGCCTGCACTTCGGTAACACTATCATGGGCTTTCAGTTCACAGATCAGACCTCCTATCAGGCTATCTTTTACTTTTTGGTCATAAAGCCTAGTATAACATTATTTTTGACCATTGCACTTCTTGTTCTGGTGCCTGTAGCGTTCGTGCTCGTGGTCCCTGCACCAGCCATGCTCCGGGCTGTCAAGCGTATCGGCATATGGCAAGCGAGCATAGCGCTGGAAGGACTGCTGCGACCTCGACTCTGACGGAATGGGGGACGCTTCGTGACAATGGCAACCTTACTCGCCCCGCGTCTGGACTCTTGGTCAGGCGGCCCTCCTTTCCGTTAATTTCAGATAATTGTCACACACCATTTCGGAGCACGTCTGGGGCATGCCAAAGCTTACCCGCGAAGCATGTCGGAGCTGCGAAACGGGCTACGTCCGCATCATCCTTTGTCTTCCGCCGGAAAGCAGCGTGTTTTTATTTCCTCCGAGGGAACGGCCCGGAACTTGCCTGCGACTTGCCGTATCCTCCTCGAACTTCTTGACCTTACTTTCCAGTACTTTGACTACTCTCCCGCTTTCTTCTGAATACTCTACAGCTGCGAGTCTACCACATGTATGCGTGGTCGTATTCCGACCGTTGTCATCACACAGATAATTGCATTGGCTTCTTAATTTGGATCCTCGCTTTTTCTTCGACTGTCCTGCTGTGTGGCATCGGCAAATTGTGTGTTTCGAGGATATCTGCTGAAAAAATAATGTGTCACGGGTTTCCGTGAATTGGCAAAGGAACTAACTAACAAGGGAATTTGGAGCTTCACCCCCGAGCATCAACGCCGCCGAACTAAAAGGTCCGCTCGCTTGAGACCACCAGTACCTGTGTGTAAATAAGAAGAACGCGACCCTCAACTTATAGACGCGCACGAGCCTATAGAGGGAGAATCTTGCGAGGAGTCTCCGAGATTCCTACGCTGAGCGCAAGGGGGGTACATTCTCCAAGATGGAAGGAAAGGAAAGCCTCTTGCCCCGCAAAATAAAAATGTGTATGGATACTAGCGTGGGCTCTTGCTAAGAGGAGAACGAGAGAATCATGCCCGAAGGAATAGGCGGAACTTGTTGTGGCTTCGCTCCCTTCCGCGCTGCTATTGTCACCGAGTCGGAAACCACCCTTCGTACACAACAATATAGACCCGCCGCACCGTGAGACGTGCGACGCCGCCGGCGATAGGAGACGAGAATATAATTCGATTCACAATGTGAGTACTACAGCCCAGAAGAGACAGGAATCCATGCAGGGTAGCATTGGTTCTACAGCGCCTCGCTTTCAAAACGGTTGTTGTTGTTGAGGAAATTGATGACCTGTGTGAGAAAATATGTAAAGAAAAGAACAGTCTGGAGTGTCGCGGAACTCACGTCGGTGTAAGCCGAAGTCTGCGCGGATGCAACTAGTGGCGTTTAATTTTAATTAATGTACAGTCCTCAAAGTCGAAGCTTAACTTACGATCAACGGTAACTAATGTTATTATCGGAAGGTCAGCCTTTTCGTTTGAGAGAAAAATGTGACGGATGACGCTTACAGAAGTTAATATCATTCGGATCATGCGGGAGCAGGTCCGAGCCAGGATCAGTCGGGTCAAGGACTGCCGCCGACTGTGTGGCTACTGCGAAAGACATGAATGAACTCGCAGACGTGGGGTCAAGCGACCCAGCCTATCCAATGGTGAGATAGATTCTTGCTAACGCGCTAAATGCACCAATTAAAAACCGCTCACAGGCCACACCGTGCAATTTTGGCACCGGAAGTTGAGCGTCGTTGTTGTGGCGTTGGCCCTTGATGACTGAATGATCGAGATCTGGGGCCTGTGATTTTTACCCAAGAGTGTCAGTGGAGATGTTCAAATACAGGATGAACTTTGAGGCTCAACGATCGCTGCGATGCACAACTCACCCTTCATACAGGGCTGGAAGTGTATACTCACTGTTGGATTTCCCGTCAATATAAATGAAAAACAAAAACGAAGAAATAATCTCACGTCGTGTAGCGAGGAGAGACAACACCAGTCTGACCAATACCCTTGCTCCAGGCACCGAGCAGCAGGCCGTTCGTCATGCCCTCTGAGCCAAGACTTATTCCCGCATAGCTGTACGACGCGGGAAAGCTGATGAAGCCTATGAACTCGGTGGCAGTGGAGTCATCCGGAAGACTCATTCCAAAGGTAATGTTCCAGAATGGGTCCTGATACGCCTGGTAGGTGATAGAGGTTCCCGTTGATGTATCTGTGAAAGGTACCGACGACTGGCAGTAGGCGCCTAGAAGGACAATACATATGTTGAATTGTTTGTAGTAAGCATCAGAAGGCAGCAGAAAAACACACCGATCGCGAGCACAACGCTAGAGAACAAAGCTAGAGAAAGCATTTCCGATGATTGACCAGTTGCTTGCACTCCAACTTGCATGGTGATTGCAATTTATACATGTTCTGGCTGACAGCAACGGCAATTTCTCGCGTACTTTACACACGAACGAGTGCATAAGCTATCGAGGTTTCAACCGCTGAAACCCCCGGCAGCCCCAGAGGACAGACATGATAGGCCATCTGACCGATATATTTAACCGAAGACGCATCCGTCGAGGATATTTCTTTACCGATAAAAATACTCGATGCTCAGAATAGCCAGAAAGTGTCCAAACAACATGCCAGCAGTGTAGCGGGGAAGCCTGGAGATAAACCTCGGCTGAAATGAGACATGCCTGTGTGGTCCTCTGGGGTACGTATCCAATTTGATATCAGGAGAAGGAGTCTATCGCTGTGTTCCAGTCTTCGTGCATGCCGAGCCACCCTAAAAGCGAATCGTTGAGGTTATTGCAATTGGACGTCGCGAAGCGATCAGGATTAGGCAAGTCGATGGACGTGCGGAATGGACGTATGTGCACGCTGGAGCCGCCGTCCCCTGGATTGGCCATCAACGGACGTCCGAAGGCTGCTGAGCTCGATCCTAACTTTGACTTGTTCCCCTCGCTGAAGTTCACCATAAGTACAAACGAGACCAAGTTCGCCGCGCGATGGCCGAACAACGAACGTCGGACACTACCCTGACGAATATCGACCTCACGATTTTGGACAAAAGCATATTGCAAGCAGTACTCGTGGTAATAACCAGATGTGCGTCAAGAGACAGTATTCGAAAATCTGGCGATAAAATGACGAGAGAGCAGATGGTGGTAGATGTCCTTTCCTGGACATGTGAAGCCAAGCGACCAGGGGAAGACAGACTCCGAGGAGCCGGGCGGATGCAAACTGCCCGCTTGCTGTTCCTTTGCCTTTCGACGTTGCTGCTCTCACCGGTCGCGGCAGCAGGTTTCCAGCGATACTTAGGGGCAGTAGAAGCAGCGTCGCAGCGCCGACGACCATAATTTCTCTGTGGGGTTCTTGCGAGGCTGCCTAACGTGTCTCCAAGTCAATCGAAAGGAGATTAGTCGCGATGGACTCGTATGTGCACATATTTTATTCATGCTTCGGTCGGGCTACCTCAACTACTTCTCGATCGACTTATGCAGGGAGGATAACTGGCAGGGATCGAGGAGGCGTCTGTCTATGAATAAATCTGACTCAGATATTCGTGGATCGTACGGACGAGGCTTGACGTCCTCAACCTCGTGGCGTCGTCAACGCCTGTTGAACATAGGTACTAACCCACCTCCAAATAACGATCTGAATGAGGCCACCTCTCTTTCGGCGTCAACGCCGAACGTTGCAACTTATGGGGCCGTGCACACTTTACAAAGACCTCGGCATGGTAAACGATCACGGAAGGCTATCCCGTCCCTCCCTGCTATCTCTACTGTAGCGATCTCGCATTCTACTCCTGGAACGCCGCTATGGTCCCCTGTGCAACGCAATACAATTTTCAGAAGAACCAAGACTATGTCGACCTACGATCCTCCGCCAAGTGTTTTCACAGCCGATAGTGATGACTACTTTCAAAGCTCTACTTTTCTCGACACAAAGCTGAACGGTGTTCGCGTCTGGTACTCTTCTTTCACTTCCGTAGACTGGTTGCACGATTCTATCAAAGAGTCTTCTCGATTGTTCCGTCTTCGTTCTCGAAAGTCTCTCCGGGGTCGATTCCTCAGTAACCTTGATAGAAGTATTGAGTGGATAACCGTGACCATCGTTGGTTTCTTGACTGCCGTTGTCGCCTTTATTATTGTGCGGGGCGAGCAATGGCTCTTTGATCTGAAGGAGGGACGCTGTCTCGGTGGTTGGTGGAACGCAAGGCGTTTTTGCTCAGATTGGCAGGAATGGTCGGATGCGTTCGGGTCAGATGTAAATGGTGGAGACACCGATAATTGGTTTGGTTCCGGGTCTTGGGCAGTTGAATACATTATTTACACAGTGATTGCGGTACGTGGGCAATGTATAATTTTTACAGCCTTAATTGATTATTTAATCGTTACGACTTGCCAACTCTAGCTCTGCCTTGCCGCTGCTTCGTCGCTATTGACTATTTATCTGACGGCCTCGCCCTCGTTTATCTCCAATAAGGATTCTGGAGTGTTGGGTCCTGAGTTTGAGAGCACGGACAAAGTTCAGCCGACCGAACCACCAACGCATAAGAGGAAAGTCCTGTACTTCGTAAGTCCTCTCGCTGCGGTATGCTACTTTTCATATATAACTCGCTCCTTAGGCCGGTGGTAGTGGAATACCCGAAATCAAGACAATTCTTTCTGGTATAACTTTTCGTCGCAACTACACCTTATTGAATACATCTCAAAACTGATTCCGCTCAATCTCAAAGGCTTCGTGATTCACGGCTATCTCGGAGGTCGTACGTTATTTACGAAGTCTGTCGGCCTGGCACTTTCGGTCGCCTCTGGCTTGTCGCTTGGTAGGCTCCATAATTCATGCTTTGTCAACTGGTTGTCATGTTATCTTTTTTTTAAGGCAAGGAAGGCCCTTTCGTTCACATCGCGAGTTGCATTGGCAACATCGTGAGTAGATATTTCCCTAAGTATGAGACGAATGAAGGTATGTATACTTTGCCTTGCCACGTGCCTAGAAGCTAATACGCATTTTCCAGGAAAACGGCGTGAGATACTCAGCGCATCGGCTGCCGCGGGCGTGGCGGTTGCGTTCGGCGCTCCGATTGGAGGTGTACTATTCAGCTTAGAGGAAGTCTCGTATTATTTCCCACCCAAAGTGCGCTTCCTTACTTTTGTATACCATTGGACGAATAGTTCATGCTCACGCGCTGCCGCCCGTTCCCAGGTCATGTGGCAGAGGTAAATGTTCAGGCCTCAATCCTGCCATTAGGAATCATCATTGATCATGCTCCCGACGGCGTTCTCAGCTTCTTCTGCGCCATGATTGCCGCAATTACTTTGAGGTTTCTAGATCCGTTCGGTACAGGAAAACTTGTCCTCTTTCAAGTGACCTACGACAAAGTAGCCCGATTCGATTATTGTGGATTCACTCGCTTATTCATCTTCAACAGGATTGGCATGCATATGAGCTCATATTTTTCCTTCTTCTCGGTGTCTTTGGGGTAACTTTACATTCCCCTTCAGACACGCCTTGGGTTCTCAATTTTATTACTTTTAATTCGAAACAGGGGGTCTACGGAGCTTATTTCTCCAAGTTGAACATTAAATGGAGTCGTTACGTGCGCAATGGGACATGGTTGAAAACACATCCAGTGGCCGAGGTTCTACTTGTAAGACTAACAGGCTCAATCTTCTCTCCTAATTGACCGAGTTTAAAACAAAAAGGTCACCTTGGCTACAACTCTGTTATGCTTCCTGAATCCGTACACTCGGATGGGAGGCACAGAACTCGTGTACAATCTTTTCTCGGAGTGCCGCTCTGACAACGATAGCCATGAGGGCCTCTGCCCACGAGACCCTATTGCAATGGCCATGCCTATGGCACAGTCAATTGGTATTGCTCTCATTGTGAAAGGCGCCCTCACGATCGTGACTTTTGGAATAAAGCTCCCTGCGGGAATATTTATCCCGACGCTGGGAGTAGGGGCTTGTTTCGGCAGAATACTAGGTATCGGTGTCCAGTATCTCCAGGTTAGACACCCGCACCTGCCCATGTTTTCCGTTTGCAACGGCGATGTGGATTGTGTTATTCCTGGATTATATGCTATGGTTGGTGCTGCGGCAACCTTATCAGGCATGACGGTACATCTTCACGAAATCATTTTTCGAAGACTGCCGTTATTGATATTTATTTCCATCAGCGCACAACGGTTTCCCTGGCAGTCATCATGTTTGAACTGACTGATACACTTACATATGCCGTCCCTGTCATGCTGTCTATCCTTACAGCCAAGACTGTGGCGGACGCCCTAGAACCAAAAGGAATCTACGATCTTGTCATCGAGTATGTTTCAGGGCATTACCGTATTCGCTGCCCGCTCACATCCTTTTGTGCACGCAGTCTTTCGCAGCTGCCTTACTTAGATGCGAAACATGAGTACCTTTGGGGGAGTCTTCTGGTTTCCGACTTGGTAAGGTTTATTGATACACGGCAATTTCTTAATCGTTCTAACTCCACCCTATCAGACGGACAGGAACGTTGGCGCTATTTGTCTAGATGAGGCAAATACGGTTAAAAACCTTCGCGACAAGCTCCAAGAATCCCTTCGCACCGGCTATGCAGATAGTGGGTTCCCCGTTCTTCGGCGTGACCTCCGAGGAATGCGGATGGTTGGGTACATCGGGTTTAACGAATTGGAACATGCGCTCGGTGAGTGGGGCTGGCGTATTACACTTCGCCGGTACCTCGGCGTGTGCCGTATGTTTTTTTGAGAAGCTAACATTTCTTGTCTGTTCTAGCGATTGTGGCTGACGATCCGGATGCCATTTGTTACTTCCATACTGTTGCTGAGCCTGGAGTCGCAGGCCCGCTTTCTACTGCGTCGTCTTTCACAGAGCCAGCGAATAGCATTGATCCCCTTGACTTCACAGTCTTTATGGATCAGGTAAGCACCGTAGAAACCAATAGGATGATGAGGGGTTTTCTGATGTACCGTGGTACCTGAAATTTCAAAGGCACCCCTGACTGTGCAGACCAATTCGCCACCGGAGCTCGTGCAGCAGCTCTTTGCCAAGCTGGGTGTCAAATATGTCATTGTCAATGATCCGAACGGATACTGTGAGTGGAATGATATATTAGGACCATCGCCGTGTCTCACCGCAGTACGGCGCAGACGAGGGCATCCTGGAAAAGAACGCCTGGATTGCCTATCTGAATGACAAAGAGCACTGAAGCAATAGAGGATAGGCTGAAATCTATTCACCGGGATGTTTGATTCTTCCTTGGAAATTTTCCTTCTTTCTCCGTTTCTACTTTCATCCGTTCTTCAGCAAGACGCCCCAATTCCACACCCGCTAGCCAAGCTTTTCCCTTTTGCTGCTGGAACGCCAAAGCTAAAGCCAATACCATAATACACCGGACTCGGAGACATACACATACACATATACATTGCACATCCACGCTGTCATTTCTGTACCGATACCTCTCGATCAGATGCCATCATACTCATTGTCAGATGTATCCAGCATGCTTTTTTTATTTCGCCATATTTTTTACCAATCTACAGTTTTGTCTTGCTTTACTACACAAATACGAAGGAAAAGGAAAATCTGACCTTGATCGTCGCGCTGACGTGAGCTTCTTTTGTGCAAATTGCACGTGATTTCGACGGAGATCACGCAGGTTGTAGCCGGTGCCTCTATCTTAGCAGGGGCGCCAAGGCGTGAGCAGGAGGTGGACGAGTCGCATGGACGCGTGCGGGAGTACGGCAGATGATTTTTAAGAAATGCGATGACATATACATTCGAACGTAACTTTACGGAAGGCTTATGTACTAAGTCCATAACCCCAGCAAAGTTAAAGATTTCGGTGGTACTCTGTCTCGAACCGCCCGTATTCATTGAAGATCCCCGGAATAATATTGTCGTGATTCTGCCTCTCCCTTTTCCCGAGTTTCAATTCACGGGATATGTCTGTGAGTTTCTCTTGGACTTAAAAAATTGTGCTTATAAGATAAGCCGTCCCTGCCTTTTTTGATTTCCCTTATTTCTCTCGACAAATGGCCGGGGCTCAGGGGGGAGGTCACGCCATCGAGGGAAATAAATGCGAGAGGAGAGAGGGGAGTCCGGCGTTGGGGGTTGCCATCGCAGCGATCTCGCTTGCCGAATCGCGTTCGGAAGATAGTAAACCTTGAACCGTCAAATAAGCAGGGGAGGAACGCAAGCGGCATATGATGGGAACAAAATGGACGCTTCGAGCGAGAGAGGTGACATCAATTATTACACTGTGCCAGGTATCATCAGAAGAGAGAAAGAACAGAAAAGACGAGAGATAAGTGGGGGGAGGGTAGGTGGTGCGTCCGCGTCTTCGATACCCCAGTAGCAGGACCAGTGACCACACGGCCTCCGGCGCGCTTCTCCCGTCGGGAAACAATTATGTATTCGGCCGCGTCCCGCGCTATTGCCTTTTCCAATTGGGCTTTCCGAGACAGGCACGAGAAAGCAGAAGAGGGAGCTTCTAGCTCGAGGGGTGCTGATGATTTTTTCTCTCTAGCCCTTGCGGAGGAATCGCTTCCGGGAGAGAGATCGGAAACGACGAACTCAACCGTCGGATGGGGGGGCGCGGGGAGATGGAAGCCAGAGACAGAGGTAAACCCCAGTTCCTGAATAGAAGGAAGACTTTGTTCCATGACATCGTGTGGACCGCGCTGGGGAGTCAGTGGGTTACTGCCATATGATTTGCCTACTATCAGTGATGGTCCTCCTATTCAACGGAAGCGCTGTTTAATTGGCAGGCACGCTCCAGCGCCTGTAACGCCGTCGCCGGTAGGGTGTCCGGAGCGCGCTTGAATAACATGGGACCGAGTTAGGGCCTCGGACAGGAAGAGTCGGGGTCGGGCAGGCCTACATAGAGACAGCCCCTGCTGGGCACGGGCTGGGAGAAGGGGCTAAGGCTAATAACGGGTCGGATTGGAGTCTGCGGTTGTCGGACATAAGATCGCAGATGAGGTTGGGGATTATTGCGCTTGCGGCAAAGAGCGACGCGCGGTGCGGCCGTGTTTACCGGGCGGACATCCAGAAAGACATGGTCGTAGACGGTTTTCATGGTGGAGACGCTATATATATTCGACGACCGCCACGCGACGACTGATGTGCTTCGATAGGTTTCTCCGGGGGTTTGGTGGCAATATATCATATTTATTATTATTACCATTTCTAAAGTGCGACTGATCCATGAATTTACCACGGAAAAACCTTACCCTAGCCAGAAGGCGCAGCTTACGTGAGCCTGTTGCGATATATAGAGTTTGATCAACCGATCGGCCACTCACCCAGGCTTCTAATGCCACCGAGCTCTGAGCAAGTACCTTCATCCGGCTTTACGTCACCCGCTCCGGCGTTTGCCTGATGCTGCAACTTCCTCATTAGGAAGTATGTGACGCCGCAAATCCGGAAGGTCCTCGTCACGCCCCGCACCAGCAGTGGCACGCCCGACTGCGCTCTGCTGCTGCTCACCACCGTCGGGCTCCCGCCCAGGCGCGCGAACAGCGCGCAGAAAGCAACGCTGGGAGGGGACGGGGGGCCGCATTTACTCGACTCAGTCACGACCCATGGATCTGGTAACGGCCCCGGCCGTGTCTGTAGCAATATTTGTACGTATGCAACCGAACCTAATTTTTCTTTCCAGGCGTATGCTTCTTGGAAATAATAATTGTCGAGATGAGATGTAGGGAGACAAACTTTAGCATCTTTCATACTAGTCACTCGCCCTTCTCAGCCATATCTACTTTCGCGTGGCTCCCGCCTCTCCCTGTATATACCTTTACCTATATACCCTCCTCTTCTCCGTAGCCGCCTCTGGCTCCTCGCCTTCTGCCGTGTGTGCTCTCCTCCTCCCCGTCCCTCCCCCCCGCGTTCCCCCTCAAGCTCTCTCTCTCAAATGGTCGATGGCTCGGATTCAGACCTCGCTGCCCTCCGCATCCCTTACCACCCTTCCTTCATCGTAGACGATGGTCCCCTCTCCAGCGAAGACGGCTCCGGCCTCCATTCCCCCACTTTCATGGACTCCGACACCTCCCTCGACGGCCATCGGCATGATTGTACGTGCCTTTCCCTTATCACTACTGTGTCCGAAGGGATTTGCACGGCTGACCACCCGCCCAACCTACGTGCTACTCCCAACGCAATGTTCTTTCTCTTCTGCTTTATCGTCTACTGTACAAAGTCCGAGCGCCGGCCCCAGACCTTGATATACGCAGTGTCGAAGGCTTGTTAGCAAGCCACTTCCCCCCCGTCGAGCATTCCGCCTCCGCAGCTATCCACGGCTACGCACCTCACACGTACTCCCATTCGGGAAATCATGCCGTGCACTACTCTCCATACCCCCCGCCTAACAATTCGCGCGTCTTCGAAGATGACAGGCGGTTCTTATCACGGGAAGTGCGCGGAGGATACAGCGGGAATGGAATTATAATGCAGCCTGCGGCCCCCGCAACCTTTCTTTCGGGCAGAATGGCCAACAGTAAGTCAGCGGAAATGCCGCGCCCCGTCACTCTACCCTCCCTCCTGCCAACGAGCAACCCCCCCGTCTCGAATAACCGTCCACTGGCTCGTATCAACACAGAACGGGGCCGCACTCAGGATGTGCGCCCCGGTTTACAGCACGAAGTTACGTCACCTCTATCACCAAGCGATGAGCTGGTGAAGAGCCCACTGAGCGCCAAGTCCGCCCAGACGGAGTCAAGCGGTGGGGGCCAATCCGCAAGGCGCGAGCCTTCTCTCGTTGTCATTGCCTGTCGTCAATGGTGAGCCGCCCATATCATTATTTTGCCTTTGTTTTGTTCTGTTCCCAGAATAAAGACTGTATTAACAGCTGATTAACCATTTTTATGCAATTTTTCTAAAACCCTTGTAGCCGTGCCCGGAAAATCCGCTGCGATTCAACGCGCCCCTCATGTAATAATTGCGTTCGCCGGCAAAACGAGTGCCAATATGACGCTGTTCCGAAACGTCGTGGGCCCGATAAGCGGCCCGGAACGCGGCAGCGCTCATGCAAGAAGCGGCCTGCTGATGGATCGTTGCCTGTAAAGAAGAAACAGAAGAAGAGTACGGCCGACGCTGGGACAGACGAACCTTCACCAACGGATACCGAGGGGCCGGAGAGCATCGGGCGGACAACTAGCGGCAGGAGTAACTCTGTGTCCAGGGGTTCGGTATTGAGTTCGGGTTTGTCGACAGCGGGCGGGGCACTAAGTGAAGCCGCCATGGGTATCAGCCTGGGCTCGGGGGCTGACTATGGTAATGCAGTTGGCATGGGGGGCATGGTGACAAATACGAAGGCGAACATGGGCCTGCGACTCGACATGAATTTCATGGGTCGTCCGCAGTCTTTCTATAGCTCTGGTCAGCTCGGCAGCTCGTATTCGCACTCGCGGACCCACTCAACCCAATCGTCGCAGTCCTTCCATCTTCCGTCAACGAGCGTGTCTCCGACGTCGAGTATGTCCCTGCATACTTATAGTGCACGGTCTCCCGATCTGACTCTTCCAAAGGTGCGTTCGTGGCTCCATCACGCGATAACTACTTTTCACCTGTCGTCTGGTGTGATTTATGCTAGCCTCCCCTTCGGCGCGAGCCATTTTCTATGTATGAACAATTGAGTTCCGACGGACTGTCGGATTCAGATATCAGCGGGCGTTCATTTGCACGTCAGCTCGACCTTAATGCACATCGACCTGATACAAATATCTATTACTCTCCTCCTTCTGCCTTGAGTGTCGACTTCAACAATAAATTATGGTGGGACACCCTTTTAAATCAATATTCTTTGTCACAGGAACAATCGTAAGTCAGATAAGACTTAAAACCTGGCATAGCACTGACTAGCTATCCAGAGAGGCGGAGATCATGAAAGATCTATCATTCCTGTGTGTACCGTATACCTTCTATCACAAGTACAATCTTGGTTTATGGTTGCACGATTTAGTTTTAATAGCTCCATCCATTGGCTTTCCTTCTTGAATGAGCGTCATTTCTTCCGCAGGCTTTCGGATCGGTCGGAAAGGGAGAAATTACAGCCATCGCTTGTCCTATCGGCTCTCGCACTCGCAACCCTTCTGCAATCGAGCGAACTCGGTTTGGGTGTGAGGGGCCGCGAACGGGCCTTGTGGCTCCGAGATACTGCTCAGTCTTATCTCGAATCGTCGTGGAATTCATCATCCGTAGACCCTTCCCTTGCTCAGGCCGCAATGGTGAGAAGCCTTATGCTCATGCTGTGCACATGCTTCTGACCTTCTCGTGTCCCTTTCGTAGCTCATCGCGATCTTCGAATCATCGGCCCACCCGCAGCACAGTGGAGAGAGGGCATGCAACTCTCTGTATTTCCTTGATCAAATTATTCGTGCGCTGGCTCTCACGGCAATCGACGCCGGAGACCCGAACGCCTCCGTGTTCGCACCGGAGTCGGTACCGATTGTTCCACGCCCTCAGGCCCACGACATCACCATCGAAGAACGGTGCTACTGTGTGCCTCCTGTCCACTCGCCCCAGCTCGACCTCAGCCGGAGCGGCCGTCTGTCCCCTACCTGGTCTACCAGCATCAGCTGGGATCCTAACTGGAGTGTCGAAGAGATACAACGGGAGGAGACTCGCCGGCTATGCTGGGCCGCTCTTTCCCTCGCGGCTGCTCACACCGCTCATTCCGCCGCTTTTCACACTGAGCCGCTGGATCTCTTCCTGAGCCGGCCCGAGAACGTGCGAGCTTTTTCATGATGTTTATAACGCCATCCACTCAGCCGCAACTCTGATTGTTTCAGTACGCACTCCTCTTTCCGGGCGAGAAAAGTGCCTCCGCCGACGAGGAAGGAGGCCCAAATTACTCGCCGAAGCAGTCGATTTGGGCACTTTATTGCAGGAGCATGCTATTATGGAATAGCTGCCTGCACCTGCGGAAGTACGCGAGCGACACGGATAAAGCGGAGTTCTCTTTGAACGCGTGGATGGAAGCATCAGGTATTCAGGATGCACTTGATGCCCATAAGTGCTCTACGGAGTCCCACCTTATGTATATGACGCGCGAACATGTGTTCAAGTGAGAGTTATGCCCTTTATCGTCTGCCATCACTTTAGTAATACGGGATTTCTATTAGCACCCGCATCGCTGTTTCGTACGAGTTCAGACGGTTCGCCCATCCGCTTATCCTTACGTACTCTCTCTTTATGCTCACGGCTTTATGATCAGACTTCAGAACACAGATATTGGAACCTCGCCGAAGTTCAATCGCCGTCAAGCGGAGGAATGGAGTAAGTCTAAATCCTTATATTCCCCCCTAGTCCGCCCCCCCTTCCCCGTTTCTACCCCGAGATCTCGTCGCCATTATACGATTCGATTACAAAGGATCCGAGATTATTGCCATTGGAGATGGAGGTGGATGTTTTGCTAATCGGACTCCTATCTCATCCAGTTCACTACCAGGCCGAGACTGCGCGTCGGTTCGAGATCATTCTGCACGACGGGCATGACCCTCTGTCGCAGGTTCTGGCGCGTCGGCCGTTTTATGTTTGGTGGTTCATGAGTCAGCTCGCCATGTACGTGTCTTTCGAGAGGACTCGGGGTTTCTCTGTTGCTCAAAGTGTTGTGCCATTATCCAGAAGCATGTCCCTGTGGGTTTATGACAACACACTTGTTCGGGCTCTTGACTTGTGTAAAGCGTTCCTCGTTCCCTTGGATATTCTCAGTGCCCTCTGGCCTTGTTCCGGTGAGTACAACTTGCGAATGTCTAATAGACTTTCAGACGCTAATCCTTATCGGACCAAGTGCAACGCGACCAATACTTGACACTACGGAAGGAGCTCTTAGGCCACTGTAATAAAGCGGGTATTTCTGCGCCACCCCCCGCCGATTTTTCTTTACCAGTTTCTCTTACCCAGTAATCCAATCTACCCTAT
This sequence comes from Coniferiporia sulphurascens, assembly GCA_002794785.1. NCBI lineage: Eukaryota > Fungi > Basidiomycota > Agaricomycetes > Hymenochaetales > Hymenochaetaceae > Coniferiporia > Coniferiporia sulphurascens. The sequence goes on from NBBA01000003.1 coordinate 137,619, forward strand.
CCCCCCTCCTGTGGGTTTTCCCCATTCTCAGTCCTCTCTCGTAGTAGTACTATACAGTCTTTTTGCAGCGTTCATGGTGATTGATTTTAATGTAGCGGTAGCTTTGTTTTTAACGGTCGTTCCTTCCTTCTTGATTATTGTATCGCCTCAGTTATGCTTCTTCGCGACGCTTGGGGATTTGCGTTGCTGTGACTCGGTGCCGGTGCCCAGCCTGAAGTAGCACTTTTACACTCTTATGGATTGTGGTAGTTCTTCCGCCTCAGACGATATTAGCTTACGGGACCATCTTTTTTTTTTTGTAAATCCAGACGTTCTAGTAGTATTAATGTTGTAGTAGTTGCGAATTAGCAGAACTTGACCTGCCAAATGACATTTCACACTGGCAAACGGGCGAGGCTGCGGCTGAACAATTGCACGCGATTTAGGAAAGTCCACGCCGGCTTCTCGTCTATTCGTGAGCTCAGTATACAGCCTAGATCACGGGCTGATATCATGGCGTCGTATTAATGGATCTTAACACTCCGCCTTCCCTAGATCTGTATTCTTCCGCCGCCAGCGCCGTCGTCAGCGATAGTTCCCCCACGAACACCCCCAAGTCCACCGTTTTCCGCAAAATCCTGCCCAGGCCTTGTTAAAATAATAGTCCGTATTGATCGCGTAGGAAAGGGGTTTTCAGTCCTGGCTGAACTGTTTAAGTACTGCGGCCTGTTTGCAGCCATTTGCTAGCACGGAAGACCGAGTCTTGGGAAGGTAAAATATGTAAAATGGAAAGGGGGGAGGGAAAGAATAAAGGAAGGGGCATCCATCTAGATCCCGTGGTAAGTCGGAGTTACAGGGTACACAATTGTCGGTAGTTTTGCAAGGCCGAGCGACGCGCTAGAGGGACAGGGGAAGATCCGCAAATGCGCAACAGTCTGACCGTCGCTAGCGATGTTCTCGAAGCGCAGCAGCGTCTAGGTGCGGCAGGCGCAGATGCTAATGCGGTGCGAGACTTCAGTCAGGTCCACCAGTTGAGTGATACTTACGGACGGTCGTGAGGGCCTCGAAGCCTCCCGCGGTGTCTTTAGAACCCTCGAACGGACCCGGAGCGTGTCTCCCTGTACTCCCTGCGAGATGTGAACATCATCCCTTAATAAAAAAAGAAAGATCTCTCGCGAAAACGGGGCCACAGGACCCGCTTCGAGGCTTCGTCTTCTATGGTGAGACCTCACCCCGGTCCCCTGCCCTCCCTTAAACTCTTCCCCCCCTATTCAACCGGGGCTAACACCTGGTCCTTCCGAGAGGAACTCTATAAGCTGGGGGGCCCGCAAATGGCGCCCAATGTCATGGATTCCGTTTTTGAACATTAAACGAGCGGGCCGGTCGATTACTTGGTCGGCATGATTCAGTCACACTAATCATTGTCCATGCCCACCGAATGTTCGCCGGCCCGGGGGATCGTCCCAGCCGCCGGGCGCGCAGCGAAAGCGCGGAGTCAACTGACAAAGCACCGAATCAGCCGCAGGAGTAACGCAACAAGCCGCAATTGAAAAAAAAAATTGAAATTGAAACATTGCATTGTAGGATATTCCATTTTGTTCCCTTTGTTCGCTCACACAAATTATCCGAGTCATAGGCAGACTGTCCTCCCCCGGGTGAAGAGTATATGCGTGGGCAAAGAGGGATAATCTCGCCTCGGGTCACGGCTAGGAAATAAATAAAGTGCAAAGACGTAATTCCGCGAGGCCATCTCAGGCTGAACTCGATCGGAGTTGCTCGATTGTTAGACTTGGCAAATTCAAAGGCCTCCGAACTTCTGAGGTCAAAGATATTTGTCAACCCGATCTCCGCAGGCAGGGCATATATTTGCATGCTCTATCGGTGGGGATAAGCCTTACGTTGCCCGCGGAGAAGAAGTGGCGTTTATATTCAATATATTTTAACCTTGCATTACAGCACGATGCGGCTTTTCTCGTCCAAGTCTCTTAAAAGTTTCATGGTAGAATTAATATTGAGTACTTAATAGGAACAGAGTTCGAACCTTGATCGGCGATCATGAAAATATCAGATAATTTGTAATACTTTAGGATTTGTAGGCTCCCCAGCACGCTCCAGTCTATTGAAAGCTTCGCGCCCAGCTTAGTAGAGTGAGCAAGTTGGTTTCTAAAAGGCTTAGTATAAGCGCAGGCGAATGAAGCGGCTGACTGCCGCAAGAGGTATTTAGGAAGCAAATGTCATCGGGGAGGGGGTACACGGGAGTATCGGTCCAAAGATGAGAGCAGAAGCAGATCGTTTTCCACGAGTAGGCTGTGCCCATAATTGGGAATAGGCTGATATAAATAACGAAGCACTCGGACCTCGATCGATAGCATTTGGACATCGTTATTACTGGAGCAGTCCACTGTGGAAGATCAGAGCGTGTCCGCTGTTGGGCTCAACCCCGAACCAAATTTGTAGAACCAGTCTTTTTCAGTAGCCAGAGCAAATGGAGTAACTCAGTGTCCTCTTATTGGTCATACGGGGGAATACAGGTCGATGAATAGGACCTGGGAACAAAAGCTAAACGCTCACTGAGAAACGACGTGCGATGATCGGAAAGCGGAAACGAGAAGCGGTCTTGGGCGTCAAAAACTGTCAAAAAGCAGCTTAGTATACATCAAAAATACATCATCAAGGGCGTTCCAGAACTTCTTACCTAGAAAGTATATTCAACGATGCTGGTCGCCGCGAGGAAGCTCCCGCCTCGCGTTGTCATCCCATCTGCGCCTTTCTCGTTCCCGTTCTCGTCCTGTATCTCCGAGGTCGTAATCGCCACGTCCTCGTACTGTCCTCGCGGGCGGGGAAGTACGGGAGTGAGAGTGGTACCGTGTCGAGCGGTCAACTCGCTCGCGTGAGCTTCGCCGACGGGGTGAACGCGAGCGCGATCTGTCTCTTCCCCGATAACGTCCTTCCCTCTCATGGTCAGAATCGGTGTCGAGCCTCCGTCTCTCCAGTCGCTTCGCCTCCTTGCGAGCCTTCCTCTCTGCCTTATTTGCCCTCTTCTCTTCCGCGCGCATTCGTTTCTCCATCTTTCGCAGCTCCTTGGCTTCATTGGATTCGTCTGGAGCTGGAGAATCGTCCGATGGACCGGCATTTGGACCTTCGTTCCGCGTTCCATCGACGTCTGGAGCAGCATCAATCGACTTTTTCGTCGGAGCGAACCCTCTACGTGGCTTTTAATAAGAAGCACATGAGTAGAGCAATGCGGAAAAATAGACGCACAAGGCCTGAGCCATCGCCTCCTCCTCAGCTTCTTTGACTCTTCTAATCTCCGCCTGCTTTTCGTCCTCTCCAGTGGCCAGATCCCTGTTGTACCAATGAACGTCTTTGTTTTTCTGCCATCGTCCTGTCGGGGCGTTGATACTGTGACCAAGATAGTGCTAAAGTAATTAAGATAATCAGTCGAGTCGTGTGTAAGGCATGCCCCGCAAGGCTGCTCACCTCTCTGTCTTTGTCTGCAGAAACGTCTGACCATTTGAACTCGGCCTGCCCACCTCTAGTCCCACCTCTGATAGGCTCGAACATCTTTCATATAATCGCAGCACAGTAATTGGGTTGAATCTCTCCAATACACAGGAGTTAGCGGGTTGACGCGAGGACCAAGTCTAACCAACTGAACACCGAGCAGAGTGTACGAAAGGGGAATTGAAGGTGGCGCGGACGGCGTGTCGATCTATTTCCTTTTCCAGTATTTTTATATTTGGATCTCCCATAAACTTGAATCCATTCCGACTAGAACTGTTGCTAGACCATCTGCTACTTCCCTCAGCCATTCGGGGTCTACCTACTAGCTGTTTACTGGCTTCCAAATACCCCCCAATAGTTCTTTCATGAAGACATATTTTTCTTGAACTCTCGGGACGAAAAGATGATTTCAAGTTGTCCCGGTCACTGACTGGCTCGTTATCATATGAGTCGTCCCAGCAGCCCCTAAACTTTATCGCCTACTATCCTGCCTGGAACCTCGCCTTTGCTTCTAGTACATTCGAAAGTACTACCCGCTTCAATACGTGTCCCGCGCAAGCTCTTTGTGATCTCGTAAATGACTAACGTCTTGGTTCTGCTCGCCTTCAAGCCGGCAAACTCTTGAGTCTTAAAACCTCGCGATTAATGGAACGACGTTTTCCCGCTGCAACCAAAGTGGGAGAGAAGCCATAAGGGGTACGACACCTACAACTGCATATTACCTGTATGTTCCAGCCCACCGCTTGTGTTCCATTTCAACCAAAACTAATACAAACTTCTTACGGGATGCCATTTCCGCACCAGCAGCCCTCCAACGCCACACTCTATTCCCGAGTCCGCCCATTCGCCGCTACTCAAGCAGAGGTTTTCGGGACTAAACGGGCGGTGTAAATCTCCAGATTTGCCTCCCCCCCTCAGAGCCTATCGTTTATGCTTGTGATTAAATGCTTCATGTCTAGGCGTGGCCGCCCAACGCGTGCAAGCCGCGAACTTCTAGAGAACTTTGAAGTTTGAAGGGAGGTGGTTCTTGGGACATGACGAGACCGAGACTCCACCTATCCATCGATAAGGAACACCAAAGTATCGGATGCGGCGTTCCGGATTTTTACGCGGAAACAGATGGGAGGACGGCTCGACTCCGGCTCGAACCCGACTTTCACGCTACTGCGCTCACAAAAAAAATCAGCAGGGTCTTCGTCATCAGCGCTCTACCCGGGAGTATTCGCGTACCTGGGAGGTTCGAAGAAGCAGCATTGGGTGCATAGCCGAGGGGAGACAGCGGGCAGGTAACTTCATGTTCAACATCCATCGCAAGGGACTACCTTCAATGATGGCGACTCGAATGGGTATGTTTGCTCTCGCCTCGGAAAGGGGTCCTAGAAATTCCGTGCAGGGACGCGCTCCTCCCCATCTCGGATGCGATCCGTCATTAAGACTACGGAAATCCCCGTTGTCGAGGTAGAAACGAAGGCCGCCGTCTGCTCTGATTTCGGTACAACGTACATGGTGCGGAAATCCAGAAAAGAGGTGGTTCCGTCACCCGTTTACTGATCTCTATCCATTTTCAAAATCACTGTTTTTGTTCCACCAGAAAGGTTTTTATATTCGTTTCATTTATCTTCAATTACAGATTACAGCTCACGCTTTCACATTATTAAGGGGGGAGTTATGCTTATCACCTTAGTCACTAGAAGGAAAATGTCAGCTTCTAGAATATTAGAGGTCAATGCTGTAGACCTATCCCATCATACCCGTCACACGTGTTTTTAGAGTCTGTCTTCTTTGCTTAATCCCCGTCAAATGTCCCCTCTGAATCTTTCTTTCGCGCATCCAAGGGAGCAAAGGAGTCTCTAGTCTGGCGCCTCAAAGGTCTAGCTCTATCACGGGCATCGGGACTCGGAGCCCCGTGCATGTTCTTCAACCCAAAATTCTGTGATTATCTCCCCCCTTCCACATGATACAGTCTACTAAGCTACTATATACAAATAATTAGAGTGATTAACTTATAAATACATATCTACAATTTACCCTTTTTCCACTCTCATATAGCTCGGGGGCATCCACTTCTCCCGTCTAGCAATACAAAATCAATCATCGGCAGCGGCAAACCGTGACCTCCCCTTAGCACCGCGCTTGCTGGTGCCCCGGCTCGTCGTCGCACCGCGGCCTCTCCCGCTTTTGGACGTACTGCGACTCCTTGCGGTTCTAGATACCTTGCGCTCGTGACCGGCAGCACCGCGGGACCCTCCGCCACGCCTAACGAAGCTAGTCAGTACGTTTGGCTATACCGGGGGATAACACACTGCCGTGAAGGCTACGTACGTCCGCTGGCCTCCTCTAGAGTTCACACTAGAGTCCAAGTCTCCATTCGGACAAGCTTTAGAGGAAAGCAAAAAAAAGGCGAGGTTAGATTTCGCATCGGCAAAAGGGGAGGGAGATAAGCTGTTTTCCACATGCCGTTGCTGAAATGGCCTTCTTCGCCGCATTTGAAGCACGAGCCGTACGACGATGTATCCCGAGAGTTCGTCCGTGAGCTCGCCTTCGCGCCGTTTGTACATGCTTTAATTTATGCCCGAATTAATTTGGTGACAACAATAGAAAGGGGTGAGGCACCAGACGGACCGTTGCTGAAATGTCCCTCTTCTCCGCACTTGAAGCAGGTGCCGTAAGACGTCGTGCGCGAACTGCCGGAGTTCATCTTTGCGCCGTTTGTACACGCTGGGAGATGCCAGTTGATTATTGAGACAGTTACGTCCCCAGAATGGACACATAAATAAATAAAAACGTACAGCTGCTGTAGTGTCCCTCTTCGCCACATTTAAAGCACGCTGTGGAAGGTGAATCGGCGGTGGCGCCTGAACCCATGTTTATTGTGCGTTTTTGCCCTGCCTGACCACTGTTCGGACACGCTGAAGAAGAAAAAGACATAATCAACCGCAGGAAAAAAATGCGTATGAAACTGAACCTACAGCTCGCCCAATGGCCCGGCTGGCCGCACTGGTTGTCGCCTAATCAGCCTATCCATCTCGCCAGTCAAATTCAATGCTTGAAAATAGATTACCTTGTAACATTCCCCTGTCTGAGCACCCCCAGCTCCGCCCGCACTCGGCCCAAAGGAAGCCGAGTTCGTTCCATTTGATGTGCCTTCATCAGGCCCTGTGCCTTCATCCCACATGAAATAGCCGCACCGCGCGCGCTCTGAGTTCGGACACACCCAGAACTTGCGTCCCTGGTTCGGGCCCTCACGGACAACAGTCCTCAGCACCGCGGTCATCTCGCATTTGCACAGCTGTGCCGGCGTGGCGGGCCTGTTACCGTTGCTATTGTTGCGCATGATATTGGAGTCGGGGTACTGCATCATTAATCAGCGGTCTGTTTACTATCGTGGGGGTCATCAAATGTACACACCGAGCGCTGGGGAGGCGCACTCCGCGGAGCCACGCCGCTCGTCGAGCTTTGCGACGGACCGTCGATCCACTCAAAGAAGTCGCATTGGTCTGTGTTCCCGCACTTCCAGAATCGCCGGCCTTTATTCGCACCCTCCCTCACAACAGTTCGCTCTCCTGCTGGCACATTGCACCTACATATCACCCCGGCGGAAGTTGACGAGGCTGGGACAGACTTTGCAGGCTTCGAGACGGTACGGGATGACGCGCCTGCCACGCGAGACGCTGGCTTTCGAGCTGGGGGAGCCGGAGGGGGAGGTGCGAGAGTGGGCCCATCCATGTCGATGAGCTCTACAACCGCATGTGAACGACAAGACGTTGGCCGAGAAAGAAAAATCCCTTACCGTTGTCTGAGTCTGCATTTCTGCGGGTTGGTGGACGACCTCGACGTGGACGGGGGGCACCATCGGAGGGCTCGTCAGGTGGTCCGCTTCCCGACCCTCTTCCTCTGCCGGAGCCACCTCCGCCGCCACCACCACCCCCGCCCATGCCGCCTCCAGGCCCTCCGGCAGGACGATTACCTGCACCTGCGTCCCCGCCTTCCTGTCCTTCAATGTACCTGCCTACGCTCTAAGGCATAGTCCAGCAAATGCACACTATCGTCAAGTCATTCGAGGACTTACATTAATAACCTTGTCAAACTCCCGCCGCGCCTTAATAAAGACCTCTTTATATTGCTCAATGCTCTGCACTAGCATGTCGTTCTTCGATTTTGTCCGTTCGCACACCTCGACCATGGCTCGCTCAGTCTGTCAATAACAAAGGATCAGAAAAAAAGAAAACCTCAAGAGCGACCGCATAATATGTTAATTATTTGTAGGACCGGACTTACGTCGCGTCTGAGCTGTGGCTTGCTCAGACTCTTATCGAAACCAATCTCGTTGTATCCCTCGATGAGTCCAATCCCAAGGGTTGACGGTACGAGGTACTTGGTAGCACCCTCCGGACGCTCGAGGACGTACCCACGGTCAACGATCGTCTGGATATGTTGTGCAATTGTCGCATCCGTGCCTATCGCCAGACAATGTCAGCTTAAACTTATAAATCAACAATTAAAGCCTTAGAGTCTACCAATGCCATTTTTGTCCATGAGACCGACAAGATCAGCGTCAGTGAGGAGGTGAGGACGCGACGTCTGGCCTTCTCGAAGTTCACAGACTGAGGGCATGAACTCCTCGCCCTCTTCGAAGTGAGGCAGATACCGCCCGTTCCACTTATCGTACGTGTATACCTCGAGATAATTCTTCGCCAGCACAATAAGACCTATCCGTCAGTTGCCCACAATAGACTCTGTCTAAATATTGGTGCAAGGCGGCAAAATCACAATGACCATACCTGATGCTGAAAAGTATTCACCGCCGCATAGTACCTCAACGGACGTCTCCTGGCCCTCTGCGTCCTTGGAGCAGGAAGCCAGGAAGCGCCGAGTGACAAACTCGTACACCTTCTTCTCGTCACCAGCGAGGTTTCCCGAATAATTCGTGGGGTGGATGGGTGGATGGGCCTTGTCATTCTTCTGGCCCCTACGAGGGGTGTTGAAGCCTCCCCCCTGAAGTCTAGTAAAAATAAACACTCAGAACACTATATATAAAAAGAGGGGAACGGACTGAGTAACAAATGCGCCCCAGTTGGGGTCTACGGACTGCTTCCCGATGAGCGTCATGAAGTCAAATTGGGGATCATATTGGTCCGTCTCCGTGCGAGGATAAGATAATAAACCCTGCTGGTAGAGTTTAGACGCAACCTGGGATAAAAGTGAGCGAAGGTGCGAGGGGGCGCGTCAAGGTTAAGGGGCTAACATCCAGGACATTTTTCGGTGTCATTCTAAGCAACCTCGAGCCGGCTTTTTGAAGCTCGACGGTAGTTAGTGGTAAAGGCTTCCTGTCATATCACTCATTAGCACGGGGACGGGGTGTATCAGTAGCATCTTATTCATTTTCCACACCATTTCTTCGTCCCCTTACTGGTTTTCTTCGTCACCCGCGCCAAAGGGTTGGAAAGGGCGAGCTCGTATATCGCCTGGGACACAAGGAAATCAAACAAGCGCACGCGGCGCCACGAAAACTCTGTCGTTTCCTGCTCCACACTCTTGCCCTTCTCCGGCGAAGAGGGCCGGGAGAGCGACAGGTAGATGTACCAGAATGTCTCGGGCGAGAACGCCTGTACTTGCTCGTAGCGCGAAACGACGAAGCCGAGCGTCGGGAATTGGCACGGCCCGTACGAGACGGGTGCGCCTGCGTCCTGGATCTGCGCGAAACGCCGCTGGAGCGTGAGTGTCTGCATGCGCGTGAACGCAGCGCCGAGTCGCAGGTCGAGCACTGTGCGCGCCTCGACCGCGTCTGCCTGCGCCTGGTCGAGCGCAACCGGGTGCTGTGCAGCGTTGTGTATCTGTCTGAATGCACCATTACGTCCCAGTCAGCCGCTTCGAGGGGAGGACAAAGAAAGAAGAAGAATTGACCCGAGCAAAACACGCACTGCGGGATGATAGCACTGAACCGCGCACGCGTGACCCTAATCCGCGCGTTCGCCTTGCGGCATATCTTCGCGACCTCCGCACCGATGTTCTCGCCCTCGCGATCGCAGTCCGTCCATATCATAAGTTCGTCTGCACTGCGCGCCTCGGCCTTTAGGTTCTCCTCGATTGTCTTCGAGGAGGACGCGACACGCGTCTCGATAGGCGCGTCGAACAGCGCAAACGGGTCGCACGAGCTCCAAATCCGGTGCGCGGCGTCGAAGTCGTGCTCCATGAGGTGGCCCGAGACGGCGGTGACGGTGAACGTCGCGCGCGTCTGCGGGTACGCGAAGTCGAAGTTTTTGATAAACTTGTTGCGCGTCGCGCGCTGGCGGAAGCAGGGGCGATTTCGTTCTCAGCATGTGGAGATGTGTATGTTAAAAGGAGTTCACGAACTGTGTCATATTGGCCGCCGGACAGGATCCCGGTTATAGAGCGCGCGATGGACGGCTTCTCCGCGACACAAAGGACGCGCATTGGTATATCGGAGCACGAGCTGGTACTTGCTTGACGAACCCACGACTTGGAGTAGGATGAGATAGCTATTCGTGCAAAGGTAGTGGGGAAGAGAAAACAAAGGCCCGTAAGTGCGGAGAACAGGACGTGCAAAGTCCAAAGTGGAATTCGGACTAAGTTTAAGTCGGACGCGTCCAAAGAATCAGACGCGCCTTCATTTGTCCGCACGCGTGACTCGTAGTCGGAAAAAAAAACATACTTATGCTTTCATGCCAATTACTAAAAACACAGGTCGTCACAAGGCGCAGGGACATAGTATGTCGGGCCAAGATCAGGATCAATCGCACAAGAATAGTAAGAGGTTGGATAGAGAGATGCAAGGCTCAGACAGAGTCGTACTGTACATTGAGCGAGCTACAGTGAATGCGAGCAAGGAAATAGTAAAGGACGGAAGAAGGACGAGGGAAAGGGGAAAGCTGAATAACATCTGTGACACCAACAATGGAGAAGGGAATGGGGGGAAAGGGTCTGTGGGTAGGGGCACGGGATAATATATCACACACATGAACATGAATGAACAAGAAGGCAAGCGAACGCATCAAGCAAGAATACCTATACTTAAGGACGGATAAAGTACACCTGCAGAATGACTGCACGCACGAAAACACGTGTAGGAACTCCTCATGATGACGATCGGCTCGACGGGAACATGGGCGGTGGGTGCGACGGCGAGTCCTTCGGCGGCTTCACACGAAATTCGCTGACGATACACACGTGACTGAAGGTTGTACAAAGATTAGCTACATGGTCAGAATACTAGAGCGAACAGGACTCACTCTGACGGGAAGTGCACATTCGGGAATCCAACGACTTTCGACAGATAATCCTTATCCACTTCGCCCAATAGAGACGTCACCGTCAAATTATTCGTCGAATACCAGATGTAGTCGAGCACGCCCTGGAAGCTTGGCGTATAATTCGTCAGGGACGGTTCGCCCACTGCTGCATATGCGCTCTTCAGCCCGAGACGGTGGCGAAGGCCCTCGGATGTGTAATTTCCATATACGTGAGACATGAAGTCCGGGTGGTCGGACGGCACCGTCCCGTTGGCAAGGAACTCATACACACCACTCTCCGGAACTGAGTTGAAATCTCCGCAAATGATCACCGGAATTTTCGTCCCATCTGAGTACACGGGCGGAGGTCGAACTGGTGCCTCATCCGTGCCCGAGTCACCCGGCGGTGGAGGAGGGCGCGGCGGATAGCGTGCAAAGCGAGCCGCACTCTTTTCAATCTCATCAATAAGCAGCGCTACCTGCACGAGCTTGACGTCGCAGAATTGTGCGTTCCAGAATATGTGCACGTTGGTGACGATGAAACGTGATCCAGTCGCCTTACTTTCAAAGAGACAGATAACAGCGATGTCATCCCGCTGGAGTACACGATTAAACATGTCGTCCGTTTTCTTGAAGTCCGAACGCTGCATTGCGACGCGGCGGAACTCGATGAGCTGCTTTTCTACGAGTTGGTATCTAGAAACAACATGATTGTTAAAACCGGCTACCACAAAAAGGGCAGGTTACGCACTTGGCTGACTTATAGAATATAGCACATCCATCCACCAATCTCCGTTGCGAGTCCTCCATCGTATTTGCCCTTGCCTTGGGCCAGTACACGCCTTCATAGCCGCATTCCGAAAGGTGATGCAAGAAGAAGTCCCCATACTGTGCTACATCTATTTCCTGTAAGCATATGAAATCTGAGTTGTAGCCCCGGATTTCATCCATGATGAGTTCCTTGCGATATGACCACTCAAGTGCTTTCTTCGGCGTATACCCGTACAGCCTCTCTGTCGCGCATCTCTCGCACAGAATATTGTAACAAAGAGCGGTGACAGTTTCGACATTAGGGTCAGCCTCCTGTGCCTTCCGCTCCGCCTCCGTCTGAAGCATTTGCCACATTCGCGGCGGTGGCGGTTCCGGTGGCGGTGCTGAATTCTTGAGGAATGCGATGAGCGCCGGTGACCCGTCCCTCTGCACAATCTCTTTCATGTCAGGACTGAGCGGGTTGCCCTCAATACCGATGGTCCGAAGCTGGTGCAGCGTTCCTAGTTCATACGGAAGTGTAACAAGGTGGTTGTCGAACAGATAGAGCTCTTTCAAATTCGTCAGCATGCCGAGCTCAGGCGGAATAACCTGCAACATGTTTCCGGAAAGGTCGATAAGCTCCAGTTGCCTGAGCCGCGCAATTTCAGGAGGGATAGTTTGGAGGGCGTTGTGATTAAGGTAAAGGTTCTGAAGGAAGGTGAAGGACCAAAGGCCCGAACTGCGCGGGATGTTCTTCAGACTAATACCACCCATATCCAGCGAAGACCAGGAGTTTTCCGGAGCATGCATGGTCGACGACCACGGCGCAGGTGCAACAGGCGCTGCGGTCGAAGAAGGGTGACTTTCCGGAGTACGGTCCTCTCCATTCCCATTATCGTTCTCAGGCCCCGAGCCCTCCTCCTTCGTGTCTGGAGGCGGCTTTACGCGGTTTGGATCGGTTATCGTGATAGCGGACTTCATCGTTGGCCGAGCGGCCAGCGCACTCTGTCGTGCTCGGTGGAACGGAGATCTGGAGGCGCGGATCATCTGATGCAAGCCACAGACAAGGACGCATATGAGTCGAACACGAACACGGCACAAAGAAAGAAGTGGGCACACGAACATCATACTTGAGCAGCTGTTGCTGCCAGTGTCGGGACATGATCGGGCCCGGAACACCTGGAGGCGAGGTCTGCGCAAGCGCGTGTTGTTGCTGTTGGGGGTTGTGGCCTGTGGGCGGGGAAGAGAAGCTCGGGTGAGAAAGCGAGTTCTGGTGGTGGTGGTGGGCATGCTGGGGCAGCGAGTGCTGGTGGGTGAGCGGTTGGTGTGTGGGCAATCCGTGCGTATGCGCGTGAGGGTGGTGCTGAAGGGCGGCCGCAGCACCGTTGGCATAGATAGAGTAGCCGGGAGTGGGCGGACCGATGACTGAGTGTCCATTGGCGGCGCTGGTTAGGACTGCATGGTGCTGATGTTGGTGAGGGCGACCCCAGGGGTCGTGATGGCTTTGAAGCTTGTGGTTGATTGCGGGCGAAGTCTGTGGCGGCGGGTTGTAGTACATCGCAGCGCACTGTGCCGCCTCCGGGCATCTGACTCCTGGCAGCAGGCGGCGTCGGCGAGGGTGGGGACTGACGATGTAGTTGGAACGAGCGACGAGCGACGCAGACTTGTGTTTCTTTTGACTGCGGCGACGATGGGGAGGACGACAAGGAGGGTCAGTTGCGTTGGGGAACGAGAGGCGACAAGGGCTCACCAATGAGTCTCAATGCGTGGACGGATTGAGTGGAGCTGACGAGGCGACCGACCGACGACAACCCGTGACGTCTCCCGTGACATGTCACTACACCGCTCTAGTCCGTCTCCGTCGTTACTTCGTTTTCCGAAAACAAAAACAGACAAAAACAGTAGCCTGCTCTTTTCTTTACTACAACTAATACAGTGTACACTCAAGCCTTCGGCAATCCGTCTGCACCCAGCAATGCCTCCTCGGCGCCCAGCACTCTCGGTCCATCTCCAACACGCGTGTGGATTAGCCCTTTCACCGCTCCCACCTCAAATTTCTTCGCAACCGCCTCATTAAACCCAACCGGCACTCCCCCAACAGGCTGCGCCCCGCCAAACACCCCAAATGCGTCCTTGAACGCCTGCGCCTGCGGAAAGTACGCAACAATGAGCTCGACAATCTCCCTGATGTTCTCCTCCGGCGTGTAAATCACCGCGTTGGGCCCAGCGTCGTACGTGTATGCCGCCTTGATCGCCCCGCCCGCCGCAACCGCAGCCCGGTTGTACTCGACGATAAGTGCGACGATCGCCCGGCTTACGTCGTTCATGTAGAAGATCGGAGGCTCCGTGTCCAGCGCAACCGCATGGAACTGGTTCGAATCCGCCATCGTCAGCTGCGCGAACGCCGGGAAGTCTCGTGCGCGGATCGCCTCGCTTATGGCGTGCATCCGCGCGGGCACGACTTCCTTGATGCGGTGCTGAAGCAGCGGCGACGTCTCGACGGTTCGCTGCATACCTGACGTCGACGATGTGCCCTTCTTATCGTCCGAGACGACGCATATAAGCGCGTGCAAATTCGGCCAGTGCTCACGCGGCGCGATCTCTACTGCACGCGAGTCCGAGCCATCCACCTTGGTACCCATCTCCCATGCGACAAAGCCGCCAAATAGTGAGCGACACGCAGAGCCCGAGCCCTGGCGTGCGATCAGAGAGAGGTCCGACGGGGACGCCGGCAGCTTGTAGAGCGCCGCAAGCGCTGACACGAGCGCGGCAAACCCGGATGCAGAGGAAGCAAGACCTGCGGCTGTCGGGAAGTTGTTATGGGAAGAGATGTGTACAGGATATTCTGCAATCTGTGTGCCTTTGCTGAGCCTTATTCGTTGAATACATGCGCTCGTATGCTTGCTCGCTTACCTTGGGCGTGTCGCTTTTCTTTTCGACATCGCGGCGCAGGCGTCTCATCTCAGCAATGCACGTCGCAAGTCGGCCGCCTTCTTTGATCTCCTCTTCCTTGCCATTCAGCCAGAGCCTATCATGCTTAAACGCCGGGTCAGCGCGCGCAGTGGTAGTCGAGCGCAGGTTATCTTGATCAAGTGTGACGGATAGTGAGGAGTTCGTGGGGAGTATAAGTTTCGTGTCGCGCTTCCCCCAGTACCTGCACAAAGTCCGAACGTTAGAATCGGGAGATCAAGAGCATATAGCGAGTAGGGGCGAACACACTTGATGCAAGCAATGTTAACCGGTGCAGACGCTGTTGCCTGATAGACCGCCATCTTGTATATTCTGTCGGGGCCAATCGTCTGTTACTGGACCTACAACGCGTTATACGGGCTAGAGACCGTGAAGCGGGGGGAAGAAGAGGAGGGAAGAATTGGGGAATGGTACGAGACGTGCATGGCGTGTTTTAAATTCTCGTTCTTGTCTGCAGCGGGCGCCAGGACGTAACAATCTTGATATTCCCACGAATACAAAAGAATGAAATTGACCCGCCTTGTTCCTCCGCTCGACCTTTTTAGCGTCTCAGCCACCGCCGACGAACGGGGATGAACACACGGGCTCTACATGTCTTGCGACCTCGACGGAATGTAAAAAGCCTCTCGACGTTCCATTTGATTCGCCACTTTCCCGCAGCTTACGGGCATTTACACAGCGGTCAGCGCGGCTTTTCCTCATCGCGAGCTGGCACGAGTTCAGCGGCGACTAGCGATTCCGGTGTACTTCCGCATACCAGCCTATCTGATCTCGCAGCATGGGTACTCGGACGCCAACCTCGGACGGCAGCGGAGTTGGAGGCGGTAAAGGCGCGTCTGGTGCGCGACCCTGCGCTCTGGGACTCCTGGGCACACGAACACAAAACAGCCGATATCGCGCCCCCCGCACCCGTGCGCGGGTGGCCGACCCCTCTCATCACACAGGCGGATGTTGACTTGTACTTCTCTGCGCTCTATACACGCGGCTGGTTCGTCGAATACATTCCTCAGGACAAAGTTGCTATGGCCGAGGACGGTAGCAGCTCCAATGTCCCGACCAGAACTGCTACGTTGGGTGTGAACCTCCGCCTCCGCTTGCTATCTGAGGGCGAAACTGGTGCAGCACAGAAGGCACTAGAGGCGATTATTGCCGAGCTCGAGGAGTGCGAAAACGTACGTCAGGGCCTCTGCTTAAGTTGCACCTGCACTTTCCCGTTGGGCTTTAACCTTTACATGAATTCTGAATCACCGTTCTATTAATTTCTAAACAGCACCACGTTCAAAAACGTCTATCATATTCCTCTCCCACTTGCTACACTATCGTCACCCACACCCACAGCGCCGTGCTTCCTCTTTCCCCCGACCTAGCCGCCGCAAACGCGGAACCAGCCCCAACTGACGGTAAAACGACTAGAAAAAGTGGAAAGAAGGTCAAGGGGACACGTATGCCGGGTATCACGCTCCGCGATGTGCGCTTCGCGCTGCTGCTGGATGCAATATGCACCGAGCGATTCGGTGGGGGAAACGAGGGTGAATTCACTTTAGAGAAGGTCATGTACACCAAGTCCAGCGAGGGAGGTCTCGTACGGGATAGACCCTTGGACGTCCGAGAGCTGCTGGGCCAAGAATCGCAAGATAAGGGCGAATTACGCATCTAGCCCTATGTGACTCAATCTATGGCATTTTATTTAACATACCCATTTTCCGCGGAAAAGGAATCTGAATGGTTACCTTGATGTTCAATGACAACTTTCTGCGGCGTCACTTTTGCTGGCCGTCTTGGACTGCTGTCTTCTAAAATATATCTGGTTGGCCGCTTCAAGAGAAATATCCGTACCGGCATCACCAGGTGTTCCCGTCTGCATGCAAGAATATCTGCGGCTTGTTCTATCGCGTCCCTTATGGTAACTTCCAGGGTATTTGATAAATCAAGATTTCTTCTACGGCATCTCGTAGAGCCGGTCGTTCGTCAAGTTTGAACAATCTTGTCTCGTGCTCCCGAAGACGCTCAGCGAAGACTTCATCGTACCCCCGGTCTTAGTCTCGAGCCACATAGAGCTATGAGGAGACTTTCAGTTGGCATTTAATTATTTGTGATCCACGTTCCCAAGTAGCAAATGTTTAGACAAAGACAGAGAGATAGCTGAGAAAACAGGTGTCAGATTGTAATTTTTATCTATCTAAGCTAATATATTGAACATTAATGTTGGTCTTTATGGTCCGATAAATCGAAGATAAACAAAGGGTAACTGGGATTACAATGTTTGTACACAAATTGTTCGTCTACGTAAATGAAGTTAGTCCAACGCGGACGAAGCACAACAACATGCTCGTTGCTCGTTGCAACCCGTCCTGCCCCTAAGCATTTCTGCCCGCCTCCAGTATTCCACCCGCCATGAGCGCGGAAGTGGCCATAGCCCTCGGGGTCGCTGGCCGAGTTTTCGTCAACGCCGCCTGCGCACAAAATCCCCGCTTGGGAGCAGCACTTGTCGGTGTCTTCGACGGCTTTCTCATACATCGCTCATGGCTTGCAAACACCTTCTTCGAGCCCCTCACACTCGTCGTCCTCGCCGCAGGCCTCTTCTTTGACCACTACCAGTACGGCGGCTTCGAGGGGACAGTCACACTCCTGCTGGGATGCGGTCTCGGCGTCGTGCTGGCGGACTTTGGCCCTGACCTGTGGTACGAGATCGGCGCCGAGCAGCTCACAAAGGACGTCTCGCGTGAGTTGGAAGGCATGTTCGGCTTCGGTGGGGACGACTCTGCGTCTGATGTCGACGACCGCAGCGATGTAGGGTCCGTCGTATCTGCCAGCACCAAAGCCTCGGCGTCAAGTCGCCGAACATCACGCTCCGCTACCACAGGCACGTCGGTCACTGTGCGCCCCGCACGCCCACGCCCACAGCCTCTCTCCCGGCCAGCGAGCTCCATCACGCGCTTCTCGCGTGTCACCTTCGACGAGAGCTCTATCTCGCAGTCGCAGGGCAGCGACAACGCGAGCGACGACTTCGAGACCGACGCCGGGCTCGAGACGCAGTACGGGCTAGGCACGAACGCGCTGACGTCCGAGTTTGCGCTCGAGCCCGATGCGGCGAGTGTGTCGGCGCCGCCCTCAGCGACGGCGACGGGCATGGACGGGCTGTACATGGAGCCGTCCACGTCGGCCGGCTCGATCCATACACGCGTGCGCTCCCGGCCTCCGTCGATCCTCCGCAGGCTGGACATCCCCGTGTCTGGACCAGGACCAGGACCAATGTCTATGCCACTGCCCAGGAGCGCGCTGAGCGGCGGCTCGACCCGCACGCAAACGAGCATCGATGACGGGGAGACGACCCCCCGTGCAGCCGAGTTCTCTCCTGAATTCACATTCACGCGCGAGGTCGCGACGCCGCCCTTCCCCGAGCCTAATGTATCGTACATGCAGCCTTACCTTCAGCCACTGCCTCCTTCAAGGCCCATCTCCGTAGCCTCTCAAGCCCCTATCGCCTTCCCCGAGCCCACACATACTGCGGAGGTGCACGAACCTTCCCGTCTCTCGCGCATACTTAACGTCCCCATTGTCGATCCTCATGAACCCTATGTCCCTGACGAAGAGCCCGAGTCCCCACCCCGTTTGTGGGCCCCATCCGTTACCAAATCCATTCGATCCAGATCTCCCTCCCCAGCAGGTCCCCGACCTCAGTCTTCTTCGCGAGGAGCCCCTACCCCACCTCCACCCCCACCTTTCACGGATAATACATTCGGGGAGCAAATGTCCATCTCTGATAGTATAAGTATGTAGTTCCCCTCTGTTTGTTATTATCCTGTAGTGATTAACAGTCCAAATTTAACCTGTTTGTTTACTTGTGCCAGACGATTGTACCGTTGATGTCCGAGACCTTGATCGAGAGACGACCAACGAGCGTATCGAAGAAGCCTGGAAAGTCGTCGAGAAAAAACGGCACAGGCGGTTGAACATCCTCGTGAACCATGATGACGACGGGATACAGACGAAGAAGAATTCCAATTTCCATTTGTTGGAGGATTTGGAGAAGTAAGTTCCTGCACCATGCTGAAGTTAAGTAGTATGGCACTGACAGGCTCCCGGACGATCTTAGTTCGAGGTTCAACTTTAAAACCCGGCCTGGCATAATTATCATAACTTCTCGCTCTCGGGCTTGATTTCGTTACGGCCTCTGCGTCTCTTATCCACGCAGTAGCACATGAAACAAGCAAACAGTGTATAATGTTTTGGTACATAACATGTACTCGGCTTTTGGTTCCCTACGACGAGTAGCGTTTGACAACCCTATCCTTATTTTTTCACCTCGCCTTCGCGAAGCCGCCCGTCGAAAGCGAGTCCGGGACCGAGCCCGCGCAACTATCCACCGCATTCTTGTCCGCTGTCAGCTCAATCACGATCTCCCCGCCCACACGGAAGGTGTCATAGAAATCAAAGTGGCAGCGCGACGCCGCGGGGACGCCGTTGATCGTGACGTTCTGCACGTACGCGGCTACGCCGGCGGGGATAGTCTTCTGCACGGAGCGCGCATCGAAGTTGCGCACGGTCACGGTAGTGCTAACGTTAAGGAACGCGTTGTGGATTGTGTATTTAGGCGTGAAGGGCGAGAGGACGAGTAGCTGGGACGTGCTCGGGACTAATCATTTTTTCATCGTTTTTTTTTTGGTGTTGGTGTTTCAAAGTCGAGTGGACCGTTTGTTGTCAATCAGAACAATTCGCAGTTTATTTTTATTGGAGGAATGCGCACCAGGGTAGAGCCCGAGAAGATGGAAAGCGAGCACGGTCGCCATTGCTGCTTGGTCGTCGTTACCAGGAATACCGGCCGGTGCTAAAAGAAGATGAGTATCGGTCCGCCAAGACGCCGTTCGACGTACTAGTATTGAAGTTGGTGAAAACCACGTTGCGAACTTGATCAACCGAACTGGTAGGGTGGTTGGCGTAGTGATATTCAACAGGGGTCTAGCAAGAACGGAAATTTAACTAAGGGTAACTGAGTCAATTGTTTAGTAGGCGTACCTGGAATGAAGGCTCATTTCCCGGCAGGTAATATCCAGCCTGTAGGTTAAATTCAGATTAAAGCGCGGGAAGAGAAAAACTAGCCTACGCTGAAAAAGTGGTTTAAGCGCTCCACAAACGTCTCCTGCAAGCGGACCCGATCAATTGATGTTTAATGAAAGACCGTACGAAATAGGACTCACATTCCCGCCCATAAGCTCAATCAAATACGCAACGTCGTGAGGTGCGAAAAAAGAGTACTCCCACGAGGACGACTCGTAGAAACCGTTTTCATTGTTCTCGGTCAGCGAGCACGCGCGCGCCGTATTATTGTCCTGCGGCGAACAGTCTGTCGGGTCGATGTACACGAACGTTCCGTTTGGGTATCGCTTCTGCATGAACCCCTGGAAGCCGTCGCTCACAACGCTCGGGTCCCAAGCATTCCTATAAGACTAAACGAGCACGTGTATCAGCTATACGCTCGTAGAAAGTAGGATGAACCATTCGTTTGCCTACCAGAGATCGATTCGTGTATACTTTTACATCCTCACTATGCCCTAGCACTAGAGCCGCCTGTCGTACACCGAAGTCGTTGAAAGCATACTAAAATGAAATGACACAGCGTAAGCAACAATTATTGTGGTTTCTGGTCTCGTAGGATACTAACCTCAAGTGTTCTGCTGCCTTCACGAGTCTGCTGTCCCGTACTCGCAGGGTCAAAAACGGCATAGGGTACATATCCATACTCCCTTTATGAACGAAATGAGTGAATTCGAAAGGATACAGCGTCGATGAACGTACTTGTAAACATTGACCTGTCGACCGTGGATATTCCACTCGGGTGGATTGAGCTCCGCGTCCGTCTTCAATGCAGAGTAGAGGTCGTTCAAGTCTACACCGAGTGCGCACGCCTCATTGTGGTAGGCAACAGCGAAGTGGGAAACGATGTTATCACCGTCGGAGCCTGAATGGATTTGTTAACCAGTGATTAAACGTATCAGAGGAAAGTAGGTGTAACAGACCTCCCTGTGTCCACCCAGGTAAGTTGTTGGATCTGCATTCAGGCATCCAGCCCGTCTTTCTCCATCCGTCAATGTAATTTTCGACAATATCGGCGAAGTCAGTGGGCGAATGCAAAGCCAGAAGGGGGTAGAAAGTGCGGAACTGTGTTGCGAGCTCAACATTAGCTGTGTGTACAGACACGACACGAGTTAATTACCGTATCCCAACTATAGTATTTCATATCAGCTAAATGAAAACGATCAAATAATTAGATCATAACATAGACGCACCTGCAGTATAAGGAATCGAAGTATGGCGATGTTGTATTTGCGAAGGGGCCTTGAGTCTCCCCTGTCGCGTTGTTCTGCACTCAGAGCATAGACAGTCAGTTTATGAGCAAAACTCGGTTATTAAGATACACTTGCAGGCGTCAAGAACGACCGATACAACGACGAGTAAAACATTTCGGTGACATTTGCCGGAGTGTTTGCCACGTCAATTTCTATTCTGCTTAACTTATCCTGCCAGAGCGCCTTGGATTGGTTCATGATATCTTCAAAGCTTGAATTTCCGACCTCCGTCTCTGCATTCTCGCAAGCCTGCGCCGCGGAGACGAAGGATACTCCCACACGGATGTTTACCTCAGTGGTCCCGTCTGCATATGAAAAGAGTGCGCCAGACTGATAAGGCGTTCCTCCCATTAAGTTGACTGAAAGATTGAGGTGCGTCTGGCCGAGTGTCTTCTGGTCAAGGCCATAGCTGCACATTCATGAGAGGCCATCAGTAGGTTGTAGGCCATACATTAGAAATGGGAATTATGCATACTTATCACCTGTCCAGGCGCCGTACTCGTCCAGCTTTTGTGTGCCGTTATTATAAAGGTCGTAGCACGCGAATGCTTGATAACGAAATTGACTTGGGCCGAAACTGAAGGAGACAGTGAATCCAGTCACGATGTACTATATACCAGAAGCTTAGACATACCTTGGTTCCCAGAAACCTCCAATAGTGACTCGACCTTTTTTGGGGTCTATGTCCATTCTACCCCCGCTAAAGCTAGCGGGTAAATCATTTGCAAGGTCGAGTACAAAATATGGTTTGGATCCCTCAGGGAATGTGAATCGCTCCAGGCCAGCACGACGCGTCGATGTGGCCTCTATCGTTATGTTGTTATCTAGCGTCTGCGCAAAATAGCCAGGGGAAGCATCTGTACGGGAATAGCTTAATGCAACTATGATGACAATTGAAGAACCAGAAGCGACGTACCGTCTGTATTGTTCTTGCGGAGCATCCCCCTTGTTTGAAGAGTCGTTGTGCACGTGTTGAAGCCAAGCGGGCAGATCAGCGGCATGATTTCAAAGTTCCCGTATGAGCCTAGAGCATCCAGTTATAACAATCTACGCGCTAATTTTCATAAAAACCCACCCAGAGATGCCCCGGTTCCGCTGTCATGAAGCGGGCTGATCCCCCGGATTGTCCGTATTGGATTAGCAACATACCCTCGATTAAAAGTTCAGCTTGGTCTTCGACACACCCTAAATTCTTCGACACATACCTGCCGGAGCGTATCCTGTGACATCTGTGGAGAATTTTACCTTTGAAGGGAGAAGAGGTAAGATAGACACACATTGGCCTATACTCAAGCAGTGCTTACCATTCCAAAAGGAACGGATGCTCCGGGACTTCCCAATGAAAAAAAAATAAGTAAAAGTTTGTCTTTAACAAGAAACAAACTGACCAGACATCCCCATTATTGTCTTCACAAAAGCACTTGTCAAATCTCAATAAAAAAACCTAGAGAGTATATTCACCAGTTCCGATGAAAGGGTTGACGAAAGCGGTATAGTCGACGTTCGTCGAATTAGCAGCGGCATCGATCGCTGCTAAAATCCTCTCTTGTACCGCAGGTGACGGCTGTGCAATAACAGTGCGAGCAAGCAAAATGGCAGAAACGGCAGAAAATAAAGGCATGAAGCGCCACATGTTGAAAGGCGCGACACAGACGTTGTACCGGCTGAGCATCTGGCTTCAGGTTGGTCTTCATTTTATAGCTACTGGGCCACATTAGCCGCTGGATTTCTGGGAAGAGGATGCGCGAGATGGTAGCATGATGCGACACAGGAGGAAGATTGAAGCGTCAATGCATGATCAAAGTTGAAGCTTCGATTGTGATTTGAAAGATGAGCACTCTGGCCGTCTTTAGCGCGCCGGCTCAGACACCTAAGTTAAGGTACAGGTGATAATAGCGATACTGTCTCTCACAGAGCGTGGCACAGATCGCGATTCATGGAAATAAGATGCACAGCCCTCATCCGCAGGGAATGCTCGAAAGCAAACGGGTAAATCCACCTTCAATTGCGGAGAGTAGATGCATCCTGCGAGAATGGCCGGGCCTTCTGAGACAAATCAACTTCCATTTGTCTACCTTCTTCTGTTCCTTGGCTACTCGATTAGCCACCGTTTCAGTGTATTCCTATATTTCATTAGTATCGGCGCGATTTGCTTTGAAGGTGTCTTGAATGACAATCATAGACGAAGGGAGGTCTTCGACAGTATCCCCCGCACAGTTTCCAATGGCAGTAACAAGAATGTTCGTCAGCAGTTTGTTAAGGCGTGGTGGTAAGGCGAATGGACTGGGGACACAGCTAGGACACACTTGGCTTGGGGAGGTACAGGCGCAACGCGTTACCGAAAGTTCCGACCAGCAAGATACACTGCATTCCTGCCGCAAGTTCGGTAGTCAATCTGGCAGTTCCTGAGAAGAAAAACGAGCGCAAATTCTATCATGCTTGGAAGTCGTGTACAGCTTACAATTGGGAAAACTTACAAGTAAAACCGTGTTATCTTTAGCCTAACAACTTGAAAATGGCGGCCATCAGGCACCTCTCCTGAATGCAGAGCTGGGCGCCTGAGTGCGCCGATCGGCGATTTTAACCGCCGCGTCGCTGAGCTAAGTGGTAAGTCAGATGACGTAATATTACAGAGGGAGCCCGGAGCAGAGCCGCCAACTACTTTCCAGCACAGCTGAACGATATCAACGGCATTGGGTCGAGCTCTCAGTGCTCAGTTTTCTCTCTATTGTTTTACCTGACCAACAACGCAGCGTGTCGGAATGTGGGGTTGATGCTGAGTTTGGCCGTTCGGCCGTTTGAAGTTACAGTATAAATGTTTTCGTAACATTTTTCTGCTTGTATGCGCGTCTGGGTTATTCCGCTGGGTGGCAAGTGTTGGGAGCATTTTTCGGCCCTCAAGCCAGCCAACACTGAAATTCAATCTGCCTACCTTTTAATTTAAGGTTCAACATAAAAGTCCTGCCCGGCATAGTTATCATAACTTTTTGTTCTCAGTATTGATTTCATCACTGCTTCTGCGTTTCTTATGCATATGGTACGAGAAAACAGTGTACAATAATTTGGTACATAAACATGCACTTAGCTTCTGGTCTCCTGGTCTCTCCTATGGCAGCATTGACTAACCCTAATCCTTATTTTCTTTTATTTTCACCTCGCCTTCGCGAAGCCGCCCGTCGAGAGCGAATCCGGAACAGAACCCGCACAATTATCTACCGCATTCTTATCCGCCGTCAGCTCAATCACGATTTCCCCGCCCACACGGAAGGTGTCATAGAAATCAAAGTGGCAGCGCGACGCCGCGGGGACGCCGTTGATCGTGACGTTCTGTACGTACGCGGCTACGCCGGCGGGGATGGTCTTCTGCACGGAGCGCGCGTCGAAGTTGCGCACGGTCACGGTAGTGCTGACGTTAAGGAATGCGTTGTGGATTGTATATTTAGGCGTGAAGGGCGAGAGGACGAGTAGCTGGGACGTGCTCGGGACTTATCATTTTTTCATCGTTTGTTTTTGGTGATGGTGTTTCAAAGTCGAGTGGCCCGTTTGTTGTCAATTAGAACAAATCGCATATTATTTTTATTGGAGGAATGCGCACCAGGGTAGAGCCCGAGAAGATGGAAAGCGAGCACGGTCGCCATTGCTGCTTGGTCGTCGTTACCAGGAATACCGGCCGGTGCTAAAAGAAGATGAGTATCGGTCCACCAAGACGCCGTTCGACGTACTAATGTCGAAGTTGGTGAAAACCACGTTGCGAACTTGATCAACCGAACTGGTAGGGTGGTTGGCGTAGTGATATTCAATAGGAGTCTATCAAGACCAAAAGTCAACCCTGGATGGTCGGGAGAACCGTAGATTGGCAGGCGTACCTGGAAGGAAGGCTCATTTCCAGCCAGGTAATATCCAGCCTGCGGAACGAACGACTCAGACCAAAAGCGCAGGAAGAGAAAATTTAGCCTACGCTGAAAAAGTGGTCTAAGCGTTTCACAAACGTCTCCTGCGGGCACAATCAGTCATTTCACGATACACGGAGAGAATCGAACTAAATAAAACTTACATTCCCGCCCATGAGCTCGATCAGATGCGCAACGTCGTGCGGTGCGAAAAACGAGTACTCCCAGGAAGACGACTCGTAGAAACCGTTTTCATTGTCCTCGGTCAGCGAGCACGCGCGAGACGTGTCGTTATCCTGCGGTGAGCAGTCCGTCGGGTCGATATACACGAACGTGCCGTTCGGGAATCGCTTCTGCATGAATCCGTGAAAGCCGTCGCTCACAACGTTCGGGTCCCAGACGTTCCTATAGAACTGCGAGGGCATGTCTATTAGTGTGAAAGAAGATAGAAACAGTTGCTTGCGTACCAGAGATCGATTAGTGTACGTTTCGACATCTGCACTGTTCCCTAGCACAAGGGCTGCCTGTCGCACACCGAAGTCGTTGAAAGCATACTTAAGAAAAAGGACGGCATAGCATAAGTATCGATTACTTTGATTTCGGGTCTCATAGAGCACTAACTTCAAGTGTTCGGCTGCCTTCACGAGTCTGTCGTCCCGTGCTTGCAGGGTCAAAGACGGCATAGGGTACATATCCGTACTCCCTTTATAAAGGAAATGGGTGAATTCGAAAGGATACAGCGTCGATGGACGTACTTGTAAACATTGACCTGTCGACCGTGGATATTCCACTCGGGTGGATTGAGCTCTGCGTCCGTCTTCAAAGCGGAGTACAGGTCGTTCAAGTCTACACCGAGTGCGGATGCCTCGTTGTGGTAGGCAACGGCGAAATGGGAGACAATGTTATCACCGTCGGAGCCTGAATGTTTATAAGATTCGGTACTTAACGTGGCCAGGAAAGTAATGTAACAGACCTCCTTGTGTCCACCCAGGTAAGTTGTTGGATCTGCATTCAGGCATCCACCCCGTTTTTCTCCATCCGTCAATGTAATTTTCGACAATGTCAGCGAAGTCGGTGGGCGAGTGCAAAGCCAGGAGGGGATAGAACGTGCGGAACTGCATCGCAAGTTCGACGTTAGCCGATTATACAGACGCGGTATAATTTACTTACCGTATCCCAACTATAATTTGTTTCATGTCATTTAGGAGTACGATCAAACAGAGGGATTGTAACGAAGACATACCTGCAGTACAAGGAATCGAAGAACGGCGACGTTGTATTTGCGAAAGGACCTTGCGTCTCCCCTGTCGCATTGTTCTGCATCCGTCGAGAGAAAGTTGTAAATTAATAAAGGTAACTCGGTTATCATATAGACTTACAGGCGTCAAGAATGACCGATACAGCGACGAGTAAAGCATTTCGGTAACATTTGCCGGAGTGTTCGCCACGTCAATTTCTATTCTGCTTAACTTGTCCTGCCAAAGCGCCTTGGACTGGTTCATGATATCTTCAAAGCTTGAATTTCCGACCTCCGTCTCTGCATTTTCGCAAGCCTGCGCTGCAGAGACGAAAGATACGCCCACACGGATGTTCACCTCAGTGGGCTCGTTTGCGTATGAGAAGAGTGCTCCAGACTGATAAGGTGTCCCGCCAATTAAGTTGACCGAAAGGTTGAGGTGCGTCTGGCCGAGTGCCTTCTGGTCAAGGCCATAGCTGCATATGGATGAGATGAAATCGGTAGGTCACGGGATCGGTACGATAAGTCAGAACATCAATAAATGTTAGAAGCGAGAATTATGCATACGTGTCACCTGTCCAGACTCCATACTCGTCCAGCTTTTGTTTACCGCTATCGAGAAGGTCGTAGCACGCGAATGCTTGATAATGAAATTGACCCGGGCCGAAACTATAGGGAGAGACAGCACATCCAGCCATAATGTAATGCACACGGTCGAGAAGTTTAAGCATACCTAGGCTCCCAGAAACCTCCAATAGTGACCCGGCCTTCTTCAGGGTCTATATCCATTGTACCCCCGCTGAAGCTGGCAGGTAGGTCATTCGACATGTCAAGTACAAAATATGGTTTGGATCCTTTAGGGAATGTGAATCGCTCCAGGCCAGCACGACGCGTCGACGTGGCCTCTATCTTGATGTTGTTATCTAACGTCTGCGCAAAATAGCCAGGGGAGGCATCTGTGCGGGAACAGCTTAATCCGACTATGACGACAATCGAAGAACCGGAAGCGACGCACCGTCTGTATTATTCTTGCGGAACCTCTCCCTTGCTTGGAGAGTCGTTGTGCACGTGTTGAAGCCGAGTGGGCAGATCAGCGGCATGATCTCAAAGTTTCCATATGAGCCTAGCGTGGCCGGTTATAACTACCTGTGTGTTTATTTTGATGAAAAACCCACCCAAAGACGACCCTGTCCCGCTGTCGTGAAGTGGACTGATGCCCCGGATTGTCTGTGTTGGATCAGTAACATACCCTCGATTGGACGTTCAGTTTGGTCTTCGAAAACTCCCCAAATTCTCCGAGGCATACCTGCTGGGGCGTATCCTGTGAGATCTGTGGAGAATTTTGCCTTCAGATGAAGGGAAGGTTAGATAGACGCATGGTGGGTTACACTCAAGCAGCACTTACCATTCCAAAAGGAACGGACGCCCCGGGACTTTCCAAGGAAAAAAGTCAGCGCAATTCATTTCTGGCGGGAAACGCACTAACCAGACATCACCAAAATTATCTTCGCAAAAGTACTTATCAAAACTTGACTAGAAAAATTTTAAAGAGCATATTCACCAGTTCCGATGAAAGAGTTGACGAAAGCGGTGTAGTCGATGTTAGTGGAGTTAGCAGCAGCCTTAATTGCTGCTGAAATCCTCTCTTGCACCGCAGGCGACGGCTGTGCAATAACGGAGCGAGCAAGCAAAATGACAGAAACGGCAGAAAATGGAAGCATGAAGCGCCACATGCTGAAAGGCGCGACACAAGACGTTGTGCTTGCTGAGCATCTGGGTTCAAATTGTTTCCCATTTTATAGCTGCTGGGCAACATTAGCCGGTTTTCCGAGAAGAGCATACGCGGAGTGGTAGCACGCGGCACAAGAGGAAAGAAGATAGAAAGCGTCAACGCATGATCAAATTGGAAGCTTCGATTATATACTTGAGGGACGAGTTCTCTGGCCGTCTTGAGCGCACCGGCTCAGATACCTAGGTTAAGTACAGATGATAATGACGATAGTGTCGCCCATAGAGCGCACAGATTGCGGTTCACGAGGCCAAGACGCACGCCCCTTGTTCATCGCAAGACGTTCGGAAGCGAGCGGGACCGCGTGCAGCAGTTCTCAACATGATCCACCTTCAATTGCAGAGGGAAAACGCATCCTGCGAGAATGGCCTCCTGGGTCGTAGGTCTACAGGAGAAGGGCGAATCGTCCTCTATTTGCCTGGCTTCTTCTGTTCCTTGGCCATTCGCTTAGCTATCGTCTCAATGCATTCCCATACCTCGTCGATTCCGGCACCGTTTGCTGACCAGTGCCGCTTTTCGTACGCGCTCAGTGGTCCTAGCACGTACTCCTTCGCGTCCCCGTATCTACCTATTCCGACAAGCAGCCGGAAATAGTTCGAGTTGTGGTTGACCCCATTTGTGATGCTACGAATGCCCCGGTGGCCATCAGGACTGCCCCCGAACTTAATTTTCAGGCGTCCAGGTTCAAGGTTTAAAGTATCTTGAATGACAATCATAGACGAGGGATTTAAAACAGTTTCCCGACACGCCTTT
Organism: Coniferiporia sulphurascens; assembly: GCA_002794785.1. NCBI lineage: Eukaryota > Fungi > Basidiomycota > Agaricomycetes > Hymenochaetales > Hymenochaetaceae > Coniferiporia > Coniferiporia sulphurascens. Next base: position 166,088 of record NBBA01000003.1, read on the forward strand.
CCAACAGCAGGTCCGAGAATGTTCATCAACGGTTCTGTCGGAGAGCGGTAAAGAGAATGACCCGGGGACGTAATTACAACGCACTTGGCTTGAAAAGAGAAAGGAGCACAGACTGATCACTCAGTTGCGCCTCGCCTTCAGCAAAATATCCGTCCAGTCGTCCATTATCGGTCAGGTTAAAACCACACCTGGTGGCGATCGAGTCAAGAATGTAGTGCCCTATACTGATAGACAAAATGAGATGAGCGTCATAGAGATAGCGAGTCTGCTGCGTACCTATGTCGAGTCCTGGGCAAGGGTATGTTGCCGATTCCGACTAACAAAATACGCTGCATTCCTGCCACAAGTCCAGTAGCTAATCTGGCAGCTCCTGAGAAAACAAAAGCAGACAAAAATCCTAGCCTGCTTAGAAATTGTGTACAGCTTACAATCGCGAAAACTTACAAGGCAAGGAAACCAAAGCCGTATTATCTTTAGCCCAACAAATGACGGCCAGCCAGCATCTACCGCAGGAAGCGCCTAAGTGCGAGAAGCTGCCGATTTGGCTGAGGCAAAATAACAGTTCTGATGACGTAATCTGTTTTTACTTGCGGGCTGCCCGTTCCCTTTGTCAAGCCAAGAGTCTCAGCCTTCCCCCACGGTTGATCAACAACGACGGCGCCGGGTCGAGCTCTTGGTGCTCGGTTTGCTCCTTTCTGTCTTGCCTAACCAATTATACACCTCACTGTCCACCTGTGGTGTCTACTGGAACTGACTTGTTCCACCGGGTGTACGGCAAGGGTTAGGAGCATTTCAACCCTCGAGTCGGCTTAGTCCATTCTCTCGCATCACCTTCAGGTACGGTCCGTGTTGTGTATTCCTCAACCCTTTACTCCTTCTCACTCTCTTCGCGCATCTAAGCAGGTACAGGTACAACGCCCGTCTGTCAACGGTTCACTAGACCAAAAAGAAAGGGATTGCGGCCGGATAGCTACGTGCTAGCAGGTCGGCTCAAAAACGTCCTTTTATCCTCCGCAATCCGTCTGTCGTACGTTGGCCGCATCGTGCACAAGAGCATTATGCCTGCAAGTGCCCTCACTGAAGTTCAGCTCCAAAAGCGTCACACCAGACGACGCCCGTCTAGCCCTCATCCACCCCGGTCCCTACCCATAATGGCGTGCAACCCGTTGACTTCCTCTTTGGCTTCCTTGGACGTTTTGTCATCTTCGCCAGCGTTCATTCTGGCGTCGGTGCGCGTGTTGGTTTTGACCCATCTCGAAGATTTGGAGCGCCGACTTGCTCAGTCCGATCTCCCGTCTGCCGAGTCGCTAAGGAGCAAGGGAGAGGAGACGGTCGAGGAAGCTCGGGTGTGGGTAGGGGAGGCTCTCTCTATGCTTCGGCGGATACGTTCAGACGTATGCTCTCACTTACCGGATCTGCCTTTCGATGCTACCAGCGTTGAGACTCTTCTCAAGACACATTTTCCTGATTTTTCTTACCCGACACTGATGGATGACATTCGATCGCACTTACCGGATCTTCCACAAATGCCTGACTTTCACCTGCCTGACATGCAGTCACGGCTGCAAGACGTTCGCTCGCACCTCCCGGAGATGTCCGTCGATTTAAGTCAGCCGATGAACTATCTGCCCGTCTTATCTCGGCATTTGGATTCGCTGCATACGCATCTTTCTGAGCTGAACACTGGATCGAGCTGCGCCCTTCCGACTCTGCCAACAACAAGTAAAATATTGGAGTTTTTAGACAATATCTTATCGTCAGATTTCGTTCCCGCCGTTCTCCATCGCGTCGATGGCAATGATAGTACTCTGGAAAAGGCCGCAAAGGACATGTCCAATGCACTCAAGAAGTCTTATAACGGGGCTCAGCTTGTCACTTACGTGGACCTTCCCCGGGAGTGGCGAAACAACCCGTGGGTCAATAATGGTTACCGGTATGCTCTGTTGTCCGTTCAAGCAGACAATTGTGCTAATGTGGAGCAGTTTTATTCCCCTTAATAAGTGGCCCATCATTTTGCTCTCATTATTTGCAATTCACAACGAGACCTGTAAGTTTATTCCCTATGTTAGGATCGCTCCTAATTTAGGCTCATTCCTTATTTTAAACAGTAAATATCCATACACACATGATACCCCTTTTACACTCAGCAATACGCTTCATGTTCTCTCTAAATTACGCATCTGTCCCTCTGGACCGTCCAGAGTTATTCTATTCTGCTTTCGCCATGTTATGTCTATTCAGTAGTGTGGTCTGGCATACAATGTCAGGCTGTGCTCATCGCGGAGGCATGGAGCTTTGCGCGAAGTAAGTTAGGAATGCCATTCCCCTTACCCGGTTATTCGAGCTTACCCGTTGTCTTCAGGGTAGACTACGTCGGCATTGGATGGTTGGTGCTGCCATTGCACATCCGTCTGACATACTAATCGCCTTCATTCATTAGGCTCATAAGCGCAAGTGTCGGCACAGTTGTTTACTACGGCTTTTCGTGCCACTCACAGGTCGCCTGGCTTTACCTGTATTTGTGCTTTATGACTGGTGTCGCGGGCAGCATCTTCCCGTTCATGAACTGGTTTAATGGTCGGTCGTATAAGGTATAGCTCCAGCCAGCCCTGCTTTTCATTCAGCGCTAACATCATCCATCAAGCCTGTCCGTGTTGTATTCTTCCTCGGCATGGCGTTTACTGGACTCGCCCCCCTTGCGCACCTCTGCTGCTATTTCGGCCTCATGGAGGCGATGAGATTTATCCTACCCATTGTCCCATCACTCGTATCATACATTATTGGCCTCATCTTCTACGTGACGCACGTGCCCGAGCGCTACATATACAGCGAGCGCATTTCCCGTTGGACGGACTGGCTTGGGGGCGGCTCGCATGCGATCTGGCACGCGTTTATTGTGCTCGCAATTTATCAGCACAAATGGGGCATGCGCGAGATGCGCGGTGGTGTGGGCGGAGAGGGCTGTCTTCTGTGATCCGTGTGTCTCTGTAAATTTAGACTTGAAGGGTTTTGCTGTCGAACGTTTTGCAGAGGGTTATCGTCGTGCTAATAAGTGGTACATAGATAGAGCAGATCAGACCAATCCTTTTAGTAGTCTTTCGTTTTACTCCTTGTAATTGCTCGCTACGCTTACATAATGAAGTTGCATTATCGCTTCGGCCCACCCAGTACTACAGTGCCTACAAACGTCGATCCCCCGAGCGTCCAGACCTAGCGGTTGCGGTGTGCGCTCTGAGCCCTCCGACGCAGTTTGTATATTTTGTCCCGCGAATAAATCAAGGAGAAATGTCGGACTAATCTGTCTGCTTGGGCAGCTTGGTATTTGCCGGTAATTACGGAAGTCAACTCACATGACGATGACGGCTCCAAGAAATCCTTCCGACCGTGGGCACCATCGTTCCAACTGACCAGCGAAGCAAGCTGGTCTCCCCATCACCCCTGCTCCTGTTTAGCTTTTGGGAAATGAGCAGACTGTTGATAACTGTGCTCGTGGCTTTCGCAGCTGTTCTCGGTGGATTCTACCAGTTCAATCTGAGGCCGAAGCTCGTTGTGCTTGGACAAGGCCGGGTCATCGAGTCTGTAGGGAACACAAAATGCAAGGCGTACGCTGAGGCACAGGCATGCGAAAGTGAGTGTTGCTGCCTTCTTTTCATCCGGCGACCCTATGCCATCGTTCTAACGGTGCGCCAGAAATTGTGGTTCACGAGCCGACGGGGCGCGTCTACATGGCGTGCTCGACGCAGGAGAGCCGCACGCACTGGATTCCTGCGACCAACCGATTGAACGCGACAGGTAAATCGTCGTCGGACTACGTTGCCGTATTCGATCCTGCGACATCGAAGGTGACGCGCCTGCGCACCCAGGGGTTCAAGATCCACCGCGGCCTGAGCGTGCATGGGATGGACGTCGTGCAGTCGAAGCTCCACCCGCAGGACCTCCTCATCTACCTTATTAACCACCGCGAGCCTATGCCGCCGAAGAGTGCCTGGGAGGAGGGCCAGGACTCGGTGGTCGAGATCTTCCGGACACGTCCCGGGTCCGACGAGATGCATTATGTCGCGACGTTCAAGGACCCGGTTATCTCCACGCCTAACGATATTGTGGCGACTGGCGATGACAAGAGCTTTTTCTTCACGAACGACCATGGGTTCGTGAAGTCAGGCCTGGTACGTTATAACAGGAGAGCCTGGTAAAACCTACTCAAGAGACCCTGCATTACAGGCGAGACGGTTAAACTTTGACGCTTTCTTCAGTCTCACTTGGTCTAACGTCGGCTACTGCCACGCCGAAGAAGGGTGTAAGGTCGCTGTTAGCAACCTTCTGGGCGCCAACGGGATCACAAGAGACAAAGAAGGGAAGTACTTCGTAGCGAGTGTTAAATCTGGGCAGACGTATGTCTTAGAGCATCAAGCGGACAACACCTTGGTGATTACGGACGTTATCAAATTAGGTCAGGCGCCTGCAAGGACACGTAGCAACTCAGCTAACACAAACTTCAGACCGTCCTGTGGATAATCTGTCCGTCGACCAATCTGGAGCTGTCTGGGCTGCTGGTGTGTTGATGCATAGATATTCTCAGTACTCCCGTGAACTAATTGTGATTAAAGGTTTACCCAATGCCCTCCATACATCTAGAGTCCACTTCGCCGATCCTTCCATCAATTCGCCATCGTCAGCCCTTCGTATAACCCTCAACACTGGCCAAAGCAAGTATTTCGGTGAAAAGTATAAAGTTGAGAAGGTCTGTCTATGCTGTAAGTTCCCAGGAGTTGCCTCTGTCTGATCATACGTTCTCTCTAGATATTTGAGGACGCCGGTAATATCGCCTCTGGGACGACGACAGCGGCGTACGATTCTCGGAGGAAGAAACTATACCTCCACGGTAAATTCACTCTTATTTTAATGAGACAGGATACGGGTCTGATATTACGACACTTTAAGGAATTGCCGCACCACATCTGTCGGTCTGCGACGTGTAGCAGAAACTGAGAAGGGAAAATCGATGCGGGTGTAATGGTTCGAAGGGGTTTGATCTCGATTTAAAATCAAAATAAACTTTATCGCTCACGCATTACTGTACTATATAACTTAGCGAATCGAGCGACGACTCGTAGCATAAAACACGCTGTTTTCGCACGGACTGATTAAAACGTTCTTATCGAGAAACCGTCTTGAGCCATAGCTTGCTGCCGTAGTGCCTCCCGGGATGTCTTTGATCAGCACCTGTGGGCTTTTTCTGAGTTTTTGGAATGGATGTGGGCAGCCAGCTTCTCATTTTCCAATGAAGGAGGGAGGGCGCATGGACAGCATGAAACGAGCTATCCGTAATTTAGAATTCACAGCAAGCGATCGTCTGCCAATCCCTCGAGATCGACCCCGGGCCTTCAAACTACTGCAGTAAGAGCGGCAGGCATTCAACCACCCTTTCTGCGCGGTCCCCACGGGATGCAATGAAAAGAATGTAGACGGCTAGCGAGCTTGGTAAAGACCCTGCAGACGCTCCTGATTTTTTGATTTTTATAAAATTTTAATTTACAGATAGTTACATTGATTTGTAATACGACAATTCACAACTCTATTAAGCACTCTTAAGCGCCCGTAAATGCCTGTAGCATCTCTTCGCTCTTTCATCATCCTAACTTATCATCCTAGCTTATCATCCAGGTTTCAACCGCGACTAGAGTACATACACGTTCCCAAGGTGAAGTTAAATTGTTTATTTGGTAGAATAATGATTGTCCCACCACCAGCTTATAATGAAGCTACATACAGGGCAGAAAGGCGCAGCCGTTATGGATACAATATTGAATGAGTTGCAAAGATGCAGAAGTGCAGACAATGAGTGGGGGAAAGGCAAGACGGCCGTGTGCGAGATACATTAAAAAGATGACAAACCCATTATATAACAACTAACCCTATATCATATATCCCGAACCAAGTCCATTCGTCAAGGTCGTCAATTTCAAATTCGATTGTCAGTAAGTAGGCGAGAAGGGATTCTGTGTATGCACCGTCGCTCCGTACGCGTTCCCAGGCGTCCGGGGCTGTGGCTCAGGACCAACAGCCGCGTCGTCATCGAATGGCGTACGGAAGGGATCGACAGCAACCGACCCATGTCGTACATGCAACACAGGCGGTTGGCGAGAGGTACCCGCTGCAGGTCCACCAGGGACAAGCTTCTGCAGAGGCACGGAAGATGTGCGGTTGTGCGTGCGCGGATTGCGTAGTGCCAGCGTGTTTTCCGGAAGAAGTGATTCACGGCCTGCATAGTGCGGCAGAGCAGAATGGTAGTACGAAGGCACCCCGGATGGCGTAAGTGCGGTGAAAGGCGTCTGGGCGGCAGGGACGACCGACACAGCCGGTAGGGGTGCGGTTGGCATGCCAGAGTTTCCCATAGCGTCGCCGGCGCCGACATTACCGAGTAGTGTTGATGAACCGTACGCCGAATCAACCGGTCCCGCCGTGTTTTTGCGCACCAGAGGGCGCGGGCTCAGCGGCAACCCCGACATGCTACGCTTAGGCTTCGACTTCGGTCGCTTTCCTGCGGTGCTCAGACGATTAGGAAGCCAAGGCAGCACACGCGGCGGTCCAGGTGAGACAGACCACGCAGAAGGAGGAATGTTTTCCGCCCGAGGTGTACGAACAGGGACATCGCCACTGGCGGTAGGGAGCTGGTCACGCGCGACGTTCGCGAAAGCCGTATTCGCAGTGGTCGTCATAATCGTGAGGTTTGGTCGAGGGCGGGAATTAGCGCTGCTAACTGATGCACCAGGCGCATTCGCACTGTTGTCCTCTTCCTCGTCCGGGTCTTTTTTATTGAACGCATTGGTAAGTTTTCTCATCCAACCTTTCTCTTCTGTCTCGTCCTCTACGTCCGCTGCCTCAGCAGCTTGCATGCGCGCCCGCTCTTCATCACTGATGAAGCGCTCTTTGCCGGCCTTTTTTCCAATTGCAACTAGCTTCCTTGGTGGACTAATCTTTTTCTTTATTGATGCCTGTACCTGCGCTAGTGGGCCGTGACTCAGCTCATTAGCCTGACCGGAGCTCGTATCAAGGAGGCTGTCCCAGCTACGTTCTTGCTGGTGTCCGTCCGCACGGGACTTCGGATGCTGCCGACCTGTAGGCGAGCGCAAGTTAACAGAGAAGAAATCCTCCGGCTTTGGCATCACAGCTGGAGCAGAAGGTGCCACGTTCCTCATCACCTTTTCATCCTCATTCCTCTCGGTCCCAAATGCTGGCTCAGCGTCAGCCTTAAATGGTACGACAATTGAGGTAAAGGCGCGATGCTCCCGGCGGAACCTCCGTTGTTTTCGTGCCCGTATGACAGGCTTGGCATACGAGTGCCACAGGATAATGAACACAGCGATGAGAACAACAAGTAGCCACAGGCCGATGAAGATGCTGAACATTATACGCTCCAGCTTAATCGAGGCGATATATCGTGTGATGAGCTTTCCAACAAGCCCCGTTGAGCCATCAGAGCCATCTCCAACGGCAGCCTGCGAGATCGGCTGTGTGACCTCGTTCACGCTCGATGGCGAGAGTACCAACACCGAATCATTCACTTGCGGGATGTCAATTATGAGGTTGTTGTGGAGGAACGTAAGTGCTTCCTCGAGCGCCTCGATCTTGTTGCCAATAATACAGCGCACGAACTCCTGTATCGGATCCTCGAGTACTGTCCCATTAAATACGGTTTGGACGGCGTTCTGGATGTCTGAGTAAAACGTCACCAGCGTGTCGTTCAGTGTCGTTGTCGTGCCGTTGACCCATCCGAAAAGTCCGTCGTTGATTGTTGATTGCGTGGAATTGGCTAGACTATTGATTTGGTTCGCGTACGTGGCGGATTGATTAAACATACTCGCGTTGATCGATGTCGCAATTGTGTTCGAAAAGTCTGATACAGATGAAGCAACCTGTGACGAGTACTTTGCTTCAAGCGGCCGGATTGCGAGAAGCTGTAGCTCAACGGAGAGCAAACCGAGGAAGCCGATAAGGAAACATGCGAGTGCAGGCGGGTGGAATGAATAATGAAAGAACCATTGCAGATTAGTCTGTTGGGAAGGGGATAGTCGTAGCAGAGCAGAGAGTTGGTTCGAGATACGTGTCAGCAACGGATGCTGTTGGCTCCCCGCAAGAACGAGAAGATTATGATCCGTCATGTGCACAACTGGTGTCTCGCCATTCTTTGTCGCGTTGTTCATTGTCGGGTCCGTGATCCACGCTTGACGCGTATATTCAAGGTGCTGCTGCAAGCAACGCCACTTATACCACTCCAAGGCGCAATGGGCACCTAACAATAGCAATGCGAGTACAACAAGAATGACGATACCAATCTTTGTGATTTTGAGGAGATCGCGTCCCAGATTGTCTACCACGGAAGTGTCCATATCCCCGCAAAAGCTCACGGTCTGCTGTTCCGGAACAAACAATAACGACTCGTTGTAGTTCAATCCAGCGAACGTATTGTTGATGTCGGCCTTAAGATCTTCGAAAGGAGTATCCACACTACATATGCGGTGAGTCTCAATACTCTAGTTAGTTTCATAAAGGGGACCTACAAGTCTTGGATGGTGTTTCGTAACTGGTCCAATGTCGGTAAAGACGAGTTGAGCGAGGTCAGTGAGCTTTGGACGGACGATGGGAGGGTTACGTTCTCCAACGAGCTCAAGTCCGGAACGCTGAACTGCGGCGCCGAGATATTGGAGAACGGGTTGACATCGTTGATCGCATTTACGGCTGTCTGTATGGCAGAGTTTATAGATGTCACGTCGCCCTGTATGGACGTGCGAATGCTCGAGAACGTGCTTGTGAGGAAATTGTTTATCTGCATAATATAAAGTTTAGCGGCTCGACAGTAAGCCATGAAAAGAAAACAACACACATCCTGCACGGCTTCAATTAATATCGACAGTGCCCCACGGACAACAAGCTCGAGGAAGCAGAAAAAGGTCGAGCGATAAATGTCAATGGCGAAGTTAATGATAGCTTCCATAATCGTAAGTGAAAGCACGAGAGCAGCGCGCGCAGCGTTCATGGTGTCGTTCACAGCCGAGGCAATTTGCTTGTTCGTACTAATGGCCATATAGCGCGGCAGACTAGCAGCAACGGTGGCCGCCTTCTCCGCCGCAGAGCAGCTGGCTAATAATTCATTCTTCGCATCAGCTACAGAATCTTGGGCAGAGCCAGACGAAATCTGGAGACGAAAGGCGACGAAGAGTAGAGAAATGATTGGGTATGCGAGCCAAGTGAGAGAGAGAAGGTAGGGAAGTGTAAGGTAAGGCGTGAGAGTGGTTCCTTCCCGTGGAGAACGAGCAGACTCATAGATAGGCGGAGGAGACATCCACCGACGCGTCGTAGGAGAGATGGCAGACATAGCTCGACTCGACAAGCTATAGGGTATGCTTGAAGTCGACCGGCGACCACAGGACGAAGGAGAACGAGAAGGGGAAAGGACGAACGCGAGGAAGAGAGCGAAAGGGAACCAAAAGGAGACTGGCTAGGGCCTCCTTGCTTATAAGATAAAGTCTTTTGTATTTTCGAGGATAATCGAGTCTCATTGTTCTCGAGAACAATACGAATACAAAAGAGGAGACGGCACTCAGCCGCGGTAACCTCGTGGTGGCCCGACGCGCCACGGCCGGGAAACTTGAACATCGAGTTCCGGCAGGAAATTCAGGACCCTGTTATACAATACTTTGAGTTGTATATTCCCTGGATATTTAGAAGAAAAAAAGAATACCTAGCCAACTCCCGCCCGTGTGATGCATGGATAAAGGAAGATACGAAGCTGACCGTGTGACTCCTAGTCGCGTTACGTTGACTAGCCTGCACGTTTTTCCTTAACAAAAAGGTCGCAACCCGACCGCACAGCCTGTCAAGACAATCTGCGGCGAGCATTCCATAATTGCAATTCAAAGACACGTTCTGCCGAGAATTGCTGTGTGCGCCTGCGAGAGAAATGGAGAACCGGAGCCAAGGCAGAGCCTTGTCCTTTGTAACTCCATCACGAATGTCACAGTCACTTCCTTTTGGCTTCACTCGGCACGAGGACAAGAGGCCCGCCGACTAGTATGGCCTTTCAATGTACGCATTCATAATGCCTCTTATAATCTTTTAGCAGCAAGCATACGAGTCACCGTGGTTCGTTCCCCCTCTTTCTAAAAAGTATTCGCAATGGCGAAAAGGCGGGAGCGCTCTCAATCCCCTTCCGATGACCCTCACGTCCAGAAGCGCGTTCGAATATGCGATAGTCCAAGTCCGAGCGTCGAGAGACGTCCGATGAACAGTCTGACCATCCACGCCAGTCATCCGAGACCATCAAGACAACTTTTCATTTGCGGCGACGGTAGCTTTGGTCAACTCGGAATGGGCACGGACGTGATGGGTGAGCTCAGTCGACCGCGTCTGCATGCATGGTTTGAAACTGCCGTGCAGAGCAATGTGCTCGGCATGGATCAGGGTGCAGGTATCGAGCAGGCCTGCGCCGGTGGTATGCACTCGCTCGTTATTGACGAGGCAGGCGTGGTATGTCTGTATATCCGTCCTTCATGAAACGTCCGTTGACGATGTCTTTCCAATTACTCAGGTGTGGTCATGGGGCGTCAACGACCTTGCGGCCCTTGGACGCCAGACTACTGGAGTTCCCGACCCAGACGCACCTGGCCAGCTTGTTGAGACCAGTATTCTCGAGGCTCAACCCATGCCCGTGCGGAACTTAGTTGAAACCCGCTTTAGGGCCGTCCAGGTAGCTGCCGGCGATAGTATCAGCGTTGCTCTCAGCGATGAAGGCCTTATTCGGGCGTGGGGTTGTTTTCGCGTGCGTCAACATGATCTTCCCCGCAATCGTGAAGCTAATTAGCTTCATTAAGTCTACGGACGGTCTTCTCGGCTTCGACCACTCCGTAGTCGGGGAGCCCCAGTTGTATCCTGTGCCCCTAGAGTTACTCACGGAGAGTCGTTCAGTGCAGATCGCGTGTGGAGCAGATCACGTTCTCGCATTGACCCAGGAGGGTACGGTGTTTGGTTGGGGCAACGGTGAGCATGCAGAGCTCGGGCGAAAACTCGTTGAGAGACGAAAGAAGAATGGACTCATCCCAACGCGCCTTTCGCTCCGTCGCATTGTGTACGTTGCGGCTGGGGCTTACCACAGCTTCGCCATTGACGAGAATGGCATAGTCTTAGCGTGGGGACTGAACACCTATCGCCAGACGGGTGTCCGTTTCGAGGAGGATGAAAGCGGCGACAGGAACATCGTTTGGGTGCCTACGGAGGTAGTCGCATTAAGACCGGATAATTTAGGTGGCGGACGCCGTGTCATACAAATTTGTGGCGGAGAGCATCACTCCATCTTTCTCCTCAACGACGGTAGCGTCTTCGGCTGTGGACGATGTGACGCCTTTGAGCTCGGCCTTGCCGACGATCACCCAGAGGTCCTTGGGTTAGCAAATTCGAGCTCCTCAGCGTCTTCGCAAAGCGGCATGTCTGTCTCCGGTATCTCTGCGTTCATCGCGACGCCCACGCTCATCCGCTTCCCGCCGCCGCCGACACCGCTGGATCCCGACCCCCCTCTCGTGCCGCACGGAACCCCGTCAGCCCCAAATCCGATAGCGCGCATTTCTGCTTGCTCGCGGCACAATCTTGCTGTCTCACGGGCTGGGCACGCTTACGCGTGGGGTCTAGGCCAGGTAGGCGAGCTCGGACTTGGTGCTTCCACCGAGTTACAGCAGACGCCTCGACGTGTGCGCAGTCGTGAACTCGATGAGCTTCGTGCAGATAGACAGGGCTGGAAGTGGTTTGTCGATAATGTGGCTACGGGTGGGCAGCACAGCTTGTTCGTGGCGAGGATGACGGAGTAGTAATTTAATCAGAAGCTTGCCATCTCCTTTCCCCTTTTCATGCATCTATGAGTTCTTTGATCAATCTGCATTTGTAACATATCACACATTTTTTTTCATGACGATCTCTTTCTGTTCGACTTGTAGACACAATGAGTATTTTCTTCTCTTTTGGCCGCGGGTATTCATGACAACTCCTCATAATCAGTACATCCAAGTTCTTCTATTAGTTACCAATCCTAACCTACAACCGTTTCTGACCCTCACGATTTCTTTGCCTTGAACCTTCTGGGTCATCTGCGTTTCTTCAGTTTTCGCTTTATTCATAGTTTGTGACTATTTGTTCGAACTTCAGACAGAATGGTGCTTCAAAAAATTTATCGACGTGAGTTTGTTCAATCATGTCGGGTTTCTGGCATTGTCTGAGATGTTTAACTATCCAAATCTTATCAGTCCGAATGCTCTACCCTCAAACGGGTTGAGACCTCGCCAAGTCAAACGGATACACTGACCGGGCGAGGGATGAAGAAGAAGAACCTTTTCGCGTCCGTTGAGCGCTCGAGTCGGATATTCTGATGACATACACGAACACCCTCAATGATTTTTCTGGAAGAGATTGAGAGGGAGAGAACACAAGAAAAAAAATGTACACAGACGGCACTGGCAATCAATAAGCTCAGCCCAGAGTGCTGGCTACGGTCAAGGCGTTCAGGTTGCCAAACCAGTACTTAAATACATTCGCTTTTTCTTACAAATCTATACGCTAACAAACAGTAATAAGGCGCATTATTGCGAAGCCACAAAGATATTAAGCATAGCACAATACTTCGTATTCCTGGGAGTTTGCGTCAACAAGGTCGGCGAATTTTTTGCGGCTCAGACGGATAACACTTACATCAACTTTGACCTCCTTCTCCCCTACAGTGATGTAGGCCCCATCCAACTTCGTACTTGCCTTCCCTGGGAAAAGGCCCTCCTTACCACCACCTCCTATGCCCATAATCCCGTCTTTCTCCTTCGCTCGACCACGTGCAATTGCAAGGGTCGTCCCGTCGGCATCGTGGCCTCCCTCAATAGGTTGCGCGCCGAGATCGCTGATTGATAGGTGACCCTTGTGCGGGACCCACTTCACAGCCTTCGGGTCACCAACGAGGACATCGTAGTACTTAACCTGGACGGCCTCATAGTCATAGCCGAGGAAGGCTCCGACGTCAGGTCTGCACTTTCCGGTCACTGATCACGGTGATGATTAGGACAGGAAATTAAAACAGCTCGGGAGACCAGGACTCACAAAGACCGCCCTGTCAAACGCACGTTCGTCAGATCGAATCTACGGGTCAATGATAGTGCACTTTAAAAGACTCACATTGTGCGGTGCCCTCGCAATATACCATGGTTGTCCATCCTCTTCACCTCCAGGAATAAGGTCTTTCTTCACTTCATCGATATGTGCACTATATACCCAGGTTGTCGGCGTCTTTGGACCCTCCTTTAGGAATAGCTCCGTCTTTTCGTTGGACGTGATCATCCAGTTTTGGATATCCCATGCCTGCGCATGCATCCCTTCGCCCTCCTTTTCGTGCTTCCTGTGCACGTAGTAAGCGCCGCCTGCGATTGCGGCGAGGCCGATAACAAGACCTCCAGCAATCTAACAGACGCAACTCTTGAATACCTCCCTTGGGGATACGAACAAGCTTGATAGTATAACACGCACCAGTGCATGTCTCTTCTTATCGTCGAGCTCGTGCCACCTCTTCTGGGTATCTTCCTGTTCCACCCTCACGCCATTATGGGCGGTGTATGCCACGCCGTATGGTGGCATGCCATTCGCACCGTATGGAGGCGGGTATGCTGGGTTTGGGGTATAGTTTCCAGGTGGTCCACCGTATTGACCGGCGTTGGCGTATGCCATATTGGGAGTGGGATTGTTAGGATGCGCGCCGTACTGACCAGGAGGAGGATATGTCATGTTTGGGGGAGGGCGTTCGCCATACGAGGCGGAATTCCCGTACGCCATGTTGAGAGGAGGAGCCACGGCGACGTATTGGACGGGGGGTGGTGTCTGGACTACGGGACACCGAAGAAGATTAAGTTGCTGTCAACATCACGTTCGTTATATTTACCTGGCTGAACGAAACCCAGCCCCCGTAGGAGGCTGAGGTGACGGTCCATTATTCCCTCGCGTCCTCTGAACCCCCCACGGCGGTCCATGAGTCTTTCACGGCCTCCCACGAACGCCTCACGACGGTCCATGAACGCATCGCGGCGGTCCACGAACGCATCACGGCGGTCCATGAACCCTCCAAGGAGGCCTACGAGCCCTGCGCGGCGGGTTTCGGGGTAAGCCGGGGGAGAGTAGGCGTAACTCCTCGCATCGTGAAGGTATATCCAAGACTGAGGGTCTTGAGCAGGGCAATATTCAAGAGATGAAGCATGACCTTGGGCACTGCTATATATTTTGCCTGCAGGAATTGTCAGGTCCCGCGTATGATGCAAATGGGCATCTCTGCTATTCACCTTGGTATTCGACCATGTCTCCCCGTCTGTACTGGATCTGGTCGGGGCGCCATTCTCCTCTGGACATTTTGCAATGGGTGAGGTCAAAATAAGCGGGGCGAAGTGGAATTGGTGTTGGTCGTCTTCGACTCGCTCTATTTTATAGAGTAGTTAACACGGCACCAAACAACCGCATTCCATCACTCATATGTCGTCGTCGTAAGTTAACATCAGCGCTCGCACATGATGCCAGGTACCAAACCAAAATAGAGAGCCGTGTCCGAGCGAGGACACGTAATGGAGAGCACTGCTTCTTTACGAGCGATGAACACCGCGGTACGCAGGTTTGGAGTAAAAGTACAGCCTAACACACCAGAAAGGGCATATTTCTATTGTCAAGGGGAAGATGAGCGCAAGATCTTCAGGATGCAGCTCAAGCGCGAGCTAACCTTAACTTTGTATGGGCGATAATGGTGTTGCCGAGCACAGCACGCCGAAGATGGCCGTATCGAATAGTTTGCCGCGGTGGGTTCATGACAACATGATGATTTTGAAAGTTTGAGCATTGGGTTTGCATTGAATTTGCATTTGATTTGCCCGACAATCTTTCTTTTTGTAACTTGAAGTTCCGCGACTCGGAATAGATGTATTGTCGTCACGTGGTCGATTCGCGTCGTTTCGAAACGCGATAATATGATAATATCGCCCACTGCCTGTGCCCGCCGCTGCCGCGCCCGAAGAACGGCACAACCAACATCGACGTCCCGCGCCTCCTGGAGCATGCTATACAGGCAGGAGCTCTCTCGCCTTCTGTTCGTTTGAGGGAACGGTCTCCTTCAGATGCCGGCGGGAGAGAAGACGAACAAGGGCTCTGCGGAGCGAGTCTGGTCAAGCGGAACGCTCTGTGTTGCAGTTTTCTCTATGCTTGTGTGGTAGACGGTGCGGCTGCGGACGTTTGAAGGGGCGTGACGCCGGTGCTTGGGCGATACGATCTGGGCGGGGTCCGCGATTCGATTGTGGCTTTGGCTCCGTCACGTTCTCCAGACTTAGCAACCCGCAATTCAGAGGACATTCTGCAGTTTCTGAAGACGAAGGCCAACTCTCCATGCTCTATGATAGCCCTACGCACTTCTTCGAACCTGTTTGAGCGTCCAATCGTTCCTCCGTTCTCTGTTCTCACTGGCGGTGGGGAGCTGTCAGTGACGGGCTCGCCTGCATGCCCTCCGCGAAGGCCTTTGTTCTCGGCCCACAACAATCCTCAGGACTCTGTGTTTTTAACCTTCATCATCCTGTGCGCTCCTCCCGACTTTCGTCGGAAATCGTGCCTTTGATATTGGTAAAGGCATCCGCTGTCTGCTTTCGTCTCAGCTCAAGGCTGCGTTTCTCACCACTGCTCCTTCGTGAGGGGATACCCGCATAACGATTTCGCACTATACTACAAAAGACCATACGAACAAATGAACTCAAGAGTGTAAATTTTCAAGCCCAGCTGCCGACCCTTGTTTACAGGGACTTTGTCTTACATCACCTCTTGTGAATGACCATTAAGACACGCAAACCATGCTCTGACTTCGGAGACGCATGTGCTGGCTACCTTTATCGTCATCGATGAACTACACTACGATACACACGTGGTTAGCGCGGCACAGCGTAGCCTCCGACTCCTGGCCGCCCCTGCGTTTTATCGTGCTTGCGTCGCTGGTCATTCCATAGCTTATGTCTGCTAGCTCAGCGCGGTGAACGTCCGCTAGCACAAAAGCGGTTAAATACGCCTGACTTCTCCTACAAATACGTACAACAACAACAAACGGTAAATTTACGCGCATCTTACGAAACCACAAAAATGTCAAGCATAGCACAGCACTTCGTATTCCTAGAATTTCGCACGGACAAGCTCAGCAAATTTTATCGCGGCTCGAACATATAGCACTCACATCGACTTTGACCTCCTTCTCTCCTACGGTAATGTAGGCCCCGTCCAACTTCGTACTTGCCTTCCCTGGGAAAAGGCCCTCCTTACCACCACCTCCTATGCCCATAATCCCGTCTTTCTCCTTCGCTCGACCACGTGCAATTGCAAGAGTCGTCCCGTCGGTATCATGGCCTCCCTCAATAGGTTGCGCGCCGAGATCGCTGATCGACAGGTGGCCCTTGTGTGGGACCCACTTCACAGCCTTCGGGTCACCGACGAGGACATCGTAGTACTTAACCTGGACGGCCTCGTGGTCATAGCCGAGGAAGGCTCCGACGTCAGGTCTGCACTTTCCGATCACTGATCACGGTGATGATTAGGACAGGAAATTAAAACAGCTCGGAAGACCAGGACTCACAAAGACCGCCCTGTCAAACGCACGTTCGTCAGATCGAATCTACGGGTCAATGATAGTGCACTTTAAAAGACTCACATTGTGCGGTGCCCTCGCAATATACCATGGCTGTCCATCCTCTTCACCTCCAGGAATAAGGTCTTTCTTCACTTCATCGATATGTGCACTATATACCCAGGTTGTCGGCGTCTTTGGACCCTCCTTTAGGAATAGCTCCGTCTTTTGGTTAGACGTGATCATCCAGTTCTGCACGTCCCATGCTTGCGCATGCATGCCTTCGCCCTCCTTCTCGTGCTTCTTGTGCACGTAGTAAGCACCGCCTGCGATTGCAGCGAGGCCGATAACAAGGCCCCCGGCAATCTAATAAAGGCAGCTCTTGAATATCCCTCATATGAACAGACCTGATAGGATAATACGCACCAGTGCATTCTTCTTCTTGTCGTCGAGCTCATACCACTTCTTCTTGGTATCTTCCTGTTCCACCTTCATGCCGTTATGGGCGGTGTATGCCACGCCGTGTGGTGGCATTCCAGTCGCACCGTACGGGGGCGGATAATTGTGTCCCATGTTGGGTGGCCCATTTCCTGGTCCTCCCGGACCGTGCTGGTATGCCGCGTTCGGGGGATAGTTTCCTGGTGGGCCACCGTATTGCCCAGGGTTGGCGTACGCCATATTGGGAGGGGGGTTGCCAGGGGACGTGCCGTACTGACCGGGGGGAGGATATGCCATGTTAGGGGGAGGATATCCGCCATACGGGGCGGGATTCCCGTACGCCATGTTGGGAGGGGGATGGGCCACGGCGATGTATTGGGCAGGCGGTGGAGCCTGGACTATAGGACATCGGAGAGGATCAGATCGCTGCCAACATCACGTTCACTATATTTACCTGGCTGAACAAAACCTAGCCTCTGTAAGTGACTGAGGTGACGATCCATTATCCGTTCGTGTCGTCTTTCCCCGCGTTCCTCGCGACGCTCCATTCGCCTTTCGTGGCGGGTGGCGGGGTAAGCCGGCGGAGAGTACCTGTAAGTTCTCGCATCGTGAAGGTATATCCAAGAATGAGGGTCCTCGGCAGGACAGTATTCAAAGGATGAAGCATGGCCATGGATATTGCTATACATTTTGCCTGCGGGAAGTCGTCAGATCCAATGCATGGTAGAAGCAGGTGCCCGGGCCAATCACCTTGGTATTCGACCATATCCCCCGGTCTGTACTCGACCTGGTCGGAGCGCCATTCTCCTCTGGACATTTTGCAGTAACTAAGGTTGGTGAAAAGTGGAACGATGGAATTGGTGTTGACAGCATTCGACAAGCTCTATGTTTTATACAGCAGCCAACACAACACCAGACAACCACGTTCCGTCGCTTATATGTCGTCCTTTACCATCGGCGCTCGCACATGTCATCGGGCATCAAACGGAGGTAAAAGTGCTATGTTCTCGCTCAGCCATATATGGTGGAACACTGCTTCTTGAAAGGCGATCGGACACTGCATTAGCGGGCTCGGAATAAAGTGCGGAGCCAGTACACCAAAAAGAGAAAATTCCTATTACCAAGGGGAGGATGGGCGCGAAACTCAGTATGTGTGTTATTGTGCGTTGCCGAGCACAGCACGCCGAAGATGACCGTATCGAATACTAGCAGTTTGCCACGAATTCTCGACTCGGAGAACATGATAGTTTTGAGAGGTCTGAGTATTGAATTTCTTCGACACTGGCGTTTGTGGAAATATGTTATTAGTAAGGTATATGTCAGCTCGCGGTGATCCTTTTCCCTATTTTGCAGTCCACACCATAAACTGTACAGTCGGGCGCATATAGTCGCGCCCGAGGCATCCGCGCACCTCAGTCCTTTTGACCCGGGCTGAGGTGAGCGTCTTCTATTCTTCGTATAAGCGCCCGTATATTGACGCCCATATATTAGATCTTTGTACAGGTAGCTAACTACATTATAGAGTCCTTTTGACCCGGGTTGAGATCTTTGTACAGCGTTGCTGGGGATAGAAAAGGATTGTCTTTACTACTACCTCCGTGGTTCCAACTTGAAGTTCAAGTTGTGCAAGGCATTGTTGCGCTTCTTCAATTGTTGCGCGCTGCGCTTGAACGCGATGAGTTTACGTAATTAGCGAGTAACTGGGACTAAAATAAAAGGTTGGATCTACGTCCACCTCGACCAACACCATCACTGAACGACTCGTACTCAAATTTTGCAAAGGCTCACTGAATCAAAGACATGCCTCCATTACAATATTGGAAATGAATGTACTTTGGCCGGATGTCTGCGGCATTCTTTTTTGTACTGTCGCGTGACCTGAAATAGAAGCGTGTTCATCACGTGTTTTAGTCGCGTCCTCCCCCATCGGACTCGGGACTCAGAGCATGCATGATACTAAAGCGATGGACTGATATACTGTATGCTTAATATGCGTCACGCATCATCTGATAAGGGAACGAGGGCCTTCAATTACGGAGCTTCACTGTCATTGGTGAAATCCAAATACGTAGAGTTAGTACAGCCAGTGATTCGGAAGTATCACTATCGAGCCGGAAATGATGAAATATGCTCAGTCCAGAAGGAAAAATATAGGACTGAGGTGCAAGGAAAATTTCTTCGGACTATATGCATCGTCCGAAGAAGGAACTACATTACTAATGATTACCAATCGCATTCAAGCTGGAAAATATTAGTAAACGCTAACAGGAAATTCGGGACAGTCGCAATATTAATCAAAGCGCACGGACGTTCGGGAGTGTGACATGGCGGGGAGCGAACCCTTATCCACTACTTCGAACTTATAGTACGCTCCAAATACTAAGTAACTCGAACTCGTAGTACTTCTGTGACTGTTGACCACGACTCTGATCCACTGGCAGTACATCCAGTTCTCTCAGGTCATGGGGTCTTCGACTCGGAGCTCTCAAAGAAACCTGGAACAGTGTTTGGCGCATGAATACAGCATATAAGCATCTGGACTCAGACCGAAGTTGAGATGTGATTAGTGTTGGAGTTATATGACATAACAGCCGAATGCGGAGTTTAGTAAGCGCATCCCTGTTTGGGATCGCGCATATAGTCCGATGTAAAATTTCATGCACCTCAGTCCCATTCTTTTATTTGTGGACTGAGGTGAGCATCTTATGGTCTCTTTCATATGTTTTATATCTGACTAGGAGTAGCATTATTTCTTACAGGTAGTTTTGAATATAAAGAGTCCCATTCTTTTATTTGTGGACTGAGCATTATTTCTTACAATTAGGGGTGGTGATAGCTGTGAACTTCCTAGTCCCACCGCGGCGTAAGTAATATCGATCTTCGCGCATAGATGCTAATACCCTTCGAAGACCAGCGAGAGATATAGGAGGTTATTAATTTGAAGGTAGGTGACACCGTTTCTCAATTGACACGCTTCCACCCCTATTCAGGGACGGAATGTAGTGCGAAGGTGTTTTAGCGTGATGAAATCTTCCGACAAGACGGAAATATTTCAATCTCCAGCATGCAAGACAGCAGACCAAGTACGACCAGTGAGGAGCCTCTCAGCCGTTCAGCGCGACTCGAACCAAGGAAGACGTCCAATAAAGGCATCCAATATATGGCAAGAGCTCACCGTCTTTGACTTTTACGCGTATTCACGCACCCGTCTGAGTCCGCCCCCTGACCACGATCTCGCCGTGTATTTAAAACATATGATACAATACATTGAACCTGACGACCTTCCCATAGCGTAATAAAAAAATCTCCATACAAACGACTGTCAGTGTACACCCAAAGAGCAAACGGGAAAAAAATGTACGGCCGGCGTCAAGTCAAAGAAGGACGTGTATTAAACCCGGATTGGATCTATCTACCTTTACGTCTAGGTGGTGCTTTCTATACGAACAAAAACAACACATGCGTCAGCGAATCCATAGTGCACGAACTTGATTTGAGTTATATGCAAACTGCAGACGAACTTTGTCATCTTGTCCATAATCGCGTTCTTCAGTACTGGAACGCCTCCGACGGAATGCTTGCCGCGACCGACGATAACCTGGAGTTCCTTCCCCCCTCGCTGCTGGAGAGCGTACAAGGCCTTCTCCGTCTGTCGGACAGCCTCTAGTACTTTGAGGTGGTGCACGTCGATCCTCTCTGCACTATGCTCCGTGTTATTCGCTTAATAAGAAAAGAGAAAATATACAAATGAGAAACAGCCTTAAAGCAAGAGAAAACTTTTCTCACCTAGATAGAACCGCCTCTCCGCCTTCCGATGCAACTTCTTCGCGCTCTCCTCCATATCCTCAATCTCGAACCCCAGCGCGAATGCCCGCGCGTGGTCCCCCGCCGCCTGCGCCTGCCGCCGCTGCACCCGAAGCGCGGCACAGCTGGCCTCGACGTCCCGCGCCTCCTGACGCAGCTGCTGTGCGCGCAAGAAGACACTCGCTTTCGGCCCGCCTGAGAGGACGCTCTCCTCTAACGTTTGGGAGAAGACGAACGAGGGCTCTGCGGGACGGGTCTGGTCGAGCGGGATGGAGGACGGGCCTTCGTGTCGGTCTTCGACGTCCGCGCGGGCGTGGCTGCGAGCGTTTGAAGGGGTTCGACGCCGGCTCGGGACGGGGGAGTAGGGCCGTTCTGAGCGTTCGTGTATTTCTTCTACGAACGCTGGGGTGACGACTACTTCTTCCTCTTCCTGCACGTCTAGCTCGAGCGTGTTCGTGTCCCTGCGAGAACGCCTTGACTCCCTCGATCGGCCTCTGCTCCGAGTTGGGGAAGGGATCGGGGCCGGTATCGGGCTTGGGTGATACGATCGGGGTGTGGTTTGCGATTCAACCGTAACTGATTCGTCGATTAGGACTTTGGCTTCGTCTTCGAACTCGGCGACTTGGAACTCGGAGGACCTCCTGCGATTGTCGGAGATGAAGATGGACTCTCTATGCTCTGAGGTAGCTCTACGCTCCTCTTCGAAGCCGGTTGAGCGGGCGAAGTCGCTCCTCCGTTCTCTGTTCTCTCCGGCGGCGGAGGGCTGGCGAGATCGCCTGTAAGCGCTTCGCGAACGAACGCTGTAAACCTCGGGTTCGTTCATCACGGAGTAATCGTTGAATTCCGAGAGGACGCTGCCCAACCGGGGAGGAATAAACGCAGCGGGATCGCCTTCCGACGTTTCCTCGCTATTAACAACACTAGCACCGCGCTGCGGTCCTTCCGAGAGCATCCCGTCCTCCGGGGACTGTTCGCGCTCCTCGTCAATATGGGACGTTATTCGGACAGACATGCCAGCTTCTGCAGCCGGGGGAATAGTGATCGTCGTCATGTCGTTCGAGTAGTCTATCACGAGTTCCGGCTTGGGAGAAACAGGGCGGGAGGGAGCCCTGGAGGCCGTCGACTGGTGTACACTCTCCGTAAGCGTATGTCCCAGCGAGTTGTTCATGTTCATGCGGGGCGTCGTGGTGCTCTCGGATTTCTCAGGCGACCGCGGGACCTTGACGCTGCCTCCGACCATCCTCATATAGGACTCTGCAAACTGCTCCGTCATACGCGCAGATGCGGCCGAGCGTCCGTTCCCTGGCAGAGGCATCCCCCGCGAGCGGAACTCGGAAAAGGGGGGCAGGGCGGTGATGGGCGTGATGACCTCCGGGCCAGCGGCGGCGACGGAAGAACCGCGTCTGGTGCTGCGTTCGGGAGGAGAGACGGACGCAGGTGTGAATGCTGCTCTGGAGGAGTTTGCGCGCGAGCGCAAGTGGCTCTTGGTGCTCTGGGAGACGCGCGAGTGCGAGGTCTCGACTTCGCGGATGATTTCTTCGGCCTTGATTGTGGGCGAGGACACACGCGAAGAGTTGGAGGGAGGTTGCACATCGATGTTGATTGCTGTGTAGATGGAGGAAGCGGGAGGTGGGAGCGGGAGCGGTTCGGGCGACTCGGATGGTTCGGGTTGGCGATGGACGCTGGTGCTGACGCTGTCCCTGCGGGACCTCCGTCTGTCGGTGGTCACAGATATCGATTGACGCTGGGTCTTCGCCTTTTCCCTTTCTCTCTCCTTCTCTTTCTCCTTCTCCTTCTCCTTCTCCTTCTCCCTCTGCTTGATCCGCTGGGCCGCAATCCACGCCGACGTCGTAGTCGTCCTCGAGTACTCCTCGTATATCACCGTCACATCCTCCGAAAACTCACTCAACACGACCGACGAATCGAAATCATCAACGATCTTCATCGAGCGGAGCGTCAAGCCCGCGACGCCAGCGTCCTCCCACAGCGCAGGCAGCGCATCCGCGAGGAGGATGCCCAGGACGGCGCCAAGTGCAAGAGAGAACGCGCGGAGTGCGCTTCCCCGGAAGAAGATGTCGAAACACACGCAGAGGGCGAGCTCGAGGAGTGTCGCTGGTTCGAGGAGTCGGTCGGAGCGCCATGCGCGGTGCACGACGATACCGTCCCAGATACCGAGGAGCGCGCCGGCGGTTTTGTCGTTTTGCGGCCCGCAGTAGGTGTTGATGAAGGCTCGGAAGGCGGCATCGATCCCGAGGGAGATTGCCGTGTCTAGCGACATCGAAGAGCTGAGGATGTCTGCGCTGGTAGTGCCCAGCACCGATGCCGGTGAAGCAGAGAATGCCCTGCGGAGTGCGGACAGCAGCGTCTGCGGTATCTGGACTCGGCGGCCTCAAGGAGGCATCACATTCCCGCCGGAGTTCTGATGGCCCTCGTGAGGCGTACACGTTTTCTCAGAGCGTACTAGGTCCGAAGCATCATTATTCGCGTTGGAAATGAAGCAGCGAATTTCAGTGAGAATGTACGATACAAGCAGTAGCTATCTGGACTGAAGTGAATGTCAAACCGTGTATGGTCCTTGCCGAAAGTGAGAGGATAAGCGAGGAGTTGTTGACGTTATAGATCTTGCCTGTGTAGTGAATCTCGGAGTTTTTCCCGGTTAACTCAGACGTGATTTATTTCACCGAAGGCAACTAAAGTCCATAGCTAGCGAACAGTATCATGTGGAGGGCTATCTGTGCACATCAGACACGCATAGTCGGTGAGCCAGAGAGCAATGGTATCTCCACCGTCGGATAGCACCTTTGCAATGGAAGGGACGCATTAACTACTCCCGGAGACGTCCGGCTAGTCAGCAAACGTGAGAACAACATACCATTCCGGGGAAATATACGTCAGAGTCAAACCGCGGCTAATACACGCCGATTCCACGAGGCGAGCAGCAGCGCGTCACAGTCGCGCCCTCGACGGAACCTCTCTCGCAGGTACGTGTCGTGTGCCTCGTACAGTATAAACAGGCCGCTAACAATTCAGATAGATAATGTCTTCTAAGACCGGTGAAGCAAAGCCGCTCCCGCTCGGCGATACCCTCCACGACCTCGCCGTACTTCGCGCGTCGGATATCGACTTATCCGCGTGTCTGACCCCTGAACCAGCAGATTCAAGCCCATCCACAAACCAGCAGGACGAGCAGAGTCGACTGGTGCAGCGCTCGTTCGACTACGTGCGCGACGCGAGAGCGGCGATGGCAATTCTGCACCGAGGACAAGTGGACGCCCAGGGTGCGAGGGTAGACCAAGTGCGAGGCGGATTGGAAGACATCTTAAGCGGAATAGACCCTGGTCCAGATATGGCGTAATGCCCAGCCACTCGTCTACTTTTTTGTTGCTCGTGTGCCTTTAAATTTTGCTATTCGATTTAATTTTCCATCCGCCGAGGCGATCCAGTATCGTGCCGACGTGTAAATACAGTTTAGCGAAAAAGATAGAAAGTGAAGAAGAGCACCGGTAGAATGTGACGAACAACGAGGCGTCAGTGCTGCCTACAAAAGCGTGTCACACACGGCACGTTGTTTATTCACGACCACGACCTTCACGACCCTCCCCCCGACGATTAGATTCCTCCCGCGACGCCCGTCGTCCTCGAGTCTCGTTCATCACCGTGCCCATGTCGACAACGGCAATGCTGGCACAGGACGAGCCCCTCGTGGCCCTTTTTGCCGTAAGACTCGCGTTTCCTGTGGCCCTGCTCGCCACCTCCCTTTCCCTTCTTGCCGTCAAGCCCGTGCATAATCCTGCGTCACCTTCGCCTATCACCTCTGTTGTAGTTGCTGTAACAACTCCCCGCAGGTCCTTGATTCTTTCCATTTTATCCTTAGTGGCGTTGGCCTATTTCCTCGACGGATTTGCGCTTGTCCTACATTCTGTCTTGACTAAAACCTGGCAAGGAACGCCTCCTCACAATTGGTGGCAATCTCAATGGAGCGGTTTGGAAATTGAAGCGGTCGGCGGGCTTCTCGCCGCGGGTTTGCTTGCTATTGTCGGCGTTTGGAAGGAGTCGCAGGGTGTAGCAGTGTGGACTATGAAGCGTCCGAGGTTCTGGGCGGCTTTGGCAGTTGTCGGTACAATCGTCGAAGTGGCTCTTATTGCCTCTTCGGTGGACTTCTACAGCAAGCGTACGTCTTGATTAAGCACTATATCTCGAGCATATTAACAGCATCTTATCTTTCATTAATTCTATCTAGCGTCGCCGGGTATTCCTGAACTGCCTCGATCTATAAACTTCGTGATCCTTCTCCACTCGCTCTTCCCTCTTTTGCGTCTATTGGTTCTCATTCCTCTGTACCCTGCGCTTGCCTTCCCGCGCGTAAATTACGTCCCTGTCTCGGAGGTTCGTCAGGCCGATGGCAACATGAACGGTATCGCAGCTGTGGAAAGTACGAGTTTGTTGGCTCCTCCGGAAGATGGTCCTTTGGCCAGTCAAGGTTCGAATGTGGAGGCTGTCAATGGTCAATCAGCCTACGGGACCTTCAGGCCTTCTCGGTCGCTTGCACCAACTACCGGCACGACTACTAGGTCGCATACTCCTGCACCCAGCGAGGCCCAGGACGTCCTCACTGTGGGTTATCCCATGCCTCCTGGTTTATCAATTGGCTAACTGAATTGGTTTTGCGATTCAGTCCCTGAAGGCGTCATCTTCTGCAAAAAAAGTTCAAGCTGAGGCAGTGAAGATCGAGAGCGCGACCTGGGGAGACTTGTACCGCCGTATCAAGAGACTCGCCCCGTACCTTTGGCCTAAAGGCAGTGTCTGGCTGCAATTCCTCGCGGTATGTTGGAGTCCAGTTTTGTAGAAGCTATGCGATTGACCGCTTCGTTCGTCAGCTGCTTTGTGTGCTTGTGCTTCTGGTGGGACGGGTTGTTAACGTCGCGGTCCCCTTGGTATTCGGTGCTATTGTGGACATCTTTGAGAAGCAGTTTGGATCCGGTGCTCCTGCTCCGCAGACACAGTCATTCTGGCCCTTCCTTCTGGCCTACGTTGGTCTTCGCTTCTTGCAGGGAAGCGGCGGACTGGGCGCCTTACGCGATGTGAGTTTTATCCAGTAGGTAACATCTGTGTTCGAATGTACTAAACGACATGATCTAGACCTTATGGGCTCCCGTCATGCAATATTCCGACAGGGGTATGTTCGGTGTATGCGTATGTTCGTTAAAATTTAAGTGCTAATCGTGCGCGCAGAAATGTCCCAAATGACCTTCAACCACCTTCTTTCGCTTTCGCTTTCATTCCATATGCGCCGGAAGACCGGCGAGATTCTGAGAATCCTTGACCGCGGTGCTGCCATTAACCGCATTATCGAGCTTCTGTTATTTAACATTTGTCCCACTTTCATCGATATATTCGTGGCATTGGGTGTTTTCGTGTGGAAATTTGACTGGGAGCTCGCCGTTCTTGTTGCATTTGTGATGTTTGGATATGGTGAGTCGCGATCCGTCTGTACAGCTCGGGGATCTATCTGACACGAATTATAGTTGCCGCAAGTGTTAGTATCGAAGGATACGTCTGGTATTTTCAATCGGCTCATGCTTGTTTGTAGATTTCTTTGACCTCATGGCGTACGCGCATTAGGAGACAGATGAACGACAAAGATATCGTACGTCGTTTGCTTACCAGTTATTTACTATAGTGCTGATGCAGGCGCAGATTACCCGTGGCATTCACACTGATTGCCTGCTTAACTACGAGACTGTTAAATACTTTGGTGGGGAAGCATTCGAAGGTGAACGTTATGCCAATGCGATCAGAGACTACCAGTCGCTGGAGTATCGCGTGATAGGTATGTCTTAAAGCAGATCTAGTGGCTTCACCGCTAAATCGGCTCCATCGTCCGGTTTAGTATCCCTCAATCTCCTCAACCTAGTCCAGAACTTAATGATGGTGCGTTGAGAGGTTCTATTCTCTCGCGGTTGTACTGATATTCCCGTTATCGCAGGCAATCGGCTTCCTTGTTGGTGGTATTATTGTAGCGCTTCGCGTTACTAGTAAGTTGTCAAGTCCGAGCGAATTTGTTATCTTCATAATATACTTGGGACAGGTAAGAGAACAAGTTTATTTCGCCATGCTTTCGGGATAAGTTAAAACTCTGTTTTTAGTTGTATGGACCCCTCAACCAGCTCGGCTATGTGTACAGGTCGATCAACACAAGCCTGGTTGATACCGAGCGCCTTATGAAACTATTGGAAGAGCCAACAGAGGTAAACGATAAGCCGGGCGCTCCCGACTTAATTGTTGATGATGGAGAGATTGAGTTTGGTAAGCTTAATGATTAAAGCCAATATTAGAGCCTCACTGACTCATCTATTGAATGCAGATAATGTGTCCTTCTCATACGATGACCGAACAACCGCTCTCAATGGCGTCTCATTCAAGGTTCCGAAGGGCTCTTCGGTTGCGCTGGTAGGCGAGTCCGGTTCTGGAAAATCAACCATTCTTCGTCTCTTGTACCGCTTCTACGACTTGAAAGAGGGAGAGGGCAGGATCCTCATTGACGGGCAGGATGTCCGCGATATCACCCAGCTTTCCCTGCGCAAGTCCATTGGTGTCGTCCCGCAAGATTCTGTCTTGTTCAATGCAAGCATCTCGTACAACATAGGGTCAGTAAATACTTTCTGATCAGAAGCCAGCTGTACTGAGGCTTCCATTACAGTTATGGCAAATTTGGAGCTTCCCACGAGGAAATCGAGGCTGCCGCAAAAGCAGCGCAGATGCACGATAGGATCATGTCCTTCCCTGACGGATACGATACTAAGGTCGGCGAGCGCGGAGTACGCTTGAGCGGCGGCGAGAAGCAACGTGTGGCTATCGCCCGAACTCTCCTTAAGAATCCTCCAATTCTATTACTTGATGAGGCAACTAGGCAAGTTTGAGTTCCGTGCTGAGGTTTCTGGAACTGAACGTGTTGATCACAATTTCCTTTTCCATAACCGCGGAATCTAGTGCGTTGGACACGTCGACTGAAAAGGACATTCAAAAGGCTCTGCAAAACCTTGTACAGGGCCGCTCGTCATTGTCAATCGCTCACCGCTTATCCGTAAGTGAAAAGGCTTTCGTACATTCCGGCAGAGGCTTATCGCGCGATTGTTTCTCAGACTATTGCTTCGGCGGATGTGTACGTAACGTTTCTATATTTCAATTCAACTAGTTCCTTGGCAAGAAACTGAGTCTTGTATTTTTGTTCTTTCTAGAATATTGGTACTCAAGGATGGCCAGATCGTAGAACAGGGCAATCACCGCGAGCTTTTGGAAAAAGATGGCGTCTTTGCGTCCATGTGGGCGGACCAAATCCGAGCGGAGGAGCCGCAGTTTGCGCCGTTCAGTGGCAAGCAAGAGGTATCTGGGTATGCTGTGGAGTCCGCTAAAGCCGCCGACACTGAGGAGCCAACCACTGGTTCTACCGAATCCGGGCCTGAACCCGTACCTGAGCCTTTGGCCAAAGAAGAGGATGCTACAGCCCAGACTGCTCCGGACTCTGAGGAACGGATAGCTGCTGTTTCCGCCGAGATGGAATCGAAGGACGGCACGACGGATACGTCGTATGCCGCTGTCGCCGCCACGGAACCTACCGCAGATGCGTCTGTTATTGACTACGCGCCGGTTTCCGCTGTTGCATCCGAAGCTCCTGTGGCCTTCCCATCCTCTGAACCTGTTGCCTTCCCCAGCGAGCCTATATCATTCCCTTCGTACGACGAATCACCTGAGCCCGAGCGTGAGTCAGAATCCGCGGCCCAGCCTGTGGCAGCGGCGGCGGCGACAGGAGTTACATTCGACGACAGCGTGCAGTTCCCAAGCTCGCGGAGTGGAACACCTGACCCATCGGGGGACACGAAGCGGAAGCGAACTGCGTCGCAGAACTTCCAGCGTTTCGCTCGAAGGGTGTCGCTCGTGGGACGCCGGCAGGGATCGTTCCCGTCTGCTGCGAGCCCGCCGATGAAAGCGGATGAATTGAAGGGAAGGGTAGCCAGGGACGGCTCGGGCAACGACGACGGGAGTGTGCGGGGCGAGGGGAGTGCGCGGGGCGAGGGTGAGAGTCCTGCCGGGAGCATCAACGAGGGAAAGAAGGTGCCGAAGGACAAGCGAGAGAAGCTGAAGAAACGATTCTCGATTGGCAAGTGAGGGAGAGGATAGCCATTCATTCCTGATTTGTGTTTACGACCGTGACGACCAATTCCTGTTATTTTTCCCCCTTGTGTTTCTTTTCCCTCTCTTGCCCGCATGCATGCATTTGTCGCTTCTATTTTTCTTTCGCACAAGCCTCGGATAGTCAGTAGCAGAGTTTTAGTGTAAGTAGTTGGATGATTGGAAGAATAATAGAGAATGGAGAGAATATGAATAGATGGGGGGCAATGAGTACATTTGAGGCGAGTGCCGTTATACCCTCGTTCTGAAATATGCCGTGGAGCGTTCTGGGCGGCGATGATCAAAAGGGTCCCGTGCACCCCTACTACGGTTCTCGGCTCGTCCCGCAGCGCCCCCCTGGCTCCCCCGGCCCTATAAAGCCCTCTCCGCGTCCCCTCCTTCAGCCCCAACTCCCTCCCCACCAACCACCACTACCACCACTCCCGAGACGCTCTCGCAAAGCGTCCCTTTCTCGCGTTCGTCTCCCGTCCCCAAGCGTAGCATAGCTAGCCATGGCCGCAAAAGTTTACGTCGGGTCGGTGCTCCTCTCCTCCCCATAGGGGCTGCCCTCTTTGGGGTCCCTCGACTCGGACTGATGCGTCTCGCATGTGTAGCAATTTGTCGTGGAATACAACCGATGATTCCCTCCGTAAAGTCAGTCTGCTGTGCCCGTTCTCGTTTCCGTGAATCCGTTGTGGACCGTGATATATTTTTTGCTTTGCTTTTTTTGCTGTGCCCGTTGCTCTGCGAATGCGTCTTCCTCGTATGCGCTCGCCTGCTCTCGCACTTCTAGGCTTTCGGCGACTTCGGCCAGGTCCTTGACGTGCGCGCTTCTCTGTTCCTTCGTACCCGTCCTGCGTGTCTCACTGAGATTATCAACTGCATTTGGTTTGTGTTGGACCTGAAAATTTTCTGTTTGGGTTTTTCCCTCCGTATTTTTTCATCAACCGTCCCCTCGATGGCGCATTTGCCCCACTTATGCACTGCCACTCGGTATGATGCGCACGTGCTTAGTCTATCGTCATGCGCGACCGTGAGACTGGTCGCTCCCGTGGCTTCGGCTTCGTGACCTTCAGCAGCGACGCTGAGGCGACGGCCGCCATCAGCTCACTCAACGAGCAAGAATTCGAGGGCAGACGCATCAAGGTTAACTTCGCCAACGCCCGTCCCTCAGGTGGTTCAGGTGGTGGTAGGCGTTCTTCACGTTCTTCTTTAAACAGCGCTTAAATGCTATCTATTCTCTCAGGAGGTGGATACTCTGGTGGAGGAGGAGGCCAGGGTGGTTACGGCGGTATGTGCCCAATGTCCTTCGATCGTTTCTTTACTGACAGGTCATTCCTCTCAGCAGGTGGTGGATACTCTGGCGGCGGTGGAGGCTACGGTTGGTATTTTGCTCGTGTTCGAGAGATTTGTTGCTCACCATAATTTCTTACAGGCGGCGGAGGCTACCAGAGTGGTGTGTGATGGGCGTTGATGCATGTGAGTTCGTGCTGAGATCAACCCGTTCTTCAGGTGGAGGCTTCGGCGGTTATAGCGGCGGTGGAGGATATCCTCAGCAGGGTCAGGGCTACAGCCAAGGTTACCAGGGCGGCAGCGGCTACTAAGTCTGCTTCCTAGGTCGGTACTCCTCTGCGTCATCTGAGAGCATGGCCTACTAACGCCTTGTCCATAGTGCTTGTCTTGTCCACGGCTCCGACTCCATATTTCTTATTGCTCTACTTCGCTTCCAACTTCCGGTGTCCGTCTAGTCCAGTCCAGCTCCATGTTTTATTACGTCTCTTTTTAAATTCACCGATCGTATATAAGCCATCGAAGGCCGTTTCCTTCCCCCTTTGTTTTTTCCTTCGTTACGGGCGCTCATTCACGCATACTGCCAGTGGTCCGTCCATGTCTTGTTCTCGTCTCATCTCGCCTGCGCCCCGAAATCCAAAATGTAACTGTAACCATACGATGTCTCGTTTACGTCCTGTCCTCGACTCGTTTTCGTTCTTCGTTCTCCGTCACTGTTACGACTCATAACCTCATGTACTTACATAGCGCGCGCAGGTTCCGAATGACTTTCTTGCTTCAGTTTTTTGCTTGATTCGCCCAAGGTCTTTTAGGGGGGAGGATTTTAATGGGGTTATTCCCGACGCAAGACTAATAGCATTTTTTAATTGAGTTTTAGTGTGGTGCCCCCGACCACCTCGTGTATTCCCATATACGATAAAGCACAAATGCGGCGATCTTTGCAGAATTTGTCTGGCCTTTGTCTCATTTTGTCGGATTTGCATTAGCCATGCTAGCTTACGTACGATTAAGTAAGATATTTCTTTATTCGGACGGGGCATATAGTCCGATGAAATTTTCATTTGCACCTCAGCCCCATTTTCAGGACTGAGGTAACTAATCTAGACATCCTGTATACTTTTGTATCTGATGGGTATCTAGCACATCCCTTCTTGTTCTCTTACCACCACCATCTCCTTCACTTAGGAGGGGTGCTGGGGGGGGTTTGTAGTTCGTCCCTTGCTATCTGGCCTGTCTGAGGGTTGGCTCTGGTGGGGAGGGGGGCTCTCTGTCTGTGTGTGAGTTCTCGGCTCTAGCATGCCAGTGGGTTAGCCAATGGCATGAGAGAGGTGCACTAGCCTGCCCATCAGTGAGGACACAACATTAATGTCCTCAGGTGTTAAGCTCAATGGTTACGTGGTGATCGACATCAGGGCTTCCTGATCATTGGAACTGGTGGTACGGCAACGGGGCTTCCTAGATGTTGTAAGTCGAAGGTGATCGTCGATGGGGCTTCCTGATCGGCGATGTGGATGCGGTAGGCTTCTTATAGCAAGTCGGGTTATGACGAAGCGACTGATGGCCAAGCGGCACACAGTAGACTGGTGGTAGCAGATAATGGGCTTGTATGAACAAAGAGCACAAGCTTAGGGCTTGTGCTACTGAAGTTACATGCTTATATGCTACTCTATGTGTTTGCTACTGTAGGGTCATTGTATTAGTGTGTTTACATGGCTATGGAAGGTCATGGAAACCCAAGGAAGGTCTTGGTAATACAGGTGAAGGTATCAGTAAGCAAAGCACGTCATGATGGTGCAATAAGGTGTCATCATGGCATAGTATGGCACAAGGCGAATAAGGATGAGTAAGGCAGAGAAATGGGGGAGTTGCACTGACTGATGATGACGAAGAGGAAGTGAGTCAGCGCATAAGGAAAGGTAAAGGAAAAATTGTAACATCAGGGGAGAGGTGGTCCAGCGGACATCATCCTCGTCTCCAGGGGGTCAGCTTGTTCCGATAAATCCCCTTTGGGGGGCCCCACTGTCCCTGGCATCGACAGTGAAAACTGCCACCCCAAATCCCAGAAGGGTTCTAATGACGGCATCTTGCCTAGGAATAGGGGTCTCATAACACATGTTGTAGTGGTGAGAACCAGCCGACTCAATGCCCCTGACCCAATGCTGTGGAAGGGTGGCTAGAGACAGGTCAGCACAGGCCTCTGGATCATCCTGTGGGAGCATCCTTAGGTGGTTAGTATGGGAAACTCCTTGGTCTTCCCAATGATAGGGGGCCAAGGTCACCTGTGTGACATGGTAATCCCTGTATGCTGCAGATCCAGAAGTGGGGCGACTAAGTCTAACCACATATTCTCTGGGGTTAAACCTGGGGTCTGAAGTGCATGTGGGGAATTGGGAAACTTAAGTAGTGGCTAGGGTGTTAGTCCTCATGGCCTTATGGGCGTAGTGGCTTCTCCATCATGAAAGAGTGGGCCGGGGTGGTGGGGGGTAGTTCCCTTCACTGGCTGCAGAGTACTAAATCTGCCATGGGTATGCATGGGGGTAAATTCCACTGCATTGCTTAAGTTGATTCCTTGACACACAGACATGCCCTGGGGAAACTCAGGGGACAGCAGGAGGGGCGTGGGAACCCCACATCCTGAGGAAGGTGTAGTCGTTTGGTGGGCCTCACAAGAGAACCCTTTAGTCAGGACTGTGAGGTCACCCTCACCCTTGTTACAATTTTCCTTTACTTTTCCCTTATTGCACTGACTCACTTCCTATTCATCATCATCAGTCAGCACAACTCCCCCATTTCTCTTCCTTACTCATCCTTACTTGCCTTGCGCCATAAGACGCCATGATGACGCCTTATTGCACCATCATGACGTGCTTTGCTTACTGATCACCGTACTTGTATTACCAAGGCATTCCTTGAGTTTCCATGACCTTCCATAGTCTGGTAAACACACCAAACCAAGTTGCTACAGTAGCAAACACATAGAGTAGCATATAAGCATGTAACTTCAGTAGCACAAGCCCCAAGCTTGTGCTCTTTGTTCATACAAGCCCATTATCTGCTACCACCAGTCTACTGTGTGCCACTTGGCCATTAGTCGCTTCGTCGTAACCCGACTCTGCTAAGAAGCACCTCGCGTCCACATCGTCGATCAGGAAGCCCCACCGACAAACACCCTCGACTTACGACATCTAGGAAGCCCCGTTGCCGTACCATCAGTTCCGACGATCAGGAAGCCCCAACGTCGATCACCACATAACCGTTGAGCTTAACAACCCTCCTCGCTGACCCTCATCCAGCTCCTGGCATCTCAGTCGCCCTGCTCATCTGCAAGTGCCTTAAGGCCACTACCAAGCACCTGCCCAACATCCACTTCCATCTTCATTGGGTCCCCAGTCATGCTGATGTTGAAGGCAATGAATTTGCTGATGTCCTTGCCACTGGCATAGCCAACAACCCCCCTCTGGGCACTACCCCATTCCCACATACTGTCTGCTTCCTTCGCAAAGCCACCTCCACCTTGGCACTCACCATGTGGAAAACTGACTGGGCTTCAGCCTGTCACCTTTCACGGGGATTGTCTGATGCTCACTCCATGGGTGCCAGATGTTAAGCTCAACGGTTACACGGTGATCGACGTCGGGGCTTCCTGATCGTCGGAACTGATGGTACGGCAATGGGGCTTCCTAGATGTCATAAATCGAAGATGATCGCCGAAGGGGCTTCCTGATCGGCGATGTGGACGTGGTATGCTTCTTGGAGATGAGTCGGGTTACGACGAAGCAACTAGTGGCCAAGGGCACACAGTAGACTGGTGGTAGCAGATAATGGGCTTGTATGAACAAAGAGCACAAGCTTAGGGCTTGTGCTACTGAAGTTACATGCTTATATGCTACTCTATGTGTTTGCTACTGTAGCGACTTGGTTAGGTATGTTTACCAGACTATGGAAGGTCATGGAAATGCAAGGAAGGCCTTGGTAATACAAGTATGGTGATCAGTAAGCAAAGCACGTCATGATGGTGCAATAAGGCGTCATCATGGCATCTTATGGCGTAAGGTGAATAAGGATGAGTAAGGCAGAGAAATGGGGGAGTTGCGCTGACTGATGATGACAAAGAGGAAATGAGTCAGCGCATAGGGGAAAGTAAAGGAAAATTGTAACACCAGACTTACCCCTTCCACAAGACCTCAAACTGGGCCATTGCACTAAGTGTAAAGTTTTCTGGACCCTTCTTGGTCATGCCGGCTTTGGCACATACTTTGGACGTATTCCAGGACATGACCCCCTTTGTCCTTCTTGTCATGTCCCTGAGACACAGGCTCACCTCCTGCTGTCCTGCCTGAACACCCTCACTGCATGTAAAGCAGTGTGGAAAACCCCCTTACCCTCTAAGGAAGCCAAATGGTTTTCGAAAGACGGACTGCCCCTTCTCTCCGCCTTTTTGGCCACTACCCCTGCTTTCGAAGCAGAACCCATCCTTGTCTTTGACCTGGGGGGCCCCACTGTCATCAACATCTCTGCATCAGGGTTTGCCACAGGCAACTGAGTGGAGGATGACCCTTCCCAATCCACTGTCCTCTCCCCATTGACAGTTTCCCCTCTTTGCTTATGGCATCCCCTTATTATTGAGCCCTTTATAACAACTACCATCTCACTCAATACAGGGGCCTAAAGGCCCCTGGAGTGTATTTTGTACTAGATGTTACAATTTTCCTCTACTCCCCCTTATGCGCTGACTCACTTCCTCTTCGTCATCATCAGTCAGCGCAACTCCCATATTTCCCTGCCTTACTCATCCTTATTCACCTTGCGCCATAAGACGCCATGATGATGCCTTATTGCACCATCATGATGTGCTTTGCTTACTGATCACCGTACTTGTATTACCAAGGCCTTCCTTGAGTTTCCATGACCTTCCCTAGTCTGGTAAACACACCTAACCAAGTCGCTACAGTAGCAAACACATAGAGTAGCATATAAGCATGTAACTTCAGTAGCACAAGCCCTAAGCTTGTGCTCTTTGTTCATACAAGCCCATTATCTGCTATCACCAGTCTACTGTGTGCCGCTTGGCCAGTAGTTGCTTCATCATAACCCGATCCACCAAGAAGCCACCCGTGTCCACATCGCCGATCAGGAAGCCCCATCGATGATCCTCCCCAACTTACGACATCTAGGAAGCCCCGTTGTCGTACCATCAGTTCCGACGATCAAGAAGCCCCAATGTTGATCACCGTGTAACCGTTGAGCTTAACACTAGATAGTCATGACACACTATAGAAATGCATTTAAAAAAAAAAAAAACTGGTATCTAGCATATTTTATATTAGGTAGTGTTTAATGAAGGAGTCTTATATTTCATTTCTCAAGACTGAGCATATTTCCATCGACCAGCACTAAGCCTCGCCTGTCCCTCTTTGTCCTAACAGGCTTACTATATGCGCTTTCAGACTGGTAGTCTGACCCCCTTCAGAAACCAGCTGTCTGCCATATATTCCTGTCTACCAGCTTTTGGGCTTAACAGGAGCGTGTGGGGTGACAGAGCAACATCACGCCTGAGGACTGTTAGCCAATCGGTGACTGCCGTGAAGGCTGCGCAAGCAACGGTGCAGGCCCTAAAGCCCTCATCTTTTTCGCCCCCTTTCGCCCTCCCATCTCCTTCACCAACCACCACTACCACCCTCCGGACGCTCTCTTAAGCGTCTTTTCCCCCAGTTTCGTTCCCTTCTCCGTTCCTTCGAGCGTAGCATAGCTAGCCATGGCAAAGGTTTACGTTGGGTCGGTACTCCTCTCCTACCTACCCCTAGGGGCTGCCCTCTTCGGGGTCCCCCCGACTCGGACTGATTCGTCTCGCATGTGTAGCAATTTGTCGTGGAATACCACCGACGAATCCCTCCATCAAGTCAGTGTGAATCCCTCGTGGACTGTAATATATGTTTTTTGCTTTGCTGTTTTTCTAATGCTCGTTGCTTTGCAAATGCGTCTCCCCGTATGCGCTCTCCTGCTCTCGCAATTTTAGGCTTTCGGTGAATACGGCAATGTCATTGACGTGCGCGCTTCTCTGTTTCTTCGTCTCCGTCTTGCGTGTCTCACTGAGATCATTGACCCTCTTTGTTTTGTGTTGAATCTGGAAAATTTCTGCTGGGTTTGGTTTTTCCCCATTTTTTCCCCCAACCGGCTTATCTATGCTATATGGCGCATTTGCCCCACTTATGCGCTGCTACTCGGAAACGATATGTATGTGCTTAGTCAAAAGTCATGCACGACCGTGAGACTGGCCGCTCCCGTGGCTTTGGTTTCGTGACCTTTTCCAGTGAAGAAGAGGCGACGGCCGCCATCAACTCGCTCAACGAGTCAGATTTCGAGGGCAGACGCATCAAAGTTAACATGGCCAACGCCCGTCCCAGTGGTGGTTGGTGTTCTTCATACTCATGTAGGCAGCGCTTATTGATATCCGTTCTCAGGAGGCGGATACTCTGGTGGAGGAGGCCAGGGTGGTTACAGCGGTATGTATCCGATGTTTGTCGATCGTTTCTCCGCTGACTGGTTATTTTCTCCCATCAGGTGGTGGTGGATACTCCGGCGGCGGTGGTGGAGGCTACCAGGGTGGTATGTGATGCGCGTTGATGTATGTGAAGTAGTGCTGAGATCGACCCGTTCTTCAGGTGGAGGCTACGGCGGCGGAGGATATTCTCAGCAGGGTCAGGGCTATCAGGGCGGCGGCTACTAAGCCTGCTTGCAAGGTCGGTACTTTCTTTCCATCATCTGAGTGCATGACCCACTAACGTCTCGTCTACAGTACTTGTCTTGTCTACGGCTCCGACCCCATCTTTCTTATCACTCTGCCTCGCTTCCAACCTCCGGTGTCCGTCTAGTCTTGCCCCTTCGCGTTTTTCTTGATGTACGGACGCTCCTTCACGCATACTGCTAGCGATCCGTTCTTGTCTTGTTCTCGTCTTGCCTGCGCCCCGAAATCCGAAATACAATGTGTAACTGTAACCATACGATGTCTCGTTTACGTCCTGTCCTGTCTTCGACTCGTTCTCGTTCTTCGTTCTCCGTCACTGTTACGACTCATAACCCCATGTACTAACATAGCGCGCGCAGGATCAAATTTGCTTCACATTTTGCTTGATTGACTATTTGGGGGAATTTTGACGAGGTTGCCCAATGGCATTAGATCCAGATAGTGCCCCCGGCCATCCCGTGTAGATCCAAGCTCGCTCCCCTATTTAGAATATCTCCAGATATGGCAATGCAGAAATGCCGATCTTCGCTGAATTTGTTCGGCAACGTTTCACTTCCCGAGCTTCAAAGCAGCATGCAAAATAACATGCCCCAGGCCGCTGCAAGCGGCTCTTCCTCTGCATCTGCAAATACCCAGCGTACACAGCCGCCTGTGCAGCATCAACAACACGCCCAACAGCAACAACAACAGCAACAACAGCAACAGCAGCAAGCAGGCAGCCTCTACTCGTTCTCTGTACACCAGCCTTACACAAACTGGCCACTGCACGCGTCCGCAGCGGCACCATACGCGCCCTCGTGGTATGCTCTGCCTGCGCAATCGTACACTCCCCCGCGGACGTACCGCGACAGCGCCGTGCAGACGCTGCTCGACGGCGATGCGAAGGCGCGCGGCGGGACTAAGGGGAAGGGCAGGGAAGATGCTGGTGCTAGGTCGGGTCACGTCCCGTACAAGGAGCACTGGGACGTCGCGCTTGGTGCGTTTTTGAGGCGCGCGGGGCTTTGGCAGGCCCTGGCGGGGTTGCGTGAGGATGTGTTGATGCTTAATGAGGAGTGGGAACGGAGGGAGGTGCCTTTGGCGCTGCAGGCTCTTGTGAGGGATATTGCGGTGCGTTGTGGTTGTTCGTCTGCATGCATGTATTGTCTTACGATCTCTCTCTCTTTTTGTGGCTCATATAGGACGTCAAGGGTGGGGAGGATAAGGGCGGTCTGACGGAGAAGCCGCTCGACGAGCGTAAGCTGGCGTATGTGCATGTCCAGGACGGCTCGGAAGCTCAGACGCCCTCGACGGTGCGTCGAACTTCGATTCAGGCTCGTTACACACCTTACTTACGTGAACATGAACATGTACAGACTATCAAGTCGATCTCACGCTTCCTCCGTCAGTCGCGCAAGCGCAACGACGCGTCGAACCGCGCTGAGTTCCTCAATTCTGTCGCGGAGAAGCGCCGCAGGTTAAACGCGCTCGGCGAGCCGCCGGAGGCATCAGCTCAAGTCTCAGAGGCTGGCGTAGAGGGCGGTGGAGAGACGAGTAAGGCTCCAGGCGCGGGCGAGGCTATGGATACCGAGGAGCGTCTTGGCGCCAGTACAGGCGCGAATTCCGTTGAGGAACCCAGTCTTACGAGCGCTGAGGCAGAAACCAACGCGATCAGCTCGGATACGCAGACACAAACACAAGCACAAGCACAAGCACAGATCCCGTCCTGCGCGCGTGTCGACGCGAAGCCACAGAACCGGGACGTGCAGATGAAGTACGACATTGCGCGGAACGAGGACGGGCCGCTCCGGCGCACGATGAAGAGTCAGCAACAGCAACAGCAACAGCCCGGGCAGACCCGGGGCGCAGAAGACGTATATCCGGGAGGGAACGAGATGAAAATGAATGTGAGCGATCCGCTGAGCACGGGTGCGGGTGCAGGCGCGGGGACGTTGGCGCCGGCTTGCACTGCCGAGAAGCACCCTGGACTCGCGGGGCGCTTCGAGAACATTGAATCTCATCTTGCCGTGCGCTACGGTGAGTACTAGTGCTTCCACGTCGGGAAATCTTTCGTCCTGTTCTGTTGATATTGGCATCGTCCCTCATATTGGTATTGATACTGATACCTATTCTGATACTGGTATTGATCTACAGTGCCCTCGCGTCCGCGCTCGTTGCTGGATCGTATGAAGTGTCTAGAAGACCACATCATCAAACTCGAGAAAGATTACCCACCGTGGGCCGCCTTGCACTTCAACCAGCCGAACCGTGGTGTACGTACTCGAATTTTTTTCGTCTTCCTTTTATCCCGGGCATTAACTTCGTTTGCATTTATATGTATACATACAGTGGCCTCCCCCACCCCGTCTCACGCCTATAATCGTCCCGCCTCACCTTACATCAACGGGCTATACCGAGGCCGCCGTCGCCCCGAGCGATTATAACGCCGCAAGTGCGGACTCGTCTTACCATGCGGGGCAGACTAAGGTCTTAAAGCCAGGGGGTGGTCCTAAGGTCAAACCATCGCAGTCAAGTCTGCACCGCGCGGTGATGGAGAAACTGGAGATCCAGCGCGCTATCGGCGATTTGGCTGGCGGAGTCGGTGGCGGCGGATAAAGTACGCTGTTCGCACCTCGCGACTGTTCTTTATTTGGATGGGTATGTATTTATGATAATATACAATATGAGTATGGTACGAAAATGGGTAGAGTGTATGTGCACAGAATTACAGCGACGATATTCCACGGGACAAACC
The DNA here is from genome assembly GCA_002794785.1 of Coniferiporia sulphurascens. Classification (NCBI taxonomy): domain Eukaryota; kingdom Fungi; phylum Basidiomycota; class Agaricomycetes; order Hymenochaetales; family Hymenochaetaceae; genus Coniferiporia; species Coniferiporia sulphurascens. The sequence continues at coordinate 205,919 of NBBA01000003.1, forward strand.
AACAATCCGAGCAAATAAGAACCTGGAGCCGTGCAGAGAGACTCAGAATCGGCAATTCCGCAGTCGAAGCAAGTGCATAACGAGCTTGATTCCGGCAATGAACTCGACGAGCGCAGCGACAGGAAAGAGAACGATCGGACCACGGAGCTCTAGCCAGTCCAGGCAGAGCACCGCGATGTGCGCGTAGAGTACCAACGACAGCGCGGAGAGCAGCCAGAAGGTGATTGAGCGTCGTGTATCTCGAAGGGCCAGTTGACGGAGGACCCAGCGGGTACATTGGAACGGCTTCCTCTTGATACGCCTGGAGCAACGTTTCCGAGCCTTTCTTCGAAGTGGCTGCTCATGATAAGCGCGTGCAGTGAGCGATTGAGTGTCAGTGAGGTGTGATGCGAATCTATGGGATTCCTTACTCACAATGAGCATTTTGAATACCTCCAGCTCGTCTTCAGAATCGTCTGAGTTGGGGTCGGAGCATATAGTCAAGTCGGAGCCGGGGCCGGAGCCGGAAGAGGTGCAAAGACTACAGCCGGTACATAGGGCCGCGAAATCGTATGCCGGAAATGCGGGTTTAATTATTTTGCAGTATGTCGTTCTGTCCGTCTCAGGGTTTAGCTGGCTCGGTTCTGTATCGGACATCGTGTCGTGTCCGGTTGCACAGCGTGATGTTGAAGACGAGATCACCAAGTTTTTCCGGGTTTTAGATTGAAAATCTTCACGAGACCTATAGGTTGGAGCGTCTCAATAACTGGGTGCAAAATTTTGGACAGGACATTGCTGGAAAGACATGGACGTACAAGCTGGATGGATACTTCCGGTGCCACTGCGCAGTGGCACAGCAATGACCTTCACTTTGTATTATCTAGCTGATATGTTAGAGCGATGATTATAACTGGCAAGACAATATATGGAATTATCACAGAGTGTTGATCTGGGTATCGCGTGAGGGCCGCAGTGGCATAGAAAAAACAAATACTGCGAGCGATATTAATGCCAAGATGGTTGAAGGCTCAGGCTGACCAAGAGTCATCTAAACAAATAACAACAGCGCGCGCTCACGTCTAGATCACGTGTGGCATTCCTGGTTTTCCTCATATCATTGCGCCGCGTTCGCGAGATATATTTGTGCAAGTTCTTCCTTCTATTCTAACTCGAACCTCAAGCTCTTAACTGGCTTCGCTGACGATACCCTTGCCAAACTTGTGCTCGTCGTCCTCACCTCTCGCGACATTGCCACTTAGGATGTGACTTGAGTTTCTATCTTTTCCCCGCTCCAGCACACCACCATCCTCTGGACCGATACCAGCAAGAGTCTCTTAGCTACCCTATGCATATAAGCTTGCATTACATGGTGTACCGTCGCTATCACTTCAACTGACTTTACGCTGGTTCTTTCGGTTCGTCCTCCATGTGAGGATACAAACGATAAACCCTTCCCTGTTGTCTAGAAAAGTCGTGCTTAATATTTTCAGCATCGTGGGACCCCGTAAAGTTGCTAGCATGAAGCCTGGGGACTACTGTCACCCTATCGAGGTGTCTCGTGGGATCGACTTCCTTGTAGTAACTTGTGGTCCCGACGGACCCGTTGAAAGAGAGACTGCGACTGCCGAAACTGGTCCCGCTGGAGACTGTAGCCATGATTTCCGAGAGTCGTCGACCCAGCCACACTGGCACTATTCCTGATAACAATGGATACCCGCAAACTGCCGTCGCTCTTAAGGTCAAACTTAATATCTCGAACTCTATGAAACCAGATGTTTGTCATTCCGCCGTAATCCTAGGCAAAGGGGAAAGCGTCCTCTGGATCTTTCCTTCTAAGGCTCATTGATCAAGTGAAGATCCTGTGAGCTACCCACGTGCGAGCCACAAGGGTCCAGATGTTTGTTCTCATTTACGTTCAAGCCACATACTCTCTCTCGTTCTGCGAAGACCTTTCTCCTTCTTGCCCTTACTATCCTGAGCCCTGGCTCTATATTCTCGCGGCACACCCCTCCTATACTGTTAGACCCACGACTTGTAGGATCAACGTTTGTGCGTTACATGTTGGGGACCTTCTACAATGACTTCTCGAAATTCTGGGACGTGTCCGCAAATTCCAAGGTTGCCACTGCCTGGTATAATACTAGGCATTAAAATGGGCCGACGAGATGGTGAGAAGTATGCACATCGAAGTCCTAATTATTTGTTTACAATACAAAAGTTTTGATATTCTCAGGAAGGGTATATTTCCGCGGAATGCGCCCGATGTATAACCCAATAGTACCCGGAGGAAAGATGATTAGTGCCGTGGCGGAAGTGCGAAATCAAGAAGGGGGGAATCGCTAATAAGTACGGCAATGTCAATTGGTACTGACAGTTGTCCCATTTGTCCCACCACTTGCCATCGTAACGAACGCATTAAAATTGTAAGTCTGTGGAGTGGCCTCAAACGTGAAGTTGTTCGGCGCGAGCTTCACAATAGTCGTGCTACCGCGGCTGAGCGATGCGTCCATGGTGTCGCCTGCGACTAGTGGGAGCGACAGCTGGGTGAGACCAGCGGGAACGGCAACAGTTTTCGTGGTCGACGAGGTGGAGAGTGTCACGTTCGATGGCGCGGAAGCGAGGATGACTGCGAAGAGCGCGTCCTCGGACTAGATAATCGGAAGTAAGATTAGCAGCTCCTAGAGGCGAATACAAAGATACGCACGACGTCGTAGTTAGTTGGTTTGCCTACTGGGTCGGACGTCGCCGTTGCATTCTTCGGGTGTGGCCGCGCCCAAAGATATATCTTGTCCTGCTGCACAGTTGGATATCCTCCGGTTTTGTAGGCTTGTACGAAGTAGCTGGTGAGATCGAGCCACGCCGTATGATTGAAACCGTCGACCCATGCCTGGCTGTTAGGCTGCGAGCCCTTGATTGGGCCGATGTAATGCGACTCTCCGTAGTCGTTCCAGGTGATGACCTCGACCATCGGTATTTGGTCGCGCGCCGCGATTATGGACTGCCAATGCGTAGGGTACAGCTGATCGGTCAGGTAGATGAACTGTAGAGGGGAGTCAGGATAAGATCAAGTATACCGCAGAAGATATACACAGGACGCACATTTTTATTAAATGTCTGCGGAGAGTAATGTGTGAAGAACCACGGGGAAACTAATGATAACATTAGAATTTTTCATCACAGTGGAGGAGACAAAAGAGCGCTTACCAGAGGCCATGTATAGCTTATTTCCAATTCCATCCAGGGCGTTGATATACTGCTGGTCGGAAGTGAGAGAGCTCGTGATATTCTGGACAACACTCCCTATCTCTGTAGTGAGGGGGGATCCTGTCCTAGGTAGGAGCTTGCCAACGACGGCGCCTGCCTTCTGGAGAATGGACGTAAACGAGCTTGAGGTGACCGATATTGGCCAAGCGGAGTTCCACTGACAAAATTGTAAGAAATAGTACGTATAAATGCTCTATTCAATGAAGAAACATACGTTCAACTGGCCATCCATGGCGCTAGCAAATGACCCGAAGGTGCTCGGATCGACAAAGAAGCTCGGTACGAAAAACACAGAGTTGGCTCCGGTAAGTTGACCCGTAAACTGCGATGTCCAGCCTTGTGCAACGCTTCCTTGTCCGAACGTACATTTCTCTCCAGAGAAGGTCGAGGCAAAGACTTTGCCGTTATATTTGAACTGTGCGGAGCTGTTCGCATACGTGGTGATGTAATTACGCAGCGTAACGGCGTCAGCGGGCGTAGTACAAGGAAGTACACTGTAAAATTTTTACGTGCATGAGTTAAGTGAACATTGGGTTGTACAAGAGTGTGCGGATCTCACGTCATGTCGAAGGAAATAAACAGCTTGAATGTGGTATTAGATTGTTCCGCCGCGGTGTATGCGTTCTTGACCTGATCCGACTGCCATGAGTCCGTGCCTATGTTTAACGCAAAGGCATCTATTCCATTCGCATGCGCCAGGTTGATGTCGTCGAGCCAGTCGTCGACCGTGTAGGGGTACGTGTTTCCTACCATATGATGCGCGAAAACGTACTTCTGGTCGTCATCGCGCTTCTTGAATGGTGCAGAACGAACGAGTAACGGGAGTACAAATAATAAGACGGTCAAAAGTCCGCTCAGCGGGTATGGGCGCTGCATAATCCGATGCTTTAGACTTGCTAGAGCGTGGATTTTGGTAAAGAATGTGCTGGCAGTATGCCAAGAGTATTTGTTGTAATTTGATAAAGTGACGGGCTAAATGAGTGACTGAGCAACAGTGAACCGGTTTACACTTCAGAGCTGCTGCATAAATGCGGAGGGGGAGGAAGAGGGGAAAGAAAGAGGGATAAAGAGCGTGCAAAAACCCGCGCGGCATACTGAAGCCGATACTTGTAGTACGAGGACAAAAAAACAAAGTTGATATATTTAGACGTCCTTATTATTGTGCTTCACATCCTTACGTCATACAAGGATTTTCGATCCGGCTTCTTCCGCGCATGCCCGCATACGTTCATTTGCTGTTGTTCAGCCTTTCATTTGTAATTACTTAAATGCTTATCACCCAAAATCTCGCCCACAAAGATACCCAGGAGCTAACCGGTGAGCCCGGATTGAATCGACTCTGTCTCTTACTATTATGTGTTGCCCGAGTTGCACTTTGCATTTTGCAACTATTAGGTCTCGACAAGTACTCTGAATTGCTCGGCTTAAAGAGATTGCTAGTCGAGCTGAAAGAGCAAACGTAATGCCCTGTTATAGGTGGTTTGATGTTCGCTTTGTCAGTTAGTTATCGGCCATTTTCATCTTCTTTTCTTAAATCAATGTGAGAAGATGGAAATAGTTCTACTTACACATCAAATTATTATACAGGACTGTAATTTGGGGGCGTAATGGTTAATGAAGTAAATAGCAACCCGAAAGTGAACAGCAGCACAAAGGGAATGGTTTCGCGCCGGTGTACGGGAGGATGAAGGACGGGGTGTGAAAAGGAGGGAAGGGGGAGAATCGAGTACTATGAGAGACATTCAAGTTAGTGTAGTAGGTATGCCAGTGTGGCCTGGTTTACCGCAGCCGTACGAGAGGTAGGACAGGAGAAGGATGGTGGCTCGAGGGGCTCGGGGAAGAGCAAAAATAATGTCTGTTTACAACCGTGCCGTTCCTACATACGCTTGAAAGAATTAATGACAAATGACGTCCGTTATGGCACCCCTGGCTAGTTTCTTTTGGTGTTCCTGAGTTCGACTTTCCCGACGGAAAGATAAGCCCTGAAGGGAAGGTTGCGATTGCCGAATAAGCCCCGTAAGAGATTGTCGCTATGACTCCCGGGACCGCAGTAAGCTGCTGATCTGGCAGTAGCAGGTGCCTATCTCCGAGTTGCGTTGGACCTCCACTTAGGTCGGTTTCGCGTAGCCACTTGAGCGTTCTCTGCATCTTCACAACCTTCACCTGGGATAAATATCTACAAGAAATGTACAGTTCTTGCTCTTTTGAAGCGCCTCACTTGTGGCTGGGCGCCTTGCAGATCCCTAACTGGTCTGAAAAGGCACAGAACGCGTGCGCTCTTCGTAATTTCTGCCTTGCACATGCTTCGATGATCCTGGTATCTGAGGCCCTGAGCATGCCAGTACCCATGCACCCCCAAATTTTTGTTTTCGCTCCGCTAATTGGGTAGCCTGGGAATTCACGCCGTCTATTGCCATACCTGCGTTTCTAAGTAAACGCGAAAAGTTCGGAACGGTGTAGGCTGCCACATCACAATTTTGCTCCACATTTCTATCTGTCGGCTCTCTTATAAAGGGGTTGAGGATATTAGTGGCGTAATGTGATCGCTGATATGCCGCATCAATCAGCATTCTTTGTAAAGACAATTGGGATCTTTATGGACTCGGAGTTCCTGATCACATGACTATCCTAACACGGCTAGCGTACTGATCGAATCATTGTGGCTGGGGTCCCGCCACTTCTAGTCTGTAGCGATATCGGACTGTTAGTAGGCTGTATTCTTTGGGTTTACCGCAACGTCGACGTGGCGCTATAAGGTCAGATCTCACGGAAATGACGAAAAATGCGGACTAAGAAGAAGCGCAACAGGCCACAACGTGTATTTCTCGTTTTCCGTCTTCCCATTAGGCAGACTACACGTTAATTTCCGTCCCGCTTCAGAGTTTTTGGCATGGTGCCCCACAACTTGCTTTTGAAAAGACGTAAATACAAGACCCAAAGCCGCTACTAGGGCACTCACGAACACGAGCTTCGCTTGCGTCATAAATACCGTAACTACATCGTATAACCAAGTAGTTACAACACAGGGATACAACACAATAAAGAGGGATAAAGATCCGTGAACCAACAGGAAAACTGATGAGCTAAACAAGACAGCACATAGCGTAAGGTGCTCGAAAACAACACGACAGAGGATTCAAACTTCATAGATAGAAAATTCGCAACAAGACTATCAGGAGCTTGCCATCGTGACAAAGGCATTGTAATTGTATGTTTCCGGGCTGCCATTGAACGTGAAGCTGGGCGAGAGCGACACAACAGTCGCACCGTTGCGGCTGAGCGAAGCGCTGATGGAGTCACCTGCGACAAGCGGAAGCGACAGCTGTGAGAGGCCGGCGGGAACGGAGACGGTCTCTGAAACAGACGTAGTGGAGAGCGTGACGCTCCCCGCCGAGGTGGCGATAACGACTGCAAAGACAGCGTCCTCAGTCTGAGAAAAAAGCGATCCGAGTCAGTGGGACCTCTGGAAGCGTGTAGGGGGAAACATACAGCGTCAGAGCTGGTCGGCCTGCCCACCGGATCGTTCGACGCCGTCGCGTCCTTCGGGTGCGGTCGCGCCCAAAGGTATATCTTGTCCTGCGATAAGGTCGGGTATGTTCCGGTCTTGTAGGCTTGCGCGAAGTAGCTGGTGAGATCGAGCCATGCTTGGTGGTCGTAGCCGTCAACCCATGCCTGGCTGTTGGGCTGCGCACCCTCAATCGGTCCGATATAGTGGGACTCGCCGTAGTCGTTCCAGGTGACGACCTCAACTAACGGGAATGAGTCACGCGATTCGATGATGGCCTGCCAGCGAGTGGGGTATAGATGGTCGGCCAGATATATCCACTGCGGAAGAAAGTTAAGAACAGACACGGCATATCGTATAAGAATCGAAGACGTACGTTCTTATCATAAGTCTCCGGGGAATAGTGCGTGAAGAACCAAGGAGAAACTAATGTCATTGTTAGGAGTGCCCTTCCTCCGGATTAGAAATAATAATAAAACTTTACCAGAGGCCATGTAAGTCTGACTTATGTCGTTCAAATTGGTAATATAATCCTGGTCAGAGCTTAGAGAACCTGTGAGGCTCTCGACAACGAGTCCGACCTGCGTTATGAGAGGGTTGCCTGTCGTGCCATATACTAGCGCTTCTGTGGCGCCCGCCTGCTGTACCGAGGCCTCAAACGAACTGGAAGTTACTGAAATCGGCCAACCGGCGTTCCACTAAGGAGGTCGTTAGATATCTAGCAGAACTACAGAGTAGATAGGCCTACGTTGAACTGGCCGTTCGTGACGCTCGAGTAGGTGCTGAAAGTCGCCGGGTCAACGAAAAGGCTCGGTACGAAAAATACTTCGTTGGCGCCAGTAAGCTGACTGATGAACTGCGATGACCAGCCTTCCGTGACGCTTCCTTGGCCGAATTCGCATGACTCTCCGGAGAAAGTCGAGGCGAATACCAAGTCGTTGTACTTGAATTGCGCGGAGCTGCCCGAGTATGTAGTAATATATGTACGCAGGACCGCGGCGTCGTCGGGCGTCGCACATGGGAGAGAACTAAATAAACCATGCGCGTGAGTTGAACCGTATTCAGCTTGGGAGAAACTGAAACTCACCTCATATCAAAGGAGATAAACAGTTTGAAGGAGGTGCCCGACTGCTCTGCGGCCTGGTATGCGTACGAGACCTGAGTCGATTGCCACGAGTCTGAGCCTATATTCAGCGCGAAAGCATCAATTCCATTCGCGCTCGCCAGCGCAATGTCATTGGCCCAGTCGGTGACCGTGTAGGGGTCGGTGTTCCCCACCATGTGGTGGGCGAAAACATACTTCTGGGTGTCGCGCTTCTCAAGTGGTTTCGAACTAACAAGCAAGGGGAGTGAGAAGAGGAGGGACACAAGTCCGCGCAGGTATGATGGGCCCTTCATTTTCTGATGCTTTTAGCTCGATAGGACTTGGGTTGATGTAGGGGGGAGAGGGGTACGTGAGCAGGGTATGCAAGGATAGCTACAGCTCAATGAAGCAGACGACAGGACCGGTCGGGAAAGAGCAAGTCAGTCCGTAGCAAAGTACCACAGTGTGAGCGAAGTGGGACTCCGAGAAAAGGAGAAAAATAAAGAGAGGAATAAATACTGCGCAAATGCCAGTGCATACATGCCGATACGGAGTACGGAGACGAGTTCACAGTCCCTATATTTAGAAATTAGCTGCTACGCTGCTTACATCATATATCATATGTTCGACCGACCCTTGGCTCGGACAGTCCCCTCGTATGCGCTGGCATGGCGTGCATATGCTCGTGCGCTGATCTTTTCCAGTTCTACGCTCGGCCGCCTTCGCCTGTGCAGGTACTCATCTCTCGCTTATTCCTGTTGAGCGGAGCTGATCGCGCAGCACTTGCTCGTCAGACATCCAGATATGATGTAGTATCGATCGCCAGTTTGCCATGTCACCGATTCTTCCTTCCAGTGTTTGAAATGTAGAAATGTGACCCAGGTCATGCTCACGATATCCGAGGGCTCGGGCGACTCTGTTTTCCTCGTGAAAAATGACAGCCTCTTCTGTAGGACGGTCGCGTATCCTGTGTTTCATTTCAGTCTAGTGATCAAGTCTCGTCATCTCTCCTTTTTTCTAATACTGATTTCGGCACGTACCGATGGTCGTACATTTCTTCGGCTTTCCCATACTGGTTACTTATGGTAAAAAATCGACCCGTCATAACTTTCGTCACTCTTAGCACTTGCCCATTCTGCTAGGCCGTACTTGCCTTCGCCACTATTTTCTCCAGCGAAGGAATTCTTCAATAACTCTAGATTGATACCGGTTGAGGCAAAATTTGATGTCCCGCGCGGATGACGAGTTACGGCCGAGCCCAAAAAAGTCTGCCCCTCATCCGTCCTTGCAAGTGAAGGGCGGCTCCCATCTACACCACGTATCTGTACGATGCGCACCTCGTCGGTGCCTTGCCACCTTGACTCGCCCAAAAATGTATTATCAGTACGTTCATACAACACAGGAGTTTTCAGTCGGAATGGACAGCTTAGCTCGATGTTATTTTTGACACAGAAGTACCATACGCGTGTGTGTTCTGCTGATAAGAACGGCGGTAACCTGGTTACTCACGGGTAGTATCCTGTGGATATAATAAGCTACGCCGCCACCCAAACGTGGATGATGGCAAATCAGATTGTGGGAAATTGCGTGACCCCTGTTGCAAACTTTCAGTCTTTTGCTCCTACAGCTGCCCGAACTCTTTTTTTTTGCTTGATAACTTGCATGTGTATACTAGACGCAGTTTCAAACCAACTGTAAATCTCAGGCACCATTTTCATCTGTGCAAATGGCAGGGGTGGAGGTGCCCCTCTCGCAAAGTTTTGGTCACGGAATGTCACAGAACAATTCGCACTCCGATTAAAGGGTAAGCTAAGCGATATTAAAGCAGCTTGTAAGTAAACGTGCAGATTTCAGTCCTATTCGGAGTTTTAAACGGCATTGCGTGCCGAAGCACATTTAGTCACTCTTCGTCACCCCTTCGAAAGATTGCTCGCTGGCAATTCACAACATTATTTTTTCCTTCTCGGTTTAGAATAAAGTATATTGGTGGCAAGTACAATACATAATATTATATAAGCCAGAATGAAAGATGGGCATACTGTGCAAGCCGAAAAGCCCAAATGGGTGCTAGTCACAGACAAAACTCACTGTTTTGCTTCCAAGCCCACAGCACAATGCAAAAAAAAAAATGCGTAGCCATGAATATGTACTACATTATATCCTAACTGAAAAATTCTGCTACCAGTTATGAAGTGTGGAGGCCAGGAAATATGAGGGTACTCCTGTTGCAAAGTTTGCAACAGGGCGACAGTGCTTAGCGTAATGGTCTTTTCAGTTTTGGACGCCAGCAGTGCCCAGCACTAGCACACCCGGGCACAATCCTTGTATGTCGAGACCCTCATTCCGACGTCTAAATATACGGTTAAGCAGTTTCCTAACATGTACTTTACTACAATATTCTGATGTCTCGATATACAATATTGAACATGCCTGCCAGTAGATTTCGAGTACCTTCTTTCCTGACTGACTCGGACATCCGCACAAGTTTATGCCGGCGCGCATTATAATCAACTTACATGGGTTTCTTACAGTAAAGGCGAAAGTAGACTGTGGGACTAAGAGGGCGGAAGGGCACAGCAAATCTTTTTTTTTGAGTCTCCCAATAGTATCGCGTGCGGGTGGATTAACCTTTCCCTACTGTTCCCACATATAATAGAACCGTTCACTCACATGTTCTCTATATATATCCAAGAAAAAAAACACCCGACCTATTTTGATCGGAATAGTGTTCGATTCCCCCTACCCCCTTCTTTCCACTCAAATAGAAGGTAGTTGCCATCGGCCTGTAGAACCATTTCGCGTCGCTACCGAGCTTGGTTGAGGGGGACGTATAATGTGGTTTTTGCAAGACTTGACTTATTGGTGTATATTATGCCCGTCGAATCCCATTCCCCCCCTCTCTCATTCGTAGGCGGGCATGAGCCTGCAGCATCTCGTCGGTGTGCTGCTCTTCACCGCATTCGGGTAGACGCATATAGGCGCGGTTTGTTGATGGGAACCGCTTTCCTTTTCATGGGAGGACAAACACGTGTACGTATACGTTACATTCCTGACATCCGCGTCCTCATTGGATAGTGCACAAAAGTTGAGAAAGTTAGAGCCTCGATACATAGCGGCGGCCGCATCTTCTGTCAGAATGTCTCGTTGCGCCCGCGACCTTGATTTCTCCGCGCCAAACTTCCATGGGTTGCCGTCCAAGCTTATGACCGTGGCAGAGGAACCGTTAACCAACGGAGACAAATTCTCCCCGTAACAATCCGACGCGGGTTTTCCTTGCTTATTACGCACTTTGAAGGAGAGCTGTTCTTTTCACGTCATTTCAGATCCGTTCGAACGGAGTCAGTAAGGTTGCTGTACTTACACATCAGTCATGTATTATTAAGTGCGCTAGTTCGCACCGTCCTATCGCCATGATTGTTCGTTCAGAGTCCAGAGTCCCGATCCACTACAACTCCGCAAGTTGGTCAAAACTCTGGATCTGATGTGCGCCGTTCGGACCAGTCTCCCTGTAGGTTTGGCTCCGTGATGATCATAATCACATTCGGGCCTGAGTAAAGATGAGGAGGCAATGCGTCGGCAGGAGGCAATTTAATAGGAGTCGCTGCTTTCAGGAAGCTAAAGTGAGAGCGTCAGGAACGACGCAATCCTCGTGTGTACGCTTCCAAACTCGAAAACGTCCATCGAAACCAACATACACTTGTTGCTGCGCGCGACCGGCAGACGCACTTATTATGATAGGCCGTTGCGAAACAGATGCCTCGGCAGATGGGCAGTAACTTTGATTGGCTCTATTCTAGCCCATCGCGCCCGTCTTCGCACTGTCACCCCCCGCCGAGACAGTGAGTGCGATCAGATGAGATGAACAAGTCCAATTGCCGAAGGCGTTTCGAACGCCTCCTGCCCGCCCCCGCGCTCTGATTTGCTGAGGTCCATCGACTTGTAGTAAACAGTAGTCTTGACGACGTTCGACATCGACGATGGATGGTGGCGGATATCGCCGCTGAGGCACATTAAGTAGCAGTTGGAAAGATGCGAGGTGCACGTTGGCGGATAAGATGTTAGAGAACTCGATTGTTCCTTTCTGTACGTCGTCGCCTGAGCAATGAAGCAACAACTTTTATATAAATGTCGGCGAGCAGAACGCAAGGTGTCCTCCTCCATTTTTATTATATTTTTTCCTCGCTTCCGTCTTCGTTATCACCCTTCGCGAGCAGCACGCAGCCGGCCTGCAGATTAGTTCTGGATTCAGAGCGGCTTTGAAGCATTTATTACGACGATGCTGCAACATCTTCTACTTCGTTCCGTACATCCATCCACCGAATCGGTCAGTACTAGTAATCAGCAGCAGCCCGACGCGGACGACGATTACGAGACGTTCTCGACCCCGCCCACGACCCCGATGATTCCGTCTCCCCTGTCCTTGGTATCGACAACATCTTCGTCATCGACATCGCACTCGGACCCCGCGCCCGACGCGGAGCGCGCAGACAACACACGGCTACCTCCAGCGCCGTCTCTCTCACGGCGGAATAGCCGCCCATCGAGCCTCCATCTTGCAGGATCCAACCCACAGGACTGGACGCCCGGCATCGAGCTCGAGTCTGGAGTGGTCTCACCGGATATCGTGAGACGCCGCGAGAACGACGAAAGCGAACACGACAACAGGAATAACCAGGCGTCCGCGGCCTGCCCGGGGCCTAGATGCTCTCCCACAAGTACAATCGCTTCCCACCCTGCTGCTGAGCGAGAAACTGCGCTCACACCCCAGCCACGCCCGGCGGCGGCAGCGGCAGACCGGGGCCCGCGCGCCGGCGCTGCGACGTCAGCGTCCCAGCCGGTTGTCCAGCACCTCATAACCAGCGACCCGGGTGCGCTGTCCAGCACCGATACCCAGATATCTTCATCAGGTTCGGGCTCGGAGACGATTACGCAGCAGCGTAATCCGTCCGGCACGTCCCACATACACCAGCCTACATCGCTTAAGTCTCCTTGCTTCGTCCACTCATACCTAGACAAGGGCGCGTCGCTCGCCGACTGGCTCAAAAACAAGCAGGACACCATGATGGGTGTATCGCGCGGCTTCGCGGGCGGTCCCTCCCCGCCACTATTACCGCACCCGGCCCATTCGCTTCCGCATTCACCTCTGCATTCACCCTTACATACTCAGCCACACTCGCACATTGGTCAGGGCCACCATCACCACCATCAAGCTATACATCCCGTGATGCCCACGTCTTACTCGCAGAGCTCGCACAGTAGTTCACCTAGCAGCGATTTCGACGATGACGACGATGGAGCAGCAAGTCTGACGCGTCAACTCGCGGAAACGGCTGTAGGCGTCCGCGAGATGAGCAAACAGCTTGGTGGGTTTACGCTTCTTCTCATCCACGTCATATCCCTTCCACCTCTGCTTCCGTGCCTCTAAGTTAATTCACCCATCGTGCGCGAGATGTTCGGCGATCTCCTCTTCTATGATCTGCGTCATCGTGCACATTGATCACGCATACTATTGTTTCGGCGTGGATTTGCACGGGTATTGACTATAGTCTGTTTAGGACGAGCCAGGGTGCGCTCAAACATCCAGAATGTACTTATCATCACGAAGGCGAGGGACAACAGGCTCATCAAGCTCACACGCGAACTGGCTCTGTATCTCATGCAAAAACCGCGGTATGGAGGACGTGGCCTCGTCGTGTACGTCGACAACCAACTGCGCAACTCGAAGCGTTTCGACGCCGCCGGTATGGAGCGCGAATTTCCTGAGTTGTTTGTTCCCTTCCCGCGTCGGCGATCCTCAAGCAGCAACTCGCTTGCGTCCATGGTCAACGGGAGTAACGGCAACTCGGAGTTCCACCTGAAGGATGATGGTCAATTACGCTACTGGACGAGCGAGATGTGCAACAGGAGCCCGCACTTGTTCGACTTTGTCGTCACTGTATGTTCCCCCAAATCCATTTCATCCTTTCCCTTCAATCTCATCTTGCTGAATAGCTCGGCGGGGACGGAACCGTGCTCTTTACTTCATGGCTTTTCCAGCGTATTGTGCCGCCAGTGCTACCATTCGCACTTGGCTCGCTGGGATTCCTCACCAATTTCGATTTCGCGGACCACCGCGCGGTCATGGACAGCGCTATCGACAACGGCATCCGCGTGAACCTGCGTATGCGCTTCACGTGCACCGTGTACCGCGCAGTGGCACCCGAGCCGGGTAAGGGTCGCCGCGCGGTCAAGAAGGCGGAGACGGGCGAGATTATGATGCGTAACATTGAGAAGGGTGGTTGGGAGGCGCTCGAAGGAGGTTGGGGTGAGGGCGTAGGCGCGAAGGAGAGCAAGAAGAGTGCAAAGGATAAGGAGATCATGTGTTTCACGACACGTCCTGTCGAGAGCTTTGAGGTGCTGAACGACCTCGTGGTGGATCGTGGCCCGAGTCCCTATATGTCTTTGCTTGAACTGTTTGGTGAGCCTTTCTCTGTAATTTACCGCGCGCGATTGCTGAGATCACTTGCATAGGTGACGAGCACCACATGACGACCGTTCAGGCCGATGGGCTAACTGTCTCGACGCCAACCGGGTCTACTGCGTACTCCGTAGGTCATATACTTCTGTGGTCGGGTACCGCGATAATAATGATCTTTGTTATAGCTCTCCGCCGGGGGGTCGTTGGTCCACCCCGAAATCCCCGCAATCCTGATCTCCCCTATATGCCCGCACACATTGTCGTTCCGTCCTATGCTCCTGCCGGACAGTATGGAGCTGCGTATATGCGTCCCATTCAACTCGCGCAGCACCGCATGGGCGTCGTTTGATGGGCGCGGGCGAGTGGAGCTCAAACGTATGTGATATACTCCGTAAAATGATGCATATATGCGCGCCTTTTACTCACATCTGCATTTTAACAGAGGGTGACCATATCAAGGTGACGGCGTCCAAATACCCGTTCCCAACGGTGTGCGCGGATAAGCAGTCGACGGATTGGTTCCACGCGATCTCACGCACGCTCAAGTGGAACGAACGTGAGCGCCAAAAGTCGTTCGTCGTCGTCGAGGAGGGGCCTGCGAAATCCAAATCAGGCAGGACGAAAAAGGGAGGCGAAGACGGCGTCGTTACTGCGACAGTTACGAAGCCTGGAATCCCGGAAGTCGAGCAGGAGCAAGACGATTCTGAGGAGGACGAAGTCTCGGACGAGGAGGAAGAGGAAGAGGAGAAGTTTGATATCGACGACTCGAGCGCACCCGAAGCGAGTGCGGTGCCGACGAGCACAGAGCTTGTTGCGATGGAGAAAGCGCAACCAGAGAAGCGCAAGAAGCATGATGAGGATTTACGGGCTCGGGCAGCGGCAATTGCTCTCGCGGGTCCTGCATTCCACAGTACACGACCGGGGATCGAGACACCGGATCGGTTTGCGGGGGCACACCCGCACCCCCCGGGTGTGTCGCCTCGGCACGTGAGCTTCAGCGAGGGGTCGGATGCGGCGGCAGCAAAGGCAGAGGCGTCGTCGGACGCGGAGAGCGTGCGGAGCGGGCACGCGGCAGAGAAGGGCGAACGGGATCACATCCACGCGCCGCATTTGTTGAACGGGACGCGCTCGCGGATCCCGAGGGACCGCGACGTCGAGTCGGAGAGTGCGAACCTGAAGACGCCGACGGCTGCTGATCACTGGTCGGGTCGTGCGCATGTCGTGTCGGCTTCGGCACCGGCGTTGAGGCACCGGAGCCGGTCGCGCGAGGGTGGTGCGCAGCCTCGGGCGTTTGCGGTGTGGGGACAGGACGAGAGCGACAGCAACGCGAGCGACAGCGACGCCTGAATTGAAATAACGCTTACTACATTTTTTGATATTTTTTTTCTTCAGGCAAAACGGAACCCAATCTTTAATGCAGAAACAACGCTCACAACTAGTAAATTAATTATGCCATCTACATGTACCAACAGCTGTCGATAATGATCAAAGTAATAGATATTAGTGCTTTTTTTCTTGGATTTTGGCGGTCGTGTGCTATCAACTTGGCAAGTACAAGTACTTAGCGAATTCGATACGAAGTGTGTGCAGGGGCGAGAGAGCGGACGAGATATGCGCACAGCTCGGACTTGTGTTGATCCCGGCCTCCACATGCTCCAGATAACGGCTTGCAGCTGTCTATAAGTCTTCCCTCGCTTGCCGTCTCCTTTTTCTTTGACTCTCCCTTGTCCCCTGTCGCCATCCCCGCCGTCGCTCACGCCATCGTTGTCGACAATGGCCAACGCATATGAGGCGCCTCCCTCACTGACGACCCACTCCGGGCTCATCACCGACGCTTCTACCGCGCGCCGCCTCACGCGCACCGGCTCCACCGACAGCTTCCGCAAGGGCGACGAATCTGTGGACAAGGAGCAGCAGATCCTTGCGCAGGAGCACGCAAATGACGACGAGTCCGAGCTGCACCGGCGGCGCAAGCATGAGCTCTACATGCGCCTCCGTCCATACATCCTTGGCGGCCTTGCTGCCCTTATCCTCGGCTGGTGGATCTCTGCAACCGTTCTAAAGGCCACACGTCACCGCTGGTACGTAGCGCGACTATGTCCTTATGAAATTGAAATTTTGCCTGACTGTATGCGCCCCTGTCTGTAGGATAGTCCAGACGCTTTTCGCATGGTTCTTTATTCTTGTCATTGCGTTCCGCTTCATCCCCGCGAGCGTCGTCTCAAGACCCATCACTGCGGTCTGGATGCCGCTCGTGCAAGAGCCGTGGTACAAGCTGCCGTACATGCTGCGTCTCACCATCGGCTGGTTCTGCCTGCTCGCAATTGTTTTTGGCTCTGCGTTCGGTTTCAAACTTACCGGTGTATGTCCTCAATTTTTCTATTTTCGGTTCCTCGTGCCTTTCCCTTGTTCGGCACAAAATTTCAACTCAATTCGACTTCGCGCGTTCTGTGGATCCCCATTCATATTTTTATTTATTTTAAATTTCGGTTTCCGTCCGTCCCCGCGATCTATGTTTATTTGCGTTCCCAGAATACCAACTATGGCGACCGTGCGATCTCCGTGCTCGGCCTGTTTGTCTTCCAATGCGGCTTCTACATCTCGTCCACGAACCGCAAGGCAATTCCATGGCCTACCGTTATCGTCGGTCTTTTCCTCCAGCAGGCGATTGCACTTTTCGTGTTGAAGAGTAGTGCTGGATTTAGCATATTCAAAGTATGTCGCCAACGTCTGGTAAACTGGACACCGGAAAGCTGACGGTCTTGATTACAGTGGCTGGCCACGCTTGCGAGCGACTTTCTGAGCCAGGGTCTGACCGGTGCTACTTTCTTCTTCAGTGCATCTGTCGTGGGAGACGGTTGGTTCTTCGTGAACACAGTAAATGGATTATCGTAGACTGCTATTGCCGTTACTGACAACTTCGCAAAAATAGCTCAGCCAGATCATTTTCTTCATCGCCTTCGTGCAGATGATGTACTATGTGGGTCCCGTTTGGCGTAAAGGGGACTTTCCAATCCGCTCACTCCGCGTTCCTCTTGTTTTCGTAGCTTGGAGTAATGCAGTGGATCATTAAGAACTTTGCTTGGTTCTTCTTCAAAATCATGAACGTCTCCGGCGCCGAGGCGGTAGTTGCCGCTGCTTCGCCTTGGATCGGCCAGGGTGAAAGCGCGTGTCTTGTCCGCCCTTATGTCGATATTATGACCGAGTCGGAGCTGCATCTGACTATGACTTCCGGTATGCTTTTTCTTTGTTTGCAAGCTCTTGAGTCGTTGTATGCTCACCAAACCCATGCAGGTTTCTCTACGATTTCCGGATCCGTGCTGTCTGCATACATCGGCCTCGGCGTCCCCGCGCAGAACCTAGTCACGTCATCCGTCATGTCCATCCCTGCGTCCATCGCAATCAGTAAGCTACGTCTGCCCGAGCTCGAGGAACCCGTCACGCGTGGACATATCGTTGTCGACCGTGGCGACGAGGACAAATTCCCTCCTGCGAACGCGCTGCACGCGTTTTCCAAGGGAGCGATGTTCGGCCTCGTCGTTGCGGGTTCGATCCTCGTGAACGTGCTCACTATCCTCTCGCTTGTCGCGGCGATCAACGGCCTCCTCACGTGGATCGGCCATGGCTTTGGGATCCATGAGCTTACTCTACAGCTTGTTATTGGGTACATATTCTACCCGGTTACTTTCTTCCTCGGCGTGCCTCGCCCGGAGATCCTCCGCGTCTCGCAGCTACTCGCGACTAAGCTCATTGCGAACGAGTTTGCAGCTTACACCGGTGCGTTCTTTTATCTCCCTCCTTTCTGCGCGAAAAGCAAAAGAGTTTTCCGACTGACAGCCTCCGTGTGTGACTTAGACCTCAAGGGGATCATGGCCAGCGACAACCCGCTGTCAGACCGCGCGTTCACGATTGCGTCGTACTCACTATGCGGTTTCGCGAATCTTGGCTCGCTCGGTATCCAAATCGGCGTGCTGAGCGCGCTCGCGCCGTCGCGCGGTAAAGTCATCGCACGTATTGCGTTCTCTGCTATGGTGTGCGGTTTCCTGTCGACCTTACAGACTGCTGGTATCGCGTGAGTCGAGTCGATCCTTGTCTTTGCGGGCGTTCAACTTTCCCTTTCTTTCTTATGTTTGAATGGGTGCTCATGAGTGTTTTCTCTGCTGTGCAGTGGTATGCTTGTCTAAGCAGTCGATTGCCTCTTTCTGGTGTACTGTCTTGCGTGGTGGTCCCCTTTTCTTTCCCCTTTGGCACGGATGTGGCGACCGGTAGTGGGGCAGCAGCGAGATTAGTCCGAGCGCTGTGCCTCAGCGTACTGCGAGCTAAGTGAGATGTAAAATGCAAGGCGGCTTGATTATTCATGCTACTCGGGTTTTTCGTACGCATAGGATGAGGATGGGAGTAAGGATGGAGCTGGTAGATTTTATTGACTTTCTTGGGGTGTAGCATAACGCGGCGTTATGAACTCTCATGTACTGTACTTATTTACTCTTTATGATATATAATGAATGGATTGACACTTGCTTAGAAGGACACTATGTGGTTTATTTATTCAAGTATTATGGGGGAGGGGGGGATAGCTTGAAGAGGAGTTGGATGTAAAGTAGTACGCATCATCAGCTTCAGTATTTCGAGTCGGTGTGTGTGCCTAGACCTAGACTTTCGAGTCGAGTGTCCCTGAGTCGGGTCCGGGCCCACCACGTACATTCTTCGTTATCGGAAAGGTACCGCTGTCAATCAAACCGGCCGCTTCAGGCTTCACCTGTGTGTATATCCGATATTAGTATCAAAACCGGTGTCAGCAGCGTAAGGTTCGAACGTCCCACAAGACGAGGCACAAGAACTTCTAATCTCTCGGGAGTCGGGCTGGATTTTGTGATATTGGCCCGGACGTGCCAGTGCGACTCGCACACCGGGAGTCCCATGTAAATATCGTTTACAGTAGTACTCGCAGATCCGGAGCTCCGCTGTAGCCTGCGCGGAGTCGCGACTTGCAGACCGCAGACTCGGAGCGACTACTTAGTTGTTTGCCCGCTGGTTCCAGTCGGAGTGTCGGTGTTAACACATTAGTTGTGAGTAATACTGATGGAGGTGCTGTCCTTCAGGCTATAGTATACCGTGACACGTGTGTCAATTATGAGCACTTTGGTACACGGGAAATAAAAGTTGAAATAAAAGTACTGTGAGCCACATAATAAAACGTGTCGTATTCCTGCGACCTTTACTCGTAAACAAATTGTATCGTCCTTCTGACTACAGAGGCGGTTGAAATCCATCATGATATTGCGGTAAGGATCATTAATGATAGCCGTTTATTTGCACGACATATTCCATCGTACCATCCCCTTTTCCATTTCTTTCTCATACTCATTGCTCGTCGTCGGGACCAAGTCCAATGCTCAGCCGCCATATCGAACTTTAAGTTGAAATTAGAGCGCGCTCGGGGATGTTCAAAAATTACTGGGTGCAGTGGTACGGACCGTACGGTGCCAGCAATACCATGGACGCCTAATGCGGAAGTAGACTCCCACCATTACTAGTGCTATCCGAAAAGTGACTCGGTCGAGGTCCGAGAGTACTGCTGAAAGTCTGAAAACTTGAAGCTCATTCTGTCCAGACAAACAGCAATGGCGTCGAGATTCGCCTCGCAGCTGCGGCCTGCAACTCGTCTGCTCAGAACACACCGCGCGCGGCCTTTCAGTGCGTCGGCGCTGCGTTTCCAGGAGGAGAACATCCCCAAGCCTCCTCCGTCCATTGAAGACTCCACGTCGGCACTTACTTACAAGTCGACTCACCGTACCCGCCCGGCACCCCTCCCTGCCACGGACCTCCCGAGGCTTAGGTCCGCTGAGGAGGCAGTCTCGAGTATCCTGTACAATACGCCTCCGCCGAGCCTCCAGCCGTTCACAAAGTGAGTCCCTCGGGGGGAGAGTAGCGAAAAACGGTCGCATGTCTTATGAACCTTGTTTCGTGGCAGACATGTCCTCAACTGTCTCGTACAAAATGAACCGGGAGTGCTGTCCCGCGTATCGGGTATTTTGGCTGCGCGTGGTTTTAATATCGACTCGTTGGTCGTGTGCTCAACAGAGATCCGCGACCTGAGTCGGATGTGCATCGTGCTCAGCGGCCAGGACGGCGTCGTCGAGCAGGCGCGGAGACAGCTCGAGGACCTCGTACGTTCCTCTCTCCCTCTTCTCCCCTCACCTACATATATGAACTGACGCCCGCAAACAGGTGCCCGTATGGGCGGTGTTGGACTACAGCAACACACGCTGCATCTCGCGCGAGCTGTTACTCGTGAAAGTCTCCATCCTCGGACCGGACTACCTCGAAGCACAGCTCGTCGGTGGACCCTCGCACGACCCTCGCCAGGGACACGCGTTCGCACAGCCGCCGCTCGACCCGGACGCCGCAGTCGAAGACCACTCGCTCACGTTCGAGCAAGAAGTCGCGCTCGCGGAGAACTTTGAGCACAGCAGCAGTGCATCAGCCGGTACCGGTGCAAGTTCAGGCACGTTCCCGGCCCCCCTTACACCCTCCGAGGCGCTCCGCCTGAAGCACCAGCACTTGCATTCCGTCAACGTCCTTGCGGAGCAATTCGGCGCGAAGATCGTCGACGTGAGTGAGAATAGCGTGATCGTGGAGATGAGTGGGAAAACGACCCGCGTGGAGGCGTTCTTGAGCCTTCTTAAGCCATTTGGTATAATCGAGTCTGCTCGTACAGGTTAGTTTCTCCAGATAATTGATTTCTACGCATTTTCTTCGTTTAATTACATACTAACCCAATCCTTTTCTACTCACTCAGGCACTATGGTCATGCCTCGCACGCCTATAGCATCGCAATCGAACGAAGAAACCTTCAAAGATGCCGTTTCAGGCGTCGACGCCAGTCTCCTCCCTCCCGGTTGATCCAAAAAAAGTACAGCATATTAATGAAGGAGGGGGAAGATCCATTACATTACTTGATTACACTTTCCTTCTTTTTTCTTTTTGAGGTTCACAAAACTGAGGGGGGTGATATATATCGGATCGGAGGACCCAGGAGATCATGATTCGGTTTCGTTCATTTTGCTTTGGACGAAACTGTAATCTCTTGAAGAAGTCGGGAAGTCGGAAGCGCATGGGAGGATGTGTTTTGTCGAATTCACTTAATACTTCCTGTCCTTCCTCTCCCTTCGCATTCTCTCGTATCTCGTCCCATAAAAGACACTACTGCGGCCGTCTGGGGTCTTCAGTCACAGTCCACTCTTTCTATACACGTAATCTTTTGTTTCTGATACATGGAAGAAGTGCAGCTTCGATGTTTTCGCTGGTATTTGCAGTATTTTTTGGTTGACAGTCTTCCGAATGCCGATAGTGGGAGAACTTCGGTGCTATTGTCTATTTGAAATTCGTCTATTTGAAATTCGGAGTAAAAGAGAGGCCCAGGCCTGCATAAAGCGTTCCGCAAGACGATCCGCCCGAACCGTAAGAAAAGAATACTAGGAACAGACTACGGAACGACGAAAAAAATATCCCGACTGACTCATGATCGCAGCTGTTTCATTCAATTCAAGGGACTCCTTATCTTTTTATCTTTGAGCGTTTCCCTAGATTGAAGTTCCATTTCGCCAGAAATAAATTAAAAACATCGGACCCCTATTGCATACTAAAAGGTATACATGCTACATACGTATTTATGTTATGAATTGCTGAGGACGACTCGTGTGGATTGGAAGAGGGCTAATGACGAATAAGAAAGAAAAAGAAGAGACGCGGAGAATAGAAACAACTCTGTATAGCGAGTAATCCTAAGACAGTATATAAAACAAGAACAAGGCGGCCAGGAAAATGCCTAGATACAAGCGGGAGGCCGTGTGTTCGCTGTGTGAGCCTGGATGAGGGAGACGTGAGGTAATAATTAGGGGAGGGTAGGGAGGCCTGCTCGAGGGAAGCAACGGGGCGGTACTCGAAGACTTGTATTGCAAGTATCATGTCCGATGAGGTTGTCCATTAACCGCAGGCGGGGGATACACAGGACTACCGGAGCGAGTTGGACTTCGGGAGCTCTGAGGCAGCACGTCTGGTTTAACGAGACGAAGGATTTCGGATATCCATCTTTGCGCTGCCAACGGTTCAGTAGCATATTGCTGTGGCTTTGCAGTCTGGAATTATTTCCGTAAGTATTTGGCAATGGAAGGATAAAGCAAGAAAACGACTGACAGTCATGACTACAAAGGCCTTCTGACCTTTGGCTACCACGCCAGTAATAACCGGTCGGGTGTCTCGGTCTTTATCCTTCTTATCTTCCTTCGACTCCTTCCCTAAACTCGAACTCCGAAGCAGCACCTCGCTCTTCATTACAATCTTGCGGCCGTGCTTCACTTTCACGCACACCAGCCGCTGGGTCGTCAGGACCAATTGGCGAATCTTCGGCCGATTCTGCGTCGCCGGAATCGGGAGCAAAGTTGCAGTAAGCCGGCGCGTGCGACTCTTCAGCTCCACGGGAGCTTGGTACACCAATTCTTCACCAGGTGCGAGAAGTTGCGCCCATTGAGCATCGGCAGGGACGGCAAGCTGTATTGGTGTTGTCGCACGAGCGCGTCCGCGGTCGTGCTCGAGTGCGAGCTCCATCGTGTCCATTGCGGTATTTAACCGTCCGACGGGGGACCCTTCCGAAGAGCTTGTCGTCGAACCGGTAGACATTAGGGGGTCCAGGAGCGCGGGGTCACGCTGGGGAACCTTAACAGGCTGAGAAGCTTGCACGCCGCCAATAGCGTTGACTGTTACAATATCTGAAGAGTCGGACGCTAAAGCGCTTGGGAGACCGGTCCGGCCACGTGTCTCGGCGGGATTGTCCGCCGCAACACCCATAGATGCACCGTTGGTTGACGGTACCATGTCTAACGGTCCAATCTCCCCCCCGCCTCCGGAAAAGGGATAACCTGAGTAGAGGGTTGCCGAGTCACCCCCCAAGACAAACTCGCCGTCGTCTTCGGCCCAAGGAGGATTGTTCTCGCCCGAATCGTTTATATTGTCGACAAGCTGCTCCCAGGCCAAGCCGACATCGTAGTTGTGTTGGGAAACTGGGTGTTCCTTCTTCAGCAGACCTGCTTCCATAGGGGGAGCTGGATCCGACCAGAGAGTCGACCAATTGATGCCTTCGAAAAACGGATGGCGGCGGAGTGTATCCATATCGTTCGGTGTACCTGGCTCGCCAGCCCCAAGCCGTTGAGTCGGATCGATGACCTGACGGATGCGTCTTTACGACTTGTCAGGTGATAAAAAGAACGCGAAGCGTGCTCACCAGAAGCTTCTGTACGAGATCTTTGGCGGCCTCATCGAAGCCCTCAGGGAATGTGTATTCCAGGCTTTTGACCTTCTGCCACATCAAATATTCCGACAGCGCGTGGAACGGGAACTTGCCCGAGATCATTTGAAAAATAATGCATCCCATTGCCCAGACGTCCGACCTTCCGAAAGATAAGATGAGATGAATTAGAAAATGGTTTATCCCAGAAAAATAAGTTGTGAAGGTACTTACGCCTTCGAGGTGGAATTAGTAGTTAATAATTCCGGCGACACATATTGTGCCGTTCCAACAAACGTGCCGGCGCGTTCACTCCCATCGTCGAGGAGCTTTCCAGTTCCAAAATCCGTAATTTTAAGCCGCATATTGTCGTCTAGCAGTAAGTTTTCTGGCTTCAAATCGCTGCCAGGAGGGTGAGCAAGCCGAGTTAGTCAGGAAAAAGGCTAGCGTACCGATGTATTACTCCTCTTGAGTGCATATACGCCACGGCATCGACAAGCTGGGCTGAATAATAACGAGCACATGGCAGAGACACAGACCCCAGCCCCGATATTCGACTTTGCAGTTCACCATTTTTAGCGAGATCGAGCACGAAGTCTACACATGGGTTCAGGACTTGAGTCACTTCAAAACACGCAACGTGTACGTACATAAACACCACTCGTCTTGAAATGTCCAATGCAGTCTCACGATGCCGGGGTGACCGGAACCCAGACGAATGAGCGTGTTTTTCTCTGCGAGGGCTGTCTGCATCTTTTGAACACGAGACAAATGGCCCTTGTCGAGAATCTTAATGGCATATTCTTGCTCTGTTGCGACATATATAGCGTGCATAACCTGAAGAAAGTGTGAGAAAAGCCACAGGATGAGCGACACATTTACATACCGTAGAGTAGGATCCCTCGCCCAGGACTTCACCGAAGACAAAGTCGTTTGCTTGCATTTTGACAACGGAACTGTTGCGCGACGACTTTGTGCGGGACTTTGATCGCGACTGAGCCCGCTTCCTCAGATCCGCATAGCTCTCATCATTGTCAATTAGACCGAGTTCTTTTGCAAGGTACGCCGGTGGCCTGGTCGAACGCGGTGTTGGGGGTGCGTCGCGACTGAGAGACCTCGGAGAAGAGAATGCACGTGCGGGGCGAGGACGTGGGGTGTTGACGAAAGAGGTCGAACTGGAGCTGGAGGAGGAGGAG
The DNA here is from genome assembly GCA_002794785.1 of Coniferiporia sulphurascens. Classification (NCBI taxonomy): domain Eukaryota; kingdom Fungi; phylum Basidiomycota; class Agaricomycetes; order Hymenochaetales; family Hymenochaetaceae; genus Coniferiporia; species Coniferiporia sulphurascens. The sequence goes on from NBBA01000003.1 coordinate 230,690, forward strand.
ATGACGGATGCATTTCTGCTGAGGTCTGCAAGCGTCGAGACACGCGAAGGCTCCGGAGACGCAGGGGTTGATACTTGCACGTAGAGCATGTCCTGGGGGAGAGACGCGGCCGTCAGTGGTGGTGAGCAAAGGCCATCCATGAAGCTTGCAGGACCCAAACCCGGCCCCCTGCCTGAGCGGTCTAGACGCCCATTGCCAGGGCCGTGACTAATGGTCACAACTTACCGCCCCGAATTGGTCCATCATGTTTCCGACACGCGATGAGCCGACGACACGCGTACACCGCTCTCGTTTAAAAATCATCGTCCACAGCGCTCAGTCTGCTTTGCCCCCTCTTGCCTGTGCCAGCATTGGGTGGAAGTTGGGCCGTTTCTCTATAAATTTCTCGTATATACGCCGAGCTTCGATGAGGTCATCGTCGCCACTTACGAGCTGGGCTTACGGATACGGGTATTCAATCACTGGATGCTGACCATCGCTGGCAGTACAATCAGTCCTGTTTGAAGTCTAAACTCGTGTTTCACCACCTACGCAGTCTCTGGCTACGCATCGCTGGTCTGGTGACTCCCCTTAGGTGATCCTGTACTTCACACACCCCCGATTACACGAGCCCGGATCTAAACACACCCTAATTTGCCGGCGCGTACGCGATGCTGCCGCACTTATAGCTCATGCTTCCCCCCCTCCGTCAAATTGCTTGCATAGACTCCTGAGTCAACTTGGACAGCACTGCGAACTGATGCTCCCCTGTCGACAGCTATTATTGAATACTCTGCGTAACTCTTGAGTCACAGGAGCTGGAGCGTTCGTCTATTTCGGGCCCGTGTGTCTCCGAAGACAGCCAGATTCGATACGAGAGTTTCATACAAGAGCCCCTCGGATTGAAGATGCGTAAATGCATGTCTTTGTCCAGCTTCCTTTCGGACGTACAATTCAGTAGAGCCCGTCCGCGTCCGTGTCCCTGCTTCCCGCTGTGGTCTGCTCCACAATGCGTGCGAACCTCCTCGCTATCCCCTCGCTATTATGGCTATGGCATAGTAGTATGCTCCTGGGTGTTTGGAAAGCTGCAGCCCTTTTCAGCACTGCAGTCACCATCGCCGACCTCAAGTGCGCTTATAGATTTGACTCCACAAAGAGCCTTGCCTGGCGGGAGGGAGCAGGTATCCCTATTGCTCTGATCAACTTGCACGCCCTTTCAACCGTCTACACGAATATTGAATTGGAAATACACTGACAGCTCCAGAGCAGATGTTAACGACGTAACAAGCAAGCTGGTTCTTGTAACGTACTAGGCACATGCCGAGGCCTCCTTGTGCGTCTTCCTCCTCGGGAGTGTCTAGGAGTCGTGCAGATCGAGACCGCCGGCTATCCGGTTTCGAGTCGTTCACCATAGGAGGAGGTATTCGTACGTCATCGGCGAACCTTCGTTGGTAAACGCACGTACCCTTAACACGAAATGGTACTCTTTCCCCTGCGCGCCGTTCGCTGAGGTCGTTAAAGAGCAACATGTAGCGTTTTCGACTCCTCGCGTGCTCACGTCCGAAAAGGTGCAAATATTTCTAGCACTGTCTTTGTGCTTTTTCGGGGACTAGTACTGGTGCAAACCTGTGCAGATGTCTTCTTTTTGGCGGTTTCGGCTGGACCCAGCCTCATTCTCATTATGGACTCCTCTAGTTTAGGGCTAGTTACTCTAGGCTCCTCCAATTGTCTGACTCGAGCGTTCCCCGCAATGCGTTACATCCCGTTTCGAGAAGGTCTGTGTAAAGAACAAAAGCCCGCGTCGATTCTTTAACAAAGACATTGGCGCAGACTAGGTTCGTTAAGAATCTAGATTGTACTAAAAATAATTGTAATTAATTGGCACTCATCCTGCTTGCATTGTGGCAGTACACTTGCGGTTTTTGTGTGCGCCCATATCCGCCGCTACTTAGTATATAAATATCTGCATTCAAACACATTCATATTGCTACTGGCAACAATTAATCCAGGAAGCAAGTCATTTGCGTGAGAATCTATTTATAAGCAAGGAAATTGTTTTTATTCCGGTTCGATAAAGGTTGCACTCCTTTATTGGCAAGCAACCCGTCGTTCTCAGAACTAGAACTGGTACTGTACAGGCTAGAATTGCATATTGTTCCTTCAAGTCGCATCTTATGATGGCCGCTCTACCTCTGGATCTATTCTCAAGGCTGTTATTTCAATCGTGATTCCTGGTGTATACATCAAAGATCCATCACTGGGGCCTGTTGGGCTGAACTAGCCATAACACAGCGACTTGGATCGGATACAAGTGCCTACCTAAGACAAGACGCTATCCGCTTTTGTCGGGCAGGATACTGTCCATCACACCTTAACAGTGGCAAGGACTCGAGCAACGCGCGTCCACATCGTCAGGTTCAGCGCCTCAACTTCCAAGCCGGTAACCATTCTCACACCCGGTTCTTCGCCTGCGGCGTGGCCTCGCGCGCGTCTAGACGCCGTCGCCCTTTCCCTCTCTTCTCTCTATGCTGCGTCCTTGAGTCTTTAACCTCTCTCGCTATGTCGCCACTCTGGGGCCTTCAGTTTTCCGTGTCAATTGCCTTGTTCTTTCTTCAGGCTCAGTTAAGCCACGCTCAGAATGACCCTAGTGCCTACGCTCCCACCGTGAACGCGGACTGTCCGTCAACCCCGTTGCTTCGTACATTCTCGACGGAAAATCAATCCCTAAACGCACTTGAGGAAGCCTACATTCAACGAAGGGAAACGGAACTCATCCCAAAGGCGTGGGCAGACTGGCTTGGCGATGGCTCCGCGCTCGGCTACAATTTGTCACAGCTTGAAGGTCATTTTCCTCGGATTGGCATTGCAGCATGTGGTGGCGGTCTGAGGGCCTCCCTGTTCGATGTGGGAGTTCTGTCCGGTTTTGATGCTAGGAACGAGTCGTCTCGAAATGCAGGTTCTGGAGGTCTTCTGCAGGTTACGTCTTACTTGTCTGGTCTATCAGGTATCTTTGCTCTACTCGCCCTCGCTCTGGTTTATATTCTTAACGTTTTTATATCTTGTGTTAAGGCGGATCCTGGGCCGTCGGTTCACTTGTCTTCAATAATTTCCCTACTACGGACGAATTAGTTCTGGGTAATACACGCAACGGTGGCGACCTGAATGGCTGGTTATTGTCGATCGATTTGGCTACTCCCTCCGGAGTTGACTTGTTTGACGACGACAATCAATATTTCTATGGCAGTGTCCTGTGGAGCGTGTACTCTAAAGCGGATAAAGGCCTGTGAGTGTCAAAATAGTGCGGGTGTTAGTTAGGAATGACTAACTTTACGAAGAGATACGAGTATTACAGATCCTTGGGGAAGGATGATTTCTTACCATTTCTTGAACGGTACTACGAAAGGAAACTTTTTTACGAATGACTCGTCACATGGGGCTGGGCTCCTGTGGTCAAACATGCCGGACATTCCAGCTTTCGCGAATAATTCTCTCCCCTTCCCGATTATCATGGCCGATTCGAGGCCGATCGGATCGAATCTCACGACGATTTTAGCGAATACGGCGACAGTCTATGAAGTATGCTTGACTTGCTTTGACAATTGGAACCCTATTTAATGAACAGTTTTTAGATCACGCCATTTGAATTCGGTTCATTCGACCCGGGACTACAGGCTATGATGAATACGACGTTCATCGGTACGCATCTTGTCGACGGTCAGCCAGCTAACGATACGGGGTGTGTCCGCGGTTTCGACCAGGCATCATTCATGATGGGGACCAGTGCGAGCCTGTTTAATGTGTGTACAGTATACTGCCATTCAGAAAATTAAGCTGACTTCGCCAAAGCAAATTCTAGATTTCGCGTACAATACCCTCGAAGATTTCGATCCGGGTGATTCATCAGGACTGCTGTATGTCCTTGAACGACAGTTGACGGAAGTTCGCACTCGCTCTAATGACGTTGCGAACTGGCCTAATGTACGGCTTGTTAATATCGAGGTTTTGTCTTCGCTCACGCATAGAATTACAAATAGCCATTCCAGTCGATTAACAACGATACTTTCCATGACTCAAATTCCTCATGGCTCGATTTAATCGACGGGGCGTCGAATATCGAGAATGTCCCTATTGGACCACTATTTGTAAAGGCAAGGGGTCTGGACGTTATAATCGCAATGGACGGAAGCGCGGAAGACGTATTTTCGTGGCCAAAGTGAGGATACCCACCCTTGTTCAAATCCTTCCCGCTCTTACATAGTTTGCACAGCGGAACTTCAATGATCTTCAGTCAGAAGCGCTTTCAGGAGGTACTGTCGGATACTCACCAGGGTTTCCCTCCTATCCCAAATACGCCGGAGGACTTCATAAGCACGGGTGCCAATGCTCGTCCGACTTTCTTTGGTTGCTTCCCGGCGCAAAATCCGCCAGAGTTCCCGCTCGTCTTGTATTTCCCGAACGCCCCTCCCTTGAACGGGGACGACCCAGTAACAAAGTGAGGACCTATCGCTTTCTTTTTTGATTATCTTTACTGAGTCGTTCAACATTAGTACGGGCACGTTCAAGTTATCTTATACGGACATACACACCTCGTTGTTCTTGGATCAAGTCCAAGCAGTCGCGTCCGGAGGCTTCGTTCCGAATGAGATAGGCGCAGACCCAAATTTCGGGAAATGCCTCCAATGCGCAGCTATCGATCGAGCGCTACCCAAGGTCAACGTTTCACGTTCGTCGTTTTGTACGCAGTGCTTTCAACAGTACTGCTACGACCAAGGGAATCCGCCGAGCGCATCTGAGATCGTTGGCCGCAAGTTACAATTCAAGGACCCGGATCCACAGGGGATCTCGGGGGTCGAGAATTTTTTGACCAAGAATAAAGTTGGGCTTATCATCGGAATTGTTGCGCTCGTGGTCGTCGCCATAGCCGCCATATTCCTCATGTAAGTCTCCTATCTGGGTTCGTGTGCGGCTGATCGCTGATGCTTTCTGTTGTCCTGATGCAGTCGCTGGATACACAAACGCCGCCAACAGAAATATCAGTCGCTCATAACCCATGATATATGGCCACTGGACGAGACTTCTGATCGTAAGTTCCGGAATTCTTTCTCGTCTGAGTACAAGGAGTAGCGGTGTAAATTTGGTCCATTCCGGTTATCTTACGTTTGGACTGTTAATGAACCTGACGACTGGGACTCTTCGACGACATTGTACACTGTGCACCTTTAATTATTTCTTCCGTCTCTGCATCGATAGTTAATGGACTATTCGTGTCTCGCTAGCTGGGTTCTCAAATATACATTTTTTTGGTGAAGCTCTTAAACCTCCCTGCTATTTTTCCGATCAGGGTTTGTAAGTCCGGTCTCGACGGTTTGCGGGTAGTCTGTGGATAAACAAACAATACCAACTGACTCCATCAGCTAAATGGAAGGGGGTCAACAAGATCACAGGCCAAACACTGTTGATTTAATTAATACTTGTATGTTAATCTTCATTTCAACTTCATGGTCAATCATTAATACTCTCCTTGTACTCTTATCCTATACTCACTTTCAAAAACGCTTCCTCCGTTTTATCACCGGGTTGTGTAGCGCTCGGGCTCGTGCCTCATGGCTGTCCCTCCTGCGAACTTATACTAAATGCCTGAACTTGTGGCGTAATCTGATTCGGTTAGATGTGAAGCCACGCATCCTTTGTCTATTCCCCGGTTTCTCGTCCATGATGGCAAGTTTTACAGAAACCACGCGTCAGAATATCGCGGGCCAGGAGAAAAGCCTAACAAGTGGGATAAGAGGTCGCCCCGGCTCAGGCCCGTCGAATGGGAAGAAAACGCGATCAGATCAGGTTGCGAACAGACGTGCGGGATGTGTGGCTGGTGTCCGCATCGCGGGAACAAAGGCACCACAAACGGCAATAGACTGGCACGGCCTAGTACAATTCACCGACATCATACAAACTACTGGACCCGGGTCATGATGAAAGTGACGGAAAGAACGAGAGGCCGACTCAATATAAATTAGCAGAAGGAAAGCGTGGACGCTTGGGTCCATCGCTTGTTCAAGGGGGCTGGGAGGGGTAGGGGCAAGTATGGGGATTTATGTAGGTCCTAATTGTTCTATGTAGGGAACCAGACGGGATGAAAGCCAAATGAGGCTTACACTCACGGATCCACTAATAAGATGTAGACGTGGCTGCCGGTGGGATAGAGAGATATTTCAAGTGAGGTACCTGATATAATCTTTTGAGAACTCATTCACTTAAAAATTGCACGATGCGGATAGTGAAGGAAAGAATAGACTCAATAGCCCCTTAGTACGTATCCACTCCAGTCACAGAGCGTTGAGCGATCCGTCGTACCCAACTCAGCGACTCGGATCTTCTTCTTGGATGGGATATCCGAGCCTCGAGGTGTCGCTAACTACATAATTGGATCAACCACTGATGCCCTCAAATCCCACAGTTCTGACTAACGTTGGGCCACAGATGTGATCATTAATACAACATAAGCTATGCGCGGTTTGCCACTGACCAACACGGATGCTAACATTGTACATATACATACCACAGGGACAACAAACTCGCATGAAGTTTCGGCAAGATTCCGGACGCCCCGAGTCCCCGACAGTGAGTGAAAAAGAAGCATACACGTCTCAACCATCCGAATGGTTCATCAGAACAACTGATGGAGTAGGAGGTAGGGGCTTAACTGTTTTCATAGGAAGGGACTCGCGTCTAAGCCAGTACCACAAGTTGGTAATTCCCCATATATTCAGAAATTCCTATATCGTACTAGTAAGTTAACGCCTTATGGAAAACATGCTTTCTGCTTACTTTTTGTGATCCGAAAATCAAGAAAGCTGCAGTCGGTACTGTTGAATGGAACTAAGTAAAAGCAATGTGGTGAGACAGTTACGGTTCAGGTGCTTACAAGACGCCTGAATAATATACGGTGCTTCGTCTCCCTGCTGCGACCAGAATCCCACGCATGCCCTGTAAGGTGATAAATTCCACGATGCTGCGTTTATTTAAGCAAACGGCACTTACAGCAGAGACAGGAGCGAGTAGGAAGAGAAGATAACCACACGTAGAACAAGGTTCAACGGAGGACCCGATCGGGAGTTCATACGAATGAAGGCCTTGTGCATGCGGTAGAGTTTGACCCCAATGAGAACTATATAAGTACGCACAGCCTGTCAGGGAAGGATACGTTTGCATTAAGTCCTTGCATGGTCAAACCGTACTCTCAAAAACCAATACACAAAGGAGGATGAGACCGGAGCATCCGGGAACGAGATCCCTGAAGAGCCGTTTTCGTTAGATAAGGCGCATGTTCAGGGAAGCATGCAACTCACACGAATGCAAGGTTAATTGTGCAGTAAAAGTAGTATTGATCACGAGTCACGACCGCCGGATAAGCGGAGCCAACCTGCAAAGGAGAGAGTTGTGGCGGTAAGTAATACAGAGGGGAGAAACCTACCACGGCAGTGATGATCGTAAACAGGACAAAGAAAATGTAGGGGGACGTGATCAGCTTTGAGCAAGATCAAGGGTTAGATTCTTTACGTAGGCATAATTTCGGTGACGAGCTTTACAATGTAGTTCCGCCATCGTTGTGCATTAAGGCTCGACAGACTTCCGTCGACAGCGTTGATACCTAGCCAAAGCTAAAGTTCGACGAAATTGAACTCGGGGAAGATCCTCCGCGCTACACAGGCTACATACATTGACGACGAAAGCGAGACCCGCCATTGAGCACCTGTGAAGTATTATGTCAGGCCACGTAATTGCGATCCCGCTCATTGAGCGCTTACATCACCGCTGCCCCATAAATCAGAGAGGCCTGCGAGAGGCACAGACTAACCGGAGGCTCTGGACCGAATTGCTGCCCGACGTACAAACTAGACTACCGGTCATTGACGAGATGTAAGCAAGATAAAAAAGACTTACAGCAGGCAAAATGCCGTTGCGTAGAGAACCCAAGTGACGAGGAAATTAATGAGAAGCGGGTGCCTCTGCATATCCTTCTTGATCAAGAGGGTAATCAGGATTATAGGCACCCCGAAATGTCCTCCAAAAATTTGTAGGAAAAAGTACACAGAGACGATAATTGTCCTGAACTTGGGGCTACCCGCGCCGGGGTGAAGAAGCAAGGACTTTACTGTGCGCGAGTTCTCTTGTGAGTAAATTCTGGTATCAGACCGAGTGAACGACTTACACTGTTCCTGAGAGTCTTCGCCAAAATCATACGTGTTGTTCCGGTTCGGAAAGAAAAAGGATTGCATGCTAGCGCGCATGGAAGGAATTAGAGAGTAGGACATAAGTTGACTCTCTCAGGTGGACGAAAAATGCGGCCGTGTCGACATTGCCGCATTTAAAGTCTTGAGTCCGAGTCTTGATCAAACGTGTGCTAAGGCTAGCATGTACACAGGATAATCAACATCAGGACTTCGGCAGGTAGTTACCGTGACGAGCATAGTATCCAGCTACTGTACAACAAGGCGGCGACAAGATCGAAGAAGAGTTGCGGCAAGTGATGTAATGATGATTCCAGGGTCTGAAATATTTCTCTCTGGACAGGTGGCAACCGTAGTCGGTGACTCCATCTTGAATCTTGATCAACTCACCAGTATGAAATTTGGAGTGGAAGGAGGTGCGCCGGCTTTCGAATTGTATAGCTGGCATCCCACCACTGGCACCTAATATGGGGAAGTAATCGCCGAGTTCGGGGATGTGGTGATTTTCTCGTGAGTGTGGCAGCCTGCAGGCACTGCAGTCATTGCTGGAACTGGAACGCCTTCAACGCTGGTGTATTCCGCCGGCTCGAGCCGGTATAGAGTAAAATGCACATCACTGAGCGTCGGCTCTTACGGTAGCCAACTGTTGCCATTGCAGAGAGAAGTTAAATCCCACCAGAGCCAGTACTTGAGCATTCGAGAACTAATAAAAATACAACAAAAAAACAACGTATTCTTAACTAACATAATCAAAATACATGGTAAAAAGTCAGTATAAGCCCGCCGTATAAGTCAAGCGATGCTCGAATCAAGTACGGGTTTGGGTTTAGGGATCTCGACAACATGGACCACTGTCGGTTTGCACCTGATCCAGTGCCAAAGTCGAATCACACCCCACGCTTCCAGTAAATCCTGTTTAAATAGACATTTAACATAGGCGATCATCAGTAGCGCACGTTACGCAGAGCTCACTCTTTGTGTTCCGAATATTAGAGCCGCAGCTGTTGGAACTGTATGGCGGAAGCATAAAGGTCAGGAACGCCAGCGACGACTCAACCATCGGATGCTTAAACTTACGTGATGATTGGATGATATAAGGCAGTTCATCCCCTGACGAGGACCAGAAGGTAGTGCAAGCTCTGAGTAGACGAGTCAGTCATACAAACGTCAGGAAATCACTGCCGAATAGTCTTACATGATTGTAAGGAAGGAGTACACGCTGAAAATCCCAACGCGAACAACGAGATGCAGAGGGGGACCACCATTGGAATTCATGTGTACAAAAGACTTATGCAGGCGATACAATTTGGCGGCAATCAGGACTAGAAGGGGTGTACAAACGGTATCCTCCCGATTAGTGCTTGCGGATTTAAATAATTGTGCAAGATGTTCATACCTTCAAAAATGATGATTGCGAACATCATCAAGGCAGACAGAGCAGGCACTATGTTTCTATCTTCGCTGTTAGGTCCAGTTCATGCTTTTTCCTGGATGTGAACTTACACGATCTCCAAGTGAATGGTACAATAAAAATGGTAGCGGTTCCGCGATACCAAACTGGGATTGGACGTTGCCCCAAACTATGCAATCGATGAGAACATACACTGGGATTGTTTCCATGCTGTCACGACACTAACCACAGCCGTAAAAACGAGGAAAGCCACGAATACCACATACGGCATAGCTAGTAACTTTAGAATGCCGTTTAGCAACTTCCCGGGAAGAGACCTCGATTAAGAGACCTACAACATAGTTTCGAATGGAGCTGCGATCGACCACTGATTTGTTATTTGTCATGTCGCGCAAGCTGAACCAGAGCTAGATACAATCCGGTTACGACCATCGAGGTATATGTATGAACGCACACGTACATTGAGTACAAAAGAGAGGCCCGCTGCAGTAGTCCTAAAATCGAGAACAAGATGATTAATTTTCGAGCAAAATAGCCGCGGCCACAAGCGGACGTACAAAACGGCAGTCCCGTAAATCGAGGATGCTTGAAAAATGCAGATCCCCTTTGGAGGCTCAGGGCCGAACTGTTTCCCCAGATACAGTCTATAGTTTGAGGAAGTATTAGTGAAAGAGAGTTGCGTAAGGATCTGTCGAGCCTCACAGTATACAAAAAGAAGTCGAATATATGACCCAAGTCATCAAAAAGTTTACAAGCATCGGATGCCTTCGCAACCCCTTGGCGGTGAAAAGCGTCAAGAGAATGATAGGGACACCGATATGCCCCCCAAGTATTTGCAGTAAGAAGAACATCACTGTAGTACTTATACTGCTATCATCGCTTTGGCTGTTCGCAGAGACGACGCGAGACTGAGAAACTGGAGCGAGCAACTTAGATGTCAGATTAACAGCTTCTACAATACGAACGAGCACTTATACTTACACTGATAATCATCGCCACTGCGGAGGGGAAAATAGAACGAAGCCAAATCAGTGAACATGTCGGCGAGGCCCTTCCAGAGAGCCCGCAACCGGGTTTATTGAGAGGAGCGAAAGAGCGAGCCTTGCACGGGGAGAGAGTCAGGCGGACTCTATGCCTGCGACATTATATGCCTCAAAAAGGTGAGGAAATCGAGGCTTACCATCGAGAACAGCTGCAACGGTAACCCATGACGATGATATGACCGAGTCACCGTGACGTATAGTTGCTGCACGCCGCTGATGTTTGGTACATGCGCTTCTTCTTCAAAGGCTTTGAATGCGGATCGAAAACCGGCAGGATCAATTCTTAGAACACCGAATCTTGCCGGCTTCATCGCAGTTTGATTTAAGGGGGAAAAGTTCAGCGACTGGGGGAAGAATTGAACTCTACTGCCCACTCGAGGCTGCGCTTGAGGCCGTAGGAAAAAGATACTGGAATCCCTAATACGGAAGGTGACCTTCCGATCTGCTTGGGCTGTTCTACAATATGGTGCAGTCTTTCCCTTCCTCTGCCATGAGTCGGCGACCCAGACTCCCGTTCTAATACAGTCATTAATCCACGGACTCTATTAAGGTGGTGAAAAGATTTGGCGATGCAGCGCGGGTATCGGGAAATAATCGGGACAGTGCTGCCCGTGATGCGCGTACGTGTTGCGCAAATGTAAACTATTTACTAGCATGTGGTGGTGCACCGCGACTTTGATACTACAGTGCGTGTTTATTTCAGAGATAGGTGACCATTTGCGCAGACGCATCGAATCATGCACTACCCATCCAAGCCGACACGGACAAAGGCAATATTATTGGGTGACAGAATGGGAACTTCGGCCATCATATGCTTAGGGTGATAGTTACCGAACTACGTTCTCGGCCATAAGTGAACTGAAGTAACCGGCCTTTGCAGAGCCATAGGAAACCCTAAGGTATACAGGTTTCGGTGCCACGGACCGTATGGACCCTTGGCGCGTGTTTGTTGACCACTTCCCTTCGCGTCCGGTACATTCTAGAGATGCCACAACTCCGAACTCCTCAGCTGTCGCAGACAATTCTTTCATGGTTGTGAAGCATGCCCTTTTTCTAATACCGACTTAGGAGAACTCGAACCAACCCACTCGTGCACCGCACCATCTTTTGTGAACTAGCGGCTATACACAAACCATTATATGCGGTCGGCAAATCACTCAGGATGCTAAGTAAAAGTAGGGCGTAATAATCCAGTAAGCACGTTGCCTTGATTGCATTCGAGTTTTACAGAACCTACGATGTTCACGGCGGAGTTTTATTTGGCTACTCTGAATCCGGGTTCTACACAATGATGGATTTATCTCAAGAGTTGTTCGATGGAATCCATATAAAATCATCCATACGGCGTCTGTCGGCCTGGGGATCATACGGTGCATACAATGAACTTAAAAAACACCGTGCCGTGTACCGTAAGAACTACTCCTTCATGATTCGTCCTTCTGATATTCTCGAGAAATGAGAAACCTAAACGTTCAACACTTGAATAGTTTTAGTATCTGATAGCATATAACTTAGCGCCCCAAGTGCTTCAATGGCCGTCCTTCAACTGACCTCGGAAATGTCGCCGATCTCTGTCTTTTTGGGGGCCTCTTTTCTCTCATTTCTTTGCTCGTGTTCATTCTATGCCTTCATGGCACCTCACTTCCACGACTCCAAGCAGAAGGCATGGATAACGACGTTCTTTACGAGCTTAACGATGTCCCTCGGTAGCTTGCCCTTCCTTTGGAAGTTCATTTTATCAGGGGGCGACGTGTGTATGTTAAGTGGTACGGACATTTTGGCGCGACTCATGTGCGGCGCATTTCAAGGCCTCCTCCTTTCGGATCTTTCAATTGGAGTTTTACGCTACCCCCAACATCTTTCGCCTACACTCGGATGGACTCACCACATAGTATATGCTCTTCTTTTGCCTTATATCTCGTCCCGAGGATGGTCACGTTTATTCTCGTTATGCCTATCAATGGAAATACCAACATGCTTTCTGGCAATATCGTTCCTCTGGCCGCGGTTGCGCCACGACATCCTGGTCGCTGTTGTATTTTTTTCAACACGGATTATCATGCATGCAACACTTTTAATTGCATTAATCCTACCTCACGGGAGAGCAGATGTTGCGGACGGAAGCTTTATCCCAGCAACTCTGTTGGCAGCCGCATTCTTCTTGCATATATCGTGGTTTATGCGCTCCTTCGCCGGAATATTACGCCGGACCTGCATATCCCACCAATTTTGGGATAATATGTGGTATTATCGGGTATCGAGGACTCAGGTGTGATGTCTAAATTGGAAGGGTCTACGACGTACTTGTGGCATTTTCTTTTGCGTTGATCAAGGTAAGCTGCTTTGTACCGCTATATGGCCGGGCTAAACCTCTGTTATTTTTTTGACCCGTATAGCTGATTTTTCGTTGTCCAGCAAGTGCTTAGATTTCATAAGCCGGTTTCATTATGGTCCGTCTCGCAGTTAGCTATTCTTCATCATGCTGTGTATTGTAGACTTGCACGATTTGTCAGCTTGTCGTAAATTGTGAAAACTAGTGTTCCTTCATTTCCAGTTATTGTTCGTAGAATTAAGGTCTTTTCTGCCTTTGCCACTTTCTCTAAATCATTTGCCTTATAACCGGCCATCCTCTGTTTCTGATAAATGGTACATTCCCTCCAGTGTTGGTCTCCTGAGCCTCCAACACTCACTTTTTCACTCTTCGCCAAACTTTTTTTGTCTGTGTTGTAATTCGTTTTAGTTTGTTGCTGTACGTTATATATCTTTGCCTAGAATGCCTAGGGTATGTGTAGAAACTTCGAGGCGGTGCACTGCTAAGCTCAACCGGAGAGGAGTGAACGCAGTCTAGGAGCTGCCCACTAGTAGCTCCCCGTGTCCCCGTTCGTTCCCCAAAACTTTTGGAAGCTTCCGGCTTGCCAAAAGATGAGCACCCCCGGGCCGAACGTTCAGCACCCGTCTGAAATCTTCATGGAACCGCAACCTCGATGCAATGGCAATCATAAACCCGGTGGCATTAGTCTGCCGGACGGGCCTAAACCGTTCTGAGGCTCGGGGTTAGGTGAGTTACCGTGAGTAGCTCCTTTTAGACCTCGTCTGGGATGAACTGCATTATCATCCGATCATCACGTAAGTTTAAGCGTCCGACGATTGAGTTTCCGCTGGCGTTCCTGACCTTTATGCCTCTACAGGCCAATGATCCCCGCGTTTTTTTGCGTGAGTCTCTCCCATATTAGACCGTGTTGTGACTGAACCCTGTAGAAACTTTATAGTAAAAATGGCGGGCGAAATGATCGGATCTTGCGCCACAATTAGCATCTAACTATCTCACTCCTCATCTTTTCTTTCTCTTTCTTGCTATGGGCTACGAGACTCACGGTGTAATAAAGTGTCGGTAAAGTGCAGTACAAATTTATGAAGCCCGTCCCGTCAAAAAATTCGAGCTATCAATGGCTCATCGAGTCAGGCACCATCTATGGTAATACAATTTCAGCTAAACCGCCAATTACGCTGATGCAAGTGCATGACTTTCAAGTAATAGTAACGGATCTCGATTTTATGGGCTGGCTCGGGCGGAACTTTAGTCAGCTCGAGCGCTGCTGTACTGTCTTCTTATGATAAGGCGACTGGTGTCTACTTTTCTGTTGTGTCCATCAGGTGAGTCGAGTCGGCAAAAAAAGTTAATACTCTCTTTACCGACATACTTCAAGTTGTTTGCAGTGGTAGTCTGATACTCAAAGACCTACAGCTCAATAGGCTTGGTGAAAGCACCGACTCACCGAGTCTGACTGAGATCTTTAAAGACCTTAGGAACTTCAAGTCGAACATGTTAAGCTGACGCTTTTTTCTAATAATAGTATACAGTTAGATACCAAGCCCTCCTGGACACCCGCAATACTGTGTATAGAATAACACCCCGCCTTTCAACGGACGCCAATAGGATCCAAGTACCTGGATCTCAGCCAAAGTAAGGCGCTCTGAGAATTCGGCGTTCGCGGCTAAAATTCTCATAGTGACTCCGCCTGCAAGCATCGATCAAACGTAAGCTATTGGTAAATGTGACTTCTGCGCCTGATTTTCTCACATTTAGGACATCCATTCCTACTGTTATCGCCCTCCATTGAAATTCTTGCAGGGATGAGCAGCTTCAAATTTCAAACTGGCGCTAAGTCGTATTCAAGTTGTTAGACGCACGTGTGCCTTTTCGTACGTAACACATTATGATAATGGTACCCCAGGTATGAGTCTTGACTGGCTCTGCAAGCTATACACGCGTGAGCAATCCTCTTACATGCCCTTAGTCAAAGATATTAACACAGCACCTAGTGTACTCCAGCCCGACACTTACAGTTTTACTAATGCACACGGAGAACACAATCATCGCAATTTCACTGATGCTAGTACTTCCGAATCCCCAACCAACCACTGAGAATTCAGTATGTTTGAAATTTACGGCACTCATTTGACCGGATTTTGACTGCACTACTCCGCGGAGCCGACTTTGTCAATGTATAAATCAAAGGTCCTGTTTGGCGCTCTCATTTCGACCGACTTCTGTCTCGGTCAGTCATGACACTGTCATACGCCTTCCACTGGGCCTCTGTGCTTTCAGTCCTTTGTTCGTGCTTGTTCTACAACCTCGTAACACCCCACTTCCACGACTCCAAACAAAAGGCATGGATAATAACATTTTTGTCAAGCATATCGATGTCACTGGGCAGCATGCCTTTTCTTTGGGAGTTCATCGTATCTGGAGCTAATATGCGCATTATGGGTAATGAGCATATTTTATCACAGTCGCTATGTGGCGCATTTCAAGGTTTCCTCCTCTCGGATCTCTTAATTGGGTCCCTCTGCTATCCAGAGCACCTTTCGCCTACGCTCGGGTGGACTCATCACCTTGTGTACGCACTCATTGCATCCTACGTCTCGTCTAGAGGGTGGTCACATTTGCTCTCCGTTTGTCTGTCGATGGAAATTCCAACATGCGTCCTCTCAATATCGTTCCTTTGGCCGCAGCTACGCCACGACATCCTCTTTGCGGTATCGTTTCTTTGGACACGTATTATTCTTCACGCAAGACTCTTGATTACAATGATTTCACCTCACACGAGAGTCGAAGTCACTGGCGGAAGCTTAATTCCAGCGCTACTCTTAGCGGCCGCATTTTCGGTACACGTATCCTGGTTTATACGTTCCGTTGCAGGTATATTACGTAGGGCCAAGGACCCGGATAGTGCAAAGTCCCGGGGCACCAAATTGCCAGCGTTTTCATCCGGCGAGTTTATAAGAAAATTGGTCAATGCTGTCAATCGTTCGTACGTCAAAAGGTCATTTATACGCGGAACGAAGCACATAACATGGATACTGGCAATACCAGTTTGCTTTACATTAGCCAAGGTAAGTCTATTTAGCCACTAGATTGGACTGAGCTATATATTTATCATTTCGTCGATTCTCGATTCTCCAGCTGGCACTTTGGTATCACCCATATCTGACAAATTTGGAAGATTAAAGGCTTAGTGCCATGTCAAGCTCTTTCTCCAGATAGTGAGCCGTATTCCTTTTACTTGTACTTGTTCAAGAGCTCACACACTGACCGCCTCTTCAAATACAAGACTTGTGCATTGGGAGACTGTCGAACACGGAGGTTACGTTCTATCCAGTGTTTGTATTCCTTTTGTCAGTAGCCCCTTGAGCTTTCTAAAGCTCCTCTACATCCTGGCGTCCTTCAATTTTTTTTCGCTCCGTCAATGTAAATCTGTATAAATCTTGGTAGTAGCTTGCGCATATAACCACTTTTGGCAGTGCGTAAAACAAGGCAGCGGCAATCTTACTTTGGTGTGTCCAACTATGATCCTAACTTTCTATTTATCAAAGTTTGTTTATCAAACTAGGCTATGCCTTCTCAATGGACTGCTGACACGGGGTCTGCGTCTCCCTTACATCACCCCTGACGAGACTCTGAATACTAGGCCGCGCATGCCCGCGCCCGCGCCCCGTCCGCACCCCGAATCAATATGCGTGTGAGCCATGACCCGCTTTTCTCTTTCACAAGCTGTAAATTTCATCACAATAGTACTTACAACGCGAACGCAATCAGTCCTTGGGTTACTCCGATTTTGTCAGAGTCGGATCGGATCGTCCCGGTCACCACGTGCTGCAACCAAATCTGTAGGAAAAATCGTTAAATAAAACATCTTTTTTATTTCCGGACTTGGGACTCTTCGATGGACCTATTTATCTTTCTTAACTCCTCTGTTCATTTTAGTCTCTTTCTTTTGGTGTCTGAGATACGAGACAAAGAGCTATACAATGTTTAGAAGCCGAAATACAGTGAACTACAATTTACAAGATCTGTTCTAGCAGAGAATTTGAGTTACCGAAGATAAGAGACCGCAAATACAACAACAAAACAGAAAAGCTCGGATCGACCGGCGTGAAAACTTGAATTGACCAGCGCAAAGAAATGTCCGTAGTACACTTGCAAGAGCCCTTAAGCAAAGCTCAATTCGGACGTGGGTTTGGGTTTGGGTGATTCGACAACTTGGATCGCTGCCGGTTTGCGCGTAATCCAGTGCCAAAGGCGGATAATACCCCACGCCTCCAACAAGTCCTGTATCGACGAATCGTCAGTCTATCCCTTCGTTAATTCTGCCCCCTATGTAGAACCCACCCTTTGCGTCCCGAATATCAAGAATGCCGCCGTTGGGACTGTATGGCGAGGACGCGTGATCAGATTGGCCGCAATCAATCCGAACTTAACTCACGGGATGATTGGATAATATATGGAAGCTCATCTCCTGCATGCGACCAAAAACTGATACAAGCTCTGATACAACGGCACAATTAGTTGCCCAGTCGTACCCTCACATTCTTTTTTGACACACTTACATGATTGAGAGGAAAGAGTAAACGCTAAAAACCCCGACGCGGATGACAAGGTGCAGAGGAGGCCCACCATTGCTCCTCATATTCACGAAAGCCTTATGCATACGATAAAGTTTGGTTGCAATGAGAGCTACAAATTCAAGTGACAGGCCTCAGATAGATTTCTCAAGACGAAAGAGCCTGTCGGAGGAAAGACATACCCTCAAAAACTACGATAACAAACATTATCAAAGCCGCTAAAGCAGGGACGATGTCTCTAAAGGGTCATCAGCTGCGTGCATACGCGTAAGTTAAGGCTCATACACTTACACAATCCTCGAATTTATCGTGCAATAAAAAAGGTAACGGTTTCGGGATACCAGCTGAGAGTCGACTGAACCAAACTGCAGCGTATATAAGATTGGCATTGACCCTTCAGACATACTCGCAGAGCTCACCACAGCTATGAAGATAAGAAAAGCCACAAAAGCCGCATATGGAGCAGCTAGCAACTTTAAGGTAATGAGCTGAGAGGTTCGATTGAGAAGAAATTTTTACACACCACATAATCCCTAACAGAACTGCGGTCGACAACCGACTTATTCATCGTCACGTCCCGCAGGGTAAGCCAGAGCTGCATGATAATCAGTTTCGATTAGTAAGTCTAGACATTAATCTAATCTGCACGCACATTGAGCACAAAAGATAGGCCTGCCATAGGCGTTCTACGTGAGGGAAAGAATCTGATGAATATTCAAAACTTGAAGTCGCGCAGTCAATTGGACGTACAAAACAGCAGTCCCGTAAATCGAGGATGCCTGGAGAGTGCAGAGTCCTGATGGAGGCTCTTGGCCAAATTGTTTTCCTATATATAATCTACAGTAAAAGCGTGTTAGCGAGAAAATACGACTCTGTGCATTTGGTATTCTCACAGGACACGAAAGGACGTCGAGTAAATAACCCAGGTCACCAGAAAATTTACAAGCATTGGATGCCTTCGCACGCTTTTTGCGGTAAGGAACGTCAGGAGGACGATCGGCACGCCAACCTGCCCTCCAATTATCTGCAGCGAAAAGAACATAACCGTGGCACTGATGCTGGGATGTTTTCCTTCTTCAGCAATGAACCGAGACTGGGAAACTTGAGTGAAGCAGAGCAATGCCAAAGTCAGCTTTTATAACTACTGGGGTAAGGAGTTTGCGCTTACAGTGGTATTCATCGTCGCCGCGAGGAGGAAAGTAAAATGAGGAAAATCCAGCGAGCATAATGGCGAGGCACTTCCAGAGAGCCACGACGATGCACTTATCGAAGAGGGCGATAGTCACTATTTGACCTGTACAGGTGAGCCGAGGCTGGGAAACCTGTCACTACAGTTTTACCACCACACCTTCTTAAAAGATGTGTGTGGCGAATGAGGTCCTTGGTAACCCATGGAGACGGGATGGCCATTATCGGTACTTGATGAGGTCCGGCGTGGCGTACAACCGATCCCACAATGCACACAAGAACAGATGCCGACGAGATGGCAACTCAAGCTGTGTGTTATGGATCAGGCTTGGAATTTCCCGATGAGGCCGGTTCGCCGATCAAGGTACGGCCGGCCCCACCCTAGACACCCCGCTGTGGGATGATTTCACCCTTTCTTAGTACCGAAGATCTCGCATACAGAGATAAATAACGAAAACCCATTCAGGAATTAGAAGTACGCTCGGGCGGTGTTTGAAAGGTGAGTGGCGCCTACCTCCCGGTAGTATCCGCCGATACCCGACATCTTGTCTACAGGGCATCACAGCTAGCAGAGCTCGAGAACAACAGCAATGGTAATTTGAATATCAGACAATTACATATCGACGCCGCCCGATGGATCAGTTCGTGTGAATCCTTCTAGTATTGCCAGTGGTGCTATCAGACAGTAGTATCTGGGTCGGTTTACTGAATGGTAGATTACCCGGCGTGCAGGCACACACTTATAAGGTATGTGCAATTACCCTGCTGCACCTTTCAAAGGCCAGCATGCGATTCCTGGAAGACGTAGCCGACAAACCTCAATTTTCCGAGAAAGGCGTACAAGATGCGGAGGTCGGGCTGGCAACAACAGCTTTTCAAACCGGAGGTTCTACCAATGGTGTGGATAAAGCATACGAGTTGAAAGGTCATCTAAGTGAGCCCAGTCCATTCATGCCTATGCCACAGTCTATCAAGCGAAGCCGCTTAACCCCTCTTTTGTTTTCACCGCAAGTTAACGAGTGCTTGCAGCATGAGATCGGGTTTGGACGCTATCAGCGAGAGCTCTTTGTTTTATCCGGACTTGGTTGGATGGCTGATAGTAAGATTGCGATTCTCCGAATCTCAGACAGGCTCAAGGTGCTCATGTTTAGTAACATAAACAGATTTATGGTTGCAAGCTGTGGCCGTAATCCTACCGCAAGTTCAGGAGGACCTCAATCCGTCCCGAGTTGAATACGCTACACTCTCCTTGTATGTTGGACTTATCCTTGGAGCCATGACTTGGGGCTGTCTCGCAGACGTCATTGGGCGGAAGTTGTCTTGGCAAATAACATTATTCATAGCCGTACGCTCTGAACCAAGTGTTCCATATAGCCCGTGCTAACCAATCCGTGTAGGGAACATTCGGACTTGCCGCGGGAGGCGCACCAAATTTTGTTGCACTGTGCGCGCTGATAGCATGCATGGGATTTGGGGTTGGCGGAAAGTGAGTCAGTTCGGGCTTCTTTTCTATTCAACCTATTCCAACCATGCCTTTGCGATTGAAGCTTGCCGGTGGACGGTAAGTGTCGGTTAGATACATTCCGCAAGCCGACGATATTGAAATATATTTACTACTTAAACAGGCGCATTGTTTCTCGAACACATCCCTCAATCGCATCAGGTATGCTCTTGCCAACGACAGTCCAACTCCATACCGGGAAATCTCTAATTACTTCTTAAGTGGCTTTTAACTTTCCTTTCCGCGTGGTGGTCGCTAGGCCAAGTCGTCGCGTCGCTCATCATTTGGGTCTTCATTGCAAACTATCCTCTTGGCAAAGGATGGAGGTACTCACTGTACGTCTGAGCTCTTGTCTCGTTATATGATATGTCTCATTTTCAATTTGAATTGTCAGGTATACCATGTGAGCTTGGTATATTTATACTGGATAACTTGATTATTGACGTTGCTTGTGCTATCACGCAAGGGGAGCCTTGACTTTTGCTATGTTCCTATGTCGTTATGCTATTTTTGAGTTGCAAGAATCCTCAAAGTACCTAGCGGCTGCCGGTCGGGACGAAGAAGCAATAAGAGTCCTGCAATATATTGCGGAGCGGAACGGGAAGACTATTACACTTACGCTCGACAACTTCTTGTCAATTAACAAAGAACATGGCTTGGAAGGTCGCACCTCAACTCGCAAAGCAATAAGGAGCTCGTTTAAACACTTTTCATTGTGAGCAGTCCCGCCGTTTTATCACTCTTGCATGCTCTTGACGAAAGACGGTCGAAGCACGCATATTCGGCCACTCTTCTCCACGAAGACGCTGGCTTTCAACTCTTCGTTGACAATTCTTATCTGGGGGTACGCGTCTTTTTGTTTATTGTCTATTCTCATTAATTAATTCCTTGATATTCTAGTATCATCGGTCTTGCGTACCCTCTTTTCAATGGATTCCTCCCTCTCTACCTCCAGAACCGTCTCCAGTCTTCACCGAGCTCCACCGATTCTACGTATCGGGACTATACTATCGTCTCAGTACTTGGGATACCTGGTTCTATTATTGCATGTGTCCTGGTAGACTTTACGAGAAATGCAGGCAAAGTGGCTATTGGGGGGAGAAAGCTTGCACTCGCGCTTTCTACCTTGTTAACCGGTCTCTTCTTGTTCCTATTCACTATAAGCAAAAACCAAGCAGCATATTTGGGATTCTCATGCGCGTCCAGTCTGACACAGTGAGGACACTTCGGCAGTTCACCACCTAATGAAAACTAAATAACACTATTTTCAGGAACGCCGTGAGTACTGAAAAGGCTCACACACGGTTTATAGCTAAACACAATCCGGATATTATAGATGTACGGAGTCCTCTATGCATATACGCCGGAGGTCTTCCCGGCACCCCACAGAGGGACCGGGGATGCGCTTTCCTCTTCCTTCAACCGTGTCACCGGAATATTGGCGCCTGTCATCAAAATAGCCACGACCAGCCGGGTTGGAAGTGCATCCAGCATCGGGCCAAATGTGTATGTGAACTCGCGACTTTGGCTCGTTTATTTGCCTATTAATTCGAATTCCAAATAACTAGACCTGTATTCGTATCCGCCTCCTTGTTTATTGTGGCTGCCTTTCTCGCCATGCTCTTACCAATTGAGGTACGCTTACGTCATTTTGATGTAGATATCCGCTTATGTAAACCTTACGGGCTAAATCAAAGACCGCTGGTAAGGCCGCGCTTTGAACGCCACATCTCGGCTTGACATTTTTACATGTTTTCGTGTTCATACGACCTTGTTTCCATTCCAATGTTGAACCCACTGTTCTCTTATGGCTTTTTCTTGGCTTGTTTCTACTTTTCGGCAACATCGGCGGTGATGGAAGGAAACGATTGAACGGGACGCGTGGCAGGTCGTGCGGCATGAACTGGTGCTTCCTCTTTTCAAGCGTACGGCCGAATCGTATCAGCGAGCTGTGGAGCTTCACCGGAAATGAACTGCATCATTTCTGCGGTGCGAATAACGACAATAAAACTGACTCCGCGTTAGCATTTCTCCGGCCGTACCTGTCCCTTCTTCGTACGAGTTCCACGCTAGGTCGATCTTCTACTGGGCATCGTTGCTATCCAAGCCCCTTAATACCGCTGGTGAATTCATCCAATGGTCAACATACGGTACCAGCACCTAAAAGTAGTTAAGTGGTTGCGACCGCCTGCACTGCCGTCGGACTGCACCATCTCCAAATCTGGTTCGGGCTACTTGTATTGAGCAGATGGGCGCTATTCATACAGTCTTCTCGAAAACCGTAAACAATTCTTAAGCTCTATCTATCGGTCCAGGCATCCATCAGTTGAGTGCGGAATGGTGTGCGCATATCCACGACCTCCGTCAAACTGTATCGAATCTGGTCTGCATCTCGGGAGCAAACCCTGGTTGAGTGTTTGCTAGATCGTTTAGACTCCTTGGAAAGTGAAAGGGAAGGATGAATGCGCTAGTTGTAATGGAACTGAGTCCTCGGTCGCTATCGGTATCGCACCACGGGATAGGTTAGTCGCGCGATTTCTGGAACATATAAGTCGTGTTTGAGACGACCTGACGGCTCCCTTCCTCTAGCGCTTATTGCTACCTGTCGAAGTGGAAAGTCCAACTGACTTGAGTGAGGGTGGTATTATGTTGGCCGATGAGCTCAGTCCTTCTTTTTTAAATGATACGCTGGGGGTATTGCTTCTCGGGGGCATAGCATCGGCAGTGTGCGTTCCGCCTTCTCTCAGTTGGTCGTTCCTACCTTTGACGCACGTTATTTTTGTCTCTTTCGAATCCCCAGGCTGTTCGGATTGACTTCGATGCAAATGCACGTCTATTATATTCGCGCCAAACAGGATAAAATTATACAGAGGTTTACGGTAACTATTGGACCATCCATCAGAAGTCTACAGAAGAGCTCACTCGATCTGCGCAGGTTGCCATCGTATGGTCAGTGTGGTAAAGCTGAAGAAGCACGTATCGCTCAGAACTTGAAACTATAGGCTTCTGAATGCTGCGCATCTTGCATTTACAACTCATAGCTTGTATTATTATCTAATTATGAGCTTCGCAAATCCCCTTGCGCTGCTGTCTGCAACATGGTACGTATACTGGATTTTATCAGAGACGACACCTGATGGGTATG
Organism: Coniferiporia sulphurascens; assembly: GCA_002794785.1. Taxonomy (NCBI): domain Eukaryota; kingdom Fungi; phylum Basidiomycota; class Agaricomycetes; order Hymenochaetales; family Hymenochaetaceae; genus Coniferiporia; species Coniferiporia sulphurascens. Next base: position 254,091 of record NBBA01000003.1, read on the forward strand.
CAGGAGCATCAATGTGCGTAACCACCCACACATCATACGCAGGCCTCAAAATCTCACCCCTAGGAAACTTAGTGTGTTATCATGGTCACGGTATGTTCCACGTTTTCGTCGGCGATATTTTGCTCATCATAAATATCTGAAGTCTGTTGTTTACGTGACTGTGACCGTGTAAGTACTTTCACTTTCCGAGGGAAGCTTGATTATAACCCTTCCATTATTTTTAGTGTCTATTCCTATAGGATATGGATTAGTAAGTAACTACATCCTCCCGAAATTGCTTTTCAATTAAATGGATGAGTTAGTCAGTGAAAGAAAGTGGATCATATCTACAATACCGGTGCGCTCTTCTTCTGTAAATATGGTCCTATTGTCGACCAATATGTTTCACTTCCTGCGGCTCCTGTAGCTTGCTCTCGGATTTATGAGTGCCGGTACGTAATTGTGGCCTAGCTAGCGTTAGTATGGCCTAATCATTCGAGATTTTCATAGCATTTGGTTTCAGTGAGTCTTTCCGTTAATGACTTTCCGCTAAACTGACCCGCCGAAACCAGCTGTTGCGGTAAAAAGGTATCGTGGAACTTGCATAAAATGAAGCATACACCATATAAGATACTTAATCACATATTCCTAGCTTTCAAATCAAATTATTCTCATCTTTGAATTCTGTTTCTGTGAGTGTCGTTCAATTCTTGGCTCGGAGATCTTTGCGCCTGACTGTCTGTTGTTTCCAGTGGATGCTGTACGCTGGCTTTGGGTCTGCCATTATGTGTGACGTGTGCATAGTGTTCGCGCTATGTTTCTATCTGCGCCGAGGGGGATCGAAGTCAAGGGCGTGCGTTACCGACTTCCATCGTTCTTCGGCCAGCTTGAGTTGATCCTCTGCTTCTCAGGCTAGGCTCCGTAGTCAGCACTCTACTCCTGTATTGTGTTAGCACGGGTGCACTCAGTTGTGTCTTACACATCGGTACTTTCATCGCGGTAAGAACATCGAATTCATTCAGGGCGTGTAAGCTCAGTGGACCATCTGTAGTACGCGACAATGAGTGGGAATTTCGTGTACATTGGCATTTACCTGGTAACTCCCGGACGTAAGTGCTAAGCTTAGCCAAGAAAATTGCAACCCCATGCTGAAGAAACGGAGTTTCAGTATACACAAATGCCCTTCTCGTGACCTTGAACGCGCGCGAAGGGCTTCGATCGAGGGAAGGGACCGCACGAAGCTTGGCTTCGCTCAACCTCCCACCTTCATCGTACACATCAACTCCGTACCAACCTCCTGGATTACCCCCAACATGGGCTTCGGGGGACCCTACATACGTAAGTATCCAGTACACGGACAAGTTCTATCGGGCGATGGAAAACTAATGGTCTGCAGATACCATTATCGCCGCTGCGGCCTTCTGGGGAGCTGAAGAAGCTTAGCATGGCACCAATTGTCACTCATTAGTTTCGGAACGGGTGTTCTCATGCCTACATAACTATGTACATCCGAATATATCCAGGTCGATAACGCTGTGAGTTAGGCTGCCACGTCTATTCCTACGCATGTATAACTTGCGCGTGGATTCAAAGAGTTTGCCTCTTCGATCTCGATAAAGAGCGTCCGTATTTTGGACACTGAGGCCATTCTTAAGAAACCCTTGAGTTCTATGCCAGTGGGGAATGAAGCGAAAAGAAGAGGAAAAAAAATGGGACTCGTCAATAGCGACAACTGGTATCGATCCAGTGACCTCAAGGTTATGAGCCTTGCGCGCTAAACCACTGCGCCATGCCGCTTACGAACAATTGAATCCAAAATACATTATCATCCGAAGCAAGATTGGACCATGACTATAGTACGCCGACAAAGAAAACACCATGCTACTCATTTTAAGCATCCGAAATCTTGCAGTGGGATATTACGTAAACGCATTTTTAGATTTGCTCTTTGCTCCTCGGCATCGGGTTAAAAAATACACTATTACGAAGAACATACCAAACTAAGAAATCGTGCTGTTGACTTTTACACTGTACAGATCTACAACGCTATACTTTGCCGAGTGCATGCGCTCTGAGGAGGGTCGGGCAAGGATTTATCAAAATTCAGTGATGTAGGAGAGCACGCAGGAAGCCCAGCCCTAGCTCCGTCGAAATACCTATCCAGGCCAAACGGGTAGAATGTGCCCGTCCATTTGGGGGGGACCGGCGGAGGTTTTTCAATGTAAAAGTCAGAATCGTCCTTGCCGATAAGACGGTTCCACAGCCGAACAATGCCCCATGCGGCCAATATGTCCTTCAAGCGAAGCAAGCAACGAAGTCAGTTCGCAGTACTATCGTCCAAAAATAGAGCTCTCCTCACTTTCCGCGTTCCGAAAGTAATGAATGCCGCGGTGGGCACTGGTGACATTCCCGAGTTTAAGCCGATGAATGCGTTTCATGATATTGGCTACTTACACGACGCTTGGATAATGAATGGCCACTTCGACTCCGTTCCGAACCAAAAAGCGACCGCCGCTCTAAAGGAAAGTTGTGTCAGAGGGTTGGGCGCAAAACATCAGTACAAACAAGACGCACATAACCGCTAACAAAGCGTACACCGTAGAAATGCCGATTCGTATAATTGAACTGAGGGAAGTCAGGGAAGTATTACTGAAACCTTCTGTGGTTGGACTAAAATGCTTCCTCCTGTACAGTGTGCACACTATCAATCCTTGAAGTAGATAAACTCAGGGAACGGGATATAAACTTTCGTGGAACAATAACAACACACCTTCAAATAAGACGATCCCAGCCGTAAAAAAGCTCGCTAGGATAGGCACGAGTACTCTATAAACATTTTCAGCCATGTCATGTAGCCTCTCCGTCAAGAGCGATCGGTCTCCTTACATTATGGGGGAGTGAATTACGCAGTAAAGCCCTTCCTGGCCAATCCCAACGTTCCCTGCTTCTTTCAGCCCCGCCTTGATCGTTAGGTCAGTTAGGTGTCGATTTATGACGTTAGAAAAGAAGGTTCCTACAATACATAAAATAAGGACGAGAGCCAGAAAGCAGAGTAATGGCGTTGCGACCAGCTGTAGATTATTCCACGTGAGCGATTATGCGGATGACCTACCGCGACAAGCTGGCGGGAGGACGTACGACGCTAGTATGCCATGCGTTTACCATCGTTCGTTTGTGTCGCTTACTTGTGGCCGGTAATAAAGAGATCCAGGTCTTTCCTGACGGATCAGTAACAATCCGAGAACACCCAAAAGATATAGCATACATTTATGATTAATGTAAGTCCTGCCAGCGGGGTTCTATGGCAAGTACGTCAATCGCTTGGTACGCCCGACTTCGTAGCGCTGGGACGTACACTACAGTGGCCGCATAAATCGTAGCTGCCTGCAACAAGCACAATGCGAAGGGTTTTTCGGAAGAAAAAAGGTGCCCGCTGTACAACCTAAAAGGATTGAGCATACCCTTCGAAACAAGTTTACAAAGTTTGGACTCACAGCAAGCAGAACGAAGAAGTGTAAAGAAACCAACATGCCAGAAAATTTATCGATAGCGGGTTTCGGCGTATATTTTTGGACAGAAATATCGTTGCGAGAAGTAGCGTAATTCCGAAGTGGCCACCGAAGATCTGAAGCACGAAGAAAGTAACAAAGAAAGACATGTCGAAAGTAAAGACTAGATGCTCGAGTGAGAAACGACAGTTTGAGACAGATGATGGAGGCCGCTCGTGTACCACGCCCCTCTAGGACAGTATGGCTAAACGAGAAATGTCTTGTTCGTAATGCTCAGCAGAGATTTAAGTACTTCAGCTTTGAGCAACCAGCGGTGTACAAGGTATCGGCCCTAGCAAATATGCAGGTTGGTGGAAGGATGCTCCAGAGCGGGTGGTTTAACGAGCCAGCTCGAGCAATAGCAGTCGACGTGTAAACCCATCAGATGATCAAAGACGAGAGCTCTGAGCCAACAGCTTCCTTGAGACCATCAACAATCCGTATGATTCCCCGTTCACACTCAGCTAGATTCCCAGAGACACGCCATAGGCGGGAAGAGCACATTGAGTTCAGCATCGAATCTTACATCCACATACAGAATCTTGTTTACAGCGAAAGGTCACATAGCCACACTCAGCCTCCCAGTAACGATCTCTGGGTGAGACCCGATCAAGCTTCCTTCGTCTTCTTATTGTACAAATCACCAACGATCACATGGTTTGTAGTGCATAGCAACGCTACCGGAAAAGCACAGCTCGACGTCCAATTTTCCTGCAAGGACAAGGTATCCTTATTGAAGACAGGTGCGCAAGAATTCGTAAATCAATCCGATCGAGGCGAAGATCAGGAGCAGTGGCTGCCACTTCGGCTCCGTGGCGGGGTAGGCTAGACTTGGCTCGGATGCATGATCTCTTCCGGTGTCCTATCCAATTCGACTCGAACGGCATCCATACCAATGATGAGAAAGCAGACCCCTCGCAATCGATTTTTCTTTTTATCCGCATGCACCACTACGAGTCCCGTCGCCTCGCGTTCGCGAGCACAGTATGTGCCAAATCCACATACTCTCTCGAACTCTCTCGATCGGATGCCGAAGAACGTTGAGATTTCTCCCAATGCGCTAGCACGCCGTCCACGAGTGTCAGGGCCTCCTCTTCCGAATGCTCGTCCACCCATCGCACATACTCCGCTTCACTCCATCCGTGCAGCGAATGAGGAAGTGGCATCTGAGAACGTACAAGGATGTGATGAAGAACGATCAATGGGGGTAGGCCCGTCGTATTTTCTGGTGACGACAGTGCGCCGTGATCAAGGAAGAGAAGCGGTCTGAAACGAAGGCACCCGGATCAATCACCGATCCTTCCCCTTAAGCATCCTCTGGGCATACGAGACGGTGGAACGCACCTCATTGCTCGTAACGCCCGATAGTCATCTCCAATAACGTCTAACTTAACCCCTCGTTTGTTCTGAGAGCCACCCTCAGCCATGAATGCACTCAGTGCGAACTCCAGTTCCGTCATGTCGCTCGTAAGTTGCAGCTTTCCACCCTCGCCGAGAGGCTTTGCGATGGAGATATTCAAAACGAAAGAACGTATGGCGTCCTTGACGATCGTTGTCGTCCTGATGACCAGCTATACGTTAGTTTCCAATCATTCGAGGGTATTTCCTCTTCCGAACGGAAGAGACGCACCATGTTCGAGTAGCATCACCGACGTTATACTTCGCGAGCACTTCTGCCTTGACGAAGTTCAGCTTGTCAACGAGGTCTTTCATGTACATGCTTGTGCCTCCCATTCCAGAAGACGGGTCTGGTGCCTTTGCAAGGTCCATTTTGTGCACCTTCCCTATGATAGCGTTAAGTTCCCGCCGGATAGCAGCGAGCAAGGGGTCCACTATTTTGTTGAAGACACGGCGCATGTCCTGTTAGTTTATTAGCTAAATTCTGGACAAGCAGGTGAACCACGATTTAATTACTTCTATCGGGGGTTGTATTATCGAAGCAACGCTTTCCTCCTCTATTGCACTGAGACGCGCGGCACAATGATACAAACAAGTTGCCACTTGCGCGTTCTGCGTCTGCTGAGGAGTGCTGACAGGACCCAACAAGCTAGTCGCCCATCTATCCCGAACGATCTGCATTTCCGTACTCATCAAGATCGCCCAATTCTTCGAGGCACGCCCGGAGTCAATTAAAGACGTACCAGTGGATCCAATCTCGTCAACAGCAACTCCATGCTCGACTGGACATTCTTCGCAACAGCTTTGATGAGCAGTGGGTCGAACTTCGCCGCATCTAACTCATTTGATGCTGTGCGCGCGATGCTGATACCTTCGCCCATGGCTGGCGGAGATCTGGCACCGCCAGCCACAGACTGGGCGACGACCTCGTTTAATCGATTAGCCGAGCGTTGAAGGTAAGATTGCTCAAAGACTGAAAGTGCCCGAAGGATCAGAATTGTTTCTTGACTATAGGCGGGAATATCAGCAAAAGAAATGACTTCTGATGATGAAGGCTAAAATGACCTCTGCTTCTCCTGAGTGTACGTTGTGTCTGTATGCACAGCGATTTTGGCGAAGAACTCATGAAAGAGCCGCAACAGGCGGGGATACCCCGTACTCAGTGTTTGTTGCATAAATGTTGAACCTGGAGTTTATGTGAGACTCAAGTGGGTGGAAAAGCGTAATTACATTGACGTACTTCGTGTCGCGTCTTTGCATTGTTTCTCGAGCGTCCGCGCCAGAACGGTCCAAAACGTCGCGCTAGGTTTATTTTCGAGAACCTAATGCATTGAAATGAAAAAGGCAGAAGAGAATTCAAATTAGGACGAGACCCGTCCCAGGATCGGCCAATACTCGGCGTACCTTCATCGCCTCGTCCATGAACTTCGTTTGCGTTACCGTGTCCTTTTTGAGCAGTAAAACTTTCTCGAGAGTGTATACCTTGATACAGCAATCCGCCAACTCTTCGATCAAAGTCTCGAGACGAGCCCACAGCGCCGCCGTCCACTGCGGCGCCGTCACATTCGTGGGCTCCGTCCGGACCCGAGACCTATAAAGTATACCATGCGACGCAGGTGCGGGTTCTACATTCAAAGTTTCAACTAAGTAAAACGCCAAAGAAAAAGCGAAGCTACGCCAGGAAAAGGACGGAAAAGGACGGAAAACACACCTTTCGCGTTCACTTCTTTAGATATCCGCGCCATGTCAAAAGCGAGTTTAATGCGTTGCTCGACAGCATCCGTCAAATCTGCAAGAAGAGATTGCACGAGGTTCGGGAGCACACGCAGGTTATGAGCTGTCTGGAGCGACGATGCAAGGAGCGAGCGATTCTAAACACAAGCGTATTAGATCAATTTCGATAAGCAAAACAACGCGTTTATTTTGTGAATAGCATCGAATGCCGTACAAAGAATAAACTTTAGCGAATCTACGTACGAGGGAAGCCAAGCCTGTCAGGACCATCGTCTCCATCTCTGTGGTGATCTTCGCGCGGGCTGCCTCGATGGCTGGTACGTGCCCAGTAACGGCACGGATAGATCGAAGAGGGATTTCGCTAGTTTCCGCATCCTCGCGGTAGACGTCGTCCACGTCCACGCCTTCGGAGGAAGGCTCGGCAGGAGGATCGAGAAGAGCAACTACGATTAGATAGAAAAATAAGTAAATATAATGGCTTCTATCCTCCTGGCGCTTACCCAGCTCAGCAACACTCAATGCGGCCTTTGCAATTGCCCGTTCCTTCTCGCCCTCACTGCCCAGGCTCGACAAGTCATCCGGCGTTTTCCGTTCCGAGACGCTTGGCCTGCTGCTGTGTTTATCTTTCTCTCCTCTCTCGTTTTTCCCGCTTTTGGATCCCGCATCTTTACCGTTCGCTGCTGTCTCCGTGTCCATTCCGGCTGACACACGCGCGAGCTCGGCCATCTGAGTGTCAAGCCGGCGTGCAACAACGACAAAACGCGCAGTTCGACGAAGAGCATCAGCAGCACACTGAAGGCGAGCCAGGCGTGTTGCATACACGCCGAGTGCAGTGTATGGCGTTCGAACCTTCGTGCGTAGTCTGTTTTAAGTTGACGGGTTGCATTGTATGAGTTCCCCCGCATTTTGATTTTAGGAAAAGTCCCAGCGGGTTTCGTGATGGAAGATCGAAGGACCATACAAGGGGAGCACCCGATGCACGGTGAGGGTGCATGTAGGAAGTGTAATAGACAAGAGGTTAGACGACCATTGAATTTCGTCGAGAAGACCAGATATTAGATAGAACACAGCCGGGCCGCCAAGATAGATGATAGTCGACCAGAGTAAAACGGACGAATTTCCGAAAGTAGAATTCGGGAGTTATCGAAGTCGCGTTTTTGAGGAAAGGCAGAGATCAGACCATGAACATGAGGTAAAAGATAAACAGTATTCAAGGAGTTAGGGCCCAGTGTCTTCAATGCAATACAGAAAAGGGATGGAGGGCAACGCACTTGTCTTGAGAAGCAGAAACTTCGTCCAGGCCCGACTGCACAGTTCGCAACTTCTCTTGCAGCGTACCAACGCCTGCAGCCTGGACGAGTAGAGCTTCATGATTGGACGTCACCTGCGGAGATTCGGGGAGATCCAGGAAGAGTACAGGGAAATTACAAAAAGACACAGATAGCGAGGTCGACAACGCGTGTGTAGCGGGGTAGATAAGAATAGTGCGATTGATATCATTATTGGGCGTCGAGTACCAGTAAAGGGTCAAATTGGTTGGATCTGTCAATGGAGCGGACGTATAAGGATATAATAAGGACGCACCACGTTCTTTAGCTGCTTAGACACATCGTCAATACCCACAGTCAACTTTGAGATGGCGACTGAAATGTCCTCCTTTGCCGGCTCGCTCAGTGAAGATAAGGCAAACGCCTGTTTTGATGCCTTCCCATCCGGTAGCTGAAGCGCGCCCGTAGGTGGGGGAAATGGCTCGCCCGCGAGGATAGCGTTCGCGTATTCGTTCGCGTCAAAATTGGGGACAGCGAATGCAGCGTATAGCGTATCTGAACGCGCGTGTCAGATAGGCAGAGTGTTCCAGTGTGCATAGACTAACCAGCCATGGGTTCTATGAAGTTGGCGGTGAGCAAGGCGAGTCCCGCGTCTCTCGATGCCGCCGAGCACGTGTCTCGCGCTACAGTGCGTGCAGTCTGCAAAAGGAAGTAATCCCACGGTCACTCGCTATCCTCTACGCTGTGCCGACCGGAAGGCTCTAGCACGCGCACGACGAGCAAAGCACCCGCTGACAATGATGCATAATGCCGGTGAAGCTCAGAATGAAACATACACCACAGCCTCGAGGACTAGGAACCTTTCGTCGGAGCGCCAATCCGAGTCTTTTGATGGACCAAGTACAGTGACCTGACTGTATGCGCCCTCGCCCAGTCAGTCACCCCCTTTATAAACCCCCTGTCGATTCGTGTCGCCTTTCATCTCCCGCAATGGCGCACTACGATCTTTACCGCACCGCTCCCGGCTGGGGCACCTCCTCCTACCAATTCGTCTCCCCGCAGATTCCCTCCTACCAGCCGCAGCCCAACTGGGGCGGCCTCGATTACTACAACGCCCACAGCGGCGGCCAGCCCGATCCGTACGTACTTACCGAGCTTCTTCCCGTGATTCTTGGGCGCCAGTTCCGCTGATCCCTCCCCCGCTCACCGCCTCGCCCACAGACACGTATACGACTATGCGCGCAACAGAGTGCGCAACCACCCCGGTGCGGGCGTCGGTAAAGAGGAAGCCAAGATCTGGCACAGACGTGCCTACGGTGGACTCGTGCGTACAACTATGTCAACCCCTACCCCACAGCCCACGCCTCCATTCATTTCCTCCGCTGTGTCACACACGATCTCGAGAACCACTCAGCTGACCTTCGTTATGCAAACGCTCTCCACAGGGTGACATCCGCCGCATGCTCCCCGCCGACATCGGCGCAGCCGCCGCCTACGAGGTCTGGCGCAACTGGAAGCACCACTACGGCGTATACGGCCAGCCCCTCGCCGGCGACCCCGACAGGCAGCAAGACGCGCTCATAGGTCTCGCAGTCAGCGAAGGTGCGCACCCTAACCTCCTCCTTACTAACAACAGCAACTAATTACCACACCACACCAGCGAAACGCCTCTGGGACTACACCGGCCACCCGCCAAACGCATACGGGCGCCTCGAAGCCGTCGAAGCAGCCGCAGGCACCGCCTCGCGCATCCTCACAAACGTCTGGGCGCTCGACGGCGGCGGCGGCTACAGCCCATACCCCAGCGCCGGCGCCGGCATCGGCGCCGGCCGACTCTCACGACGCGCCTCCGCCGTATCCCTACACGGCCGCTCACTCTCTCACGGACGCGGCGCCGCCTCCCCCTTCCTCCCCGACGGCTACGCCAACGCCGGCGGCGGCGGCCTCGCAGGTAGCGCGTACGGCGGAGGGTACGACTACGAGGACCCCGGAATGGTTGCAGCAGCAACAGCAGGTGCCCTCGCGCGGCGCCGCTCCTTCTCAGGCGCCGCAGGCGCGTACCCGCCCGCCGGCATGCAGTACGGGACCCCTGTATCTGCGGGATACGGAACGCCCGCGCCCGCGGCGTACGGGACGTACGGAGGCGGGTACGGCGGGGGTTACCCCACACCCGGCGCGCAGCCCAGCGTGACGGTCATCCAGCCGTCGAGCTCGCATAGGCACGGGCACGGACATCGCCGTCACCGTTCGAGCTCGCGCCACCGATCTGATCGGCACCATCACCGCCATAGCGGCAGCTTCGGCGGCGCGAACGGCGGGTACTACGCCGCGAACCCCGTTCCGTACGGGTACTGAGGATCTTCGTCCCTCGGGCCTACACAATGAGATCCAGAGCTGTATATGCTATATACTGTAACACTACTTCCCGCCCTTCGCGATAACTTATTCTTCCTCATGAGCAATGTTTACCTTGCAACCTTTGATAGTCTGCTGTAAAGTGTAATAAGTAATCTCATAAAAATTTTGCTTCCGCTTGTCTACCCCGGACTTTTCGATTCCGGGATTGAATCGATCGGGGATCACACCAGATGGTGGTGTTTGAAAAATACAATTTTGCGTCAGTCAGGGAAACAGAAGCAATACATTCATGCAGGGTCGGAGGGAGAGCACGAAACTCATTCGAGGTCACAAAAAACGGAGAAATAAAAGGGGGGAAGGAGGGAAGCAAGGAAAATACCACCCAGCAGACGGACGACCCGAAAGGACAGCACCGCTATTTATCTATGCGCGCTGCAGTGTACATCACGTAGAACCTCTCACACCTTGAGCGCCTTGATACTCCTACCCATCGCGATCGCGACCCACTCTCCCGGCGCAGTCGAATGACCCGACGCCATCGTCATCCCGGCGATCTGCGGACTCCAGCACAAATTGCTAATCTCCGACGGCGCAGTGTACGCAAGGATGGGGTCCGTCAGTACTTTTGCCTTTTTCGACGACCCGGACGTCGAGGATGATGACGAGGGCGAGGCGCCGGAGGACGCCCCGCTTGTCCGTGGTGAGTTTGGCCCCCCGCGGGTTTGCTGCTGCTGCTGCTGCTGCTGTTGCTGCGAGAGCGAGCTCGACGGCGGCCGTATGGGCTGCTGCGTGATATCCCAAAGAAGCAGCTGGCAGTCGTCCGCTAATGAAAAGTTACACTGTAAGTCGAGATCGGGATCGTATTAACTCCACTTACCCGCCGTCGCCAACAAAGGCTGGTCCGCAGAGCCCCACCCGAGAGCATTTATTGGCCCTTTGTGCGCTTTTAGCTCGAGGACGGGTTGGCCGGGGCTGCGCATATCCAATATCTGTACATCGTTGTTATCAATATGGAACGTGCTCATGTAATTCGCGTCGGCGGGATTGAACGCGATGCGCAGCAGCGGCGCAGTCGCAGGACGGCCCGCCGCCGCCGCACTGGCAGCAGCCGCGCTCTGCGGCTTCGGCATAGGCGTCTCGTACAGGATCGTCGAATGCTCGAGCGAGCGGAGGTCAAACGCACGGAGCGAGCCGTCCGCGCCGACACTGACGAATATGTCCGTCGAGCCGGGCAGCCACGCGACGTCGTACACCTCGCGGTCGTGCGCGATGAGCTGGGTGACCGCGCTCGCAGTCTCGATGTTCCACACGGTGCACGTCGTGTCGATCGAGGACGTCACGATCATCGACGGTGTCTTCTCGTTCCACGAGAAGTTCGTGATCGGCGCGCCCGTGTTCCCCGGCTGCTGCACTTTCGACTGCGCGGGAGGGGAGAAGACTCAGCGCGCGGTATTGGAGGAGGACAGTGGGCGACGACGCACCCCAGATAGCGTGCTCTTCAGCGTAAGCCTATGGCCCCCGCCAGACTGCTTAGCACCAACATACGCAGCACCAGGCGGTGGGGCCGCGTCACCCGCATATTCCCACACGCGCAGGGCATCACCCGACGTCGCAAGAAGCTCCGCACCAGCTGCACCTATCGTCGCCGCCGCGGGGGGCTGCCACTGTACACTGGTAGCAGGGTATCCATGGTGAGCCTCGACGATAGAGACAAAGTCGGCGTGTTGTGCGTAGTCATAATCGTCTTCGACGAGTACGCGCTCATCCTGGAGGCCAACGACGGCGAGGCGGTTGCGCGCGTCTTCGGTGAAGGAGCCGAGGGCAAGACGGAACGCGGTGCGCGGGCGCGCGTGCTGGCCCGGGGCGGGGGTCTTGCACCAGTCGAGGGCGTAGACGGGCCCTGCGGGGGGTCAACAAGGGGACGGGGCGGACAAGAGTGTATACGCACAGGGGGCCTCGTAATTGAGCAGCGATGTCTGGGTCATGTCATGAGTCGGCGCTCGGCCTGTTGCTGCAGCCAGCTCGTCGTTCAACCAGAGGTCACCGTGCGAATATCTCGATATCCAGATCGGGCAACACTCCAAACCACCCCCTTGCCCCGTTTGAGCTCAGCTTTTGCGCCTCTTGTCAAGTGTTTGCTGCGGCTCCGTCTGAATCGATAATCTTTTCCCTCCTTTTCTCAGCAAATATTAATCGCAAGTATACCGCACCACGTGCTGATCACGCGACGCGTCGCGATAGATACTGTTACAATTAAGCAGCATACATACGTACAACACAAAGCGTCGACTAACAATACATACATTTATTATATACATTATACCATGAAATGTGCTGCAAAGACAACGTGTGCAAAAAGGCTCGCGTGCTTAGCGGACGTAAATAACATTATCGAGTCCAGCACTCCGGGGTATGCGCCGCAGCGGAAAACAACGACGGAGAGACGCCTCGCTCACGCAGCCGCTCCGCCAGTCGGCGCGTACGCCTTCGCGCCCTCATGCTCGTACAGCGGCGGGAGCGGGTCAACCTTCATTCGGAAAATGTATTTCTTGATATTATGCGGCAGCGCGCGAACCTGGTACGCTGCATGTATGCGCGTCGGTACAGAGAACACCTGGTCGAGCTCCTCCAGTGAAAGCGCCTTTGTTTCAGGCAGGAACAGCAGGACAAGGAAGAAACCGATGCAACTGGACGAACAGAGAAGGATCAGTTAGATCTGCGGACTCTTGTGGAAAACCGGAACGGACTTACTTCCATCCAGCATACCAGGCAAAGGCACCTTGTGGCTTGAAGGCACCGAGGAGGCGAGGAAAGGTGATCGAGACGATGAAATTGAAGAACCAGGTCGTCGCTGTGGCGAACGACATGCCGATCTCACGAATGTACAGCGGGAAAGCTTCAGCCGAGTACTGGGTCCCGGTGTAAGCGATATGCATACCGCCCCGAATCGAAGGCACTTACAGTAAATGGAACCGGACCTTCTCCAGGTGAATATACTGCAGTAAAGAGATAAACCCCTAGTGCGATCACACCAATATGAGCCTTGGAGGTTTCCGGGATCCAAAACGCAAAGCCAGTCATAAGCAGGAAAAGGGCCATAAGCGGGAAGGTCGTCAGAAGTAGATTTCTTCTTCCAAAGGTATCAATGGTCTTGATCGCCGGAAGCGCGAAAAAGAAGTTGACTAGGTTTATTAGGGATCAAATAATGTACGATTGCCCTGGCATGTAGAATACGCACCTGCACCGTAACCGAAGCTAGCCAGGAATGCCTGGGCATTAGAGAAGCTCGCCTGAAGGAAGATATTCGTCGAATAATATGCTATCGCGTTAATCCCACAAAATTGCTGCATGAACATAACGATGAATGAAGCTAATGCCGCACGACGGTTGCGCAGCACGCTGAACAGCTCTTTGTAGCGGTTCCCGCGGACGAGCGAATTTTCTACCTCAAGCAAAACATGGATGTCTAACCGAGCAATTAGACCGTCTGATCAAATGTGAAGGCAGACGAGATGGACTTACAATAAAGGTCACGAGCAGCTTGGATAGGATGATTACGCAGTCGCTCGAGGCTCCGGTAGGCCTTGTCGTATTTTCCTTTCGACATGAGCCACCGTGGACTCTCCGGACAGAAGAAGACTTGGCTCATGACCACCAGAGCTGGCATCCCTGCACTCGCAAGCATGAGACGCCAGTTCAAACCAGTGATGTGTCGCGTATTTCCGACATTCAAAAATATGAGGTCGGAAACAAAGCCTAGCATGATTCCAAAAGCTAGAAAAAGGCCGTCAGACTCGATCATAGTATTCTATGCGAATTGTAGGTACCGGTAAATGTCTGCCACAGCATTACGAGTCCACCTCTTATGGCTGCTGGAGCACACTCGGCGGAATAAACGGGAACCGTAGATGATTTTGGTCCGATGCCCAGGCCAAGAACAAAACGTGCAGCCTGAGGAAAGTCTGGTAAGCATCCTGCCCGAAGGATCCGCTAGCTAACACTTACGAAGAGGTGAGGCCATGAGTTGGTTACGCCTTGCCAAATGCAAGCAAGAAACGAGATTGTTGCCGTGATGAAAATGGTGCCTCGACGTCCGAACATTTTATTTAATGGGTCAGTCAGCCAGCACCCCAGAACAGCGCAGCACAGCTAGAAGGCGGGGGAATGTGAGTACCGGTGCAATTAAAACATTCAAACCGAAGGACGAACGTAGGGAGCCGAGTTAACGAGGCCGAGTAGCCATTGATGCTGACTCGCATTAGGGGACCCGCTAGTTGTGTCTATACCAAATTGCGGGGCGAAAAATATTTGAGCGCCGTTAATGACGGTTTCATCCATTCCCTGAACTGCAGCAGCGACGGCACACATAATACAAAGCCTGCAACAAACCACCAAGTCAGAAAAAAAAGCGCATACAGCGACTTCAAATGATCATTGAACACACCAGTACAAAGACTTGGGCTGATGCCATCGGTGGGTCAACTCTCTCCTGAGAACCTCTTTCTCCTCCTCCGAGAGGATGTCGATGCCCTCAAAACCAACCGGGTCCTGAGCGACGAGCGCGCCTTTGGCGAATTCTTCCTGAAGATGGCCGAGGCCGTGCTTCCGGGCGAAGGCGGCGCCATCGCGCATGAGCTGATCTTGGGGGATACCAGCAAGGGGGTTCGCGAGCTTGGCGTTGATGCTCGCTATGTTGGGGTCGACATCGATACCCGCGGAAGACTCGTCCTTGGAGGGAGCAGAGACATGGTCGGAGAAGGACTCGGTAGGCTTTTCGATGAAAGTGTCATCGTTCTTGAGCTTTTCCGACATTTTCAGCGGGGGGGAAGGAGGGGAAGCGGGGAAGCTGGGGGTCAATGCAGAGCAAAGGGAGCGAGAAGGTGGGGATTGCGGCTGGAGTGGCTGGATCTTATATAAGACGGTGACGAGAGACGGCGGGGATTACGCAGATCAACTAAGCCGCGCAGTATTGATGGGTACAGGAGATGTGCTCCACCCGGCGCGGAAAATGTTCAATGGAGTGCTCAGTGATGGCTCGACCAGCACCGAGGACGGTGTATATATACTAAACGCACCAGAAGATCGATAAAACGCTGGTGGAGTACGCAGTGCATCCAGCAGCCGCATCGCCGCCGGAGCCTGTAGGAAGGATAGTCAGCCAAGAGCATCCTCCCGACACAAGCAACATATGGAGAGTCGGACTGGTATGTGCCCGATATGATCTCGATCCACACCCACTTTGGGCCGGTGACGCGCACTTCACGCCTCCGCATTCTTTATCAGGAAGGACCCCATTTCCACACGTGAGCCCGCCGTTTACGTCCCAAGCTCCGTCGGCCCACCCCGACGCCTGTGCCCCAAATCTCGCACATACGGCCGCTGTGTGACTCGCTCAAAAGCCAGCTTACTCGATGGAAAAAATCATCCCAAAAGGAAAATTACAGCATTCCAACATTCTCTTAATAGCGTTCCAAGCCCGAAGCCGCACCCCCCGTGATCCTATCTTCTGGGTTCCGATTCCGCGGGCTCCATCGATAGGCTACGGTTACAGTACATCCAGCACATTCAGAAGTACTCCCTGATAGGTACGCGGATCCGGAGGAAAAGATAAAGGGCCACATCCAATGTTCATGTGACGTCGTTGCATCGCATCGCTACACAAGAGAGTAACCCGTCATCGTGCTCCGGAATGCAGGAAGCACGGATTCGGACACGCGTATCATGCACATCCGCTAATAGTTAGCGCCAGTACTGATCCTCTACGAAGCTCAAGGCACAGGCGGGAGAATTCTCCCCATCAGCTCGCTTCAAGGAATACCTGTTACCTCCTCCCCGCATAAACGGACAAACGGCCGTGTTGCGTCCGCCTGTTACCGTCCATACCGTCCGGAGTCAATACAACACTAATTTTGTGTCCACAAGTTGTCATATCCGAACTTATCGGGACGAAAACACGTTTTTTACTTCGCTTATCCCCCCGATTCGACGCCGACGCTGACGCGGCAAGGCACCGACCGTTCGTCCCCGCGGGGATTTGCCTTCTGTTATTCTAGATCTCCTCATGACACGGGGAACAAACCCGAATATAGTGATTTGCTATGGCCTTTTTTCCGCAATTTGAGTAAAGTGTACCTACTTATCCATCAACTGTATTGTTTTTGGGATATAGGGGAATGCTAAATCCAGAATATAGAAGACGGACATTAAGGAATCACAAATAGCAGACAAATTTACAATTTCAATAAGGATATAGGAAGCGGCCATATCCGGATTTGCTCCAGTGTGACCTTCTGACCTTTTTCGTGTACTAACTCTATTTCGGAGGAGGTCGAGGACACTGAATCCTGTCATGTACCTTTACAACCACTCTCGTAGTGTTCCATATGTCAATAATGTTATTTCGTGGTAAAAAAATCCTATGGAAATCGTAAACGGTGAACAACAACAAAAAAGCTAGTGATACACGTATGGCTCAGTGGTACGGTCGCGCCCTCCACACCCTGGAATGGAGTGGCGGGGCACCCCCCACCACCGCCCATGTCGTAAAGACATCACAACATTATAACAACATCCACAACAAGTAACATCCAGACAACAAACAGACATTTTTTATCGTCTCACAACTCATCGCGACGCGTCGTCCTTCTCGTTGTACGACGTCTGAGCCTTCTCCACAAGCTCGCTCTCGCTTCCGACAACGCCGTCAAAGTGATACAGCGGCTCGAGACGTGCACTCTTGTTCCGGAAAACGTACCGGCGGAACCAGTACGGCAGCGCCTTCGTCACCTGGTACGACATGTGCGTGCGCGTCGGCACCGCGAACACGTAGTCCAGTTCCTCCAGCGTCCGCTGCTTCGTCTCTGGTACCCACAGGAAGATCATCACGAGCGCAATCACGTTCAGCCCCGCGTAGAACCCGAATGCGCCCGTCGGAGTCATCGCATCGATCATTCGCGGGAACGTGATGCTCAGCACGGCCGCCCAAAACAGACACGTCGACACAGCCCACGCCATCCCGACTTCACGATGCGACAGCGGGAACACCTCGGCGGAGTACGTGAATGGAACCGGGCCTTCACCGGGAGAGTAGAACGCGGCGAACATAAAGATGAAGAGTGCAACTAGTCCGAGATGAGCGCTGCTCTCCTTTGGAATCAAGAAGCAGAACCCGGCGGCGAGTAGCGTCCATGCCATTTGCGGGAAGGTGAACAGCAATAGTGAACGCCGACCGTAGGTATCGATTGTGCGCAGCGCAGGGAAGGCGAAAACAAAGTTCACAAGACCGTAACCCCACGACACAAGCAGTGCCTTCTTGTTGGACGCACCAGCCTGGACGAAGATGGAGGACGAGTAGAACGCGATAATGTTGATACCACACATTTGCTGGGCCAACATGACAGTGAATGAGGCAAGAGTGGCACGGCGCACACGCGGAATGGTAAAGAGCTCGACGAAACGCGTGAGGTAGTTCGACTTTCCAATGAATTCAGATTCGACCTGGAGTTGCGCATGGATGTAGTAAAGATCGCGAGCGGCCTGTAAGGGATGGTTGCGCAGTCTGCAAAGCGACCTGTATGCCTTCGCATAGCGATTCTTCTTCATATACCAACGAGGTGACTCAGGGCAGAAGTAGATGCCGAGGACAAGAGGAACAGCCGGAAGGAGTGCAGAACCAAGCTGAAGACGCCACGCAATTGCCCCTGTGTTCTCGACAGCCAGATTGGCGCAAAATCCACTATTTTCAAATTTATCAGAAAGGCGCTTGAGAGAAAGAACGGAAAAGCAAGTAAAACTCACAGGAAAATACCGAATGCAGCTATTTAATTAGAGGGCATTTAAATTAGATTCTGTCGAATATTAACTAATTAATAATAATGGGACGTACTCCACAATTGCCAAGCTAAGATAAGGGACGAATGAATTGAATGTAAGATTTCACACAGATAAGGGTACAGAGAAATGAATGGACGCACTCATAACCAAAGAACCCCGAATCAGCGCAGGAGAGTTCTCAGCTGCGTAGATCGGCACGGTAGATGCCTTGGCGCCCATACCAATGCCGAGGAGAAGACGCGCCGCAAAAAGCTGGCGCCAACTCTGAGTAAAGGCCGACCCAAAGGCTGCAAAGAGACAGAAGATAGCTGCGACGAAGATAACTCCGCGACGGCCGATGTAAAAGTTGAGAGGATCTGAAAGCCAACTGCCACTATTGCGAGAAGCAAGCGAGTAATGTCAGCATGGCGAACGTATGAAGCGAAAAGCCAAGAATAGAAAGAGGAAATAGAATGAGCGGTAAAATGAAGTAAGCACATACATGACGGAAGCACCAATGTATGGTGCGGAATTGACGAGACCGACAAGGAAGGTGTCGCGCGTAGAACTGCCGCCGATTCCGAAGACGTCCGGGAAAGATAAATTGGCGCCATTGGAACCAGTCTGATCCCAACCCCTTGGAAAAAAAGAGAAAAAAGAAAGTTTAAGCACGATTGATGCGAAAGCTTTGGGAGGCGTATTTATGCTTACTGTACAGCCGCTCCGATGGAACAGAGGACAATCGTCACGTAGAGCGCGGTCGGGTGCTTCCACTTGTGGGATACCTCGAACCTCAACGCTTCGCGCTCTTCGGGCTCAAGACCCTTGACGGACTCGAAGGCGGTGGGGTTCTGTGCGACGAGGGCGCCACGCTTGAGGAGGGGCAATATGTCGTTGAGCTCCCTCTCAGCGGCGAACTCCTCGACGTCGGCCATGAGCTGGTCCTCAGGGATGCCCACGAGCGGGTTCTTTATCCTGAAATGACGCGTAAGCACGTTTGGCCGTCGCGGTTGTCGTGAGAAGAAAATGCGTACTTGGCAGACAAGTTGGAGTTGAGGTTTAAGTCCTCGCGCTTGCGGGCCTCGGAGTCGCGGCCAGCATACTCCTGGACAACGTTTGTCGCCTTTTCGTCGGACATGTCGGACGCGGGGGAGGGGGTGGGGGAGGGGAAGTCGGGGGAGGGGAAGTCGGGGGAGGGGAGATAGGCGACAAGAAGTGGGGTATGCAAGCTAGGGAGTTTATATATGCATGTGGACGCGAGGATAGGCGGTGAGGCGGGGGGAAGCGGTTACGGCAGCGTGAATTTCTAGGTTCATCAAACAAAACATATTCCCGGTTCAGGGAGTGGGGAGGTCACGGGGGCCAAAGGGATCCGGAGATGCCCAGTCCGGGTTTTGCGAGGTGAGGTGGAGCCGTCTTCACTGCTCGGATCAGCGCCGGCTATCCACTCCTTTCCCGTGACCGATCTATCGTGCAATGTAGACATCCATTTACAGAAATAGATTTACACAGGGAAAAGGAAATGCAGAAGAAAAAACAGAAAAAAAAATCATTTTGTAGCGAAGTTTTATTACCCCCGCACCCGTGGCACCCTCTCCCTCGGGCATTGGACTACATTCTTCATCCCTATTTGATATACATATCAGCAGCTGCGCCCGCTCCGTGGCCGTGGGGGATGTTCGGGCGTCGGGGGGTCAAAGCATACATTCGACCGGTACCCCAATCTCACACAGTCCGATGCCATCAGGAACGAATGGCGTTCGTGATGGGAGGGTCCTAACCTAACCTCATATTTTTACTCCCCGTCATTCCATTTGGACTTCTATCTCTCCGAACGTTCCTGCCTTCCGATCAGGTCGTGCTTCATCCGAGTAAATCGTTTCACATTCAATTGTGGCTTACCCCCGTTTCCGTCGCTCTCTCGCGTGCGCACATGATGGGAGAAAGGGCGGCGCAGAACATCGCGTGCTACGAACTGTAGCAGTAGAACATACAAGTACCGAATTGGCGAGTGTTTTTCAGTGGGACCCATGCGTCCACCACGCCAAGAGCATGATGGCCGACTTGGGGCTGAATAAATCATCTCAGTTGCCTCGTGCGCAGATGCCGAGTGTGAAAAATACTTTTTTCTCAGTGAGATGGATCGACATGTGGAGAGGCTCCTGCAGTGTTCCCGAATCGTTCTTGGTTGCCACGCGCTCCGTTAAAAGCAGTACAGGCGCTACACCGGTATCGACCCTGCCGCTGTGCAACAAGTGCGCCAAATCACCAGAACAAATGAAAGGGAAGAAGAGAGCAATAATTGCACTCCGCCAGAAATGAAGGGTATATGCTTGGGAAAGCCCAGCGCCGCCGGCTAATGGCTCCTCGAACTGCGGATGCTCCGTCTCGCTGAAATAGACCCACCGACAGGAGCGAGGGTATTCCTTAACAAGGGCCACAAGGGTGCCCGATTCCCAAACTCGTGCGCGCGCACAGTCCCCCCATTCCCCGCCCCCCCTCTCTCCGCCACGTGCGAGGCAAGGGCGCCAGCTCACATGACACGCCCCCGACGAGCCCTGGACACACAGTGGGAACGTTAATTCTCAATAACGATTTGCCAACGTCTTCGCAGCAATTTAGCCTCTGAATCTGCACTGGCGCGCGCCATGACGAGCTTCTCCGCTTTCCCATAGCAGAAACCAGACGCATCCCGACGCACTAGTCGCTACGCGTGTGCAACCGAGCCTGTAAGCTTCGTGGATGTAAATCCCCCACGGGGCCCTCTCTTCCTTTTCCTTGCTCTTCCCTTCCTCCTCTCGGGAAAGCTTTAAACTTGGGCCACGCACGCGAGAAGCCGCGAAGCGCAGGAAACTCCCCAAAAGCTCCGAAGTGTGGACACACATGTGGGGGCGGGGAATAAACATGTGCAACTGGCAGGTATCTTCAAGCCCGTACCGCCGCGGTCGCGTCAAAGACCGAACTCCGTCTACCACCGGTGCGTGAGTAAGCCGCAGTATCCTCCGACGAAACATGAACAATTAATCACGGCATTGAATGTTCTCTTTGTCGTTGCTGCTTTTAGACGTAATGTTTCGGCGTGCGAGCAGAAGCCCGCCCAGTTGCCGACGTAAAGTACCAGTATCGCAAATTGTGGAGCGAAATCGAGGACAAAAGACGCTGCACTCGCCATCATCCTGCTCCCGATTCCCACACCCCACGGAAGAAGGGTCAGCGCATACTTCACAAAAAAGCCATCGATCCATTTCAGCTGGAGACCCGGAACACAGGGTCCGGGCGCCGTCGGAAAACTGCTGCGATCGGTACCTTACAGCTTGACAATCCGGGCCGACATCTCTTCGGGTCTTGAACCTATCAAGTACCGTGCAGAATCTGCGAGGTGGCAGTGGTGTGGTGTAGTGCAAGGCGGCCTCCGTCAGGCACCACTCCGAGATAGCTTAAAAAAACGGCTCAGACTCCGGGCTCCGGGCTCACCTTTCCATCCGAGATCCCGGGAGCAGTGGAAGGGTGGATCAAAAACGGTTGGCTCCCTTTCGCCACGTGAATTCATGCGGAAGGCGAGTGCGGCGGTCCGCCTACGGCTTGCGCCGTTGCCGCGGGCCCGGCGGCACGACAGTCGGTCGGCTAGGCCGCCAAGGCACACATCGCGACCGCATCTGGGGAGGAGCCATACGGATGTTTATCCTTGGATGTTCCGAATCGTTAGGTGAGTGGCTACCGCCGCTACGGTATGAACAAGGCGTAGTTAGTGGGTGAAACCCTGCGTGACTCGGTGTTTTGCCAAGCATTCGTACTTCCTGCACTGAAAATAATCGGATGAGACTCTTGGGGAACGTAAGTGGGAACGGCAGGGAAGTCCTGGTCCAAAGCAGCGAATGTAGTCGTGCCCGGGAGAGTTCATCCAAGCTCAAATTAGTTTGTTACGTCATTTCGCGAGCTTACTTTAGCGAACCCGAGTCCCCATTTGATCATGACCATGCATTCCATACAAAAGCATCTGGCCTAACGCTACGGTACGAGTCTCGGGACTTGGATAGGTACGCAAAAAGGGTCCGCATCAGACGCGCACCAATCAAGTAGGCCTTGAAAATGATACAGATCATCAGCATCTCGCTACAACATTTTCCTGCTTAAGATGTCTGGCCATTTATAGGCAGTCCTTCGAGTGCATCCAATGCCTAGAACCAGTACTCTAGAACGATGATTTCACATACATCGCGAGTTCGGGCACTGTGTTATAATTCCAGCGTCTTCCGAGATCGTCGTTCACCGAGCAAATCCCAATTTTTATTGGGATTCCATGAATGATCAAAAGCCGACGGAACGGAACCTTGCACACATCAAACGTTTAGAAAAAAACTGTAGGCACCAGGTACTTATTATTTTACATGCGGTCCATGTAAATTAAGAGGGTGCATGACCACGTACTACAGATACAAGATCGAAGGGAAGGAGCGATGGAAAAGTTCATGGAGTGTTCTCGCCGAACTTGCCCCCGACGTACCGACGCACAAGTGGCTCCCAACAGTCATCAGTAATCTGCATATGTTCACCTATGCATGTCTCAAGCAGAACACCACCTGCTTCGTCAAGAGTACGTAGGCCGAACGTGTCTGTCAGATAAGTCGGCTGCAACCGCATCGGTACGATTTCTTTCGAACGCATTGTCGCTTCCAATGCATCTTCTGGTGGAGCAAAAGAACCAAACCAGGCGGATTCCTTGGGCACTACCGTCCTATCCTCAGTGAAGAGGATAAGAACAAGGTTGGATAGCGTCGCTAGGTTCCTGGCGTATGTCTCATTTACCGACTCTGGAATTTCGTTATTTATAGACGTTAGGAACTTGTTTGCAGTATAATAAGCTGGAAGCTGTTCTGGGTCCCGGTAATATTGTGCCTGTGAACTTGCTTGAGCGGCGCTCTGATAAAATAATGTTCAAACGCGTGATGAACCTGGATAAGGTTGTTTTGTGCCCATGAACTATAAACGCCTGAGCGAGCCGCTTTGCGCGCAATTTGGCACATAAAGTCAGTTGGCCGACAAAGTGGTAAATCTGCCACGCCCATGTGCTGCGAGCCGAACGTCAAAAGGTTATTGATGGGAGGGTCATTGAACTTTTCGACATAGGCCCGCAGAAACTGACCACCTGGAAAAATAGGGTTATATAGAAGAAGAGGAACCGGGAATTACACTCTTAAGTACCTTGGGAGAAACCCATTGCATCAAAGCCACGCGAAAGCTCGGGAACGCTTGCCAGCTGTGCCGCCACATCAGATAGCTGTTCCTCAACATTTCCGTACTAACAAAGGAAATTAAAAAAATAAGAGATGCGAAGGTTAGTTGCAAATAACAGGCACCTACGAATCCTGCTCGCTGATCAGCCTCTAGGTTCTCTTCAATGTAAATTGAGTGCACGAATATTCCAGGATGAACACCCTTGATGAGATTGGCAAACTCTAGCATTCCTGCTGAGGCGTATGAGTCGCCTGAGTATATGAGGTATTAGTGATGATATACACGGCCGTTGCGCAGTATTACGCACCGAGACCATGCCACAAGACCAGAGGGCGCACATCATCCGACGCGTACCCCAACGGCAAGGCCGTGTTAGACAAAGGTATCTGCTGAGCTACCCCTGCAGGGAGAGATAATCCGTATACCGGAAGCGCGAGCACAGTCGCAAGTCCCAGGAAAATCCGCATTCCAGTCTCCAATGCGCCGTCGTCGTTACAGTACAGTTGCCAGTGAGCGCAAGTAGAGGTTGCGGCCGCACAGTCTCGCAGTTAATGCCCGAAGCGGAAAGGCATCACGCGTTCGTCACTTTTGTCACGCATCAGCGTTACTAAATCAAGCTATTCAAGCTCTTTGGGGCAAGGGATCGTTTCTGTACGCTTCCTTGCCCGTCGTCGACACTCTTTTGACGCACTTCAATTCAACAGTTCCCATTGCCGATATTACAGCGGACACCTAATCCTCGCTCGATATGTCTGGTGCAGCAGCCTCCGCAGGAGCTTCCAAGCTCCAGTCTTTCATGAACCATCCTGCAGGTTTGTCCATTGCCTTTCCGCCCGTGCTTCGCTGGCTTCCCCTGCGTAAATGGGATCCTTGTACAGGATTGGATACTGATGTGATTGTTCCCTGCGAATAGGCCCGAAGACCGTGTTCTTTTGGGCTCCGCTCATGAAATGGTGCCTTGTCGGTGCGGGCTTGAAGGATCTTAGTCGACCAGCCGATAAGCTCAGTGTTTCGCAGAACGTCGGTGCGTGCTACCTGACTTGACTGAATGTGCGACACGTGTTGAAATGAATGTGTGTTCTTATTCTTTTCGTTCGTCTTCAGCTCTTATGGCGACTGGCTTCATCTGGGTGCGGTACTCCCTCGTAATTACGCCGATTAATTACAGTCTGGCTGCCGTGCGTGGATTCTTACACTTGCTGATTTCGTTTCAAAAAACTAAAATTTGCTCTCCCTTAGGTCAACTTTTTCGTGGGCGCATCTGGGGCGAGCCAGCTCTACCGAATCTGGGAGTAAGTGGCACTCGGATGTCTTGACCGATGAGTAGCTGCTGATGACATGTATTCAGTCACCGGCGCAACAACCCGCAGGCAGCTAAAACGGCATAAGGTCATAACACAGTTCCGTAGTTAGCGGCGGAAGCGTGGCTGAAGATGCTATTGTACACGAGCCAGGTGCAACAACGCCTGCTAATACACACTGGATCTGACGGGTTAACCGTATCGCTGTCGCAGTACTTTTCGCAAGTCGGACCGAACGGAAAGTAGGTTAATATAGTAGAGATTGCAATGCGGCTATAGAATACAGATGAAATGCTGGTACCCGAGCGAAAGAAAATACATGATGAATGAGAGAAATCATCTCGAGAAAGTACGGCGTCCCGTAGTTGTCTCTGTCTTCCGTTTCGGTCGCTTTCCTACCCCTTCCACCGATTCTTGTCCACCCGCGGTCTCGCCTCCACCTGAATTACTAGCTGATGCCTCGGCGATGTTGCCCAGGAAACTTTTGGCACCGGCAACGATATCGAACGCGGAACCTCCTATAGCGCGGCCTGCAAAGTCTGCAATATGTCGGATAACATCTTGTGCATCAGTTGCGGAGTCGCCCTCTTCCGTGCGCCTAGCAGCTTGCTCATCATATTGCCACTGTTGGTGCTCTGCGAACGAATCCCAAGGACGTGGACGGACCCTGCCCGCTGTCCGACCGCCCGCTCTGACATGTCCCTGTTGTCCTTGCAATACATCCAGGAGTGCATTGAGAGCTCCTCCTCCTCCTCCCCCATCTGCCCTAGCAAGCCACCCGATACTTCCGCCGAGGAGGCCGAGAATTATAGTCCATTTGACAATGCGAAAAGTCATCCGCACCATGAAGCTTGTGGTGCGGTACAGACTCAGAAGGGTGTAGTATGCCGTTAGGAATAGGATGAGCGGAGGAAGAACCTTCTGAGCATCCCATTCCCAAGGTTTCCAAGATGGGAGGGTCGCCACGAAAGAGGTTATGCTTGAAAGAATCATGAGGCTATAGGAGAGCACGGTGAAGATAACATCGTATAGCGATGGTGGAAGGTGTTCAGAGAAATAATCAAGGAGAGGGTCGAGGAAGGCAGGAAGATCTTGAGCATTTATGTTTTCCATCGTTGTCGACAATGGGCAAGAACGTACTGGTCAACCACGATGAAGGGGCGCGCTGGCTTGAACACGCACAAGCCCCTGGTCAGACAATAAAATTACATAATAGTTAAGGGATCACATATACTATTATTGCACCCCTAAATTTGGGGTTAATTCACGTTACGTCGGGGGTGTACCGAAGGAACCAGTTCCTAAAAGAAGAAGAAAGGAAGCTATATTACGCAATTAACGCCGGACAAACAAGAGCCAAATAGCGGCGTATTTAAAACAGTTCACCAATTCGCCTTAACTTCCCACCCATTCTTAACCTCCAACGTCCACCTACGTTACCGCCGTTTACCACAGTACAGTCCCCCTATCTGCTATCCTACTTCCGTCTCCTCTTTCACCTCATCAACCATGGCCATTAAGCGCAAGTTCGACGCTGAGCTCGACGACGCGAGTGTCCACTATGTATGTCGCGTTATGTCCGTATTTGGCTAGCGTCTTTCTTATAAAGGCATCCCATCTACAGCAGTCCGCAAAGCAGCTAAAGCTTGTCCCTTTCCCTTCGTCCGACAGCTATGCGGACATGGATATAGCGATGTCCGATTCTGCCCTCATGGACATAGACCCTGTACACACCGCTTTCCATTCGCGCCTTCCCTCCAGCGCCTCGAGCGACTATTCGTCGGATGCTTCATTATGTACGTCTGTCAGACACGTCTTGTCTTACGAAGTTCACGTCATTAACCTATAGCGGAATATCCTACGTTCGAACTTTACCCAGCATCCTACCAGCCCTCTCGTGCTTCTCCGGTTGGCATGCAGCAATTTTCGACCCTCGACTTCACTCATCAGAGGTAAGAGAATGCGCATCTTTTGGCATTTCGTCATTTAGTTTGCTGATAAAAAATACTTTATCTTATGGTTACCATCTAATTCTTGTGATCGTTTTTATTATTGACTTATCAGAAATGACTGCAAGCAGATTCCGAAACTCCGCATTGCCTGTGGAGCCGGTCCTAGCGGTCAACGTTCTATGTGGGCAATGTGCGAGGAATGTGGCGCAATCGAAATCGTCGACTCATGAATCGCGCAAATGATGGTCAACTATCTCGAGGACTTGCTAGCTTTTGTTCTTTTTTTTAATCCCTATTCCCTCTTCGCCCTTTTCTCGATATTTTATGTTGCTCGGTTGCGACCACTGACGACTTCATCAACAAATCGACTTCAGTATTCCGACACCGACAACAACGCTTCAAGATTGGCAACGGCTTTTCCGACGCTGACATCAGTACATCGACATCAACGACTAACTGATTTAACATTACAGCATTGATCCTTCTCGCCACTGTCAACTTTCTTACGGTTTCGGTCTCAAAAGCCCATACTTGCTAGACAACTGCCGACCTCGACCCCGACTCCAACAATCTGCTTTGTCCAATCTTCCCCTTCCCTCACTGTCGACATATCTCCAACTAACCAGCGCTACCTATCTACTCATCACATCGCTCCTCTAACTCACATTTTCTCTCGTCCTCTTACCATACAAGCCCTCCGTTCAGTTTGATGTATCCCTTAATCGCCATCGCCACTAAAAGGGGTGCTGCATGATGTCATGTGTACCCTTTTTCCTTCGACTCTACTCTGCGTCTGCTTGTTCGTGTTATGCTGTCCTAGTCTGTTTATGTACCCGCCTACTTTATGGCCGAATATGGATGGGGAGTATTTATTGGCTCCATCTTTGAGTGCAATAGATTTTCCGTGTGTTCATCAATCAAACCGAGACAAGGGTCATCGCCGTTGTGCTTGATCTACCGAGCGGTACACAGCGCTAATCTAAGTACAACCCTGTGCTTTTCTTGATGGGTGCCGGCTTACGTATATGCGAATTGGTCTAAAATTAATTGTCTTTTATTCGAACGCCTGGCCATACTAGTACTGCCAGTGGGAAATACTGTCTTTCTCGCAGTATTCGCCTGCTATGTAAAATCGGCGGGGACGCGAAATGAAAATTTTCTAGTCAACCAGAAGACAGGTGCTAGAGCCTGAGGTCCCCTTGCCCGACAGTAGTCGTACATCCGAGTACATACCTGGGCAGAAAGTTCGGATCGCGAGCACTTCGCACTGGGCGAAAATATAAATGTCATGGAGACGTGGCAAGAGTGAGTATGTGGACAAAGGCATCATTCACGTTCGGCGCACGCCACATCCATTCAGTCTCAAGTATTCTTGCCGGCGGAAGATCCTCCCACGACACGACAACAGTGAGTGTTCTACATTCAGTTTGTTCGACGTAAGCCGCTTTACTCCCGAAATTGACGAAGGCGCCGGCGCGGGTCCGCGCTTCCCGGGTCGTCGCTGGGAGAAAAAGGAAGTGCATATGTACATGTACACATGTACTTACATAGGATAAACGCTTCCTAGGTATACCGGGAGCATGGGAACGAGACAGGCTTGATACCCGCCCGATCTAAATGTCCCGCTGTTGCATTCAGGTTCCTTAATTGGTTTTTTTAAAAGCTCGGGCAGAGTCCGTCCCGAGCCGGACAAGGCCTGTGTAAATACAAAGACGGCAAAATGAAATGGTAGTCAGACAAAATGATGAAATAAGCTTTGACCACTCGCCAGTGAACAAAGAGGGTGGGTGTTGTGGTTGCATGTAGTATACGCTGGTGCATCTACGTGCTTATCGCTGAGATCATTGAGTTTCTTCTCTGTTCCAGGCCGCTCAAAACACGCGCCGCGATTGACTATTGTCTGACCAACTTGGAAGTGGGAAGCTTACGAAACAACGGGAACGAGGCGTTACTATTTGATCAATATGCGCTTGTATACCAAATATAAAGTATAGAAGGCCCTCAGACCATGCGGCGCACTGGCCCATTCCCGTCAGCGCTTAAAATTCGTTGTCAAAGAAGTGAGCCCCCACCGCCACCACAATATCCTTGTATGGAGCTATCCCTTGTATGGAAACAGCCTCTGCTCTGTGCATCGGAACTTACCGGAATGACAAAAATTTATTCGCACCACGGTGGAATGCTGATGTCGACTCACTGCAATAAGGAAACGCACCGAGTTGCTATCCTTTTTGAAAAACAGCTAGTGAGGCGAAGGCGGAATTTTCAATGATTGTATTCACGGCTGATTTATGAGCACCAAATGAAGAATATTCAATGGCAAATCATTTGTTACCTGATATTGGAGACCCGCAGAGCATAGCCTATTAGCGGCTATGGCAAAAGCAGCCGATCTATACCAGAATTAGTCACCAGATTTCTTGAACTGCCTCCAAGACTCAAGAGACACTGGATTTATACTTCCGCAACAGGTCTGCGACAGCCCAGAAAATGCCGGCGGCGGCCGTTAGCCCTATTTTGAAGCGAAGGATCGACAGAACTCCCTGTTTAGGTGTCGTGTACGAACTCCGACGGAGTCAAAAGGACATTCAAGGGAGGGTGAATATTTCTCGGAGAAAGAGTAAGCCTATGCCAGTATAAATAATTATGCAGGAAGAAATCAATCAAAGAGTACTCCGCCTCGTGGCTGATAGGAACAGAGATGCCTGATTCCTTGACGGTCAAAATACGACTATGCAGCATTCGCCTCGCAGCAGTTTCATTGTATCCATTTGTAGCTGATCCGAGATTAATTGGATAACGTTTTAATTAGCATAGTTAATTTCTTGGAAAATATTGAGGCTGGTCAGTGGTGCTGTAAAACGTCGTTCTATAATTGGCAACTTGCCGCATAGGGACTTGGCACAAGTAAGGACTCGGATTTCTGCTTCCGCTGTTGCTGGAAGTGAGATTAATGCGAAAGAAATTGGACAGGGAGGACGCGCAGAGGATATGGGAGACGTTTGCAACGTGGACTGACTGGGGAAAGCCGAGTCAGAAAGACGAAAGAAACGCGGCCACACGGGGCCTGAGCGGCGTGATCGTGCTACAAAGAAGCCAGATATGCTCGCTGGGCCCTCCTGCTCGCAAACCACGACGAAGACATGGTCCCCGTTAGCTCTGTACGTGCACTGGCCGAAGCCACTCGACCACATTGCAGTGTTTCTGATTTCCTAAAATTTATCTCTTGCGCATATATAAAAGGACGACCCGAGATGGCCTTGGTCCAAACAAACGATCAACATGGATACTCAGAGCTGCGAGGTCCCTTTTCATTCCCATCCTCTTCTCTATCCACCTCCCTTCTCCTTGTCGACGTCGTCGGCCCCTGCGTCTCCGCCGAGCTCGACGCTCGCGACGCTTCCCACGTCCTCTCCCCACATTCGCTGCACGTCGTCCGCATCTTCTCACGGCGACCAGCACGCGATGACTGGTCCGGATCGTACACCACATTCGCGCGACGCGCGCTTCCATCCTCTTGCTCATATCATTCTCGACCCCCGTACCGCTTCAGATGGCTCAGCACCCAGCAACGCAGATGGAGGGAAGAAACCACCGCGGCCTCAGAATGCGTGGATACTTTACCGCCAATGGGCACTCAGCAGACTCCTTGATGCGAATCCCGAGCTGAAGGGCACACCCCAGTCCCAGCTGTCCAAGAGGCTCGCTGAACAGTGGAGGGATGAGAGCGCTGATATCCGTCAACACTTCGAACATATGGCCAATGTTAACAAGGAGCAACACGCGCTTGAGCACCCAAACTACAGCTTCAAGCCGGTTAAGAAGGTTGTCAAACAGCGCGAACGTGAAGCGAAGAAACAGGCGAAAGCGCGTGCGAAGGAGGCAGAGAAGCTCACGAAGGAACTCGAAAAGGCTTTGCGCGCTGGGCGTTTACCTACGTCCATGACAAGCACACCTGACGACGCGTCTGGAAGCGCGCAGGCACTTGCTAGCGCCGATAGCGATATTCACAAGGTTGCTCTCTATCATTTCAGCGACCTCGGTCCGTCTCCTCCCATGTCTGAATGCCCGTCGCGCGCGAGCAGCCCCCACCAGAGCAGTGACGAATCACCGGACGATGAGCCAACTGCGTACTCTGCTAGCAATACGCCGCCGCTGGGTGGGGATGCATCTAAGGACGGAGCAGCCGTCCGGTGCGCATCGTCTGACTCCACAGGCGTGGGGTCTGATGCTTCACCACAATCGGTTGTGCCCTTCCTACCCTCAAACGCAACGGAATGGGAGTCAGACACTACGGTGGCTCAGGACGCGTCGCGTGCTTCAAGCTCGGCTACATCCGATAACGCTACCGATTGGGCTCAGCTCGTGCCGGGCAATTCCTTCGGCCTGGAGAATGTCGGTGGAAATTCCCTTGTCAACGGCTGGATGGCCTCGCTATCCTCCCGTGGACAACAGCGTTTGATATCTGGTGTAAGTCCTTAATTTTTCCCTCTTCGCCGCTTTCCTGAATTTTGCGTTCTATATAATCTAGCATTCTGCTCCTTCAAGTGGCCTTGGGTTACCCTCTGACCTCTTCGGGGGTGGCATGCAATTTCATAGTGATAATCGGTTCGTAGGGACACAGGTCGATACTTCAACTGATCTGCTGGCCGACCAGTTCGAGTGTGACTTTGCGAACCCCTATCAAGAACAGGGACCGACGAACTCTTTGCTTCTCGACTTAACGTCGCCGACTCATCAGGGCAACGAGGCTCTTTTCACCCAACCCTTTTCGGAGCCAAGCTTGTCGCTCAATGGCCTTCTTGCCATTGGAGACAACGTTGACAACGTTCTTATGGATGAAATCGAGGCGCGCGGGTATGGCGCGCGTGTAGTTGCCGCAGAGCATATCCAAAGTCGGGTTCCCCCAGGGATGGCATCAGAGAACTACCCTGGGTCATCGTCTCTTCCCAGCCCACCTGAGTCGACACCTGCTATCTCTCCTGCAGCTGGTCACTTCGGTTTCGATCAAATCATGCTGCCTACAAATCTTGCCGCCTCGGGGTCCGGTCGGCAAACCTTTGATGGTCTAGGATTCGAAGACACTATGCCGGCACCTGACGTGAATCCATCTAGCCTAGGCGATCTCGTTTTCAGTGATCATTTTGGATTCTCAGACAGTGCGATGTTAATGGATACAGACACCTCCAATTTCGAGGTCTCGGCGTTAGATTTTGCGAATCCGGCTATGTTTTCCTTGAATTTTGGGCCCTGCGACGCTTCCATAATCTCGACCTGCCGGCCGAATGACACCTTACTGTGTCCTAACCTTGGCGCGCCTGCCTCCACCGCGCAACCGAGCATGCCTCCAACGCCAATGTCCGCTGGCTTTTCGATGGATGATCAATTCACGCTGATAAAAGGTCGGAGACATGACTTTGTCATGGCTGATTCCGTCTCCCCGGCCGATTCTGCAGACACTGTTTAGGCTACCCGGACGGAGGCAAATTTTCGTCGACTATTTAAAAGATTTTGAGTAACGCCGTTTGCTCCATCTTTCTCAGGAACGATTCGCTTTTGCAGCGGTTACGCATGATCTCTAATGATTTATAAATTCACTATCTCACCAAACGAGCCTCTTTTGCGCTGTTTCTCTTTCTCGCCCGTCATCCTCGCATCGTCGTTGCTCCACTCCGCACTGCTCTGATAATCGCCTTGCTTTCTCGGCTTCCTGTAGTTATATATACTTTTTTGTTTGTTTCATCGGGCCTTAAGGTCACTCGCATTATGACACTACTGTTGCTGTCCAGTCTGCCTTTCTCTCAAAAAACTTGCCCCTTACAGTTTCTGCAGATATTATCTACGTTATGCCTACGAGTCTGCCTCTTTACTAGCTAAGCACTATATATCTCAGCCGCTAACATACTTCCCCAATCCACGATTTCACCATTATTCGTCCTGTCTGTTTATCCCTTTTCGCCATCGCATTTGATGATTTCTATGTACAACTGTATTTTTTTTGTTGAGCGGGGTTAAAGCCAAATATACAAGAAAGTGACTGAATAGGGTCGTGTCTCCATAAGACGGAATACTTCCGCTTGAGTCCTCACAGCCTTCTACTAGTATTCATCATGAACCACTTTGATCACAGCGGCTACGAAGGCATGGACCACGGTGAACACGGCGACATGGACATGGGCGGGAAATGCTCGATGAATATGCTTTGGTATATATAATAACAGTGCTCGTCGTACAACGTGATGGCTCAACAAGGCCCTTAGGAACACCCAGATCATTGACACCTGCGTGGTCTTCCCGCAGTGGTGAGCTCTAACAGCCATAATGCAGGATAGTGTCCAGACTGCTGACGCTTGGAACCACCTCTACTAGGCATATCCGCTCGCACACTTCCTTCGTGCTCTCCTTCCTCGCTATCGTCGCTCTCGGCATATTCTACGAGTGGCTGCGCGCATTCGCGCGGCGCGTCGACCGCAGCGTCGCGCGCTCGCTCGCAAACGGCCCCGCGAAGGGCAAGGGCAGAGGCTCGGTGAGTCCCAGCGGACGGCACAGCCCGAGCCCTGGCTCGCTTGAAGACGAAAGCGCGGCGCTGCTGACTGGCCTCCCGCCTCCCCTTAAGTCGTCTCTGTACGTACGCATCACCTAATCGCTATGGAGAGACCAAGATACTTGGCCCTTCGTGCGCGGGATCGTGTTTCAAAGAGTGAGCGAGGCTGACTCTTTTGTAGGGCGAAGGTCCCGGCGTCTGCGCGCGCGCTTCGGGCGGCATTGTACGGCGCGACAGTCTTCCTGTCGTTCTTCCTCATGCTCGTCTTTATGACTTACAACGTACGTTTCCTTATGCCATTTCCCCACTGTTAGTCGCTGTTGGATGGTCGTCACTAATACGTGATGTTATTTCAATTTAGGCCTATCTTATCTTGGCTGTGGTCCTTGGCGCCGCAATTGGGCATTATTACTTGGGCGGGCAGATGGATGTTGGTAGTATTCTCCTCGGCGGGTCCGATGACAAAGGAATGGCGTGCCACTGATGCCTGTCTACTCACTATAACTAGGTCTGTACAGCATTACTCAGTTCATTGTTTTCCACTGGGAACGAAGTCGGCGGATAATTTGTCTGGCTAAGCTTTCATTCTGTTCACGCCCCCTATCATCGAATCAAGTCCATTGGAGTGATGCGGAAAAACCCACCACAACTACAGAGAAACTCTGAAGCTTCTCATACTGCAATGGCGGCAAGCGAGCCGTGGCCGTGGCAAAGGCGCTGCTCCTATCAACCGCACCCTTCCTGTCAGGATGCTGATGTGGCCCCACTGAACTCCCTTACGGGCCCGTCGTAAGTCAAAGTAAGGACCAGGTAATATTATCAAACGCCACAAACGGCAACAATGTGATTAAAAAAGGGACTAGGGTCCACTTTGTACGCATTAGACCCGAACGTATATAATAAAGACGGGGGTGTATCTTCCAAGATTTACCGATGAGCTGATAACTACAATTTTGAAAAGAAAAGAAAAACCTAGAAGGGAAGACTGTGTTCTAGTTGGTTTACTTTATGATGACGATGAGGTTATCGAGCAGACTATGTTTGAGTTGCTTCCTGCCGACGCATACCGAACAATTCAATGAGGTCTAATGTGCATAAACGCGAGTTCAGACTAACGGAATTGCGAAACATATGAGTAGCCCACCTTGCAAACGTGCTTCTTTCTTCTGTCTCGGATTATTAGCATTTTTAATGCCGGAGAACGCCTGAGCATTAGTGAAAGAGGTTAGAAGTGATCCTTGTCAGTGTAGACAGTAAGAAATAACCTCGTTGATTAGTTTCTTCTTTTTCTCTTGTATATCAATCACTTTCGACTCCACGGTGTTCTCGGCAATGAGCTGGTACACATGGACCTTCCGCTTTTGCCCGATCCTAATTCTTTTTTTGCTTAGTTTGTGCATCACATAGTAGACTAAACGCCGCACCTGTTGCACCTATCAATGGCCTGACTCTCGATTCCTTCTTGCCACCAACTGGATTTCTCGTTAGTAGCGGTATTACTGTAAGCTACGCTTAACTTACGGATCCATCCTGCAAATTAGCAGAAGATTTAAGTTACATATCATACGTGGGACGAAGGTGAAGGGAACTTACAGATAAACATTGTTTGCAACAGTAAGATTTAGTCCGAGAGCTCCGGCCTTCAGCGAAATGAGTAGGACTTTCGGATTTTTCCCGCTCAAGAAACCGGAGGTGAATGAAGAGTTTGTTCCGATCTTCTTGGCCTTCCCTTTCCCCTTATTCTTGGTTTTACTGGCCTGAGAAAAACTGCCTCCATCCTCCAAGAAATCATCGTCATCGTCGGTGGCGACGAACTCGCCGTCCTGAGCGGTCCCGTCTACGAAGTCGTCATCATCAAGTACTATTGCGCTCTTCTTGCTCCGGCCACGCTTAGGCCGTGTTGCCTTGGGTGTGGTCGAGGGGATTGGAGACTCCGAGGAAGACTGGGTCACAGATGAGGACGAGGGCTCATCATCTTGAAGAGGTACACAGAATTGTTCAAGCGTTTCTTGACGTCTCTTTGCAGACATCTTCCCATCGAAGCGAGCATAAGATATGCTAGAAAGCGGATATGAGACTACAGAAGTCTATCGCGACGGGGACACACTTACCCTGCCTTATCAAAAGCCTCGGCAATCTTATACAAGAGTAAAATCAATGGCCTGTGAGTAATTATAGACTGTAGTGACACACTACCTTATCCAAAAACGACGTGAACTGCGAGAACACCAAAGACTTCTCATTGCCTGGAGTTAACTGCAGGAGATGGACGAGCTGATCGATTTTGGCCGAGGAGCCAACACGGAGTTCTGAATCCTCGTCCTCCTCGTCTATAGGTAGAGGTGCCTGTGTCAGCTCGGTTGGGGGTGCCGGACCCACGATGTCATCCATGCCGATCTGCCTCCTGTCCTGAAGTCGCATGGGATATAAGGATAAATAACGTGAGGTAACGAAGATAAACTTGCCATTGGACACCTCGAATCCCTCATGATTATCTCTGAAATACTGGTTAATAAATAAATCAGCGGGTTTCAGCACCTGAAACAGACTAATGGTACCCACCAGGCCAGGCAAAACGCGTGCGCACATCCAGTGATCCTTGGCTCGTTCATGACGTCGAAACAAATTGGGCATTCTTCGTTGTCTTCAATAGCCTGAGCCAGGATTGCCTGCAGCTTGACCTTCAGCTGTGGCGTAATTTTGAGGAGCGCTCCCGGCTTGTCTTCGTTGTCTTCGTTGCAGGACTCTTTTAATTGGTCAAGGTAGTTCGAAGGCACCAGGCCAGGATGGAGAACAATTTGGCGAAGCCGGGTCAGCATGCTTAGAACGTTGGCAGGGACCTTCACCATTAATATCAATCCATGGGTCCCATACTAACGGAAATAAATGAAAACTAACGGTAAGACCCCCGTGGACATCCATTTGAGATTGGAACTTCTGTTGAGACAAATCTTCAACAGCGTCGTAAAGCTCCTGGTGTTTCGTGAGAAAACGCCAGTAAGTGAGGAACAGATTTCAGACATACCCTCGTCTTCGGGTCAAGTTGAACGGGAATTGTAATCATCTCGACCTGTTAAGTGTCACATTTTGTTAAATAACTTGACAATAAGTGGGTTGTAATGCACTTACACCAGGAAGAGGGACGAGTGGCTTCCCGTCACTATCATGCATCTATGGAAAGCCAACTTGTTGAATAAGGCGCGCATCAGAGCGAAAAGCCATAGCAAACCTCTTTAGTACGTCGAATGCAGCTCTGAGTCATCAAGGCCTGCAAATGAAAATCGTCAGCATGTACTTTACACCATTCAGTCAACCGATCCAGCCTACCCGCAATAACTGATAGCCTTCAGGCATGCCGTCTTTCAGTGGACGTAAGAGTAGTCTTTTGAAGAAGTCTTCATTGTCAAGGGGCTTGCAGATCTGCAAGAAAGAAAGGATTGATCCAAGATCCTTTATAGAAAGTTAGGCGAGGTCCGACTCGTTCCATTGTAGCAGACCTACCCTCGGCGTGTTGATCTGTATATCATATGCATTAAGTGTAGAATCGCATATGTCGCTGAAGTACTCACTATTGGCGTCCCCGTAACTATCCAACGACGCTGTGCATCGAGTCCGCAGACGGCTTTTGCCATTTTCGTTCGCGGATTTCGGATGCTATGACCCTCATCAAGGATAGCGCGCTTGATAGGTGTTAGTTACACCATTTGTATCGCGAAAGAGGGATTTATCAAACCTTCCAACGGACACCAAACAATCCCTTAGCCCCAGTCTTTTGTTTCTTCGAGGGTCCTTGACTCGATTCATTCCTCGCGTTTCCCCCGAAGTCGGCGTGTTCTTTCGCCACAACTTGGTAAGTGGTGATAATGACATCGTATTTCTTCATTTTTTCGGGTGTGATTGACCGCGCCGCGCCGTAGTAGACGTAGTATTTAAGCGAGTCACGGTGACAATGTTCTTTAATCTGACCCTCCCAATTGGAAAGTACAGAAAGCGGTACAACTATCATTCGAGGACTGAGCGTCATGGTTGGTGGCTGATAAAGGAGTGATACCAACCTATCAAAGTTGACCGTGAGTAGTCAGGAGGAATATCCAACTTGGTGGCCAGAATTAACGCAAGCATTGTCAATGTTTTCCCCTATGTGCGTTCCGGTTAGCGACTGAAATCCAGAACACGTCGTGGTTACTTGCCAGACCCATGCTATCTGCACACAGAGCACCTCTGCCGAGTACGGGGACCGCCTCTTGTGGTGTCTTGGTTGCAACTGCAAATTGTCAGGATAATGTGCCACGCTATTATTTTTCACTCACGGTTGTAGTAATAAGACTATAATTGGATGAGATTAGCAGATGGATAACTAGGTTAATCTTATAACACACCCTGTTACCGTTTTTCTTAAACTGCCAGAATTGAACAGGCTTGTCCGTTTCCTTGGTTGGGAGCTGGGGATATTCATGGTCGATACACCATTGTAGTGCTTGACTCTGAGTATATTGCATCAAACACATTTAATAAGGTAAAGGACGGGAGGTAATACCTGATGCTTAAGAAGATTGACCACCAGGTCGCCGGTAGCGACACCCGGAGGGTTTGGGTGTACCGGCAGATTCAGAACGTCCTCCGTAGAGCATAGCGTGTCTAATAGAGAATTTCTGCGACTTTCATCATCAACCTTTTCAAGGTTATTAAGCATAGACTTGAGCTCAGCCGCCTTGCGTAGTGCATCCGCCTGAGCGGCTTGCTGTGTCTGGAGCTTTCGTGCCTGTTCTGCCGTTAGGCCCTTCCCGTGCGCGACCTGCGATGCCGAAGGTGCAGCAGATGCGGACGGACCGCCCAACGCATTGTATGTGCGCGGCACTTGCGAGGAACCAGGAATGTCTCGAGAGCCATCGGCTCGTTGTGGAGGGAAACCTCTCTGACGCGGAGTCGCCCAAGTTAAGAGAGGTTCAAGTTGTTGACGTTGATCAGAGGCCCCATATATTTTGAGTGTCCTGGAAGCATGATCAGAGATGACTAGTTACCTCTGGTAGTCAATGAGGACTCACATCGAGATAGAATAGCTGTGTCCGGTTACTTGCATTTTTTCCTCATTAAAGATGATAATGGG
The DNA here is from genome assembly GCA_002794785.1 of Coniferiporia sulphurascens. NCBI lineage: Eukaryota > Fungi > Basidiomycota > Agaricomycetes > Hymenochaetales > Hymenochaetaceae > Coniferiporia > Coniferiporia sulphurascens. Next base: position 292,327 of record NBBA01000003.1, read on the forward strand.
CAGACAAATACAGAAGACTCACAGTTACCGTCATGAATAATGCCTTCGACAGTGATTCGTCGTTGATCAAGAAGTGGAGCTAGTTTCGTAGCTATTGCACGAGGAATGTGCCCGACCTGATTTCCGGCTATGTTCTTGACCTGAATTGCGTTCCTAAATAAAATAAAAAGTCAGGTTAGAAGCAAGAAAAAATGACTTTATTACCTTACCTATCATATTTATTGTGCGGTTCTCTGATAAGTGTGACTTCTTCACCAGGTCCGACTAATCCTGATGGAAATTTAGCATAGGCGGTACGAATAACCGATTTGAGCTAGCTTAGAAGGCATACCCTTATAGTACTGTACGCCAACGACCTGTGTCGACATCATGCAATAAAGTTCGTCTCTAGTTTCTTCCCTGTGCTCTTCTGCTTCATCGTCATCGTCTATATGTATGACATCGTGTTCAACCGTTGTACCGCCGCGGCTGACCGCTGTCGACTGAGAAGAAGAAGGCACGGCCGTTTGGGATGAGCTTGGACCTGCCATAACGTCTGCCTTACGCTTCTGTTTTACCGAAGGTGCTGGTGCCGAAACAGGCTGAGAAGTACCATCGTTACTTGCTGCCCCGGGGACATCTGCAGGATCGACGCGTTTCCGTGCTATCGCTTGTCGAATCTTGACTTGGTCGGCTGGCCGCAGGTAACTGAAGCCCGGAATACGCCCTAAGTCTATTACTGCGAGAGCCCGTAGGATAGCCGGCGTCACACAGCCCCTGTAAAACGGCATAACTTAAGTCTGCTGCGTTGCGTGGGTTGCAATCGCGACCTACCAATGCCTCCACTTGATCGTTTCTCCGTAGTGACCGAGGCTAACCTGTCCGTAACGAAGCGTGCCGAGCTCAATGAGTGATTGATGACAAGGGGGTGGTCCATGGCATTTCGCTCTGGACGACTTGCTGTACTGCATGCCAGAAAGCTGGTTAAACACTGACACAATGGAAGAATGTCGCACCACAGAATTTACCTCCAGTATATGTGCGCTAGACATGGGTTTGACTTTGCACTTCTCAGCTGCGCTGGGACGCAAGAACAGACACAAGGAAAGACGCGGGTGTTGTGGCTTGCTTGTGTTGGGCGTTCGGGTTTAAGCAGCTGCAGGGCGCGTCGTCGATCCGGGGCGGAGTTGACGCGCTTCAGCCTTCAGGCCTTTGCCGCGCGCTAAAATTTCTGCTTTACCGTGGGTGGATACATGCACGACGACAACTACAGTAGTTTCTCATGATTCTCATTCTCTTCCAATACAATAGCATATTCTACAAGCCGCTGGTCCAGCGCAACTTAACAAGGGGGCAGAAAGGAATAACTACGAGTCGAACTAGAAAATACCATCGTCAGAAGAATGGTCGTACGGTCAGGCGTAGCAATACGTACAGCGGAAAGGTAGGATTCGGCGACTATACGAGCACGGGCATTGAGACTGAGTTTCATCTCGCTGATCTCTTTGTCTACTTCTTCCATAAACTGGATGATGAAGTCAACAATCTTGTGTTTCAGCATTGTCTCTGAATGGTTATTTGTGATTAAAAACGATATATCGTAGCCCTGTGGAAATCAAAAGGGCAGTGCAGTCAGAAGGCGCAAGCCCGGATTGTGCATCGCGGAGTGAAGGGAAGCAGAGATGACAAAAACATTTCAGCGATGCAGGGAGCGGGGTAAAAGTGTAGAATGGTAACCCACGGATACGGGCTTTCTCCGCAACACAATGAAGCTTTCAGCTCGTTGCATTAAGAAGCGAGTAAACTTGTGACAGAGTATCCTTTCTATCTCGTCGGCCTGCTTGATCTTGATGCTCACGCGGATGGAGTTAATGGACGGCTCGATTAACACACGCTCATTCTCGTTTCGTGAGATCGTAAGAGAGTTAAGGAGAACTTCCTTCGAGGTCCTGGATGTAATGGGTCAGAACAAGGCGCAGATGGGTGCAGTTGCGTCTGGATACATACCTTACTTCCACCTCCGGTTTATTGTGTCGTTCCACAACCTAATCGTATGTAATTTGAGAAAGAGTGATCCGGCATTGCGCATCCCGAGCTCATACCTGAGAAGAGAAGTCCTGCAGCGTCAGCGCGGCAGTCAGAGTGGACCGCACGGCGGCAAGGTACGGTCTGAGTACATTTGACTACCGAAGCTCGACGATTAAGCTGCTGATGGGCGCGGACAGCGATATGCTTACCATGATCAACAACAGTGAGGAGTACCGCAGTGCTATTGTCGTAGGCGTGCTGGTACCGTGCCCGTGACAATTCGCGTGCCTAAATGCGGAGTTTAAAAAGACCTGCAGCTTCAAATTTTAGGTCTTTCTTTTCCGCAGACTTGTACTTACGCGCTTGCGAAAAAAAAGCTAATCGCGTCTTTTAAAAGAGAAAGAAATGTCTACCGCAGTCGCCGTCTGGTAAGGACAATCAGAGCTGCCTGTTACTGTTTACATACTGAACTAGCATTGAAGGAGTGTGCGCGTCGAACCCGGGAAGAAGACCAAGTTCGTCGCCCAGTCGGACATTCGAATCACGGGTGCTGCGTTGGACGCGATCCTTGCCGACCAAAATGCCCGCTCGTCTATCAAGTTCACCTATGAGACCCCTCAACGAATCGATGAGGACGAGGACGAAGAGGAGGAGACCCCGCCCGCTACGATGTCGACCATCTTGTGCTCGCTGACTCCTGGAAAGGTTCGTTTGAGTTTTCCCACTTACACGTTCTAGGCTCAATCTTATGGTACGTCCTAGATTGAACAGGCCTCCCTGGATCTCATCGTCTCAGAGGAAGATGAGATCGAGTTCGAAATTATCGGGAAGAAGTATGTGTTGGCTTTTTTTTTTTTCCGGCGCGCTTCTTCCTGACACTTTAAAAGTGCCATCCATCTCTCTGGAAACTACATAGGTACGCCTCTTGTTTTAAACCGTAGCTGTTCTCAGAAGATTGATAAACGGTATTACAGCCCAGCAGACCGACTTCCCTGCCGATGATGACTCTGATTTCGACGACGAGGATGACTATGACCTCCGCGACGTCAGCTCAGACGTCGAAATCGACCCCGCCGAGCTAGATGCCCTTAGTGATAGCGAAGATGGGGATGACTCTCAGTAAGGACGATCCGTTCTTGTCAAGCTATATCTCATCACCTTTACCCTGGCAGCCGTTTTGAAGAGATCACTGATGAACCTGCCTCCGCCGCTTCCAAGAAGAGGCCCCGCGATTCTGACGCCATGGAGGTTGAGGGAGGCGAAGTTAAGACCGGCAAAAAGCAGCAAAAGAAGCTTAACAAGAAGTTAAAGGCGGAAGATGGAAAGGCCGTCCCGAACGGTGACTCTAAGGTGGAGGAACCTAAGGAGGCGAAAAAGGGTGAGAAAAAGGAGAAAAAAGAAGAGAAGAAGGATAAAAAGAAAGACAAGGAAGGTAACAAGGAGGCTTCGAAAAAGCAGAGTGAGACGAAGGACCTGCCTGGTGGCCTCAAGGTCAAGGATGTTAAGGCTGGCGCAGGCAAGGCTGCCAAGAAAGGTGATTTAGTTTCCATGCGATACATTGGCAAGTTTACGGATGGCAAAATCTTTGACTCGAACACCAAGGGAAAGCCGGTATGTACTTTACTAGATCCCCACAACTACAGGTCACGAATGCTTCCGTTTTTAGTTCACGTTCAGGCTGGGCGCGGGTGAGGTTATCAAAGGTGCGCTTATAAAAATTCATTGGAACCCCCAAAATATTAATCGGTTGGATTAGGATGGGATGAAGGCATTGTTGGTATGCAGTCCGGTGGGGAGCGTCTTCTTATCGTTCCTCCGAAAATGGGGTACGGTGCCCGAAAGATCGATGGCATTCCTGCTAACTCCACCCTCAAGTTCGGTCAGTGCCTCATCTAGATCGCCGCCAATCGTAGTTTAGCTGACGTCTTTCCTCACAGAGTGCAAGCTTCTCGAGATTAAGGCCTGAGCTTTGTTCAATGTCATCCATTCTTTACCCAAAAGTCGAAACCTCGACCATCCCACTATCTCTTATCACTTGTACCCATCGCTGTTCATTCCTATCTGTGCTTTTTGCAATCGTTGGTTCTCTTATCTATTGCTGTCGCGCCAATTTTTGGTTTTACCCTTGCGTGTCATTCTATGAAAGCCGCTCCCACAAAGTTTAGTACAGTTAGCGATTTGCTATAACATGTTTTCTATCTTCTACTGCTGCCCATCAGGCTTTAGAGAGCTTCGCCCTGCCCTAAGTATCTCGTCCGTGGAGAGCAAATTGACCGCAATCACAGAGCTGGATGGAGTATATCAGTTAAAACCTTTCTCGACTCATCGAAGTAGGCTCAGAATCACGAACCATGAGTGCAGCATCTGCCTTTTAACCCGGTAATTGTCCCAAACGCCTTCGACTGTTGGATCGATCGGCTCCCCGGACTTCAAGTCGAGGCCAACAACGTGCCCTTCGGCCGCCTCTTCTTGCAGCGCAACAACAGTGTCGTGCACATCGAAGCCGCCGTTCTGCGCGAGCGTCTTCGGAATCACGAGTAGCGCGTCTGCATACGCCTGCACACCCATCTTCGTGCGTCCGCGCGCGGCTTTTTTGACCGGCCCCGCGAGATGTGCCGAACAGGCTATCTCGAATGCGCCTGCACCAGGAATCAGTGAGCCGTCTTCGAGTGCGTTCTTCGCCGCACGCAACCCATCGCGCAGTGCATCGTTTATCTGCGTGAGCGTGTGTGCGTTCGGGCCTTTGATGAGCAGGGTCACACTCTTTGGTTCCTTAACTTCCTCGACGAACGTGTACTTCTCCTCGCCGAGTGTGTGCTCGTATACTAACCCCGCCCATCCGAGTACATCCGGAGTGAGATCGTCAACAGAGTTTTGTGCAGTACCACCGCAGACAAGTTGCAACCTGGGAAAAGGGAGAAGATATCTTAGAACCAGGAGGAGGCCATAGTCGGGTGACTCACCGCTCCATGTTACGTCTCTTGGCTCTCCTCAGAGCAAAGATGCCGTTCTTCACCAGGACATCCAGACTGAGAGGATCGATTCCCTTTTGATTAATGACAACGAAGTTTTTCTTTTTCCCTTTCGCATCAACCGCCTGATCGCATACGAGGTTTTTCAACTCTACGATTTTCTTCAGCTTCGCATCGACAAATTTCCGCTCTGATTCGACGAGCTTCTCGCGCTGCTCCGCTGAAGAATAGAAAAAGCCGGAATTGATTTCACTGATTATCGTTATCAATGTTAGTACTACGCATTAGAAGACGGCTCGGGCCATACGCACGTCTTTTCATATTCTAAACTGACGTTTAGGGTGAGTATGAAAGCGTTTTCGACACGCTTCGGCATGTCAGGGTGCCGTGCACCATGGTCTAACACGAGTCCTCGCACAAGCTGTGTCTCCTGGGCTGTCCGGTGCTGCATCTTCATAATCTCAACCATGTGAAGGTCAATGGGCTCCCTCCAGTTGTCCTTGGAGCCTGGAGGCGGCGGCGGCGGGCGAATAGCTAGGACGGCATCTACAACATCGGCGGCAAGCTTCGATGCAAGCGACGATTGCAATTTAGTCGAGAGGGACGTATTTACGACATTTATGAGCGTCGCGCGGTCCATTTTTGACGATTGTTTAAACTTGTCCAAGAACTGTAAAGGTTCAAGCATTGAGACCCAGGATGTACAAATTCCCCCTGCGATCACGACTTACAACTAACGCCTCCTTTTTTGCCAGATCATATCCCTCCGCAATCACGGTCGGATAAACACCCTCCGATGTGTATCGCTCGGCCTGTTTGAGGAGCTCGCCGACGAGCAAGACGACGGATGTTGTTCCATCTCCGACTTGCTCATCTTGTGCGACGGCCGTACGCGCAATCATGGCCGCCGTAGGGTTTTGGATCTGCATTTCGGAGAGCAGGACTTTGCCATCCTTGGTCATCTTGATCTGACCAGAGCCGTCGACGAGCATCTTGAGCGTGCCGCGCGGACCTGAATTGATTTCGACAATGATAAGATTATGTACCAAAGCAAATACGAGTCGTTATATGCATACCTAGGTTACCCTTCACGACTCCAGCGAGACCCATTGCGCCATTTGTGTTCACCTTAGAAAGTGTTATATCCACGATGTTAAGCATGTACGGCGGATAACAAGGACAACAGATCTCACTTGGAGTGCAGCAGCGCGCCTCACACTCTCAGCCTTCGGATTTATGAGCTCTATGCTGCTCGACATCGTGTTACAGAGAGTGCCGACTTGAGTACTTGAATGCGCGTTTTGCACTTGCAGCGATGGTGCACGCGTCTCCAAAAATGAATTGAAAACTGATAAACCTAGGGTTATTTCTGAGGTTTAAGTTTTTCTTTATATGGAACCTCGTAGATCTCTGCAACCGGTCACCAGTTACACATGGGTTCTTGTTGTGGGCTTGAGTCTTGACTGCCAGCTATGTCGTCCAAGTTTAACGCTGCTGCTAATGAAGCGTACCAGAAGACACTGGCCCGTATCGATCGTATTCAGTCCCATCTAAAGAATGCGCCGCGGTCGCGCCGCCTGCAAGACAAGGTATGTATTATAACTGGTGTGGGTTCTCTCAAAGGCATCGGGTAAGCCGCGAGCGCAACACTTGACACCTAATTCGCCTTGGACTAACTGAGTCTTCCCGTAAGGCGCGCATCTGCAGTATTATTTGCACATGAGGGTGAGTCGCGTCACTGGATTCTAATTGTGAATAAGGTGCCTATTCACACGACACTGGCAGGAGCAAAACATCTATACCTACTTGACTTCGTGAAAGACAATCTGCCGGAGCTCCAACAGACCATTACAAGTACATACCCGGACGTCAAAGTAACAATAGTGCAAGCAGATGCATCTGATGAAAAAGCAATTGCGGGTATATGCGGACAAGCGCTAGAAGAGGAAGGCAAGCTAGATGTATTCTTCGCAAATGTACTCAGTTCATGCAAAATAGTCATCACACGACCTAATTTTATGGGTAACTCCAGGCAGGTATTGTTTCAATCGGCGGACTAGAAGACATTACGGAGGAGGCCTTCATGAGGACCATGAAAATCAACACCCTGTCGTAAGTTTATCTAAGTTAAGATTATGTTGTGGTGACGTACGACCTCGCATAGCGTGTTTCTTGCAATTAAATATGCATCAGCTGCGATGGCAAAAACAAGTCCCTCTAGTGGGAAGTACGAAAGTGGAGGCAGCATTATAGTGACCGCGTCAGGTGAGAAGCACGGGATCTTTCTACGATCACTCTTTTTTATGCTTCAAAGTCGCGGGAATAAGGTCGGGAGCAGGTCCAATTGACTGTGAGCGTTTACCCGATGAATCATCTCACTCCAATAGTAATGTGATATCCAGACTCTGCTAGTAAAGCCGCGTAAGCGCTGACGCCCATCTATCCCTTGCACCGACTCACGGGATCATCTAGTGTAAACAACATGGCGCAGACTTCCGCCTATCAGCTGGCTAAATCCAACGTCCGAGTAAACTCCATATGCCCCGGGTTAATCGAAACGGGTATGACAGACTTCACCTTTGCTGCTGCACGACAGCGCGGGTCGGCGTCTAAGATCGGACAGCTAAACCCCCTTGGCAGGTATGGTGTTGCAGAAGGTATGCATGTCTAAGGCGAACGTTGTTCTTAATACTTATATGTGCACTCTTTCACACCCCTTTGCATCATTTAGAAGTGGCGCAGGCCGCTCTATTCTTGGCTTCGGGTGAGCGCATTTGTGAATTCACTTAACCTTGGTTGTAGTCTGAATCCTGGGAAACGCAGACGAATCGAGCTACGTAAATGCGCAGAATATAGCGGTTGACGGAGGGCTGTCCGGGTCGCATCCGGTCGTTCCCGGCAAGATGCACTGAGTCTTTGTTTTTGGGGCGATATTGCGCACGCTATAGTCAACGATCTTGTCATTGCATATGTAAATTAGTTTGGACTAAATTAAACCTGCTCTTCAGTCCTTACGATGGAATTTTACCGTGAGATGAACCGCGCAGACCGGCTCTAGGTAGTTTAAATTGTCGGCTCTCCCGGAATTGATAGTTTAAACTTTGCAGCCTGTCTTAGAAGAAAAAAAGCGGCGAACTCAAGGGGTTACGTTACCACACAACGGTGCGATCAAGGCTGGTTTCAAACTGGGGGGGCAACAATTGACATTCCTTGACTACTCCACCCTCTCTTCCTGACCCTCCTCGTTGCTCAGTCCTCGTGGTTGACCAATACCCCATGTCTACAAATTCCCGCTGGCATTCTCGACTGCTGGAAGAGTGCACTGGCAATTCTCTCGCTCAAGACTTCCGAAGCGATCAGTCGGCGCGAATGTCGGACGACCCTGAGAAAATATGAAGCGAAGCTTCGCGGAAGCAAATTCCTGTACTGTGCGTTAGTAGATCCCCAGGACCGAAAGTTAATTGTTTTCAAGCTTATTCTAAGGGCCGAAAGATTGCCCTGGCATCTGGAGAGCATGTCTAGCGTGGTTGGCCACTAGACACGTGCGTAGGAGACATAAGGGGCAAACCATCAAGAGGTATAATGTACGAACTTGGTGTTGGATGACTCGGACGTGATACCCAATGCTTCCTGAGTCGTCAGACATTCGAGCTGGAACAACAACCCATAAGCTGGCAGACCCGAGTTGAAAACATCCACGATCAGTTGCGGAGGAATAGACGAACATGACGGACCCAAAACTGATGAAGATGAAGATGCCAGGCCCGGCTCATCTCGTTACTGAATCCCCCCTTATTCTCTGTGGCGGCCACCCCAGAGCGAGTACCAGACGCCGTCACTGAAAACATTCTTGCGTGAAAATGCCGTAAGGACCTTGTGGCCAGAGCGTACATGCCGTGTCCATCGTTCCATATTTGTGAGCTCAAGTTTTTCCTAGCTCTTATGAAAGGATTGATTAAATTCTAACGCGCGAAGTGGTCATCGAAAAACATGACCTACGAGGATATGTGAAAAGGGGAAGGGGGAGCACCATCTTCTGAACAATTCCATTCAACGAAGAGTCATTCATGACTTCATTAGTGCTCGCCGACCTCCCTCCCTTTGGAAGTGGGCCCATGTATTCACTACACGGCGACAAAGTCCCGTGAGGTTCCTTGTGATCTGTTCTTAATCCTCGTGGACAGCATGAGTGAGCTGAAATACATATAATTCCAAAAGATTACGGTGCTTACCCATCATCACTAGTTCTTATATCCCGTTTTCGTAGGGTGGTACGTCCATGTACTCCAGGGCCAATGCGCGAATGCGCTGTCCAGCGCACCGTGCAGACAGAATATATCTTTGGGACGGTTTCGACGATATTCGAGAAGAAAGAGGGCATACGAGCTTATAGCAAGAGGTACCATGACTCAATTGTTTCGAGGATTAAGTCTCATTGACAACCCATTTCTTCTTCAGCAGACCATGACCACGTTACCAAGACCATGCGTTTACCGGCAGAATGTCTGCGACATCAGGTGATTAATACAACGGTGCTATAAACATAAACAAGTCCATAACGTGAAAATTGGAAATGAAAGCGCCACAAAAGATTGCAGGGAGTACAACTTTCTGTCACATACGTCCACTCCCATGGTAACTCGATAATTTGTCGACGCGCCGTCGATCACGGACGCCGCCAACAGAGCACATTCATTACGAGTAAACACGAGAGGGACGTCTGACAGAGTGTAGACTGGCTGGAATCTGAGCGAGGCGAAAGTGAACGGAGAAGAGGTAGAGTGTTGTTCTGGCGGAGATTCATGCGAACGGGGCAAAAGGACTGGCCGAAACCACGGCGCTCGCGGCAGCCATCGGCCCGTAGCTGAACCCAGGACTGTCAATTCTGAGTCCCCCCCGTTCTGCGCGCCATATGAATTGTTCAAAGAGGTCAAAAACAAAGCAAATATGGGACACCCAGCTCCGGAATACATCAAAGAGAGATCGAGTGCAAGGCGTACCTTCGTACGGGCCTGCCCGTGGTTCTGTACAGTCGGACAGCAAGGCAAGTCCTTCCTGTTTCCCGACGGCGAACAAAGGGGACGACCAAGGGGGGGAACATTCCCGAAACAGTGGTGGGATCGTTGTGGGGGTAGTGGTGAAGAGGAGGAGCCTTTTATTTGCATCTGACTCACAGCATGCTTCCTCTAAGGTTTCCACGGCGCAAACGTGCACTATGCTTTCCTAGGACACGACGCCTGCATACTCTCAATTTTGGGAAATGATGTTTATCATGCGACGCGTGATAAATTTTCTTAGAGATTCCACGCCGATAACTGGAAACCATTCAACCGCTCCACTCATGCCGGTGGACTCCTACCCCTTGTGCACTAATACATCTCTTTCCTGACTTCGGGCTCGGGTCGGAAATAACACCTCTGAGATTCAGATTCGGCTCGATAGCAGGAGCCGCGCGGCTCACACCCACGGGGCGCAGCAGGAAGGTAAAAGGATGTTGGCTAGGCCATATTCTCGGTCCGATTGTCGGGCATTCGAGATCGCTTCAGCTTGTGGATCCGTTAGACGCGGCTTTTGCAATATTTTCATACTTGAAGCCTGGGCTGCTCGAGAACAGCGAATGTCAGGTAGGTCTCCCCGTCTTGTTATTTTTTTACCGGACTAGGACTATACCAACTCTTCATCGTTCGCATTCACCTTGGCATTGTCTCAGAGCTGGTGCTCCTCATGACGAATGTCAGGTACTTCAGGAGGGTTCGAATCTGACATGCGTTCAGCAGTATCGAACCCTTGTGCTAGCGAACTTCGGGCGCGAATCTGCAGGATTAAACGCCTCCAGTCGGAGTCATGCCCGCTTCCCCCATTCAACCGCTCGGTCTTTCGATAGATCGAAATTTATCTGATCTCCCCCCCTACTGCTCGCGGAGGTTGAACGTATCAGCAGCAGATGCATCGGCTCCCTCCTGCCTGATCCACTGCATCAACGTCTGTCCACTGGCCTTCGCCTTGAGGTGAGGGACGGGGAAATGCGATCAAGATGTGAGAGAAGCAACGAAGAGCTCCGAGTCATCACTCATAATTTGGCTCCCATGGTTTAAAGCTACGCCACAACGTTTCGTGTGTCAATTGTTACGTGACGAAAGATTATCACCAAGTGTCCAGTGCTGCAAAAACAAGAGGAAAACATGAAAAAAGCATTTGCAGCGTCTCATCGAAGTTTGGACGCTTCTGCTCCCTGACAATCGTCTTGCGGAAGCTGTCTACTCATTTATCAAAACTGTCTGGGCTCTTCTATGAGTTCTATTTGTCCTTTTAAGCTTTTGTTTGTTTTTCATAGTGAAAATACATTAACATGAAGCCACGACGGCAACTTGCGGAATATAATGAGATGGGTCAAGCTTACAGCAGCCGGTCCGACTCTTGATTATGGTTGCTACGAAATAAATGTTTGGAACTGAGAGTCATATACACAAGTCGTTTGGATCCAGTACGTAAAGCTGTAAGTAATAGCTATCTCATGTCGGACGGACCCTAGTCCCTGAGCCTTGAGGGCTGCTTTTAGTGCGTATAATGGAGGAAATGAGACTGCAACGGAGTCACTGCCGCGTAAAACTTGCCTAAGACAGGAAAGCTGACTGCCGCTTTGACAAATTGATGTCTTCTTCATTCAACTACTGCGGGGAATTAACTGTCTGATGCAGACGGTACGTGCCCCGTGCGCCGAGGTAGTGTCGTCAGTCCGTGAAGCGTCGCCAAACATCTGCAGAGCTCTTGCACACGAACGCCTTCACAAACTGCACCAAGGTCGAGATAGGCGAATTAACGATGGACTAAGCCAGTTCCTGGACACGCGGAACTGGGAAGTTAGAGGACTCCGTGTACCGCTGCGTCCGTATACCAGGGTTCGGATAAACGCCGCATGAAAAGCCCTAGCATCTAATAGCAGAAAGAGACCCAAGCTCAGCATAGCGCGCTGGGCGGTTTCCCGCAGGCATAAACAGAAATGGAATGGATGCTTGAAGTACTGAATCTGCCTGTATAAGGGAGTAAATCAAGATGCAACTTGGGTCCTGAGTAAAAGAGAAAATACATGTCCTGGGAGCGATAAGAAGGCAGGGAACTGAATATCGTGTGCGGGTCACAGAGTTGCTAAAGGAGAGAAACGCGGAGAGATGACAAAGTGGACGAACTAACACAGACACGGGAGGGTTGAGGTCGGTGGGATCACATCGAGTCCTTCGAAAGGAAAGAATTGTTGATCCATTTCGCGTGGGCGATCAGCAGTGTCTTTCAGATGCTTTTTGACAAATCGGTGCATGTTGATGGCGTACACACGCAAAACGCATTACTGAGTCAGTAGTTATTTTCACCCTGGAGACGAATGTAAAAGCAGGACGATGCGAAAGACGGATCGGAGAGGATAAAATGGTTGGCGACCAGGAAGCAGCCCTTACGTGAAGAAGCAGACAAGCGCTGCATTGACAATTCCGGCGGTAGTCAGTTCTCCGTGCTTCCGCATTGTGCAGCTGCGAGACAATCCAGTCTAACTAGCAGTACAACCTGGTAAAGACCAGGGAATCCTCCCACAGCGTGGACGTTTAACCATCGTCATCCTCCTATATATTCAACTCTCAAGATCAAAGACCCAAAATGATCCAGGAAAATGCTTACTGAAATGCTGCTTTCATTCTCTTGCTCGATGGTTAGAATCGTTCCTCACCCGACGCAGTCCCGTCTTGCCAAATAGTGCCACACGGTTACGTTACACAGTTTTCAGGCAATCCAGAAATCAAGGCCGGGCGAATTGGCGTGGAGTCAAGGAGATGAACGAGTTGCAGGATGGTTTACCTGGGGGGACCGAGCATGTCCCGCCGTTGATCGCGCCATGGTACGCGGTTTATTCTTGTTTATTGTATTCATCATGGATTCCCCCTATTCCTGTTGTCCTATCCAGTGATTGTGTCTGGATTGTGTCTAACTCTGCTCGCGCACTTAGGCTAGACCTAGTTTTAATGCAAATGACGATTACTCACCATCAAACATCCCAGATTAGTGGTCTCCGTTCACTCATCAGACATCTCACTTGGTGAAGGGGAGGGGTAATCTATTCTGTGGATCGCACCACAATTCGGGTGGTATTCAGGGTAAGCCGAGTCGAGAAGATTTTCGGGACGGGGGCTTCAATGGCATTGATTAGAATCCGACCAGGCTCTAGAGGGTAACCCTCCGATGCATATGAGTATTGATACAACAGATCGGTCACGTATTTGGGTCGCCAAGATTGTCGCCTTTCTTCCGCAACAGGGGACTCGCATTCCCAAATACATACACGATGTATGAAAGCTGAACCCACATCGGTCGGGTTTTAAGTCTGGGGTTAAGTACTGCGAATTCAGAGGTCAGATCTGTTATGCATCTGAAACTAATATTTTTAGAGAATAGGCAGACTCACCGTGCATACGTTGTCCTAGACTCTCTTTTCTTATCCGGGCCCAGCCCTGCAATTGAGCACGCCGCGAAGGAGCCAGTCTCTCGGTTTACTTTGCTGTTAGAGGCTTATAACCTACACCGACCACCAGCCGCACTGGCAAAGGGACGTTTTGTGGGCTTTCACTGCAACAATGTGCATATCTTGAGTCTGCGAAACTTGTCGAAGTAAACAAAGTGATCATCAGGTAAGGCTGCGACATTTGTGGTAACGGTAACGACTGGTACGGCTGCCACTGGCAGGGACGACGGAAGCGGCCGACGAAAGTGTAACTCAGATTATACTCCGAGTCCCCCAATAATCGCCAAGAAACAAAGACGCCCGATTAATGTCCTTTTCTCTTCCCCCCATTGTTTCCCTTCGTCGTCCAAAAATTTCCCCGGTGCCTACTCACAAGCCGCACCGAGTCCTCTGATTTCCCCATAGTATACGTCCCTTTTTTGTCGCCGCCTGCCGCCAATGTGTCGGGAAACACGCACTTCAAGCCCTCCTGCTGTCGACCACGTAGCACACTCAAAGAAGCTCTCGACACGTCCTTGCACGTTCTAACAAAACATAAGGGTTCTCTGCCTCGCGCATTAAATGACTGGGCGAAGCTGGACAATTTATGGCTAATCGCTTCATCGATATGGGGAACCTGCAGGAACACGACTCGTAATTCTGCGTCTTCCCATACGCAAGTGGCATATTGCTTGCGTGCGTGCTACCCTTCTGATGCTGCAATTTCTACGATCCGTCTACCATATGGCTCAGGTGATCTGGGTAGAGGAAATCTGTCTTTTCTCCAGCCGCTGTCCTTGCGCCTGAGCTGGCCGAAGAACCGAAGGACCTGCCGCAGTCACCCTCACAGGCATAAGACACACGCGCTCGACGTCCTTACTCATATCGCGCCGAGTTTATCGATGCCTGCCTTCTTCTGTACGTCCGACGCGACTCATCACACCATAGAAGCTTTCCCCCCACCCCACTTCGCATTATTCGACCCAGGAATATGGCGGCCTATGCCGGTTCTCGCCTCGCCGGCAGTCCCGCGGTACGTCCGTGTACCGATGCACAGGGCGAATTTAGTTTGAATATTCTGCAATCCTGATGGTACGAAGGCCTCGCCCCCTGACTTGACTTTCACGAATTTGGATTGTCCCCGTGTACCACTTCGATTACGCGAAAACATACAAACACAGGAGAGAAGGGACAGTCTAATCTCAGATTTTATTTTGGATTGTATGTGTTGGTGGACAGACAGCGGCCGAACTTTACGGATCGACTTTTTCATTCATACTGTATTTCCCCGCGATCCTGTATACAGAGCAGAGCGCCCAAGCGGCTAGGCAGTTGGCACATCAATCTCGGAAATTTGTGGTGTATCCTCTTCATCACCTTTTCCCTTCGTTCGGGCCCATCACTGCATTCCACACAATTTCCCGGCGACTGTCGTTTCCCCTTTTTTACTTGTTGCTTCACGAGTGAAAATGTTGCCAGGCCAAGGGCATCGCATTGTACCGGTTTCTTTTGTGAATCCCTACATTCATTCTTTTCGTGATGCCGTTACAGCTGTCGCTTTATTGTAGGGTGTTACATCGCTAAACAGAGTGAGTAAACTACAACTGTCTCTGAAAGTTATAAAAGTCAGCAACTATGTATGTAAAGCCGTGCGAGCGAAAATTTACAATCCGGAAGTAAATTAAGTACGTGGTGAAAAGGAAAGTCACAAGAGCTAGAAGCGAGATGGATGCGTGGTGATAAGTTATATGATGCTTCAACTTTAAACAGAGGAATCGGATTCCCAACCCGCATCGACGAATGTCGGAAACGGCATGGAGCCTGGGGCAGATGCCAAGAAATCAGAGTGCAGTGGGCCAAGGGTAGGTAAGTTGGGGTTATCAAATGTCTTTGGTTGGGGGACGTCATCAGGTTTCGGCGAAAGGAGAATACCATTGCAAGGCCTGTCCTCACCAGGGCTCAGCGGTGAGTTCTGAGCCGAAGCGGAAGAACCAAATGTCGGGTTACGCTGCAGGAGGTAAAGGTTTGAGTTCGAGGGGCCCGGAACAATAACGTCCTGTACACGCCGTGAGGAAGGTCTTCATGGTGAGGAAAAGACGCGGCTCACCTCTTCACCCGACGATGCGTCGAAGTCGTCGAACATGCTCTTCTTCACCCTAGCCTCAAACACGCGGACAGAGCGTTCAGATGTAGGTGCAAGGTCGATGGTGCTACTGTTGCCCTCAGTCCGCCTCGGAGAAACCATAGAAGAGCGTCCGCGGCGCCTGCGCTTGGGTGTAGTAGACTCGCTCACCGCAGACGGGTTCAGGTCCTCACAGTCTGGATCGGCAATGAGCGCAGCTGGCGCCCAGATGCGCTTTGATAGCGTCAATGGACTTGGCTTGGAAATAAGGCCGAAGCCCTTCAAGGTGGAAACTGTCAACTTTTTAGGCTTGCAGAAGGCCCCCTCCGTATTTTCCTCCTCGTATTCGTCCTCGTCCCCGTCGTCGTCGTCGGATGTCGGCGGAACGTCACGTGAGCCTGACGGATGCCTGGACCGCGAACCAATATCGACGACTTCTGGAGTGGTGCCGTGGCCATCGTTATTTTCCGGCGTCGCTGGGTGCTCATCGGATGTTGCTTCGTCCGTGTCATCGTCAACGAGCATAGGCGTGCCATCGGATGAGTGAACCGAGCGCAGGGGGCTAGCCCGCCAGCGTGATACATGCATAGGGTTTGGCCGTACGTTCAATAGGCCAGTGCGCTTTATTCCATCACCAAGAGGAGGCAACGTGGGGAGTGTAGGCCAGAATGTCTTGTCGCGGCGATCGTCACCATCCTCACTGAATGGCGGTGTCTCAAAGGGTGCGCTCACCGCGTCACTAGCCGCGCCTGGCCGCCCTCTCTTGCGACCGACCGACGCCGTACTGATACCATCTGGTTCAGCAGGCCTCTTTTGACCGCTCCTCGATGCGCTCCTGTCAAGAGGTTCGTGAAGAGGTATATCATCCGCGCTCTCAACCTTTATCTGGTCACCACCGCGCTCGCGGAACTTCGCACTCGGAACGTGAGCTCGTGCACTGGGGCTGGAACCACTCTTTTGTGGAGTGGAAGGCAATGTGTTAACCTTACGCCTTTTTGATGTCCTCGCACACTGAGCCTCGGCCTCCTGCTCCTGTTCGTTTTCCCTACTCCGTTTGAGCTGCGCCAATCGCGCCGCTTTGAGCTTATGGTCAAATGTGGACATGGAGGCATGGTTTACATTGTGAATCGACTCTGCAGGTGTATTTTCACGAGTAGAGGAGAAGCGAGATCCTGGAGTCGGGGTTCGATGAGGCCAAGAAGCACCATAGATCAAGAGATGCCGGTGGCACCTACAACGGATATTTTTAAGTTTACCCCACTGGCCTAGACAGAGGGACAAAACTCACCTGGGGCAATCTTCTTTGCCATCTTTCACCTTCTCCTTGCGCGAAAGTGTAGGATCACCGACAGGCAAAGGATTCGTGCAAGTGACACAAGCTGGGATAGACGGAACTACCTCTTGCTGCGGGGCTTCCTTTTCCACCGCCGTCGCCGTCACTACTGCCGCAACCTTCGATGCAATCGAGGGACGCCCACGAGCAGCCGCTTTCTCAACAGACTTCTCCTCCGCTTTGCCCGCACCAACAGTGACTGAGCCGTCGGGTAATGGGTGCTTCCTTGGCCTACCGCGTGGCCTCGGGCCGGGTGGCGGCGTAGGTATAGGTGCAGGCTCAGACTTGCGAGGTCGAAGCGATAGCCTCGTCGATCCTACAGCGCTAGTGGACGCACGAGAGTTGGATTGTGCAGGTGATGCTGAGCCTCCAACAAAAGGTGGCGTTGGTAAGTGTGAGGCGCTACCAGCTAATGAAGCCTCCCTGGCCTTTTGGCTGCGGGTGGCCGCAGGCTTGGGGGAAGACTCTTCATTAGATTGTATATTTAACTGGGCAGGCTGAGCCTTGGGGGGTCGACCGCGTCTTGGTCTTGTGATTGAGGGCGCCGGACCTGACCTCTCGGAGTCAATCACACACTTCGGGGACGAAGACAACGTCGTAGCCTCAGAAACCTCAGTAAGTGTGGTAGTCGCCACACTTTCGGCACGAGCCTTCGTCACTGGCTGGGGGTCTTCATCGTCGCCATCTTCATCGCTGTCGTCACTGTCGTCTTGCTGCTCTGGTATGACAAGATAGACACCCCGACGCGTCCTGCGTTCATTGAGGTTCACCTGCTCTTTTCCTTTCCGCGAATCTTCGGATACAACGGAAGTCGAATCAGAATCAGTGTCATTGTCTACCTCTGAGTCGTCATTATCCTGCGTTGATGGCGCATCATCATCGACCTGTGGCGAAAATCCTCCTTTCCCCCGACGTTCACAAGTCTCACAAAGACAATGACGATTGTTCTTCCCGACTTATAAGAGGTGCGCAATAGCCATAAGATAAGTAAGCAGACACTACGAATTGAAAAGGTTAAGGACGCACAGTAACCTTCCCCATAGTGCGCAGTCAACTCCTGACCAAGGGCTATAGGCTTGATTGCACGAAAGGTTATATATCGACCATTTCGAAAGAGCTCGCAATTGTTGTCGCAGTCGTGCTGCTCAGAAGAGTAAGCTCAAACTATCCACCGTTAGAAATGCCACGACCTTGACTAACATTCACGAATCGGGCCGGCCCCAAAAACAAATGGTTTTTCTTCAGTTGCTTGGAATGAATTACACTAAAGTCGCGACGCATGCCCCCGTCGTTTCGTGACCCCGCCCGTTTCAGCTCCCTGTCCTCTTCCTCAGTCAGGTCCGCCATCGAGCCCTTCAGCTCTGAAATCAGGAAACCGGGTTGCATTGGACGCATTGCCAGTATGCAAAGCTCATTTTTTCCCGTGATTCCGGAGTAACGGGACGTTTGGGCAATTTCGATAGAACCAGTGGGCAAAAACAGCTCCAAGTAACGGGACGCGTGACTACCGTGGGCGATTAGCTGTGTGTTACATATGAACAATGGGCGGTAAAAAAGAACACACGTGGCAAACGCGTTGATTTGACTCTGCTCGTAGTCCCTGATAAAATAGAGGACGGACGGAAGCCTGTGTAGGACGTTCGGGAATTAATAGCAGACGCGACAAGGGCGACGGGGAATACTCGCTCGAGAAGCTCGTTCACGGCTTGCTTGATGGCCATGGAGGCACTTGTACGCGCACGGGTAAGCTGAGGACAAGGACACGTCATGTGAGCAGAAACGCATTAGGTATAGCAACGGCAGACGCACCCGCTGAACGATTGCGAGTATGTCGGCCGTATCCGTCTTCGGCAAGCGACGAAAGGGGTCCATTCTGTGCACGAGCAGAGACGGCGTTGAACCCAGACTACCGAGCTTTTCAATAAAGAGGTGGCTGAGATAGTCATCGTCGCGCGCGAGGTCGCGCATGTTCATACTCTTGGTGAACTTCCATGCGACGAGGCCGGACACGGTAGACGAGCCGGGCTGTTGGTCTGCCGCGGGGGACGGTTTGTTGGGTTTGCGCACCATGAGGACGTGTCGTGAGGGGAAGGGATAAGGAAGGGACGGTGTACGCGACACGAGCGCGAAGAGGAAGGGACTGCGCAGCGGCAGGGGAGAACGACGAGCAGCAGCGGGCGCGGAGATGAGAGGAGAGAAAGGGAGCCTGGCTGTGAAAATGCGAAATCGGGGGCGTTACGTGACCTCGCGTGTCTCCCTCTCCCATTTGTAGTATTATGACGATTCACAGCCACGTATGGTATGCCGTCGAGACGATCTTGTTGCAGCCCGCAACAGCGACGCCGGGCCACCACCACCCGCGCTCTTGTTTGCCCTGCGCACAAGGCCACGGCCACGGCCTCGCCATACGGCTCTGCCGCCCGAAACCGCTCAACAAAAACCCCTGCTGCCTCTGTATATCAGTGGGCCTAGTGCACCGCCCCTGGTCGGTGGAACGCATCTTGCGACCTTAATCTGCCCGCGTTCTCTTGTGTTCGTGTCTCACCTTAAGGTTCCTTTCCTGGCGGGGCCCGCACACATCCGGCAGAGCGTGATGTGGCACCCGCTTAAGATCTTTCCTATCTGTCCATTGTCCATTCTATGTATAATCTAAATTGCTCTAATGCTTGGCATGTCTAAACTATCATCGTCCATGCGATAGTCAGTTCCGGAAAGTAAACAAAGTAATGAGGCTACCAGGGGACGGGTATATGGGCAAAAGGCCGAGGTACAGATTTAAAGGGTATAAAGGGGCGCCCGCCGAGATCATCACAGCTCCTACAGGGAGAAAAAAAAAATGCCGCCATTAGTCAGTGTCCGCTGGCCGAGTTGTCAACTTTAAAGTATACATACAGTCATGGTAAGGTTACCGGAGAGAAGCCCTGTGCACAAATGGAGGATTGCGGTGAGCAAAGTTTATTCGACGCCGCATGCAATGTAAGCAGGAGTGACGCACTGTTTTCAAGGATACACCCATCAGGAATATCGATGCGTTGGCCCTCGTTAGCCACGACTGCATCAAAAAAAGTTCAGCGTACTCCCCGGGCAGAGGATAATAATCCGCCGAAACCGCCGGAGTGAATACTCACTGATCACAGTTCCGCGGAGCGTCACGTTGCGGCCAAAGTTCACGTCTCCAGTAACAGTTAGATGATCTAGCTCGATGATCGTCGGAATCTTCTTGAACCGCTTCTGGAATTGCTGAATCTAATGTTTCATTGTGACAACGTCAGACACGTATTCGCTGCAAAGTCAGAAGGTCAAACACGGCAGTAACCGACAAACCTTCTTAAAGTGGTCGCCAAGCTTGATTACGGGCGTCGTCCCAAACAGCCTGTTTTCGTTGATAACGAGTTGACCGTGCTCGAGTGAATAGATATCACTTTTAATGAGCAGCAGGTCCGAGCATGATTTGACCGGCAAGAATCGCGTCCGGGGTACATTGATGCCGTGCGCGTGTTTGAAGTGCTTGATGGCGGCACCGGCTGCAGTCTCGAGCTGTCAGAGAAAGCAATTCATCAGCATACAAGGCCCGCAACCGGGTGAGATTGCAACGCTACCTGAATAACAGCCTGCCCATCATCGGTCGTCTTGGGATTGACGATGATCTCAAGATCCATGCCTTCGTTTTCCATGATACGCTTGAGGGCTAGTCGCAAACGCTAAATGAGCTGTGCGTTGGGAAGCGAGGTGATACGCGTACCCTTGAGGTTAATCCAGATATTGTTCGTGTTAAATATCTTAAACTTGCGGACTATAGCACTGGTCACTCAAGACGCCTAGGATATTCGTTCAGAAAACGCACTTGACTTGAAATCCTCGACATGTTCCGATGGCACTTGTGCAATTTCGAGCAGACGAACGGATCCCTCGTAATCAATGAGGGTACCACCCTGCAAAAAAAAAGTAAGCGGCTATAAGGAGAAGAGAAAGACGTCGCTGCTCACTTTTACATCGGCCTTAGTCTTGTCGGTAACCTCCATCAAAAACTCGGCTTGTGAGTCAATCATATGCTGCAAGATATTTTGGTCGACACTGTAGAGAATCAATGAGCTGCACAAAGATTATACTCGGGAGGAATCGTACACTGCGCCCAGATTGTCCGAGTTGGATACAAAAAGGTACTCTTTGCCTTCATTGAGAAGCTGATCAAGTACACCTGAGTGGAGCAACGATGTGTACAGGTCGCCGTGACCGGGTGGGTACCACTGTTTCTTGTCATCGTCAACACTCTTGGGGCACGGTAGGAGGGTCTCTTTCAGAATACGTGGGTAGCGCGATTGGTTGAACGTCGTGATGCGCAGCTGCTGGTTCGCGTACTTCTTGATAATTCGCAGCGTATCCTCATGTGTGTTGAAAGACGTCATTAGGATAAGTGGGACATCGACGCGGTGCGTCGTGTTCAGGTGCTCGATCTGGCGCACGGTCAAATCGAGAAATGTCATGTCATTTTTAACTTCAAGCGCGCTTTTTGCACCGGTCATGCCTTTGTTAAAAGGAATTAAGCGGGTAAGCGGGGGCGATACCCGACGTGGGAACGTGCATACCCATAGAGGTTCCCAGCCCGCCATTAACCTTCAGGACAGCGAGCTTGTTGAGGATCTTGGGGTCGGAGGAAACAGGAACATTGTCATAAGGGACGATCTGCTCAGCGGCGGGCGATTTGATACGGTCCCAGTCACTGTAAAGCAAGTGCTGCTTAGACACCGGCGACCATATGACGCAAGGGGTACATACAGCTCCTGGCTATTAGCTTTCTCCAGTAAGTACCGGGTAAAGAGGAAGAAGAACGACTGCATCTCGGTGTCGAATGCCTTAAGGTAGTAAATGTTTGGTTAGCAATTGCAGTGAAACGTTAGCATATATTACGAACCCTTTTGCTCATCGGATCCGTAACCGTGTTGACAAGTCTGTTCAATTCATTGCGCATGGTCTTGGTCGCTACGCCAGTTGTTGCGCTTTTGAAATGCTTTACATCGCGATACGGATATCGAAAGTGCGGGAGCAGACGTTGGAGTACATTCAATATGCGTATGATGCATCGGAAACCGAAGCTGAGCGTAATCATGGCGCCAGAGACGAAGAGGACTGACCATCGCGGAAGCACCACGCGTGCGAGGGACCTTGGCTGGCGCGAGGCTGCCGGACATAATGTGCGAGGCGAAGACGAAAGAGAAGGACAACGAAAGTCGAGTTGTAGGAAGGAGAACATCCCGCCAGGTTCTAACAACCTCAATTTATGCCCGGTCGTGTGAATCTGTCAGTACGCGATGCAGCCCTTCTGCTCTTGGACCCTGTGCCTGGGCCTTGGATATTCAAAGATCTCAGTATTCTTCATTGCAGTTGGGAAAGGGGTAGTCTGATGGTTCGCTTTACGTCGTCCTACGAGAGCTTGAGAGGGCAAGAGCTCGATTTATCACCGCAGGGTTCCATTCCGTCTGCGCAAACGAGTTGCCCGCGCCCTGATTGTAGCCAGAAGCGGGTGCAAGAAACGACAGCAGCGAAGCCCTTCGAACAAGGCGAAACCAATCTGGCCGTATCAACTGTTTTCGAACAAGACAGCATCGGAAAAAAACCAGTCATTCCGATAGTTCTCAATCAAGCATTAACCAGCGCGCATATAAGAAATCTCTGGCAAGTGCACGGCGAAGTATATACTAATTGGTCAACGCCAAAGACCAGCGCCACCGGTACAGTTGATATTTAAGCGGAGATGGACTTATTTCCATATTTGGATCGATGAACCTTACTTGCGAGCATCACCACAGACTTTTCTCTGCTGTAGTACTCCTCCTCAAGACCGCCAACAATGGGTGCGTCGCCGTCCTCCCGTTGTTCCCGCCGCACTGTTGCTGACTACCCAACCGCTTTCTTTCTATCACCTCATAGGTATTTCGCGCACCTCAAGACACAAGCGCTCCGCGTCCGGCGCCCAGCGTGCTCACTACCGCAAGAAGCGCAAGTTCGAGCTCGGTCGTCAGCCTGCGAACACCAAGCTTGGTGCAAAGCGCATCCACTCTGTGCGTACGCGCGGTGGAAACACTAAATTCCGTGCGCTCCGTCTCGACGGCGGAAACTTCGCCTGGGGCTCCGAGCATGTCACCAAGAAGACGAGGATTATTGGTGTGGTGAGTATCGGTATGCGATCACTCGTTTTATACACGAGTGTATACAATGTTTGTACAAATGCTGAGGCGGCCCTATATTTTCCCCGCGTTCGCCAGGTCTACAACGCTTCGAACAACGAGCTCGTCCGTACAAACACGCTGGTGAAGGGTGCCATCATCCAGATCGATGCAACCCCTTTCAGGCAGTGGTACGAGTCTCACGTACGTCCTCCTAATTTGTTTTTCCTCCAATATATTTCTTATCGTAAACATATATACAGTACGCCCAACCCGTCACACACAAAACCGCGAAGTCGGCTCAGCCTGTCGAGGGTGAGGAAGAGAAGAAGAAGTCCAACCACGTCGTCCGCGTCCTCGAAGAGAGGAAGAAAGGTCTGTCGCAATTTCATATCCTATGGTTAAATTTCATCTTGCTGAGTCCGTTTGACACTGATAGATGCCAAAATTGAGCCTTCGCTCGCCGCCCAGTTCGGTGCCGGTCGTCTCTACGCGACCATCTCCAGCCGGCCTGGTCAGTCCGGCCGTGCTGACGGTTACATTCTTGAGGGCAAAGAACTCGAGGTGCGACTTCATTAATATGAATAAATTGCTATGCTCACCCACACAACTATTCAGTTCTACATCCGCAAGCTCAGGACGGGCAAGCAGAAGCACGCGCACGGCGCGTAAGCTCCTCTCCGTTTCCCCTTTTTCTCTCCCTCCCGCGTCTAGGGTTGTGTATTGGTTGGCTCACGGCGTAGGCGACGATGGGCCGGTTTTCTAAAATATGCAATCTATTCATCCGTGTTATTCCTGTTATGTAGTACGAACATGCCCATGCCCATAACTGTCTTACTCGTATGACCTCCTGCAATACACTCCCTTCCGCCTCACGTCGTCAACAAGAAATACATCCACAAGCCAGGATTGGACAGACGGAAAAGCTTAATAGTGTGGGCCACAGTGAATATATTGAGGACTTCCACGCGTGTCGTAATTACAGGAATACGAAAAAAAAAACGATAGCTACGTATACGCTGAAAAGAGAAGGGAGTATAATTGAAGCCCGCACTAACAGGTATAATGCGCGTGTATTCGGAAAGTCCCAAATTCATCATGTTTGCGTCCCTTGCTTCTTGGATTAAGATAATAGAACCTAGTACGGAACGAACGTGATCACAATTCCTACAAAGGGACAAAAACTCGTCAGCTAGTGCCTCTATAATGGAGATATAAATTATGGACTAACGATCATGTTCAAGTTACCCGACAGCAGACGGTTCTCCAATATACAGCCATCAGGGATGTCGATGCGCTGACCCTCGTTTGCAACGACTGGACAGGCATATTCGTTAGCAGTCACCTCCGGTAAAAGGTGCGTCGATATTTACCGATGACAGTGCCACGCAAGGTGACGTTACGGCCAAAATATACATCGCCAGTGACTGTTAAATGATCCAGCTCAATAATTTTGGGAATCTTCTTGAAGCGCTTCTGGAATTGTTGAATCTATAACGTCACCTGTGTCAACTTCGCGGATCAGCTACAGACAAGATCTAGGAGTCTTGCCTTCTTAAAGTGGTCCCCAAGCTTGATGACAGGCGAGGTGCCGAATAATCTGTTCTCATTGATGACGAGCTGACCGTGTTCAAGGGAGTATATGTCACTCTTGATGAGGAGCAGGTCCGAACACGATTTGACGGGAAGGAAGCGCGAGCGCGGGACGTTAATGCCATGTGCGTTTTTGAAGTGCTTAATTGCGGCACCAGCGGCGGTCTCGAGTTGGATCACGGGTTGGCCATCATCTGTCGTTTTGGGATTGATGATGATTTCCAGCTCCATACCCTCCTCCTCCATGACGCGCTTAAGTGCTATAAACAACGTTGAGAACCAACGTATATATTTGGAATAGTGCAGACATACCCTTAAGGTTAACCCAAAGGTTATTCGTGTTAAAGATCTTAAATTTGCGGACTGAAGGAATTAGATGCGCGTTTATAGGGACAGAGTTTCATACTTACTGGCTTTGAAGTCCTCTACATGTTCAGAAGGGACCTGCGCAATTTCGAGAAGACGGATACCGCCCTCATAGTCAATGAGGGTACCACCCTGAGGATAAAAGCAAGATACGTGAGTCTTGGAAAATTATATAGCGCATATACGCACCTTGACATCAGCCTTTGTCTTATCGGTAACCTCCATCAAGAATTCAGCCTGGGTATCCATCATGTGCTTTAGAATGCCCTGATCGACACTACACAAGGACGATGAACACCGAACCCGAAGTCACGCTACATCTAGAGAAAAACCTACACGGCTCCCAGGTTGTCGGAGTTTGACACAAAGAGATACTCTTTGCCTTCGGCCAAGAGCTGGTCCAGGACACCTGATTGCGTGATGGCATTGTACAAATCACCGTGGCCCGGGGGATACCAATGTGATTTATCGTCATCGGCGGATTTGGGTAATGGAGTGAGGGTCTCCTTGTGGATGCGCGGGTAGCGCGACTGGTTGAATGTCGTGATGCGTAGTTGCTGGTTGGCGTACTTCTTGATGATCCGTAGCGTATCGTCATGTGTGTTGAAAGACGTCATGAGAATAAGCGGCACATCGACACGATATGTCGTGTTCAGGTGCTCGATCTGGCGCACAGTCAAATCAAGGAACGTCATATCGTCCTTGACCTCAAGTGCGCTCTTCGCGCCAGTCATCCCTTAGTAAGTCGTCAGGATTATGGAAATGCCAATTATGTGCATATATGCGCACCCATTGATGTGCCCAGACCACCGTTGACCTTTAATACAGCAAGCTTGCTGAAAATCTTGGGATCGTTGACTTTAGGGAGTGTGTCATATGGCACTATTTGCTCTGGCGCAGGTGATTTAATCTTGTCCCAGACACTGTGTGTATGATCAGGTTATGCGGCAGCTTGACGGAATTTCTGGACATACATTTCCACGCTCTTTGCGCGCTCCGCGAGGTAGCGGGTGAAGAGGTCGAAGAAAGACTGCATTTCGGTGTCGAAAGCCTATCGTGAATGCGTCGGCTGTATGCACACTAAGTAATATAACAAGAACCCACCTTCTTCGTTGCTTGATCCTGAACGGATCCTACGAGGCGGCCGAGCTCATTGCGCATTGCCTTGGCTGCCACCCCGGTCGTGGCGGTCTTGAAGTCGATGTGACTTGTACCCCGTACGCGCGAGCTAACGGGGTCGCTAATGGGGAGGAGTGATCCGGCCATGGTACTGCGGCGTTCAAGGATTTAAGTTAGTGCGGGCAAGTAGCGGGGAGGAGCTTAGGGTGAGGAATAGAAAAATGAGATTAAGAAGGGGGGAAGCTGGAGCCCTGATGTGGCGCCACCGTGTTTGGTTCCGTTTACGCGAGGATAACCGGCGGCGCCTTCGAACGTGTCCTGTGACACGATGACGACGACGAGGACGACAAGGCTGGTAGGCACCGACGACGGGAAAGGGAGCAGGACTTACCGCGAGATGGTAGTAAACGAGGAAGAAGGGGCGGGGGCGGTTGGGGGCTTGGGCTGGACGGAACGGTGACGTTTAAATGGATGCGGGGTGTGCGGAGAATGGGGTTCAGCAGTAACTGGTCCAGGCAGCAGGACAGATCCAGCATCAGGAAGAATTGAGGACTCTTCGACAATGGAATAGATCGATGAGGGCGACTGAACCGACTGGGTGCGCGCACTCGGCGAAAATCTGCTTGCGGCGCTCGATGACGGACCTGGTCCACCAACCCCAGTGCCGTAGACTGGGAGCACGCTTGGTCTGCACGCACGTGTGCTTCTGATCTCTAGCATCTCATCCAGCTGCTATCAGGTTATAATGTGCGTCCGGAGTCCAGAGGCGAAAAGGTCGAAAGAGGAGATGCGGTAAGGTCTTATAGCTGCGCTTCCTCCCAGCTACGGCTTACCTCGCCGCACTCCCGTCAACTCAGAAGTGTGCGGCAGGTTCCTGGACTGTTGCCCCCGAGTTCGCTCTGTTACATCCTCCCCAATCGACTTGTGCTCTAGAGCCTCCGATCTTTAGAAGGCTAATCGTCCACTCAATGCTGCGCGCTGCCTTGCTCGGCCGCGCTTCAAATAGCACAGGGGCACATCATCTATCTGCGCATTGACGCCCAGTGCCATTATGTGTTCAGTTCTGTCTGTCCTCCACGAAGAAAGCTCACGAATGGAACTTCTGGACGGTCCGAGGTAGCTGCGAAGCTTGTAGACTTCGCCAAGCTGGCAGAACTCCGGATATCGGGATGGCTGACTGTAGACTGCCAACTTGGGCGGTCTGAGGCGATAATCTTGCGTTGTCCGGTCATTTTTATATAAATCATCCGGCCGGCGGGACCCGCACACAAATTGCAAATACACCCCTGCTTCCTGCTTCCGCTGCTTCTTGTGTACGGCTACTGGGTAGACGAAAACAACAAGGGTTAATTGAAACGCTAAGCCCACCACCTTACGGATTACAATTCATGGACGCCCATCAAATCGAGCTGACGTCGCTATCTTCTTGTAGACCGAGCGCCGTTCCTGTAAATCACGAATTTACGTCAACGCCTGCGCTTACGTGTCCTTGGACTGGTCCTCTTTTTCCGCCCCTTGAAGAAAAAAGATATCGCAGTTAAAGGTGGCATCTTGGAATCCTGGGCGCCCGTGTGCCTGTGGGAGCTTGAAGTATGTGCCTCGACTGCAGGTTTTTACGACGTCGGCTTAGATTCTTGTTTTTCGATTACGTCGTGCAAGGGCATAGTGGAGTTTTATACGGCTTCTGCAAATCTTTCCCCCTCCTCTTCCATTCGATCATGAGTGGGCATCCTTGCTACACAGAAGGTCGACTTGTATTCATGTACATATACTTTTGCAATACACAGGAAGGTGCAGTGTATTCATCACTCCGAGGGATGTTAGTCTCCCGTACCACAAATATCGATCAATTCTCCGGCCAATTACAGTAATGGGGAGACTTCCTGCGATCTGCTTCGTTGAGCCGGTTCCTCTTCCTCTTGTATTTAAAAAGGGCCCCTTCAGATTTCAATAGGTACCGCTTAACGACCCTATCGCAATGTGCAGCAGAAGTATACACCGAACCTGCTGTAGACTTGTCGCGGCCTAGGACCTGGGACTTCCACGACATTTTTGTTCGCGATGTACAATACCAATATTATTCTCCCAGCCATCTTTTCCCCCCTGTCAAGGTGCCGAGTTCGCCAATTAATTGAAATTAGATTTTTATAGTATCAATTCCTTATGATAACGGAAAGGTTTCAAGATAAATATATACTTGTATATCATACTCGGGACGTCAGAGAAATTTGCGTCGCGAATGACGTGCGTGCATACATGTGATCGAAAGATGCTTTCAAAGTGTGGTTTTTTTGCATATGCATCTTACCGGGAGACTTGCTGCTTTGATACATACCAAACGCTGGGCTATGTTCACTTTAGAAGAAGGTACGGAGTAAGGCACATAGGTATATGGGGCTGCGGTGGACCGGAGCCGGCGCAGAAAATAGATTTTCTAAGAAAGGACTGGTCGCTTCCAAGTTGTCCTCAGCCGCGACCAGCCATGGACGTGGAGTTCGTGGGCCAGCTCCGCCCAAGTATCGCTCTTCTGCGCGTCCTCGTCCCGCGGCGCCCGGTGGCAGCTCTCCGTCTCACCTGGGTCCTCATCGTCCTCTGGTATGAGCTCGGTATTTTCTACTGGAGCGTCGCTGGCTGCCGCTGGCCCGACCCAGTCTCCAAACAGGTAACTATGTCCTGTCCCATTTATCCTGGCTCCTGCTTACGTCTCGTCTCATACTCCCCTCTGCTACCTTCAAGGCAAAATCATTATCAGGCACGCAGGCGTCGCCGATCCACGTACTGCTCATCGCGGACCCTCAGGTGATCGACGGTCGCTCATACCCCGGACGCGCACGCTGGCTCTCCGTACTCTCCCAGCTAATCGTCGACTTCAACCTGCGCAAAAGCTGGGCGGTAGCACGCCGGTTCTCGCCGGACGCTGTAGTCTTCCTTGGGGATATGATGGACAACGGCCGGCTTGCGTACACGGACGAAGAGTGAGCTGCCTTCGTTTGCTTCTTCTGCCTTCATAAGGAATAGCCTATTGTTTTTGCCTGTATCCCGCCCACGTTCCTTTTCCATCCAACTGACACCTGCCCACCTCCGTTCAGATATCAAAATTATTACAATCGCTTCAAGTCCATTTTCCCAACTGATCCTTCCACCGAGGTCTACTATATTCCTGGCAATCATGATGTCGGGTAGGTTTATTTATCCATGAAGACTCGGGTGATTTAAATCAGACGTCTTATCCTTTATAGCTTGGGAAACTCACACTCGTTCTCTCCGGACTCCCGGAAGCGTTACATAGCAAATTTCGGCCCGCCGAACTATAAACTGTCCGTGGCAAACCATACACTCGTGATGCTGGACGCGCCGAGTCTAGTCGAAGAAGATTATCGCCGCGTACAGACAGGCCAGAACTTCGAAGAGTGGTCCGCACCCCGGGGCGGAACCGCTGATTTCATCAATGAGTTTGCCAGTGGTTGGTCGATTTCTTTGCTTTTCTGTTCGTTTGCAATCCCCTGACCTTGTTCTTGACCAGTTGGAACCGAGCAACCCGTCGTTCTCTTTACACATATACCTTTATCCAGGCCGGACACGGCATCTTGCGGACCGCTCCGAGAACGAGGTACAATTCGGCGGGGCGTCGGCTATGGTTATCAGAATACGCTTGGCAGAGATACGTCCAATTATATTCTGAAATACATTCGTCCGGCTGTGGTATTCAGGCATGCGTATTCCCTTCTTCATGAGGGCCAATGCTAATGCTAGGTCTGCTTTATAGTGGCGATGACCACGACTATTGCGAGTATACTCACAGTATCCCACTTACGTCTGAAGGCGCTGATTCAAAGTTCGGTCATGTACGTGAGGTGACGGTAAAATCTATTTCCATGGCCATGGGAATCCGGAGACCGGGCTTCCAGCTCCTATCTCTTGCATCTCCTTCTGAACTTGGACCCAATATGCGGTCCTTCGCGGATGTCCCGTGTCTGCTTCCAGATCAGCTTTCTATTTATTTGAATCGTTATCTCCCGCTCTTTCTTGCCAGCCTACTTGTTCTCAGTGTTTCCGGCTGCCGAAGGTCCCGCGCTAGGAAGGCGCGCCCGAAAAATCTCGACCTCAATCTTACCTCTCCGATCTACACACGCGCACCGCTAGCTTTTGGATACACCGAAGTGGGGACCTGGAACACAACCACGAAGGATAGCGTGCCGAGTCCCGAGTCCGCGCCCGTTAGTACCGCGCGTATGCCACGCAACCTGTCCGCACCTGCTCCAAACGGGGTATCGTTGGCGCCAACGTACCGAGCCTCAAGTCATACTACCCCGAATACACCCGACTTTGGTGTGAACGACGGACGTCTTGCGCCACCGGGTGGACTAGCCGCTCTGCCTGCGCGCCTGCGCGCACCGGGTAGCACCGTGGTTGACATGCAAGATTACGAAGCTGGTAGCGACGATGACGACTCTTTCATTGTGCAGACTCAGTCTTCACGGCGTCGAAGTGGGGACTTCAGCTATTTTTCGTTGTTATCGAACCAATCAGGGCGCCGGCATACTGTGCGGCGGCTGGCATGGACTTGGACATTTGTATTTCACGGGCGGCGACGGCGACTGATCGTGGGCGTGCCACCTTTACTCGAACGAGCATGTTGTGGCTGGCTAGGGAAGAACAATCGAGATGCGCGACCAGGCCTGCCAAAACTGATTCTGAAGGACTTCCTCGCCACTGTATGGTCTCCTATGCTTGTGTTTGTTCTGATTGCGTTTGTTATGTTCCGCTGACTTATTGTATGGACGATGGACTTTATTTATTGAAATCGGTAGGTCATTCTCATTAACATGCATTACCTGAGCATCAATTGTGCATTATATAAATCCTATCTTATATTTGTATTTGACAGACGCGCTGTAAGTGGCTGACAAGAAAATTGAGAAATATAATCCTCCAGACTGGATCCTTTTACAGTAGTGTTACGTTTGCACCCTTACTATAAGAACAAAGAATAATCATAAAATTGTGCTGAGAGAATGTATGCACAGGGTTAAAGCAGCGAGAACATGGAAAGCGGACTACCCGAATCGGGCAGTCTAGATCGGCGTGTTGCCATCTCATCCGCTCGGCGGGACTGCGCAGCTCTAACCTGCCTACAACCCCAGGCAAACTGCCAATAAGCTACTTGCGTCTTTCATTGCTGTATCGCTTGATTCTCTTCTAATAGACGGCTTGGTGGACAAGTTGAAATAATCATGAACTTCTTTGACTTTGAGCTGTCGAGGACTGCGACCGCCACGCCGCCCCAGTCGGCCGAGGAGCTGGGCAGCGTACCAGAACCGACGCTGAACGAGGAGGTATCGCAGGTCGTCGGGCAGCTGGGAAGGCTGTGGGGAGGATTCAGAAAGCAGGTATGCTACTCATCGGCCGTATAACAATAATTTAAATAAATATTGGAAAAGAGCCAAGTCGCACTTGAATCCGCTCGCAAGGACTTCACTTCCGTCGTCTCCCAAGCTCAGAAGGAGATTGAGAAGCTGACGGCTGAACCCGTCGCGTCTTCATCGAGGGCCACCGCAGATATACCCCAAGATTCGGAAACATCTACCGGCGAGGCTGGAGCGCCGCCGCCTTCTTCCACCGAAGGCAACGCCCCGCCACATACAGACTCCTCACCATTCCAGGTCCTCCTTTCACGCGTCCAGGCGTCCATCCCCCCAAATCTTTCGGCAACTCTTGAGCATAGCCTCCCCGACGCGCTCCGCGATCCCGCAGCGCATGTGAATGTCGATTTTACGGCACTGCGTACAACGCTCGGCGCTGAGTTCGCGCGCGTGCAAGGTGTGACGCGCGCACAGGCGGAAGAGTATGCGCACCGAAGCGAAGTGCTTCTACGCGATGCTGGTGCATATATCAAAGAGGCCGTAAAAGTCGTTCCTCCCGAGGACGGCGATGAGGCAGACGTGGTATTCGATGGCATGGGCGCAGGTATCGTAGTAATGCCACCAGCCCTCAACTCATCAAAGTCCGGAAGTGCGGAGTACGCACCGGGGCTGAGGGAGAAAGGGAAGGGAAAGGAGACAGCAGCACAGGCGCAGAGAAGATTGGCAGGTTCTCGCGCTGCAGCAATGCTAGCTCAGCTTAAACGGGACCCCGAGGTAGTCAAGCAGGATCCGCTGGAAGATAACGGCACTAAGGAATTATACGAAACATGGGTCAAGGATGAGGTCGCATCCAAGGAGGGTGGTATCGAAGCGGCTTCTTGGTCCGAGCGTATCAAGAGCGCATTAGTGCAAAAGGAAGACGGCGAGGTACTGCGTTCCACGAGGGATGTACTAGGTGAGAGAATAGTTGTGTTATTTCGAGTTCTCGAATTGAATTTCGTTTATTTTTCGTTCAGTGCCTGCGGTTATTGACTCAAATACATTTTGGATGCGCTATTTCTTTAGAGTACACCAGATTGAGAAGGACGAGGAGAAGCGGAAAGCATTATTGGCAGGTAGGAAGAAATCCCACGTCTTGCTACGCGTAATTGTTAATCGTACTACTACATGGCCACCCATATTTTCTCAGCTTCTGGTTCGGCGGAGAATGATGAGGACTTCAGCTGGGAAGACGATGACGAGGAAAGCGCTACGCCTTCGGCTACCTCTTCTGTATCCCCGACCGCCGGTAAACTGTTGGCTTCACCCGGCATGTTAGACAAGGCGCATGAGTCTTGCGACACCCTTCAGCCCGGAGATAGGATGACCGCGCAGTCTTCGTACCCGAGTTCGCTGGTCACATCGCCTTCGAGCACGAGTCCGAGGGAGAGCACCGATGGGTACGACGTCGTCTCGGCATCTACCGAGAATGTACCCAGCATGAAAGCTACGACTTTGAAGGAGGCGAGGGTGACTGAGGAGGCTAAGGAAGAGGAGGAGGAGGAGGAGGAAGAGGAAGGCGACAGTGACTGGGAGTAATCGATCCTAGCCCCTTTTTCTGCGTCTTAGCCACTCCTTTGGAGCTTTACTGCTGATATCCCTAATAAAACCTTTTTGTATTCCTATTTGTAAGTTCGTATCCTTGAAGCATAGCATAGCGTCGTGCAATGCCAAAGTAACACTACATATATCCAGATGGCTTCAAACGTGGACATGACCGCCTCTCATATACCAATTGTGCGGCCTGCGGACAAACCAGACTAAACTGGTAACATTTTTAAAACGATCTATCTTTTGCAGTCCGATATATAGAGTAGAAATCAAGCTGGCTGCGAACCGATTCCACAGACCAACAAACACGTCATGAATCCAGGTAAAACGTCGCATATGAATAGACCGACTCATTATAGTACATTGATACCAAATTGAAACTCCCACTATCTTAACCTAATTTTAAGCACCAAAGCCAACAATCTCTCCTCCAACAATGACACTCTGGTCGATTTTTTCAAGCAACAACAGCGATAGGGCGTGGGCTCGACAATGTCTCCATACCAAGTGGTAACAGCTCCGGCTCATCGTCGATACGACGCAACATATCTGCACGGCATTCAGCAACAAAATCGGTGAACATCTAAACAAGAGTCGACAAGGTAAGTTAAGGTAGAGCGCCGGGAAAGAAGTGGTGCACTCGCCTCAATCGTGTCAAGAGGACCACCGGCAGATTCAGGGTGAAATTGAACACCCCAGACCTTCTTCCCCGATTCAGCAGTTGACTTAATGCCTTCAACTGAAGAGTCATTGCAGTTGATGAAGAAAGGCTCCCATCCAGCAGGGAATGGGTCGGAAAGCTTCAGTGCATACTGATGGTTTTGGCTTTGAAATAAATGTTCAATGAGATAAATTCCGTAGACAGAAGGATCTCAAACGTCGTACCTTGTTACATAGACTCTGCCAGCCTTTATTGATCCGGACGATGCAAGCGCAAGGACGGGTTGGTTGTGACCACGATTACCGAATGTCATCCGATACGCGTCCAAACCAGCCGCCATCCCAATTATCTGGTGTCCCATGCAAATACCGAACACTGGACGATCCCATTCAGTCAACGTGCGACGTAAAATCAGTGCAGCCTCCATGCACTTTTGGGGGTCACCAGGGCCATTGGTGAGGAAAAGCCCGTCGAACTCGTCGCGCACTGTGTTGAAGTCAAAATTCCATGGGAAGACAGTGACAGCAGCATTTCGGCGGACGAGTGAGCGTAGGATATTGGCCTTGGCACCAAAATCGAGGACAGCTATCTTGACATCACCGGTCGGGTTAAGTACATATGGAACCTTGGTTGAGACCTGGTCCACAAGATTTTCCAATGAAGGGTCCCAGTATTCGCTCTCGGCTGGGGTAGGAGTCGTGGTATCTGGACCAACAGCCAATCGGCCGAGGGTAGTGCCTTGGTTCCGAAGAATTGTGGTAATTGCACGTGTGTCAACACCGGTGATACCAGGGACATTATGACGGAGGCACCACGATGACAGCGACTCGACGGCGGAATGGTGCGAGTACTTCTCGGCGAGATCGGCCACGACAACGGCAGAGCATTGGATATTTTTTGATTCAAGAAGCACGCCGACGTCACGCGTGTCCGTTGGTGCCCTGTTCAGAGGCACACCGTAATTGCCTATGAGAGGTGTAGTGAAAACAAGAATTTGACCACGATATGATGGGTCAGTCATAGACTCGGTGTCTTCAAAACGAGGTTAAGCACATGGTGGTCAAAAAAGATAAGAAGACATACAAGATGTGATGGATGTCGAAAAGACTGTTTCCCCCCAGATACTGCGAGGAGCGCCGAAGGCTTTTCCCGCAAATGATTCACCAGACTTGAGGTGGAGTACAGCCGGGGTCCTAAGGGCACTGCCAGTTGCAAACCCGCGAAAAAGGGAAGGGACTCGAGGGATAGAGCGGGCAAACATGTTCGGGATTTTTCAATGGTTGAGGAGAGAGAAAACGAGGTCGCTAAGATAACTGTGTGTTATAAAGGTAAAAGGTAAGATCGTTTGACAAGAAATAATAGGAAGGAGAGACGCAACTCGTCCCTAGTGTTCTGAGTAAAAATCATGTACTCGAGCTGCGCGCCCCAGTATCGTGCCGTACGGAATTAAGCTATTTGTGAGAGGTGAGTCAAAACGAGCGAGGAAAAAAAGTATTCGTGAGGTCACGTGTATATCATATAATCTCATGCTGACAGATGCTTCCGCTCAACCTCGCGTTCATCCCGAAAGCCCGAAAGGAATCACTTGTACGGGTGAATGGGAGTGCAGGGTCTTACACCATTCCTTCAGAAGATCTGGTGGGTTGTTGCAGCCCATTTTTAATCAATAATATACACATGTTGCTTATATTGCAGCCCTGAAGTCATAAAAACACTTCCCGATCGTCTTCGAGGTTTCAAGGGAAAAACGATCGTTTTGTTCGTCATATTCACGTTTTTGTATATCCTCTTGCTCACGCTTTCGTTTTATAGTGATGGCACACTCATCACACAGAGATTACATTGGGCGCAGACGCCTCATCAATATAGACACGTCCTCGGATGGTACAGGCTTATGACAGAGCTAAAGGACAACGGTGTGAACGCCATCTGTGTATTTGACGGCAAGTCGCGCTCGATTGCAAAAGCACAGGAAGTATGTCATTGATTATCTTCGCGTCATTTAAGATTCCTCACTAACCCGATAAACTAGAACGAGAGGCGAATGAACGCGCGGCGAGTCATATCCGTCCGCAGTACTTTAGAGGCCGAGCGTCTCAACCGACTACAGAAGATGTCTAATATCCTCAAGACGTGCGAGGCTCTTCTGCCTCCGGAACGACCTAAAGCCAAATCGAAGCCGCGTAAGGCTCCATCTCGGTCTAAATCGAAATGTAAACAGCCACCACAACCGACAGAACCGGCAATAATTCAAGAGGAACAGCGCGCCACGGATAAATTGTGCCATGAGGACCAGTCTACCAGTAGTCTGGAATCTGGAAAAGATGGCCGCGACGAAAGCCAGCCCGTTAGACCGAAGCTCAAACAAGATGGCCACGACGAAAACCTACCCTTTACTACAGAGTCCAGGCAAGATAGTCACCCTGGTGAAGAGCTCATTGGTTTAAAGTCCGAGCAAATCAGTAACGACAATTTGAAGGACCAGCCCGCTAGCCTCGAGCAAGGTAACAATATCGGGGACCAGCTCGTTACCCCGGCGCTCGATGGAGGTGATCTCGATGAGGACCAGCTTATTAGTTTACAGTTCGAGCATGCCGATCGCGACGAGGACCGACCTACCGGTTCAGAACTCGAGCAAAAAAGTCATGACGTGGCACAGTCCATCAGCTCGGAATCGGAGCAAGGTAGCCGCAGCGAGCACCAAATTGTCAGTCCTGAGTCAAGGCGCGATGATAACCAGCTCGTTAGTTCGGAGCGTGATTATCAAGGCGAGGACCAGTGCATCAGATCAGAACCCGGGCGAGGCAAGGATGTGGTCCTGACGTTGACCAAGCTCTCGGCTGCCGAGTGTCCTCATGAACTTGAAGAACAGGTCGACGAGTCACCCCAAATTAGTCCATGTGATGATCTTGGGGGAGGTTTCATGCGCGGGCTATCTACCTTGATTCCTGAAGCACTATCTAACGAGCTTGCTAGTCTACACGAGGAGTACCAGTCGTCCGTCAGATCAGCATTTTCCGACCCGTATATACAGACGGAATCTCCTGACAGCAGGGATCTTGCGTCTGAACTTCCGGGGTTGGCGTCGGTACCCGATTCACTGGTCCCGGCCGAGGCCTCTCCAGCCGAGGTCTCCGAATCAAAGCTCCAACTTATCCTCACACAAGAAGAGGGTCAACTATGGTCGGAGGTTGAAGCGATAGTGACACAGCCGGATAGTATAAGCTCATCATCAATACTGACTGATCTCATCGACCGCAGCCAAGCTCTGTCCGAAAATTATGAGAAGCGAAGCAAGCCACCCACGCGAGAAACATACGAAGAGAGCAAGACCTTGTTAGATGCAATGGGCGTTCCATGCGTGGAGTGCGATGGTCCATATGAGGCAGAGGCGCTTGCGTCTTCCCTCGTCCACCACGGAATTGCCGACTACGTCGCGAGCGAAGACACTGTAAGCTTGTCTCTTTATTATGCATCTTCGTCATTTTGAGAGAATGTTCAATATAGGATGTGCTTGTCTATGAAGCCCCGCTCCTTCGCAACATCACTGCGCGGCACGGCGCACTCGTCAGCGTCTCTGGTACTGCCGTCCGTGATGCGCTGGGCCTAGAGCGTGCGTCTTTCGTCGACTTCGCGCTTCTCCTTGGTACGGATTTCTCCCCGCGCCTGCGTAACGTCGGCCCTAAGCGTGCACTGCGTTTCATAACTACACATGGTTCTATTGAACGTGTGCTTGAGAACGAATCGCGGTACGCGCCGAACGACGCAGAGACGTACCTCGCTCAAGTGGAACGTGCGCGACAAGTGTTCTCCGTACTCCCACCCGTACCCCTGATGGAGGAACTTAAAATACGTGAGGGTGATCAGAAGAGGATAACTAATCTACTGAGCCGCTTTGGACTGGCGCGCGCCGCGGTCGACGAGGACTGGGACCCTCAAGCTCCACTGGCCGGAAATTATTTTAAAGACAGTCCCCTCGAGAAGGGAAACATAATTATTGACCCAAGCTTCGGATAATAAGCATCACTGCATACCCCAGTCCTTTTTTGCATTGCATTGTCTCGACTCTCGAACAAGTCCATCTCAGCAATCTGTTACATTCGCATTATCGCTAACCATAGAACACTCCATAGTGCCTGGTACTGTAGTATAGACAAAATATTCGAACCATGCAGATCTAGAATGTCCATATAAAATTTAATAACATACATAACAACCGACTTGTCAAATCTCCGTTAGTGAGGGAAGGTATTCGAGAATTCAGTCAAGAAATTACGAAGGCATTAAGGCCTGGATTCGAGGAAAGCAAACATAGTCGCAAAACTGCGAGGCTTGGACAATTTATTGCCGGCTCTTTTCTCTTTAGGAATGCTAGATCGGTCGTCACTATCCGAGCCTGAAGAGGTAGACGAATCATCGCTTTCGTCAGCTCCATTGCTAGGCCCTTCTGCCCGCGCTTCCGAGACGAATGATTTGGCCGACGATAATGCGAAAGATGGGCGCTGCGTCGCAGCTGGCGAGAAGAGATCTGGGCGCTGCGCAATGGCGTTCAAGCTGCGGAACGCACTTAGCGACGGACGTGGTGCATGCTCGTGCAACCGTTTCCCCGACGTACCAACCTCTTCACCATTATCATCTGAGTCGGTTGCAGAAGATGCTGCAGGAGAGTTCGCACGACTGGTGTATGTCTGCTGCTCTGTCCTACCCTGAGACACCACCGAAGGCAAGACGGGGGAGACGGCATTTGCAAGGGCACCTGCATCGCCATCTTCCCCGTTGGAGGACCCTTCAACTTCTGTTGTTGATGCGCTTTTTTCTCCAATATCAACAAGCGCATCTACGGCACTGCGCGATGCATTCTCAATTGATGGTCTAGATAGTTCGTCACCCAAACTGCCCAGCGAATTGGGAACGTCAATACTCGCTTTTAAGCGATCGTCGACCTCAATATTTACTGAGCTCACGCTACGCCTTGCGGACTGTGTCGGGTTCTGTCGTCCACTTTGTGTATGCGCTGGTGGAGTTATGACCTCGTCCTTTTGTTTCCGTCTGCGCAATCGACTAGCAATACCGAGATCCTTGTTATCTTCGGCCACCGGTGTGAGAGACCGTTTTTTTCGTTGTCTCGGGGCAACCTCCTTTGACGGCACAGTATTATTACAAGCAGAGCTGTCCATCGAATTAACGGAAACAGAACGGCGTGTCGCATATCTCGGACGTTTAGAGATAGCAGTTGTTTCCGCGAAATTATTCTCAACTTCATCTGCCTTTTCCGACGCGGAATCCATGGTATTCGTCTGCACGGGGGCCAGCTCGATAAAAGCGTTTTTCGGCGATGGCGGTTCTTCCAAATGAGCATCCACGAGCCCTTCCGTTCGATGGTCCGCTTTGTTTGACTGACTAGACGGAAGGGAGAGGTCCATCGTTATCACAGGGTCATTTGAGATGATATCTAAAAACCCAACTGTCGCTGGTGGCTCAGGGGAATCCATTAATTCATCCTCTTGAGAGAGCCCGTCTCCATCCGAATAATCTGAGGTGGATCCTGTATTGACAGACTCGGATGCATCATGTCTTTCGTCTACAACATCCTCCTCGTCAACAGTTGGGAGGCCTGTGAGCGAGGACTCCGAATCAAACTTGCCAACATTTGCTAAGAAGGTAGTATGATCCTCGACCATAGCCTGTCTCAGCGCGGACTCGGCCGCCCCCTGTGTGAGGACACTTTCCCCGCGGGCGCTCACCTCCTTTAAAAGAGGTAAATAAGAAGCTTGCGAGGATTCTTGCTCTCCTTCAGTCCTTCCTTCAAGCCCGGGAGTGTCTAATGCATAAGGACCAACCCCATCACCCGAAACAGTGTCTACGCATTTGGAAGGCTCCCCCGAATACTCCGCAACAGTACCATCATTTTCGCTTTTCCTCTTTTGGAGAGTCTCGCAATCGTCAGAGACATTTATGCTAGGAGAGGCCCTAAGAAAATTGATATCCACAGCCTCAGACGTATCTTCGTCGTCCTCGCCGTCAGCAGATGGAGTTGATGAAGCGCGTCTGATAATCAAACTACCCCGCGGTGGCTTCTTCTCGCGTTCCTCCTCCTCCTCCTCCTCTTCATCCGGAGTGAATGCTTCATTTTCATGATCACTGTTGTCTTCGGGGGAAGACGGGATGTCGCGCCAAGAGAGAGAGTCCTTTGGCTTAAGAAGGGCTTCAAACTCTTCAAAATTGAGGTCACTGAGCGACGATGAGCGTCGGCGCCCCGTGCTTTGCGCTCCTTCCGACAACATCGACTGTAAGGGTAGATCCGTTGGAAGTCCTGATAATGTACGCCCATTTTCTTCGGCATCCCCATCGGACTCCGTATCGGATTCAGAGCTGCTGCCCTCATCCTTATGTTCGATGACGACCTCCGCCACGTTGGAGCCTGATGGCGTTGAAGGCGCGCCTAGTGACAGTGAATTGACATCCAACACTGAGGAAGCGATCTGTTCAGCAGCAATTTCGCCACGTACACTCCGCTGCCTGCGTGTGGAGTTGAGACTATCGTGCCGATGCTGAGAAACCCTGCTCTCAGTCAAGCCATTGATAGGCGATTGTGAGTGTTCAGCACCTTCTGATTTCCTGACGACATCCATCTCACCCTGACCGATTGACTCCATTAGAGAATCGGCTTCGCGCGTCGCATTAAGGGGAGATGTCGGAGAGGTGCCCTCAACACTTAGCGATGAGCTACCGAAGACGTTCTGACCAACCTTGTCGCCAGTCAAACCGCTCCCTGGAAGGCCAGGGGCACACGATATCCCCATGATTTTTCCTTCTTTTGTTTTTTCCTTGGCCTTTGTCTTCTTTTTCACCTTTTCGCGGATGGATGCAGGGACGTCTGCGCCGGCGGCCTTTTCAACTGCTTGAGCAGGCGAAACTACATCATTTATAGACCCAGAAGCGGTTTTTGTACCCCCGCGCGCCCTTCGCAGGACGGCACCGATGATATCGCCAAGTGCCACATCAATATCGTCCTGTGTCCATTTGGTTTCGTCCGTCAACGTGGATTTTCCGGCTTCCATTGTAGATTTACTTTGCGGCCCAGACGGAACAGTGGGAGAGCGAATTGCAGCCATAGCTGGAGCGTCCAACTCTTTTGAGTTTCCTGCTTTAATATGTACTTTGCAAAGACATTACTCACTACCTGATGCGTGGACAGGTTCGCTGTTTGTTTCGATGGCTGGACTTGGGGTACAAGGGAGAACTTCATTAGAGCCGGCAGTAAGTTTCCGTCTTTTAGTCTTGACTTAAAATAAAATAAGTTATACACAATACGTGATGAGAATAAAGCATAGGATGCGAGAAAAAACACTTACTTGGTCCCCCGGATGGAAGTGGATCGCCCTCGTTCCCCTGCAGAGCTATTAATTGTGCATCTACTGTTGCAGTATTTGAGATTTGTCCTGAGTCTTTTAATTTTCGCTTCCTTTTTTTGGGATTCGGCAATGGTTGAACGGACGTCGTAGGAGAGGGCACAGAGGCCGGGGCTGGGGACATTTTTTTACCCTCAGAAATCGGGAGTCGTTTCGATCCTTCGGCATTTATTTCGCCCAGATGATTAGAAGACGGATATGGCCTAGAAGAGTGAGGCAGTACGGAGTTAGACATCCCTATACTTTTTGTCTTCGGTGACGGCTGCCTAAGGGACGAAGCAATTGCAGGTGACGGAAGTGGGGTTGGAGAAACGGTGGCAGCAGAGCTCACAATTGCAGGCAAGGCTTCAGCTACAGTATTTTTTTTTCCCGCCTTCTTCCCTTTCCGCCTCTTTTCTTTCTGTGGCTTAGTCAATTCGGACGAGGATTGCACGGTCTCCTTTAAAGGTAAAGATACTTCTGCTGGTGCATTCCCCTCCTGAGAGACTCCGCCAATCGGGGCTTCTACATGTCGAGATGAAACCTTGGGGGCTGCTGCACTGCTCAGAGAAACATTCCCGTCTACAGGGAACGAGAGGCGCACCGTGTTTGGTTCGAACCTTCTTCAATGGAGGTTCCTCCATAAATTTTGAGGCCAAGTAGTCGGATATTTTACCAGCCTGATTATTCTCCGACGCTGCCTCTGGCGATGTCCTTTCCACGGGAATGACAGAGTTTGAAGTCGTCGAATCGGCTAAGCCTTGCAATGAGTAAGGACAAAAGACAGCATACAGGGGACAAACCTGGTTTCGCTTTCTTGACCTTCTTCCGTTTTGGCTTAGGTCTTACCGGAGATTGCGCACGTGTATCCGCCGCAATCTCTCCATCAGGAACATAGGATGCTAATGGAGCAGCAGAGGCGTCGTGTATTTTCGACCCAGATTTATCCTTCTTAGACGGTAGAGTCACGGGCAGAGAGGCCGGTCCAGGAGTGTTTAAATTTGGACCGGTAGCATCCGAATGGCCGGTATTCAACTTCTCCCTTCCGCTTGAAAATGAGGACTCTACACGAGGTGCAGAGGGCTGAAAAGAATACGCTTATAAGATCACAGAGGCGAACCGCTTTACTGACCGTCACGTACCTCAAGCCGATTTGGTACCTCTGTGGCATTTGACGCGCTCGGGAAACTTACTTTGACCTCTACGGCTCCATTATGATGTGCAAAAGATCGCAGTGCGTCGAAGTCATCCTCTACAATGAAACAACTATGATCGTCACGCGTTTCACGGCTCAAAGAATTCATGACAATCTCACCGTCCTCCAAATCTATATGCCTGCCATCCCGGAGCTGAGACAGTTCCACAGTCGTATTTTCGTCAAGGTGAAGCTTCTTGACTATGGTTGTAGTCAGAGATTCGAGCGACGTCTCTGCACATTAATGAGCATCGAGACCCAGCTTCGAAGTTCAAATAGCCTACCCTTGAGGAGCCGTTCAAACGTCCTGCTCGGCGTGATGAACGTAACACGCGGCGGGTCTACTTCGCGTTTCCGCTTCTTGGAATCCATGACTGCTACCACTGTGAAAGGAGCCGGACAGGCAATAGGCCGTGTTTAAAGCGATGGGACCATAAGTGGTACGCGATAGAGAGGTGGGCGCGCCCGGCGTGCAAGTGAGTGTTAATCTAAATTTGCCTTTACAGATATACTTACGTAACCGCCAACCCGTGTATCTCCACCAGCCAACCCGGCTTGGACATTAACGTCGTTATGGCCGCCGCACCTGGTATGTCCCATACCTTCCTTTGAATGAAAATGGCAGGTATTGACACAACAATGAATTAAGGAGGCTCGGGTTTCCACCCACACCTGCCTGGTTTTAGATACCAGCTCCTTGCTAAAGGACTGGGCGCGACAATGTGGTTCTTCATCTTTTACCGCGCACGGTGAGGTCCATTCCTGCTCTACAAGCCCTCGCTCATATCTGTTGTTCAATGTCGGGTAATCTTCTGCGCGTCACAGCCAAGATGGCTCTAAACTTTTGGTGAGCCTCCTCTCGCTTTCCTTCTTTAACCATGTCTGTTCATTCATATAACTTCTAGGGCCTGAGTCATCCTTGGGAACACCATGGGCATCATGAGGCGCAGGAGGGACACCATTGATGTGAAACTGGGGGCAATTTTATTGCGTGCACGTATCATACTCACTCCCATTGTCGTCGCTTTGTGCCAAATAAAACATGAAGAGTCTGTTGCCGTCTCATTTTTCAAGAATTCGAGGGTTGTCAGACTGCTAAATCGCTTGGAATTCGAGCAATAGTATTTATTAACAACTAATGGATTAAAATATTACAAACTACAGTAAGATTACCTATTCATATTTTCCCTCGAATATTACATGGATTCACTTTTCAAGGCTCTGCAGCAAGTCGAAAGCGGTTACTTGGGTGTTTGTACCGCTGCCCATCCATTCAGGTGGCCCGTCGAATGTTTGCAGCATGTCCGACGGGTTTAGGGGCACGGCCGCAGTTAAGGGCATTTCAAGTTGTTGTGGCCAGAAATTCCCAAGCATGTCAATTGAAACAGTGGGCAAGCTTGGGACATTGAAGTCTTGCAGCTGGAAGGCGACCCCCGCCTTGGACGGCGCAACCTCTCGATCGGGCGAGGGCCTTGTTTTCGGCTTCGCGTCCTGTAACATGCAAAGAACCTGTACCGCTTGTGGCACGATGTCTCCAAAATCTCTGCTACGAACACTTTCGAACATGTCTATTGCCTCGTTACGTTCGTGTTGCCACTCCTTTGCGCGTGCATTATTTGAGTCCCGCAGCAACACGATGCTTAGCGTAAT
Organism: Coniferiporia sulphurascens; assembly: GCA_002794785.1. NCBI lineage: Eukaryota > Fungi > Basidiomycota > Agaricomycetes > Hymenochaetales > Hymenochaetaceae > Coniferiporia > Coniferiporia sulphurascens. The sequence continues at coordinate 336,338 of NBBA01000003.1, forward strand.
TGCCGCTTCAAACATAAGGAAGTTGGCCGAGAAACAGATTTGGCGCTGCCACCACATATTTGCGAGCAAGGCACGCTGAGTATGCAGGAGACTGACCGCGTAGGTCGCGATTTTGTTGTAATCCCATGCGCGATTTTTGGGCCGTACTAAAGTGTCGCTGTCTGACGGGCTGGGTGGGGGCTGTGCACATGGCAATGACCGATGGAACAACATGCAGCACGCCAGATAGAAACCTCTTAGCATCGTGCGTTGCACAAGGAGTTTGGGATAAACGCTGTCGAGGGTGCAATCGGCCGACTGCCCAACCGAGAAATGTGTGGGGACGGTATCCTGCCACTCGGATATTCTAGCGTCAAAATTCGCGCTCCCGTCATTGAGATCCGGGTGTACACTCAAATACTTAAAAGCAGAGGAAATCAGCTACGCTCTGATCGCATGATTCTCTGGTTCGTACCCTATCTTTTGCTTCGCTGACGGCATCAATTAGCGTAATTAAACAGTGCTGAAATATTATTGCCGTATTGCTACTTCCATCGGCCGCAAGGGTCGTCGAAGGGACTTCGGGGAACGGCACGTCACAATCTCGAGTGCGAATGATAACCGGCCTTCCGAGTATGAAAGATAGAAACCTGTAGAAAAGTGAGTGAAAATAAGCACTACGCGAACGAGACGATTGAATCCCCGACCTGTCGGTCATAGCGCATAAATGCCAGGACAGGCATCTGAGGGTCCGTTCGTCTTCCGACATCATCTTCCATTTGCCTTGCGTCGGGCTCCGGTGCAGGCCCGCGTTCTGTGCATTGCGTAAGGCACAGCCAACGATTTTCCAGGCCTTGAAAAGGATATTAGTAGCAATAAGCGGCGATCCGGTCAATGCTTACCTCTGTCATTTGCCCCCTGTCCATCATATACTTTCCAAGAAGGGCCGCTGAGAGACAGGCAAATTCCGCACCCTCTGAGCCTAGCGAACGCTGCACAGAGTTGAATGAAGCGGAAAGCAGGTCTTCCCCTAGCCTTTTTGCCGTAAGGGCCTGGAGAAAATATTTCCGACTCTCTTCCTCAGTTCCGCAGATTGAAGAAAGCGCAAAGATCGCAAACAGCAACGTTATCCAGTGAAAATTGATCCTATTCATAGACGACATGTCTGTTTGGATCGTTACCCACATCTGGTCGTACATTGTAAGTACGAGAGTTTGTGGTACCCCTATGCACCAGTTATCGTGTTCAAAGAAGCCCATGATGAGCTCATCACAATGAGGTTTGTCGGGAAAACCAGTAACAAGGGCCTGTAGCGAATTGAAGAACGTGGTGGATATGGCGGACGAGTACTGGCTGTTTGTGAAGAAAGGAAGACCTGAAGTCTTATCGGTGGGAGTTTGGGGGGCATCCGAATCGTCGAGCTGATAGGGGTTAGGAACTCTTTTCTATTTTAATATAGATTAATCGGAACGTACTCTGTGCAGCGCAGAAACGAGCGAGCCTGTCCCTAGATATTCACCCTAGACATACGTGTCTAGCCATATGTAGGAACTAAAATAAAAACGATAACCGACCTCTCTAGCGACAGACAACTGCGCTAGTGCAATGGCTGCCTCTTTGACTTCCTGATCGACGGTCACTACGCTGGGGCTTAGGTTTGGAGGCTTTTGCGACCACGGCCCAGGCTGCAAATGCGGGAATGAAAGCAGGTTATCGGTTTGCAAACACGCGGACGCTCGAGGTAACGTCTGGATTTGGAGTTGTTTTCGGGCAACACCGCCCAGCGACCTCGCACCGGGAGGGCGCGCCGGAGGCGGTCGTGCGAAGGGCTCGGTCTCCCAACGACACAAGTGCTCAACACCCCGTGTCCTGCACAATCCGCAGGGCTGTTGTCTGTCACATTTCTGCAGATAACGTCAGCACAACATGTAGGGGCAGGGACGGCGACCCTACCTGGCGGCGCCTCGTGCACTCGACGCAGCTGACCCGCAGCCTACGACGGGTCTTTTTTGTGGAGACCTCTGGGATACTCGATATTACGGGTGGCCTGCTAAGTGCGACGTCCATGCTTGTTGCCAGTGGGTGTCGATGGTCAGAATTGCTCGAGTGGGCCGTGTTGATAGCAGAGCAACAAACTTGAGCGGTTTGGAACAGGGGTGAAAGTAGAAAGCGGAAGCCAAGTATGGATATAACGTGTACGATAGCCAGCTGCTTGAATGTACTAATGCACGGATCACCGAGTCCGGATGAAATGCAGTGTGAAATTTGAACTGGAAAAGTAGCACGAACCAATTAACGAATCTATTACAGCCTGCGCACTGAGAGAGGATAAACTCCCGGTGCCCATCGGCGTACTTGTCAGCACCGAATAGATGGAAGCACCAGCGTGTGAGCGCACAAACACCGATCCCAATAGCTTGGATCCAACGATCGACGCATAGCTGCTGGCTTCTTTTGGAAACTGTACTCCGACAAAAGATCAACAAGAGTAGTGGCACTACCATAGTCAACCCGCGAGCCATACTTCCCCGTATCTACATGATCCGCCCCTATGATACGCAACCGAAAATGATAGCGCCGGAGGTCACAAACTTTGCAATAAATCAAAGGCGGTCACTGTGCCGTAAAAATTATCCGTCATCCACTCCTGGGGGATATCCAACGATTGGAAGAACTCGGGTGGGAGCGTCGACGTCGCCGTCGCAGACGAAATTGGGTCAGGGGGCAGCCAGGACAGCCCAGCCCCTTCCACGCGCTGATCCGTGGACATGCTTGGGGTGCAACATCCCGCACGCTTCGGGATTCGATCCGCTTGTCCTGGCTTCGAGTCCTGCAACACTCGAAGTACTAGAAGCGCCTGCCGAACAATATATCCATGGTCCCTCTTCTGCGCAGCCTCAAGCAATTCGACCGCAGTATCTCTCTCTTTTCTCCACTCCTCTGCACGCTGGTTATCCGCGTCGCGCAGGAGTGAGATGGTCAGAGTAATTGCCGCTTCAAATACTAAAAACGAGAGCGAAAGACAGATCTGTCTCCGCCACTTTACAGCCGCGAGGACGTTCTTCTGCGCCTGCAAGAGGTTGATTGCAAGGCCCGTCAGTTTGTCGTAATCACACACAAAGTCACCGAGCTGCCCTGCGACGGAACCATCAAGTCTCTCCGATGGCGGTGGTGACACACAGGCCAGGGATCTGTGGAATAGCATGCGGCATGCGGAAAAATAGCCTGCTATCACGCACCGTTGTGCGCGTAGGTGAGGGTATAGGTGGTCGGAAGAAGTGTCCGGTTGCCGACAAGCGAAATAATTCGGGAGGGACCCCTCCCACTTTTCCATTATGGCATCGAATTTCGCACCACCATCATCTGTGTCGTGATGCACACTCAAATACTACGGAACAGTTTTAATCAAGCGCTAAGAAAAATGATATCACTAACCCTGTTTTTTTCCTCGCTAACGGCATCAAGCATTGAACTCATGCAGGCTTGATAAATTATGTTCGTATTTGTGCTGCCGTCCGAGGCAAGGGAAGTCGGGAAGACTGTTGATAAGGGAACATCGGTATCACGTGCATGGATCATCACCGGCCTTCCGAGCACGAAGGACAGGAATCTATTATGCAGGAAAAGATTAGGCCGTATAAACACACAAAGGCAACTACCAACTTGTCTTTCTGTGCGCAAAGATGCCAAGCAAGACCCCTAAGAGTTTTCTCGTCCTCGTTCATATCCTTCCATTTGGTCCACGCCGGATTGAGATGGAGCCCGCAATTTTGGGCGTTGCGTAAGGCAGAGCCGATCAATTTCCACGCCTTTGAAGCAGCTGAGTTATAGTAACACTTAAGGAGCAACATCACCATCATACCTCGGTCATCTGTCCCCGCTCGGACATGTATTCTGCAATGAGGGCCGCCGCAATACATCCATGGGCGGTCCCTTGAGTAAACAGCTCCGGGACCCTTGGGGAAACAAAGGAGGCGCACAGCAAATCGTCTGCAAGTCGCTTTCCTGCTAAAGCCTGAAGAAAATACTTTCTGCTCTCTTCCTCGGATGTACAAGCTGGAGAAATTGCGAATATCGAGAACAAAAGAGTTACCCAGTGGAAGTCGATTCTGATCAGAGATGTCAGGTCCGCCTGAATCGTATCCCACATTCCTTTATACGAGTTGAATATGAGCGTTTGAGGAAGCCCATAGTGCCAGTTTTCGTGTTCAAAAAATTGCGCAATGAGCTGGTCGCAGCGAGGTTTGTCGGGAAATCCAAGGATTAGATTTTGAAGAGAACTAGTGAATGTGTTCGATATATCGGATGTGTATGGGTTGCTTGTGCAAAAAGGGGGACCAGAGGATTTGTCGGTAGGTATTTGAGGACCAGCAGAATCATCGAGCTGCTGCTCAGTCAATAAAAGCCGAACGAAGACATCGACCTTGACTAACCCTGTGGAGCGCACAAACTAAAGACCCCGTTCCAAGGAATTCGCCCTGGAAAAATGAGTCAGACGTAAAGCCGAAATCAAAGCAAAGATTGACATACATGTCTGGCGACCGACAACTGTGCAAGGGCGATGGCCGCTTCCTTTACTTCGTGGGCCACAGAATTTATAGTCGTCAGGCTGGCAGTACTTGCGAGCGAGGCCGATGGTGAGACCGATCGCCTTGACGCTGCGTCCGTGTTGCTATACGTTTTTGCAGCGGATCTGGATCCCTTACTGGAGGGTGCATTTGCTGCTGTTTTCTGTGCGCCGGGGGGACGTGCAGGAGATGGACGAGCGAAAGGCTCGAGCTCCCAGCGGCATAAATGCTCGACTCCACGGCTTCTACACAAACCACATGGCTGCTCTCTGTCGCATTTCTTCGAACGCGTTGGGCTAAGCTTGTGAAAGGCGCAAGCTGAAGAATTAAACAAGTACTGACCTGCCTTCGTCTAGTGCACTCGACGCAGCTGACCCTTAGTCTCCTTCGAGTCCTTTTCTTAGGTGCCTCTGAAGCTGTAGACATACTTGCTGCGCGATGCGATCTTGGCTAGGACGTTGGCTTTGAAGGTCCTTTGGATGCTGTAAGCAAATGAGCACGGTGCTGTGATAAGCCCGAAATGTCGGTGGTAGCACTTACGGGGACCAGTTGCCTGGGAACCGGGATCCCTAAGGGTCTAGTATAATAATATCCGGCTTCTCTCGGAGTCCTTGGCAGTACAAAATGTCCAGTTTCAGCCCAGCTTTCCCCGATCCAAGAAAAAGATGGGTGGCGACGCCACTCCTTCAGCAGACCTTAGAGATGCAGAGCAACAAAACAGTGGCAATAGCTTGAGTAATGGAACCGGCAGTGAAATCCTATTTACATAATTTCAAAATAGCCGAGCGGAGCCCCGAAATCTAGAATGTCCCCTTTTGGTAGCACATATGATACTTATGACGTTGATCAAGTGCTGCTTCTCTACTTCCGCGCTACAGGGCATACTACTTCAGACTCTCGCCACTGCTCGCAATTTGTCCGCGTCGTCGATTCCTGTCGCCGCCGTTGTATTTGCTCCCATCGTCGGAGTTTCCCCCTCCTACTGAGGTTGTTCAACGTTCCCATCTCTCTGTCACCGTACCGCTGCATCCGATGAGCACAGCAAAGAACATCCAGGCCAAGGTCTTCGGCAGCCAGGACTCCTCTCCGAACTATACGCGTTCTCCTACTCAAGGGATTTCACCACCGTCGGATCCCCCGCCACTGTCGATACACATCCCTAAGCCTCCGCCACTCCAGTTCAAGCAAAGGCCAGTCCAGGATTCGCCACCTTTGAAACAGAAAGTCACCAATGGGGCCGCCAGAAAGTCCACTACGTTCAAGGAGCGATTGCTAAGAACACTTGGTACCCGTTATGATGGAGTCGAGCGCTATCGTTTAGAAGAAGACGAGAAGAAGGAGAAACACTGGAAGCGCTGGGGCCCTTATTTGAGCGAGCGTCAATGGGTGAGTGTTGCCTTTCAAGGTGTCCTCTATATGCGCCCTCAACCAGCTCTTCAACGCTGTAGGCCACAGTACGTGAAGATTACTCCTCGAATGGCGATGCCTGGTCGCATTTTCCCCATTCTCAAGCGAGGTCACGCGCATATAGGTGGGGTGAGGACGGTATCGCAGGTATCTCGGACAATCACCAACGTCTTTGCTTCGCTCTGTCTTTTTGGAACGGCGTCGATCCTATCCTAAAGGAACGTCTATTTGGCGTCACAGGACACCAAGGAAATCATGGCGAGGACGTCAAGGAACTCTATTACTATCTAGACTCGACGCCAACGCACTCTTACATGAAATATCTTTACAAGTATCCACAACGTCCGTATCCTTACGAGCAGCTTGTAGGAGAAAACGCTAGTAGATCTAGAGACGTCTCTGAGTACGAGATCTTGGACACTGGAATCTTCGATGACAACCGTTATTGGGACATTTTCGTTGAAGTAAGTTTATCGAGACTATCGTGAATTAGAGCCCTTTAACATGTGACAATCCAGTACGCTAAGGAAGAAGACAATCCTGATTCTATCTATGTTCGTGTGACAGCGTATAATCGGGGGCCTGACGCCGCCGCATTACATATACTTCCTCAGCTGTGGTTCCCTAACACATGGTCTTGGTCACTCCCTCGTCCAGAGAAGCCCATTCTTACGGGTCATGGAAACAGTACTGTTACGGCATCTCATCCAACTTTAGGAAAAACACATATGTATTGTCTATCCTCGCCACTCCCGATTGGTCCAGACGACGAAGCTGAGGTCATACTATCCGACGAGGACGATTCTGTCTACCCAACACTTCTCTTTACAGAAAATGAAACAAACTTTCAGCGTCTGTATGGGGGGAAGAATGAAAGCGATTATGCGAAAGACGCCTTTCATGACCACGTAATCGCCTCCCACCGTCCAAAGGTCAAAGGAGATGAATTTTTCGTCAAGATACATTCAAATCCAAGCAACACAGACGACGAAGAGGATGAACAGGGCCCTCGTACACCCTATCCCGTTGAAAGGGGATTTGTCAACCCAGAGAAGAAAGGGACGAAGTCTGCTGCGCACTACGTTTTTGAGAGTGTACCCGGGAACGGGGGATGCGCAGTCGTGCGCTTGAAGCTTACGCCGAACAAGCCGAGCAAGGACGAATCGCTATCTGATGAAGGTCTTTTTGACGAAATTATCGAAGAACGCCGGGAAGAGGCGGACGAATTTTATAACAATTTAGCAGGTAGCGGGATCACTGACGATTTTAGGCAGATCATGAGGCAAGCTCTCGGCGGAATGCTTTGGAGTAAACAGTTCTACCAGTTCATTCAGAAGCCGTGGATAGAGGGTGATCCCGCTCAGCCCCCACCGCCTCCTGAGCGCAAATGGGTACGGAATCGAGTAAGTCTCTCAATTTGAATTCTCCCTGCTGACGATGCTCATAGCAATAGGACTGGCGTCATTTACATGTAGCGGATATTTTATCGATGCCGGATAAATGGGAATACCCATTCTTTGCAGCCTGGGACACAGCATTCCATTGCATCCCACTCGCGATGGTCGACCCTTCTTTCGCAAAGAACCAACTTAAGCTCTTGGTCCGTGAGTGGTACATGAAACCAGACGGCCAAATACCCGCATACGAGTGGAATTTTGGTGATGTAAACCCTCCTGTGCATGCCTGGTTTGTCTTATTTTTTGTAACAAATTCGACGCGAATGCAGTATGATCTCATTTAATGAGCAGGGCTACTTTCCGGGTTTTCAAGATCGAACGCAAGTTGTTTGGTAAGGAAGATGTTTCTTTCCTTGAAAGTGTTTTCCAGAAACTGCTCCTGAACTTCACTTGGTGTGTAAGACGGATGCCATCATCGCTGAATTTTATATTAAACATCAATTTTCGATTACAGGTGGGTGAACCGAAAGGATGCCGGCGGTCTCAACGTTTTTGAGGGTGGCTTCCTCGGATTGGACAATATTGGTGCATTTAATCGCTCGGAACCCTTACCGACCGGAGGGACCCTTCGACAATCGGATGGCACGGCTTGGATGGCATTCTATTGCTTGAATATGTGGGTTGTATTCAAACGATTATTCAATGTTTCAACGCCTCACATTTTCACTCAATTAGGCTTAATATGGCTCTTGAGCTTGCAAAGCACAACCCTGTATACGAAGACATAGCGTCCAAATTTTTCGAGCACTTCATCTTCATTTCAGATGCCATGACATACAAAGGATCAGACGATGAAGAATTGTCTCTGTGGAACGAGCAGGATGGCTTCTACTACGACGCTATCTCGTTTGGCCCGGGAAATTCCATGCAAATGCCAGTCAGGAGCCTGGTCGGGCTGATCCCCTTGTATGCTACCCTCACTCTGGAGCCTTCGGTAATCAACAGGTTCCCTGGATTCAAGAAAAGGATGGAGTGGTTCATTGAAAACAGACCGGAGGTTTCCCAGAGAAATATGGCAAATATGAAATGTACGTCCAGCTGTTTTGTGCTCTATATAGGCCTGGCTCAGCTTCTACAGACGGCGGGAAGGGAGATCGCCGGCTACTGGCCTTGACGAGTAAAGATCGGCTTGTCAAAATATTGGAGAAGATGTTGGACGAAGACGAGTTCCTCAGTGATTATGGCATTCGTTCGTGAGTTTTATTTATTGCGAGGTATATCCTATACCAATGGCAAATATATAAAGGCTTTCCAAAATGCACAAAGAACGGCCATGGGGAATGGACGTCAATGGTCAGCGTTACGAAGTCGGTTATTGGCCGGGTGACTCTCTTTCGGGGATGTTTGGTGGGAATTCAAATTGGCGTGGACCGATTTGGGTGGCTACATTCCATAAAATCTGAAATTTTTTTACATTGTTAATTGATTTTCTCACAGCTTGCGACGAATTTCCTTCTCATAGAATCCCTGCAACGATATTATCAATACTACGGCGACGATTTACAGGTTGAGTGTCCGACTGGCAGTGGAGATTTTATGAACCTTGCCTCTGTTGCCGAAGAAATTCAGCACCGAATAATACACATTTTTGGACGCGACATAGAAGGAAAGCGAGCTGCGAATGGAGGTAGTGAGAAACTCGATGACGACTCCCACTTCCGGGACTATCTGCAATTTTACGAAGTAGGTCTGAAATTCTGCACGCAATAAGCTGTACTAATACCGGCATCTGGCAGTTCTTCCATGCAGATGACGGGCGGGGATTAGGAGCGTCGCACCAGACGGGATGGACGGGGCTTGTCGCATTCCACATAATGCAGAGCGGCGTTACTTGTCGTTTACCCAGGACGCCTAAAAGTATGTTTTTATTTATTTTTATGACCACTACCATTCTGATTCGGTTGTCCAGCTCCACGTAGCCTTGCCAAGCATTACTTCGATGTAAGTTCGCACTCAGACAAAAATGTTTCCTAATTATGCTTATACTGCACGAAGGAAAATATCGACTCTCGGTCAGAATACGGAGATGACTCAGCGATCCCCCAGACGCCATACAGTGCTCTGGGAGACACCTCGCCTGACGCGCTATGATAGATTCTTAGACTTACAGACATTTAGATTTTTACATATACACGCCGCTGTCGAATCTGTTGTCCCCAACAAGAACGAGCTATGGACCGTAACAAACATATATACTATGTCACTTTGCGGTAGCTATGCCGCTAGAACATGTATTACGAAATTCTGCCGGTGTCCTTGACATTTTGAATCTTGACCAAAGCGTTATTTATGTTTTTCCTGTAACTGTTCTGTGAATGACGTTCTCGCACCCACTTGAAGACATAGCGCGGATCGAATAATGCTTTGAGACTCGACGTCTCGAAATACAGCATGGTCCTACATGTATTGGGTTTCGAGTATTTCTACCTCGAGATGGTCCCCAGTGAAATAACTCACATCGTCCCGTCCGATATAAAAGAGTAGTAACATCAGAGCAAATGGAACAACACTCAGACTGTCCCATTCATGCGTGTAATAGTACGATAATGATACAGTATATTGGGCATGTTAATTTATCTATGGAAATAATCAACAATATCAAGTGCATTAGCGGCTCCAGAATACAAGTGGATAGAAAATTGCTGGCAAAGAAAGAATGTGTGTCTCTTGTGTATGTACTAAAACTTAAAAGAAATAGGGATGCTCAAAGGGAAAAAGGACGTTACTCGTCAGCTTGGTTAGCAACTCGAAGAGTCCTTTGGGATGCTTCTGGACGAATTGAAGGCAGCGGAGGAGGCGCCTGAACAGAGAACACTTCCCGTCAGCAACATTCACTGGTTTGAAAGTTTTTTGTCAAGACAGCTTACTTCGGTCACAGGAGATAATGTTGTTGCAGGCCGTTCGGATATCTCACTCGTCAGCACTGTGGATGGCGCATATGCCGAACCTGAGCTGCTCGAGCCCGGCTTCGCAAAGAAGAAGTTGTATCCTGTCCGTACAATGCGTGAGTTGCGCAGGGAGCGCTTCCTCTTTTTCTTTGCGCCGTCAGACGACTTCTGTTGTGATACGGTCTGGCCCGGGACCACTGGCAAAGGATGGCGACCCAATCGAATCGGATCCCCGGTCCGGTCCTTACCGGATGCCTTCTTCGGGCGACGCGATTGCGACTTGTCTCCCGAACCGGATTTACGATGGGAGCCGTCACGTGGTGAATGCCGTCGGTGTTTTCTGTTTCTAGTGGTGGAATCGGAGCCGTTGTGTGGTGACTTGCCATTCGATTTGGCTTTACTCGAAGAGCCATCATACGGCGACCCACCATTTGATACATTTTTGCCAGCTTGGTTGCTATAAGGCACCCTGCTGCTCGATGCATCCCTGCTTGAGCCGCGGTCGTAAGATGCCCTGCCACTGGATGTACTGTCCCTGGAATTGAGGTTGTAGGGCACAATTACGGCGAATTGGTTACCCTTGTGGTTGGATGAATCGGAGTGACTGTCGCGGGCGATGCGTGAACCAGACGTCACGCTGCCAAATGCTGACGTTCGTCCAGTTCGCGAGTGCGTTTGCAAGGGAATATCGTCGTCAATATCAAATTTGTCAAGGTTTGAAATCGTGACATGTTTCAGCGAATGACCCAGTCGCCGCCTTCGCAGCCACAGCCAAAGACCCAGGAGAAGGATGGCCATGAAGACCAGTGCACCACAAAGACCTCCAATTAAGGCCGATTTTGTACTGCAATTTCATCCAAATCAATTGTTTAATCGACGGAATGAAGTATTTGTGGACCTACTTTTTGGGGCCAGATCCTGCAGACCCACTCGTGGTGTCCCGCCGAACGCTATCGTGACAGACACAACTGCGTAAGCGATTTAAATATACAATGAATCTGGATTAAGCACACACTGGGTTAGAGCATTTACGGTTACAATCTCAGCATGGTCAATCGACAACATGTGATTCACTGAGTCTCTAGAGTCGGAAGGACCATTTGTAATCCGCACGACATGTTGTCCAGACCCAAGATTAACCCCGTAATATAACAATTGGCTAGTTTCGTTGGCTTGTCGGGTCGCATTGTACGTGGTGGCCACCCCGCCATCCATCTGAACATCGTAAAAGCCACATGACGGACCTATGGACCCGAATACAGAGACAGCATCGCCTAAAAAAGTGCGCGTGTTAGTTCACGGACGAAGACTTTCAGCAGAAACCAAATTCCCATTTACCCTGAATAAAGTCATCAGTACAGGATTACTTAAGGTGAGAAAGCACGTACTTCAAATTCGAGGGCAACATAGTCCCCAGGCACATCTGTGGACCTAGGATTTGCAAAGTTAGCTCTTGGAGAGAATAGAGCTGACTTGGTGGCTCACAAGCCTGCCTCGTCTTTGGCGTTATTCCAGCCCGAGCCAGAGATCCGAAAAGGAGAGGAACTTGTTGCTGGTACTGCTGTTTGATTCAGCGTGTAATTATCTTGGCCCAACTCTGTCTCCCATCTAATCTGAGTACAATGATATTAGGCTAGTCCATTGTAAAGGGTAGCTATAGACATAGTTTAGTGGAATTTAACGTACAAAGTCAATATCGAGAAACGTCTCGGTGCCACTTCCCTCGTTCTTCAGCACGACCTCGTGCGTACCCAAGACTAGGTTTGACGCCCCAAAAAGGACTACCTGGAATTCATCCTCTGCGCATGCGTATGATCAGTACCGGCGGTACAAAGTAACGGCTGCGAAGCGTACTAACCTCCTTCTGGGACGTTTCCCGAGTAAAACTCCCGGTCCGCCCCGTCAAGGGTCACGGAGTAGGTTCCATGGTTGGATCTTCTCGTACCATATAGCCATACGCCAGTACCGTTAAATGCGAAGGTTGCAGTAGCATTCGGCAAGTCGGTCAGAGTGGAAGTGCCTCCCGTATAACTGCCGGATTATGGGTCAAAGAGTCAATGGCCGAACTAGAACACTCACTTCGCTGCCCCAGGGTCAGCCGCAGACGTCCCAAGATGCCATTGCTCCGCCGGACTAAAGGTAATTAGCGGGTTCGTGTCGTCTATGGTCGTATTTAATCTAGTCATTTACGGGTGCCAGATCTCCTCGGATGGTGGGCACCGATGCTAAGCGTGAAGGATCCAGCGCGTGAGCGACCAGCGGTCCTACTTAATACTTACTTTGGGTGCGCCCCGTCTGAGATCCGCACAGCCCGGTACCATGATAGTAGCGTTCGCCGCTTCCCTGAGATCGCCTTGATGGAGGAGGCACTGGACGAAAACCATCAACTGTTCCATTGTCGTGAAGGTCTCAGCAGGGAACCATTGGCAGGGTCGCACCTGAGAAACCGGGTATGAAAGAAAACGAGTTACTAATAGATAGTAAAGATATCATAACACAGGCAATACAGCAAGAACCAAAGGGATAATAAAGGAGAACAAATCTCGAGTCGTTTCGTGGCACCCCCCCTTTCACCTGCATTTTTTAGTGATGACGAACGTGCACGATTACTCTTGAGTTACCGGCTGATCGCCTGTCGCTACCCCTCTGCCGCGTGCGCCTGAATAGACGGAATCAGTCATGATACCATCACATCTTGATCCACAAGGATGAATGCCAAACATACCACGATCCCGGTCAAATCCTCCCCGCCCACGACCTCGCCCACGACCCCTGTGCTCGCCGTCCGAATTGCCTCTCCAGCTGCCGCCCTCACCATCCTGATGGGGTCGCCCACGCCCACCTTTGAATTCGATTTTTCCATTAGCTTCATCGCAACACGAGAACGAGTTGCTTACCGCGACCGCCACGGAAATTGCCGCGCTCGCCGCCCCGGTCACCGCCCCGGAAGGCACCACGATCACCGCCACGGAAGCTACCACGCTCTCCGCCACGGAAAGCGCCTCGCTCTCCACCGCGCTCGCCACCACGGAAACCACGGCCACGACCACGCCCGCGCCCACCTTTCGCTTGCGTGAAACCATCATCGTCAGCAGAAGGTTGTAAGGGGACGCTTGATGCAGCGTTCGTCGCGGCCAACTCAGATGACTCGGCCACTGTTGATGACTTCCAGGCTTTCTGAGACTCCACCGGCGCAGGTTCAACGATTGGAGTCGCAGATCCTGATGTGCCAAAACTAGCATGCAGGCCGTCAATAGAGGGAAGACCGCCTTCGTCGTCAGCCCAATCAAGGGCACCGTTGGTAGGCGCAACGTGAACCTGAGCCTTCACATAGTCAGCAAATGTAGGCCAGTAAAGACGAATAATATACCTCAGCAACTTCATCGGAAGTATAGGACCCATTAAGGTCTACAGGCGGCTCAACCTGCGTGGGTGTCTCCGCAGCATCTTCCCTTTCCACCCACTCCGCGCCATTTTCAAATGAGACCGGTTCGCTGTCGAGTTCACTCTCCTGCATGAAACGGAAGTTCATTGCTCCCGTCCCACCAGAGACACTGCCGGCACCACTTGGAAGGATGCCGCCGATTGCCTGTTCCGGTTCGGCTGCAGTCGTTTCTACAGCAGCGCTATCAAACACAGCTTGCGTAACATCCTCAGGTTCAGCTGGTGTTTCCTCATGAATTGGAGGATTCATAAAGGCATCCACAATTTCAATGAGGCGAATATCTACGCGGACAGGAATTTTTAATATTATGCTGAACACTGGTTGCCTTATTATATACTCACAGGAGACACCTTCAATATCACCTTCACCGAGTAAGAAACCCGACACAACGCCATGTTTGGACTCCGCTTCCTGGGAAAGAAGTGCATTTGCAGATGCGTAAATTGCCCTAATTTCATCTTCGGGAAGGTTAAGTGCTTGCACAGACGGCTCAGAATTCGAAAGTGAAGAGTGTAATCGGATGAAGTCAAGTATCTGCGCAGTGCGTACGGTATGTGCTTTCTGTATACACGGGCAATTGTGAGATATAAACGAAAGCACAAAGAAGACAGACACGCACTTGAGCGGCAGCCAATGTGTCCGCAATTCGCTGCCTTTTCACCTCCTCAAACTCGGCTTGCCTGCGCGCAGCTTCCGCCGTGTTCTCAGCCTCCAGTACCTAATAAGCAGGATTCCAATGAGTAAATGTCGATTAATGTCGAGTAAATCAAACATACTTCCACAGCTTTCCTTGTCTCTTCAAGCTCCCTGCGAACAGCTTCCAACGAGGGCAAAGTTGCTAGCGTTTTCTTCTGATCATCGTTAAGCTCAGCAGGCGGTTTACCCGAGTATGTATGGATGCGTGTCTAGTATAACAAGAACAGGGAAATCAAAGATGATTATTAGCAGAAAGTAAATACTCAACAACATTCAACGAACTCACAATTTTCTTTCCCAAAGCCTTAAGTCTCTTGTTTAGCAGGTCGACAACAGGGCTGGGCTTTACGGCGAAAATCTCCTCTGTTTCTTCCTTCGGTGGTTCTGGTTGTGCTACCAGCCCTTCCGCGACCGCGCCGGATTTTATATCCGCCTCCTCGGGCGCCTTTTCCGTCAGCGCTGCAGCATGAATATCGGGTATTTCAATGGGGAGAACAGTGGGCGTAGTCGGCTCGTCTTCCCCGTCTTTCTTTACTGTCCTGCGCTTTTTCTTCTGCGCCTTGGAGAGCGACGTCACAGGCGGGGCACCGGGAACGATCCTCTGAGCAGCTTCCGCGGACATTGTAGAGTTGTCTTCTGTCCTGATCTTCAAGTAAACTGGTTCAAAAGGGGAGTCCGATGGTGGAAAGGTGAGTGCAGTAAGCGGAGTAAGTAGCGGTGAGCGTGTCTCGATGGTCCTTGTAAAAAGTACTTGGGTTGAAGGCTTGACGCGTAGCACGTCTTGATCTGGAGCGTGAGAAATTTCCTGCAAACTCTAAGACTACTGAATCCTAGGATCCGGAATTTAGTCCTTGGTTTTCGAGGCTGTACGTGTACCTAAAGGTCAGCTGGAGGCGCTGGTACGTTCTTTCATCTTATTAAACCTACTATGTTACAGTGTATTGAAATCGATTTAAGTCTTCCCAGATTCCATCCTAATCAGTATGTGTTGGAGAACAGCCCAAGCCGTCCCCCATCCGTAATGTGCACACTGCCATTCACAAACGAACCTGCCTTGCTTACAAGGAACAGTGCCAGCCCGCCAATATCCTCGGGTTTTCCTATACGCTCTAGGGGTACTTCGTCTGCTGAAATCATTTTCTTTTCCTTGACGAAGCTCTCGGTCATTTCTGCCGACGCAAACCGACAAATCACCCTCGAGTCCAGGTCCATTCAAGAATCGTACGCACCTGAAGGGTATATTCCCGGAGCAATTATATTGCTGCGGATCTTCCAGCCTTTTAACGTATTCGCAAGAGTCTTTCCCATATGCGTCACCGCAGCCTTGCTCGTTGTGTATGAAAGGCTGAATACGTTCTGATCGCGCCGGAACCCGCCAATGCTCGAAACAGTGATTACTTGGCTTGTAGGCTCATCAGGGGAGCTCGCACGTCTGTTTCCTGCATCTAAAAGCTCGAGGAAGGCAACGGTCGTGTAATATACAGCGGTAACGTTGACATCGAAGGTCCGCTTGAATTCTTCCGGCGTACCAGCGGACCAAAGCTTCTCCTGAAACGTCTTTATGTCATCTGTGGGCTCTGGCGCTTTCGCTGTGTTATACATGACACCAGAGTTATTGATCAGCACATTAATAAAGCCTTGCTGCTGCTTGATAGTCTCAACGACCTGTTCAGAGAGAACCTTAGATTGGCACAAAATTAAAAGGCGAGCGGAAGACATGCAGCAAGTAAATTCTCCCTGGATGTAACATCACATTGCAGTGGAATCAGTTTGCTGTGTTTCTATTTGTAAAAATTTCTCCATGTGTAAGTTGGCCGGCATCGGACGTAAGCTAGCACTTACAGCATGTTCCTTCGCGGCCTTCTGCAACACCTCAATACGGCGTCCAAGGATATATACAGTGGCACCATTATTCTCCAAGGCTGTGGCAATCATCAGCCCTATACCTGTATTATGATATCAGAATGGATGCAATCTTCCATGCCGACCACGCATATATGCGTGTAAGACGAGTTCGGTCATACCTGTGCCACCGCCAGTGACTACTGCCACTCTTCCCTCAACACTGAACAAAGGTCCGGATTGCAAGGACATTACGATAAGGAACTGTAAATAAGCGTGTGTGTGCGGGTCCGGGACGGATGTGTCTATAGATGTAGATGATGAGTGCCGAAGCCCAGAGTTAGAAAGCTGCGTGTCGGGCGTACCAGTTTCGCAGCTGTATAGTATATGGTGAACACTAGGAGAGAGAGAGAGAGCTGTAGTTATCCTATTTAGCGCACCTTAACCTTGACCCTAAGATAAGCTTCATCTAATCTACTTTACCAGGCCCGATTCCGGTTTTGGCCAAAAGGGGAATGAAAGGCGCACAGATGATGCATGCATTCCTGCAGCCTCAAAGTGCTCCCGCCGCTACTACTGGCGCCCAGTCGACGCTGCCATTGTACCGTTCTACGTTGCCTCAGTAACTCACAGTAGGTTGTTTGGAAGGGTCCCAGGTACTTGCCCGATATACCATTCCCAGTATTCCCGCGCGCTTAAGCTCAGGGGGCGGCCGCGCAAGCCTCGTCATCACAGCTGCACTGGCGGGCGGTCTCCGTGATAAACTGCATCTGTTGTTTTCCGCCGTCGGTTCGCTGAGTCGCTATGGACCCCACGTTTATTGGGCCAAGTACCACGCAATCTCCTGCCCGCCGTCATTCGTTGGGCAGCGTCACAGAGTATAGCGGGAGGAGAAGACCGATGACGGCGACTCGTCGTTCTGCGGACGCTGCCCCAATTGCTGCAATATCAGGCCCTCGAATTCTATCGGGAGGCAATAGTACCATAATCGTACCTCCGCCGCTGTACATGCCGACACTCCGACAGCAGGACTGGGCTCATCGACCGAGTGTACGCGATTCTGGTCTCGCTACAAATTCTCCAGTTGCACATTATAGCAGCTTCGTCTCGGAACCTTCGCCTCAGATACCTCCGTTTGAACTGCTTCAAGAACATCGGCGCGATCCCTTGAGAGTAGAGCGCCCGTTGCCCCCTCCGCTGCCCCCATCCCGTGTTCGTAATCCTCAACCGCCGAGAGTATTGGAGGATCGGCGACGGGGACTTCTCGGCCGGGCGAGGATGGTGCTCGCATTCTTCGGCTATGGGACAGGAAACCGTCTTAGAAGAGAACTGGTATCCCTAATTTGGACTCTCTCTTTCGGCTCCGTGCAAGTGCGTATTTTCTCTTCGTGTAAACTCCATTCACTCATGTTATGAGATTGATCATACTCTTAGTTTATTGTCGTCGTCGCCATGTTATCGTACTCTAGTGTACACCACAGCCCAACGCAGCCTTCGATATCCGAATGGAAAGCGTGCGATAAGCCCTTAGGTCTTTGGGGTTGCTTTTGGATAGTAAAGGTTGCATTAGACTGCTGCATAACATACTGGGGTTGGAAGCGAGAATGGAAGTTACGTCAGGGAGAAAGGATACGGTCGGAAGGGGACACGGAAGAGGCTTTTCCCAGTCCAGATGACCGTCTCTCTACCGACGGACAGATCGACTTAACCGCGTTAGATCCTGCCGATGATCGTCGTCGAAGAGAGGCGAGCCTTCCACTATCAAAGTTGTACTCTAGGTTAGCCTCGTTTCTTACTATACATCATTCTGTGAAGTTGAAGCCCGGCCCACAGACTCTCACTAACACTCTCATTAATCATCATTTCCTGGTTTCTTACATCAAACATACTCGTATTCACTTCACTCCACTCCTGTCGATTCGCAGCGCCGCATCTTTGGTGGCTGATTTTCAGCATATTATGTCTCCAGTATTTGATCATCCTTGAAGTATTCGCTATTGCGTTGCTTGTATTTATAATTGGACCTCTAATTTACGTGAGTTTCCGTGTCGCTTCCTCTGCCACTAAGAATTTACCGACTAATAATCTTCATTTTGGTGCGTAGCTATTCTGGAACATTGTTCTTCTTTGCCTCGGGAGGCATCCTGTGCAGAATCCACATTATATCAACCCAGAGATCGAGGGTCTACCCAAAAGGCTGGTCGACCAGATTCCGCTTGTGTTGTACATTCCTTCCCCGCCTGGGGACGATTTGAAGGGCACAGATGGACTTGTGGTAGGTGACGGTGCTATTACAAAACCAGATCCCGCGCACGCAACGGGAGAACATACATACCCGCCGAAATCACCGCCACCTAAACGGCGCTTCACGTTCCTCAGGAAAAGTTCGTCAAGATCGTTTGCGGCTCTCGGCGGGTCGGGTGCGCACGATGAAAAGGCTGACAGCGATCCACGCGTCTGGGAGGACTGCTGGGAGCATGGCGAGTTCCCATTCGTGCGCCTGACAGAGAACCGCGCATCATGTGCAATCTGTCTACTTGACTTCGAGGAGCCGCGGCGCCGTGTTGCGCGAGAGGTAATCAAGCTGTGGGCGCAAAATAATGGTGGTAACGTCAATGGGGAAACTGTGGCTGCAAAAACGGAAGCACTCCAAAAGGATGGTACTAACGTAACCTCGTCGGACTCGCCCACTCCCGATTCCAATGGTCGGGCGGAAGGTCAACATGACATACAAGAGGTCCCCGCTTCTAGGAATGTTGGGGCTAGAGCCTCCGTCTCCTCGCTACGTCTTGAGGATGCGGGTGAGGGTCCACAACCTTTGCGACTCCTCGAATGTGGACACGTCTTTCATGTGAGCTAAGCCCATATCTTAATGGATCGCGCGCTGACAAGCCCAATTAGAAAACGTGCGTAGATCCGTGGTTAGTAGACGTCTCTGGCCGCTGTCCAACGTGTCAGCGTCCTGTCGTCATACGGACATCACAAAAGAAGCGCGACAGAGATAGGTCTTGATTCTATCTACGAACTTAATGACCATTCAACTTCAACTTCGAACTTTTGCCGCGACTGGACCCTTATTTCTTCTGTAGCCTATTCTATATCTTCGATTCACTCGTCTGTATCTCACGCTATTCACAATTTGTACCGATATCACCACGCAGACAGAGGGAAAGAGGGTATCTGAAAACAATGTGTATCATTGATTTGTTAGAGAAGATGAAACAAAAACAATGAGAGTGATGTGTCTACTTATACAAATTATACTGTAAGACCAATGCAAAAGAACGACAACAGCGAGTACACTAATAGATTCAAGTCCTTCCGTGTGCAAGCGTTTCTTGAAAACCGCTTACAGTATATGCATCCATTTTATCTTCCCGTTACTTCCTGCCAGAGCGGAGTCAGAGCCTGAGCGACAGTATTCGCTGCAACCTCCAAACATTCCTTTTCCTCATCATCTTCGACACAGTGTAGGACTCGTCGTGAGCGCCAACGATCTGGATGAAAACGTTTATGGCTTTTCTCCACTAGCTTCACAAACTCCTGGTTGGGCATGTATGTGCGCACTTGACGGAAGAACGCCTCCACGGTTGCCCAGTCGACATCCTCAACACCGAACGCTCCCGGACGCAGCAGCACGGGCCACGGCACCGTCTCAAACACCACCACGTCGCCCCGTAAGAAGTTGAGTCGATCAAATGCGTCGGAAAACAACCTGTAACGCTCAAGCGCCGTGCGCGCGTTCCATCCCCGCGAAAGCCATCCGCGGGCATCGCGCATTGCTGCCTCGCGTGCCTGCTTGCGCTTGGCGCGCACATCCGCAGCTGCAGCCTCCTGCTTGCGTTGTGCAGCCTCTTCTGCGTGTTTCTGAGCGCGCTGCTCCTTTTGTTCAGCTTCGGCTGCCTGGCTAGCCGCCCTCGCTTTCCGTACAGCCTCGGCCTCTTCTGCAGCGCGGCGCTGTGCTTGGGCGTCCCATAAGGGTTTGTCCTTTTCGAGCTCGGCGATCTTGCGCCTGGATTCTTCCAGCAAGGCTTTTCTGTGCGCTTCCTCATCCATTGCCTCATCCGGAGTTGTCTGCTGATGAGTGCTCGTTGATGATTCGCCTGAAGTTTGCAATTTTATTTTTAATATCAACCCTCAGACACTCAATTTAGCATCTAAAGGACTAACCATTCGGTGATTTTGACTGAGATGAATGTAATTTCGCCCCCTCTTCATATAACTGCTCCATTTCATCCTCATGCCTGGCTTCAGTGCGCTTTTTGGCGCGTTGAACAAGTTCTTCCTTACGCCTATTCCCTCGCTTGTTTCTCCTTAGCTCCATAGCACGCCTGGCTGCACCTGGGGAAGCAGTACGTGTGCGCTTCGAAGTCCCAGCTTTTTCGTAAACCCTAAAGCGAGGCCTTGTGGGGTCATCGGAAAAGTCATCGAATGCGTCACTTTCTCCGCTAAGCACGCTAACTAAGAAACAATAAGACCACAGTATAGAATGACAGTATAGAAATAACCAACCCTTTCTTTTAGAGGCAGGGGTTTCCGTTTTATTAGGACGCTTTGGAGTGGTGTTTATTTCGGACCAAGACATCATGCTTTCGTCCTCATCTTCGACCGTCGTAGGTAATCCCAATTTCTCTCGTCTTCGTGTATTCCATTCCCGCCTCTTCCTTCTTGCCTCTTCAATGTTAGCACGTACCTTTTTTAGTCTTTCGCTCTGCAGATGTTTCCTCGGAGCGCGCTCATCAATAATCATGTTGACTTCGTCTTCTTCAGCCTCGTCGTCTTCATCGTCTGACGATGAAGACGACGAAGACGAGAAGTACTCTACGGTTGCAGCGCGAGATTTCTTCCGCCTCCCCTCAGAGTTGCTTCCGGAGAGGCGTCGAATGGTAACATTGTCAGACAAACGTCGCTTGGACTTGGTGTTCTTGCTTTGGAGGGGGGATATGTGCTCGCGCGGTGGGTCTGCTGAAGGCTCTCGACCAGATTTTACTATGACACTGTGATCTGGGAAGGGTTTAACCACACAATCATAGCGCCAGTCCAGCTTGTACATATCCCATTGGTCATGCGTAAGGGTCATTAATTGACTGTAGATACATGAGCGATGCATCCAGGGCAAAGTAACTAACCCAACTCACCCGCAAACGTCGACTATTCTGGGCCAGGACCCTTCGTTCTCGACGCCCTCTTCCCAGCGTGCATTGGGGACGAATCTCCATGTGCACTGGCCATCCGGCGTAGTCTCGATTACAACGCGTTTTGGCCGGCACAGTTCATCGTTGAGCGTGAGTTTGCGGAAGGCAGACGCGTTGGTATGATCACCTGTCGCTGTAGCGGGGTCAAACGAGGCGAAGGCTATTACAGAGCCAGGCTGCCTAAATATCTTCCAGGTGGAGGAGTCGAGCTCATTTGCTCCGCCCGGTGAGGACGAGCTGCCCGCGCGTGAGGTAGGAGTCGTGGGCATCCCTAGTTGCAGAGCCCGAGTATTTACCTTGACTTGCTGAAGAAACTCCCGACCAGCGGTTACACATACAAACGACGGGGAGATGTGTTCAAGTCGCAAGTCGCGCTTAAGACGCGTTGGTGGCTTCAACTTGAAGCACTTCCCTTTTGGGTAGCCAACCGACGTTGATCTCGAAAACAAGCCGAAAATACAACGTCGCATCTATTACGTAACCGAGAAGACTAATAGTATTACATCAGTACACTACTTATACACTACCACAATCGTGAACACTACTAAAACAAAACCGCACTAGGGCCTCTAGACTCCAAACAAGTGCCTCCAATGCATCCTACAAAAAACATAACAGTCGGTCTCGAATCGATCACGTTGCAAAGATGGCCGACTTACGCTGGAGAGGCTGGACAATCTAGGTCGGCGTCTGCTTCACCTTCGTGGACTTTCGGCGGAATAGATGCAGCAACAGCCCTTTCCTTCTTGCGGAGATCCGAGGCTGAGCGGTATTGTTGGGTCCGAAATCTTCAGTGTTTCGTCGAAGCTTAGCGTATGAAGTGCAAGCACAGCAATACTAGTATGGGGTACTCACAGAGTAGGGGCTGTCCCGTATTCGTCAAGCATAGAACGACCCATCCTGGTGTTGAGAGTTGGCGACCTAAGCCTATCCGCCCGGAACTCTCCGTCGCAACAGGGTGCAGCTGGTCGAATTGCAGGTGGCTTCGACAGGACTGCGCGTCTCTTGGGCGCCCTCGGCGTGTGAATAGCCAGGTTTGCGGAAACCGGTGTAAACGTGTGAGACGGGTACAGAGTCTGCGGGCTGGCGTGTCCGTCCATTAAATGTTTGGAATTTGTTTGATGTCTGGTATCTTTGCTTGCTGCACTACCACCCGCCTAAGTTTCGCTTTATACATATTTCCTGAGCAGCGGGCCCTGGCCAGTGCGGTGGTGGTTTTTGCCATGGCCAGTTGCGCGGGCAGAGCACACTTCGCTGCTACGTTACGGGCCATCTCATACGAGTTTGATTTGATTTGCTGTGTAACGAAGATAGTTTGAGAGCACCGCTTTTGAGCATGCACGGATAACATTCAAGCCTGCAACAACTACACCCGACGCCAGAGTGAGAACGCGTCTCGGTCTTTCAGTCCGCCCTGTGCGTGGTAAGTAGAAATTGCTCGTCGATAATAATTACAACCGTGTTCCCACCTCATCGACATTAGTCCACTAGATTGCATAATTGCCTATTCTAAGTAGCAGGCGGGACCAGTTTTGTATTGTTCAGTCCCAAGCCTGCTGTAATGAGTCAACAATTAACCCATGCGGTACAAGTACACACCTTGCGCACGCACGGGCCCTCGGAGACACGTGTTAATGTAACAGGAGCGACAAAGATAATGTAAAATGTAAAAATAGCTGATTGATAGGAGTCAGCGACTAGACCTAGAGTCCAGGCTGAACTATGGGGGGTGTATGCGGTGTGCAGGTGGCGCAATAGTGACGCCAATTAGTGACCAAAGACAAAATAGGATTTGAAAATGGAAGAGAGTTGAAAGACTGTATAGAATAGATGGACTTTGATATGCATGTGCAATGACAGCGGGTCATATTCTACGAATGCTGGTAAAGATGAAGTCATGAGGTAATGGAGCGCCAGAGCATGTATACAAGACGGGTCACACATCTATGATGTTGGCAGGAGCAAGTCTTTGACCAATTCGTAAGTAAAGAATCTAAACGCATAGTGTCAGTCGTCATTTTTTGAGCCTAAGATTCAATTAACTCACGAAGTCGCTATGCTAGGGGCAACTTTCACTAAGCACAGTACGAGGGGTTAGACAAATTGGGGTTCACTCTGTATGCAACACAGAGCGACTCACGCAAGTTCGGCCAGAGGCCCTTGTAGAGCCCGCGCAAGCCGTCCGTGCGGAGTATGTATCTAAGCGCATCAACTGCTCCAGTGTGTCGCACGCCGAGAGCAGACATACCCGTTACTTGCATCTTTCGGCGCAACACGTCCATAGGGTATGTCAATGTTTGCGAGATGGAGCCTAGTACGTGTAGCACCGCTGTTGAATATCTTTGAAAAGAGAAGTCAGACTGTAAAGGACGCACCAGCTAAAGCGCCACATGCTAGTTTGCGCACGACGCTCGTCTTCCCAGGAGGGGTGATAATACCGCGCAGAGCCTCGTAGGCCGCGAAATTTATACCGACATACGGTGCAACACCAAACGCAGTTGCGGGCAGTCCGCGATACAGCGCACGGACGCCGCCCTCCTCGCGCATAACCTTTCGTGACATACCCATCATCGTGAGATGCTCGCGCGCAGATGCCTCCACTTGCGCGAGCGTCTTTGGTACGGAGGCGGTATGGTAGGCAGAGGCAAGTGTGGGCTGCGTAGCATTGAGTAGGGGCCCTTGAGATGTGGATTGGGGGTTAACGGGTAGCGTAATCGTTGCCGTGGCTATAGATAGGCGTGATCGGACGAGATCCAGGGGATAGGTTGAACCTGAAGAAACAAAATAAACAAAACACTACTTGGAATGGAGCATAGGACTGCTTACAGACTGAAACTATTCCCGCAAGCGCCCCTGACAGCAAGCGTGTTGGTGTATCGAGAGGTCTTTCCCCATACTTTGTGAACCACTACGTTCCCCCGATGAGAAACGCAGGCTCATTTCTTTGGAAAAAATCACGACACACCTTCTTCAACTGCTCATATGTTGTAAATTGCACTGCGCTGTAGGGCACAATTCGAATGCAGTTTATGCCATTTCCACGCATGAATCCGCGGAAGCCCTCTTCCTGCCACATGCGCACAAGGCTGCGCCACACGCCGCGGTACTGTCGGTCGGTCGCGGAAGTTTGAACCTGCCTGGATAGAATCGATCAGAACGACGTATAACCGCTGCACAAACGAGACGCACTGTATTATTTTGAGGCGTTCGAGAGGGCTGACTACGGTCCTAGACACAGCGCCTGCGACGCCACCGGCGATGAAATATGAGGATACCTGGGGGCTAACAAGCGTTGCGCGCTGGGGAGGCACAGTGGTAACTGGCTCAGCACTCTGGCTTGCGTTGCCATTTCCGCTAGCGGATTCGAGTCGCCCAGATGGAGGCGAAGACGGGTGCTGTATGCCCGAGGTTGCGGAGGATGTGCTAGCCATGGCGGCGAGGAGCAACTCGAGGACAGCCTACAGGCCGGAGCTACTCCCAAGTTACCCTTTTCGGATGCGTGCCAGCAGCAGTGGCTGTCGGTCAGTGACCGATCGCCACCATCCGTTTTGGCTTTGGTTTCCGGAACTTGCACGCTCACAGGCTGCGTCAGTGCGGCCAGTCGTATCGAGGCGTCTGGGGGATCTGGAGACAGCGATGGGCAGGATGCATTCTGCTGCCTGGCTCGTGGACTCAACTCGGACTCGTCCGCAGCTCGTCTGCCTGTGGGTTGCGACCCCAATCGAAGAGCAGTTGAATCTGCGCTCGGGGACGGTCCGAACACATCTTCTTTGTAAAAGGTTGCAGCCGGGAGCCTCAGTCGCCGTTCCCCATGACCAGCCTCCAGTTATTGATAGCGCGCGCTTTGAATGAAATTTGCTTAGTTACAAGGGGAAGATGATAGTGTTCGGCCCTTGTACAATCAGTAGATTGCTAGTTGTATGTATTGTATTGTCCTTCTGGCGTTGTTCGTCGCCGTATCCGACGGCCACGAAGGCGAAATTTGCGTGATCTGCTTGCGACGAAGCCGGCCGTTGGGAGCCGAGCCTGACTGCGCCCCACAAAACCCGGCGATCGACAGACTTTCGCTCAAACCACGATCCTCCCGCGGCGCGTCGTCGTCCACCTTTTGAACAGCCATCCTCAGCAGCGGCGACGGCGACGGCAGCAGCGACACTGAGCCTGACTGAATGCACGGCACTCTTACAACGTAGTGGGTGCGTGTAGCAGCCCTTTTCAAGCTGGCTGTATCCGTCGATAACACTATTCGAACCTTGCCTCAATCAGACTCAAGTCCGACGCCGACGCCGTCTGCCGTGATCCAGTGCCCTCTATAGACTTCCTCGTTGCGACACAGGTAGTCCTCATCACCAGCCAATCCTTTGATATGGACCATGATTCATCTCTCCATGCGTCCGCCGCGAGTTTTCCAACCACTCTTCCTTCTTCCACCCCTAGCCTTTTCTCCTCCTCACGCCATCCTTCCTCCGCCAAATCAGTCATGGGCCAAGCAGAGAGTGCAGCCAGGGCGTCCCCCGTTCTCGCTCCCGTCGCGCTCCCTCCCTCGCAGCCCACTAACAGATACAGGTTTGCATGGCCTGGCCGGAGGAAGAAGTCGGAGGATTTTGGTAAGATGACGGGCAGGGTCTCGCCGGCGCCGGCGCCGACGCCTGCACCAAGACCTACGCACCCTGCCGGTAGCGTCGGCAAGGACAAGGGCAAAGAGCCCGACAAATACGATGCTCGCATTTCCCAGGCCGACAACGATTTACATCTGCATGAACTCGTCCGCCCTCCCTCTCGTAGCTCAGCCAAGCAGCTCACTTTTCAGTTTGCCTCTAGTACGCTCCATGCACTCAAGGGAAAGCTAAACGCCTCACAGTCCTCCATTCATTCCCTTCGTTCCCCGACGACACCGCCTCTTCCTCCCCCACTGCCTCCTAAACCTGACAGTATACGTCTCTCGTCGTCTTCTTCACACTCGTGTCGAGATCGCCCCTCTGCGGACCTGGACTTATCTGATGGAATCCTAGACCTCACTAGCAAGAGTAATCCTCAAGTCCAGCAATCGGGTGTATCCGCTGCTATTACCGATGTTGAATCGCAGCCTCAGGTAATACCTGTTGTTACAGGAGATGATGCTAAGGTACCTCAGAGAAGGGAACGACGCGAGGATACTCAGAGTGCGCGTGATATAGCTGAGGATTGGAGGAAAAGCGACTCGACTCTACGTACTGTGCGACTTGTAGGAGGCGGGACTCCTCGTCCGCTCTCGCTCGCGGAATCGACAAATTCCAGTCATACCGTTTTACCGTCGGTGGGCTCTCCGTCAGCAAACATTGTGGCCGGAAAACGCCTTAGCGGTCTAATGACGGACGTGGATTTCGGGATGCCGGAGGTTGACAGTGAGGACGAATCGATGTGCGACTCGGTCCCTCCTTCTGCCTTTTCATCGATGCATGACGTGCGCGAAATGCACCGACGTCATGCGCCGGTTGCCTCGAGCTCGCGCTCATCATCACCTACGTCCTTGAATCAAACGGACTCTCGTAGGGGGTCATTCTCCCTTCGCATTGGCAGGTTGTCGGGTTCAAAGGGGCGTGTCGTCCCTTCTGGTCATCTGAGTGGGTCAGACTCTGAAGCGCACTCCTCGGTGTCGACTCACGGCATGCGCACAGCCAACTCTTCTGCGACTTCAGTCACTTCCTCTCCTAGTGCAAAAGATTCGACTTCGCTAAATACACGACCCTCCGTGGAGATCGCATCGACATCGAGCGTTGGTTCAGATGTGTCCGATACGCATAAGTATCGTCACCCACAGCTTCAGGGCAAGGAAGAGTTAGGGTCATGGCACCACACGGACAAGGCTTTGGGGTCTCGGACGTCGCTCTCCACATCGGAGTCGTCACAAAGTCTTTCCAAAGAGCAGCCTCCTTCACAACTCAGTATGTCACACGGACCGTCGATCCGCCCGGCGCACCAGCGCACGCGCTTGCAATCGATCCAATCGAAAGGCTTCCGACAGACTGCCGTCAGCCTGACAACTGGTCTCGTGCCCGCGGCGGGTTTTGCGAAGAAAGCCGTAGACAAACTCGGTCGGGCTTTGGGTGGTAGCTCTACGAGCCTCGACGCTTCCTCAATGACAACTAGCCATGCCCCTTCTGCATCGTCTTCGTCGTTCTTTGCCATGATGGGCCGTTCTGCTACTCCGGGACGTCATCCATATCCGCAATCCCCAAATAACTCCCACCACCTTGATCGCCAGCAACAAGCATACGGCCAACAGGCGCTTGGTCGTGCACCGCCTCGTATCTCGAAGAAAATGCCTAACAAGCACGCGCCGAACGCGTCGGGGTCTTGGAGCATTAGCTCGAACTCGAACTCGCTGTCGGATACTGATGGGCCCGCAAGTCAGGGCTTCAATCTCGGTCGATGCATGCGTGCCCCCCTTCATCCAGGGGCGCGGGGCCTCTTGTTTGGCCGTGACCTTTCGCAGTGCGTACGGGACACATCCATCGATGGCGACATTAGCAGTGATGGAGATATGCTCAAGCTAGAAGGCAGGCTCCTCCCTGCGCTTGTGACTCGATGCGCTCAGCACATAATTAAGTGGGGAGTTCAAGAAGAGGGCTTGTTTCGGTATGTACTACCTACTATCCACAATCCTCTTTTGTTGTCCCTTATTCCCTCCGTATTGTCCACGTATTCCCTGTTTCCTTTTCCCCTTTCCGTCCGCGCGCCTCTGTCGCTTTCTTCATGGGAATTTCAGCATATTGATTTGTTAATGGTTGCTGACGACTTGGCTTTCTCCCCCTTTGGGTGCCTACAGGATCTCCGGCCGATCGACGCATGTAGCGAGACTCCGTGCTGAATTCGACTCGGGTGCAGATTATGATATGCGTGAGTGTGGACCGGGAGAAATCGATCCTCATGCTGTGTCGTCAGTGTTCAAAGCATATTTGCGCGAATGTGAGCTCCCACCGAGTTAAATGACATAATATCAAAGTTCTGATCTTGTTTTCCCCTGTTAGTGCCTGAACCGCTTTTGACACGCAACCTCATGCCCTACTTTGAAGCGGCCCTATCTGCAGAGTATACCATGGCGATCGCTGCTGAGGCTCAGAACGCCCGCAACAATGGCGGCGTCGAGAAAGCTCGTGGCCCAGGGCTACCCTCGAGTCCAAAGAGCGGAATGCAGGTACACAAAGCTCCATCTCTCTCAACGTTCGCCATCCCCGCCCTTTTGCCCCGCGTGGCATCGGAGTCACTTTTGAGTACTCTTGCGTCGCTCATCGCGCGCCTGCCACGTGAAAACCGCGACTTACTGCTCACTGTAACGGAGCTGATTATGGCGACTGCGCATTGCGCGGCTGAAACAAAGATGCCGCTGAGCAATTTGCTGCTTGTGTTTTGTCCGAGTCTTGCAATGAGCCCGCCGTTATTGCGCATTTTGTGTGAGGGCGAGGGCATCTGGGACGGCTCACCTAGGATGATGCGCTCAGCTCTGATCACGGACGATGTGGTCCTTGATATAAGGTCGCCGAGCCCTGTTGTCACAAAGGTTGAAGGAGTTTCGTCGAATGAGGATACCAGAGAAAGAGATGTCGCTCCGTCGTCGCGGCCCTCGATGGGACAGGCTTCAGAAGTGAATAAGTCCTCTGAGGACGTAACGAAGCCTAAGGACTTGGCGGAGGATGCCACTCTCGCCGCATTGGCGAACTCAGCTTTAATTGTTGACAGTCCTTCCACGCCAAGTGACCCATCTGCTGGTGCAGATTCGAAGGCAAAATCTATTCTCAATATCTCAAATAACCCATACCCTCCTTTCGCTGCAACCAGCTCATCTGAATCGCTGAATACTCCTGCGTCCTCAGGCTCTGATAGCCCAGCCAGTAGGGCAAGCCTCAGGTCTGAGGCTATAGGGAACCCGGCGATTGCGTCCATACGGACCGATCTGTCCGCGCCTGTAACACGTCGAACCAACTCGTCCGTTGAGGTCGGTGTACCATTCCCAGTTGATGATGGCAATGCACCCGTTACATCCCTTGAGCGAGTTAAACCTGGTTCCACACACCTTCGACTCTCGGTGTACTCGTCTTCAAGCCCGAATTTACGGACACTCAGCCCTGGCCCTGCTTCCCCTGCGAGCCTAAATAGGCGCAAGAGCAAGGCGTCACTGCAGAGCCTCTTCCCGAAGCGCTCGCTCTCGTCGCTCCTGGGTTTATCACAACAACAGCAGGCGATGGCTGGGTCGACCGAGATGACTCTCGAGGAACTGGAGCCTACGCCTTTGTACAAAAAGCGCGCGGCTATGGTCTGTCCTGTGCTCAACTTGCCGATGGATACGTCACCTTTGCGCCTTGGACTCAATCTTGACAGTATGGTCTCATCTGACGATGCATGTACGGCGGATATGGTCACGACCGCTGGTCTAGAGCCGACGCTTCGTCCGCAGGCCGCAGTGATGAATCGTGTATCGTCTGACTCAAGTGGGTTCTCGTCTTCGGTGTTCTACACTCCACCGACTACTACGCGCTCGCTTGCACCGGTCGTATCGCTCGTATCAAGCGCATCGTCGGGCTCGTACAGCTTCCTTGATTTTAACATTAGCAAGAGTGGCGAAGAGGAAGACTGGGCAACAAGTGTGCTGCAGGCAGCTACGAGCGACTCAAAGGCCTAGTGCGGGCCGGAAATAAGGACTAGATTATTATTAGTTGATCTTTTTATTCATCATCTCGACTACCCACTTCCGCATTTGTTTTGGCACCCCGGATCAATTTGTTCATTTTCCATTTTAGCACCTGGTCGGCTCCGATTGCGTCGCCTGGCTTGCCACGGCGTAGCGGATGCTTGGTCACAGTTATACCTTGAAGCTTACTGTACAAACGCATGTAATAGGTTGGTTGGATGGAATCCACGACGCTCATTCTCTGTTTCTCGCTCTCTACTTTATACTGCATTTCGTTTTTGATTTCGCTTGAATATTATCGTAATCGCTGTCTCGCATTCTATCAGATTAGATAACCGAGCTTCGCGCATCTCTGTCCTGAAATGGAAGTGTCGATCTAGATAAGATGTCAGCATGGATGACGCAGAATTCTTGCGAAGGCACGCTACGTTTGCGCCCGCGTCGGGGTGCCTCCGTCTGAGACCCGCTGACAATTGCTATTAAACGGGCATCCGCCTAACGCCCAACTATATCCCCCTTTCTCCTTTACCTTCATGTCCGGCTTCGAGCACTCCCGCCCCCGCGACGCTGAAGCGGACGCCGGGGTCGGCGCAGATAGCGTAACTCGTACGCAGTCGCTTGCGAGCGCAAGCTCTGCAGTTTTACGCGACCGACACGCGAACCCACCTCCTCCCCCGCCTTTCACTGCGCGCTTCTGGGATTCCGACCCCGCTTTAGCAAAATCGCGAAAGACCTTCTTCCGCATCCTGCTCGCGGGAACTCTCCTCACGATATTCGTCATATTTGGCGTCCTCGGTATCTTCTGGGGCTCGCTGTGGAAGCTGGAAGACTATGTACATAATCTTGATGGATGGGTCGTTGTATGTACTCCTATTCTGTTTTTTTATAGATATCATCACGTCTGACAAGCTCGATAGGACTTTGACGGAGGTGTGGTGGGCCAAACCGTCATTGAGGCGTTCCAAAACAATACGGGCCAGCTGCAACAAATGACGTGGAGGGTCGTCGATGCGTCTCAGTTCGTCAATGGTGCAGAGGATGTCGCAAACGCAGTTGTCCAAGAAAAGACCTGGGCTGCAGTGACGAGTGCGTCCGCTGTTCTATTCCAAGATTTATTCTGAATCTATCATTGTCTCCAGTCAACTCCAGAGCATCAACCAATCTCAGTGCTGCCCTTACTAGCGCCGATGGGTCATATAATGGTTCCTTAGCCGTAACTGCATATGCGGCCGAAGCGCGGAATGAGAACGGCTAGTAAGTGTCAGGTACCGACTCGATTCCGCATAAAACGCTTACATATTCCCGGTTTAGTGCCGAGTTTTTATATCCAACTGTACGTTGACTACGCTTATAGGCTGAACGTTACTCAGATACTCACCTCCGTGTTTAGATGCTTGTCCCTTTAGAGGCGGCGGCAGCAGCATTTTCGACTTTGAATGCACAACGAATTGCATCGAACTCGTCTCTTCACCTACAGACGCTACTCGCGCAAGCGCCGAGCGTTGTAACACGTCCCGTTTACTATACAGTCAACAACATCAGACCATTTGACGCCCTCGTGTAAGCCGCCGCTCTTCACATCTCTATCAATAGAAAACAATGTGCTTAGTGCAGACTTAACTTTTTAGGGCCACTGCGGTCGACTTCGTCGGCTTGATCTATCTGCTAATCATATCTGTTAGTTCTTATGCTAAAATACGTTATCCGTGCCTGTGCTTATTAGCCGCTCAAACCTCAGTTCATTATTTGCGTAAGCACTCCCTGCTTCTTGACATCTAGGCTTCCATCCGACTCCACTCCCGGTGTAGATGATGAACTATCAAGCGCGTGTTATCGTGTCCGGTCTAAATCGCCATCTACGCTTACGCTCGCTGCTGCTGCTCCGTATGATTGCGCCTATCATCTTGTACTTTTTCATCTCGGTGCGTTAATCCTATTTCTCCTCCCTTTAAGTCCTATCTGAATGTGTGTTCCCCCACACTAGCTTTTCTTCTCACTGCTTAGTGAGGCATTCAAAGCACCATTTACACGCGTGTTTGGTAAATGGGGCTTTATTATCTATTGGATGATGAACTGGGCAGGGATGTGCGCCATGTAAGACCGGCTTTTGTTTATCCGAGCAGTTATTTTGCTAATGAGTTAAAAACGAAGGGGTCTGGCGATGGAGGCGGTAATTACTATCCTTACGCCCGCGTTTACTCCATTCTTCCTTGTGCTTTGGATTATTTGTATGGCCGTCCATTCTCCTATCTTAATCTTCTTGTTGACCTGCGGACAGCGAACGTATCCGTTGCCTCGTTCCCTATCGAACTACTCCCCGGAGTATTCAAGTACGGATATGCCACGCCCTTCTACAATGTCTCTCGGACCGTGCGGACAGTTTTGTTCAACACACGAAATCAAAGTGCGCTCTCATTTTTGGGAATTACCGCCCTGCATACTGACCGTCATTCCCCCTCTCATGACTTTAGTCGGACTTAACTTTGGCGTACAGTTCGCATGGATAGGAATTTCCTTGATTACAATACCTCTTTTCACGACCATCATCCGCCGACGAGAGGTGCGCGCTTGGCGACTGCAGCAACAGTTACAGGCAGGGATACATGAAAAGCCCTGAGTGCTGCGATTAGCTGCAGGGGCCTGACGGATGGATAAACTAAATTTCGACACTGATGTCTCTTACATATCATCTTTATTTTGGAAGCATATAATTTAATCTCACATTTTGTATACCAGCCGTATCTAGTAACATGCATATCGTTCTTTTCAACGATTACATGTAATCGTCCGCCCAACTATCCATGTACTAAACGAAATAAGATTTATGTGTCGCTGTGACGCATTAATGGTCTTGTATTACAAAAAGATAAAAGTCATAGTGAGACTTTCTGGCCAGCGTGGAGAAAATTGAAAGGAACTATTTACGTGGTGAAGGGAACTAACTACCCGATTAAGCGCAAGTGTGAATACACATGTTATAAGTCGCAGTACTAGTGTCACTTCCGTATGCTGTGGCTTCGAGCATAAGAGACTTTCCGTACAGTACATGCGAATTGGAAAGTCCCAGTTTTATTTACGCCACGCATCAAATTCTCTGGTTAAATGGCACTGCAAGCATAAGTGTGAGGAAACGGCGAAATATTAGGAAATAAAGGAACAGACCTTTGCATCACATAACGAGCTAATGAAAAGATTTCCTCGGGAGCCTAGAATCAAGATGTCGACTCCGACAGTGACGGGTGCTATGGCGCACAGACAGCGCCGTCTCCCACGGCTTTTGCCAGCAGCCCGGACTGTCGCCCCGCCATAAGCTTAGCGCTGGACGAGGCTGACTCCATCAGACTGCCACATTATGGAAGACGGACACTGTCCCCGGACACGAACAAGAGCCCAGTTCACACCTCCATGCTGTCGCGGACACACCTGGCGACAGCATGGAAGATGACGCCGGATCCAGACGTGAATGAGATGGTAAGTCTCACTTCCGCGGCCTTTGCCAGCAGACCGGACTGTCGGCCCTCCCGAGCAAGGGGCTGGGGAGGGAGACTCCATCGGAATGCCACATTATGGAAGTCACGCTGGTCTCGAGTTTATCATCGTCACGGCTGACTGGGACACAGACCATTGGGACCGATTTGTTTACGAGCCAAGGGTATCTGTTGCAGGGCGTTCGTGATGTTAGGTAAAGGCGTTATGACGGGCACACCAGACATACGGATAAAGGAGAGGCTCGTGATAGGTGGGACAAACAGGCACGCCGTGCCGGGTTGTGCCTGAAAGACAGGTAAGTTAGGCATTGTTGACGGGACCTGAAGGAGATAGACTTATGGGATTAGTGTGTCTAAATACCGCATCGATTAAGTTGCATAGTATGGTAATAACATCGAAGTAGCGTGGGCTTGACTGGATGGATGTCAGAAGGAGGGATGGTAGAGGTTGAATAGGAGTGTGACGGAAGTGTTGATTTAGACTAAGTGTATGCTTGTCGAGTGGGATGGTTGTAGTCGGGGAGTAAGAAGCCAAGGAGGGGAGGAAGGAGGTGCTCGCCTCTTTATCAAGTCTGGCTTACATTTGAAGCTCCGCTCGAATTCCGGATCCTCTTTTCCCTTTCTTGACGCGGCTGACAGTTGCGTCGCGAGAACTAAGACAGGATTGAAAAGAGAGGGAAGGCCGTGAATGATATCCCCTATGACTCGACTTGTGGGTGGGAGCATACAGAGGCTTAAGCTCGAATTAAAGGGAATGGCTGAACGCCTCAGCATCTACACTGTTAATGCTGGTCAGCCATGCATTTCACGTTAACCAAAGATATTAAAAGGTACCTCTTTCGTCGAAAAACTTCGAGTTCTCCATCCAAGATTTAACTACTTGAATCTACAAAACTGTACAAAAACTGTATGGGTTTCATTCAGGTCTGAGATCACATGTGATGCATCTCGCATTCCAACAAAAGGTAGCACTTAGAATCACTCAAGGAGCTAGACTACATGGTTAATGAGTACATGCAAGATGTATTATTGCTCGGACAGACCCTTAGTCTACCAGATTCAATCTCCCTAAGTCCCCCCAAGATTCATCGTGTCTCTAGTTTGTGACACAACTGTCAGCCGCGTCAAGAAAGGGAAAAGAGGATCCGGAATTCGAGCGGAGCTTCAAATGTAAGCCAGACTTGATAAAGAGGCGAGCACCTCCTTCCTCCCCTCCTTGGCTTCTTACTCCCCGACTACAACCATCCCACTCGACAAGCATACACTTAGTCTAAATCAACACTTCCGTCACACTCCTATTCAACCTCTACCATCCCTCCTTCTGACATCCATCCAGTCAAGCCCACGCTACTTCGATGTTATTACCATACTATGCAACTTAATCGATGCGGTATTTAGACACACTAATCCCATAAGTCTATCTCCTTCAGGTCCCGTCAACAATGCCTAACTTACCTGTCTTTCAGGCACAACCCGGCACGGCGTGCCTGTTTGTCCCACCTATCACGAGCCTCTCCTTTATCCGTATGTCTGGTGTGCCCGTCATAACGCCTTTACCTAACATCACGAACGCCCTGCAACAGATACCCTTGGCTCGTAAACAAATCGGTCCCAATGGTCTGTGTCCCAGTCAGCCGTGACGATGATAAACTCGAGACCAGCGTGACTTCCATAATGTGGCATTCCGATGGAGTCTCCCTCCCCAGCCCCTTGCTCGGGAGGGCCGACAGTCCGGTCTGCTGGCAAAGGCCGCGGAAGTGAGACTTACCATCTCATTCACGTCTGGATCCGGCGTCATCTTCCATGCTGTCGCCAGGTGTGTCCGCGACAGCATGGAGGTGTGAACTGGGCTCTTGTTCGTGTCCGGGGACAGTGTCCGTCTTCCATAATGTGGCAGTCTGATGGAGTCAGCCTCGTCCAGCGCTAAGCTTATGGCGGGGCGACAGTCCGGGCTGCTGGCAAAAGCCGTGGGAGACGGCGCTGTCTGTGCGCCATAGCACCCGTCACTGTCGGAGTCGACATCTTGATTCTAGGCTCCCGAGGAAATCTTTTCATTAGCTCGTTATGTGATGCAAAGGTCTGTTCCTTTATTTCCTAATATTTCGCCGTTTCCTCACACTTATGCTTGCAGTGCCATTTAACCAGAGAATTTGATGCGTGGCGTAAATAAAACCGGGACTTTCCAATTCGCATGCATAGAGTTTCTAATACTAAAAGACCCGACATGCGCATACATCCGGAAGTACTTATAATATAGTCGGGTAGTTAATTTCCTTTACTATATACTGTAAATAACTCCCTTTATATTTTCCTCGCGGTATCCCCGGAGTCTCTCTGGCCTTTATTCTTTGTAATGCGGTACCACTGTGTTTGCGACAGCTCATGAATCTTATTTCGTTTCGTATATGGATACAAGACTTTAGTACATCAATACGCCCATATGTGGTACGCGTCTTTCAAGTCGATGATTTTCCTAAACGGGCTCTGCGATCGGGATCGACTCCTCCTCGCTCGCTTCCGAGTTTGTTACATTTCTTCCTCAAATATCTTTCTTCGGTACTGCCCACAGAATAGTTCGTCAGTATTAAGGGTATTAAAGAAGACATGCATCTCTTGGCCGTGGCTTGTTCCCGAACGGATTTTTCCCGGTTTAAAAATCCCAAGGAGACGGTGGAGAGACTGGAGACCATCAACTGCGCTTTTACGAGTCGAATCGCGTAGATCTGTGATGATCTACGCGTTATGCCGATCCTTTTTCTCGCAAAACCAGAGACAAAATAACGTCCGAAAGCTCCGCTATTTTTATCCGCCACAGCTTTTTAAGAACGAATTTGCCGCATTTCCGAGGCTCGCGGCAGCATGTTCATTCACGCTTCGGAATTCCTAGAGTCTCTCGGACGCGGGTCGTGGTTAACAGCGCCCTAAGGCCGCAGCTATGCAAAATACTACTGTCGAACATGCGTTAGGCGCGTTGGAGACGTGGTAAGCTCCTTCTCCTGCGGAACCCTGGACAAGCGTACATGTCTGAGGGTTATGAATACTCACTTTCGTGAGTCTGTTTCCGCTTGCAGAATAATATTCGGCCTGGCAAGGGCGCTGCTTGTCCGATACGATGTTGGTTATCGACATGCTCAATCTACAAAAAATACACAACTATCCGGCCGGAATGACTTCCCTCATGCCGAACGAACCATGCTGTGGTCTTCTGCGGCCGCCCCATCCCACGTTATTCGGCAACGCATCTGTACTTAACCATTGCATCTGCTGCGGATGCTCGAAAACATCCCGTGCCGTCACGCCAAGCCATTCTCGTACAGTAATGGCATGATCAGAAGTCGCGTCTACTTCATTAAATACGCAGGAGGATTAGTACGTGCGACCGCTTTCCCTTCCGTCCTGCTTTCACCTCCCCCGCTCGCTCGCACGATCTGCTTGTCATGAAGGCCACCAGGCCCCGTCGACCCGCGCCTAGCACACGACGGCGCCTCGCCGCAGCGGGAATTGTGGGCTCGACGCGCGTACTGGCACAGTCGAACTGCGAGCACAACTCAAGGTACGCTGTTTCCTCCCGATTTATTGCCGACACCGTTTTCCCCGACTGACATCTACCACTTTCTTTGTGCATCAGCGACAGCAGTGACTCGGACTCGGACTCGGACACAGACTCGGATTCCGATGGGGACGACGGGAAAGGAAGCCAAAGCCAGAGCCGGAGCACTAGTACTCATACGCACAGCTCGTGTACTATTAACTCGAGCGCCACGGGACATCCAAGCGTAGCAGGAGGTTCGGGTTCGTCAGGAGGTTCGGGCTCATCAGTAAGTCCAGGTGCGACAGGAAGTTGGGGCGCGTCGAGTGGTCCCAGCGTGACAGACACTTCAGACGAGCACAACGGACACAATGCGGACTTAATCCATAGCAGCGGCAAGCTCCA
The DNA here is from genome assembly GCA_002794785.1 of Coniferiporia sulphurascens. NCBI lineage: Eukaryota > Fungi > Basidiomycota > Agaricomycetes > Hymenochaetales > Hymenochaetaceae > Coniferiporia > Coniferiporia sulphurascens. The sequence continues at coordinate 373,905 of NBBA01000003.1, forward strand.
TGGGGGTTCCATAGCAGGAGTTGTCATCGGTGTTCGTAAGTAATGCGTCGGCATCCTGCTCGGCTTTTTTTGCTACGAAGTGTGAGTGTGTACCGCTGCTGAACGATGGCTTTCTTTAGTTATTTTCACCGTTATTGGCCTGCATATTGTATGGTGCTTGCGTCGGCGGTACGCGAGGCGGAAAATTAGCACGGCCGGCGGCGCACTGTTCGCACGGGCGAGGGGTTTAGAAGACGGGGCGCCCCATCCACCCGCGAAGGAGGCCGGAACAATGCTCCTGGCAAATGAGTCCCCGGAACGCCGCCCGACACCAGACGGCGTAATGCTTTTGGCGAATGAGCCTACAGGACGTCGTTCGCCAATAGACCTTCAGAGAGCTTCTGATCATCTCCTATCTCTGGATCCGCCTCTGGTTTCGCCAGTGTATACATCGTCGGAGCAGCTCACTTTACAACGGGGCCATGCCGTTCTGTCCTACGTTCCACCTTCGGAGATGACTGCCGCTACGGCCGGGCACGGACGCCGTGCCGGTCTACACGAAGGCATGGTTGTACACCAGAAGGAGCTTGAGACGAACTACCGCAGGATAGAGAGTGGAGAGATGGAGGACCACTTGGGTGGTGGTATGCCATCGGAAGCTCGGGCGGGCGTGCACGAACCTCCACCAGGTTATGTAGAATGAGCCTTCCATTCTCCTTTTTTTGGTCCTTTCCCCTTTCGACGGACAGTTTCCAGCAGTATGCAGACACACGTGCTATTCAGTCTGGATAATTGGTACATTGGTTTCATCCACGAACTATTGGGACTTTAAGACACATTCCTTTTTGTGACGGGAGAAAGCACGTAGTGAGAAAGGATAGAGCAGGCATTAGGAGGCAAGAGCTTTGTTGATTTTCCAGACAAGATAACCGACCAGAGGATTAGCAGTTTTAACTTTAGAAGTACCACCAGAATAGTTGCAGAATTCGTCAGTTTTATCAGGTTTATAATCAGAATCACAGAACATTTGTGTTGAAGGTAGAGATGATAGAACCTCGATTTCTGCCTTGCGGCGAATGTGGAGCATCTGCATGAGCTCACGCCTAGGAGTAAATAAGTATAAGTGAGTAAGACCGGCGAGTCAAAGTTCGATTCTCTAGTGCATTACACAGCTTACTTCCATGGTGTCGGGAGCTTCAAGTTGGACCGAAGCATGGACACTGCCTTGCGTGATTCAGGCTATTTAGAAGGAGGATCAAACGGAAGTTAGTCTACCGGGCCCGCACCTTTCGTTGGTCATGGATCGTGGTCGGTAAAAGTGCATCCCTGGCCACTCCCAGGCTGAGAAACTTCAGCGCCTCTTCTGGGACGTAATTACGAAAGGGCATATACCTCAATGCCTCCGAAGCAGAGACACCGATCCATTCGATTCTTTCCGCCGCCAGGCTCTCGCTCTCGTGGCGCATACTGATACTCCCGTATTTGTAAACGGAAACGATATCAATGCCGTATGAATCGGCGTCCACGAGAATGAGTATACGCGTTCTGCAAAGGAAAAGCCAAGGCCATTAAAAGTGATTAACGGTTACAAGCATACTGGGAAAATATGGCATACGTCTCTGGCATATTATCCGAGAGTGATTTGACTAGTTGTCTGGTCGCTAAATCCGGATAGCCTTTGCCCTTTGTTTTCATTTTCAATAACGGCACAAGCGACGAAAATGGTTCCTGACAGTGATAAGGAGTCCAGGTCCAAGAATGGACGGATGGGATGTCAAGCCGGCAGAACGGAGAGTTTGAAAAACGGCCTAAAAAGAGACTGCTGAGATGCGAGCAAGCTATCAATGATGATAAAGCCAACATCTTTTTCAACGATCAAAATCCAGGCAATATCATCGTTGATCTCGAACTCCGCCACATCCTGCGCGGGTGGTATGAGGGATGACTGCGGTTCGGAGCAAGTCAGTTTCATGTCTGTCAGATACAATTGCACTCATTCGCTTTACTTCGGTGTCATGACCAACAAGCGTGATGCCATTATAAAGATGAATGGTAAGGGCCGAGCCACAATATAATCCTTTCGACGAGGCTCGCTAATTTGGTTAGGCTTCAGTTTAAAGGAATGGGAGTATGGACGCACGATATTGAGATCAGATCGGTTTAGCGAGAATGTCGCTGCTAAGTCATCTACGAGCTGCGTAAAAGGATTGAGTCACATAGTTCACCGACGCGAATTAAACACTTCACGGTATCGACCATCCCTTGCCCTTTGAAAAGAGACACGTCTCTGTAGAATAAGTCCCTGGACAATCTAATCGTTCAGTAGCTGCGGCTTCCTCCAGACTGGTCCTCGCCTTTTTGTTATCGGCGATTGACTGATGAGTGCGCCGTGGGCTTCGCTCACGACTCTGAGTAGTTGAGCTGCATACAGGGTCAGGGCATTTTCGGACTGCTTGAAGATGCTAACCGGGAGTTTTTGCACTGGGTCCTTTTGCTTTCCGTGGAAACTGAACCAGACGCGTTCTTGCGACACTAGTTCAAATGGAAAAAATAATGATTTGCACGGGGTAACATTTCGCAGAACCCACGCATCGTCTGCCGTTGGTTTGCCTCTGTTCGCGAGTTCCAGAGTGATTCTCCTTTTTTCGGTCGTCGATACAGTCTGCGACTCGGTTGGACTTTTAGGCTCTCGGCGAATTGAATTTGTTAGTTGTGAAAGAAAAGATAAAGCGAGGTTTTCTAGATGTGAAATGGCTTCATCCCTGTGCAAAACGTCAGGAATCACGGTAATGGCTGTTCAAGTGTGATGGTTGTGAACGCACGTTCTGGGATGATTGTCAGCTTCATCGTCGCTATATATGTCATTTTCGCAGTCCTTCGTGATGGCGTCCTCGCTGCCCTCGAACCCCGCACTACATAGGTCTGCGACTATAGTGTCGCTTGAGTTGTCATTTTCAAAGTCACCAGGTATAGTCATAGAAGGCATTTGATGAAGCTTATGTAGGAGCTGCGCATATATGAGTGATTATATGCCTAACCAGCTTGTTCGCGCGGAGAGTGCTGAGCTATCTCGTTATATGCGCGTCGACGCAAGGTGAGATGGTTAAGAAAAGGATTTGAAGTTGTGTTCAAGCGAGTCACCCCAATCGGTCACAGCCACGCGGGCAAGTCACAGCGAGTCACTCTATTGCGGGGTTAATAAATGCGCCTACAGCCGGCCTGCGTTCCTACCGCAGACTTCCCCATTACGCGGACCGAGTCGGTTTTTCGCAAGTATGGCGACAAGCTTGCGCAGCTTCCAAAACGAAATCGAGGAAATTCATTCCAAAGAGGTCGCCAAGCAGCGCGCACAGGGCCACGCAGAACTAGAGAAGGAGAACAAGAATCCGGACGTTAGCCTCATTAATTCAGCCAATATTAATGTTCAGGCTGGAAAACGACCGGCAGTGAATGATGAACACGATGATGAAGTGCAGCTGGAGGTAAGTCATGCAAATTGTCTAGTAATTGATACTCCCGCTGATTAGTGCCCCAGACATTGCTGCTATCGGGCACCGACGCCAACCATGAGCGTGCTCGGGACATTCTCGCTGGACTTTTAACAAGCCACAGAGGCGAATATATCTTGCGTTTCGGAGCTCTTCCGCCCCATTCATTACTATTCTCTGGAAACGCCTCGACAAGCGCAGATGGGTGGTTAGGGACGCCAAGGACTGAGAACGAACTGCAGCAGCTGTGTGGCGAGGTCTCGAGACTAGTGGAGGAAGTTGGGGGAAAGGCAATTATTTTTTCTTGGATTATCCGCCCTTTCTGACTCGTTCAGCACAGGTTTCCACGCTGTATCCGTACACTGGCGGACAATTACGGACCGCGTTATTATTAAGGTTACCGCCGCCCAGTGTTGCTCTGCTAGCAGAAGTGCGTTGTGCCGTCGTCGGGAATGTTGACAGCGGGAAGTCAACAACACTAGGAGTTCTAACCCGTGGTGAGTACTCTTAAGTGTAGTTCTTGATTAGACTCTCAGTCCTTAAAAAGGCGGTCTGGACGATGGGAGGGGACGGGCCCGGGTTGGATTATTTCGACATAAGCACGAAATAGAGACTGGAAGGACGTCCAGTGTCGGCATGGAGGTGAGCATAACTTCGCGCTTGTAGATAATGGAGAAATTAGCGGAAGCGGACACATGTACCATATCAGAAGGGTGCCGAGCAACTCACATTTATAATCTATCTCTATAGATATTAGGATTTGCGCCCTCTGGCGAACCTATTCTCCCCGAGACGTCAGGGTCCACGGATCACGAAGTAATTCGAAGGGAGAAGCTGGGTTGGGATGAAATCACAATCCAAGCAGCTAAGGTGGTATCCTTCATCGGTATGTTCCTTCTGTAGCTTTACTATTTACTGTCAATGAACTGTCAGCACAGATCTAGCGGGACACGAGAAGTACTTGAAGACCACCCTTTATGGACTCACATCCGGTTCACCTTCCTGCGTGATGCTCATGGTCGGTGCCAACGCTGGCCTCATTGGCATGTCCAAGGAACATTTGGCAATATCCCTAGCATTGAACGTACCGGTTGTGGTCTGCATTACCAAGGTAAAATTCTGTGTTCCCTAAGTTACAGCTCGCTAATCACCACGGATAGATTGACATGACTCCTCCAAAAGTCCTCGCCCAGACAATTGAGCAAGCGGTGAAGATTCTTAAGAGCCCGGGATGCCGAAAGACACCCGTTTTTGTGAAATCTATCGAATCCGCTGTTGAAGTTTCGCAGGTCTTTGCCACCGAACGGTATAATTACTTGTTAAATACACAATTTTATTATTAAACTTTTTTTTAAAGGTTATGCCCCATTTTCCAAGTTTCCAATGTCTCTGGGGAAGGACTCGATCTTGTCCGCACATTCTTGAACTTATTGCCGTCTAGCGAAGGTGATAGCAATAAGTTCGCTTCTGATCAGCCACTGGAGGTAAGCTTTGGGGGAAGTACTAGTTTATCGTTGTTGACTCTTTTGAAGTATTCTATCACCGAAGTCTGGTCCGTTCCGTACGTAGGGACAGTTGTCAACGGCATCCTGAACGCAGGTCATGTGAAAGTCGGCGATGCTATTTATCTTGGCCCGGACTCGATTGGTGGCTGGCACCCGACGGTTATCAAGAGCATCCAAAGAAAGCGGTACGCGTTCCCGGAAGAACCAATTTCCATAGCTTATGAGGTACTCCAGGGCACCTGTTACAACTGCCGATGCGGGTCAGTGTGTATCTTTTGCTTTGAAGCGGACACGCCGTGCAGCTGTACGGAAGGGTATGGTTATTGTTGCTAGAACTGAGACTCCGCCTCGAGGTAATTCTTTCCATCAACTTCGAGGTTAATAACTGAAGAAAGTGGTTTTAGCTATTCGTCGATTTATGGGCCAGGTATTAATTCTATAGTAAGTTGAACTCCGAGTTTCTCTGTTTGTATTGACTAAGCGCCTTCAAGCCACAATACTACATTACAGAAAGGCTACCAGGTCCGTCCCCTTTCTCTTTTGAAGAACGTCTTATCTAATTCGCCGTGATTGCGAAGGCTATGTTACATTGCGGTGTAAATAATTTTACGGGACGAAGCCTTCTAATTACTAACCTTTTTGGCAGGCTGTTCGCCAGACTGTGAAGATAGTCGGTATGGACAACCCCCAGGGTGTACTGCGGACGGGGGATCGTGCTTCAGTCGAATTCGAGTTTATTTCCCAGCCCGAGTTTATCAAAGAAGGCATGAAGCTTCTTTTCCGCGAAGGAAAGACAAAGGTAAATGAACTTGGTTTAGCCGTCCGATTCTGGCCTTCTGACAAACTTCTATCGTACGAAGGGTCTGGGTGTCATTACCAAGCTGTTATAGTATCGCGACTTTCCTAACTTTTAGATACTGCGCTTCCTATTTTATCAAACGTTACACATGTAGGTATTAGTAATGTTGTATGCTTAAATTGTAATTTGCGTGTACATGTTCGGCGTCCAGTCGGGGAAATGCCGCAAGACCGAATCGATTGCTACCAGTCGAAGTCCGAATTTGGTGGAGGGATGGAGCATGAAATTGTGTTCACAGATGGAAGAGAATTCTAGGGTGAGTCTGTCTTGGGAGCGGGTTCAGAATACAGACAGTATCGGCTTACTTAATCACGCTGCCGTTTGTGGGGCCGGGAAGTTGCGGAACAAGCGTGACAGCATTCCGAATGAATAAATATCCGATCGGCCTATGACGAAAGTCACACTGATCTCATGACTATTCACCATGTCCGGTCGAGCTGAATACGAGCTCGTCCCTTCCACAGAAGACCTCAACGCACCTGCGCGGGCTAGAAAAGACCCAAAGCCACCGCAGCGCTCTAGGCGCTCCAAACTTATCATCCTAGCCTTGGTCGTGGTCCTCCTCCTTACTGCACTCTACAGATTCTGGTTTAGAGATCCAGACTCAGACTCAGATTCGAGCGATCATCTTCCCCAACAGGACGACGTAGAGAAAGGTGCCGGGAGCACGGTCGTATCAACACCGCTAGCACAACCCACTCAGGCTCCCACGAAAGGAGAAGACGGCGAGATGCCCTCGGGGAAGTATAGCGTTGGATAGTGAGTATCCTCAGTGCTGGATGTTACGTTAAATTAATATGATTTTCTCCTTCAGCTTTGTGAACTGGTAAGTGGCATCGGACCTCTGTGTGATTTTGGTTTTTCAGTAAATTATAGGGGTATATACGGACGAAAGTTCCCTCCTCAAAAGATTCCCGCCAATGATTTAACGTATGTCCAGTCTCCTGGTTTGGTATGGGGCACAAGCTAACGTTACAATGTAGACACATTCTTTATGCATTTGCCGACGTACGAGCGGATTCCGGCGTCGTACATCTGACCGACGTCTGGTCAGACAAAGACATTCATTACCTAGGCGATTCATGGGACGAGACTGGAAAGAACCTCTATGGAAACTTCAAGGCGCTTTACAAATTGAAGCAACAGAACAGGCATCTCAAAACACTACTATCCATAGGCGGGTGGACGTACTCTCCTCATTTCCATCCAATCGTCGTTTCGGCACCAAGTCGCAAGAACTTCGTCCTTACAGCCATTCAGCTTATGGAGGATCTTGGGCTGGACGGGCTGGACATTGACTACGAGTACCCAAGCAATGCATACCAGGCGCGGGGATACCTCACACTTCTTCAAGAGTTGAGGGAAGGTCTGGACTTGCATGCTCAAACTAAGGGGGTAGACTACAAGTTCCTATTAACAGTTAGTGACGTGGAGTTTTCCGACTATTTGTGCAGCTTGCGCTAATACCAGGTTATATTTCGTTAGATTGCGGCTCCTTGCGGACCTGATAACTACAAGAAGCTCCATGTAGGCGATATGGATCAATACCTTGATTTTTGGAATTTGATGGCCTATGATTACTGCACGTCGGCTTCGCTAAATGTACCTTCACAATCTGACTTGTATATTTTGTTCTGTAGCCGGATCTTGGGATAGTATTGCGAATCATCAAGCTAACGTGTACGGTGGGCCAATCAGCACAAACGAGACGGTCCAGTGGTATATATCACAAGGAGTGCCTCGCCACAAGCTCATTATAGGAATCCCACTGTACGGACGCAGCTTCATGAACACCGATGGACCGGGGACGCCGTTTTCGGGCATCGGCCCAGGGTCCTGGGAGGCTGGCGTGTACGACTATCGTGCGCTACCATTGCCAGGCTCATTTGGGATGCGCGATGACAAGGCGCTCGCGAGCTGGTCGTATGACTATCAGAAACATGAGATGGTCAGTTATGACTCTGAGGAGGTAGGGAAGTGGAAGGGCGAGTGGATTAAGGAGGAGGGTCTCGGCGGAAGCATGTTCTGGGAGCTGAGTGGCGACAAAGGAAGTGACAGAGATGGGATGGAGGGTGGGGAGGGGAGGGAGCCGCAACCCGGGAAAAGTCTGGTGAAGATTGTGAAGGAAGCAATGGGTGAACTGGACCAGAAACCGAACTGGTTGCGCTATGAATCCAGCCAATTCGAAAACATGAGGAATGGGATGCCTTAAGGGTTCCGTGCGTAGTTTAAAATAATAATACTAATTCTAATGGCAAAGTCATGTTCTGCGGATGCGGTAAATGTGATCAGAGCCTCTTACAGCTTGGAGGTTTGTGTACACAGCCCTCCCAACGACTTTCCTATGTTATGCTAGTACTAGGAGCTAATATAAGACAAAATCCGTGCCAGGAACGCGGGTCCCGCTCAGCGGCCATCAGCTTGAAGGTTGTGCCTCCGTGTTTTTATCCTAAGGAGGCGTTTGGTGCCGTAAGCCGGTTACTCTGACGGTCTTTAGTGGGAGTCTCTTCTTGCAGTCTCTATAATAATGGGAAGTTTTGAGCACGAATGCTTAGAGCTACAAGTTTACTGTTAGATAGCATCGTGATTTTGTTGGTGATTTCCGTATTCTATCTGCCTTCATTATTTATGCCTTGGCGGCCTGTTTTGCAAAAGCATTAATGGGGTAGTGGTAACCTGGGTCGTTGCCATCGACCCGCTGGGGGTTCGATTCCCCCTTAATGCACTCGCTTTTTCATGTGTTAATTGTCAACGTTTTTATTTCCCTTTTGGGAATTAATGTCCTGTTTCTCGGTGATCACGTAACGGCGTGAAGTTTTGGGCGACGCCTGAAGTAGCACTGGCCTGTGTAGTTTGTACTTGTACCGGGTTTTGTGCTTCCTCTCTGTCCTTCAGACGCTGCGAGCTCACCTTCGGGCTGGGAATTGCGTAAATTAGTTGCCACTTAGCTGCAGACAATATCTCGCCTCAGGAAACCATCTCTAGTAGACTGGCAGTAGAAGATATTTGTACACTCGGTGGCTTGTACGCTCATCAGGCTGTAGCGATGACTATCCCCACCAACTCGCCCTTTGCCCCATTGATGGTTGCACTTAAAAATGCCCCGACAGCACCAGGTAGCGTGTACACTTTCCTTCAGAGAACTTTGCATAACGTATAACTCCAAAGATGCGAAGGCTGCCGCCGATTCATTGGCTCGGGCTGTACAGAAGGAAGGGTTACAGCATCTTATGTCCGTGCGCCCACCGTCCGAAACTCATTGAGCTAATATATCTCCACAGTAATGCCAACATCATTGTCACTCTCCATACCTTTGCGACCAACAAGAAATCTGGCTATGAGAGAGAATCGGCCGCTATAGGTTTCCAGTATCTTGCTTCGGTTCTCGGCACCCCTGTTGCTCCCATCTTGCTCCCGTCTTTGCCAACAATCATGGATTTGTACATGGATAAAGGGGATGTCGTGCGAATAGCAGCAGTCGCAGCCACCAAGACTATCCTGAAACTTTTTCCCCCCGAGTCTACACGCACCGTCTTCCTGCACCTAGAGGATATTCTTGAGAAGGGGAAATGGCGCACGAAAGTGGGCGCACTTGATTCAATCAGGGGCTTTGTCGATCGCGCGAAGGACGAAATTGCCGCTCAGCTCGGGGATATTCTACCGAAAGTTGAGAAGGCTATGCACGACACGAAACCCGAGGTACGTCAATCAACTTCTTGTTAATGTATACATATCGTTAATGCAGGGTGGAGATTAGGTTTCGACGGCGGCGAAGAAGTGCGCAACAGCCCTGTGCACAACTGTGGCCAATCCTGATCTTACGCCGCATATACCTGTTCTGGTGGAATGCATGTCGAACCCTTCGTCCGTCCAGGCGTGTATGAAAGCCTTATCGACCACTACGTTCGTCGCGGAAGTCACAGCTCCTGCCCTTGCACTCGTCGTTCCTCTCCTGTCCCGTGCTCTCAGCGATCGTAGCATGGAAGTGCAGCGCCGAACAGTCGTTGTCGTCGATAATCTAGTAAAGCTTGTCCGCGACCAGAATGTGGCTGCGGTCTATTTGAGTGGCCTCGTCGAAGGTGTTGAGAAAATTATGAAGGGGGCGTCTTTCCCCGAGGTAAGCCGGGTTTTTCCCCTACTGGTTTCACTCAATTGAACCTATGTTTCTCTAGGTCCGCGCGTTTGCCGAGTCCGCGTATAACACCTTATTGAAAGCAGGGGCCTCTAAATTGGGCCCCCCTCCATCTACCAGAAACCTAGTGGGGGAAATAAGCTCAGCAAAGGCCGACATAATCAGCTTACTGCCATCAGAAGTGAAAGGTGGTATCAAGGCCATTAGCTCCGCTTTAAACACTTCGTTAGAGTTTCAGGCGGGAATGGTTGCTGATCTTGTCAGCTCCCGCAGATTCTCGGACAAGGATGCATGGAGTCGCGCAATTGGCTCTCTCATCTCGCCTTGGCTTCCGGACAATACCGAAGGAGCTTCAAGGTTTTCGGAGTCCGTGCGACAACATTATGAAACTATTGACCGCGCGAAGTACGCACCAGAGCAGACCGATAACGAGGAAGAGGGCGAAATCTTATGCGACACGCTGTTCTCACTGGCGTATGGGACGCTCTTGCTGCTCTCGCACACATCGCTACGTCTTATTCGTGGTCGTCGATACGGCATTCTCGGGACAAATGGCTCTGGAAAATCGACGTTAATGCGGCAATTGCGTGATGGGAAAGTTGAGAACTTCCCCCCGCAAAGCGAGCTGCATTGCATTATGGTTGAGCACGCGCTCCAGGGGGAGGACACCTCTGTATCGATTATTGACTTTATTGTTCAAGGCTAGCTCGCTCTTCTTGACAACTTATTTTTTATCTAACGAATTTCACCTGCTGTGTATCACAGACAAAGCACTTTCCGGCGTTCCTCGCGAGAAAATCATCCAGCAACTTACGGAGGTCGGGTTTGATGAGAATCTGCAAAAACAGCTCGTCGGAAGCTTATCAGGAGGCTGGAAAATGAGACTGGAACTCGCTCGGGCGATGTTGTACGATGCCGACCTTCTGCTCTTAGATGAGCCTACCAATCACGTACGTCATTTTGAAACTAAATCTTTCCTTTCCATACGATGCTAAGATCTGTGCGGCGGACCACAGATGGATGTCAAATCTGTAAAATGGCTAGAAGACTATCTTATTTCCCGCAAAAATGTTACTTGTCTGATTATTAGTCATGACTCTGGGTCAGTCCTCAAAATTCTCTTTGTCGGCGGAGAGCTAATGCTTGATTAAATATCTAGTTTCCTTGATAATGTTACAACAGATATAATACACTACGAATCCAAAAAGGCGTGTCTTGACCTTTGAAGTTTTTCAAGCGGCTTACATTTCCTTTATAGCTTGTATATTATCGCGGGAATCTGTCTAACTTTGTATCAAATCATCCAGAGGCCGAATCATATTATACCTTGGCCGCCACCTCTGTCAAGTTCTCCTTCCCATCTCCCGGCTCGTTGATGGGTGTTCGCAGCAATACGCGCGCGATCCTCAAAATGACAAATTGTACTTATACATACCCTGGCCGCGATACACCCAGCTTGCATAATGTGAGCTGCGCGCTCTCTCTCTCAAGGTAAGACGCGCAACATTGTTGCACAAGCTATGGTATTGAATAAAAGTACAGTCGAGTGGGCATAATTGGGCCCAATGGTGCAGGGAAGTCGACTTTAATCAAACTACTGACGGTAAGAACCTTTTCTAGTAACACCCAACGCCTAATTAACATTTTCCTCACACCACAAGGGTGAGACAGTGCCTCAAGAAGGTACCGTCTACAAGCACCCGTCGCTTCGGATAGGCTATGTTTCACAATATGCAACTCATCATATCGGTGAGCAAGAGCGTCGGTGAACGTGTACGTGGCACTAATGCGGCCTTGAAGAGCAACACCTGGAGAAGACACCTATCCAGTACATCCAATGGCGATACCAGGATGGACATGATCGTGAGTAAATACACAGTGTAAAGGAAGCGATATAAATCTCTACACCCAGGCGAGCTCGTTGAAAAGGCAACTCGAGTGCTTACCGCTGAGGAGAAAGCACAGCTAGAGGTACCCTTTGTGGGGAAAAATGGGACGACGCGCAAGCTGGAGGTAAATCGTATTTCTTCTTATACTGGGGCGGTAATTGAAGCGTCATCAAGTACATCCTAGGCAGGCAAAAACTCAAGAAGTCCTTCCAATACGAAATAAAGTGGCGAGGACTTGATTATAAATTCAACACATGGATACCTCGTGACGAGCTGCTCGCGAAGGGCTTCTCAAAGGTGGTTCAACAATTCGATGATCTTGAATCTTCGAGAGAGGGTGCTGGGCAGCGTGACACCGCTGCACATCTTGTTCGTAAACATCTCGAAGACATTGGTCTCGATGGCGACATTGCACAGTATAACGAAATAAGCGGTTTATCCGGAGGTGAACACAGGATTACCGCGTCTCTTGTCCACTCTGGCTAAGTGTATTTTTTCCTACAGGCCAAAAAATTAAGCTTGTTATAGCTGCTTGCCTGTGGAATAACCCCCAGGTAGGCTGAAAGGAAATATTATGAAAGGGCGGAAATGAATGTTTTCTTTTTCAGATTTGTGTCCTTGATGAGCCCAGCAATTTCTTGGATCGTGAGGCTCTCGGTGGATTAGCAGTAGCCATCCGTGATTGGGCAGGTGCAGTGGTAAGTTCCTGCGCGACTCGTTGCTTAACAAGCCATTTTGACTATTTGAAATAACTTGACACAGGTTATCATTTCGCACAATACAGAGTTCATCACAGCATTGTGTAAGTCCTCTTTTTCTTCCTTAAAAAAATGCCAACATGTCCAATGAACGCTCTCAGGTCCTGAGATATGGAACGTGGATGCCGGCCGGATGACTCACAAGGGCAAGACCGCCGTTGTCGAAGAAGCTTTCGCCGACGGAAAGACGCCCAAGGGTAGTGGTGCCAACACGCCAGCCAGATCGCGCACGCAGACGCCTGCAGCTTCCGTGAGAGCCTCACCCGCTGTCAGCGGCACGGAAGGCAATGAGCTATCCGCGCCCATTTTGAAGAAGAAAAAGAAGATGACACGGAACCAGATGAAAGCGCAGGAAGAGCGACGTCGCATACGGAAGCTGAACTGGCTAGCTTATGGGGGACCGAAGCCAGAAGATACCGACAGTGATTGATAGGCGCATAGAGTCGTTCTTTGTACTGTGGCAGCAGCGTGTAGATTGGGCCCTTTAGAGCGCGCGCTGTGTGCCAGGCTGATTGATTAGAGGCATAGATTTCCTTCTGGCTCGTCGTGAGATTCAAATATGTAGATGCAGCTGAAATAATATGTATGAGGCTCATGGCTGGCGCGTGCGTCCGAAGGCGCAAATCCTTCTATTTGTGGCTAGTCTGGTTATCGTGTTTCCCTTTTAGGGCACCAAAGACTCGTGGCAGCGGCGTGGCTCATGCAACGCATCTCGATACAACGACCCGGGCTATGGACTGCGCCTGTAGCTCTTTTGATACAAAGCTTCATTGGGACCTGGGCATCAATGTCCCTCACTTCCTCCGGGTGCTTTTCTCCTCACGACAGATTGCGGAAACACGACTGCAGCCAATGCCGTAGCTGGTTGCTGTTTGGCTCGGGCGTAAACCGGCCACCCTGTTTTCTACCAACGCGTTGTCCAGACTTAGAGTCGGGTGCCACCGTTTGAGCTGGTACATGCCGTCTCCGACTCGTCACGGCAGCGGGATCACTGCGGTGTTCCTTGTGAGTCTGCGGTGAAGAAAGTCCGGTCTACAACGTGTATCGCAGTGACAAGCTCATTATGCCCGTGATGCATGCCCAGTCATGCCGCGACACGCAAGCATCAACTGAAATTTCTAGTCCGGAGCTATGGACGGCCGAGATTGCAATGCGGATGGTGAAGGCAGAGCAACATGAATCACCCCCTTGCTTCGGCAGAAAAAGTACAGCTTTTTTTCTCCTTGCGTTCTTACGGCCCTCTTTCTCCGAAGCTTCCGAAACTATGCTCCGGAGTAAAAGGCTAGGCAGCTGAACTCGATTAAACGCCACATATACATGACGTTCTACGAACGCGAGCATACCCAATTTTAACGCCACCGACAAATCGGGCCGATCGATCTGATGGATATGCCGACAAGCGCTCACTAGAACTGCTTCTGCCAGACCTTGCAAGTTCATTCACACTTTCGAGAGTTCTATGTTCCACTGATGCCACCCTCCTTTGCCTTCATGGATATATAGGCGGACAAGAACCAAGTAAGGACTACTCTGTTCGTCATTCCATAAGCACTATCGATTGTCCGAACCCTCGTGTTCGTCTATCGATATAGCCGATGCAGGCAGGACTCGCAGATATGTAAGTGGTAGTATGTTCACGGTGCTTTGCGAGTATCACGAGGGCCGTTCAAGCCGCACAGGTGGCGAGCGTAAGTTTTACGTACTACATCGGGGCCGTCCCTGTTGTCATTCGATCTGTGACCCCAGGATCTTCCGCCAAATGCTTCCCATGTATAATTTTAAACCTGAAAAGACGAGAAGTAAGAACATCCTTGGACCGTGATATTGCGTGTAACCAATGCACGACTTGAAGGAGCGAACGCACCATGCAAGGTCTCCTGACAACGATCTTAAGCTTCGTAAGCTTATTTTTAGTGACTGCATAATGTGTCCGACCAGGTCGACAGCTTGGAGACGTTCTTGGACGACCTTTTTCTTAGACGTAGAAGAAAGAATTCGAGCCCTGTAAATCACACGTTTCAGCTTGACTTAATAACTCTTTAATTACAATAGCTAACCCAGACAGGAGAACAGAGTGCAAGGTTACATCAAATAATTATTAATTAGTTATAAAACGTTAGTATAGGTTAGAAAGGGCATGATATGCAATAAAAACAGGTATCGATGATAACCAGCATCAAGTCCGCGACTTAAAAATCCACTTTGAAGTGTAGTACTAGGAATTATGGTAAGTATGCGCTGAAATCCAATGGATGTAATAAGTACGTGATGAAGATGTAGATAATGATGTAGATAAGAAATGCATAAAAAAGGAATGCCTGAGATTAACGGACGTAAAAGAACTTGAGGTCATGGAGCATGGGGCTGTGGTTTTGAAAGTCATTAAAACGGGCGTCTTGTTCGTCCGGCACCCTCAGGACTCCGACCGCGATGGAGTGACTCAGGTGGGGGCTGAAGGTGGGGAGACATCTCGCGGTGCACTCGGTGAGAACTTTGTCCCGGTGAGTGAGTGGTGTATGACCCCCCATGGTTTGCCGGACTAACGGCAATTTCTGCGCTGGTATGTCGTGCACCCGGTCCTGGCGTTGGCGCGTGTCCCGCAGATGACGAATGGGCTGGGGGGCCCGAGTATGGGTGGTGCACTATGGGCTGAGGGGCGTTCACGGACGAACGGCTCTGACGAGTGGATTGACGCTTGTTCTGGAACCTGTACAAACCAAGCCTTAAGGAATAGAAGAGCCTTGTATTCAGTACCGGACTCACCAAATCTGCACGCTTCTGGCGGACATTTCAAGCTTCTTTGCGAGCTCCATTCTCTCTTCCGTCGTTGGGAATGCGGTTCGTGCATACACCTCATTCAGCGTTTTAAGCTGGGCAGCGTCGGCGCGCTTACGCTTTTTCTTCACCGCCGGGAAGTCGACGGGCGAAGGCTCCTGCGGAGAGTGGTTCATCGCTTCTCGCGAGTTCCGTGCGTACGGAGAGACTAGGTGTGTTTCTGTGCGCTGGGCACTCCATTCATTAGGCGAACCGCGGTGTGGGTTCTGGTGTGCTTCCGGTGGAAAATGCATAGGATGTGGCGGGTGAGGATGGTGGCGAGTGTCGATAGTTGAGGGGTGGAATGAAGGGTATGAGCTCGGATGAGTTGTTGAGTGATAAGGGGCGTCATAATTCATAGGATATGAAGAGGACGGGACATGAAAGTTTCCTGCCTCTGGCACGGCCGCGCTAAGGGAGAAATTTGCAGGGTATGAACCACTTATATGATCACCCGCCCAAGGATCCTCTCGTATAGGCGGAGAGATGTTAATAGGGGGAGCACGACGCATAGTTTCCTGGCTAGTAGGTATTCCCGGGGACTGACGGGGCGGATATGGTGAATGGGAATTCTGTTGGTAGCGCGGATCGAGGTCAAAAGACGTGTAGGGCGAGTATGAGGGATGGCCAGCCATCGTCGTATCTGGGTACGGGCGACGAGCGGTGAGAATGTTGAGAAACCTGGAAGAGAGAGAACAACGTACGAGCGCTATTCGACCAATAATTAGAGCCCGGAAATGAAGGTGAGAAAATGTCGTTTCGACTTGGTGACATTCTTGAGGGCACGGATTCGTGCTGAGGATCTTTTTTTTACAAGTCATTCATTTAAATGAGTGAAAATGAACGCTGGATTTAGCGAGTATGAAATAACCGACCTGAATATGGACTCGCGAAAGCTGTAGAAAGCGGAGGCAGAACGGTGCGCCCACTCTGTCCGGTGTTGAATGTTCCGCCGTGGACGTTCAAGTCTGGCGGACTCCTGCGATAGCGATTAGAGACTGGATATGCAGAGTCGCGAATGTTAGACATGAGCTCAAAACAAGTTGAGTCCAGAGGAGAAGAAGGACGAGCTATTTAATGCACCTGAAATATCAGTATAAATGACTTACAATTGACGAGTGGTAGACCTAAGCGTCGATCAGCACTACTAGGTGGAGCGGGTGAGGTACAGGGTAAAGAGAAATGAAGTGTTTAGAGCGAGAGAGCAACGAGGATTTAAACGGCCAAAGGCAAGGCACAAGCGGAACGCGGGACTTGCACAGCAGTTGAACAGTATATTAATGTGACGGGCTGGCCAGCAGACGCCTTCCGGGTTAGTATGTAAAGTATCTGTTGTAGTAGTCGCACCTTTCCCTAATTGAGAAGAAGAACCAGGGTATACCAGATTTAAGAAAATCTTGCCGAAAGCTGCAAGTGGGGGTCGGCTGCATCGGCCTCGCGTCCTGGGGCTGTAGGAGAGCAAGTGGAGGCCTCGTGGTGAAAGGCTGGAGAGTCGACCCCCCCGCACAGCCGTCACTGCTGCCACGCCGGCAGAGGGAGGCATTGAAGCAGGAGGGGCCGGCACGAGTTTGTGTCTGTCCGCTCATAGCATTCAACAACAAAAATATGACGTGTTCGCATCTCGAGATCTGTCTGCTCAGGACAACGGTCTGCTTGGAGGGGAACACTCCGGCTCGCGACACACATAGTACTACAACTCGAGCTGAACCTACTAGACGCGCTCCGACGGATATGGCAACCACATGCAGGTTGCTCACGAGGGTGTTGCCGGCTAACTTTTCCGTCGAATTGCAGCGGAAGCTTTTCCCCCCCCTAGGGGGTCGTCCGTTGCCAGGCCAACTAGTATGTATGCGGCATGCCTGACATATTTACGCAATTTTCGAGACGGCGGACATTGCAGAGGCTATACGTTAAAAAGCCAGCCAAACAGGCCGGACGAAGGATCTGTTAATCTAGGCGCAACTCCTGATAATGCCCCGAGTCGCCAGACATGAAATTTAGTAAAGAGAACTTGTATTCCACCGTGGAGATCCTCTTGTCACCGCTTCGTCAGCAGCGAGCCTTCTTGCGGGGCTCACAATTCCTGGGCCTTTTGCGGCGGTGCCGGACGCGCAGGGATTTCTCACCCGAGTTCCATTCCTCTCGTGAACAAGAAGAACAAGAGCGTAAGCGTCGATCTGGATAATTGTCACGTTTTTTCTGCTTTGACCCATTTAGGCGGTGCGTGACGTACACTATTATTAGGGGCTCTGCGTGACATCAGCGTACTGCAGCTACAGAGGCAGCGACCAACGGCTGCTAATACCTTGTTATCGCATTTATATGCATAATGGAACGGCAGTATCGTCGCCCCCTCCCTGCCCCTCCGAATATCACCGCAAACAGGCCCGTCAACGCATTCAAATCCTCCGCAGATATCTATGCGGCCTCTGGTATACCATACTTAGGCTCCTCCGCGCCATACTACCCGCAGTATACTACTTCGCGTTCTCCGCCTGTACATGAAGAGGGGGGCCCCTCATTACCGTCCTCATCATTGCCTGGCGGTACACTCCTGCACAAGGGGTTTTATGACTTGTTGGCTCTGATCCCATCGACGACCACGGCCTCTCGCCTGCTGTGGGGCCCACCAAAGGATGAGCTTGCAGCTGGTCCGCGGTACGAGAACATACCGCCTCATTCGCCCCCTCAACCTGCGCAGTCTGCCTCGCCGCAAGTGTCACCCAGAAAGGGGCGAAGGCTGAGCAAAGACATGGTTTCCAAGCCAATGAATTTCGTGTGAGTACCCGCTTTCTACTCTGATGCACGCCTTTCCCAGCCATTTTTTATACTTGTTTCGTCGTAATGTATTGCAACAAACAGACATTTGGTCCATGCATCCGACGCCGACCAGGCAGAGGCGCTATTGACTAGGTGGGGTCCTGATGGGATGGGGAAAATAGGAGGTCCTGTCATTCTCATTGATGCGCGCCGGAAGCCGCATTTAATCATTGCCACACTTGTCTGCAGATCCTCGCTGGGCGGGACCAATCAAACTTCGTGTTCGTCAGCATGTGCAGGCGAAGGCGGTCAATGAGGTCGTGAACGCCCTTAATCCCTCTCTAGGTAATGATGCGAACATTTTCAAGCCTCCCCTAAGGGTCGTGAATGGGATGAGTACGCCCACGGCGTCAACAATTACCACCGCCGCAACGGCAGGAACCCCAGTTGATGCCCGCCCTCCACCTGTTGAAGGCCTCCCAAGAAACTCTACTATGCGTGCCATGGGAGGCCTCTTGACACACCCCGAGCATGAGGACGAGAACGATCCTACCTTGTGCGACAGGGATCTACCGGAAATGGTCCAGCAACGAACACCGCGCCCTATTAATCCCTCTTTGCAAACGCTTGAGAGAGCTGTTGCGGCAAAGATCTATTTCGAAAATTTGTATTTCCCCCTTCTTCGCCATCCACCTTCGCGAGAACAACGTCGTCTTGCAATGGAGCGCGAAATGGAAGACATTGGCTTGAGCGAAAGTCGGAAGAAGGAACTTCGGCAAAGATGGAGACGAAATGAAACGGAATATCTCAGGGAGCGAAGACAAAAAGTTGATGTTTCAGCTTTTGTGAAGCTCAAGACAATTGGACATGGTTTGTGTAGTCCCATTAGCTGAACTAAAGGTGTTATGGCGACGATAGCTGCTGTCTAATTCTTGCTTCCATTCAGGCGCCTTCGGAGTTGTTTCCCTCGTTAAGGAAAAGGCTACAGGTCAACTTTTTGCCATGAAGCAGGTTGGTGCTTACACCTTCTGTGCCTGCGAACTTTGTGTGAGCCGAAAAGTAACAAATGAACTATTTCCAATTACAGCTTCGTAAGACGGACATGTTGCGGAAAGGTCAAGAAGGACACGTCCGTGCTGAAAGGGATATTCTGAAATCTGCGGCTCTTGTCACAAACCCGGGAGGAGCTGAGTGGATAGTCAGACTATTCTACAGCTTCCAGGATCGTGATCATCTCTATTTGGTGAGACTTGGCTGAGGCACGCGTTTCTCTGTGAACCGGGAAGTACTGATTTCATATCCGATTTCATTCCCGCCAAAATGTTCAGGTACTGGACTATATGGGGGGTGGGGATCTTCTGAACCTGCTCATTGAAAGAGATGTATTTGAAGAAGATTTTGCTCGTTTCTATATCGCAGAGGTAAGGTGGCTTAGACCCCCAAGGGAATGAGGCTCACAGATCGCTAACTATTCGCATAAAAGATGATCCTTGCAATTGAGTCGTGCCACAAGCACGGCTTCATCCATAGGGACATCAAGCCGGATGTTCGTTTTAGAAGTCGCTTGTATTTCTCGTCATTAATTTATACTCTTTACAGAATTTTTTGTTTGATCCCCAAGGTCATATTAAGCTCAGCGACTTTGGACTCGCGTGGGTATTCTCTCCACAAAATCACAGTCCAACTGAGCACTAGACTTTCTCTGGACAGAACTGACCTTCATTGGGCGCATGATACATCTTGTAAGTGCTTTCCTTCTTTTCGCTGTATGGCGCCCGGCATGCGAATGACCGGAGGCCTGCCAATGAAGGCTCTCCGCTTCTCAAATTCTTTGACATGTGCATCATTTTAACTTTCCCCCTTCTCAGACTACGAGCAACAGCGGCGTGACCTTCTCCATAAATATGGCATCGATTTGGAGGATGGGAACGGCGTGTCCGATGGTGCGAAAACTAAGCGCCTGGATCGCAGGGAAGTGAACCGACTTATGGGAGGTGAGAACGGAGAAGGGGTCTTCACATGGCGCGAAAAGAACAGGAAGAAGGTAAGGGAGCACCCTTCTTATCTGCGGCGCCAGCTCAGTGTTTCTCCGGGTATAGTTGGCGTATTCTGTGTAAGACCCGATAACGTGTCCTTTCTACTTTGAATAACTCACCCCTAGTCCCCCTTTAGCTGCGGCACTAATTCATACAGTCAGTCCCTTGATTCTCTTTCAGTATAGCACGGATTGAGCTTTAACTTTGTCCAGTGTCCCCGGAGGTTATTCGTGGGCACGGCTATACTTTCTCCTGCGATTGGTGGAGCCTCGGTGTGATCATGTTTGAGTGCATGTATGGGTAAGTCGACTACAAGGAGGGTTGAAGCATCGTACAGTAACTGACATTGTTCAAATGAAGATACCCGCCGTTTGTCAGCAATTCTGTGAGTGCTAGAGAAATGTCGTACACGTTCGTATGCAGCGACTGAAGGCCTCTCAGCGCCACATCACCCGCCAAAAGATCTTGAACTGGAGGCAGTCTCTTAAATTCCCTTCGAGGCCTCAAGTTTCCCATGAAGGCATCAATTTGATGCGACAACTATTATGCGAGCCCGAAGACCGTCTCGGCTCTCAGGCGTCGTCTTCTGTGTCAAGACCTAATTCGATGGTCGTACAGGCCAGGCGAAGTGGATTCATACTACCCGATGTTAAAGCCGGCCGGAGTGTTGATGGCGCTGAGCTCATCAAAGTGCATTTGAATTTTGTTAAATTTTGTTACCGGACTCACGCCATATATATTCAATGTACAGGCACATCCATGGTTTCGAGGAATAGATTGGGCCAACATCCATAGGTATCCGGCTCCCTTTATGCCCGAGCTGCGGAACCCCGAAGATACTAGGCATTTTGACGACGATATTCCCGCTGAGGTGAGCGCAATGCTGATACTGTGGCGTGCTCCTCATAATCATCGTCTGCATAGCCCTTGGCGCCGGCAAATGGAGCGCCGGCGGACGCCACGAAGGACCCTCTCCTCCGGGATAAAGTGCACGGTGCCGAAATTTTGAACATGAGGAAAGCATTGGCGTTCGTCGGTTTTACTCACAAGAGCCCTCGTGCGGTCACATATGTCCGGGCCGACCGAGCCTTCGACGAAAGCCCGTCTTCTGACGATATCACTGAAGAGCAGAGGGGGCGTTTGACAATTAGGGGAACTCGGGAGAGTAAACGCGCGCGCGCCATGTCGATGTGACCGGGCATCAGGTATGACATTGAGATAGTCATGATTCACGAACCCTTATGATCGCTCCGCGGAGCATTGCTCATGATTTTTTAATGATGTGTTTATCCCCTTCGGTCTTCCTTGATTGATTATGATTTTGATACGACTGATTTTGCCAGTGTTGTGTTTTATACCTTGTATAGTTATGGATAGACTGATACAATCCAACCATTGCCGACATTGATCTGCTTATGAGCGAAGATGAAACTGCGGTGGCGTGGGGTGTACAGCATGTACAGCTTCCGAACCGATTCGAACTAAGAACCCCTTCTGGGAATAATGATAAGATGCAGAAGTATCGCCATCATAAGGAAGAATATTAACTTTGTGGGACTTACTTCTGCTTCGCACACCTATAATAGTTTCCGTGCAAATATAAATAAATAAATAAAATCTTTTATGTTGTGGGCTTATGATATAAATATGGATACTACAGCAGTGACTATCGAATATATGATGAGGGTTTAGGCTCTCCAAAATATTAATGACTTGAGTACAGACTGAGTCAAATGTGTTGCTAATTCCGCTAACTCCCTACGAAATACGTGATAAATACAATCTATCCGAACCCTTGTACTCGGGCAATCCAATGTTAGTAAATGACTCAAGAGAATACAATGATCGAGAAAAGAATAGAATAATAAGTTAGCCCAATAAGTAGGTACCCAAGTCGTTAAATTAGAAACGAAAGTGAGAGGAAAGGAGGCCGAGACAACACGTCTGAAATCCGTACGGAGCCGAGGGAATCCTGGGCTTCGTTGAGAACGTCGCCAACGATCGTGAGCTTACAATTTATTCTTGTTCTTCCTCAGTGCTCTCGCCGCCCGTTACTTGTGCACCACTCTCGTGTACCCGAGCGTGCCGTCGCATATTACTCTGCACGCTGAAACGACGACCGCATCCCTGATATATGCATTCGAATGCTAGTTCACACCGTCAGCATATAGTCATGCGCGAGAAAATAGTGCCATTTACGTTTTTCTCCAGTATGGCTGTGGATGTGTATCTAGTTTGGTCGCAGTATTAATTAGGTGTGCTACTAGTAGGCGCAGTAAAAATTACCCTCAGACTGCTTGGCCGAGTAAAACGTTTGCCACAGTATTCGCACTCGTAACGTGCGGAATGTAAGGAATTCCTGGGATCATCGAAGTTCACAGGGAAGGATCCTTGTTGTCCCGATGCCCTGAGTGTTCGAAGGATAGCCAGCCGTTGGGGATCTGTTGGTGGCGGTCCAAGGGGGTCCACTTCCGCAATAAGGACACCAAAAGGAGATTGATAGTCAATCGGCGCCGAAGACGATGATGCATTGTTCCGAGAGCGGGAAGAATGCGCCGTCATCTGAGAATGAGGAAGTGGTTGAAATTGCAGCGCATTAGATGGGGCCGGTGCGTGCGCATGTGGGTGTGCATGCGACGAAGCACCGCTCGGGTTAGGACGTGATGACCATGTAGAGTCGGAGGGGTCCTGACGCCTATGTCTTTCATTTTCTGTGTTGTTAGACATACGAACGACCCTTGAGGGATCGTACGACCTGTTAGGGTCGTCTGAATAGCTCCGGGAATAGGCCAGAGAGCTGAACTTCGAGCGATAACCGTCTGCGTCCACAGGGGTCTGAGTTCTGTCCATTACCATAGTGGCCTCAGGTCGATGTGATGAAAAACTCCCTGGTGGGGGGCGTCTGGAAGGATCGGATGACGAAACACTAAACGAACGTGAGGACATGGGAGGAGGAGTTCCTGGTGCATTTCTAGAAGACGACGGCAGTAAGTTCCCCGAATTTCTTTCGCGAGCGGGCAACTGGGATAATCAATTATCAGTTCAAGAAGAGATGTCTGTCCCTTGCGCGTACTTACTCGGTGACCATATCCCTGCTGGGGGCTCATGGGGGCCAACTTATTCGAAGCAGACATATGTGGGCTGAGTCCCTCGCAGAGGGCGGACCGCATAGGAACAGAAAAAGATGAGCCTAGAGTCCTTGATGAGGACTCCGGAGACGAAGTCAGTTCATCTAGTGAACATATTTCAGAAATTCTGCTAGTAGATAGTGGCAGACAGATTACCGTACCTCTCAGGATGTCTCGAATGGGGGGGAGTGTGACACGCTCATCCCTCGAGTGGCCGCTTGAACCTCGAGCCGTATTCATGGCGCTGTAATCAAATGGGGGATGACAAGAGTGTCTAGGGAATTGTTTCTGGATCCGACCGAAGACTGCTTCATTATATAGTGTGGAGACTTAAGCTAACTTGTACTTCCGGCAGGCATTGTGAGTCGAAACGGGCGCTCACCTGATGAGCAGAGCCGTACAGAGACGGCTTTGCGGACTGGTCACTGGTTGCCACAATCGAGTAGTGTAGTTAGGAATATGCGGATGAATATATCTCAGTTTCCACGGGACGCGATGATACAGATCTCCAGCTTAAGAGGTTTCGGCAACATGAATTTTGGTGTCGATTATATATCACCGAACTGCGCGCATGCGACATACACGGTGCGAAGTATCAATATCCTCAGGCGGCACCAAAGGCAAACCTGGGGCACTGTCTTGTATTTCAGCATGGTCTGCATAGCATAAAGCGAGACGTGCGCGCAAGAAGTTGAATAGTACTCGGCAATCATGGCTCCGCCACAAGTTTACTGAAAAGTTCCCAAATAGCTGAAAGCAATTCAGGAGTACATATAAAGTCCCTGAGTGTGCAAAGGGCGCCGAAATGTTCATGCGGAGGTAGACCTTGTGGATGGAAACAGGCAATTTGGGGCGACACATTCTCCAGGTCGTTCGGGCGGAAGATACGGGTTCGGAGATTCAGACCCCATTCGTTGGCCACTACTACAGATCGTCAGCTGCCGGATTCGACCAGAAAATAGCTGTTTGAGAAGAGGATTTACGAAAAGTGATCGAGGTCGCTTGGAGACGAAAAACACAGAGTAGGCTTACCATCATGATGGTCAAAAAGGAAATACGAAGCACTTATGATTCATCACGAAAGGGAGACCGGCTTCTCGTTTTTGAGGGTACGGACTGCGGGCGATTAAGCATTAACACACACGCAAATTTCAAAGTGCAGATGGGCGGCGTCCTTATGCTATGTGTAGGGTACTGGCAAAGCCGCTGTCAAGATATCGCATGAAACTGAGCAGAATCAATCACCGCACACGGGCGCTGTCGGCCCATCACACTGCACACCCACGTTGCGATAGGGAGAGCAACACAGAATGACGTTCTTGCGCATTTTTCTACCAGCGCAGCCAACCATCGTTGTTCGTTAGGCGACAAACTCAGCCTACTAATTCGCGATCCTCATTAAATTTACATTTGAGGCGTAGCGACTCGTGGCCTCCATTGAGATAATCAAGGAGTTTACTAGGAACGGTCAGATTAAAAGCACAGGTGCGTATCTACACCGCGAACCGGCTGTGGGAGACGCTACAGATTGACCTCCGTCGACCGGAAATGTTCTTCGTCGATGCGTCCCTCTGAACCCTGGAACTTGATCAACCCCTTCGACTCAACAAAGTAATGAGCCCAAGCGACGCAATGCCGGAATCTGGTCATCCGGAGTTCGCCATCCTGATACACATCCTAAATTGCCTTTAGCTTCATATTTGCAGCAAGTACACTAACTCAAACTTTTATAGTGAAGTGAGTCTGACGAACGCCTTCCTAGATTTCCACCTCCAGCATTCAAAAGAGGGACGACCGCTTTCGGGGAGACGCCAAGCCACTGATTTCAAGCCGACAAGCGATCCAAGGTCCGGCCTTTCGGGAAAATGAAAGGCTCAGAGTAACGGGGTTGACAGTTTCCTTCATTTCTGACAGGACCTATCGCTCTTAGGCGCACAGGAATCAAGAGGACGAGGTCGGAAGTTCGTCGGGTGTTTTAGTGACTAAAGAAAGAGCGTGTAGACCTTGTTGGAGTTCGTCAGCCAGGGCGCCGTAAATCATCCTGTGTCTCTGCATCAAGTTCTGCATGATCACGATATCAGCAGTAGCCCCACGCTATGAAACTTGGACGATGTAAGCGACCTTTCCTTTGAAAGCAGTTGAGACGACTGTGACCGAAAAGTCTGCACGCAGAACGTAAGAGTGCGCCGATTAAGATTAATAAAGAAGATACTGACGCGTTTCTCCGTTTCCCCCGCCCTGCTCTCGCATTGCCGCGTGATGCTGATGCTTCCATGAGTCATTGATAACGGTGAGGTCTATCGGCTCGAGTAAGGAAGTAAGCTGCGATGGAGCCGCAGCCATCAGCTACAATGTACTGTATCTTGTATCTTGTCGGTAAACTCTCGCGCACCTTCCGTCGGATCGAGATCTCAACTGGGCCGATAGCTGGGGACAACCCTGGCGTGGTCATGAGTCTATGCCCGTAGCGCAAGCTAGCTTTGGAGGTCTGCCCAAGGGGAAAGTGTCGGAGGACGAGTCTGTTCATGCCCCTTGACTGTGACAGAGTCAAGGGAAGTTGCTGTATAGCGGCGTGTAGATTAGGTAATCGTGGTTAGGGGAGACGCCCATAACAGTGCAACCATGACGCGATCTGCCTTACTAGCACTTAACGAATGACCACCATTATGCCTCGGAGCAAACGCCAGAGCAAACGACGCAAGCACGACGTGTACTCCGGTCAGCCTCAACATGCGAGTATCATGGACAACGTCGTCGTCATATCTGACTCGGATGGTGACCCCGAAATCCTTCCGTTTGACGAAGACGAGAAAGTCGACGAGGATGGCGATGTCGATTATATGACCGCCGCAGACCACGAAACCATCAAGCACTGGTATGAACAAGTAGCCACATACCTGGTTAACGAAGGAACTTGGTTTAAACGTAACTTGTCATGATTTGGTTGGATGTTGGTACGCAGACTAACTACTCTCCGTTCCGTTACATCCAAAAGCTGGTCGACGACTTTATCGCTTGGCGGAGTTCCCTGCCGGTTACAAGCTATACACGCATTATAAAGGCAAGAAGGCAGACCCTCGTACCGATAGCTATTTATATGGTATGCAATGATTCTCGATATTCATTTCGACGTTCAGACTACAACTGACTGTGGGACTATCTAGGATCGACAACTGGTCGGCATTTTCGATCGCCCGAAGTACGCCTCTTTTTTAAATCTGAACTTCTGGCTTTTTAATCAGGTCTTTTGCTCTTGTAGGAGTTTACGTTGCATGCGAAGTGGCTTGCGTTCGGTCGACCAGTAGACTCGAACAATAGCACTTGCTGTGAATGTCGATACTGCTCAGGGAGGAGTCAAGGGGCGATTAGCAGCATGTTGAAACGCAAAACGGAACATTTGCGCAATTCAGATGCCGGCAGGAAAACGGGCAAAGGTGCCCGTCGTACTGAGGGAAGGCGGGTAGACAACCCGATTATCTTTAAGGATTACACTGGTCTTAACCAGGGTAGTGGCGCTGCTGAATTGAAGGAGACCCCTTCAGGCCAGTCAGGTTGAGTTGGGGAGTCGCGATTTCCTGTTCTGATTGCTGCCACGGCTCTGGAGCGTATGTGCTCACTTTACTTCATTCTAATGCGTTCGTGTAGTTCCTTTCTCTGAGTCGGAAATGTTTTATTGTCTTTCCCATCTTTCAAAGCTTCCAGCCTGCTCCGAATTCTATTATAATGTAATCGTGATATGTATTTAAAAAAAGGCCGCAAATTTCGAATATGAACCTTTCTATGTAACAGTGTTTGACGCGACACCTGATCGCGAAGTTATGCAGACAAACGCGCTCTTACTTCTCCAGCTTTTAGGCTTTGCTCGTCATGGCTGAGAGGGAAATGAACAGACACCAACGCGGTATGGTCGATGGCTGCTTTGAAGAGGGGCATTACCAGCAGGGAATCTCGTACCTCGATCATTTGAGGATGCAAAATCTTAGGCCCTCCCCGTAAGTTTTGTATTCATTGTGGGATTTGTCCGGTACTGACTTCAATAGAGCACATATCAGGCAGCTAATGTTTATCGCATTGTACCCTCCGCCGCTACAGAACAAGCCCACAAAGGACAAAGGCAAGAGAAGAGAACAACCTCCCGGTATTACTTCGCCCAGCAAACAGCATGTCAGGCGCCTCCAGAAACAGATCCTTCATCCTCCACCCGAAGTAAATGAAGATGCATGGAAACTACTGCATGAATTCGCGGCCTCTACGAACTCGCCCGAATCTCTCTTACGTGCTGTGCCTTGCTATCCACTCTCAGAGTCTGAGCTCGCAAATATGCCACGCTCGATTGGCACCAATATGTTTGCAGACATGACAATGGGGGAGGACCCCGATTCGTACGTGGCAAAGAACGCTGCATGCTTGAAGGAATGTAATGACTGCTGGAGTATGCTGCGCGCCGACGTTGTCGTACGGCGGGACACATCCTCGGTGAAGATAGAAGACCCCTTTCTGGACGCAGAGGCGGAGGATGACTACGAAGACTGTGACTTATCGTCGGCCGTTGTCGGGAAATACTCGTGGCGCCTTCTGACCTGGTTCGTTGGTCTTTTCGAAAGAGACCAAGCGTTAATAGAGCCCCTTCGACCAGGTTCGTTACTCCGATGTTGGCATAATCACACTGTTTTCAAATGGTTTCAGAACGCTACTCCATCTATCTGTTGTCGCAGATAAAACCAGCGCACCCAAGTTATGGAGAAGTGCGATCAAACACTGATTCAGTCCTGGAGGTCGTATTCACATGCTACAGCCAGTCAGAGATTGAGCGTAGGGAGCTGGGAAGGCGGCTGATGTCCCTTGTTCGTTCTCTCATCGCAATATGTTGTTATGTGTATGCCCCGAGCCCCTCGCTAACGTGACCCGTTCTCCCAGTTGGTCGGCCTCACAAGCAGTCGACATTTCTCACCCTCGCATTTCCTCACCTCAACTAGCTCTCGTCTCCAAGCATGTTCAAATGAGGTACTGTGGGAATTCCTCTGTGGCCTTCCTCACAGCGGTCGGGGACTGGCCGTCAAACTGGCTATATGCGACCGATTTCTAACGCAAAACCTTCGTGGTGTCACTACCGGCGCTGAGATTGAAACGACAAGAGCGACACGGACAAAATCTCAGGCACGGAGAGCAAGACCGATCCCTGCCCCGAAGGAAAGCGATTTGGGAGGATCACCGAATAAGTCGCAGGTACACGCGCGCATCCAGGACAACCAGTATCCGTGGGCTTTGCCGACATCATCGCGAGTACTGCATCTCCTCAAACAGGAGTCGGGTATCAGAACGCTACCAGGAACGCTTTCGTCAAGGCTCATCGTCCTTTACCATCTGGTTGAGGCGTTTGGTATCTTACGAGCGGGAGATGACGAAGCGGATCAATCATGGACTGATGCGCTCCTGAGTGGGCAGCTTCAGAATGATACCAAAACGGTGTTCTCTGTTGATCGTTTGTCCGACCAAGACAAATTAATCGTGCAACCACTATCATCATTATTGACGATCAAGTGCCTGCTATGGAGCGGAAATGCATGTGAGTCCGATCTATTTGCCACATCGTGTTTGCTATTATACAATTTGTACATCATTCCCGAGTTGTTCTGATTAATGAACAGAGCGACAGCCCGCGGGATCAAATCAAGCGTCCTGAAGGGTGATTCGTCCAGCCGTTATTTGCATATCGGAAGAGGAGAGTGCGTTCTGGTAGAGGTCCAAGGGAACGTCGCCTATATAATGTTTACTTTTTATGAGAGACGAATATCGGTGGTTAGCAACATTCTATTTGATACTGCTGGTCGAATAAACGTACTCTCCAAAGCCCCCGACGAAAAAAACGCTCTTGAGAAAAGTTCAGATAAAATTTCAGGGCTATCCACAATTATGGGCGGGTACTCACATGGGGGTCAAATCTCGCCCAGTAAGCCTGCTCAGAAGGCGTTTGGTCAGAACGAATACTAGTATAAGCTGTTGACGCTCTCACCAGATGCGCCGCGTCGGGGTCGTCGGGAAGCCACCACCTGGCATCTGGATGTTGTCGTAGGTAGCAGTCCCGGATGCCCGACTCGACCGCAAAGCGTGCGTCCAGGAAGGTTACGTTTCCCATCAGCGATATTCTAGCTTTACTGGCAGCGGGGGGCGAGCTCCAGACCGTCATCGATGCAGAATGCGTCGGTGAATGTAATATATTCTGGGTATGTCGGGAGATTGGCATAGTGATTAGACTGAGCGATCCGTTGGCGTGACAGCTGGGGAAAAAAGGTGATTAGAGTCAGACTGTTGTTAATTAAGAAAAGGGGAAGCACTTGCCTGGCGTAGTATTCTTGGAGAGCAAAAGGTTCGCCTGTAGTTCTCTTCCGCTTGAGAAAACGACATTGAATAGCTTAGCTACAGGTACCGCTGACCTTGTAGACTCGAGTTAGATGGAAAAACGGTGGCCATAACGCCAACAGCCCGTGGTGAGGCGACGAGACCGCGCGCCAGTAGAGCTAAAAGTGACCATAGCGTCGGGTCGAGACGGAGGCAATGTCAGTCATTCATGGTTTAACTTTCGGCAAAAATTACAGCAAGCCAGACCTGCATCCTGGACAGTCTCTTTTCCAACAGCATACGCCCAAAGGGCGGCTATGAATCCGAAATGCAGAGGGCGCATGCTAGTACTGGTGGACTGGCACTGGTCGTCGTCGTACAACCAGCAGTGATTGGTACCGGCCCAGTGAACATCGGAATTGGAAAGTACAGTAGTCCAGAACCTTAAAGCGGATCAACGTTACTCAATCACACGCCTGATCCGAGCTTTCCAACTCGCTCGTGATACAGCGGCAAAAAAACGGTACAATTAATGTATTTATTATTCGGATTCTTCTTCCTCGAGCTCACTCACTTCGGGCGAAATGTCCACCAAATCACCATCGTCGAAACCCTTGGGCTCTTTACCCTTTCCCAATTGATTCCTCCACATCGTTGCCAAAAAACCGGGGGTGCTTGCCTCCATAACACCCTTGTCTTCTCGCGTGCGAATAAATCGAGGAAAACGTAGACTGAGTCCCCTGTCCTGAGAAACGAGTCCAAGCGCAGCGACAGACACCGGACTTATGGTCACACTGAAAGGGCACATGTTTGAGTAAAAAACAAACTTCGTTGCATCTCTTGGGGATAATTCTCACTCTGCACCCCGGATCTCCCAGACTTCCTGGGGCTTGAAATAGACTTCCGGCCTTAAACCTGCTTATGGTAAATTTGTCGCTCATTTCAAAATTTAGGATAGTTATAATTACCTCCTGTGTTAACATTCCAGAGCGACGTATGAGAGCATACCTCGGAACCTTCCGTATAACGCTCGCTCAAGGACTAACCAAAACAAAAGAAAGAATCAGGATAAATATAGAACATGTTTAGTAATTTCTCACCTTATAGAACTCATCCGTGAAACCTTCAAAATATGTGTAGAATCGGGAGAAACGGTGTCAATAATCGTGCTTACCCGACATGCATTTGCAAACTCCTACGAGCTGGCCTGCCCCCTCGTCCCAAAGCGCGAGAAGGATTGGGCTCCACCAGGCAGCTTTACGCCCGTTTCCGTGCCAGGCACCTATGGGTACCAAATCGAGACTGTCACCCAGACCAAGCACGTAGTCCTTTTTAAGTTTGAGCCAGGCAGAGGTACGCTTATCTACCATCAGAGAGCAGAAATCCGTTAGACCGAGTGTTTCCCCGCGTATATTTATAAAGCAACACGACCTGGTTCGTACGTAGCAGGCAAAGGCTTCTTTCGCTGTTTCGCTTTTGCGCTACTCGGATCCTCCAACATTTCTCCGCTGTCAAGAAGCTTTGGGGAGAACCAGTAAGTTAGTGTTAGTAGTAAAGGGGGTACACACCACACAGTTTCTCGGCATACCTTGATCATCAACCCTTCTGAGCGACTCTCAACGGCCCGTTGCCAAAACTCTTCTACCGCCTCCCTACCATCCTCACTTTCACGGGACTCAACATGAGCAAATCTAGCAATTGTTCTGACGTCTGGACTGAATGGAGGAAAATGGGTCCTCAGCTTTTGCCGACGATCACGGAATGGACATTCGAGTAGGCTCTTTGACGAAATGAGATTTCCCTTAGATTTTCCTTGAAGCCGGCAAGGCATGCTCACATTATCATTATAAAACATTAAGTCAAAAGCAAATATACAAACGCTGGTTTTTATTTCCTCCAGTTTGACATCCTTCCTCGCGCGATTGGAAAGCTCTTGAAAAGACTTCAGGCTCCCATCGGCTGGATCAATCGCCACTATCTCCGTGTCGATGATAAACGATTTCAAGTCGTTATACGATTTGAACAATTCTTCCACAAGAGAAACAACGTCTGGATACTAATCTTCTTAAGTAAATTTTTTGGGGAAGATCAAAGTGGCAAACCAACTTTGTCGGTCATGTCTTCAAGATGGCGAGAAAATATTCGGATGAGAAAGCCGCCATCAGTTTTCTCCGCGTGAATTTGCGCCCGTTGGCCGTCATACTTGAACTCTGCCGCAAATGGAAGGCTACCAATGCGATCATATACTTCGTCCAGGGATCGGGTCGGAGAGCCTAGAGCGGGATGCAATGGAATCCCTACCAGATATACTCATGAAGAAAAATGATACTAAGATAAGAAACGGCGCTTACCGACTGATAGCAAAACTTTGTTGGAAAGTCCTTCCGGTCCCACGTCTAGAAGCGCCTTCGCGATGTGTTCGTAGTTTGGATGTTGGACGTAAGTTTGCTTCAGAAGCCTTTCTGTATCAAGAAATTTAGCCGCAATGGCAGACCTTATAGGATCGTCGCCATTTTTCTTCCCTTTTCCAGTGGATTCTTTGACGGAAGAGAGAAATTCGGACGAGACGAAGTAGGGAGAATCATCAGACGGCTTGCTCTGTGAGATAGGTCGTGTTAAAACCAGCGCGCGTGCAAGAGCCGTTAAGATGGAGGTCCTGACAGCACCGACCCTGATATGTTGAGCCATCGTACGGACAAGATAGCGTATCTCTTCTCCCTTTGCAGCTACAAGAAGTTTCTCTACAATAGATTGTTTTTGCTTCATCGCACCATCACCTTTGGTGTGACATATTTTCAAGAGAGAGTTGTAGACATCAGCCACAGTAAGCGCAGGGTGAGGGATTAAGGTTCGCAAATTTGAACGCGCCTCGAAGGCGACATCTCCCGCATCACCCGTCCTGGTGTATAGTCGCTTTAAAGCCGCGGAGGAAAGTCCTGAGACTTGTTGGATTGCTTTTGAAATGATCGACGGTCCAAGTCCAAGTTCAATAGGCACATACGGTGGAGCAAGAGAATTGCTGAGTAAATAGAGCGCAGGGAGCAAAGAAGGAGGGTCATGGAAAATTATTGAACGCAATGCGTTTGTGAGTATGTTCGATATGGCGATGCGGGACCGCGTTCCGGATAAGGAACGTAGAGTATGTGTAGGAACGAATAGGGCGTCGGCAACGAGGAATCCTTGCCCCACGGACAATCAGTGAGGGTAAAACATAAAGGATCCACGGCGAGAGTCGGATATGAATTGATATCGATAACAACCTCTTGCGGTTTAGCCATGAACGACTTCCTGGAGCCAAAAACGGGACTTGGGATCGCTTGACGCGGCGAAAAGGCGTCTCCATCCCGATTATTTGCTTGGACGACGGTAGACTTCTCGGCATTGAAAGACTCCTCGGGACTAGTACCAGAAATACCAGTGTTACATACAGCATCAACATCTATTACTTCAGAAAATGTTTGTTTATTCCGCGACGAAACACTGGACTTCCATTTCTGTTCTAGTGCGCGTGTGGTTTCGATGTCTACGCCTTCTTTAGCTGCAAGTTTCAAGGCAATCGTCTCATCGTCTTCAATGCCGTCGAGCATGACCTTGGAGGACGAAGCAATTCTATGGGTTTCATCTGTTTTAGTCAATGCAGGAATCTCCGAAGCCCGTCTAAAAAACGAGTCGAGGCTGCCGCTATCGCCCTGACTGCCTTTCGGTTGGCTCTGGTTTTTTCGCTTCTTTGAAGGTGAAGACTCTGAAGCCTTTGATCGTTTGGGAGGCATGGTGTATCCCTGAATTAGCTCCGACCTAGGGAGGTGAATACAATCCCATGAGGTTCAGAAAATTTGTAGAAGCTGGCGAGAGTGATGAAGTTTGGGACCAAGCGGGGCGGGCTAACCTAACCAGCGTGGGACTGATCCACGAGGAGAACGAGGCCCGTTCTTCAGCTTGACGCTTTACCCTCACTGTCGACCAAACGGCTTCACCATCCGCTCGCTCGAACTCTGCCTCCCAAAAGCAACGGCCCTGCTTTTGGTATTGTTCCTCGTAATGATCCGATACGACGGAGAAGAAGCCAAGTTCAAGTACATACAGCACTTCTTTTGACCATGGCCAGTAGGTGACGGCAGCGTTTTGCAGTGGCTTTGTCATTCACCTCGACTAACTTTTACCAATATTAATGACTCGACAAGCAGCCCTTTAATCCACCCCTGCCCACCCCGTCTCTGATATAAAGAAGTAGTTTGATTGCCGACCTGAAACTTGCGGGTTTTTACGACTCGCACCGTTATCCCGAAGCTGTAACATTCCGTCCGTCCAGTAGCCGCGGGGCTCACGTACAAGATCGTGCACGCCCGCAGTGCTCGTCATGGGTTAGGTCGACCTGTGCCTGTGAGGCTCAGCATACCCCGCAAGGCCGACCGATGGTTAGACGCGGACCGCTCAGAAACTGCATAATTCATCATGGCCGAATTACGCCAGCCCCGGCCTCTACAAACTCGTTCGGCATAACAGCATTTACTTTTGACCGTTATTCGTTCGGGACAAATGGACGAAGCGGAAGTAGATTTTTTAACTCGCGGGCTAAATCCCTGGTGTTACTTGGTTGCCGAAGCCGCGGTGCATATATTATATGCGCTTCCTCACCATGAACTTCTTGCTAACTCGGAGGCTCTCTCGACGCGCAGTTACATTTCTAATCCGGTCCAAGCTTTACGTCTGACGAAGCAACAACAAAAAAAAACAATGCGCATCTCCCCAGCTACTGGTTACTTTCCGTTAAATAATCGGTCAGGACACGGGCAGATTTATAATGGGGTGTACTGTACTGCTTTATGATAGACTCTAGGAGCTAGGCTGGGTTTATCGAACACCTCCCGGCCTCCCATGCTTTTTCCGGGGGTCCGGACCTACGGAGGTAAAAACAAACAGGTACAGACGCGAGGTGAGGACCATACGGGAGACGCGAAGGAGCGATGGTCAAACACCGAGCAGTTAGAGCAGCAACCCCCGTCGGTGTCGCCAATCCGGTTCTAGTGCAAAGAAGAGACGTAATTTTTTTTAAAGCGGATTGTTGAGTTTCAGAGGACGATAAAGGATGGGTAGGATCTGGGCAGGTGATGACTGCATGTAGATCTACAGCAGCGGATATAGCGGACAGAGAGGTGTAGATAGACAGGATTAGGGGACCCCGAAAGGGTAAATTCCGCGCGCTCGGATCTCTTTTTACGGATAGATGTGGCCGAGAAAGTAATATTGCTGGAGAGCGACGACTACGGAGGGACATCCGGACTACACACTGAAACACGATGGTTAATCGAGGGTTCATCAAACTGTGTTCTTCGGTCCTTTACCAGGAAGAAGCTGTCTGAGCTATTTCCCCGCCGTTAGCAGTTGTGCTTAAAATCTGCCTTTGACTTCGGAAAAGGGAAACCGAAAATGAAACCTGCGAAGAAGGAATTAAACTCGAGGGGGGGAAAAGAGAAAAAAAAGCTGGGCGGACACGTGCTTGCTAACCTCGAAAAAGGCAAGATCACTAATGTTACTGGAAAAGACTCTGCCACGCGCCATCGGGCTGCGGCCGACCAACCAACAAGCGGTCCGATTGCCCACAGTCCACTCGATGTGCAGCTTCCGAATGCCTACAGCGCCCACTCGTCCTCCAAGCCAATCGTCCTTTTTTGCTGGCCTCTCTCCTCAAAGTCGTCTTCGGTACCTTGCCTTCCATGCGGGATGCGCCACGAGAGCGCCCCCTTGGGCCAATGCTCCTCGAAAGATCCAATTTAATGCTCCCCCGACAGAGCCTAATCTCTCGGCGCTTTGGCAATTGTTATGGCAAGTATGTATAACCATCTACCGCCGAGTCTCACAGGCACCGCATTCTATATGTGACTACCCTCGCGAAACCTCAAGTATATCCTTCTGTTTCCCTGGGTTTAGCTCAGTGCTCGAGTTTGATTTATCTTTCAGCGGAAGCGGAGATCTGCGGCCAGGCTCTGACACACTCAAGCTAACAGCGCTATCCCCTGTAAAGCTTCTTGGCTTGTTGCCTGGCCACGATTTCGTCCCGATGCTTTAAAGCCAATGCCTTCCGGCACTTTCGTCAAGTTGATCACCCCTCCCCCGTGCACAGTATGTCGGACGCTCGTTATCCTTCGCACGCCCACGCCATCCCTCACGCGCACCACTACAGCACAGACAACTATGCGTATGCCTCTGCCGGCCTCGTCAACGGCCACCACCCCCACCACTCTCAGCGCCAGCCCGCGCCGTACGCCAATGCGCACGTCGTCCGTGAGGCCGACGGTCGGCCCAGCCACTCCCCTTCGTACCCGACAGGCGCGGGCGCGTATCCGATGCCGCAGCGCTCGGTGACACCGTCCCTGGCCGGCCATCCGCAGCTTGGTTTCCCTCCGGGCTCGTCCCGTCACCGTACCTCGTCGATAAGTGCTGCGCAAGCGGCAGCCCAGGGCCACTATGCACACGCGCAGAGCCCTCCCATGCCCTCCAGCAACGGCCTTCACCGCCCTCAGTCGCATTTACACGCGTCACAGCTTGCGGCCACGACGCAGCATACAGGCTACATGGACCCACACTCCCTCGTGAACCCGGTTGACTACATGCATCGCTCCGCGACACCCGTCACGCCGAGTCCGGCAGATTATTGCTATGGCCAGGATGGTCAAATGTCTTCATCCTCACAGCGGCCATTCCCATGTGACATGTGTGCACTGTCGTTCAATCGTCAGCATGACCTCAAGCGGCACAGGGATACCCACTCCGGCGAGCGACCATTCTTGTGCAACGGAGGCTGTGGGAAGACCTTCACGCGCAAAGACGCGCTGAAAAGGCACCAGGTGAGGAATAAGTGCCGCTCCGTGTGCGATTGATTTCTGACGACTAGTTTCAGCTGGTTAAAAGCTGCGGCCGTACAGAGGACTGATCCCGAGTGTAACCGATGTCTGAACTGAACAACCTTTTTCGTACCCTTGATGACCTGCGTTCTCAACCGCTAATCTCTCGCGTCCTCCTTTTGTTTAACTAGCAACTATTTTTGTATTGCTCTCTTATTGGTCTTTTTAATCTTTCTCGCACTGGATTCTCGTCTCAGGAAGGCTGGAGGACGGTCTCACTAGCTTCGGATTGAACATAGACTTTACTCCGGAACCCCCCACCCCTCTTCTCATGCCGTTAATACTGTAGCAGACGTCATATAGCACCCGATAATCTACAAAGAATTAATATCCATTTACTTCCCTCGCGCGTGTCCTCAGCGGGCCTGTGATATGCTTTGATGCTCGGTATCTTCGGTGACTTCCCTGCGCAGGGGCTCATCTCATACAGCCGTTGCCCTGCACGATCATGCCGCATGTCGCGAAGGCGATGCTTCCGCCCTGTTTCTGCTGCGACGCCAGGGGAGGGTCAGAGTGCGGCCTTCTGCTATTAAATTTGATCGCGGGGACGCGGCGCACCACTAACTGTGCATTCACGCAGGTCGTTTCGCGCCGCGCCCACGATTAATGCGACAACTACGGCTACGGCTACGGTTCCGGCTCCACACCAGCGCCAGCGCCAGCGGTCAAGTCAGCGGTCAGCGGCGAGAGAAGAAAGAAAAAAGGTGTGTCTAATTGCTGAAGCGTCCGTCTCGGAAACCCTCCGCGTCCGAAGGGCTCGCTGGTTGATGGTGTTACTGTATGTTTATGGTGTATTGCAGCATTTCCTTTTTGATTTGATGAGAGTACACGATGCACGATGATGTGTCTAGTAAGTACGTGCCGAGAGCTTTCTCTCCGACTGCCCGTCTATCCCCGTCCCTGCCCCCCCGGACGCGTTCATGCTGCCGGACTTGCTTCGTCCGGCCGCCCGTCCGCAGCACCGTCCGGATGCACCCTGTATTCGAGTATCCACGCGTCGCGCGGCTCGATCTTCTTGTAATAGTCCTGTAATCACGATTCGTACATCGTACACCAGCGCGTCTCAGTCTCATAACAAGGGCAAAGGCATGAATGAAAGAAAAGAAGAAAAAACTCACGACCGCGCGTCCTGTCTCGACGAACCCGTGGCGCTCGTAGAACCGCCGCGCGTCCGCGTTCGAGACTTGCACGTGGAGGTAGATGCCCGCGATCTTTGGCTTCGCGCTCGCGCGCGCGGCGTCGAGAACGTGCTGGAGGCTTTTCGCGCCGATGTTACGCGACCTGTACGGCTGCACAGGCGGGCCAGTCAGCGAATCCGGACGTGCGAGCAGAAAGGAGGAAGGATCTCGTACTGCGAGCACGCCCATCGTCATGAGGTAGAGCTTCGTCTCTTCGTCCTTTTTCTCCAGCCGGCAGCAGATCGTGCCGACGGGCACATCGTTGAGGTACACTGCAGACCCGTGTTAGCGTTTAGTTTCAGGTTCGGTTTCATATTTTAGCTTTTCGTCTCCGTCTCCACCTCCATCTTCATCCATCCCAATCGAAGGGAAAGAGAGAGGGAGTGAATGGAAGTTTTATAGCAATAGCACGAACCAAGTTTGCAGAACTCTTCGACGTCGGGAAGGAGGATGTCGCGGTAGAACCGCTCGCTGTACTTTACGGGGAAGAGGGTGCTGTTGAGGACTCTGACGGTGCCGAGGTTGTTGTTGTTGACGGAGAAGAACGAGATGCGCTCGGCGGGCCGCTCGTGTTCACGTTCGCGTTCGCGCGGCGGCGGCGGGGCTTGAGCTGCCTCAGGCGTTGTGGAGGAGTCGGAGGACATAGTATGACTCATAAGGGCTGATGCGCCCACACCCGCTACGACCCAGATCCGAGTCCTAACCTTATTTCTACCTAAACAATCGTATCGTATTGTATGTAAATTAAATCCGTGCAAGCCGGGCGAAAAAGGTGATCTTTTTATAAAGCATGTAGTACATCCAGATTGCGAGCGCGGATGGCTGGTCCGTACCACCGAACCACCGAGCGCCGTCGGATTCAGCTGTCACTGAGGGGAGCGTTCTGAGTGAGAGCCTGAGCGGGGGGGGGGGGGCCGCCTTGCGCTCGTATTATTATGTGCCCTTAATATACACCACCCCAGCTGCTCATCTGTCCCGCGCAGAGGCAGAGGAGGACGGAGGGAGGGGAAGGAAACACCACTTACGACACTCCAATCGCGATGGTCATTTATCGCGTATACGTTTCGAAATTCACGCACACCGTGACTTGCCGGCACTCTCCAATCGCGATGCACACCACGTAAGGACTGGCTGGCCCTCTGCGAATCTAGCGTCGATCTGGGTTCTGGAGAGAGGCCTAGGGGTCGGTTGCCGGAAGCCAGGCCAGGCCCGGGGTCACTTTTTGAGCGCTAACGGGCGGTCTATAGCCAAGTTAGCAGGGACACACGGCGGGCGGGATTGCATGATCATCAAGCTCCGAGTCTCGTCACCCCACCCTTTACCTCACTCTTCACTCTTCTCTTTTGGCCCGCAGCGCAATCGAGATTAATATTGTAGTATACATACTTATAACTTATCATACTACAGTATACAACTTGAAGGCCCGGGTCCCAGTTGCGCGGCTATCTCCATCATGGAATCACGGTGCCGGTGCACCCGAGTGGCCCACGATACCCGAAAGGTTTACGGCCCCCCTCCAGATGTGTTTCGCGTATACCGTAAGTACTGTATGTATACAGCACTGTATCTATATCTATATCTGTATCTGCATCCGTATCCGTATCTGCAGTATCTGCCACAAAGAGCGCTTAACACCCCTAC
The DNA here is from genome assembly GCA_002794785.1 of Coniferiporia sulphurascens. Classification (NCBI taxonomy): domain Eukaryota; kingdom Fungi; phylum Basidiomycota; class Agaricomycetes; order Hymenochaetales; family Hymenochaetaceae; genus Coniferiporia; species Coniferiporia sulphurascens. The sequence goes on from NBBA01000003.1 coordinate 413,313, forward strand.
AGTCGTAGCTCCGACCGTCCCGGCAATCCGCAGGTCAGGTCAGGTCAGGTCAGGTCTCGTTGAGGGGGAGCCGCCGGGGAGCGACTCGGAGAGCAGTCCATTACATGAACTGCGTCCACGTCGTAATTATACTGCGTTATTTAATTAGATAGGGTCACCCTCGCGGCTAGGGCCACCCATCGCCAATATACAGTAAAACTATAAACCTCTCCCCCCGGGACGCACCTGACATGAGATCGCATCGTATCGTGTTGTATCATATCATATCGTTTCGGCACTTGACTGTGGCCGGATTGCAGAGCAGCACTCGTGGTCAGGTAGAGATCTATGCGGTCCGCACTATTTTATTTTGTTTTGAATAGAGCGATATGATGTGATGACAGGGGCGAACATTGCAACAGCGGCTACAAATACAAAACGGAGGAGAGATTACAAACACAGACACACAGCACTGAACACAACAACAGAATGCGTTAGACAGGTCGAGATTTCATGCAAGAGGGAGTTTTCGTGAGCGGGGACAGCGTCCTGATGCGATATACCTTGCAGAGCACCACAAAAACCAACGTTAATATTACAGACCAATGAAATGAAACGCAGAACGCACCTTCAAAAAAAACACATAAAAATACACCGTCAAATCAACCCGCTCACGTCTCCTTCCTCCAACTCTCGCGTTCAGGTTTCTCCTTCCTCATTTTCGGTTTCGTCTTCATCGGCGAGCGCGGCGGCTGCCCTTGCCCAGGCCCAGACTGTCGGGCGAGCGGCTGGAGGTACACGTCGTCGAACGTGCGGAACGTGCAGCGGCCAAAATCATCATGTTCCGCGCGCATCGCCCAAACGCAGTGCCAGCGACGCCCACCAACAAACCGGAACGCAAGCGCATCATGGCTCTGGTCCCATCGGTGCCCGGCGTCTGCGTCCCATCCGCCCGCACCCGCACCCGCTTTCGTATTCGTACCCGCATCCGCGTCGGTACCGGTGCGAGCCCGCTCGTACGCCTTGTCCGCGAGCCGAATGCGGGCGCAGCCCTGCACCACAAGCTCAACAGCGGCGTGCCCTCCGGGAGGGTCGAACAGCCTCTGCAGCGCGTCGTCCATCTCCAGCACGCTCCCCTCACCCGCACCCGCACCCGCACCCGCGCCACCAACTTGAAGCCGCGGCCGTACCCTCGGGTCATACCCATCCACGCGCACCTGATACGCAGTCCCATCTCCAAAACTCATCGTCACAGCCGGGTGACCCGCCGAGCGATGAACGTGCGTCAGGACCTTCCCCACGAGGACCTTCGGGTCGACGCCGATGGGCTGCTGCGTCTGGGTCGTCTGCAGAGGCGCCGGGCGAGTACGAGTACGAGTCGTACGCGTCCCCAGCGGCTCGAAGGAGGAGTTGGAGGAGGAGTCCGTTGTGGAGGAGCCTGAGGACTCGGAAAAGGAGCTCACTGGGCTAGTCAATGTCGTCATGGTGTCCGAGTCGTCGGATGGCAGCTGCTCGACGACTGGGGATAAGGGATGTATAGACTTTGAGTTGTCCATGGCTATAACCCAGCCGTCTCTGTCGACTATTGGCGTCATTATCGATGTCGTTGTCTGAGAGGAGGAGGGGTTGCCACAGGCTCAGAAGATCATACTAGCTTTGGTGGCTTAGCAGCGAGTGCCAAAATATTTGGTCACGTGTTTGGTGCACAAGGCAGCGCCCGCCGTTCCGTTTTAGGAAAGAAAGTATTACGGAATTTATTTGGTCAGCTATCAAAGTACAAATGATGTGGGTGCTAGAGGAGGGCAGACAGGGGAAGTGAGCAAGTATACAGTAGTACGTGTCAAGTCGGCACAGCAACACAAAGAGGATAACAGCAACAGCAACACGCATAATTATTATAAACTTTCCGGTATTAGTATGCAGTAGTTCCGAAATTTCACTTTTGCTCGGGGTCGTAGTGTCCATTTGAAAGTGACCGCATACGCTGTGTGTGTGTGTGTGCCTCGGTGAAAACCCATCGCGCCGTTTCTTTCAGCTTGTCGCTGGTAGTTCGATGCGCCGGAGCGCACCATCGTGTCGGGTGCTGTAGCCCACCGGGGCAGAGGCCGCCGCACGCGCCGCGTACACGTTCATGGCATGCGACGTCGGTGTCTTCAGCTGTCCGTTCGAGGAGGCGAGTCGGTTGCTGGTGACCCCTCCTCGGCGGGATCGTGTCGGCTCGAGCTCGGTCTGGATGCCCTGCAAAGTTCGTGGTGTTACTACGGTAAGCGCAATTTTGCAAGGATTCGGAGCGAACATGACTGTACCCCTCCCGCTTTCGCGTCTTCGGCCAGCCCCACACTTGTCGGATCCAGCTTGCCATCCGCACCTCCTTCTTCATGTTCTCCACCAGCCACGGGTGCGATAACATTTCTTTCGGAGTGGGACGGTCAGCAGCGGCTACGGTGAGTCTGAGGAACGACGTCAGTTCCGTGTGCAGACACTAGGCAAGCCTATTTCGGATCATACGTTAATTTGATAAAGAGCTTCATGCTGTCGGACCACTGCACGTCCTCTTCATCCTCTAGGCTCGGCGGCTGACAGGAGGTGTCAACTAATGCTATGATGTAGTGAATTGAAAGGAACTTACGTCGCCCTGAGTGATATAGAAAATAAGATCGATAGGACCGACTTCATGAGGGAACGGAAACTTGTTCGTCACGAGCTCCAATAGCGACAGACCAGCAGACCAAACATCGGCCCGAATCGAGTAGCTCTGGCCGCTTATGCGCTCAGGCTACGTTGGAGCGAACACGGGACGAAAACCCATACACAGGTCAGTTTTAATTTATCGGGCGTGACCCAAGCAAAAAAAGGAGGCGTGCGTACCGCCATGTAGAAGCTCGTCCCAGTGAATGTATCCGCCATAGAACCAATCAGCTCTCCAGACACGCCAAAGTCGCAGAGCTTGACCACGCCTTCGCGGGTAATTAGAATATTCGACGGTTTAATGTCACGATGAATTATTTTCATCGTATGCAAATATGCGAGACCTTCAAAGATCTAAAAGAGGGACGATAAGGGCGGGAAACGCGAGTGAGGAAAGGCAGGAAACTCACCCCTTCTGCTAGTCGTCCAGCGACCTTCTCGCTGACCCTTCCACCAAACTCTTTGATGCGCTTGCCGACAGCCTCCAGGCTGCCGCCCTCGCAGACCTCCATCAGGACGTTGACCTCGCTGGACGAGGGGGAAATGTAGGCGCCGTAGAAATGGCAGATGTTCTGATGGACCGTGTTTTTCATGAAGGACAGCTCGCGGACGAGCTGCTTGGGCGGTGTCTCGCGGGTCGTGATCGTTTTGCGGGCGAGGATACGGCCAGTCTTGCGCTCGCGGACCTTATGCACTGCACCGCCTGCACCCTCGCCGAGGCGCAGAAGGTCCTCGAACATGTCGTCCGTCCAGTCCTCCTGGCCATAGACGGGCGCGTGGACCTCCTCGGAGCTGATCTCGTTGATGGTACGACGGATGGAGGACATGTCGTCCATAGGCGCAGGAGCGGCTCTGGGCGCGTTACCCGGGTACGAGTTTGGCGTAGGGGACGGAGAGGACTTTGGAGGCAGGTCTTTGCAGTTGATGGTAGGATTCTGGGGACGGATCGTGGGCTGATCGGTGCTCTCGAAACCGGAGGAGATGGAAAGGGGCCCGCCGTAGTAGTTGTAGGTAGGGGAGTCGCTGTCGTTGCTGCGGTTGCAACTCTGGCCTGCACTGGGGACGGCAGCGTTTATGGAGAGCTTTGGAGCGGCGGGGCGTGGACGCTGGCGGGTGTTTGGGGGGTAGAATGCGGTAGAGGGAGCGGGAGACGCGTCGGGGACGACGAGGGAGAGGGCAGGAGTCGGCCTGCGAATGTTGAGGGGGGCAGTCTCGGGAAGGGCGAAGGGCGCGGGGGAGGGCGAGCGCTGGAGGGTACGGGGACCGCTGGGGCGCTGAGGGACGGTCATGGCGGGGAGGCGGTGGGTGGAGGACGAGGGCGATGAGGAGAGAGATAGAGGGAGGAAGGGGATGCGGTTGCTGGGAGAGGGAGAAGGCAGGACAGTGCGCCACAATAAATTGGAGAGTCGGAAGCGACGAGTTCTTATATATATATGTATGCGGATGTGACAGCGTGTATGGGAGAGATGAGTAGTAATTTGTAAAGTAGTAAGCAATAGAAAGAGAGTAGTATTTTAAGAGGAGGAGAGGAAGTGAGGGGGAGAGCCCAGTGCCCTTCCTTTAGAAGAGCCCATCCGAGGTGCGCGTACATACCCATACGATGCGACACACTCGGGGTCCAATTCAAGCAGAGTCGACGCACGGACGGCCCGCCATGAGCCCTCGCTGGCCGTCGGACGACCCATCGATGCGAACGCGGCTACCTGTCTTCTCTGTCAAGCTGTATGTGGGTTTCGAAGACGTCTCGTACCGGGCAACTACGGGGGCCGACGGTCAACGACGCGCCCTCCGGTGTCCACACAGCTCCCCGGCACGTAACAGCCGTGGGAGCACTGATGGCCGGCCGTGCCGAGAGTCGGCGAGCGCCTGCCCCGACCTGCGTGAAAGATGCGCTCATATGGGGAACTGCATTGAGAAGGCCTCGACAGGGGCACCAAGGTCAAAGCGACGTTGTTTGGGAAGTTGCGAACCGTAAGGGCCGTAACCAACTCTCCCAACAGTGGCAGTGTACCTCGGTGCGCGATCGACCAAACCTTGCTCCCTTGCTCCCTGTCACTCCTGCACAACGCTCAACTTCACAATATTCCCCGATGTTCCCCCGGAACCCCGTCCTCGTTGGAACGACGAGGACGGCGTCCAGAACGCCCGCAGGGAACGAGGTACGGGTGGCACAGTCCATCGGCTGCCGTCTCGCCCTAGGCCTTTCCACTCACCGCCACCGCCGATCATTCTCCTTTTCGCTCGCTGCGTCATCCCTCCAGCGATTGTTTTCCTTTCCTCGACGAAGACGACTGTGCTCGTCCTGCGGAACCAGGACACCCAGACCCACCGCCACTGTCGATCTCCTTCGTCATCCATTAAAAAAGAAATGGAGAGCAGCAACGTCGGATCCTCACCGCAGGCCGATCCCTCCTATCGATACTCCCCCGTGACATCACCCATGTCCACTACGCAGTTTTAATAGATGGTCAATCAGTACTACTAGTACTCCCAGAATATTAATGCCCCCGCCGGAACATCATCGTTCCTTGCTCTCTACCCATCGCCCAAATATCCCCCGCAAGAAGCACAATGCGGGTCTATGAAGTACCGCTGCAAGTGATAAATTGCGATTGCGCATTCGGGCTTTCTTGATTACTCGCCCCATACCTCCGCCAGCTCTTCACTTTCTGCTTTCGTCTCCCTACTCTCTGCCATGATTGCGTAATTTGTTACATAATCATCATTCCAGGGAACATCACACCCATAACGGGCCGCTGAGCCGCGGCTCTGCCAATCGCCAATATGATTAACCGCTACTCGCCCTCTGCACCTCGCAAGCATGCCTATCCCAGTTATAAGTCCGACTTTTGTTCTACCACCTGCGCACAGATGTTCAACGTATTTCTGCAGTCGACACTGATCCTGGCGTGGACGATATCGTCGCTCTGTACGCTGAGCTAATTCGGTGGTTTCTGGCTTATCGCTAATTACTGCTTCTAGCCTCTATGCTCTAACGTGTCCTGAGCTGGAGATTTTGGCTATCATCGTCTCGTTCGGTGAACGCCTTTCCTGTGTAGAAAGATTTACCCAGCTGACGAATACTACCAGGAAATACAGACGTTGACGCATCGTAGTGAGCGACCACTTCGAACCGCATACAGCCTACAGCCTGACCCGCGTAAAAGCAACAACGTCCTCAAGTTGTACGACACCCTCGCAAGGCACTTTGAACGCTTCCCCGCTGACCGCGCGCGTTTCCCTGGCTTCGTGGCCCGCCCGTTCCTTGCGCGCGGAGCACATGCGCCCCTGGAGGGTGAGCTCCATAGCGCGCAGTACTTTCATGGCAGGTACGTTTAGCTTTTTTCTCCTTACTCTAGATCTGCCCCTCCTACTGACCCACGCACGATCACGATAGAGACGGACTGGGCGACATCTCGACGAGGCATCCTGACATCCTCACGGACGACGGGCTCGCGCACGTACGCCCGACCTCTACGCCCGGACACGAACTCGCGCTCGAGCTCCTCCGCAAGCATGCCCCGCGCACGGTGACGTACATCGCGCTCGGACCGCTCACGAACCTCGCATTGATGCTACGGCGCGACCGCGCGGCGTGCCACGCGCGCATTGGGCGCGTCGTCATTATGGGCGGCGCGCTCGACGTCCCTGGGAACACGAGCCCCGTTGCGGAGTGTACGTCCCTCTCTCTCTCCCTTTCCCTCTCTGCGTCCTTTCGTCGGATGTATACGCTCGGATGTATTCGTGTCTGACCCCCCGTAAAAAAACAAAGTCAATTTCTTTGCGGACCCGTACGCAGTTAAAGAAGCTCTCATCGACACGGACACGGCGCTCCCGCCCGACCGCATCTTGCTCCTCCCGCTCGACATTACGACGCCTCGCGAGCTCTCGTTCCCCCTGTACGCTGCGCGCGTCGACCCCGCGTTTGGTACCGTCCTACCAGGCGAGCCGGGGAGGCACACCTTGGAACCTCAGCTCCCGCCTCCGCTCACGCATTTCACGAGCGCCTTCTTCGAGCGCACGCGCGAGGTCATGCTTGAGTTTGGGAAAGACGCGATGGAGTGCGTACTATCCCCCCTCCCCCCTCTCCATTTTTTTTCTCGTACTCGTTACGCTCGGCCTATCAACTTAATCAAAACTTATGAACTTCGTTATCCCCAGGCTGCACGACGTCGTCGCAGTGTGGTGCGCGGTGCACAACTCACCTCGGCCCGACGGGCCTCCCGTCTCCGCCGCCGCCTCCGACCTCGACCCTGACCTTGCGCTTCAAGACGGCTGGGAAGCGCGCTACAGGTTATTCCAAATCGAGAGGCAAGTACATTACTTCTACCCCCCCGCCTCCCCCCGGTGGTGGTGCCACCCTCCCAGCGGAACACTAACACAAACGCACGCCTGCGCCTACGAAAACACACAGAACCGGCGAGCTCACGCGCGGTATGCTCGTCGTGGACCGACGCGACGAAATCGCCGAGGTCGCCGGCAATGCGAGCGCCGCACTCCCACTCCCGCACGTGGCCCCAACCCCAGCCCCAGCCCCAGATCTGGAAAAGCGTTTCCGGACTGGAGATAACAGAGCAGAGGTCCAAGCGGCGCTGGACCGCGCAGTAAAACACGACATCCCTGCGCCCGTGCAAGTCGAGCTCAAGCCTCTGGACGTGGACGTAGACGTCCCACACATAAACGTAAATCAAAACCCGCGCCCGCACAGGGGCATCGCGTGCATAGTACGCACGCCTGGCGCCGACACGCTCGTCTCTTCCATGCTTTTAAACATCTGGGGGGTCTGAGGGAACACGTTTATTATAGAGGCGCAACGACGACGATTGCGAATAATGTAGTACTGTAGATAGTGATAGTAGTGACGACGAATTGTACCAAATGTACCGATGTACCAGAGCTAGCAAGAAAGCCCGCAGACGACGCGAGCTAAACCGCGCTCATCCGGCAAGCCATGAAAAAAAAGTGTGCGAAAGCAAGAGACGGGCCCAATGATCCAGGGAGGAGAGATAAAAAAGTATACAGAAGATAGTCAATGTATGATGCTGTCCTCCAAGTAATTCACCACAATCTTCGTCTTCAAGTCGTTCGTCATGTCGTTGCGCAGGATATCCAGCATGTGCTGTGCCACCATCGGCGCGCACTCGTCTGCGCGGCCAAAACCGGACAGACATCCATCGCGGTACTCACGCTCGTCGATGTTCAGCATCGCAGTGATCACCTGTGGCTCGCCGTGGCCCGACCAGCGGAGCAGCACGGGCAGTACAATGAGCAGCGGTAGACCATCTGTGAGCAATTGGATGTCGAAGTCCTCGCGGAACTCTACACCGTCCTCGGTAGCGCTGAGCAGCGCAGACAGGGCCGCGAGTACCTCAAATGCCTCTTCGACCGCCTCGCGTGCCACACGGCTGGCGTCGTCCGTGGGCGACGGTTTAGGCAAAAGACTGAGCAAGTCGTACAATACACGCGCGTCGGACGCCGCGCTAGGAATTGGCCCGTGCGTAGGAGATGGAGGCCGCGAACTGGAAAGCTTCATCGTAAAGCGTCCCGGGGGCGGCGTAGTGGGCGGTGTTGTAGAGGAAGCCAAGCGCTTCTTGAATGTGTTGAAAGACGCTGCGGACAGCGCGGATGCTGAGTTTGAACGCGAGCGAGGAGCAGAAGGACGATGAGAGAGCGATACAAGCGCACGCCAAATGACGGAAATCAGTAGCGTAGCAAGCGTAGACTGCATGCTCTTTGATGCCGTGTATTGCCCGAGGGCCTTCGCGTAAATAGGCATCAGTGTTTGTAGGGAAGTTATCGACGGGTGCTGATAAATAGTTGCTTTGGTCCCGCCCGGTGGCTTTGTCAACGCGGACGTAAGGGAAATGGAATGAACCGACTCCAAAGCCTGAATCAAAACCAGCAAGTCGCCCTTAAGCCCGGTGATGAGCGGATTCACCACCCTTCCGATTATTGATAGGAGTCCCTCTCTGAAAGTGTTCAAGCCATCGCCTCTGTGATCGTGGCTGGAGTCCAGTTTTAAGCCGTCTAAGCAATCCAGTAGCTCGCCGGCGAAGCCGGCCACCGCTAAAGCATGTGCTTGTGTAGCATTCGGACCGGGCGTCTGAACATTCGGAGCGACAGGCGTGAGAAACGCGGGAGAGGACAGAAGCGGAAGGAGCAGTGACGATAAATTCGTAATGAGGACCGAAAGCGGCCTGTGCAGTAGCCTCAAAATCGCACGCTGGAGATGTACGTTGTCCTGGCATGCGTGTAGCTCACTGAAGAGAAATGTTATTGATGGTTATAAGAACGGGTAGACGGACTTCCACTCACGAAGCAATAAGTTCCCCTAAGGCGCGCCCTCTCCCTGCGGGAATGGGCCGTTTCCCACTTAAAATTTCCCCCGTCGCCACCGCACTGGCAGGCTGCGCAAGGGCCTTAGTAATGGCCTCGCTAAGCTTGAGGCTAAGAGATTCAAGATAAGACCCGTCTTGGACGAGCGTAGACGGGGTCACAGAACGGCTTGGGGCTGGCGAGGTCTTCTTAGTGAAGTGAGTCAGCGAGAGCTTTGTGAGAGGACGCGCTGAACGATGCTCGGGAGCAACCTCTGTGTCGACATGGACGGGGGTTGGGGCAGGGGTGAGGGGCGGAGACGTGGGCCTGCTGGAAGACCACAGAAAGGAGGATGTCTTGAGTGCGTGCATTTCTGGCGGACTGTGTGGAGGTGGAGGAGACAAAGGTATAGTAGTTGTTTGATAACTTCTTTTTCTGTTTGTTTTCTTCTTTTCTCTTTTCGACAAACGTGTACGGGTGTAGGGTATCTAATGCAGACAACCTGAAACGGAGAGCGCAGTTATTACATGGAGCAGCAGGTGGGCGAACGGGCAAGGAGTTTGGATAAAGCGCGACGTCGTCCTAAGGGGGCCTGTCTGTGTCAACCCAGAGGAAAGCAAGCGGACCGAAGTGGATGCTGTTGACCTGTGAACGGACACTGGGTTGGAGGAAGGTCATAAGTTGTGGAACAGTTGCTTTGTGGAGGGGCGATAGACGTCGTCGTCGTCGAACTCAGAGATGCAATTTTATTACGATCTTTCCACACTCCGGGTTCTATCCGAGTGCATCCATACGTTCCCACGAATACGATTTGTGCAAAGCTGTTCTTGGCAAAACTAATTTGTAAGCCGGCCTTGTTCTATTACCGCTGCCATCGATTCGATCGGAACAAAATTCCTGCCAGAGTCCTCTTTATTGTCAGATTTTTGTGCTAGGTAAATTGTCCAGACAGACAATAGTGAATATACCACTGCATTCTGGTCAGTAAAAAGGACTCGACGCTATCGGCCGCGTTATTAATGGCTTGGCACATGAACAGTCACTTGCAACTCTGCTGCTTTGCCACTCGCCAGAGCAAACTGTGTCCTTATCTTGTATCGGTTTCAAGTGCGACAAGTTGTCAACTGATTTATCTCTTCGAATCACCTTCCCTCCCCCATGACATTCCAGCCGCTTTAATTTACTCATGTATAGCACACATATCTATGGTGGTGGCTCTCGAAGCTGTATGCCTAAAATAGTCCAATATCCTAAAACAGATAGCTCGCCTCTACCAGCCTTCAAATAATTATCTATTTATCTCGCTCCGTCTCATGTGCCTCGGTGATCTGCTGCTCGTGTACGCTCACCAGACCCACGTTACTCAGAATTGCGATAACGCCCTCTTTCTTCACGGCCTCGAGTTCGCGCTCGCTTTTCACGAGCAACATGCCCGCGAATCCAAGTGCATTCACACTGAGTGCATCACCCGTTTCGCGCAGCACGTACTCCTCGCGTCGACGGGGGATAGCATACATGTGTGCACGCGTGAGGAGCACGTTGTACGAGGGCTGCCCAATTGGGTGTTCCGGGTCAAGCCGCACGGTCGAAATTGTCAGGTCGAGGAGCGCCATGAAGGCGCTTCCGAGCTCATCCTCGAGTACGGCGAGCGGCGTTGATGGGGAAAGCTGAGGGAGGCGGCGGACATGCGTTGCATATGACAGAGAATTCAGACTGAATGCTTTTGCTGGAGGGGAAGGTGTTTAGAAAAGCAAGTTGTGTGGAAACGCGAATATACCAACATTCAGACTCCAGATTCACCGACCTTGCCAACTTTTCAATGGGCGGGCCATCATCGTCTACACTGATGAATTGAATATGTTTATGAGGCTGGCTTGCGCCTTCGTGACCGCGGGCTCAGCTGGCTGTGTTCCTTGGTGCTTTCAGTAAATGCTCACCGCTGATTTCTCCACCTGGACGCAGTAACGAAAATAATAGTTATGGCATTGTATGAAAATAGCGATACATGATGGCTCTCACAATTGTAGAAAGCGAATAACGTTTTGCCCGCTTTTCTGGCGGCGTCAAGCAAAAGGTATGCTTGGACAAGTTCTGATGGGTAAAGCGGCGACGCTTGTGATTTGAAATCTCAAAAGAATGGAATTTTCAATACTTTATTAGCATCGATTTTTAACAGTTAGTTTTACCTTTAGTAACCAGTAGAAAGTGGCACGGCACAACAGAAAATTTGTTCAGCTTTTAGAGCCAAGTGTCATTATATGCGGTCTAGGGCTTAGAACATGTATGCAAACATCTCACCAAAACGACAAACTCTTCCCCTTCCTCTTCGTCCTTCAGCTCGCCAACAAGCAAATTCGAAACATAAGGCGGCGCAAACGGATCTAGTTTGCCGGTGGTCTCAGCGTTTGCCGCTCCGCCAGCACGCACAATTTGTGCATCAGCCTCGAAATGCGGTGTCGGGAGCTTTGGCTTGTTCTGCAGTGCGGGACATAGACGGATCTCGAACTGCAAGCGGACACTCCCAGGATTAGGCGTTCGGGCGTGTGTAAGGGGCGGCGGAGTGAAGACAGGGTGAATCAACAGACCTCCACGCCTGCCTCCTCGTGGGTGTGTATCGTCGAGGGAAAGAAATACAGATCGCCTGAATCGCGCGCAAGCGCAAATTGCTGATCGAGCGCAGAAATGATCGTTGAGTGGGATGCCATACTGAAAGTCCTGAGCCCCCTGAAAGATGATGGTTGCGGTGATTGTTCCCCGACAGTTACGTCGGCTGTAACCTGGACGCGCAATTGCGCTTGCTCAGCTTGAATCCATTTGGTCCCACATCAAGTTATCCCTAGCCGCAGGCCGTCTCGATAATTGCTCACGAAAAACACTATGCGGAACTTAAGGCAGTAGAATTCGAAATTCCCAAGAAGGATATGAATACAACAGCATTTTGCAACACAGGCAATCGGAGGGCGAACAAGGCCTTTGCACTCAGGTCCGGAGTGGAAGGAACAACATGCGTTGACAAAGTAAAAAACAAGAAAAAGAAAAAGCAGACCAGTCTGCATGACTCTTAGCCATCAATAAACAAACATGCGGAGAACATGAACATCAAGCCCTCCCTCCCCTACCCCTATTCGCCTTTGCCTCCTCCATCTCTTCTCCCAGAGCCAGGGCTCTTCCATACGCCATTGCCGCCACAAATGAGTATAGAGCGACATTTACACCCTTGAACGCATACAAACTCAGCATTGTCATATTTAGTTAACGGACGAAAAGGAAGACTTGCCTGATAGAATAATATTGTGATGAGGGCCAGAATCAACAATAGGACCGGACGGAGCACGATGGAACGATGGATTGCTAACTTCTTCACTATGGGCAGTGGCCATTCAAGCGCAAGAAGTGTAGCACCAAGGACCATGGAGAGGATTTGGAGGACAGGAGCCTTGATAATGATAGCCACGAAGAACGCCGCACTCTTCGGCGCTCTGATGTCGAGTTCAAGCTTTAATTCACAGGAAATATAACAGAACGCAACGAGACGTACTGGATTCCTCCGGGGTCGCGCAAGGTTCCACCGACGAAGTCCCAAAAGAACTTGCGATAAAAGATACCGAAATAACCCGCCCATACAGCATCTGAAACCCTATCATCAGTTCTACGCACTTTGGGACCTTTCCTGGACGTACATATTCCCGCAGTGAGGGAGATGAATCTAGCCCATTCGTGCCAAACAAGATTTCCCATTGTAAATCAAAGAAATGGACGGTTTACAGAAGAAAGGGCGACGGTGGGGACGGCACAAGCACTGCTTCAAAGGACCCGGAGAATTTAGAGATAGAGAAAGTTGCAGTTGTTAGAATGAAGACTAGAGAAAAGAAGTGAGGACAGAGCCCAGCTCAGTCCGGAGGGAAGGAGAAAGTGAAGGAGAGGAAGGGACTCGGAAGGGCGAATGAAGTGTGGTGCCGCTTCCGTTGCGAGGTATTTAAACAATTCAGTTGCCATGTTACCAGATCAACAGCTTTCGCGACTCCGTTTGATGCAGTGCACCAAAAAGTGTACATTTCGAAATAATCAGTGATATCTACAATGACAGGAACCATAGCCTAGAACCGGCCTAACCGGACACCACAGAACTGGTCGTCGAAATTTCGAGTCCTCTCTAGACTGTTTGTTTAGCGACGGAGGTGGACGGCCCAGCTTTCTATTATTGCCACCCTTTCTTTTGTCCACTCTTGCAATCCCTGTCCCTGCATCTTCGTTCCTTCATGGCCCGCCTTATTTGGGCTACGTCCAGAGCTCAAGTGTGTGATAAAGCAAGAGAAATTTTGTTAACGGCCCGTTGTGACCGACTCGGAGCAGCTGCGACAACTATTTGTCCTTGTTTCTTGGTCTCAATTGACCGCGACTAACCTCCCGCACGCGTCTCTTTTCTACGATCTCGCCAGTATTACCATGTCCAACGTGGACCGCGGGAGACAGCCCACGGTCATAAATGTACTTGATGCACACGCTGTCATTCCCAAGGGGGCGCAGGGCATCTCCGGCAACGGCAAGTCTGCAAGTGAGAGGTCTGTCGTCCTCGCGTCTACTCAACGCGCCTTAAGATTGCGCAATGGTAAGGGAGGTTCATTCGGTTTGGGTGAGATCGTCAGGATTTCCGGAAGGGAAAAGCTGGAACTCATAGCTGGTGTGTTTATGCTTGTATGCGTGTCCTATCTAGCGACTAAATTGTTCGGTACCAGAGGACGAAATGGAGAGAAATAAGGCGAAAAAGAAGGCAATCTATGAAGGTAGTCCAATCAGCCCTTTTGGTTCCCGTATTCCCTAAATATGATCCAGCCTCTTTGCGAAATTCTCTGAGAGCGCCTTTCAATATCGAAGTCTCTGTGAAAATAGCCCAGTCACAGATGGATGGTAACTTACCCTATGTCCTTATCTCAATGAAGCCGTCTCAATGACACACCATAGCTTATATTGACCTTGTTAACGCCCTTCACAATAACGAAAGCTGCTTCGATATTGTTCTCACGGAAATTCAAGCCCAGTGCCCGCCAAGGAAAAGCATCAAGGATCCAGATCTGACGCGAAGTGCTAGCTTTGTTGCGGAGCAGTTTGCTATCTGGCACGCCTTTTCACCCAGAACTTGATGATCATACACTAAGACTGCCATACGACAGTGTACACAATGCGTATATGCTGGCCTCGGGCTGGACTATCGTTTTTGAGAGCCTCTTAATGATGCAAAATATGGGCCTCACTGACGGGTTAGTGCTCGGGCAGCTGAAAAGTAGCGACAAAATGCGCAAGATATACCTTTCGGCTTTTGATCTTCTTAAAAAGTTGGTCGCCTCGGGTCAACAGAGGCTTCGCTCTATTGTCCAAAACACGGGTACGTCCAGTTCGTCAGAGTCCTATGAAGGGAAGAAAATTTTGATCCTTTGCCGTCACTTTTAAGAACATTACCATGTCTATTTTAAAGCAAGTAGTACGCTGAAGGGTCGTCGAGAATTCGAGGACAGCGAAATCCGCAAGATGTACAAATCTTTTCTTGATTCAACTATCATTGAGCTGTGCCTTCCTGGATCAAAATTTACACCTCAAGCACTTTATTCTTGCCTGAATGCGATTGAGCTTGAGTCACCTAAAGAGCTCAGACGCTGTCCTCAAATCATGTGGGACGCTGTGGGTGATTTGGCTGTATGTTCTCTTCTATCTTGTTTTTTTTTCACTCCAATCGATAATTTTCTAATTTTTCATTCACCGCATTTGTAGGAAGCAGTCAGATTATTGGATCTAATGGAAACGCCCCTGTTGAACGCAGAAGGAAATCTCCATTATGCCGATTATCCCGATGAGTATGTAGAATTCGCTTCGTGGAACGACGCGCAAGACGTCTCCATACAAGCTGCACTGCAATATTCTTCATTTGTCAATTTGGTCTATCCTCTGACGAATATCAGGAACAAGACAACACTCGAAAAGGCTTGGGATCGCGTCAACGCGGTACATTCTTGTCGGCTATTGCAAAGTCTGGAGACGCTGATGTGCTTTCTGGGGTGTACAGAATTACATCAGGGAGACAGGCAAGAGCATCGATGCGCTTTGGCAGCTCGTAGACGTCCGCGAGCGTATTCCTCATTTCTCCATCGTATTTGTTCCGAGCGACGTGCTCGACGATTACGGAGGAGTTAGCAAGATCGCTCATGAAGGCGGTAATCGCGATGGGAAAATGCCAATGGCCATCACTGCAAATGGGGAAGATTCTGACGGCTCAATGCCTGAACTCTTGGATGCTTCAGACTCTGAAGAGGAAAATTCCAACAGCGATGACATGGACACAGATTACTCACATTTGTTTGAAGATGGTAACGGTAGCGACGATGGCGATGACGAACCGTATGACACAGACGAGGAGGATGAGCTGAGGAAGCTGCACAGGGAAGCCATGAATATTATCAATGAGACGCCGGAGATCTTGGACCTTGCTGCTGACAGTGACAAGTATGCCCCCGAGAGAAGGAAAAATCCATTTCTGAAGTTGCTAGGAAATCTGAAAGGTACCATTACCGCAGGAATTTCCTTGAGCGCGCTTCACGAGATATTCTACAGGTCGCATGTTTTCATCAGGCTCTGCTTTAAGGACTAATGATAGAACACCATCCGAGTCACGATATTTCGTACCAAAAGCACCGATCCCAAAAGGGCACCCTGGCAGTAAGATAATTTATCTTTGACTGTGTCGGGCTGGGAGTTCAATACTACTGATTGAATGCTTACAAAGTATTTCCCCTGGAGCCTCTTGGCACACATAACGGTCAGGCCTCCGGATCATTTGAAATAGACGCGGACGGCGAAAGCGACGAGCCAAAGAGCAGCAAAAAGAAGAAGCCCAAGAAAAAGAAGAAGAAAAAGGCCAGTCCTCCCGGAGAGAACCCCCAGCCATCACAAGGGACCCCTTCCTTGCTCGCATCTGCAGTTGTAGCATCGTCGCCGTCCGCGCTTTCGTCACCGCTGGCTCACGAAGTCACTCCTCCACAACATCCAGCCGCGTCTCAGAGAGCGAGTGAGAGTCCAAATAACAAACCAGCCTTGAAAACTCCGTCAATAGACGCTTCATTGGTCTCGTTGAACCTTACTGACTCCACTGTCTTGGAATCCTCGACAACCCTCCCTCTGCCAGCGCCACAGAAGGCAGAATCAGCGCGTTCTTATCTTGCAAAACTTAGTGGAGCGAAGGCAAAAGTCAAAACGCGTCCGGAACATGTGGACGTTCCCGAGCAACAGAGGCATCGGCTCTTCGACAGATTCGGAGGATCGAATAATAAAGCGAAGGAGACAAAACCCGTAAACTCTGCGAACGTATTTGGGAATCTGAAGAAAAAGACAGGTGCATTGGCACGTAAGCTCCTTGGCGTCTCTCCACAAGATAAGAAGGGATCTTTGAAGTGGGAGCAATTCTTGCAGGTAACTAGATGAAAGGCTTCGTGTTGGTCTGTGCATTTACGGCGACATTTTTAGATCATGCGAGAGTTGGGATTTGAGTATGATCCCAGTACTGCGGGCTCAAGTGTCCGATTCGACCCGCCGAATCCAAACGACAGGGTACGTACTTTTGTGACGGAGAAATATTTGCCTTGGCTGATATGTTGTGCAAAAAGTCGATCAGTTTCCATAAGCGTAAGTTTTACCAAGCCCTTCCCGAAACCGTATAATCGGGAGTATTCACCATCTTCATCCTTAGCTCATCCGGACCCGACATTATACCAGAACAAACTGAAACAATATCGCGACAAACTGAAAGAGTACTATGACTGGTCCCCAGAGAAATTTCAGAAAGCTATGGATAATATTGGGGGGATGTCGAGCGACGACTCCGAGATCGACTAACAAATTGCAAAGGGACATATAGTGTTTCCCGGGATAATATGAAGTCTATCCTGCTTCCGTCGCCAGTCATAGGCTCAATGGTATGCTAACGTTGGTTAGGCGTTTTTAACGCGTTGTACTATGTAAATACTCATACCTAAGTGAACCTATTATCAGCCTCAAGAGTGCGTGCTACTTACGAGTTGGCGCAAGTTTTGTCTGGCGGCTGGTGTGCTCGATCGTGTCGCCAATCCCATTTTGTGATGGCACGCGTCTCGGCTCTCGTGCCTAGAGTCCAGAGACCATTTCATTCTGCGCAAAACAAGATCTTCATGGGGGTCTCTGATGACAAATCATTACATAAGAATATGTGGTCGTCGGCAAGCTTGCTCGTGGCTTGAATTGGCTGCGTTTCGTTGTTCAACTCCTCGTCAGCTCCTTCTCATTACTTGCAATGAAGCGAGGCGCGGAAAATCAGCTAACGAAGGACCACTCGGATGAAGACGATATCGAGGTATGCCTGGGGTCACCCTGCCCAGCCAAGGGAAAAGCCAAGTTCACAACTATTCACAGGAGGTCGATCCTTCTCAAGGCTTCAAGAAGGCAGATGAAACCACCCTCGCCGCGCGCCCGTGAGACCTCATGAGACCAAGCTTTCGTTTTTTGCCTTGCTAATTTTATCGTTGTTGTATTGTTTTCAGTATGAGAGGATTGCCTAAGCGCAATGCCTTCAGCGCCCCGCAGCCTCCTCCACTATTTGGCACGAGTAGTCCGGAAAAGAAAGACGAAGTGAGCAAATCAGACATTACCCCGTTTATTAAGACTCACATACTGGCAAGCCCTCGGCGGCCGCTCCCGCTTTCAAAGGGTTCGGGGGCGCGTCAAATTCTCCATTCACATTCCTTGCACCCTCTGCTCCAGTACCAACCCCGACCCCGTCCTCCACCACTTCATCAACTGCACAAGCCCCAATTGCCAGCTCGCCTTTCAAATTCCCTACTGCCACCCCCGTACATTCGTCGGCTTCGCCTGCAACCAAGCAGTTTGCGTCATTCCTCAGCCCTGCTCAGCCCAATGGAACATCGACTACTAAGTCCCCAATGCCGGAAGAGGATCCATCTGTCAAGTATTTTATCTCGCTTCGTGGTCTGAATGGAGCTTTCCGAGACGCTGTCGCAAAGCTGGTGGAACAGGACCCCTTTATTGACCTTGCGGAGGCCTTAAATGAATACAGATCCTTACGGACATCCATCCAGAAGGAATTTGACAGTAGTAAAAAAACCTCTACAGCCGCAAATGCAAATGGTCCCTTGAACATGCCGCACATATTAAACTTCGGCTCTGGGGTAAGCACCAACGGGCCTAAGTCCACACCTACTCCTCCGGCGCCGTCAGCATCGTTCACTGGCTTTGGTACTCCATCCATTTCTACCTCATCTATACCCACGTCAGGTTTCAACGGTTTTAAGCCCCCCACGGCTGCGACGTCTTCGGTTACAAGTGTACCTCCCTTTCTATTCGGCATGCCGATGCCCACTTCCGAGAAAACGCCACCTACCTCTTCCGCCTTTACGCCTTCTAATACATCTGCATCTCCTGCAAGCACGTCGATATTTATGTCTTCCGATACGACCTCGAAGCCGTCGCCCTTTGGTAATGCCTCGGCACCAACCTCTCTATTCGGCGGGTCAAGCACAACTTTGGCAGACAAACCGCCCACCTCCGTTTTTGGTTCAGGAAGTGTCTTCGGCGGGACATCGTCAGCGACCACGAATATAGCCCCTACAGGCGCAACGACCACATTGCCTAGCTTGTTTAGCGGCAACAAAGTATCAGGTTCCACGTCGATGCCCGCCTTTATCAGTTCCGGATCCGGGCCAAGCGGCTTCGCTTTCGGCCCGAAGACTGCAGCAAAAGGGAACCTTGGGAACCCTGTTGGATTCTCGTTCGGCAGCAGCACGCCCACGCCTGAGCCTGAAGGTTCAGCAGCACCAGCAGCTGAAGGTGGGACGACCTCGTCCAAATTTGGTTCCGGACCCACAACATCCACTTCCGCGCCCTCAGGATTTACATTTGGCGCGGCTCCAAACTCCGGGGTCGGTGCAAGCCAGGATTCGACACCGTCGGCAGACTTGCGAGATGAGACACCTGGTTCGGTTGATAGCAACGAGGCGCCGGTCGAAGGCGCTGCTACTTCGACGCCAAAAGCACTGGGTGATAATCCGAACGATTTAGAGGGCGAGGGCGAAGAAGATGAGGAAACGTTGCACACAAGCAGAGTAAAGATTTTCAAGTTCGCAGCAAAGGACGACCAACCACATTGGGCTGAAGTCGGTGTTGGTAAGTACTTATTCAAATATGTGATGACCCTTACATTTTCGTCATTAATGGACTACCTTTTCTAATAACAATCTTAATAGGGATGCTCCGTATAAAAAGGCACAAGACGACTGGAGCAAAGCGATTGCTGTCAAGGAATAGCGGAAATGGGAAAATCATGATGGTAAGACCGATTCCACTTGCGCTTTACTCTTCGTGTCATTAAGCAATTTCAATTTTAAGAATTTCAATTTGTATACCGGCTTAAAAACTACCCGCGCAAAGCAAGTACTTAATTTTGTCGGGCATGACAACGGCACAAGCGTCACGTACAGGGTACGAGTAAAAGACGAGGCGGGTGCAATTGCTCTGAAGGAGGCTATTGACAAGGAGGTACCAGCACAATGATAGCAAGGCTTTGCGCCATGGAGCCTCTTGTTTATTTCTGACGTCCCTCATGCACTCACATAGCTACTCCTGCATCTTTGTTTTATCGCATCCCATCCCACTCGAACGAGATGTCTGCCCTAGAGGGTTTTGCCGCGCCACATTTACATAGATAACACTACTTTCTATGTTGCATGTCGAGACGCACCTCCAGGCTAAAGCAACTGGGGGCTTGTTACTAGCGATCATGGAGTAAGCGCGGGAATATAATCTCCTGCCCTTGTTGGGCATTCGATGCTCGATACTACGAGCCCGAAAAATGACTTTGCGCGTTCTGCCATGTAGAGTTCAATACGAACGCATGACTCAAGAGAAGTTCAACTTCATGGTCGCCCCAGTTCTGCGTCGGTAATGATTGAAGAAACATGATAATGCCCTATTTTCCCGATGAGAAAGGGAATGCATTTCAGTAAAATGCAAATAAAATTGGCGTACCTGGAAGTCCATGTCCTGAAGCTTCTTGCTCCAGTTCATGAGAAATGCTGAGCATACGTAGAGATGGAATTGAGAAAATGCATCGGGGCCCTCAGCCTGAAGGGCATTCTAATTAGTAACAGCAACTTTCATTGCACCACAACACGAACCAGATAGGTGTCCCACATTCGAATGGTATTTTTCACGCTAATTTCTCGCATTAACAGGCAGTTCATCCACCTGAACGCAAATTGCATAAATTCGACATTCTCGGAGTGAAGGTGAGCGTATAGAGGAGCTGAGTGTAATTATCGAAGAGAGCATATGAGTGTCAGACTCCCCAAATAGACAAGAGTACAATCACCATCTATGCGTGCAACAAGTTCAGCCATGCGCTTGACACTCCGTTGAATTCCCGGTTGCGCAAATATGTAATTGTCTTGAATTCCGTCCAAAAGGCGTGTTAGACACCAGAATGAATCTGCTTCAACGGCACTCAATACGCTTGGTGGGAGTCGAGTAGGATCAAAATCCTCCGGATCGGAAGCTGCAAAAACCATCAAAACCTCCGCTGGTGGACCGCGGCGAACTCGGCTTACTGATGTACGCAGAGAGAAAAACCTGGAAAAACGGTGTAACGAGATCGTTAATCCCCTGTACATAGCCGCTAGCAGGGTGTCGGATTGCCCAGACATAAAGAATCCTCTCAATGCTCTGTACCAATCTGTTAGACGAAATTCAAAGTAAGATGAAACTAAACTCACCCTTTGTGTAGACCCGTACATCCACAGCTTTACACCAGGCCGGGTCCGCGGAACATCGATCTCTATTTGATGCCATATCTGCTGATCGAGACCCTCCCGTCCTTTGTTGAAAGTGACATCAACTAACGATGCGTATTCCGCACGTTTCCGTGCAAGTGTAGGGATACGCATGAGTGAAGACAGAGGGAGGTATCCCTAACATAGCAATGTTTAGTTCGTACTATATTTAGTTGCATCTCCACTCACAAGCAGAAGCTGCCATGCTATGGGGCGTAGTTCACCCGGAATGCCATTCCATGCAAGTTTTCGGAGTTCAACTGGAGATGATACCAATCGTTAGACATTACACCTTAGCTATCATTGTTCATGTAAATACCTATGTTAACGTCCTCAGACAATAGACACTCGACGAACTTGTTTCGCCTGTTGGTCCTTATAGATAGCTCGCGCATTAATTGCGACGAGCCGGATTTTTGCTGACTGGGTCCAAAATAGGGCGCTTTAGAGCGGGAACCGCGCCGTCGACGAATAGTTGATAGGGGATCTGCGAGCTCGTCAAAACATGCAGTTTGTTGCAACCCCGGCGGAGTGTATTAGTCGATACCTTGGACAACGTCCTCCGCATCCGTCCTCAGACTCCCCGATGTCGCTCTTTCTGTCGTCCTTAGATCCAGCGCTTCAGCGTCCGTATCCGCGACAACGATGTCCTCCATGTCGAATTCCTCACTGGCCCTGCGATGTGTGTCGCCAATCACCTCATCCTCTTTCGTAACCCGCGCCTCGTTCTCGGAAGGCTTACTGACCATCGTCCAGCTCGCCTTGTAGGAGTGTGGATGATCCGGCCTTGGAGAATACGATCCAGGATTAGGCGCATTGACGTGAGTGTAGGAGAAAGCTAAGCTGGACGATGAGGGTGACTTCTTCGGCTTCGGGACGGGTCGCGCTGATGTTGAAGACTCCAGGGCAATCTTGCTTACATTGTGAACGGTAGATGGTTTTTGTCTCTGGGAGGGCGACTCGGAGTCGGAGGCGCTATCCCAAGCATCGTCCTCCGCCCATTCAACCGACGAGTACGACGAGAAGCGTGACGGCGCGTTGATGCCAGTATGAGGTCGTGCTGGAGGCGGCCGGGCCATCACGATCATAACCAGGCAACGCTGCGCTCTTGGGCGTTGACCTCGACGACACTTGGATTATATGGATTGGCGGCGTCGACGGGCGGCGGGCGGGACGCTCTTGTTCACTTGGCAGCCCGGCGTAGACGTATAGATCAGATCATCTGTGGGTTCACTGTTTGCGGTCAGGTTGCCTAACGAGGCGAAAGCCTTAACCCAGTCTGTATATGCACCCTTTTCTCTTACTACTACCTCGTCATGGCGCAGTCGCTACAGTCAAAAAATATATTTACACTCACAAAGTACTCACGCGCAGTCTTTCAGCAACTTGACAATTCCCGAGTCGCACAAACTTGGCACCACCATACGCAGCCCAGCCTGCGCCTGCTTCTCGAATTGTGCAAGTCACCACAAGGGGCCCTCGAGTCGGCCAGAATGCGTATCGTCTGGACGGTGACCAAAGCAAGCGACAGACCATCTCAGGAAAACGTGATTCTTGTGAGACCCCCCGATATTCTCATTCGTTTCCCCTGATCAACCTTTTTTATGGCTGGCAGGAGGACATCGACCTCACGGAAGTTAGAAGACATGTACATCCATTTCAGACCCATAGTCTTCCCCTGAAGGCCGTGTTTCGGGATAGCATGTTTGGCATCCGATTTCTGCCACCTCAAGCAAAGTCAAGCGCTCAATCTGTAGCCCCATTTCGTTTATCCCATCCTTAACCTTGTCACAAGCTGAACACCCATCTTCTTCAGGAATACCGGCGATTTCAAGTCACATTCCTTGACCCTCATGCTGCTGCAGTTATCGTTGAGGCCATACGAGACGTCTGTCCATGCAAACTAAGCCCAGCCAACAACGTCTTCCCTTCTCCATCTATCACACCCGTCCACTCTGGAAGGAGCGACATGGTCACATGCTCCCAATCGACCCAGGACCTTTTTCAAACCCAAGTCCCACCTCTCATCTATCAAACTCCCCTAGCAGGTCAATTTAATGCAACTATCCCGGCAACGCAGTTTTCAAACAACCATTCACCGCGTCCTTCTCAAACAACTCACTCTCTTAGCTTACCTCATGAATTCTCTCGGCCGCCATACCACCGGAACCTCTCTGCTTCTCGTCTCGACACCAAGTCCACGAACTACACGTCTTCTTTGTCTTGCGCTCCAGCTCGTCACAATACTGTATCCTGCGAAACAAGCTTTGCTCAGTCATCATCTCCATATCGACCTCAGCCGCTACCAGGCTTGTCCTTGCATCAGCATGCGGTGCCACTTGTTGACTTGGGCACACACGATTTACAAGAATCGCGGTCCCAATCTGCCACTTCCTCTCAGACCATCAGTTGCAACTTAGGAAGTACCAGTGACCCCTTAAAAGAGCGAACGACAGCCGGCCCCAACTTCAACAGCGAAACGACTTCCTCTAAGGATCCCATGCTGACATCACTTAGCGAGAGCTGTAAACTGAACTGTTTGACTCAGGAGGAGCTAGAGCAACTTGTTGCGCAAATCGTAAATGAAGAAGGGTTTGAGAAGCTGGTAAGGTACTAGTCAAGGCACTTATTTAAGGTCACTGACCCAACGGATCTAGCTCGAGAACATTGACAAGCTGTGGAGAATAAAAGTTCTTGTCGATTTGCAATAGTCTCTTACACGCTGCGTGTCATATCCGGTCAAGTGTTATACCATGAAAATACATTATGAGTACTGTATATTCTGCATTGTTAAGCATAAAAGTACAATCCAATAAAGAGTTGCTGTCCTGCATACAAATGTAGTGCAAAAAGAATGTATCTAATGACGAAAGAAAAAATCAAGTTACAGATGAAATAGTAGGACGGACCCGGCTACTGTTCAGTGAGGCGGCCGATAATTTCCTTTAATGGAATATACTGCTTCAACACGCAGATAGCTGGAGGAAAAGATTTGTATAACGCCCATCCAATTGCCACTGTATGTCCACAATGTCAGAGATTGTACTAATTGAGCATTAAACTATACTTACGAATCATGATAGGAATCCAAAAGAAAACAAGCATACGATCTTCTATATTCAAGAGACCTCAGCACTAGGCGAGCTGTCTAAACTATAACAAAGGACTAACCTTTCTTCACGTTCTTCACAAGCGATTTCGTTCTTGGTCGATAAGAGTATGCCTTGACTTCCGTTTCCTGTACTCGTGGAGGCCGTTGACCGTACCCAAAACGGCGAAGAATGGAACGAGATGCCACGGGTGTTAGGGCCCCATGCACTTTAGAGACATCAACATCACCAGTATCAACATCAAGCTTTGCTTCCGTATTGAAAGATTTCTCCGCACCGAGCGACAGCTGATTCTGGCGAACCATCGCCGCACTCATCTGGTTCATCCATCTCTCCCAGGAGACACGCCATTCGTTTCCAGGAGAGCGCGGATTGTCCACATCCGCAGCTTGGCCATCGACGTCATGCTCTTCCCCACGCTTATCGGAGCGGAAAGGCGGCCAAACCTGCATTGGAACGAACACTGGGAAGGCCCAAGCTGGCATGCCTGGGAACTGAGGCATCTGTGGCATTTGGGGTACGAGATGTGGTGCTTGGAACTGGGCCCACGTACGCTGCAAGAAATCTGCGAACGAGGCCGCCTGCTTGTCATCAATAGTCGATTCTTTTCCGGGTGAATCGAGCATGGGTAATGAATCCGGAGAGACAACAGTTGCATTGTCGTCGTCTTCCGCTCTTGTATGGAAATCCGGCGGCTCCTCAGTGTCCGAAACGGCCGAAGCCACTGAAGCAGGCATGCTGGAGCGACGGGAGAGCGAGTGGCGTACACGCCTTCTAAAGTGCGCTCGTAGCCGTGGCCGACTTTCCTCATTGGAATCTTCTTCAACATCGCCGAAATGCGATTCATCATCACTCTCCTCGTTTTCGCTCTCATAACCCAGGTGCGAATGCGGAGAGCCTTCCGGAGCAAGTTCGAATGCGATATAACCCATTTTATTTTGTAAAGTTATGTCAGCACCGGCGTTGACGATCTGCCGCGTACAGCACCGGGATCCATTGAGAACTGCGAAATGGAGAGCGGTATAGCCATTTATATCCTGAGCATCCAGACATATGTCCCGTTGGATGAGAAACTCGACTAGCGAGGGAAGATTCAGAGAGGCGGCCAGATGCAAGAGGGTCTGTCCAGTCTTTGTCGGATGAGAGATTGTACTCATCAGCGATGGTGGCTCCCCGGACCTATCACGCAGATCTAGTGTCGACAAGGAGTCTATGACGATCTTCTCGAATTCCACATCATCCGCTCTACCAAGGAATAGGCAACGCGAATCAGACAGGGCACCACTCGCGAGATTCATCATTTGGCCGGCACTCAGACTGCTCGACTGAGATTCCTGTGCTGTCGTACCAACAATGCGCATCGCAATATCTTTGGCATCTTCAATCTTTCCGGTCATTTTAAGGCCTACGACTTGTAGGGCAAGCTCCATTCTGGAAAGAAAAACAGGGTCAGCAGACGTAACCATTGATGGAGAAAGTATCATACAGCGTTCGGTCGGTCTCGTTGGTATAGGTGAACAACGCAGGTTCACTTTCCGAATCGCTATCCAATTTCATGCCTTCGAGAGTGACCGGAACCACACCTGCGAAGGCCCTAGGCGGAAGGATGCAAACCAAAGTATTTTCACTCCAGCGTGAAGTCGAACTCGCAACCACCTCACCGAAAACACAGTTGTAGGGTACGGATGCGTGGAAGTTCGAGCCAAGTACGGTGACTTCAATGCCGCCAAAAGTTGGCCCGGACGATGGAATTAGACGATGGATTTTGGGAGCAGGGAGCGTTTGATTAGATGGTTCGGGCTGCGGATGTAAAAGATTATATGTAAACGAGGTAAGTTCTATGTGTGCCGAGCCTGCCGATTGTGGCATGACGACGTCTGTCGGTGGGGAGGAGGGCGCAGTGTCAGGCGGAGAAAGCGGGAAAAAGGTGGCAGATTGCACAAGGGCTTCGTGCATAAGTAGATCCTGATTTTCCATAAAAATTGATTCCGGAGACATAGACGTGTTTGAATTTAGAGGAAGAGGGAACGCTATGGCACTGTCCATCCTTTGAGAGGCCGGAGATGAGGGGACAGTACTCGAAAAGACAGATGGAGTAGCTGCATTGTGCGAAGTGAATGCGCTTGCATCAGAATACGAAGTAGATGCTGGTGAAAGTAACGCGTCCACAAGTGGCTGAGTGTTTCCTTCATTCACCTCTCTTCTATGGGGCCGGTCAGAAGACGCGCGCGGGCTATCATAAGGCTTCGGACGCCGCTTTAAGGGTGTTCCACAGTCTTTCGTGCCAGATTGACGCCTTCTGGATGGTGCAACCGTTTCCGCTGAAGCAGACTCACACGGAACAGGTACCATTGGCGTCCGTGGCTCCCAGTCAGTATCTCCTAGATAAGAGGGTACTTGGGGCTGCTTGGGTGCACCCTTATCCGTAGACTTGTGATCGTCTGTAATCATAATTGGCGGGCTCATACCCTTGCCTATTACGCGGCCGCTGACGTCCTTCATGGTGAAGTGGACATTGAACCCCACTTTCTCACGATGATGTCGGCAATAGCAAGTAATCCGAAGAGGTAACACGACCGAACCACCAGAGAAATCCATTGTATCGGGACAGTTGAATTGAATGATTTTCGATGGGTCGCCATCACCATCATTCGAGTCAGAATCAGAGCGAGTTGGTCTGACACGTGCAGCAATCTTTCGAGCTACCCTTTTCGCCTAATTTCGAGCGAGTCAATATAAGAGACAACACTCCATGGCTTTACTTACTTCACGACCTTGGCATGTCGAACAGCTCAATACTTGTTTGTTTGGGTTTGAGGCGCATGTCACCTCTGTGTTCAGGAATAATGTATCTTCCGGAGAGGCATCTTGATTTAGAAGATCAGTACCCTTGTTCTTTCATTAACGTGAACGGGTAATACCGCACCAATTTTCCCTTCTTTGCGTGAGCGCTTCCGCGTTGCAGTCCCCATTGGAAGCCTCAACCATTTCCAGCTACCAACAGTATCATAGTTTGAGGGACCTCCAGAAGAAGTATTTACGACCGCAAGATCGAGCGCCACCCTGACTTGTGTTTCGACGCGTGATTTAGTTCCAGAAGGTGCTATGTTCGGCGTCAAAATTGCCAGACTAGATAAAACGCGTGTCCCCCGATAAGTAAGAAAGGCAACGGCACTCGTTTATAGGAACGTTACGTACTTGTAGCAAGACTCTTTTGGAGGAAATGTGACCCGGTGTGGTATGTTCTCCAACTTTCGAGGCTGTACTGGCGGGGGCGGGACAACCTTGGTGCCTATAGCCATTGATGTGGTTGTACGTGGAATCAGGTCAGGGACTGGCGCGCTTTCCGAAGAAGAATTGTCAGAGGAAAAGCTGGATAAAATGTTGGCAGCGAGTGAAGCATCCGCCTCTGAACGAGGTTGCGAAAACTGAAAGACGGCGGGGTCGACGGCAAGGGGCAACTCTGACGTGACAGGACTGCGAAGAAATGTGTTCAAGTTTTGCAATAAAATACCAGCTGAAGACAAGAAAAAGGGACATACCTGAATGCCTGCTCTCGTAAGAGGGCCTCTAAGGCCGAAAACGCCTTGTCTTCAAATTTCGGGATTTCTGGTCGCTCCTCGTTGAACGACGCGTCGTCAGGGTCAGGAAATGGATGGCACCACGCGGAGAAGTCGACGGCCTCGAGCTGGCTTCGCTCGTCAGATAAAGATTCGGACGTCGCAGGCGACGACGAGCGAGTGTCGCTGTCTGTATTCGCCGACATTGGCGATGCAGAGGAGGTGGTTTCAGCGAGACTTGGCGATGTGGAATGAGGACGACGTCAGATATAAAGCTCACCGTCGGACCGAGCCCCAGTCTCTTCTCTGGGTGGGGGGGCGTGTGAATCTGCGGTGAAGTTACTGGTCACGCCTCAGGCCAGTCACATTGCCTGTTGAACAGTGGACGTACTACCAGTACTAGTGGTAATAGCATGTTTCTTCAAGTCTCTCATCCTTAGCCTACTTCTTATATCGCTCTCGCGTCAAGCCACATCAAGGCCACTAACATCGGGCGTACTTGGTAACCGCTCCCCTGTCCTGGTTATTCTTGTCTGTCAATGGTCCATCAGCGTCGGCCGTCCTAACTCTACAGGCGGCCGCCCATCGTGCTTGAAGAAATTCGAGCTAATCCTTCGATGACATAGACGGATCGTCAGATTTCGTAGCTATCACCCCGCTGCGGCGGCCCGAATGTCAACAATACGTGCTCAGAATAACTCGTTCTTTCAGTACTGGTGGCGGCAATGTGTCTAGCCGTCAGATGCGCGACGCAGCGGGCTGGACGTATCGCTACTAACGCATAGCAGCCATTTCCGGCATTTGAAAAGCATACAAGATGTTCCCACTACGCTCTACAGCTCAGTTCGCATCTGCCCTGCATTCCATTACTTAATCCCGTCGTCGTCGGCGTATTTCTACTAAGGCGTCTGGCCCTCCGCAAGTTTCAATGTATGCTTTCGTGTCATTTCCGGTGAAATGCAGTCGAAACGAGGTCAAAGAGCATAACAGCGCCGTTCAGCCTTTCCGGGCGGTACTTACGGCCGATGGGAAAATTCTACGCAACAGCCTGAGTATCCATACACCGCAGGTCAAGTTCAGTCCTTGACGGTCGTGAGCTTGTGCGGGTTGCGCACAGTTGCGTGCTTCTAGCATTATATCTCCCTTCGACACGAGTCCAAACGAAGTTCATCCGTGCTTGCTGGATGTCTCTTGTCCCTTTCACTTTGCCACTTTCCTCCTCTCGCACTTTGGTAGGGTGCTGAACTGGCGATATCTGATAAGCTTTGGCGGGTGATGATCAGGCCAATCCGCAAGTACTAGTACGCCGTGCCGTGCCACGCGGAACTGCCCGCGGAACCTCACCTCCATTTCGAGCGTCAACTTTTTCATCAAGTGGCTTTGTTAGTATGTGTGCATGTCGCAGAAGACGGTCTGCAGATTAAGTTCAAGTTCGTCCTGGTCCTAGTAATTGCCGTCAATACGATGTGTACTATTCCCTATATCTCGGCGCCGCCAAGTCCTTGTTGATTGGAACCCAGAGGAATCTGCCGGAGAACAAACACACGGTAACAGCGCTCGCTCTGTAGGGGCGTGCGGGCCAATACTTTACAGCATAGGAACCTTGTTACATCAAGGATCACTTCAACTTGAAATTGGACATTTGCGAGACCGTTATCACCGGAAATATCATAGGCAGGGAAAGAGCGGCAGATCTGTACCAGTGCTACTAAATGTGGCACATATACCACTGAGTGTGGCATTTGTATTCATGGACGACAAGTTAAGGGTCCGGCATATTTGAACTTGTGAGGGCGAAATGATGTTTACTGGCTGTGCTTCGGGTCGCTTGCATTCAAGTTGCGCCGCGTGACGCTGGGCCAGGGAAATTAACCTTTAGTGCATATTCCGATTGTCTGCTTCCGAGACGGAACTTATCATTAATACACCATGATATATACAGGAAGCACAGAGTTTATTCAACTGGACTCCTGTAATTCCCGAACGCCCGGCGGACACTTGACATACTGAAGTGGGAAAGCTGTAGCAAATCGTATTGGATCACTGGTGCGAAAATAATATAAGCGTCGTGCGTCCTGTGATTCGGTTCCGAGTTATAGTGAAGAAGTCCTATCTAGTCCGTGACCGTCCTTTCGCTCTCTCGTACCATTATCCACACGCTTAATAAGTATCTCGAACCCATCGTTAATACTGCCCGCAACCGGTGGTATCTAAGTATTCGCTAATAAAGTGGGAACACCTCCCGGGAGAGCATACCTTAGACAAATATCAGACATGGTAAGAAAACCAACAATAACGGTGATCTTATAAGACCCGCTCTGCATGCAAATCTTCATGATAACAGAAAATCAAATCAAATACACAATCCCTACTTTACAATTTCTCGTCGCTGTATGCTACGATTAATATGTTGAATTGAGGGTCTGACTCTGAGAAACGAAATAGTTTGAACCGACGTTACTTTACATTGCGAGAACATCGCATCAAACAGTGGAAGAATACGTGACTGAGATGAGCTAGACAAAGTGCGGCGCACAAGTAATTCGAAGGAGCAGGAACGTCGCAAGTCCCTCACATATCTTACTTACCAACCCCGGAACACTTATCGGCCCCATGCCCAAGGACTTGGCTGGGCTCCCTGATTGCGAGCAATACCTTCCAATTCCGTGTCGCGCCTATTTGTGGACACAAGGTTGTGACTTGTCCCTCCTATGGTCTCGGAGCATTCAGGGCACCGCGCCGTCTCCATCGCCCCGCCGCACTGAACGGAAAGTATATCTGTGTCAGAATCTCCAGATAAAAACATACGAAGAAAACTACTGTACCTCGCCAATAACGAATGCGTGTCCATTTGGACAAGTATAGAAGTGGCCCGAGTGTGCTGCGTAATAAGCGTTTCAGCGGGGCGTTTAGCAATGATTATTGTAGGAAAGACATACAGAAATCCCAGTCAGACATGAAAGCGCTGACAATTTGTTTCTTCTCGTCGTACGACAAGGGTGAATACACGACGTTGTTGCGAAGAGCGGAACCGAGATCGTTCCACTCTTCTAAAATGGCAGTGGATGGCTTGTTAAATAAGTCATCGAACTCTGCGTTGGTCAAGCTGGAGTTTCCGTTTCGTGTAGCAATCCGCCTCAGCAGGATCTCCCGAGCAATCTGGTTCTTGATCTCATTTATGTTCTCTGTTACCCGTTCGTAAAAAGATTCGCGATCGTCTTTGGAGAACTCCGCATCTCGAGCCAAGCGAAGGTTGAATTTGAACGATTCGAGCTTAGAATTCAATACAAGAACCTTTGAACGAAGCGCCTGCTTCCGACTGCCCGATGCCGTTGAAATTTTCAAGGCAATACCCGAGTCCCTCTCGCAAGTGCTTAGGATGAAAGTGACATACATTGCCCACATTTTTTCATGCGTTAGTCCATTAGTCGGGGACTCCAGCACGGCGGTCCTCTTTTTCAACCATCCTTGGGCTAAATCGGCGAGGAAAAACCGGATTTCTAAGGTGAGCCAGATGGCTTCGACGCAGAATCGCTTATCCGCAAGAGGCTTCGGCTGTCCCAAGCTTATCTTCGCATTTTCCATGGCATATTCCTCTGGGTGCTGGGGCGCATTTGAAGGGTTTTGAACAATAGACCCTATCTCCTGTCGATATAAGCTCGAAAACGCGGATTCCCAGGCCTTTGTATGAGCTGAACGAGTAGAAGCAACCCCGCATGCATACTGGTATGCGGTACTAATCTCCTTGATGTGTCGGATCCAGCTTTTGGCAGTCTCGCCCAAAACTCCGTGCATTGTTCTTCTTGGGTCGAGAAATTCCCATGCGACCGGGAGTTCCAGCTCGCTGCTTAGCACATTTTCTTTTGCTCTGGCGCGTGGGCTATTTGCTAGGACGGAAGGTTTACTTGAAGGAAGGGCCCCGACATCACGAGATATATCATCTCGAACCGATTTTCGGTCTATAGAATTGAATTTAATACTTGCGGAGCCGAGGGAGCGAGCCATCTCTGAGGCCACGTTCCTTTCGAGGATATCGAGGTCTGCCCGTTTGTAGACGCGACCATATCGGGGTGAGCGTATGGCACGACGACACGTCGGACACGTAGGCGGCAGCTTATAACCCGTTGCAGGAGACTTGAGCTTTCGCCAGTTGCCCTCCTCGTTCTGCTCGTAGTAGTCCTGTAGTTGGCAATGGCCATCCAAAGTCTCTACTGTAAATGAATGCTTGCACCCCGGAAGAGTGATGATGAGCTCGTCCAATGTTCCTTCTGATGGATTTAATTCGCTTAGGAGTCTCTGCATTATAAAGTCGGCAATTGCAGTGAGGTCATCGTCCGAGGAACACTCCAAGCAAGTCTGTTCACTACAATTTTCCCCGCACACTATATGCGACGCCTTGAGTTTTATCTTCATGAAAGATGCATTTGGCAAATACCTGAAGGACATTGGTGGCCGCATAATAGGTATTTCTGGCACCGCAGATCACATGGAAGGCGGGCGCAGGCCTTCATAGATTTATTAGCCCCATCATACGCAGCAAAGCAAGTTACGCTGCTTACCGATCCACAAGGTACTGGACATGTGTGATGTGGACAATTCCTAGTATTTAAAGGTAATTGGATAAATTCTCAAAACAAACAAGCAGGTGCTTACCATGTACACGGTTCCTGGCATGGCGCACAGGGTTTCGAGCAAGGCAGCTTGCATTGCGAATGAACACATGCTTGTCGACACTCCTCTCTACATTCACTCAGGCATTTGTGGTCTTGTGTACATAAGCCACTGCATAGATGCTCGCAGTAGAGGGGCTTGCGGCATTCGTGTCCTTTGTGCATCGCCCTCGAGCCTCGTTGTACTTCTGCGTTGTTTTCTAGCTGGCATTCGAAACACTTAGATTTGCAGGACTTCCCGCAGCAGCTCAATATGCCGTCACAGAGTGCCCGGCATTTGTGCTGGCGCACATCTGCGCTGCAGGGTAATACGATGCTATGTTCGCAGGATGGGAGGTCGCGCTGAACCTCCTCACGACAGAGTACTTCCGACAGGTCGTCCAGACGGTAGCTACAGTAATGGGAGTTCAGCCACTGCAAGGTTCGCCGGGAAGCCGACATACCAGGGAACGCTCTTATGCACATGTCCACAGGGCAACTCCACGTTACGAACAGGGTGTACACACACACCGCACTTGTGTCCACATTCCTTCGGGCAAGGATGTCCCCGAGAGCAAAGTTTCGTACATGCTTGCATGCAAAACACCCCGCGATGGTTCTCGTCATCCGAATGGCACTTGAGAAAGCACCTTTAGTGCTGTGATACTACCACTTGGCTAATTGCAGTTATTACCTTATAGGGACAGAGATGTCCGCATGATAACCTCTCGTTACAACTCAACAAACAACCTCCTTTTGGAGACAGTGAGTATAATTGAGAGCAAGGGAAAGAATTACGCACCGTCTGGCGAAAGTAACGGAAGCTCTCCTGGCTGTGAGATGTACTTGACGTCGTCAGGGTGTCTGTTACACCTTATAGGTATCCCAGTTCCAATTCCGTCTTGGGCACTCAGCTCAGAAATCACCGACGACCACATTGTACTTTCCGATGCGAAATCCGAAGCATTTCCAAGAATGAAGAGACCATGACGAGCTCGGGATAATGCGACTAAATTGTTAAGGTAAGCCGAATATACGTTTCCAAAAGACAATAACTGACCATTCGTCCTGTTCTTTGACTAACTCAAGGTGTAAATCGAGCATTCTTGTGTAAAGCTAAAATAATTGGAAACGTGCCTTGAGAAAGCCGATCTTGGGAAATGTCCGCCGGACATCAGAACCTTGCTGATAGCACTCTGGACCGTCTCCGGAATTTCTCACGAGAGACAAAATTACAATCTGGGATTCGCATGAGCGCAGTATAAGAAAGTTCTAGAGTGACCTACGTCCGCTTCTTCCCCTTGGTAATTATCCACAGATCGAATTCTGACCTAAAAGGCCAACGGACTCGTTAGTTTCCGCTCTTGACGGAGTTTAGCATTGAGGAAGAAAACTCGCCCTCCGCGTTACTTGTACCCTCTCGACGCTACTTTCCTCTTGTATCGCAGCATCTCCCTCATGTTGAATGAGAGCCTCTTGGTCACGTTCGTCCAGTACTACCGCCATTTCAGTTTTAAGCGAGTCCCTAACTTTTGCGAGTTGACCCAGGTAAGCGCAAAGGACGACAACACTTCCTTCAGCTGAATAGCAGCCTTGCCTGTCAAGGAGACGCCGGTTTCAGACCCAAGGACACGAAAGGATAATGAGTCTTTACCGAAGCAGATATTTGACGAGATCCTTAATCATAGCCACCTAATAATTCAGATGTGAGAAGCCAGGGAGCTTTATATGATGCGAATGCTTGCCTCATAGGTATTGTGCTTGGACACAGTGTCATCTCCCCCTCCCTGTTCCTTGTGACCATGTGTAAGGAAAAACACGTCTTTGGCCATTCCTCGGACATGTGGATATTTTTTGACAATTTCGTGATCGAGTAGTCCGGGATATAGTGTGTTGCTTGAGGTGCGTCTATCAATAAATCATTCAACGTGGCGGGGTGAATGCACGAACCGGATCAGGGAGGATACATCCGGGCGCATGCGTCTCTGGACGTCGAGCCGGGACATAGGCAGCCCTGAAGAGGAAAGCCTCTCCATAAGCGACATATCAAATCTATAAAGATCACCGCCTCTGGGATTGTCCACAGATAGGGCTTGTCATACTGGTCAGCCTTTCGAAAATAATATCGTGACCCCTACACACCATAGTTATTAAGGGTTGGCCTAAGTTGGAGTGGATCTCCGATAAGGACAAGATGGTCTATTGAATCGACAAGGCTTGCAAGGACATGTGACTCGAGTACTTGACCAGCTTCTTCCACGATCATTACCCGTGGACCAAGGCCCTTTCAGAAGCCGTAAATAAACAACTTTGAACATAAAAATATCGTCACTAAGTAATCTCACCTTCAACATGGATGTTAATTTCGCGGCACCTAGCCCAAGAACATCAGACAATTCCGGAAAAAGACACAGAACTGAACGGACCTGTTGTAGTGCAACCGATCAAGTCACAGTTGCGCATCAGCTGAAGGCGTATCTAAGGCTCGTGATAAAAAATAAGGAGATATTCAGCAAGAGGCAGCCTTGGAAACATGCCTCTTCGTCTCTGTTGCGTTGTCTATCTCGCATTTCCCCATGCTTAGCGACCAGAGCTTCAAAGCGATCTCTATGCGTCCGGTAAGAATATTCTCGGTATTCTTTAACCCAGTGAGCATTAACACGGGTCCTCTCAGTCGTCGAGAAGCTCCAGACATTAAAACATTGGTCCAGAAGAACATCTAACGCCCGATCGGTCATGGGCACCTCAGGGACTTCGGATTCGCCCCACGAGTCGAAATCCGCGACGTCCCCTATACCGGAAACGCTCAACAAACGGACTGGGGTTTTCCCCTTCGATTCGGAGCTAGAAGTACTTGCACTTCCCGATTTGGTGGACTGTGTGTCGCCGTCGTCGTTTTCCACACCTTGATCGAAGTGCTGCAAAGTCTCAAAGCGGTTACGGCGGTCTTTTTTGTGAGCCGTCTTGCTCATAGCTTTCGGTTGTTCTCGACGTTTGTGCAGAAAACTTAAATCCTCGCCGGACCTCCAAAACGAATAAAGCGAGTTATCCACTACCTTTCCTTTCCCCTTATTTCCAGCTTCTTTCCAAGAGCTGTCGCCGTCCTCGTCTTGGGAGTGTTGCATGGAATGTAATTGGTGGATCCAGGGTGGTGCCATGTTAAGGTGCAAGACATGATCCGGATAATGGATCGAAAGATGTTCGTTGATCAAGTCCCGAGATGCGACGTCAGAACCGATCACACTCCTCAGGAGCTTCATTATCTCTTCTTCCACTTCCTTCATCATCCTGTACTCGGACTTTAAACTGCGGCTGAGAGTAGTTCGGCCAGATGTTCTCTCGAGTTCCTCGATAGAATACTTCTTGATTGTCTCGTCCGATGACCGCCCACCCAATCGGACCACTTTGGTCGTTATCCTTGACCCAATGACAGATGTGAGCATATGGTCCAGCGCGTGATTTGTGAAGGCAATCAACAGGATAGGCTTGACCCCGCTTTCGACAAGGCTTCTAATGAGCTCAACACCGATATATGTCTAGGCAATTCCGTCAGTTATTTGTGCAAGGTGAAATATGTTATCGACTAACCTTTCCTGTTCCAGGAGGACTGGAAAATAAAGGATTGAACGACATGAATTAAGTCCTTTGTAGTAGGAATAGTAGTAACTCACCCCTGGATTAGTGCTATCTCCCTGCTTAGCGCATCGACGATTGCATGAGCTTGGCTAGAATCAAGACGGCTTTTCTCAGCAAGCTCCTTGCGTACGGCCGCGACAGACCCAGTATTTGTGGGCTGAAAATTAAGCTCATCGCGTCCCTCTTCGCCTTCCTTCCGCAAGAGGCCACCCAACTTGAAAGCAAAGCCTGGTACTCGTGAATACGCCGGGGGGTATATCTGGACATTTGATAGTGAAGCGGAGGAGGGATGGGGCAGGTATCTCCTAAAAGGAATTGTCTCTGGCTCCCTCTTTAGTGAGTCCAGGAAAGGACGAATGGCCTCAAACATCACTGCGGATTCTACGAGCAGTCTCTCTTCGTGAGTTTTGTCATTGCTGCGGAGCTTCTCTAAGACTTTAAAATTGACCGACGAATCAAAGAACCGGACTCTGAAGAGCAACTTTTCTTTGTCCTTCTTCGCTGCCTCCGCAAGTTTCTCGTTTGAACTAGCGATAACTGCGAGATGGACCTCCACCTGCTCGCGTTGTCGTGACATTAAGGCAACTAGTCCACCTTGCATAAGACGCTTCCCACCGCTATTAGACCAATAAGCCTCCCTTTCGCTTGCCTTTTTGGCTCGTGCACTTCCAGGTGGTGTGTCCAGACGAAGTCCTACGACCAATCCGCGTCGAGAGTCCATCTCCAACTCCGAGAACTCTACATTTGTGTAAACATTGAACATGACTGAGTCCTGGCGGTCTTTATAGTTGTAGCGACCGCCTTTGTTTTTCTTTATCTCCCCAAGTTGTGTCTTCTGGGAAGAAGGCGCTGTCAAGTCCTGCAGCATTGCCTGCACGGATATCCTTAGCGGAGCACTACGCCGACCGGCGTGTTAGAAACGTTTCATAAATTATCAGACATGGATCACCTACAGTAATTCTTCCCTTAGTAATCGGAACTGTATATCAAACAGCCGATCCATGCTGTCGGATGGGAGAGGATGAGGAGCATTGGGAATATTGACGGGAAGAAAGGGTGGTAGCTCGCAAGTCAGTTCATCATCGGTGGGGGCTACCTGTATGGAACTGATAGCGACAAAATCATTACTGTGTCGTGGTCCATCCGTGCGCTCTTCTCCCGGCCCTTCGTAACAGTTTCCGAGAACGTTGATAAGATGGTAATCATCGTTTTTGAGGGCCATAGAACCAACACTAGAAAGTCTTCGTGTAGCAGAGCGGTTGTGCGTTGCCTGCTCCCGCTCAACGATACTAACGATACGCTGAGTACGATCCCTGAGATGCTGTGTGATAAACTTTCTGGCATCCATTTCTGTTGTTGATATCAAAACGTCTTTGAACATGGGACTCGGCGAGCAGACGTCATCGGCCCACGTCTTCACCCAGTGTCCGACTTTCATGACAAATTCTCCTAGAACCTTGTGTGCGGCTGACGCGCCCTTAAATCGAGATAAGTATCTTGATGGGAAAGGGTGTCAGTATATTGCTTCCACAGATGGACAAAGACTTGCTCGTAAAGGACTTGCACCAGAGCACCCATCACGTCCATGCCGGAAATTGAACCAATAGAGTCTCCAAAGGATCGTGCTGCTATGAGGCCATCCATACAGCTTTGCACGTTTGCAACGACATGCTCAAGATTGTTGTCGAGTAAAGCATAGAGGGCACTAATTAATACCAGTAATCATTAATAACGAATCAAGGGCGGGGGTGGGGGTGGTTAATAGATGATATTTACTTCACATGATGACCCAATGTGCTTTTAACCACGAATTTGGATGATAAGTACTTGCGTTCGTGCGGGCCATAAGTACAGAACTCCAAGCAAGGATCGATAATGGGGCGTACCTGAAAGATGGGCATATAACCACGCTGGAAGGAAAGTACCTTGGGGTCATACCCAGCATGGGCGGACACACTGTGATATTCCAGAATACTAGTTAAGCGCAAACACCCATTTATCTGCAACATAGAGTAAGAAACCCGGGATGGGCTGCGAAGAAAGAGACAGACCGAAGACATTGCACTCAGGAGAAGCTAGAAGAGATTATTAACGTCTATTGACTTCCAGAATGCAGGAAGACCTACGAGACCATCTTCTTCAGACTAGCGGAGGACCGGATAACATCAATTATTTTCAACATAATAAAATAAACACGACGTACCCATGTACTGTTCGTAGATGTTGCATTCAACAGCAGTCCAACGAAAGCATGCATCTGCGCAGGAGTCCTGAACTGGTAATCATCCCTTAAAAACCTACGCAAATGGTCCTGGGTTTGCTGTGGATCGAGCTTTGCGGGAGACGATCGGAACACATCTGCACCCGAACCCGAGATCTTCGAAAGTCCAGTCGCCGTAAGAAAGGGCGCGGTGGTTTCCAACCCTTGACTCCCAGCAGAAGCGGAAGTGTTTCCAGACACCCGGTTGTTGGCTCGAGGTGCTTGGGGTGATAATTCGTGCTTGAAAGTACAGCTAAAACCCCGGTTGCATGAACCTTGCGACCAATAAAAATTACACATTCCCGGAGGAGCTCTAGGGATATTCTGCGTAGGTTGTCGTGTATTTCCTGGGGACGGACCTTTCTCTCGTCGTCCCCCCGTGGGATCGACATGTTCATAATGGCAGCGATTACCTTGCCGACACCCACCAGGCTTTGAGTAGAAACTGCAGGGTTTCTTTTGAGACATTGGGGAAGTTAACGAAGCGTTTGTCGGCGATATACTTAAGACGTAGTTGAACAGGGTGAAGGGGGAACCGAAGAGCTAGACGAGGACCCTTGTTATGGCTTGTTCGAAACCCCGGCATATATCGCCAGTCCAAGGAAGACAGGAACTTCTGAGAATGAAATGCACAAGGCCGGCACGCTGCGCATCACGAGATAATAGTATCGCAGCAGGGCAGGGGTTCTTGATTATGGCGATGTCTAAGGTTTGCAGCAAGAAGAACATATACCCGAGGCGAGGACGATAGAGCGCCACAGCCATCTCGGGGAGGCGATGATACTAGTATCACATAGATTCAGCAATAGCGTCAAGATATGCTTTAGCCAAGGATAACTGCTGGATAAACACGATGGCATAGTTCGCCGGGCCTGGGCCTCCCAAATAGGGAGATACGGCATCAGCACTGGTGTGCAAAGAAGATAGTTATTGGGAATATGGGGTCGCATCAGCGTGAACAGAACGAATAGCACCGCTGAGCCGTCATTCTGAGTCCTTCGTTGTCACAAACTTGGTTCAGTCCGGCGATGTTCGAATCTGGCACCCCCAAAATACACCACTGCCCGGCGGGCAATCGTCCAGAAATGCTGTGAAGGACAACGTCAGTACTTACGAAGTGCATAATATTACCAATTGTGCTGGACTGCACCTGCAAAGTAAGAATATGTAGTTTGCGCGTATCACCGCACCACTAGTATTGAGTTTGCCATCACCAGCACTGTACTGCCCGCCAGCGGTGTCCGAACAGTCGCTGCCGTCATGCCTGGAGACCCCGGACTACGTGTGCAGCAGCAGCACTCTCAGTACCTGACCAATAATACAATATTAATGTCAACGCATTAAGGGCCAAGGTCAGACCTGGCCCACATGAGGTACTTCAAACCTATGCTGATTTTCTCAAAATCCGACGGCTCGAAATAAAAGGGAGAGGATCGTCGCGTAGTATTCATTTTTTGTCAGTCACATCCGCACGTGAATTGCCCGCGTCGGTAGCAGCAGTACTAGT
This sequence comes from Coniferiporia sulphurascens, assembly GCA_002794785.1. Classification (NCBI taxonomy): domain Eukaryota; kingdom Fungi; phylum Basidiomycota; class Agaricomycetes; order Hymenochaetales; family Hymenochaetaceae; genus Coniferiporia; species Coniferiporia sulphurascens. Next base: position 452,878 of record NBBA01000003.1, read on the forward strand.
GTGCGCCGAGCGGCCCTGTGGATTTACTTGTCCTCTTTACTATGCTGCGTTCACAGCCATTCTTAAGGACGACACAGACGGTGTTTTTCACTCGTAGATACGCATCCACAACTTCTCCCCATGCTTTAGTTTTCATTGAGCACAGAGAGGGTACCATTGACTCGGGATCCCTTTCGGCTCTGACGGCCGCAGAGCAACTTGGGGGAAAAGTCACCGGTCTCATTGTCGGTGCGTCTGATGAGGTTCAGCAAGCAGTCGAGAAGGCAAAGAAGTAGGTCTCATTGCTCATTTCTTCGGATCGAGGTCTGTGGAATAAAGGTGACTTGTACCAGGTTGAAAGGGCTCTCGAGGCTTCTCCATGCGAGTTCCGTGCTCTATGCGCCACTACTCCCGGAGACGGTCTCCCCGCTCCTCAAGAAGATTATCGCGGAAGGCCCGCCCTTTACACACGTGGTCTCTGCGCACTCTTCGTTTGCCAAATCTACCCTCCCACGCGTGGCAGGCATGCTTGACGCGACGGCCGTGTCCGATATTACCTCTGTGCAGCACGACAGTACCGAAGGTGGTACGACGTTCACCCGGCCCATCTACGCGGGAAATGCCATTGCGACCGTCAGAGCGCCCTCGTCCGCCTTACCCACATTCTTCACCGTTCGTGCGACTGCATTTGACCCGGCACCGTCCGCAGACGCTTCCGTCGAGGTGGAGGCCGTAGAGCCCGTCGAAGTCGTTAACCTTAGGGTAGAGCACATCCGTACGGAGCTTACCAAGTCTGACCGCCCGGAGCTCGGCGCTGCGACCCGCGTCGTTTCCGGCGGGCGTGCCCTGAAAAATGCGGAAACGTTCAACGCAACACTCGAGCCTCTCGCGGACGCGCTGGGCGCAGCAATTGGCGCGTCTCGCGCTGCTGTTGATGCCGGGTATGCGGACAACTCGCTTCAAGTTGGCCAGACCGGCAAAGTCGTCGCGCCAGAGCTGTACATCGCCCTTGGGATTTCCGGTGCAATCCAACATCTGGCTGGCATGAAAGACTCAAAATTGATTGTCGCTATAAACAAGGTATGATCATTATCGACCTCACTTTCTTATCCACTCCCACTCATTTTGCTTGTCTTTTTTTAGGACCCAGATGCACCCATTTTTCAGGTTGCCGACGTAGGACTTGTGGCGGACCTCTTTGAGGCAGTACCGGAGCTCGTCGAGAAGTTGAAGCAGTAATTTTCTTATTGAATTACCACGACTATATACTATCATTCTCGGTCAGAGCATGCACGAAAGCACGCCAACTCACCATCCCCTAATGACCATAATACGTTCCTGGGTCTATATGCTAGTGTTACTGCATGGTTACAGCACGCTAGTTCGGATTTCCGCTTTCCTTGTGCGAATTCCTTGAGCGCCGGAAGGCGACGTATGTATCCAGACCTGAGAAGCATGACATGTGCTCGTAATGCTATTACAAGCCTTGACAAGTTTATCGTTTAAGATGCACGCTTTTCGGCTTAACAATTTCTCTCTTGCCTTATTCACTGCGTACCTACAAGTTAAAGATTGCATCTTTTATGCGATACAGCCCCTCAAGCTCTAAGTTTGCCCGGTGTTAGAGGGGTGTCCGAGGTGTAGATGACAGATGGTCACATAATATCTAGGAGAAAGAAATGTTGGGATGGATATCATAGCCATCTGGGGTGGCGGTCATCGCACTACGGCTGCTCTACGCTTCTACTTATGATGGCTGTCTATGCGGCCGTCGCCTTTGGACATCTGCGGGTATCTTTATTTTCTTCAATCAAACAAGAGCAACATGGCACATTGAAAACTTCGCTTCCACGACACCTTCCATCTAGAATTATGGGGACGCTTGTATCCTCTACTAGCGCAAGTTTACAAGTAAGACATAGAATACATCCTCATACTAGAAGTCGAATCCTTCGGAGCGGAAGGCCCCCATATCTCTTGAAGACTGGGCTTTGTGAGCTAGGTCATCCCGGCCCTATCATATGATTGTTCAACACCATTTTTTGAGCAGGTAGAAGTGGGAGTGCAGTGTACGTACCATAGAAATGAACGCCCGACGGAGTGTGTCCCAGAGCTGCTCGCTCTTGTCCCCCGATGACGTCGTTTCTTGCAGAGAAAGTGCGCTTAAGAAATGTTCGGCAGCTTCTTTGTTCGCGCCAATGTTTAGGCCTTGATCCGTCTCGTCAGGCGGGATAGGGAAATTAGGTGAAAATAGGACTACGCACAGGCAACGCCAACATTGTAAATCGCTCTCGTATACGTCGGGCGCATTTGGAGGGCCTCCCTGTACGCACCGAGGGCCTCTTCGGGCTTGTTCCCGTTGCTCAGCGCCGAACCAAGGCGGTTCCACAGTAGGTAATCTTTCGGATGTACCGCGAGAGCAGCGGCGAAACAGTCCTTAGCGCGATCGAAGTCGCTGTTCGTATAAAAAAGAACGCCAAGTCCCGTCTGAACGTCCGCGTCAACGACTCCAGCTGCATGTTGCGCACGAGCCACATCAAGAAATGCCTCTGTAACCCGGTCGCGTGAAGCCCAATGTGATTGTTTGAGTGACGTAGCCGCCTCCACTGGTGGTGTATGTCCCGGAAAGCGCGCAAGGAGCCAGCGTAGGAGCATAGCATGGGAGCCACGTTCGTAGCTTTCATTGGTAAACGCCATTGCCAGAGACTGTCCGTTCCTTTTTAAGGGCAGGGATGTATAGAAAAGATATGGGACTTACGAGCATGCCGACGCCTTTCTCTCCAGCCTCTTCTGCTCTCCGCACGCCCTCTGTGAGCGCGCGCATTCCCGCTTCTTCTCGCTCGTCCATGCACCTTGTCTCTCCCAGAAGTACCCATGCTTCGTAACCGCCTTTGCCGAGGTCTTCTTTTTGAATCGCGGCTTCGAGCAAGAGAGCAGCCTCAGATAAGGAGCCATTATTTTCCAAAAGGTTCTTCGCCTGCTCAAGACAAGAGAAAGAGTTAGGCGATGCAAGATGGGTGTTTTCCGTGTCTATAGAATTTAAAACAAAATGTCAATCGAGAACAGAACAGAATTGAAACTGGATTACACACCGAAAATATAAGGCTCTAGTTGAGGGATACCTTCATCATCAAACTTCATCCCTTGTTCGAAAAAACCGCTGGGATCGTATGATCCCATTCCGTTCTCCCAAGCTTCCCGCATGGAGGAATCATAGCCGAGGTCCAAATCGTCCCTTTGAGCTTGCATAAGCTGATTAAACTCCGCCTCCCACTTCGCCACGTCTTCTTCTGGAGGGGGTAATTCAGACTTCTGCGCCAAGTCCCATATTCTGAATATTTTCCTTATAAATTTAAGCTTGTAAAGACGATTCGAATTATTGGACGTACGTTTGAAAATCACTGTCCACAGAGGGTTGCTCTGTAGCCGTGACGGTAACATTCTCGAGAGAGTTCGATATTTCAGAAATGCTATCGTGGACTTCCTCAATTTTTGCAGAAGATGTTTGTGACTGCTCCTCCGATGCATATTGTGCAAATGCAGCTTCGAATGCCTCGTCACGGGCTTTCCCTTTCCCTTTCCCAAGATCTTGCGCTATACCATACGACTGAGGCATTCCAGAATTATAGACACCCATGCCCATGCCCATCGTAGGCTGATAGAATGACGAGGAGGGATATACGCTGCGCATGGCTTCACGTTGTACGTTGGTATTTTGCTCATCGAACAGCTGCCACAGACATACCTTCCTGTGAAGCCCCATTTTGTGACATATCCACTTGAGTGGCTGGAGAGGGGTGTACCCTCCCCAGGGCACTCCCGAATTCAGTTACCCACGCTAATGCAGGTACCGGAGCCTGGGGTGTAAATGCGTGCTTCTGCATCTCTCCGCGTAACCAAATATCTTGTGCGCTGAGTTCAGTGCTTAAATGTTGCTGTTGCTGACGTACTGGCCCGTCTATTATTTCTCTTCCCTGCGTGAAATCGTATGACATCTGGTTCTGGCCAAGCCGAATAGCATTGGCATGCAAAGCGGGTGAAGACACATCGAAGAATTGTCGGGCCATTGAAAGGTCAGTCTCAGACGCATAGTTTGCCGATGTCGAGGGTAAATGCTGAAGCTATGATGAAGTTGAGCTCAGACCCTCGCGAACTGGTTTTGTGCTTACCCTGGAAGACGAAGGCCCAGCTTGAATGCGGTCGCGTTGCACGCTACGTTCGCCGTCGGTATGCTTGAGGACCTGAGAAAGGGGGTTATTCGGAAGTGCACATTCGCTTCCAGATATAAGGCCCTGTAAAGACATGTTTATGTGGGTGCTTTGGAAGTCGTGAAGAGAGTCGAATTAATGGTGGACGACGGCGGTCGGCGTCGGTCTTTAAGAGGGAGGACAAACACATGACTTCCGACGGACTTTCCGCTCTCCGCCCTCCATCACGTGATTAGATATGTCTTACGCGATTTAGACTTCAGTCACGTCGCGTTCGTCACAGCTCAGGTTGCTTACCACGCGCGTCCGGAGGTTTGCTAAAGGACTCACGTTTGACTACGAGACTCGTGTATCCCGTTACGCACTTCCCACCACGCTATAAATTGTGGATTTAATGTTCTGCTTCTAGTTACCTAGAATGCTTTTCTCGGACATCAAGTATGCGCTATCGCTGTCGTTCCCGGTGCATCGACAGGACGAACTCGCCAAGATCCTCGACGCTAATGGAGCAGTCAAGACCAGCCTTGAAGTAGCGACACACGTCATTACAAGCACAATGCATTTTGAGGGTCGGGAACTCACAACAGGAGGAGTGATTGTAGTCACGGTGAGTGCGTCTACCCGAACGTGAGAGTCGTCTAAGAGACTGAGACTGGTTAAGGACGAATGGGTCGACCGGAGCATAGTGCACGGAAAGCTGCAAGAGTGCGTACTTTTGCTAAACTTTCAGGCCGTGGTCTCACTCCTATGCAGTCCGAAGCTTTTCTCCGCTGATCCCAATATGATTTTTTCTGGAGTGATAGCTTGCGTGTCCGATGTATGTTAATTGTTGGTCACCCGGACGCATCCACTCACACACCCTAGCTTGAAGCCTGCGATAAAGAAGTCATTTCTGCCGGAATAAATGCGCTTGGTGGACTCTTCCGCGAGGGCTATACACGAGACTGTACACATGTTCTGGCAGCACGGCCAGGGTCGGACAAGTATAATACCGCGATGCACTACAAGCCTGCCACTCGTGTGCATGTCGTCCTTCCTCACTGGTTTGACGACTGCTTCAAGCTATTCACCCGCCTTCCGGAGGACGCATACGCTTGGCCCGATCCACCTCTCTTGCGAACCGATCAGAGATTTAAGAAGGCACGTCTTCCTGATGCTACTAGGTCGCTCGTCAGGACGGATGTACTTGCCGAGAGGCCAGCCGTAGAGCAAATCAAGGCACTGGTTGCAATTCAGACAGACATATGGCATGGGAAGCGAGTTTTGTTGAGCTCCGACCTTGGACTTGATTCAAGCAGACGTGAAGCCGTACAAGTATCCATACAACGCGCAGGGGGGCAATCGGTCGCGCCGAGCGAAGATGGTACAGATATCGACGGTGCGGATGTATACATCACACAATACCGTACAGGCTCCGCTTTCGTTAAAGTTAGTGGTCTTCCATTCTTCTTTCCATTAGCTTATCGTTGTTGTAGGCTGTGCGTGCGCACAAGACTGTCGGGACACTCTCATGGCTTTTCAATGTCCACAGGACTGGTGTTGTCTCTCGCCCACAGGATCAGCTCTTGCATTTTCCTACCCAACCGGAGCCCGTTAATGGCTTTTCTAATCATGTGCGTCCTTCAAGTTGATTGACGATTACCTCTTAACGTCAATCACTATTATAGAAAATAACAGCCACGAACTACGAGGGGGATGCGCGCAGATACCTCAAGAAGCTCATCGAGCTTATGGGCGCAGAATTTACGCCGCAAATGACTTCGTCAAATACTGTCGTAGTCGCCGCATTGTTCGTTTATTTTGTTTCCTTCGCCTACTAGAGGAATGCTAATCCCATACGCATAGCATCGGTGGAGACAAAACAACGAAAGCTCGCGAGTGGAATATCCCAGTTGTGAACCATACATGGCTCGAGGACTGTTTTCTATCCTGGTCGCTCGTCACACCCGCACAGGAAAAATATGTGGGCTTCCCCGCTGGAATAAACTTTGGTGCGTTTGTTGGAGGTCGGAAAATCGAACCGCTGAACGAAGAGGCGTTGGTCGAAATTGAAAAGACCGATGAGGAGAGGAAGAGAATAGCGGTAGCGAAGGCAGAGGAGGATAAAAAGGAAAGAGAAAAGATTGAAAGCAAGGAGAGACTGGAGGTGGAAAAGGAAAGGGAGAGACTTGAAAAGGAGAAAACAACGAGAGAACTGGAAGAGAAGGAACGGAAGCTCTTGGCAGAAGTGCCTGTCAGGACCGTACAGCGCACTGATGCATATACTACTTTGGGCGAGAACCCTAGCCCACAGCCAGCAAAGTCGTCGAAGGGGCCCAGGCGAAAATCTATCTCCGAGTCTGGGCCGTCAAGACCTGGTCCTTCACGGAACAGCAGAAAAATGCGCGTGGAGAGCGACATTGAAGGCGAAGATGGAGGTCGAAATGATACGGAATTTGCATCTGTACCCGGGCAGATTGGGAAGGAAGAGCTACAGGCCGCGGGGTTACCCCCGAAAGCTGGCCCATCCAATTACCTGAAGGCAACAACAAGAGGGAAGACCAGTACAAAGTCTGGGGCTGACGAATCAGATAGAAAGAGCGACGATGAGGAAGTGTCTCACCGAAGGGGCAGATTAAAAAAACCCTCACCAGTGAAGAAATCCAAGAGAAAGGCGGGTGTTGTCGAGGAGGAGGACGAAAGCGAAAGCGGCGAGCCGGCCAAAGTGGGAAGAGGTGTATCTTCACGGAAGTCGGTGTCAGCCAAGAAATCCAACGGGAGGTCAGAATCTTTCGATTCAGAGGGGAGGAGTGACAAGGACATAGAGGGTGAAGGCCTTATCGGTTCAGAAGCAGTGAGCGAAGAAGAAGAAGCTCCACCGCGACGAGCGGGCAAGTCGCGCCAGATTGTGAAGTCGAAGGGGTCGACAGTGATCAGCACTGTAAAACCAAAAGCGACATCCGCGGCTTCAAAATCCAAGCTTTCCCTCCTCGATGTCGACGACCTTGACACTAGTTCGGATGACGGCTTGTCTCCCATTGTCCCGATTGCGAGGGAAGCCAATAACCCTCCGGCTCAATCCAAGGGGGCCAAATCGTCAAGAACTCGCCTTGGCAAAGACGATGCAGACCTGGAAGTGCCGACGAAGGCGGGCCCCATGCCTACTCGAAAAGCTCAGAAGGGGAGCGCCGTTGCGACCAGCTCCAGTACGAAAGCACGCCTACGAAAACAGCCCTCTGCAACCGGTCCGACGCCCGGAAAGATTGTCGCTGTCGAAATTATTTCGCCGGGAAGGGTAAAACCTGCCGCTCTGAATCGTACGCAGTCCCTTGTGGCGGTCGCCGCTGACGTCGCCTCGGCGCATTCCACGCCGAAGCGCGGTCGCCCCAAAGGGCGCACTCGGGTGCCCCCTCCGGAAGTCAGAGATCCTAGTCCCCTATCTTCCTGCGACTCGCCGACAGGGGCGATCCCCGAAGAAGCAATCCCGCGATCTCCGCTCCCCGGGGTTCAGCGTACACCTTCACGTCGGCAGGCAGCGACAAAAGCCACTATGCGGCTTCATGAGATTGCGCCGGACATTCTTAACTTTCAGAAAGAAATGCGTACTGGCGTCATCCGCGGCCCCTGGGAGGGCAAGAAGGGTGGTAACGAGGCAAAGAGGGAGCCTGGCGAGGGTAGGAAACGACGCGCAAGTGTTCTGTCCGATGCCATGTCAGACAGAGACGACGCGGAGCAGGTGTCTATAAAAGACAGGAAGAAACGCAAGATTGGGGATGATAGCCGTCAACCAGTGAACTCAAAAAAAGGCCCAAAGAAACCACCGACGCTTCACTCGCCTTCAGACGATGGAGAAAATAATACACAGGACTCGGTGATGAGCGGCAATGAACCTGGCACAAGTGATTTATGCCTTATGACCACTCAGGTAACTCTGAATGAAAACATATCCAAGGTAATCTTACTCTCGTCCGACGCTCCGGACCTATTTCACGGACATTGACCTTGTCCTGTAGAGTCTGCGACAGCTCGGCATAAAGATGGCCTCAAAACCATCTGAATGCACGCTCCTGCTGGCAAACTCGATAGGTCGCACCGAGAAGTTCTTGTGTGCTATGGCGACTGCACGTTTCATTGTCACAGAGAAATGGGCAACCGACTCAGCACAATCCAAACGGATCATGCGTAAGCATTAAATAACCCAACATCGATTCTCTAGCCTGCTTGACACGTTCGTGTTACCCAATATTAGCACCCGAGGACTATTTTTTGAATGACCCAGAAGGCGAGAGAAAACATAATATCAAGCTCTCTGAGTCCTTGAGAAGGGCGCAATCGTCTTCGCGAAAGCTCCTCGAAGGACATACCTTTTACTTCACGAAGAAGTTGCAGCAAAGTGACAAGTTCAATACTTATAAGAATGTCATTACGTCCGCCGGTGGAAAGGTTAGCTTCATCATCGTCCTCCTTACCAGATTACTCGACTGTATAGCGCTCACTCTTCCAGGTTGTGGCACAAAACCCGACGGCACGAATCTTGGCAAATCACAAGGACCGACACGTTTTGTCTGTTCCAGAGGATGACGTGGTCTGGCAAGGTCTTGCAAGCGAAGGCTTCCGTATTTATGTTGCGGAGTTCATCTTAATGGGTGTCCTGGCACAGAAAATGGAATGGGGTTCTACGGTCCACAGGCTGGACAACAATCTATGATCTAAAACCAATGTAATCTTGATTGTGCAAATATTGTATAAATATACCTCTCCTGGATTCCCTCGCTGGCAAAAGCTACATATACACGCAACAAGTTCAGGTTTCATTAGATTCCGGGTGCCCAGCATGAATGAGAATGAAGCGGATAATCAGCAGGGCATTGGCCCCAGTACACCAACGTTATATCTCCCGCGATAATAGGCACTGTACTTGACGAGGGGACAACAATCGGGATGTACTATACTTGTAAGAATGCGGATGAGTCAGCTGGGGTACGCTCCCGACGCGTGACGTGTTTATATAAGTTCGTGACCCGGCCTTCCTTTTCGAAGGAGAAACACCTGCCGCCGACCGACGTCGACGACTTTCGCAGGTCGTCCTCTTCCCGTCACCACACCCTTTCTCCAATAAAAATGCCGCCAGGAAAGCCCGACTTGTCAGGTTACAATTATGGTGCCATCTCGTCGCTTGTCCTCACGGCGGACAAGTCTGGACTTCCGCGGCGCGACCGAGAGCCAGACGGGGCTCCCGAGTCGCTCATAGGACGCATCGACCCGAAACAGATGGGCTCGCGCGTGCAGCGCCAGGCACCCAAGGACCTAGAGAAGAAGAAAAAGAAGGCGGTTGAGCGCCAGGAGGGTGCGGAGAAGCCCGCACGACGGAAGGCGGCAGAGGCAGCAGGGTTCGGGTACACAGACATCATTGAAGCAACACAGGATGTAGAGGGCTTGACATACCGACCGCGTACAGCAGAGACACGGGAAGTTTACGACCTTATTCTGGCTGCCGTTCACCAAGCTCTTGGCGACCAGGCGAACGACATTGTTCGCAGTGCAGCGGACACAGTCCTCGAGGTACTCAAGGACGACACGCTGAAGGACTTTGACAAAAAGAAAGGGATTGAGGAAATTCTAGGCTCACTTCCGAACGAGATATTCTCTCAGTTTGTCAACTTGTCGAAGAAGATAACGGACTACGGCGTTGACGAGAACGACATAGTGGATCCGGACATGGAACGAAAGGATGCAGAGATTGACGAGGAGATGGGCGTTGCTGTGGTATTCGGTGAGGAGGAGCAAGATGAGGATGAGGAGGAAGGGTACGAGGTCCGCGAGGAATCGGAGGAGGAGGAAGAGGAAGAGCAGAACGCCGAAGCTCTTGAAGAAGTGGAGGAAAGTGATGAGCTCGTTTTCGGTACGGGTAGTACGGGCGAACGATTGAAGAAGCGAAAAGAGGACAAAGATATTGTAGCACCTCACGAAATCGACGGTTTCTGGGTACAGAGGCAGGTGGCGGAAGTCTATCTGGACGCTGTAACGGCTACTGAGAAAGCAACGGCTGTACTCTCTATCCTGGGCTCAGAGTCATCTTTGCGAGATTGCGAAAACCAGCTTATGGAGCTTTTTGATTACCAAAACTTCGAACTCATCACGAAATTTCTCAAGAATCGCGATGTCGTCGTATGGTGTACGAAGCTCGTCCGCAGCGACGCAGATGAGCGCGTGAACGTCGAGGTCGCGATGCGGGAGAAAGGTGTTGGCTGGATTTTACGTGAGTTAGCTGGCGATCGCAAGGCAAAAGCTGCCGCATCAGGGGATGCTATGGACGTGGATGAGAAGCCGAAGGTCCAGCAACCGGTGCCAAACACTGGCACACTTGCACCTGGTTCAACGGCACAGCCGAGACGCATCCTTGACCTCGAAAGTATGGCGTTCAGTCAAGGTGGTCACTTGATGTCGAACAAGAAATGCAAGCTTCCCGAGGGTTCGTTCAAACGCTCAAAAAAAGGATATGAGGAAATTCATGTGCCCGCGCCGAAAAAGAAAGATACTGATGCGTCTGAAATCGTTCCAATATCTTCGTTGCCTGAATGGGCTCAAGCCGCATTTCCCGGGATCAAGACTTTAAACAGGGTGCAGAGCAAGCTCTATCCTGTCGCTTTTGGTCAGGATGATCCAATTTTATTATGTGCCCCTACCGGCGCCGGCAAGGTGCGCGAAGCTATCTTCTATTGATTTGTCTCAGACTTTTCTGACGTCTTACTAGACCAATGTGGCCATGCTAACGTTTCTGAATGAACTGGCCAAAGTACGGAATGAGCATACTGGCGAATTCGACCTGGACTCTTTCAAGATCGTGTACGTTGCTCCGATGAAGGCTCTTGTTCAGGAAATGGTTGGCAACTTCAGCAAGCGCCTAGAACCATTTGGAGTGAAGGTCAGCGAGTTGACGGGTGACCATCAGCTTACGAAGCAACAGATTGCTGAGACACAAATTATTGTGACGACACCGGAGAAATGGGATGTCATCACGCGGAAGAGCACAGACATGAGCTACACCAACCTCGTGCGTTTGATGATCATCGATGAAATTCACTTACTGCATGACGAGCGTGGACCAGTCCTCGAGAGTATTGTCGCTAGGACAATCCGTCGTATGGAACAGACAAACGACTATGTGCGTCTCGTTGGTCTTTCCGCTACTTTGCCGAATTACCAGGATGTCGCGACTTTCCTTCGGGTCGACGAAAAGAAGGGTCTGTTTTACTTTGATGCATCGTTTCGTCCTTGCGGCCTGCAGCAACAGTTCATCGGCGTTACCGAGAAAAAAGCTATCAAACGGTACCAGGTTATGAACGAGGTCTGCTACGAAAAACTACTCGAGCAAGCCGGCAAGAACCAAACACTCCTGTTTGTTCACTCCCGCAAGGAGACGGCCAAAACTGCCAAGTTTATCCGTGACATGGCAATCGAAAAGGAGACTATTACGCAGTTTGTACGCGCTGATGCCGGGACACGGGAAATCTTGGAGCAAGAATCGCAAAACGTGAGGGATCCGAATTTACGGGATCTACTTCCTTTTGGCTTCGCAATACACCATGCCGGTATGACGCGTGAGGATCGTGCTCTAGTGGAGGATTTGTTCGATGATGGAGCAGTGCAAGTGCTTGTCTGCACAGCGACACTGGCCTGGGGTGTCAACTTACCCGCACATACGGTTATTATCAAGGGAACACAGATATACAACCCCGAAAAGGGTCGGTGGGTGGAGCTCTCGTCTCAGGACGTTCTTCAGATGCTCGGTCGCGCCGGGAGGCCTCAATATGACACTTTCGGCGAGGGTATCATTATAACGAACCATTCTGAGCTCCAATATTACCTCAGTCTGATGAACCAGCAGCTTCCTATCGAGTCTCAATTCGTCTCCAAGTTGGCAGATAACCTTAATGCGGAGATTGTGTTGGGCACTATTAGAAACCGGGATGAAGCAGTACAATGGCTCGGTTACACTTACTTGTGAGTACCTCCCAAAATTGACTTGCCACAACGACTGACTTCATTATATTCAGGTATGTACGCATGCTGAAAACGCCCAGTCTGTATAGCGTTGGACCAGACTACCTCGATGACGACGCGATGCTTATTCAAAAACGTGCGGATATTGCTCATTCGGCGGCCGCCCTTCTGGAGAAATGTAGTTTGATCAAGTACGAACGCCAGTCCGGAAAGTTTACGTCGACAGAACTGGGTAGAATTGCTTCCCATTTTTATGTCACTTATAGCTCGATGGCGACATACAACCAGCATCTTCGTCCGACTATGTCAACACTGGAACTGTTTAGGGTCTTCGCACTTTCGAACGAGTTCAAACTGATTCCGGTTCGTCAAGACGAGAAATTGGAACTAAGCAAGTTGCTTGAGCGCGTACCTATCCCCGTGAAAGAAGGCGTCGAGGAGCCAGCTGCGAAGATCAACGTCCTCCTCCAAGCTTACATTTCTCAGCTCAAACTTGAAGGATTCGCTCTTGTCGCTGACATGGTCTTCGTGCAACAATCAGCCGGCCGTATACTCCGGGCAATGTACGAGATCTGTCTCAAGCGCGGCTGGGCGATTCCTACTCGTGCCGCTCTTGACCTTTGCAAGATGGTCGAGAAGCGAATGTGGGGCTCTATGACACCTCTGCGCCAGTTCAAAGGCGTTCCTGCGGAAGTGATTCGGAAAGCTGAAGGGAAACAGTTCCCATGGTATCGCTACTTTGATCTAACACCTCCTGAAATTGGGGAGTTGATTGGCATACCGAACGCTGGCAAATTGGTTCATCGTCTTGTGCATAATTTCCCGAAGCTCCACCTTCAGGCTCAGGTCCAACCTATAACAAGGTCGCTTCTACGCATTGACCTGTCAATCTCGCCTGACTTCCGTTGGGATGAGAAGGTTCACGGCGGTGCCGAGCAATTTGTCATCATGGTCGAGGACGTTGACGGCGAAATCATTCTTTTCCAAGACACGTTCGTCTTGAGACAGCGCTATGCGGAGGATGAGCATAATGTCACGCTGACCGTGCCGATGTTTGAACCAGTTCCGCCGAACTATTACATTTCTGTTGTGTCCGAGCGGTGGCTTCACTCGGAGACTCGCTTGCCCATCTCCTTCAAGCATTTAATTCTACCCGCCAAGTTCCCTCCTCCCACTCCACTTCTCGACCTTCAGTCCCTCCCTCTCTCGGCCCTTCACAGCAAGGAGTTCGAGAGCATTTATTCGTCGACCATCAAGACGTTCAATAAAATTCAGACGCAGGTTTTCCAAGCTCTGTATACGACTGATGACAATGTATTCGTCGGAGCCCCTACTGGCAGCGGGAAGACCATCTGTGCTGAATTTGCTCTTTTGAGACTGTGGTCTTCACGCGATGCGCCTCGTGCCGTTTGCATCGAACCTTTCCAGGACATGGTTGATCAACGAACGGCAGAATGGCAAGCGAAGTTTGGCAAGCTCCAAGGCGGAAAGGAGATTGTAAGTCTGACAGGCGAAACGAGCGCGGACTTGCGTCTACTCGAGAAGGGTGATGTTATCGTTTGTACCCCAACGCAATGGGACGTTCTCTCTAGACGATGGAAGCAACGCAAGAACGTGCAAAATATTGGGCTTCTAATTGTCGATGAAGTTCAGCTGGTTGGTGGAGAGGTTGGCCCCACATACGAAGTCGTCATTTCACGGACGAGGTATGTGTCGGCGCAAACAGAGATTAAAACGAGAATTGTTGCTTGTGGTGTATCCCTAGCGAACGCTCGAGACCTCGGTGAATGGATGGGTGTGCCGAATCATGCCGTTTTCAACTTCCCTCCCAGCGCACGTCCGTTAGATATGGACATCCACCTACAGAGCTTCTCTATACCACATTTCCCCTCGCTCATGATCGCCATGTCGAAGCCCGCGTATCTTGCGATAACCGAACACTCTTCCGTCAAGCCGGTTATTATGTTTGTCCCATCACGGAAGCAATGCGCCATGACCGCGTCCGACATGCAAATTCATTGTTTGGCCGATGGAGATGAGAATCGATTCCTTAACATTGAAGAGTCTGAACTCCAGCGTCACTTGGACCACGTCACAGACCGCAGCTTAGCAGAAAGTCTGAAACACGGCATCGGCATTTACCACGAAGCTCTGAGCAAACAGGACAAGAAAATTGTAGAACGCTTGTTCCAGGCGGGAGCCATTCAGGTTGTAATTGCGTCGCGCGTAAGTCATACTATTTCATGTTACATTCAGTGTTATAATTTCCCTTCAATTTTGCAGGACGTTTCCTGGAGTGTTCCATTGTCCAGCTACATGGTGATCATTATGGGTGTCCAGTACTTTGAGGGCAAGGAGCACCGCTACGTCGATTACCCCGTCACGGATGTCCTGCAGATGATGGGCAAAGCTTGTCGCCCGACAGAGGATGACCGCAGTCGATGTGTTCTAATGTGCCAGCAAACGCGAAAAGACTTCTACAAGAAATTTTTGAGCGAGGGCTTACCGATAGAATCGCACTTACCGACACATATGCTACATGATTATTTCCTTGCGGAAATCGCCGTGAAGACTATTGAGAACAAGCAGGATGCAATGGTAGGGGTTATTTACATCTGCGCCTCTCACTCAGCTAATGTTTTCGTCCCTAGGATATTCTTACTTGGACCTATTTCTACAGGCGCATGACACAGAATCCAAATTATTATAATTTGAGCAACGTCAGCCACCAGCATCTGTCCGATCATCTATCAGAGCTTGTAGAAAACACTCTCAACGATCTTGTTGCATCTAAGTGTATTACCATTGGTGCGTAAGATGGGCATGCATCACAATTAACTGATCGCTGAACTACTATTTCAGAAGACGAGCTAGATGTGTCCGCTCTAAATCTCGGAATGATTGCCGCGTACTACAATATTTCGTGTGAGTAGAAATCCTATCGTTTTCTTATCTCCAAAACCGACCTCCTTTAAATGTAGATGTCACCGTTGAGGTGTATACACTATCTCTGAAGGAGCGTACGAAGTTGAAGGGTCTTCTCGAAGTCGTTTCATCATCGGCAGAGTTTGAAACCATACCCATCCGACGTCACGAGGACGTCATTCTCCGCCGGATATACGACCGTGTTCCAGTCAAACTCGATCGTCCAGACTTCGAGGCACCGCATTTCAAAACCTTCCTTCTTCTGCAAGCGCACTTCTCGCGTTTACAACTTCCTCCGGACCTCGCGTCCGACCAGGCGCTTGTCCTTGAAAAAGTCTTAAATTTACTCTCGGCCTGTGTCGATGTTATGTCGTCAAACGCGTGGTTGAACGCCCTAGGCGCTATGGACCTGTCGCAAATGTGTGTTCAGGCCATGTGGGAAACCGATTCCCCTTTGAAACAAATACCTCACTTTGAGCCGGAGGCAAGTTACTTCCATTGCTTTCAAAATGCACACAGCTGATTGGCGTATACAGGTGATCAAGCGTTGCCAGGATGCAGGAATCGAGTCTGTATATGATATTATGGACATGGAAGACGGCAAGCGAAATCAGCTCCTCCAGATGGACAATCGACAGATGTAAGTTCTCTTGCATCGGTTTTCGTAATGTACTCTAACGAAGAGGATTTAGGCGGGATGTCGCGGCATTCGTGAACGCCTATCCGACGCTGGAAGTTGAACCCGAACTCGTCAAGGGCGATTATACTGCCGGCTCGCCGATTGTTCTACAGGTTGCTCTCTCCAGAGATACAGACGAAGAAGAGGAAGATGACCAGCGTGTGGTAGCTCCCTTCTACCCATTCCGCAAGATGACGAATTGGTGGCTCGTTGTTGGCGAACCGAGCACTCGACAGCTTCTATCTATTAAGCGTGTTACCGTCAAAAAGAGTCTCGCGGTCAAGCTCGAGTTCACATTGCCAAAAGGGCAACACGCGCTGAAGCTATATATCATATGTGACTCATACATGGGAGCGGACCATGACATCAACTTAGATCCTATAGATGTTGCCGAAGGAGAAGATAGTGACGAGGATATGGAGAGCGACGAAGAGATGTCCGAGTGACGGGATAGGGTGCTTTAAAAGCCGGTTTTATCTGATTATTGCTACACCACTATGTATTACTACACTGCTTTGCCGATTGTTTTTGGCTTGTAATTTATCCGCGAATATTGTGCTACATAGCTTGTTACTATTTGTTTCTATGACCAGTCTTTTCTAAAACCACCCTCCAACGATAAAAATAGTGCATCCGCCAATTAATATCTCAGCTCCATTCGGGAGCGCTGACGGTACCGCTGTTTGCTGTATCCTCTTTCCTTCCCCCGCGACGGTAGAGTGAATGTCCGTCTTCCACCGAATAGGTGTCCAATCAGCCGAGTGTCAGCCAGACGGACGATGCCAATCGGCGACCATATTTGCAGACAGTATTAATGGCCGAGGCGAGCTATCGAGCGCACGCACGCAGACTCTTCAAGCCCGCGCGGAGACCTCCTCGGAAGCCGCCGCTCTTCCAAACGGGTGTGCCGCCGTCTTTTCGAACTTTTTACTGATGTACCACTAATTCGATATTCGAAATGCTTTCGATTGGTTAGCCAAAAGGCGCTCACGCCGATTATTGCGGGAACCATATCTGGGACATACGTCATTGTTGCATGGCTCGTCGCCCTCATCGTCGTCCTCGTGAAGCGCCGCCGACGCAAGAAGGCCGGTCTCCCTAAGTCCGATGATCCTGCACCCGTGGTGTTCATTATACCACCCGATCCTGCCGTCATAGAGGGGATATGCGAACCCGGCGAACAACTTTTGATAGAGAATGACCGGCGGTGGTGGAGAAAACGAAGACTCAGAGAAGCGAAGGGCGAGGGAAAAGGCAAGGAGAAGCAGAAGCAGAAGCAGGACGACGAGAAGAGGTCACCAGCCGCGGTACCCGACACAGAGTACCCAAAGACCGATGATGTCGCAGCTATGAACGAAGCCTGCGGAATGCGTCCTCACCTGCCTCCCTATCTCAACCGCTTGTCAACAATCTTTTCTGTGGATACTTTTCACCAGGCACCAGTCGATGCTCCTCCGACTCCCAGGTCTTCAGCTAGCAACTATTTGCAGGTCAAGAGCAACAATCCTGGTGGCATCGATGGGGAATGCACAAGTAGAGGGAATCTAAGTAGAGAGGATACTACTGGCAAGGGATCTGTTCGGCATGATGCCGTTGAACAACGAGCCACTGTAGACACTGATCCCGGACGAAGTTCCCGACATACCCACCGATATCCACCCATGTTCTCTTGACGAAGCATGCAGCACTCATTTGTAATACCATTGACTTTACGCCTGGATTTCTTGTGCACATATAACTCATATGTACTCGGGCATCTCACGTCGTCCGCGCAGCCTTTCAGGGGTCAGGCAGGATTTATTGTAATATAGCACGGATTTGTACACTCGACTTATGATACTTGCTTATGCTTGACAATGATGCTCAACTATTCACAACGCAGTCTTCTAGTCACAGTATGCACCTACGCTTGCCGGCTAGGACAAAATACGCATGAACAAATGAGCGTGAAGCCAGAAAGGTCGTGCTTACCGCAACATCCCTGGCGTAGCGGAAGAGCACACCTCTCCTCGCTTTGAGCGGGTGTTCCGTCGCCTCCCACTCCTTTAGACGTTGCGCCTTCGTCTCTTCATCCACAAGCCACTCAATAGTGCGCGTCTTTGCGTCCACGACGATTTTATCTCCATCGTGCACAAGCGCGATCGGACCACCTACTTGAGCTTCGGGGACGACGTGGCCTAGATATGACAGCAGCTATAAGGACCCGGACTGAACAAGTAATATTGGCGATAAGTGTGCACACCAATAATAAATCCCCGCGACGCCCCGCTAAACCTTCCGTCTGTAATCAAACAGGTGGATGAGCCAAGGCCAGCACCCATCAGCGCGCCAGTAGGTCCTTTTATATATGTAAGCTTATTCACTCAGGCAGACACATGAATGTGAATATGAATTCACCAAGCATCTGCGGAGGTACTATGGGTTAAATGCACACGCCAAGAATTATTTTATTTTGACCTACTTCGGGCATCCCAGGAGCACCTTTGGGTCCTTGATATCTGAAAATCACAATAGTACCTGGCTTAATCTCTCCAGCAGCTAGTGCAGGGTAGAACCCATCCATGCTGAGGGCAAAGCACCACAGTGAGTCAATTGGTTCACGATAAGACAAGATTTTGGTACTGACGAGTCGAAGCACTTGGCTATTCCCTAGAAGGAGTCGTTCAGATCCTCAGCTATATTGATGTTGGAGTAGGGTTGCATACCTCAAACCTTAGACCCTCCTTTCCTGTCAATTTCGCCACGGCAGTTCCTGGGCACAAGCTTCCTCTCAAAATCGTGAGGTGTCCGGTGCTCTTGATTGGGTTATCCAGTGGCCTTACGACGTCCTGGGTGCCGAACTGTAACTCAGCCACGTCTTCAAGGTTCTCTGCTAATGTCTTCCCAGTGACGGTAAGCTGGCTACCGTCGATGAGGTCTGTATGGTTCAAAAGGTACTTCAGTATCGCAGGAATGCCGCCAACTTTGTGCACATCCTCCATATAGTATTTTCCGGAAGGCCTGTAACGGGTTTGCGCGTCTGTATGTAACCCGAGTTGATGACAGCTACATACTTTAGGTCGGCCAAGTAAGGAGTGCGATCAGCGACTTCTTGGAAGTCGTCGATTGTAAGAGGAATATCTGCGGCTCTTGCTATCGCCAGAAGATGGAGCACCTTGGGGCAATAAATCTACACATATCCCATGAGGCTGTTTACGTGGAACTCACTGCATTTGTGGAGCCTCCAATAACATTGACAGCGGCGATAGCATTCAAAAATGACTTCCGGGTCAAAATATCTCTGGAATATTAAAAACATCAATGGATCGGATTACGTGTTTTAGGGGAGAAAGAGAACCTTGGTTTAATGTCCTTTTCCAACAAAATCTTCATATATTTCGCAGCCCTGCGGCATTCCTGTGCCTTCTCTATTTAAGGAATGAGTGCCAACCTGACCGTCAGAAACATACGGATGACAAACCTGAGTATACCGCTGGGATACTAGCAGAATATGGTAGAGACATCCCAAGAACTTCCAAGGCGGTACTCATAGTGTTTGCCCTGTTGCTCACTCTTAGCTGCATCACAGTGTCAAATTTTGGGTTAACCTACGTATACATTCCTCCGCATGCCCCGGAGCCCGGACAGGCGTGTCGGACGACGTCGAATCGCTCTTCGTCCGAGATGTTTCCTACAGTGAATGCGCCTGAAAAATGGCTAAGCACGAACAAGATTATTGAATTAAGATTGCTATACCTACCAAATGATTCGAAGGCATCAGAAATATTCACAGGCTCCCCCTTCTTAAAACCCATGGCTGGGCAATCAGCGTGCCGTACACCCGCCTGAATTGTGCCACCATATATCAGGATGGTAGGCCGGTTATGCCGAACAGCGGCCATTAAGCACCCCGGCATATTCTTATCGCATCCTGGTATTGCTATGTTTCCATCATAATGCTGGGCCTTTGAAGAAATTTCAGCGCTTGTACGCAGAAGCTCTCCGAAAATACTATCTGACCATGACAACCTAAGGATACGATCAGAGTTTAATTTACATATTCCAGAAGCCGCGACGTACGGATTCAATTGAGTCGGCGATCAAGTCTCTGCTAGGAAGGCTTCGATGTTTTATTGGAGTCAGTAACGGCTTACAGGGTGTCATTCGCGTGACTTACGAATATCGCATTCCTAATTTCATTTATCGGATTAAAATTCTACCTGAGGAGAGGCTAAAACTACAACATACCGTCGTTACCCTGGGTTATACCATCACTGTGTATTCATTTATCGCATCGGTCATTTTTAGAATTGTGAGGCAGGCTTACCTCACGCCGATGGTATTGAATGTCAAGCCGACAAGATCTTCGTCTATGCACCCTTTCTTTACTTCTCTTGCTAAATCGAGCTGAAGACGGAACCGCGGGATGAGTATAAGAAGGGACGCGGAGAGATGATACGCACGAGATGGTTATTGCATGGGTTCCCTATGTGCAACTCGTAAGATCGGATAATTGGGTGTCGGAATTATATGATAATGACCTTCCCACCATATGGGAGAAATTCCGATCTGTATGAAACATAAATGTAAGTTGGTACCCTGTCCTGTGCGGTAATGCCTGATCATACCTGGGGTTTACTCATGTCCTCTTCCGTTAATCCAGCAGCGTAGACTAATAGATGTATGCCGAGCTTGAGAGCGAAGCCATCCATAGCTTTATTCGTTACTCACGCATGGCTTGGGCACCCCCGAACGCCTAGCAGTGGGATGTGAAGCACATTCGGAAGGAATAACATGGCTGTTCCCCACCTTGTCCTGGGTCAGGATGCTCGAGATCTTGTTTAAACGAGTATCATCGCCCCCGTGTTTGGGGAGACTGTGACTATAAAGAGACGTTCAGTTGGCAATGCGTGTTTGGAACGAACCCAGACTCACATCTGAACACCTGCTGAAGACATATTGGCAAGAAAGCGACAGACACGGGAGTGGACTAGTCGAAGCAAGCGATTTTAAACTGCAGAGTAGTGTCGGGCCGACGGCAGCGACCGCGTGAGGTCATGGGGCGACGAGTCTGCATGAAATTCTCAGGTTGTGATTGGCAGGCAAGGGCTATAAAACAGGGAAAGTGGTGGACGCTGTCGTCGCGGGCCCAAGTCCTGCGTTATGCCCACCGACTGGCCGCCTACCAGCACCTGCGCCAGTTCCGCGTATTCCGCCGCCATCATGCTGTAGAGTCCATATAAGGCAACCATATCCTTGAATCCGAGTCGTCCGAGCCATCCTCGGAATCAGACGCCGCAACCTCCATTAGCACTCGCGCCCATGTATGTGCAATCTGGATTTGGACTCGGCTCACTCCCCCTGGGATTCCGAAGCTGGTCATCTGTGCATGCTTTGTCCCCACTGTGTCGCTATCGTGCATAATCTTGACTTCCCCGTGAAACCGGGGGATGCACGTTTTCTTCATGGTTTGGCAATGTCAGCGAAATTTAAGCTGGGGGTGTTCGAGGACTGCGTGGAGGTCTTCCTCAAAAGAACAAACCTCAGCCGCCGCAAAGTTTTAGATCAACAGCTCAGACTATGGAAGCCCAACCCAATCCTACGAGAATCAGAGTCGCGATCTGGTAAGACCTATCCTCTTCTTTCGGACGTGGCGTCACTGATGCATCGCCGTGCATCCAAAGCGGGGGTGGTATCAGTGGCCTCTGCTTAGCTGTCGCGTTATCCAAGAGCGCCGACATCCAAGTACACGTCTATGAAGCTGCAGAACGGTTCAAAGAGATTGGCGCTGGAGTAATGATATGGACCAAAACATGGAGGATCTTCGAACGTCTGGGCCTGGCTGAGGAATTTTCCAAAATCGCACACGCTCCGCCGGATGGATCTCTCGGTGCGATCCTCATGTTGTATACGCAAGACTTCAGCTTACTCCCTAAAACTTTACATGCAGGAGTGGGATTCGACTATAGACGTTCCGATCAACCAGAGGAAGGTTTCCGCTTCCATATTGTCGAGGTACCCCGTGAGTCTTTCTAGTGGCGGTCATTTGATTGTAAACTAAGGTTACATTTTTAGATGGTTGCATCCGGTTTCATAGGGCCCAGTTCCTCGATGCCTTCGTCAATCACCTGCCAGACGGTGTCACCTCCTTCGGCAAACGCCTCACAAAATATACCACCAACGATAGCTCTGGGGAAGTGTCACTCGAGTTCGCAGATGGCTCTTTGGCCTCTTGTGATGTTCTGATCGGCTGCGATGGTGTCAAGTCTGTTATACGAAAATATCTTTACGAGGCTCTGGCCGAAGAGAAGGGTCCTGAACTTCTTTCGTTCATCGAACCTGTTTGGACTGGCGTCATTGCATATCGCGGGTTGATCCCGGCAGGTCAGTTCTCCCCATCGAAGGACGGGGTAGCACACAGGGCATTAAAGGATCCTATAATGGTGAGCGACTACAACAGGATACCCAACTTTTATTTAGCTCACACTTAGTCCGCGTTAGTACTGCGGTAAAGACAAGGTGAGTATATATCGTTTGAATCTAGATACCGGATCTGACGTGCTTTTAGCATGTAGTTAGCTACTCCATCGCTCAAGGTGACATTGTCAATGTTGTCACGTTCTCCTCCTCTCTGGAAAAGGAATACACACCGTTTGAGGGACCGTGGGTCACGGATTGTCCCAAACAGGAGCTTCTAGATTGCTATGCAGGCTGGGAACCCGAAGTTATTGAACTTCTCCAGGTCAGTGATCTAGTTTCAGGTACCATCGAAGTTTGATTGACGCTTCATGGAATGATTTGCAGCACATTGACAGCCCTACAAGATGGGGTATACATCAACTCAAGCCATTACCAACGTATGTATTGGGCAATGTTGCGCTTGTTGGTGATTCTGTAGGTGTTCAAAATGTGTTACCTTTCTTCGCGACCAATGTATGTATTCGGTAGGCGCACGCTATGCCCCCACACCAAGGGGCTGGCGCTGGTCAGGCTATTGAGGTGAGTCTGAAGGGAGACTATTGTTGGAAACAATTCAACTAATATAGGATGTGACAGGATGCATACGTTCTCGCGGGTATCTTGTGTAATCCGCTTACCACCAAGAGTTCGCTGCCAGACGCTCTCAAGGCGTACGAGCACGTTCGACTCCCAATGGCGAACGGTGTCCTGACAGGTTCGCGGGACTCCGGATTAATGTACGAATTCAACTACCCGGGTCTTGGAGAGGACTACTCCAAGCTCGGTCCGGCGATTCAAAAGCAATGGGACTGGGTTTGGGCGAGCCACCCTGACGAAGATGTTGCGCGGGGACTCGCATTTCTTGAAGCGAGTCTGAACGGAGCCAAGACTCAACCATGATCAAGTGCCAAATTCGAGTCCGCTCGTCGTGTCCTCATAGGACCTTCTAGCTACTTTACATTCAAATCAATTGTTGAAGCTGGAGCCTGAAGTGACTTTGCTTTCATTAAAGGCCGAACATACTCCTATTTACGAGGTTCTTGTATCCTTTCAACATAAAAACAAGTGTTGTCCTTTATCAGCCTCGAACAATAACATGTACCGTAACGAACGTAAATGATATGTTTTTTGGATCGATCCGTCTCGTGCTGATGAATCTGCGATTGTCGTTCAAATTGATGATTGGACGTGAGAATTAACCTATTTTTTCTCCGCGTTGATCGTGTTTCCCTTGCCAATACGCTGTAGAATTATTAATAATTTTTGTGATAAAGTTTAACATATTCTAGCACTAAGGATGTACCATGGGAGACATGCATGTCCAATGTAACAGTTTGTATAGGTACACTCTGCTTTTGGACCTACAGGTGGGGCTGTTTATCCTTGTTAGGGAGTTGGTCACAAAAAAATGCAGGCTCAAAGTGACCCTAGTGAATCATCCCTTTGACCACAGTCCTGGTCTGTTTTCCTGTTCTTTTGCTCATTCCCAATCCAGCTCCTTGCCCGGTTCGGCCTCAAATAGCCATGTCTGACAAAATAGAACTTGATGAGCTGGATTCCGACTACGGGGATGCTGAAGAATATGATGAAGACCCAAATACATTTCAAATCAGGTGAGGAACCCTCTATTGACGGTCTCAGATTCTCCTTGCCTACCTAAGTGCAACTCGTCTGCATGACAGGGATCCTTTGCCCCCTCCGTCTGCCTCAGTGTTCACCACGAAGGAGCTGCATCAACTCATTCACGAAGGTCACATCGATTTAAGTCCACCATATCAGCGAGGTATGGTTTTTATTTATTGGTTTTCTTACGCTCGGCCGCTCTACGTGTATAGTGCTGACGAGAATCCGCCTCGTAGCTGTCGTCTGGAAGCAAGACAAACAAGTGGCCTTGATTGAGTCGATATTTCGGAATTTTTATATCCCTCCGGTTCTGTTCTTCGTCAGACCAGACTCGGAAATTGATTCGGAATTGCCGCTGAGAGTTTGTATGGATGGCAAACAAAGGCTCTCATCTATTCAGGCATTCTTTGACGGACAAGTAGATGACTACAGTTCTAAAGGTCCTTTGAAAGCTGCTGACACCGCTCTCTAGATTCCTTGTATGTTCAGCGAATTCGACCATCTCACCACCGAGTGACCTTTGACTTTTTTTCAGACAAGGACCCCGTGACGAAGAAGAAGTTCTTTTACACCGTTCCTGCTTCTCAAGTAAACAGGAGGGCGGCGATACCGCCGAAATACAAGCAAATATTTGACAACAAGCAAATAACGTGTGGTATGTCTCTGCATCATGTAATGTTGGACTGTTCTTTATTTAACCCATTCTTAGTCGAATTTCGAGAGATTGCTCCCGCGATCGAACGTGATATTTTCCAAAGAGTGCAAATGGGAGTCACATTGACCACTGCTGGTAAACCTTCGTGCTCATTATCTTTTCGTGCTGTCATGTTGATGTCCTGGTTAAATTTCTGTAAGAAAAACTCGCGGCCATATCAACGCCTTACGCGGACTGGATTACAGAACTCGATATTAAACATATTCGCGCAGACGACGGTTTAGGCACCGTGATCCCATGGGACAGCCGAAGAGGAAAACATTTCCAGAATGTCGCGCAAATCGTTTATTGCATCGAGAAATTACCGGCGAGGACAGAGCCATCAACCGCCAAGTTGGCCGCTTGGTTGCAAAGAGTAGACCCACCTGGCCAACAATTCAAACAGGAGATTGAATCTGTTCTAAATGCATACTGGGTCATTGCGTCTACTGATGGCCTCAAAAAGCCCTTCTCGGCTATGAAACAAGTAGTCGCCCCAGTCGAGTTTGTGTTTATTGGTACGTCTTCTCGAGAACCAAGGGTTAGGCTGGTGAGTCTGACGAATGGGTGCTATCAGGTGTTCTTCTTGCCGTCTTGAGCGGCTGTCCCGACGAAGTAAAATCAGCCGAAGTACTAAATCTTCGTCAATACGTGCGGACACAGCACAAAGACATAAGAGCGAACAATCGCGTTATCGCTTCAATGTGGGATTTTATAGAGCTGGCCAAGAAACGGTTGGCTATTGATGGGGACGTGTCCACGACCGCAAACTTGAAAAAAAGGAGAAGGGGCCAGGGAGATGAGGACGACTATCGTTCAACGCCAGTCAAAAGCCTGGGCGTGGCTTCAAAGACAAGAGCGAAGGCTGTCAGTCGGCAATAGACAGAGTACTTTTCTAGATCGTTGTCCCAAGATTTGTTATGGTCCTGTCAGTATTTCGTCGGCCTGCCCTTGCATGTCTATGCCTATAATGTTTATAATGCCTATAGTCTTCTCCCATCCCTGGACCATATATAATTACATTTGATTTATATTACTATCCTGCCACTGCTGCCCCTCGACTTGTGTACCAGAGAACTCCGTCCTTGTCCGTAATTCCTCTGGCGAATTTTATGAGCAGCCGATCCCTCTCTTTATTATCGATTGCGATTTCACTTAAAAAGGGTGCTATTTCGGCAGCCTTCCATCGCGCCTGGACAAGAAACAAGTCCGAAAACCGGTCAGCGGGAGCAGCGGGTAGCTCCGACAATGGAAAGTATAAGAGATTCGCCGCGTCCATTGTCGACGTCTGTCGGGTGATGATGTAATTTCCCTTTGGTGAGGGTTAGCTGGATATGAGGAAGATTGTAATGACGATTTCGCACCGAGAGCAAAGAAAGGTCAACGCGGATCTCAAAAGAATCACCAACGGCAGTCCTCCATTTCGCCAAGAATTCATCCTGGGTGATAGGCGAATTCTAAAGTCACTTTATAAGCGCAAAAACAACTGAAGGAAAAATATAACTAACGCGATGCTCGCTGAGAGTGCCAAGACCCATCTGAGCAACCACACGGTCTATATCCATTTTCCAGATCTTCCGGTCGGAAATGGATGAATCGAGACCACCAAACCACTCCATTACCTGTAACGAAACGTCCCGAGGTATCTCGTGATCATACTGCAATGATTCCGCAATATCTGTGGCAGGAGCAGCTTCTGGAGAAAAGGATGAGGAGACCAACGTGTTGAGGATCAGCTCCAGAACGGTGTTGAGGTAACTCAAGGTCGTTGGGCGGAGCTCGCCATTGAGTACTAAAATATGTCTGTCCCTTAAGCCAGCCTCTAATTCAGCATCACTGGCCTGCAGCTCAGATTTGATGTCGCTATACAATCGTTTTTCGTGTCTCTGGATAGGACGTTGGATACAGAAGCTTGTAGGTAGGAAGAACGTACGCACCTCATCTGAGTCTTCGTTAAATTCACAGCCTTTGAGAAGGCCTTTCAGTCTGTGCAATTTAGCGAGCGACGGCGAAAGCTCCAGTATCTGTTTTACGCTATCTCTTAGGACTGCATCCCCACTTTCCCCATCGATTGGCGGGGTCAATATGCAAAATGAGTTAGAGACTGTGATTGCGCGAAGAGTATACGTCTTATCCACAGTGCATAGGACCGCGTCGTCGTCTTCACGACCGCGTATAGTCAGTCTTTAGATGCGAGTCAATACAGATTCAATGGTATAGCAGTAGAGAGTACTCTAAGGGACTTAACCGATCATGCGTGCCCTCTGAGACGAGATTGACTAGCTCAGGAGGAAGCTCCATGAGTTTGTATTGTCCTGGTCTGTAACCATCTTGTGCAGCGAAGTGCAAAGATAATTCGCCCATGGCAAGAGCACCACTGCCATACTAGTCGTCAAGCATTGGTTCATGGACAATGTGACGGCCGTGACTTGTTTTTCCAAAAATCAGGTCCCTGGATTCCATTTTGCAGAAGACTCGTCAGCTGAGTTTGTTCCGCTAATTTGCGAGACCGGCTGCTACGATCCCGAAAAGCCTTGATCTGTGCGGCTATTCGATCAGACGGTGTTTTGTGGTTAACTGGAACTAAAAGGTACCATGGAATGGAATTGTAAATTACTAAATACTTAGTCAGAGAACCCCAATAAAAGTAATTCGTATTGTACGTAAGTGATTTCTATTCGTCAGCTATCGATAATGCACCCGAGCCATTCAGTTCAAACATGCGGTCAAATCTTCTTTAGCGGACGCAAGCGGGCCGGTTGTCCAAGATGTTTCAGAAGGGTATTAGCTCAAGTCCACGGAAATGTCCTAGGCTGTCGATCGACTCCTTTCGTACCGAACGGTCGGCGAAGTTTTATACGGAACACGAGTTAGCGTGTGCATATAAATGTTGATCGGAGGGTGCTTCAGAATGGGGGTGACGGCGTTTTCACAGCGTGCAGCTAATTTACTTATCACGGAAGGAAACTGCAGTGTCCCTTGGAAGGCGTCAGGCTCGGCCGCGATGTAAGTGCCAGTGTGGGTTGCCCTACCCTTGAGGCTGGCTGTGTCCCACGGGCCATGCCCCCGCACCCGTTGACATTAATTACATGGGATATCTGCACAGGCAGGGGAGCACACGTCGCGTTCTTCTCGTTCATGTTTACGCAGAACGCTATAAAACCGCTCGTGCCGTAATACAATGCATTTCGCAACCAACACGTACACCATGCTGCAAGCTCAGGTCATTAATATTGTGGAAAATGCTTATTTTAGCCGAAGTAAATAGTAGTTCTATTAGCCCAGTTTTGACGTACGGAGACGGGATCATTTGGCCTGACAGCCGAAAGATTCCTAAAACGTTCTTTGGGGCCTGGGTGACTACCTTATCTAACCGAATTTTCCGAGTTATATCAGATATATTGGTAATCTCGACTGCACCCGCAATGCACATTCCTTATAATGATTTCGCTTCAAGCTCAAACGATGCGTCTGTACTTTTAGCCGAGTTTGAAATTGTGGAAGCCACAAGGACACGGAATGTACATACAAGAAAGATAAAACATGTTGCGGCGAAGCTTCGGTTGCCTCGCTGAACTCCAAATATAGAAATTGCGCCCTACGCGTGATCTGCGCCGTTCCAGCGCCCAGCTTATTCGCTTCTTCCACTGGAAAGCCTCGTTTACGCTGCTTCCATCCGCCTCATTCCCGTGCTCAATTGGCATAATAGTGAATGATCGTTGAAGCCTTGCAGCTTTGTCCTCGTTCAAGGAATGCACCTCCCGTATTCACGGGGTCGACTCAATGTCACCAGTCTTGTTTAGAACCCTAGGTGCAGGTCTGAGACCGTTAGTAGTGACATCCAGCGGGTCGTAGATGCGCACTTGCAATGCACATCACCTTGCTTCCTAACTGCCCTGCTCTTCGTGTCGCCAGTGCGTGGACGATGTATTTCATAGTCTGAACCACTCAAAACTCTCAGCTACGTCTCACCCGCCCATAGTACACGGAGCCTTCCCCGCCATCTCTCTAGTTCAGCCTCACAGCTAGCCTTTGTGGTCTTAACCCTCAGAATGCGGGGACACGCGAACGAATTAGACGCTGTACGCAAGACTCCCCCAATTTTACGTGTAACTCCGTTTTAATTCTTGTCGTATAGGGACGTCAAGCCGGTCAGCGTTCGGACCGCACAACTCAGAACACACACCAGCCACGCCCCTCTACTCGTCCAAAACAAACGCAGAAACGGGTAATTGCTGCCGTCTCTGAGGCACTTTGCAAGAGTACACGAGCTGGACCTCGTAAAAGGGCACCGGAAGGATCCTCTGGACGAGGACTTCGACCTGATAGTGGAGCAGAGACTTTCCTCGTCCTTGAGAAGGACCCGTCTGAAATGCATCGAAAGACCCAGAGGACTCCCGAACCTAGGCCTCAGGCACGCGGGATGGTTTCTCGCACTCGCGGGCGTCAAGGAACGGACGCCTATTATCATGGTGTATCTCCATTGGTCAATCCTTACTTGGAGCCCATAGTCGGGATATCGCCAGACAGACCTCAAACACCCGTTGAACGCACAGCCTCACTCGGAGTGAGTCGTACGGCGAGACACCGTATTACGCACGCCTCGGCTAAAAGGGCACGCAATGGCGATTTTTCTTACGCGGTCAGGGCTGTCGAGACTCCTGATCGTCTGCGCGGAGATGCGCTCAGAGCGCGCGTCCCAGAAAATGATGTTCTCAACCGGGACCTTAGTCCGGGTAGAGCTCCGCGCGGATACAAGGCATTGCCAGCCCTTCCTCAGGGTGCTTCTTCTCAACAGACGACATTCGTCGTCCAGACATATCACCACTCAGCGGATGCCTTCCAAAATAACAAAGGAAAAGTTTCGCACGGGAGGGGTTCCCCGATTTTGCTGAATGCGCCTCGTATGCACACCGCACTGAGAGTATCAGGAAGCTCATCTAGATCCTCGTGTGACAGTGCTGAACAAACGTGGAACATGATTGATAAGATGATGAATGCTGTTGACGAAGAGGAAATAAAAAACGTACGCGCGGCACTTTTGCGAAACAAGAAAATCAACGATAGTAAGGCTGGCTGGTCCACAACCTTACCACATCCGGTTACCTCACGAAGCAGAAAGATGAACTTTCCGAGGAGCAGTTCGTCATCTGAGCGGGATGGAAGGAAGGATCTGAACGACATATTCCAGCTCTCGCCCCTTCGGGTCCATGGCCCGTCACGCCCACTTACTCGCTGTCCATCGGCCGCTTCTGTTTTCTCTATAGTAATTCAGCCGTCAGGCGGCCATAACCCGGCTTTGGGAGTTTCAGAAGAGCCACCAATTGCGCACGTCGCTGAAGAGAATTTGCCTACGCGGATCAGACGTATAATGCAGGAGCGCGCGCGATACAACACGTCTCCAGATTTCGACGCTACAGATCTCTATGAACTAAGTCATTACCATGCGGACTTATCCATGACGCTCGAAATCTTACGCGACGTGGGAGACGGCGAACTGGAAGAAATCGTATTCGATAAAGAAGATGTATAGCTAGTTCCTCTGTCCTGTGCGGAATCTCGTTGTTTATGTATATTCTGAAAATACAATACAAAACTCAACTATGGTATTCGGCCAGCCTGTTGAGGCTGAAATGAGGATGAAGGTCACAGTCAATCAGCGTATTATTAATAATGATACAGATCAGATCGTATTCTGCTCTCACCAGACCCAATCTCCACGGAAATCCAGGAACGTCTCGTTACTAGTAAGAGTAAGTTCTCCGCCATACTAATGCTTCGTCGACGGCGTTTGGGTAAATTTTTAAAAATCAAACTTTACGCGCAATGAGGATGCCAGCACGAGCGCCAACTTTTCCAAATTTCCACGCGACTGAATTCTGACGGGAGAAAATCAAATGTCCCACAGTGCCCAAGTAGGTTATAGCGGCGGAAGACCAAGACTCCTCCGTTGACTCTCCGACCCAATGTGAGTTCCTGTGAAGCCAAGAAGCCGGTCAATCGACGTACCAAGTCAAACATTACGGTGCGACCGGAGAAGGGACGATTTAGTCATTTTCAAAGAGAACTTAACCTCATTGCATGGCGAATGTACATTCAATTTTCAGTGTGGTCTGATCTGTAGCCTTCCCTTGCCGAGGGGGAAGCGTGCCCCGCGTCCACTGGGATCGCCGGGTACGATATATCTTTCATTTCCTGGCGGCATTCAGCTGTTTTGAAGTCATAACGATGATACAGGAAATTTGTGCTCACGACAACAGTCGTTTGATGGACTGATTTGGATCACCACCATAGTTCAAAGTACACAAATCAAAGGCTGAGAAACCCATGCTACGAAGCAAAAATAATAATTGCAGAATACTGTAGTACGTCAAATGCCGCTCATGAAGCTGCCTAAATCCGCCGGAGTGTCCCTTCGATGGCAACGTTGCTGCGTCCCCTCTAAGTGCACTCGTCGAGGCCTCTGTCGTTTTCTCATGATCATGGACAAGAGGAAGTTGCTGGCCGTAAAGAGGGAGAATCGGACGAGGACAGGACCGGTGAGTGACGCGCAGGCCTTGAGGAAGGGTTCCAACCTAGTGGGGTTTACTAGTGTAGTAAGCCTAGTAGCCTCTGAATGTGAGTACAGTAGGCCTGTTCTCTTGCGTAAAGCATGTGTGTGTCAAACTGTATGCAGGGAACTTATGATGCCGACCACGATGGACGAATTGAGTTGAGGGGGCACCGGTCGCAGTCGTCCCCCGGACCCGACTCAAGTTCAAGTCCCCCTTCAGGGCTTAACCGAGCCGTGACCCGTCCCCCCCCCCCTCCCTCTCCCCCCTCAGACCCTCACCACACAAATCGCAGCGACTTGCAGGAACCGGCGTGCTGCATCTGGAAAGTATTTTACATAAACACAGACAATTGACGTAGAAGCCCATTCTATTATCTTCAAAAACGTGCGATTGCAACGGAGAAGCATTTTAGCACACTCATAAACCCAACCCCGAATCCCAAAAGCGTAGCTGATCCGGTCTGCCGCTCGCCTAGACGTACCCTGTGCTCGCTTACAGTCAAAATCCAAAGTCGGGGAGTACTTTCTGCGTGGAAATTATGGAAATTACAGAACACGATATAAGCCAACCCTGACTTCGTTACATACCCCGACGACCCCTTGATGCCCCAGATATATCCCATTGTTTCCGGGTGTCATTCTGCAGGCGAACATTTAAGTACTTCAGCTGCCACCACCTACCTCACTATTCCATCCCTCAGCCGACGTCTTGATCACCGTCGAAATGGCCCATTCGCTTCCCTAGTGAGTGCTTATGCTTTCGCGCATTCCATCATTCAGTGCTCATCACCCAACCCCAATCTCAAGCCCTGTCCCATACATGACTGCCCCCCATGCACAATACCTATTAGCTCCTCATCCGCAGCATCCACATGTGCCAGGCGCGGTCCATCTGGTTTCGGCTCAAATGAGAAACGAGCAGCCGCAGCGCAAACGCCCAAAATATACTCGCAGCAAGACGGGGTGTCTGACGTGCAGGGGCAAAAAGATAAAGGTACGCAGGTGCTGCATGATTTACTGGCGTGTTTCATTCTAAGCGGTGTTCAGTGCGATGAAACTAAGCCTAAATGTCAGCGCTGCGCGCACGGTCAGCGAGAGGTGAGGGATTCACCGGACATTTGGCGTTTCATGGTCTCTCCTAACACCCCTAGCAGTGTACGTGG
This sequence comes from Coniferiporia sulphurascens, assembly GCA_002794785.1. NCBI lineage: Eukaryota > Fungi > Basidiomycota > Agaricomycetes > Hymenochaetales > Hymenochaetaceae > Coniferiporia > Coniferiporia sulphurascens. The sequence goes on from NBBA01000003.1 coordinate 485,123, forward strand.
CCAGACCCAATCCCGGCGAAGAAGAAAACCCCAGCACGCAAGAATTCGGCCGGCCAGAAAAGGCCCTCATCTGCCGACTCCACGTCCCATGTTTCCGATTCGTCATCTACTTCTCGTGGTTTAACCCCAAACGGACAGGGAGACCTGAGCGGCAACGTGAGCGCCGCCTCGATTCCGGACTCAGGACGTCGGCACAGGTGAGGATGACTCTTGAAATACAAGCGAGTCATGCCGACTGACTGACTGACTGCATTTAGTGACGCGCAAGCCTACTCTTATGACTCTGCACACAACATGGTGGGGCGTCGGCAAACGTAAGTGTAGTTATTCTAAGCTTCCCGTGTTCATGTATGAAATTCCACTCCGTAAAGGTTATCCAACAGTGGATCCCACAATCAGCTTCCGCACGCGCTGCCTCCCTCCTTAAATCCGATCTCAGACCTTCCACCCTCCTACTCGACATCGATGGCAAGCTCTTACAATTTCAGCCACTCTCCAAATGGCTCGATATCTTCACGCAGCAACTCCCGTCCGTCGACTGCAAGCTCCATGCCATCCTCGCGTTTTTCGGGGACCGGTTTAGAGAATAATCATTACGACAATTCGCCTGCATTATCAAGTTTAGAAGGGCGGGACTATCCTCGTTGGGAGACGCTTCCGCCTCCACGCCCTGAGTCCAACCCATATGGATACCACCCTTCGCAGGAAAACAGCATTATGGCTAGACACTACTCCCATGAGGGAAACAGGATTTGAGCGCCTGCCGTGGTTCTTTGTATCGGAATATAGAGCCCGGTAATTGTCATTGTAATGCACACCGGTTACCCGCGTCCCACGTTGTAATATCCCATCCGTTGCTTCTTGTTATACCCGTTGTTAAGCTTCCTTCTTTGTTTTGTGCCATATGTGTATGCCAGATGAGCTGTGTTCTCGACTCCGCATGCTGTTTAGTTAAGCTGTACAAAATTATTTTATACAATCTCATGTCAATGGGCAGGCGCCTAGTATCTTCTAAATCATGCATTGCATGTGAGCATTTTTCGACAGGACAAATGCTGCGCCCCCGGATCTACAATCGCCGGAGATAGTTATGGGGTTGAGTCTGTCTCGCGTAGAGTCGTGTGTATTGTCTCAGCCTGAGGCTGTTCCCGCGATGAGCCCACTAGCAGAAACATGGCATAGGCTCAGCATAGGAGCCACCCCCCTCTCGTCATAGTACTGTAGCTAAGCTGAAAAAGGACCCTTGGAGCCGATTATTTAGGTTAAAAATGAACCAAATTCTTTTTTTGAAAATATTTATCATGAAAACCATTGCCTCCTTGGTCATCGGCCAAAAAGGGCAAGCATTTTGCGATGATGTCCACGGCCAACAAGCAACAGCACCGCATCCTGGGTTGGCAACCATCCCACCAATCTCTATATCCGAGGACGGCTAGCTGTGTATCATATATCATGAGGGTCTCAACGTCCTTGCCAGGGCTGCGCGTGATATTCCAGAAGATAAAGGATATCATCAAACATCGCAATGCCAGCGCGTTGGGGCCGAAAGCTCTCTTACCGATCGGACGCGGAAAGGCGCCAGTGATCCATCAGGCTACTGCGTCGCGCTAGACGCGTGTTTTCGATAGTTTCCTCGCTCCCCTTCGCCGCTCGGAAAGATCAATTCGCAGACCAGATCCCAGTCTGTAGATTCCATTGATCAACGGCGCTCCATCATTTCTGATATATTTTTTCACTTATAAACAGTGCGCACAGGACGTAAAAAACGGATACAGTTTGTCAGGAGAGTGATGGAGCAGGGGGGAAGAGAACTCCTAACAGAGAAGGGTCCGTACAGTATGCCGCTTGCTCAAATCCGAGTCTTTCGCGATCATGATGGTCTTCGGCAGGCGACGCATGTGCCACTTACGTACGTACCTGTCGATCCTTGCTTAATGCAGACCAAACTTCTGAATCTTCGCAGCGCATTCTAGAATTCTAAATCATGCCAGAAACGGGAGCAAAATCAAATTGGGTCACGTGCCGCTCCTGGATGGCCTCGCCATCAGTAAGTACTGCTGCTTCAAGTTTGTCTCGCATTCGTACCCGACACACCCGACAGAGAGCGCCCCGGGATAATGCGCATTCGCTAGAACAGTGTAAAAATGCGGAGGTCTTTGGTGCTCTCGTTTATTGGACAATGGTCATTGTAGTCTAGCGGGCGCCTGATTCCAACACCAACATTCATGGAAGTATCGACGACTCGGAGACGTGTTGGCCGGCATCGAGGTGTGAGCAGTGAATACCGGCTCCGGTAACTAGAAGGGGAGTTACAGTGCTTGCTGAGTTCAACGTCGAGATTATCAACAACGCCTTGTAAAAAGATAGTAACTCTTCGGTGAAACAACAACGGATTGTGATTGGATACCAGCTCGAACTACGGGTTGGACTTGGAACCATCTTTCAGACAAGCCCGTAAAACCCGCACTCGCTGTTGCCTGGTGTTCCACGGCCTTCCCTTCTATATCCATGAACAATTATATTCACGGATATAAAAAGTTAGTCGAATCTTCCCGAAGTATTGATATATAGGAACGTGTACGGCGTTTAGATCGGAATTAGAAATTAGGGCCACGCCCTTGTTGGCCAAAGAAACCTTGCGCTGGTTCTCTCTCCGGCAGATGGGCATGCACGATAATAACTCGAGCAGCAGTGCTACGGCCGGTGGCTGACCCAGCATAACCCGTAGTTTGCGGGGTTGGTAATTATAGCTTGCGTCTAATAGGCGACTGCCTCATGTAATGACCATCGTGGCGCAAATATATAATCTCCGTCAATTGATCCCGAGGCTTCCCAGGAGAAAAGGGGGGATTGGAGGTTTCCGGGAGTGATAACCAATTACCTCGACAGGTGCGCGTGTTAACACGTATTTTGGATCCCGCGTAAGTTATGACGGCCGAGGACACTAGTACTGTTTCCCAACGAAAGGGATAAAGGATGGCAAGCATTATATGATGGATGCACACGGAAGAACCTACGGATCAGGGAAGCCTAAGACCGCCTTCGCTTGATATTCGGAAGTTATTTACAAAGTTCATGATGTGTAGGATATCACTGATGTGAGGTCTCACGGCCCCTCGTGGACCTGTCCCAGGTAGATGAATTTGCCAAGCTAGGCTATGCTGTTCTGTTCTATCATTAAGATTGTATGCGCTGTGCCGCAGTCCGAAGACCGAGTCGGCCCAAAACATTGTTCACCGGGCGCGTGAATGCAATGAGCAGTAGCAGCCCAAAGAAGCAGATGGGTTCTTATGTGCACGCTGACCCAGGAAGATGGCAAGGCAACAGAGGTACTGGGAATAACTCGAGGACAAATAGTTATAAGATTTACATCATGTATCACACCTTAACGCCACGATCGACCTTGGGCGGCGGCATACCACTGTATAGAAGGAGACGTCCAGAAATTGTCGGGCGCAAACGTTACGACAATACAGGGCCCAACTCACCTGCGAAGCGACCTCGATTCCTGCCCCAGTGCACGAGCTTTATATTAGTATTGAAGCTGAAACTTAAACTGACTCGTGAGTCATGATCACGTGTTGAATTACACAAGGAGTGCACAAGGAGTGCATTTGTCGAAAGAGAACAAGCTTTAGGTATAAAATCATGTGCGAGCCAATATTAACGCGTTTAAATTTGTCTTCTAATGGGTACTTTATGACGCCTACTACAGACTCCACTTTCAGCCGCCACTTGGTTACCCAGCTGATCCTATTCTGGCATCCGCCGCGCCACCTGCCCCGCAATCATGGAGTCCCTTTTGTCTGTACAGCGACCTGATAACAACCATCCTCACCTCCAGAATACCTACAGCTGAGCATTGAGATATGGGTGCGCATACAGTCCGACTGACCTTTGAACCGGATTACTGAGCATTCACTCGCATATAGCAACGCGCGAAATCGTCGAGCTGAACGATCCCCATCCGCCTCACCCAAACGCGATCGAGGCCTTCGAAGTCGTAGAGCACGCCATTAAGGCCGCCATCCTCAAGTCGCGACACCACTGGGACGCACACGAGCCGCGCATGTGGGCCCGCGCCGCAGGCCTCTCCGACCACCAGCTCGTCGACTTCTCTATCGCTAAAGACCTCGTGCTAATTCGCAGCGGCCCGACCGCGTACGGCACGATCATCTTCGGAAAGCTCAGAATCCCCGCGGTCAATGATGACGAGGGCGCCGGGTTCGTGCACGTTAGGTGTGTGTTTAACGCGTTTTTTTTTTACCCCTCCCTTGCTGCCGTAAAAAAATATCTAACGCGTTTTATCCGCTCAGGATCCACGATCCTCCGAACAAGGTGCACTTTACACGCCTTTAGTGACACGTACTATTCTGATCCTACTCTGATACACAGGGCGAAAGTGACGTGCTATTTCACTCCATCCTTACGGACGAGGGAAATAGAGATGCGGATGGACATCCTACGACCTGGGACGCGATACAGACCATGGACACGCCACTCGAGTTCTTCAATGAATGAATATCTGATATGAACTTTTTTGCATTAAATGAAGACCCGAAGAATGAATGATCTATCCGCATTGAAGATTGATAGTGTACTCGTTACGTGTAAGTTGAAAGGGGAGGGGGAGGAATCATACCACAATATAATCTGCGAGTGAAGTGCAATGTACTTACAGCGCGGGCGGAATTAACTTGGTTCGATCAAATGACGGGAGGAGTGCACGACTTGAGGCGCGTTGCCCAAGCACCTTCTGGATCTCAATACGATGAATGTTATCAGAGAACATGCATATGTATACGCGGCCCAGTTCCAAACACACCGGGGATTTAAGAAATGAACAGGAGACATATGGCATATAGACATTGTTGTACAAAGTCCAGACAAAAGCAAGGGGAATACACACGAGACACTGTTACGTACTGACGGAAGACCGAGAAAGTGCACGATGTTTCGCATAGAAAGAGGAAAGTAAAGATAAATCGTAAAATCACAGAATAAAGACAAGAAAAGAAAAAGAAAAGAAAAACAATCTGACGGAGATCTATTACGGAGGAAGAGAAAAAGAGAGCCCAATCATGCACAACAGGGTGGATGTTCGTGTCACGTATAAGCGAAGAACAATGCGATCGCGGACGTCCGCGACCAGCGAAGTGAACCTCTAACTCCCGGCGACAACAGTAATCCGGCTGTTAAGCATACCTAGCGCGCCCGATATCCAGATCGTCCAGCATGGACAACTGTCTGCTACCTGGTACGCCTGCTAAGGACAAAAACTGCGTAAAGCACTGGGCAGATTCGACCCCCACCGCAGAGAAGCACTTGAGCGCCTCATTGACACTATCCATTTCCCCAAAGTCACTGGAGCGTACTGCGGTAGGAAATTGTGAGTTGAAATATGCAGCTTCCTGGGCTAATGCGACACCTGTCATATCTGGTGGTGTTGCGACGGAACTGCCACTTGAACTCGATTCAGATGAATCTGTTGAAGTGGTGCTATGTGCTGGTGACCATGATAAATTGCAGAACGTGCTCGGTGTGTCGAGGTTAGGCTCGACAAGGGACAAGGGCGAGTAAGACAGGCGAGGTGTCGGTTCAGATGTTAAGAGTGTGTGCGACGCAAATTCTGACGCAAGTAGTGTCTGCTGTGCACTAAGGCCAGTAGGTCGGTACACTGCAGTGGTCGTTAGAGGAGGTCCTGCGAAGGCGAACGCCTGCGTCCCAGATCGCCGATGTAATTGGGATATGCCTCCAGACGTCGATCCTTCCGGCAATGTGGCTGCGCGTCTTAATGACCTATCGGATACCGTCGTGGATTGCAATGCCGGCAGAACGCGCCCAATTTCTGGACTTGCTCCGAAGTCCGACAAGGGAGGGCTTGGCATATGCGACTGCATAAGAGGAGGTGGCGGTGAAGCAAATGATATAGCGCCTTCACTCTTTGTACGCATAACGGAGCGTACAGTTTCATCCGGAACTGATGCACCTTTACCAACCCAAAGACGCCATTCTAAGGCGTCCCCGAGCGCACGTTCGCAGCGACCGACCTCGCGCGGAGGGAGCCCGGATAGCTTAGCCCATGCTCGGTTAGAGTAGCACCGATCCTGCAGGAACTTCGACGCTAAAATAAGCGCTGCAAGGAACGTACGTCGGGGACATAGAAGAGGCGATGGGAGACCTGGGAGGGGTGAGAGGGGCTTCGCGGGTACCTTTCGGCGCCTAAGTACAAAGTCTGATTCTTGAGGAATATCGTGGGGAGGCAGGGACGCATCAGTTTGCATCACCGTTGAAATGCTACTCATGTCAGATGAGTCTGTTGACATAAGCTCCGTTTGAAGTCCGCCAAAGGTGGACGTGTCTTGGGTAAGATTATCGGGACTGGCTGAGGACTGAGCGAAGTCGCCCTCCTTCACAATCCTATCATCCAACTCCGGCTCGCCTCTGATCCCTAAGCCCTGTTTTTCCTTCTCTATCAATTCCGGCACCTTTGTCCGGACGGCTTCGATATAGCATAAGGCTGATTGAAGGACGCTGCATGTCGTGCGAGAGCGACGTAGAACCTCGTGAACAAAGGTCTTTATCGGGACAAGGTCCTTTTCGGCGACTATGGTGGCGTTGCCGAAATGCTCGCCCAGGAATATGGAGGCACGTGACTGATCGGCAGGAGGTAGAGGCGAGTTTCTCGTTGAAGGTGAACAGGGCGAAGGGAGGTGAACAGACTGGCGCCGTATTTGCTGCCGTTGTATAGGGACGTTTGGTGGCACCTTTGCCACCGATACTTGTGTTGAAGTCGCGAAGACGGCCGGAATGCATTCGGGGCGCCATATATCGGTCAAGCTTTTGACAGCTTGATCTGAAGACAAGTAAATGAGCTAAAAAGAACAAACGAAGCAGAAAGAAACGCGCAGCACGCGCTGCTTCAGACATGATATAAAACCGCTAACTCACCCACTAATGTCGCCACGTAATTTGCTTTTGCCGGATGCGCCTTCTGGACAGATACAGGTTTCGGAGCTCGAAGGGTTGCCTGTCGGGAACCCGAGGATAATGGATGAGGTGATTGCGAGAATGAGCTTGACGCAGGAGAAATAGAGTACACGGAAGAGGCTGGAGTGATTAAATAATTGTGTTCCTGAGAGGGGATATGCTGAGAGGCTGACGAGAACAGGGGAGCATAGTTGGGCGTACTTGCGCCCGAGGCGAGTACGCCCGGGGCGCGCGGCGGGGTGTAGGGATGCCATCTCGGATTTGTTCGGGTTGCACCAGCGCCCCGATGGGCCATGGTATGTTGAAGTGATTGCATAGAGGGGCAGATCAAAGGCGAATGGACGAGTTAAAAAGCCGTTGGTGTGTGATTCAAGCACAGAACCTAGAGCATAGGTTGTAAAAAAAGAAGAATACGGAGGGGTCAATTGAGAATTATCTTGAGAGTTGGGTGTCAAAAGAAAGCTAGACAGGGTAGACTTCAGAGGGAGGCTCCGCGCACAATGCGAGCATTGACAGGTGTGGGTTTAATGTATGGGTTGCAGATGAAATGGAAAGAGATGACGGTTTCGGATGCAGCGTGCGCGGACGGACAGAAACGGTTCATGCGGAGGGTGTACATTTTGACTCTAGTGAGTCGAGAGGACTCCGAAGTCAACGACCTCGGGTGTCCTCGTTTGAGAGCTCGGCCGCTTTCGCGATTAAGCTCTGCAAGTCGTAATTAAGCGCAAAAAACGAGGAGAAGGTGCAGAAAGCTGGGAGAAAGGGCAGAGCGAGAATGATGCTCAAGTAGGTCGTTTGGTGGGGAGTCAGTGGTTGGCCTTCTGACTCTGTCGTGTTAAGTGTGCGTGGGACAAACAGGGGCAAGCACGAGTCACGCTTAGCCAATCATTCTGTCACTTCTCAGCCGGGACGAATCGGTACATCCATGACCCGTGCGTGGCTGTCCCGTCTCGACCCCTCTCTCCGGGTGGGCGATGCATCTCTGCCTGCGGGCCAGTGCTCGCCTCTCTGCCTTGCGGCAAGCGGCTGCCTGCTCACCGCTCGGGGGAGGCTCTCGCACTCGCATCCGCACCCGCACCCGCTCTCGCACTTGCACACAGAGGCCCATGCCTGATCAACTTCCTCTTCTGGATGCCCTCTATCTGCGCACACGGCATCAACGCCCCCTCTCCACCCTGTGCTTTCACATCTTTCTTCTCCAGATCGGACCCCTGTAGACTCTCTTCGTCCCCGGATATATCCCGTCCTTTGAATACACACTCCTCGTTGCCAGGGTGGCTTTAGTATTCATCCCTGCGTTTGCCTCCCGAATAGCCACCACATCCCTTATATGGATCACTGGCCGGTCACGGACGTGAGTGCCTCGATTCGGAAGCGAGTCGCAATTTTCAAGCGGTGTCTGACTCTATCCGTTGCAGTGATGACTCCTCTTATTCTTTTCTTTCTTTTTCGCTTTCCCCCGTCACAGCCGGCCTATCCTTCGGCTTTACTTGCTGCCTTTTTTCAGTGACTCGCACGAGTCAAGTTTGACCATCGGAAACTCGCGTGAATGAAGAGATGGTTTTAGTTACGCATCCCGCTCGGTTGCTGTTGGCTCAGTCTTCAACGCGTCTCCGCGCTTCTAAGATCTGTTCACGCACCTAAACTGTATCCTGATAATCAGTTTCTCCCCTCGCGACCTTCATCTCCTCTACTTGACGCTGTTCCTGTTTAATGTCGCTCTGACATCACACAGCTGTGTTCTATCGATCCGACCCTCTACGGTTCGTCAAACGTGTCTCCCCTATAACAAGATATCACTACGTACATCTGCTAGACGTACCTCCATTAGAGAGCCAAAAAGGCGCGAACTGGTTCAATTTAATCCCTTGCCTTCGCGCACTTACGAAGCACAATGGTAAAACTATTTTCCCCTGTACTCGCTGATGAAACCGAAATAGGGCTTCCAACATTACGTGCTGCTCATACTGTACAATTCCTGTCCGACATCGCTCTTCGTGGTCTATATCGGGTCTCGCCTCAATTCTGGCTTGCAGAGGCTCATCCGAAACAATCAAGCTTGGAACGCAATTTATTTCGGAGAAAGAAAAAAATGACTCAGTTTGACCGGAACTGACAATTTTCTGGCCGCTGGCGGCATCGTCCATTTCCGGAAGTGAGGACACGCCTTAGCCTGCCTTGTCCGGCGCCAAACAGTACCTTAGGCCTCCGAGCCCTACGGTTCCCAAATTCGCCATATGCGGCCCGTCGTATATGGCGGACAACGATGCCTTGCTTCATATATCGGTCCCTCTTCGGGTTCGTATTGGGGATGACGACTTTCGCACGTTGTATTTCGGTGCGTGTTAGTTGTTTCAAGAGATGCGCTGCATACTATCATTTATGTACGAAATTCCCCCTGTATATCCGAACATGAGGTGTACGGCGCAGCGAGTTTGAGTTATAACCAGTGATACACCCATCGGATGAACCTATGTAAAAACACGTTACATACAATTGCGTGTGGGGATGCCTCATCGCCCGCGCTGTGTACTAATACTCTGGTGTCTCTTCGTTTCCTTTTTTACCAAGAAGTCCAGAAGCACGGTCAATGCCTGGACGCGACGGACCCCCTAGGCGTGTCAAGTCTGGGCCGCCACCCGCGTCGCAATCCCAATGCTGCGTTATGCACTACATACCCGGACCCTACTGCTGCGCGTACTCACTCAGGACGGCTCAGCCTTCGGGAGTCACCCAGTACTGGTCATGACCCCCTGAGCCTCTGTGCTCTGCTCCGCAGTAGCTTTTCTCACGTGGGCCGTCCCTCCATAATTGTTCTTCGCCATATGCATGGGCGCGTGGTGTACGGAGCATGTTGCGTATCCTGTCCGCCGTAAGCACGCCGTGCCGGCCGGCCATACGAGCGTTGGCCACGCTCAGAACCCGTGGCCGTGTATTGATTATGTAATCAATCGGCCGAAGCACGCCCTTAGCCGCGGGCGGCCTGGTACCCCTTTTGCCTACTGCTGTAAATCGAGGCCAGAAATACACATCCAGCGGCTGTCGTAGGTCAGCTCTCGTCCTTGAGGATATATAAAGCTTGCTCTACTAGCAAATTCATAGCTATAATATTCGCCGAGAAAACGAGACGAACTTTCGGAGCCTGCAGTGGCAGTGTGCAGTTTCTTTTTGTAACTCCGGAAAGGTAGGAACGTCGATCATTCATTTTTATTAACATTAATATTACCCCAAGAGTCGCTGAAGGGAATTCATCCATCCATTTTGCGAGACGAAAGTTCGCCGCGTATCTAGTAATGATTGGATCTCCATAGCTAAAAGGCCAACCATCCTGGAATTGGTGTGAATTCGCTGGTTGTCTTGATACGTGGAATTTTGTCTAGTACCGGAATAAGCATCACTGATCGAGAGACGTACACACAGTAATTTATTGTGCCCGAATATATGCACAGGCACATCTCCGATTGCTCACCTATCACCGCCCGTCTAGCTAACCCCTCTGATGTATTTGATCGGAACCGGTGAACTAATAACCCCTGTAGACTGATCCCGAAAGTGAGCGTCCAAGACTACTACAACGATGACGCCCGATTAGTGTTATAGGCGATCTGATTGGCCACAATGGATTGAAGGTTTCAAGGGGCAACCAACGCGGCCCAAAACAAGGCTTATACCTAACCAGACTCTCTGACGCAACTGCCCACAACTGCCATTGAAAATGTATTGTATTCATTCTCATCATAGACATATAAAATCCTCCATTTGTAAAAATGTCCTCTCAACGTCGCAATTTGATTCAACCTAGACCGGCACAGCATAAACAATAAGCGACTAAACGAAAGATACCCAAAGCGTGAATATAGGAATGGTATAATATCAGAAGTAGAGGTGACGGGATCAGTAAGTATCGTGACTAGGAGTACCAGGACACTTGACCCCGGGACCCCCCGATGGCGAGCAACTAGCCGACGTTCAGTTGCCGCACTTGTTGAGGTTGAAGTATTTGCCCAGAGCTGGGTTGTTCGTGTATGCATCAACGTTCTGTAACCAGCCATTGACAAACTGGTGGAGGCTGTATGCGGTTGACAGGGTAATAAGAAGAAAAAGTCCGTCAGATTCAAGAAAATTGAAAAATGTGAAATTGGCTTACTAGTCAAGATTGTTCTGACATCTGCAGCATGAGGTGTAGGCTGCGGCAGTAGCTGCGTCCTGCCGAACCGAATAAAGACAAATGAGCTCTCAGTCAATACCGAGGGAGAGTGAATATTCCGCACGTAGGTGAGACCGCGCGTCCAACCGTTGTACATGCCGATCGTCAAAAGAACGTTACCGTTGTTTGACGCCAGAGAGCTGGAGAAGTAAGACGCTCCCGTACGAATGTTGTAGTCCTGTCGGATAATAAGTAAGATATACTCTCAAAAAGACGGCGATTGACGTACAGGGTCTTTGCAGTTGCCCCCCGGCGCGTCTCCGCACTTGTCCTTCGTAAGCTGCATGAGACCCTGCTCACCTGCCCCACCGACCGTGTTGGGGTTGCATGAGCTCTCTTGCATAGCAAACGAAGCAAGCATGATTGGGGGAACTAATGGAAAGCGAAGAAAGCATGTTAATAGACAGAAAAAGAAGATAAAATAGCTGCTTACTTCCGTACTGGTTCCCATACTGTTCGAACAGAGAAATGTAGTCGGAGCAAGCTGAGAAAGGAGTGTTTGCTTGCTGTACGGCCCAGGAGAGGTCAACGGCAACGAGTTCGGATACTTGGACATTTGGAGGTTGCCAGCCACCGCTGCTGATACCGCAGTTGAGCCAGTCAATGTCACCGTTCGGCCCACTGGTTGCCGTTACATCCTCTATTTTTAAAGTAAACAGCAACAATTTAGCTGACAAGACTCATCTGATCCACCCAACAAATACACGTACTAGTTGCGCCGATGTTTCCGCACGTAGAAACTACGTTTATAAGTCCAGCTGCAGCGCTAGCACCGGAGATGCTGCCACCCTTGTTGTCAGACGACGTCTTCTTCGGCTTGGAGCTCGAAGATGTCGGAGTCCAGGTTGATGAGGCCGGTGCCCAGGTCGAGGAGGCCGGAGTCCAGGTTGAGGAAGTTGATTCAGCGGAGTATGTGGAGGACGACGACAGCGAAGTCGATGCCACGGTGGACGTCCGTGCCTTGCACCTCTTCGAACCATCAGTCGAGCGCCTAGCCTTCGCGATACTCTCAGAGGGCGCCCGGTGCTGAACAAGGCGCCGGTGTGCGTCAATGTGATGGCCTGATGACCTTTCGTGCAAAAGTGATGCGTGGACGTTGAGCGTCAGGAGACAGCCCACGATGAGCGCGGTAAGAGTACGGAGAGGAGTCATGGGTGTTGAACGAGCGGTGGAAAAAGAATGTGGGGAGATCGGGAGAGGGAGATGGGGAAAGACCAGATGGGGGACTGGATGAGGAGACGGTGCTAGGGGCGGGATGGAGAGGCTATATAGCCTTACCGCTCGGCTCGGTAAAGATTTCACACTACGTCGCTACATGGCCGTCGGGCTGATGTCCAATCGCAGACCCACTCTCGTCGCCAAACACTTGTGATCGCTCTCCATTCATTTCGAATCGTCCTTTCGATTAGCGCTTGGCAGACCAATCACATCCTACTGCCGATCGGCCAAGAAGCCCTCTGCCTCCATCACGAGTCCGGATGCACGAGAAAAATAAGTATAAAATGCTCAAAGGTCCCCAGGTATTCATCAAGCAGTGACCATGGTCAACCTTTCTGCGCGACCGTCAAGAAAATGCCACAGCACGGGAAGGTATTCAATATTACATAATGTGGCGAGCCGGCTCGTCCCGTCACGTGATCCGTGTAGTTCCTAATGTCGACGTGGAACGTGCGGCGGCACTCACTCAGCATCCCACCACTCTCGCCGTTCTTCACTTTGTCCCTCCTCGTCAATTGATAGCGTGTCTTGCGCTTTAGATGTTGGCCTCATGTCGCTTTCTGCTCCCTTCCCTCTTGTTCTCTCTCCTTGTCAACTTAACAGCGGCCCAATCCGTGGAGCAGTCCTTCCTCGGAGACTCCTTGGTCACAGAAAATCAGGTTCAAAATGTCCTTGAACATCAGCCCGCCAAGAACCCGGGATGTCGGCATGTCGTCAGTCATGCCGCTTTATATATTTGGGCTTCTTCAATGCTGAATGTCTTGTTGCATATAGCCGACAGGTCCCATTGAAATGACCCAGTGTGATTTTGAGACCGTGGAGAGTGTCACGGATGAACTATATGACAATCTTCACGACCTTACCAGTACGCCTTTCTTTCGGTTCTTCAGGGTGAGTAACCATTTACTCTGACAGCACTCACAACAAATTATTGAGCGCTCTGCCGGGCTAGGTGGATCTTTACCGGGAATGTCCGTTTTGGAGCGAACATGGATTCTGTATGAACAGGGAATGTGGTATTTCAACTGTCGATGAGGTGAGTAGATGTTTTCTGCGTTTCTCTCTGTTCCGTATTTCTCAAATAACAACGCAGAGCGAAATTCCGGAAAGGTGGAGGGCTGCAAGTCTGAGTAAAATCGAGCTACCTCCTGCAGAATTGGTGGGCCCTAGCATGACTCCCTATCGATATAATTCCAATCAAGTCCGCAGAGAGATTCCCTGTCAGGGTGTTATTACCGGGACTCGGATTACTGTTTCATGGATGATCCTAATGGTAAGTTGGGCTCAACGCGTGAAATTCGCTGTATCATTTACGTGCTTTCTCAATGCAGAGGGGGAGTACATTGATCTCATTGCAAACCCGGAAAAGTTTACGGGCTACGCCGGGCCATCGGCCCATCGTATTTGGGATTCGATATATACCGAGAATTGCTTTGGAATCTCTGAACTAAATCTTTTGTCGGAGTCCAGTCCCGAACCTGTCTCTCCCGCTGACCCTGAAGCGGCTCTACTTCGTCACGAGGGCGTGGATTCTTCGGAACAATGCTTGGAGAAAAGGGCCTATTATAAAATCATCTCCGGTTAGTACAATTATTTTCCTCTGTGTCATGCCCCGGAGAAGACGTTCTGCGCTAGGTCTGCATACGTCTATATCAACACATCTCTGCCATGAATGGTTTAACCAAACGAGTGGAGAGTGGGTGAGTAGAAGGTGCCACCGTATTGCTTTTCTGTGCTTACAAAGGAACACAAGGCTCCGAATCTCCAATGCTTTGTCTCGCGCGTCGCTTCGCATCCTGAGCGTCTGAAGTATATGTACTTCAATACCGTCTTGTTAATGCGTGCCGTTGCTCGACTCGGACCGTATCTCTCGGCATATGATTATTGTTCCTGCTCTTCCGAGAATCACGACCAGGATGCATATACGCTTGAAAAGCTGGACAAAGTTATCGACATCTCGAAGAATGTCGGTCAGTTTGACGAGTCCGTTTTGTTCCGAGGCGAGAATGCGAACGTAAGCGAAGATGTCAATTTTCCTTGTTCAAACGAAGCTGAATTTTTATTCTAAAAGATTGTTAAAGAGGAGTTCAAGACACATTTCCGGAACGTTTCGCGTATAATGGACTGCGTGGGATGCGATAAATGTCGTCTATGGGGAAAGATTCAAACATCAGGGGTTGCAACTGCGCTGAAAGCCCTCTTTGAGATGGATGAGAAAGCCTTAGAGTGAGTCCATGATCCGCCCTTTCTCCTTATACTGTCTCTAAATTTCCCTCCGCTTTTTAGTCCCAAGTCAAACTCAGACTTACTCACGCGATCCGAAGTCGTCGCGCTCATAAATACCATGCATCGTTTCACGGAGAGCCTGTACTTCGTAAATAACTTCCGCCGCATGTGGGCGGATGCACCGGAAGAAGAATCGGACGAACTCGTTCAGGAGGCTGAAAAGATTTTGGCTCAGTCCGTGAGTCAACGTATATCTTATCTCCTTAACCACGACTCACAACCAACCTAAGCCTCAGACGTCTTCTGCGCCGGATGCATTCGGATCGCCTGAGAATAATATGAACCGAACACCGAGCCGGCAGGAAATTTACGGGTCAATGAAGCGAAGCCTCTGGAACTTCGTCTCGTTGTGCAGACGATGTACGTCGGATTGCGTAAATAACTGCATGAAGGTTGTCGACTTGATGGTCGACTTAGTCCAGTCGTCACTGAAGTCTATTGTGACGGACAAGTCTGCCGGACCGCGCAGCGATCTGTAGCTGTTTAATTCTGTCATATTTTTCGTATTTGTCTTATATTTACCCACTACGAGGAGTCATTTGAAGGTAGCACAACTCAATTGTAATATATGCATGTCCTCTCTGTAACTCCAGCGGAATTTGGAATTTCGGATCTTGGCGGACGCGGCCTTGGTACTTTCCCCCCTCATTAACTTCCCGATCCTGAAGGTTTCGAGCCAGGGTCAGGTTCTCTGACTTCCACACCGTTAACTCCCGACGGCCTCTACAGGTCAAGCGCTACTTCAATTATGCGAATGCACGACTATAGTAAAGCCATTCGATTGATTCGACCAGACTGACTCTGCCAGTAGAACGCAGCAAAATTCTTTGACTGAGTCTTCCGTCAGATTAGTCTTCCCAACAACAACAAAAAGTGATTCACGAGTAGTACCCGAAAAGCCTGGACTGCGACGAGAGATTATCCTTCAATGTCAGCCCATTAACTACGTATCCGAGAGTAGCCTGCCCGACCCCGCCCGAGCGCCCCTACAGCAAATTGGATTCAAATTGTAACGCAACACTCCAAGCTATAGAAGCATATTTATCCTGATAGCTATCCCTTGCAGAATTCAAGTTGCGGTGTGCCTGGAGTGTCGACCTGAAGCTACTGTACGAGCTGCGATCCGTTCCGCGTTCAAGTTCCGAGTCGCGAGACGCGGCGTCGGACTCGCGCGTCTTTTGAATAAATTAGTCACGTGAACGCGACATAAAGGACCGAACTTATTTGCAATGCGCGTTGTGCGCTGCTCAACCTCGACTTCCGAGTCGTTTTAGCTTGGCAAGTTGATACGGGGGGAGCGACGTCCTGTGCAGACTCAGTAGTCGATAAAATGATTCGTACTCTTAAAACTTCCGTGGATGCATCGGGGAAGGCCGGTGATCCGGGAGGAACGCTGTCCGAGTGCACTATCAAACCTAGGACACGACTTGAAGGAAGGAGACACGACTTCTTCTAGCACCCTTGCCCGATGAATAATTACTTCTCCTTCTGAGTACGTCGTGACCGATCACGTTAAGCCCGGAGATAGTGTCCATAGTTCTATCGACGGACAGGTGACCCTAATGCGTATTGGCTACTGCAATTTCTACGAGAGTTTGAGATTTTACTGTACAGTATTGTAGAACCGATGCGGATGTCTCGTCTCGATTGCTTATGGGACACCAGTGTTTTCGTACGACATTCGTTCTGGGCGCAGACAATTTGCATTTTACTTTACTATTTTATTTTGCGGCTTTGGTTATTGGAATATCTTTGAGAATTAGCCTTCGAAAAAAAATACCAAAACCTGTAAGTCCAGTAAGCCTGATATTGTAAGAATGTTATAGAGTTACTTACTTTATTGCCGTTGCATAATCATTTAGAGTCGGCAAGCTTATTAGCTTTTCACACGGTCGAGACCTTCGACGTGTCGAAATTGAAAACGCTGTACGGCGGTTATTCTCCAACCACTTTCCCCCCACTATCACTTGCGGTCAGTTCTGTCTAGTCATCGACAGAAAACCGTACCCAGGTCTCCCCCGTCAAGGCAACTCGCAAAAAGGACATCAATTCTTCAAGCATGGCGCTTTCTGCTGCTGACTTCCAGGTGCGTGCCGTTCTGCACACCTCTTCGCTGGCAGGGGTCTATATATTTTGCACGCATTGACATGTGCTGCCGCTTCTTCGGATCGTCCTAAAAAGAAGAGGCACGAGCTCGAGGGAGCGCCGGACCCGTTTCCCTCGCTCACCGACGATTCTCCTGTGAAACCGAAGCGCAGCAATGCCGCGCCTGCACCACTGGATTCAGAGGCGGCCTTCCCGTCGCTTGCGCCCTCTTCGGCAACTCAGGCTCGGCAGACGGCACCCGCATGGGGCGCGGCGGCTCCGCGTATCGCGCCCGCGGTACCCATGCAAAGCATCGTCACGGACAGCTTCACGCTTGGCTCGGTTGATTTATCTTCTGCCGGCAAGGACGGGAGGCCGATGACTCTCGGCGAGGTGATGAAGCAGGTGATGGTCAAGTACGCTAAGGTGCGCGTTGAGGCGAGCTCGAACTCCAAGACGCGCCAGACAACGTTCCACCTCAAGTCGGAATCGGCGAAAGAGCTCGAAAAGGCGAAGAGGTCACTCGTTGCTATGATCAGCCCCCAGGTAAGCTTCTGCTCGGTGTGTATCTCCTTATTT
This sequence comes from Coniferiporia sulphurascens, assembly GCA_002794785.1. Lineage (NCBI taxonomy): Eukaryota > Fungi > Basidiomycota > Agaricomycetes > Hymenochaetales > Hymenochaetaceae > Coniferiporia > Coniferiporia sulphurascens. The sequence continues at coordinate 502,488 of NBBA01000003.1, forward strand.
CCGGCTGAAGCTTTTACAGATCTCTGTCGTTTTAAATGCTCCTGCGTCAACAATTGCAGCGATAGTCGGACCTAAAGGTATTTCTACATAGCTCACTGCGATGGCAATAATCTCAAGTGTTACAGGGGCGACACTCAAGCAAATTCGCGACCAGACCAACGTCAAAGTGGACATTCCGCGAAGGGAGACCATTCCGTCTCCTACACAGGCCAACGGCAACGGAAATGCACACCACGAAGGTACTAGTGACAACGATGACGAGCCTACCGTTCCTGTGACTATCAGCGGTCCCCAGCCGCTGGTCTGTGAGGCTCAGACCATGCTTAAGGCTATTATTGCGACCAGGACCTCGAAAACCACGCAGCGCGTGCGCGACATTCCCGAGAATATCCTCCCCTTCGTCGTTGCGCGCCGTACCGAGTTCTTGGCAGGAGCTGATGGTTTGGACATCAATCTCTCGCTTAATCAACCGGAACGCGAGATCACGGCTAGCGGCGACAGAGAGGCTGTCCTGAAGGTCGTTGAGAAGATTAAGGCTACCATTGAGTTCCTCAAGACAGATCTCGTGCAGTTCTCTATGAACTTGCCTAAGCGCCAGCATAGGCTCCTTGCTGGCCGTGCAGGGGAAGAGATCCTGGCCAAGAGTAAATGTGGCGTTGTCATTCCTCGTCCTGAGGACCCAAGCGACCAAATCACTGTCTGGGGCAATGCAAACGACCTAGCGGCGGGCATGGCAGCAATCATGCAGAAGGCGAATTCTCAGTATATTCACGAGTTCCCTCTGCCCGGTCCTGTTACCCTATCAAAGCAGCTAGTTACGTACATGACGAAGATATCTTATCCGAAGTCTTTGGCTGCTGCTCACCCTGGTACTTCAATTTATACTCCTCCGGCTGGCTTAATGAATACGGCTCAAACTTTGAACATTGACATTGTCGGCGAAAGGGCGAATGTCGACGCTGCTGTCCAACAACTTTCGTCCTTCATCAGCGACCTGATGGGTGGCATAAAAGAGGTCGAGATTGACTGGCTTCTCCACCGAGTTCTTATCGGAAAGTCCGCCAAGAAGTGTGTAAAACAATTTTGCGCTCCAAAACCTTATTAAATCTTATTCACAGGATCAAGCAGTTCTACGACAACCACAACGTCCGCCTATTCTTCCCTGACGAGTCTAACGAGGAATCTTCCGTCCTACTGGTGTACGACCCTACATCTTCCGCAGCTTCTCGTAACCCGCTTGAGAAGGGTAAACATCTCGATGAAGTTGAGAAGGAATTGTTGAGGCTTGCTCGGGATGCTGCCGACGTCAAGAGTGAACTCATTCCGGTTGAAGCGAAGTGGCATTCGTACATTGCAGGAAAAGACGGTACTACCCTGAATGCGTGAGGAACATTCCTCTTCCTTATTTGTTACCTTATGTTCATGTTAATTTAGGATCATTGGTGAGGACAAGACACTTTCGATCAAAATTGGGAAGGACGCCGGAGGCGAGACCCCAGACTTCATTCTGGTTCGCGGAGCCAGCGTAGATGTAGATCGCGCCGTCAAAGAAATCTATGACATCGTTGAGAACGCGAAGAATGAATTGATCGATAATAGCTATGTGCGTATATTCCCACTTTCATATTTGGTCGCAGTGCTCAAATACACTAGTCTGTCGAGTTCGAAATTAACAGAGATTTCGTCGGTCGTATCGTTGGCAGTCATGGCGCAGCGGTCAATAGGCTCAGGGACACCCTCGGCGTCAAGGTCGATTTCTCAGACGAGGTGGAGGAGAAGGAGAAGGAGGGAAACAAGAAAAAGAAGACGTCCACCCAGAAGGCAAAGGTCAAGGTGAGGAATATACTTGATCCGTATTTCTCTTAGGACTGTAATGACAGCTCCATTTAGATAATCGGAAGGAAGGAAAACGTAGAAGAGGCCAAGAAGCGGATCCTCGGTCAGGTCGAGAGGCTTGTGCGTGAATATAAACTCTTCTTTGGACGGCAGTATTTAATACTTGCTCTTGATGCAGGCTGATGAGACTTCCGAGGTCCTGAAAATTCCCACCCAGTACCATCCGTCGCTCATTGGCCAGAATGGCAAGTATGTTATCCGTCTCGAAGAAAGGTACTCCGTCAAGATCACCTTCCCGCGCGAGACCGCTGAAAACGGCGAGGGGAAGACGAGGGAGTCTCTGAAGTCCGACGAGGTTCTTATCAAAGGTGGCCGAAAAGGCGTAGCCAGCGCAAAGGCCGAGATTCTAGAGGTATATGGTATGATACTTCCATTGCCCTACCCATCTGAATAGTTGCTTGCAGTCCGTGGAGTATGAGAAGGAGTCGAACAATGTTGTCAAGTTTTCCGTCCCCTCAAAATCGGTGGCTCGTATTCTTGGTCGTGGCGGCGCGAGCATCAACGAAATTAAAGATGAAACTGGCGCTCAAATCGATGTCGACAGGTCTTCTGATGACCCCCAATCCACCAACATTACTTGCCGTGGGACAAAGAAGGCTATCGCTGCGGCGAAGGCTGCTATCGTAGCTATTGCCGATCAGGTCGACCAGGAGTTATCGGTCAGCCTCACCATCGAGAGGAAGTTCCATCGCTCGATCATTGGTGCTGGGGGTCAGGGCCTTCGTGATCTTGTTACTCGGTGCGGAGGTCCTACTGACCCTAAGCATCAGGCGAGCCTGATTCGGTTGTAAGTCATCATCTCCTGCAGCCTGTCGTGTGTTTGTTTATAAAGCATCTACGCCAGCCCTCATCAGTCCGAACCATCTGATGAGATTCGCCTGAGGGGCGATGCGGTAATTGTTAAGAAGCTCCAGGAGGAGTTGGAGAAACTTGCCTCCTCCCTTCGCGATCGTGTTGTACTCTTCGTTGAGGTTCCAAATGCTCAGCACAGGGCCTTGATTGGAAGGAATGGACAGCATCTTAACGATCTTCAAACCCGCACTGGCGCTCAGGTACAATTCCCCGGCTCTCGTTCATACAACCAGATAGGCGATGCGGAAAATGCGTCCGATTTCGAAAATGTCAACCCGCAGGACTTGGTTAAGGTGTCTGGCACTCATGCCGCCTGCGAGAAAGCTATTAAAGAACTGACCGTAAGTGTTTGATCAGGCGAGGTCACTAAGGGATTTTCCCTCACTTTGACTCTCTACAGGCAAGCATCAAAGCCCCTGCGCCAGAGGCCGTAACCGACACAGTTTCTGTTCCCCTGAAGTACCATCACTTCATCAGCCAGCAAGGTAACTTCTTTAGGACTCTACGCTCCTTTGGTGTAAATGTGGAACAATCTGCGACGCCCTCGAAGTTCGCCTTGCCATCTCGTCCGCAAAGTGAAGACGCAGCATCCGCTCGCATTGACGATGCAGAGGACAGCACGGCATCCCGCGGCATCGAATGGCAAGTTGTACCCTATTATCAGGACGCCGAAGAGGGCGAGTCTGTGTGGACACTTAGGGCCCGTGACGATGCCGGCATGGAGAAGGCTAAGAAGCTCGTTGCCGAAGCTATCCAACAAGCCGAGGGATCTTCTTTAGTTGGCTTCCTCACACTCCCCGATCGGACCGCTTTCCCTCGCATCGTCGGTTAGTGAAGTTTTCAATCTCTCCGATAAGAGCGAACTCACGATCATATTTTAAGGTACCAAGGGTGCTAACGTCTCCCGTCTGCGGGCTGAGACCGGTGCCGATATCACTGTCAGCCGGGAGAACAACACAATCACCATTGTCGGTCAGTGTTTTCGTCTGGCTATCACACAATTGCGAATTATGAATCAATAATCTGTAGGCTCTGAATCTTCCATCGAGGCCGCTAAGGAAGCTGTCCTTCGTATCACCTCGAGCCGAGGCGGACGTAGGGGCGATTGACCTCCCACAACAATCTCCCGAATTTTGGCAAGGATATCAGGACGGATGGAATCTTAAAAGCATACTACAAGCCTTTATAACTTACACTATAGTGTTTCTGTTACTCGCTTGTTTTCCTTATACCCTTTGCATTTTCGGGATTAGACCACTTTCAGTGTCGAGTGAGCTATGTTAAGTTAAGGCCGATCTCCCGCTGAAGTGGATCTTAGCGCCCAGGCAAGTATTCGTAACAATGCTATCAACAATGGTGCAAGCAAAGTAAATAATTAAATAGTAGTGTGAATCAAAACGGGGAAGGCAATACGAAATTTGCCTTACAGTGGCATACCGTCAATGTCATCGCCTATCGGTTCACCGTCGATATCATCAATAGGCTCCCCATCCAGCGGCTCGCCGTCAATGGATTCTCCATCTGTCGGTTCGCCGTCTAAATCATCAATCGGGATGCCATCTACATCGTCATCCTCAGCCTTCTCCACGTCGCTGTCATCCGTGTCCATATCGGCTTCTCCGTCTGCTTCCACAGGGGGCGCGGTTTCCGGTGGGGGCTCCTTTACGACCTCCGCGGGCTTGAACGAGCTCGCCTTAAACTTGGATGCGAACGCTGGCGTCTCATCAAGGGTTTCTGCATCGCGATCCTCCGCCTCACGCGCTTTCTGGTCAGCCACAGTCGTGCCCTCCAAGCGCGATTTGAGTGTTGCGATGTATTCCGGTGGGAACACGATCCAATCCTCCCACACGTCGACCACGGCGATTATTTGTTTCTTAAAAGTCTCCGCGGTGATTCGGCCAGGGAAGGAATGGTAGATGCTAGACAAATGATCGAAGACGATACCTAAACGGGACTGAAACTCCTGACGGAATTTCCAAGCACTGGGTACGGATGCAGCTGAGTTGTGGAGGATGTCGCAAATTAGGTGAAGTCGGGCGACCTTCCTCGGAACGGGGGTACTATCCACAAGTAAAGAGGCCACAATGATGTCACTGACCTAATTTAAAAAAAGGATATAAATGCAGGTTGATGATTGCTTTTGACGGATAAGAGCTCACCTCCGACGCTGCTTCCGCATGTTCGAGGCTGAATGCCATACAACGGGCCAGCTCTCCACGTTTCCCAGTCATAGCGCGAAGCATGGCCTCGAAACGTTTCCGCGCGAGTTTTCCCAGCTTATGCTTCTTGCCCCTTTCGCGTTCAGAATCCTCAGCGGAGTCCGTGGAATAAACGGAATTGTATCCCTAAAGAGCAGTATGTCAGGGTAAGTGTTGAGGAATTTGAGCTTGGCTTTACCTCATCGTCAAAGCCCTCCACAAGTGCCTCTCCGGCGATTAAGGAACGATAAAGTCTGTTTTCGGGAGTCTGAATCATTTTTAATTAGCAAACTTGTCGCGATGTTGAGAATACAAACGAAGACACTTGCAGATGGATCAAACAAAAACAGGAACTTGGGATTTTGTCGCTCTCTTTCCCTCAAAAGGTCTTCAAAAACCTCCCCATTATCCTTGACCTTCAATGCCACCGTCCTGATAAACTTCTCTGTTTCGGGATCCACACCAGTGCGATTACGATCTCGAGGACTATCAGAGCGGCGTCTGCGGGCGGAACGACTCCTGCTGCGGCTACGGCCGTATTTCCGCGAACGATCGTAGGAACGAGACCTCGAACGAGACCTGGACCTTGGGCTTCGGTGACGCGATCGACTTCTTCTATGACGCGACCGGCTACGAGAAAAGCTACGGGCACGCTTATAACCGCGCGGACGCGAGCGGGAACGTGAACCTGAGTCATTGCGGCCTCGTTCACGCGAACGGCTCCGACTTCGATGTCGGTCTTGTTTATGGATATCCCTTTCGGGCGAAGGAGAGCGTGATCCGGAACGTGACATATCATGAGCTATTGAAACTAAATGTCAGATAGAGTCTGATAGACAATCTTACGACCCAGAAATGGTGACATACCAACATATGCAGCTTTGGCTGCCAGCGGCACGGCTTTGCTCCATCCAACCCTCAATACAGAACCACCCCAGTCAAACCCATCGATATCCCGGACCGCAATCTCTGCGTCTTTACGTCTCATGAATGATACAAACCCGCTCAGTCCGACATTCTTTTTGCCTCTTGTCGCGTTTATGTCTGCTCCCGGCCCTTGAGTTGTGTCACCACGAGGCCACATGATTTTAACCTACGCCGGATGAACTATAAGCGACCATAACCGCTTTGGCATCAACGGTAGCCTCAACTTACCGATCCCACAGGTCCGCATCGTGAAGCGAAAAAGTTGCCCAGAGCCATCTCGTTGACGTTCGCAGGTAGATTAGCGACAAATACATTGGATGTCTAGGAGAGGTGTCTAGTTAGGCACGCCAATTTGGCTTCCTGAGGCTGAGATCATACCAATGGGTCTCCACGGTCCTTGCTACCACTTTGGCCTTCGTATGCTAAAAGCAACGCAGTTTAAGACACGCTAGACATGCCTTGGCGGGTCGCACTCACCGGCAAGTGCAGTCACGGATCTTCCCTGAACTTGATAAGATGAGAACCCTCAGAGCTTTGACTTGAGGAAGGGCTAGTGATTACTCACCTCGACTACTTCTCGAAAGCCTCTGCTCTCGCTCTGCCTGTTCCCTAAAGTACGGCGTTATTGATAAGTATCGACGAAGTATATCATAACGAAAGCACATACCTCTTTATTTCCTCCAAGAAAGCATCCATGGCACGCTTTCCCTTTGGTTTTGTAGCGCTCGCCGCCGGGGGAGATCGAGAACGCTGCAACAGGGCGCTGCATTAGAGAAGCGATGCACAAAATAATGATCAACATATATACATACGGCTGGTTCGATCTCCTCGAACACTTTAGCAGGTTTTGCCCCTCTCGCCTTCAGAATATACGCTGGCGTATCTGCTACAGCCGAACTCGAGGCTCGAACAAAACTAGTGCCCTTCCTCTGGGCACCTTCACCCTCGAAGGCGTCTAGAAATTCGGCATACGTCTTTGCAGCAAGCTCCTCCTCCTCGCGCTTCTTTGCCTCCTCCCTCTCCTTCTCCTTTTCCCGCTTCGACTTCCGGACTGTTCCCTGAGCATACTGGGAGAGCTTCTGGTCGTCGACGGGTTTCTGCTGCGAATATAATGTAATGTAAGTTCTCGTGGATGAGAGAGTGGAGATGTCCTTGTCGATCGTACAGGAAACGACTCGTCGTCGTCGTCGTTATTGAAGAAGGTTGCCAACTTCGTTTTTGTGCGGTCCATGGCTTCAGAGTTTTGGCACGAAGGTACTAACCAGACAAGTCGGCCCTGGACGACTGAGGGCAATGGTCACGGGATCTGTGGGTCACGTGTACCCGCGCAGCACAGTCCGCCTCCGAGCCTGAAGGCGGCCGGAATATTACTTTTTTTCCCTTAGGACGTCAGTAAGAGTTTAGCGACTTTACTTTCATCCTTGCTGTACAAAGTTCTAGTTTCCAAGGAAAGCACTTACTGTTTCACATGCTTCCCCCCCCGGACTTTCGCGCGGCTAGACAGGAAGATGATGCGGGTGCCTAAGCTGCTGTGGGTAATTGCGCTCCTCATCTAGCCGGTTCCATTCTACGGCCTTCCTTTCAACTGATAAACTGAACCTAAGTCAGAAGGGCTTCGTGAATACATTGAATTTATCGCGGAATCCTATCCGGACTCTCGTTTCCGCGCACTCATTAGTCCGACTAACAGCTGATTCTCGCGTCGCATATCATGATGCATTATTACAACAAACCGCTAATTTATCAAGTAGATTAATCTCTATCTAGCATGCTACGTCATGCGTCCTTCACCCTTCACTCCTTAAGAATAAAACGGGTATCAATGGGCGAAGTCTTCGACTCTGCGTGTCGCGGAACTGGTCGCCAGAGGGCAGCTCAAACACGAGTACATCAAACTCATCCCTCGTCGTCAAGTCATGAATTTTAAAGTGTCTTCGGCTTGTCCCCGAGCTTCCTGCCCGTGCCTTTTCCTAACACTTTGCGGCGCTGAGCCATCATGTACGTGTACATCACATACAAGCCTGTGTCATGTTTCAGCGCAAAGACAAACACGAGACAGGCAATACGTGATCCCTCACCTGGCCACCAAATCACGAATAGTGCGCCGCGCACGTAGTCCGCGGGCGTCCAGACGGAACCCCGGGCCCAAGCGCCGATGGAGGGTATGGGCGACGAGCGTGGGAGCGTTGCATAATTGACGAATGCTTCGGAGCCTGCGCCCAGCGGGTAAAGCACAAAGAACGTCGTATAGCGTAGCCATAGGAGAGCATACGGTTCCACGCCAATTAGGCTGCACGCGTAGAAGGTGTAGCGTACGACCTCGGTTAACGACCATGCGAAAACCATGGACGCGTAGAGTGGGGTCGTGCGTGCCTTACGAACAAATGACATGAGCAATGTTACATTATTTTCGTTGACAGAGAGCGGAGAAGGCGGGACGCACCACTTCAAACTGCTCTGCAACCCCCCACACGAGAAAAAGGCGACTTGCGACCTGCATCGCGGTCGTTTGCACAGGGCTACGCACCCATCCGAGCGCAGCGTGGAGCACCTCAAGCAGTGCGACGCTTTGCACGAGCGTCGTCTCGGGTCCAACTGCGGCGTATGCACTTGCCGCGCGACGCAAGAGTGGAAGCAACGCCGCAGGCACGCGCGTACCACCAGACAACGGAGCGGCGCTCTTCAAATAAGGGAGACTGCTCCACGGAAGCGCGGAGAAAAGCGTTGAGAGCTTGGAAGAGGCGTTGTGCGCGGAAGGTACGCGTGCAGTGCCTGCTGGCAACCCCAGGAGGTGCAAAGTGAGCGTAACAAGAATATAGGACCATCCAAGGGCGGAGAGCGCGTTGTACGCAATGAGGTAGTACTTCACGCCCTTGGGCACCGTCCCTGGGAAGCCATTAGTTGTCTCGCGGAGTATCTGCACAAGTGCTTCCTGCCCACCTTTTTTCTCTTTTCCCGCAGAGACACGAGATGGAGAATTTCGCTGCATCGTTGTTCGAGTCGGGCGTTGCGTGTCAACGACCGTCGGCAACCAACTGTGTCAGTGACGACCGTTCCCAGCCCGAAAAGGAGAGAACGTGACTTCATAAAGCCGAACAGCATGTATTATAGCAATATTCCGGACTCGCGGAGACAATTAATAGCTACACGTTTTGGTCGCTCAAGGGGCATCATGAAAGCGATAAGTCAGAAGAAAAGGGAAAAAACAACAGCGGAGACGGAAGCAGCAATCAGAAATTAGGTACAGCAGAGTCTTTTGGCACAATCTAGAAGAGACAAGTGTTTGGGAAGAAGTCCTTGACATCCGGAACACTCACGACGCCGCCGTGGATTCTTTGGGAACATCACCATTATTTTCCTGACGAGTCTGCTGAGCGCCGTCGCCTTTTGCGTCCTCCTGCTTCCCAGCGGGGGCATTAGGGTTGATGCCCGCGGCCGCGAGTTGTGCCTGCGTCTGTTGTAGTGCAGACCGCAGCGCGGTGTTTTCAATTCGAAGCTGGTCCACGAGCGCGCGACACTCCTCCCAGCGGCGATTAGCTTCATCCGCACCGGCAAGTGCCGCGTCGAGCAGCTGAGAGCGAGACTCGAGGGCCTTTACATGTCTATATACGAGGGAAATTCATTTGGCTGTGTTAGCATACAACCACTGAATAAAAGGAGACCGGCCTTACTGGTCTCGCCTCTCGCGGAACGCCCTCTGTGCCTTCCGATTCTGTTCTGCGCGTTTGCTCGTGCTAAGCTGGCGATTTGGATTCCCCCGCTGATCTGACCCGTCCTGCTGCTGTGGAGGCGGCGGACCCTGCATCATCCCTCCGGGTGGCATCATGCCACCGGACGTGTAATCCTGACCGGTAGGATGGCCGTACGTGTATTGCATCGTGGGCGGAGGGTATACGCTGCCCGGCGGGGGAGGGAGGGGGTATGCATGCGGGGGTGGAGGTGGTGGCATTTGTTGTTGCTGTTGTTGTTGCTGCTGCTGCTGTTGGGCATGATGCTGCGGGTGGGGAGGCGGGTGCTGCGGCTGGGCATGGGGATGCTGCGGCGATGTTTGTTGATTGTCGTCGGCGGTCGAGGGCGACTTTCGCTTGCGGCCACCAATGCGCGGGGGCTCGGGGGGAATCATGCCGCTCCTGCGCCGCTGAAGGAGGTCGTCGAGAGGAATGTGGGGCTGCAGGGGCTGAGCAGCGGCAGAAGACTGAGTTGCGGCGGCGACGGCGGCGGCAGCAGCTGCGACATCCGAGCCCTGTGGCTCTACAAAGGTGAACCAAGAAATACGCGGAACCGTGGTGGAAGGGGATGAAGCATACGCGAAGGAAAGAGGCAAGATTAGCTAAGAAGGCACGGGGAAAGGGAAATGACTGACGTGCGTTCTGCTGGATCTGTTGGTTTGAATCGACCGCCGGCGCGTTCTGCTGCGCGCTTGGGGTGTTCTGAGCTGCAGCGGTCGACATGGGCACCCTCCAGCGATTGAAAGACGTTGCGAAAGAAATTAGAGGCGGGCTGTTCCGCCTGGACAAGAGGACAAGTAGGGGATGCTGACTGGGCTGACCAGTGCTGACCAACGGGGCTGGACGGGTTTATATAAGTTTCTGTTGTTGATGTTTGTATTCGGCATCTGGCTTCCGTATGTGCCCGGCTTCTTGCGGTACTCCCGGTAGACGATCGTGGGAGCGTGACAAACCACGTCCACATAAGCATGCCTAAGGGGTTGCGACAGACACGGACTCGGAAGGGGCGGCAGCCGTGCAGTGGCCAGTAATATAACCTGATAATATAAATAAATATGTTCTGCGGCGACGAACGGCGCGATGGCCGAAGGCCGAGGCGAAACGAAGCGAAACGGTCGAGGCAGCCCCTGTCACAGTCAGAGTAGTTGCCGGGGTCAGCCAGATCGCAGAGTCTAACTCGAAGATCTTCTCGTCACCTGCAAAATGACGCTTTCCGACACAAGCCCAGCCAGCTCCAGCTCATCTCCCGCATCCTCTCCTCTCTCCTCCCCGATCTCGACGACCAGCTCGATCCTCTCGTCAGCCACCTCCGCGCCCCCGGTCGATCTCGTCGTGAAAGATGTCTCCGACGAGGACAGGGCACACGCTGCCGGTCTCAAGGCGCAGGCGAACGATGCATTCACTCGTGAGCATTAGTCTCTGCGGACACGGCGACGGATACGGATGACCAACACCATGCCCAGGACACGAATTCGCTTCCGCGGCTTCACTGTACTCTCAGGCCATCGAGTTCAATCCAACCGATCCAATCTTCTTCTGCAACCGCGCATATGCGCGCATGAAGATTGAAGAGCACGGCTATGCCATCGGAGACTGCAGTACGCTCGAATCACGCGATCTGCGCGGTCGTGTGCACTGACCGTTATCGTCTTAGCGAAAGCTCTTGAGCTCGACCCTAAATATGTCAAGGCGTTCTACCGGTGTGTATTTATTTGTTCTCAACTGAACATATTTCATTATTACCGTACAACTTTACGAACGTATAACGTTTCAGACGAGCGCTATGTCATTTGCAAATACTTAAACCACAGCTTGCGGTCGCGGACTTCAAGAAAGTGCTTGCTCTCGATCCCAAAAATGCACTCGCGCGATCGCAACTCGAGACGACGCAGAAGCTAATCAGGAAGGCCGAGTTTGAGAAGGTAAACATTTGAGAATACCTCATCCAGGAAAATACTGGTTGGGGGAAATCACGTCGACGATCTAAAGTGCTGATTAATATTTGACGATATGCAGGCAATCGAGATGGAAGAGGAAAAAAATGCTGTGGAGCGATGCAGGGAGATCATCGCTGAACGTGCGCAACATACTCTCCCCGTTGTATACCTAATTATATTTATCACGGCACTTCTGCAGAGGGCTGCCCGCTTGACAGTTCTTACGCGGGCCCTCAGCTGCCTACCGCAGATGAAGGCAAAACCTACACAATTTCTGCTGCATTTTTGGCGGACATGATCGAATGGTTCAAGGCGGGCAAGGCACTTCCGCGGCGATTTGTGTGGGAAATTGTGCTCGGCGCATATGCGCTTTTCGAGCGCGAGGAAAGTATGGTTGAGGTCGATCTCGAGAACGGTATGACCTGCGACGTCATTGGGGACGTGCACGGTCAGTTGCGGAAAGCTTACTTATCAATTCCACATCACCTTACACACCCCGATCGGAATTTTAGGCCAATATTACGACTTCTTGCACTTGCTATCGCTGACCGGTCATCCGTCTGAGCAACATTGTCTTCTTATGAATGGTGATCTTGTGGACCGAGGCTCTTGGTCTATCGAAGTCATTCTCACGGCCTTCGCTTTAAAATGTATGCCTCATATTTCGATCAGTTATCTGAGTGATACGTTGACAAAGCATCCTATATCACCATTCGCTCCCTTCTTTTCCGCTTGCACCGCCACGACTCCTTGCACCTATGCATGTGCCAATGGGCCTTACTACTACGCGCTACCTCCGCGCCTGCCTAATGGTGCCGTCTCCGTCTCGGGTTACCTTGCTGACAACGGCCGGACTGCACGTCTATTCAATGTAATGGGGACGATTATAACTCAGGGCTTTACCCGAATCGTATGTTCATCAACCGCGGGAATCACGAGGCCAAGGACATGAACCGTGCGTATGGCTTCGAGGGAGAAGCGAAGCATAAACACGGAGAGCAGAGTTACAAGGTAATGGTTTTCTGGTAACGGGAATAAGCAGTTCTGACTCGAACCGTCTCGCATTCACAGCTTTTCGCGCATGTTTTCACGGCATGTATGCATCCTCTCCGTCCTCTCATGGATTTGTCTGCGCAACTTACGCGTTCCTCCACCACCTAGTGCCTCTCTCGACGTTGATTAATGCCACTCAGCCACCCGCATTAGAACCCTCCAAACGGTCTATTCTTTCTCCGTCCGGATTCAAACGCTATTTTGTCGTGCATGGTGGACTCTTTAGCAAGGATGACGTCTCCCTTGACGAAATCCGAAAAATCCCTCGGCTCGGGCGGCAGCCCGGACAAGAGGGGCTTATGTGTAAGTTAACCCATGTCTACTCATTTCGTACTCCCCAACTGATAACGTGAGTAGGTGAGTTGCTGTGGACGGATCCGCAGGAGATGCCTGGGCGTGGGCCGAGTAAACGGGTAAGGAATTAATGCTGTCAACGCCCCGAGTCCCAGCTGATGGGTAATTCAAAACTCGTGATACTTAGGGCGTGGGCATTGCGTTCGGACCCGACGTCACTAAGCGATGGTGTGAGTCAAACCAGGTTACTGGAATCTTCCGAAGTCACGAAGTACGGCAAGGTCGGTGATCTAATCTTTCCGCTGCTGTTTATTATTAAAGCTAGTGCGCCCGCAGATGGCTACGCGATCGAACATGACGGGCTATGCACGACGGTATGCTATCTGAAACTGATTCTTCACGTCTTCCTATGGCTTAAATATCTCATCTCATTTGTAGGTGTTCTCCGCGCCGAACTACGTCGACCAGAGCGGCAATAAGGGCGCCTTTGTACGTCTCACCCCTTGATTCTAAACTATTTGCCCCCGATAGGAAATAGAAAACAACTGATGTTTTCGCAAAATCACTCAGGTTCGTATCGATGCTGCGGGCAGCTGTGATTACCGGCAGTTCGACGCAGTAGAGCACCCACCGCTCAAACCGATGGCGTACGCGCAGAGCGGGATGGCAGGTATGTATATGTAAAGTTAGCTGAGTGTAAGAGAGCTGGGGTTTTAGGATATGATGGGTGCTCCTTGTATACACATTTGAGATTATTGGTACCGTGCCGACCTTTTGCCTATCTGCGTTGATAAGGAGAAGCGAGATGTTTTACCCGGTAATATGCGAGCATAACTACGCTGAATATGGTCAGCTTGAACTTTGAAAGAAAAACAAACGGCAGGGAAGACAGACAGGAATTAATAGTCGTGGCCCAGATTCGGGGGGAAGCTGCGGACACCACAAATATGATCGACACACAAAAAAGGCAACCACATCTGTGGCAGTTTGCTATCAAATGCCACCCTTCATCTCGGGGGTGAATATCATGTCCGCCCTTTGGCCACTCCCCTCTTGTCTCCCTACCAGGTCGTCCACGACACCCGCAGCACCATGAAGACAAACCCATCTCATATCCTCATCGCGCGCAACTCGCGCGGTCCAAACAACCCCAGCGCTGCGCTCAGCTCGCCAACAGAGACGCACGCGGCTGCCGCGGGCATATTTCGCAGCGGGGCGCTCGCGAGTCACACTCAGCACAGCGCCAGCTCGAGCGGACAGTGGATCATCGAGAACTCGGACTCGGACAGTGAGCACGAGGGCTCGGTTCTTAGCGACGCGCCGTCTGAAGACGTCCAACTCGACCCAACCTTTACGCGGACCGGACGTCTCCCGGGTACTGTAAAGATTATAGTCGAGGGTACAACTTTCTGGTGAGCAATTTGTGTATTTCGGTGGTCTCTCCCAATAATCCAAGTGCCTGCTACGAAGGACCCACAGAGAGATACTTGTCTTCGCTTCCCCCTTCTTCGAGGCGGCGCTGAGCGGGGAATGGTCAGAGACGCGTGTTGATAATAACAGTATCAACGACCGAAGGCAGTCTATTTCTTCCGTCATCACAATTCCGCAACCCCCTACAAACCCCCGCGATCGAACGTTGACAGGCCAGATGACGGGAGTGGCCTATTCATCTTCCGATCCTGACATTAGCCCTGATGACGCCGACGTTGATGACCTTAAGACTGAGCTGGATTCCCTTGATGGTAGAGAAGATGATGCAAGTTCCAGTGATACAGAACGAAAGGTGCAAGATCGAGACAAGAGCCTAGAGCAATTACAAGGGAAGGGTAAAGCGAGTCTAGAAAGAATTAAGCACGAGCAGACTAGAAATAGGAAGACGATGGGTGCTGAGGCAAAAATAGTGCTCAAGGAAGAAAAAGCAAGCACTTTCCATGATTTTCTAAAGTTTGTTTACCCACAGTGAGTCTTTGGCATGCGAACAGATTTGTCCGGGTCTAATATCGTTCAAAAAAAATAGCCTTGAATGTTCAATCACCTGGAACAATGTAGAGGGGCTTATGAACATTTCCTCTAAACTATGCGTTCCTGCTCTCGGAAAACAATGCCTTACTTTCCTCCTTACGCACGCGGCAGGCAAGCCTATCAAAGCCATGCGCATTGCCGAGCTCTTTGAGGAGGATCAGCTCTACCGCGAGTCCAGTCGGTTTGTACTGGATAATCCCGGTGGGTGGAACGAAAGCGAGCTCAGCACTTTAAGCCAAGAAACATTACTCAAGCTCGAGAAGAGGTAAAATATGCTTATCTGGATCTCTTCTGCTTGAGGTAACAGTTCTAATACTCACAACAGACGTAACTGGTTCCTCGAGCGTGTCCTCAAGCTTGGTTTAGTCAACATCGCAAAAGAATACCAATGCGTATGCACCTGCAAACATTGTCCGCTGCGCTTTTACTGAATTATATCACAGTGTGGATCATGTCCAGACCCGGCTAATTGTGCCCGTCTCTTGGATGAGAGATGGCGTCAGGCTTACAACTCCTGTTTCCGCTTTGGACCATGTCAACCATCCATGGTTTACCGCTATCTGCGCGGTCTTGAAGGTATAACACCACCACTCGCCTTGACACACCTTAGCTGCCAATCGCATGCGAAGGCATTCACCGCCACATGTATGTATCCGCGCGATCCTTCTCGAGTATCACCTTCCTAACCGCAGTGTGATTCGCTAGTGTTCGACCGCATGTTCTCGTTGGGCGTACGCGGAAGTGGCAGCGGTGCGGATCCGGCTCCATTGGGTGCGAGTGTACCAGGCGTCCAGGGCGCCGTTGCAGGACCAAGGAGGCATTTCTTATATTGCTCCCTTAAGCCCTAAGTATTCTGACCTAACGCAACATTACTCAATCTTTCACTGATCGTCTGTATCAAGTATTATATCCCTGTTTTCCAGTCGGACTTGTGCCATCTTGTACCCTCATTATTTTTATCGCTTACTTTCCTCTCTTTTTTTCTAACACTGGGGCGAAGAATCTTATGCATTTCACTCACGACTATAAAACATGTCTAGTGTATTCCAAGCTACACGTCCGACGCTATACCACACCTAATCAAACAGTAATGGGTATCATACTGGGAGTGTCCGTTCGAAAAAATGCTGTGAGACCGAATAAAAAATGAACGGGAAGCCGTTAAGCGAAATTGATGAGAAAAATGAAAGTCATGGGTCAATGAAATGGCATGTGAAGTAGAAGGAAGATGGATATCTGATGAAGGAACGACGTAGTAAATCAGAAAAATAAGAGGATAAACCAAGGACCGTTGGATCCTTCCGCGCTAATACATGCGAAATAGGAGGGAGTATGATAAACAGAGAAAAATAAGAGGGATTTGAGGCTTAGGAAATAAATATACCAGGTACTTAGGACGACAGAGGAGGGAAGACGGAAGGTGCATTCTCGATTAAATACTCAATAGCGAACGATTTGCCTGCCATGTCGGAGAACTCGCGACTAGGGTCACTAGAACGCATAAGAGTTGCTGAGTGGGATAATCAGTATATTATCGTTCGCGTTTCCATTTTTCAACTTACGTCCAAATATTACTCCAAGATTTCTGGCGGTCATGAGGTTGACATCGGCTTTTGATTGTACCCTGTTGAACAGTAAGTTTAATGATGATACCATCTAACATTCTATTGAACAGCATACTTGTGGAGATGTATCATGAGACAGCTCAGAGTGTGATAGTGTTCGGCAGGTAGCTGCTTAACGAGGTCCTTCAGGGCTTGCCCTTTAACTTGAGGATCTTTAATACCTGGCAATGGAAAGAGGATTAATTAGAAGGAAAGACACCATAGCGAAATCGTTCGCTCACTTCCGGCCGCAACGAAGGCGTCGTGCATTCCGTGGGTCAAGAGTGGATTCGGGAGCATCCGGAAATAATTTTTGAGCACCGATGTGACGCTGGATATATCGTTGAAAGCATCGGAATCGCACAAATCGAACGCATCATAATCACCCCGCTCGAAAAGAGAAGTGATAGCTTTCGATTGACCTGTTCCCCCAGACTTTCGATAAACACCTTCGTAGTCCAGAGCTGTAATTTGCGCATTAAGCCGCTGAAAGGGCAAAATTTAAAAAAAGAACTCGGCGCACCTAAAGCTTCTACTGCTTCGATGCACTTTTCCACGATAATAGGGACGAACAGCTCAGAAGTCTTCGAATCCTCCCTGACCTGCTCGATCAAATCACGTCCAAACATGGAAGGTGCTTTAATCAAATTCCGCATGTAAGAACAGCTTTCTTCACTACTGAGTTTACAGGACGTACGAGGAGGTCCAGCCGACAGATGATCCTCTGAGGCTCCGTCGTGAGTGCAGAACGTTTGTACTTGTCCAACACATCGAACGTGTACAGCCAGATTGCATGCTGTAATAATATAGAAAGTCAGACTGCATACAAGCGTATTTGAATTAAGTAAACCTACCAGAGCAGCGAACTTGAGAACCCCACATCTTTTCGCCGCAAAGATCACAACGAGCGAAGCGCAGTATGCTAAGTTGCTGAAAAGCATGTTCGAGACCCTTCTTCACTTTGCCATTGTCAGAAGCAGATGCGATTCCGGTGGATGCGTCTTTATTCGCTTTGTTGCCAGGCCAACGGCGGAATCGCGGTCTTTGGGCGGAAGGCATCTCGACAGGATCGATCTTCGTCGGTTTAACCCCTCGACTTTCTGGTTCATCAATTAGAGTAGCGGTTGTGGACGTCGAAGTGGTATTAGCGATCGCAGGCGCCGGCGTCTGACGTGCCTTCCAGGTATCCACAGAGACTGCCTTCGGTTGCGCAGGGTGTTGGACTGAAGGAAGTGACTTCTCCCGCGAATGTCCTACTTCTAAACGGCGCTCGTACTGAGTATTCAGTTGCGCAAGCTCCTCATTGCGAGCATTCAGAACGGCTGTTTCCTCGAGGAAAATGTCCCTGGCCTCCTTCAGCTCGAGAATCTCCCGAACTAATACTTCCCTTTGCTGCGTGAGAGGAACCAGATCACGCTGATACTGGCGCTTGATGTTATCAAGACGCATCGTCAAAGATCGACTGACCGCTGCAACTGGGATGTCTCCATTTGGAGCCGAACTGCTTCCAATGCGATTAGTGTCCGCACAGGGTATAAGAGCGGAAGATAATTACCTCTTCGAAGCCGATAGTTCCTCAACCTCAGCAAGTGTCATATCCCTCTCCACCTTCAATTTCGACAGATCCTGCTCCAGACCACTCAAGTTGTCGGACAGCTCCTTTGTGAGCTGCTTCTGCACTTCGTGTCTGCGGTCATCCCCCGATAATGCTGTGATTCTCGCCGCGTGGCCAGAGAGTTCAATCTTCAGGCGCGAAACCTCTGCCTCAGCATTCTGCCTCGCCGATAATTCCTGATTGTACTCTTCTTGTGCAACAGATAGTCCGTCAAACATCATCTGGCTGGTCCTCTGTATTTATATATACTGAGGTCAAAATGGAGAACCAAGTACACGAGGGAAATTTGCGTACCTTCATGCCATCAAGCTTGGAAGATATCTCATGCACCTGTTCCCGTCTATGATCTAAACTCGAGATGATGGCTTCGACAAATGCACGATCGAGTTTGATGTAATCAGCGGATCTCTCGTTGGCGTCAGACAACGCCTCCTTCAACCGTCGCGTCACAAGTTCTGCAGACTCTTGCTTCGATGGGCCAGAGCGCGGCACAGATATCACCGGAATTTGCGAAGCCGATTCCAGGGCGCTAAGGGTGTTCATCCTCTCGGGGGCACTTATAATTCTTGGAGAGCTGGGTCGTCGAGACTCCACGGAGGAACGAGGAGAGCCCGCATCATCCAACACCTTCGCCAACGACTCGCTTTTAGAGCTTCGGTGGGGAGACCTTTTTTTCGAGTCCGGTCGGGACGGCGTGACAGGCGAAGTCGCACTCAGAGGTGCACTATTGGATCGCTCGCCACTCACGCGCGTGGAGAATAAATCTGGAGGGACCGCTTTCCTGCCCTTCATCGACCTTTTCCTTTCCGTGCCGTTGCTCAGCGGCTCGCTCGCAGTCATAGTGGCGGTCGGACCAGTGAGTGGTGTAATCGTCGAGGCGACGCTTGTTGGTGTTTTCACTGTCGCCACATCCTGACTTTTCTCCTCCGGGATGGACGCCGTCCTAATGTCGGACGAAAGACCCGGTATAATGGAAAGTCTCTTTGATGGGGACGCCCCACCCAGGCTAACGAGAAGTTCCCGGAAGTCCGTTCCATTCATTGAAAAGCGCATTGGAGGAAGAGCGGGCGCGATGAAGAACCCCGACGTTCGCTCGGTCACAGATGAAAGAGAAGGACCGTCATCGTTTTCTTTATCTTGGAAGAATTCCTCCCCATCCGCCGGTCCTGCCGAAGAAGGTTCTGATGAAGGTTGAGTTGGACTACGAACGCGCGTCTCAATGATATTACTACCCTTCGCATCTTTTGGCGGAGGTGGCGGCGGGGGGTTTACGGCTTGGCCTTTGCCGGGCGCATCGTCGTGCACCATATCCATGTAGCTCTTCATGACATCATCAGAGTCGTTGCCAGTATCCGTCTCGGTGTCCGTCCCACTCTCAATGCTCCTTGGGACATCCGGAGGAACAGGGCTGACAGATCGGCTACGCCTGCCTGCATCGATATCGAAACCAGCATTGCGTGGTGAAAGACGGGCCCCGTGCTCATCGATGGACCTTCGCGTATTGAGCAACGGGGACGGCACATGAGGCAGCTTGCCATTGTAAGGTGAACCTGGCAGGCCATTCACTCGAGGGGCCGATGATGACGGAGCAACCGGTGCTACGGGCGCCTCGACACCACGTAAACTGTCGGTTCTTAGGGGGAATCTTGGCGTGGGGTTGGACGTCGACGCCGTCGGTATTTGTGACGACCCCGACGTCCTACGTGGCGATGTCGGAGAGCCCGGATGAACAGGTTGTGGCGAGGGCGAGGGCGAGTAGAATGCCGTGGAGCCAGAGCTATCGTCATCAATCCCGATGAAATAATCTCTCAATGGCGAAGCCACCCGCGGCGAGTCCCTGCCACCTGACAGGGTCGTCGGTGACCGAGCGCGGACGTGCGAACCCGAAGCGGCAGGTGCTGGAGGGCTAGATGGCGATGGAGCATTCGGGGAGCCTGGACGCTGGGCCTGAAGCTGGAACATCTTGGATGCCTCCAGCTGGAGACCAGGGTTTATTGAGCCGCGTTTATCCCGTTTCTTTGAAACAGTGAGGGCAGCGACACCATTAGGTTTTGGTTGTAAATAGGCAGACAAGGGCCGGGTACCGTCATCGTAACTTTTCCTCCGATCCTCTTGCTCCAGATCAGCCGGCCACCCAGAATTCGAGCTGCTTTCTGCTCCATGCTCTCGCGGAGTAAGCGAATCAGCCCGCGCCCGACTTCCAGAGTCAGAGGAGGGAAAGACCAGAGAACTCGGACGGTCGCAGCTAGCCCCATGATCACTAGACGACCCTTCGTGAGAGACAGAAACGGAGACGGAGGGTGAAGTTGGTACAGTGCTTGAAGCGTTGTATGTGTATGAAGCGGAGCTCCGTGCGGATTCCACGTCAGAGTTAGCGCTGACGGGTGGAGGCGAGGCAGAATATGGAGGTGGCGGAGGACCATCGAATGATGGCCCGCCCTCCGCTGTGTTTTCCTGACCACGTGAATTCGCATGCGTCCGTGAATATTCCGCCTTGCCTGCGGATGCACTGCTGGGACCAGCCACAGTGACAGATACAGCCGGAGGTGCCGGGGATGCCGACCGGATTTCAGGAACGGGGTGATTAATTGGGGTTGGATCGACTGCGTCTCCAGTATCAGAATTAAGGTCGGGCGCTGCGCTTGTCTCATCGGGCCTGGACGAATGGGACAGTCGAGAACCCGAACTCGTCTGAGAAGACATAGCCTGAAACTGGCCATCAGTCGACGAGCCTCCCGAAGCGCACTTTGCCCGAGAGGCATCGTCAGGAGTAGACGCCTATAGGAACAAAAAAGGGTTTATTTAGCGTCAATAAAGTCGCTTCGACCTAGATTTAATGAACAGATGCTTACTCTGTTGTCATCGTTTTCCTTGCTTCGCGTGCTGCTATCACCGGCAGACGCCACGCTCCGCCCGCCGGCGCTGCCCAGTGCTGCACGTTCGCGCTGCTTCTGCTTAGCGATATGCCTTCTACTACGCGCCACGCGTTCGTTGTGGCATTTCATGCAGTAAAACCCTTGGCTCGTCTTGGCGAACACGAGCTCGTCGATGCGGTTCTTGCAGCTCCGACATGTAAAACATTCGGCGTGGAACGAGTCGTCGCCAGTCATGACCGCCTCGTCCAGGATGGGGAGCTTGCATACCTTGCAGTTGTAGCAATTAGCGCAGACTGGTGAACCATCGGAAAGGAGCAAAAGATTGGTGTCGGCCTATAGAATAAACAGATAGTTTGAGTTGTCACAAAAGTCATTGATAACGAAACGCAAAATCAGAGGGGTAATGCGCACGTTGACTTGATTCCCGCACTTTGCGCACTTGAAGCTAGGGGGTGATAAGTTATGAGTGCGATTATTAGAGGCAGGTCAAGACCACGTACCAATCAACATGCCATAGTGAATTCCCGAACGCGACAACTACACCGCCCGTCTCACTGCTAACCGAGCGACTGCAACCTGCGCAATTCCGGTCGTCCTCGGCGTGCGCGGGGGAGCTCACGCTGCACTGGGCCTGTGGCGACGCGCTGGGCATTGTAGCGAGCATTTCGGCCTGGGTAGCGACTGTGCCGAAACTGGTCGCTAGACTGAATTACGCGGGGCGTCGACCGTATAATTAGTCCTGCAGGTCGGTCAGGCGCCTGTGGAAGAGGACGAGACGGGGGATAGTTTAGGGGGCGTGGAGAGTGCGGAGGGAGCACAGGCTGCGAAACTCGAAGAGGGACCGCCACGAAAGCAGTCGGGTTGTGATGATGCGTGGACGCGCTATTTGTGTGTGGAAAGTTGACTGCGGTAGTAGTTACGACCAAGTCGGTTACGCAGAGCCGATAGTTGTACACGAAGGGTCCGCGCAAGAAAAACGCGTCAATAAAATGGTCGTTATAATCGTAAGAGGGGAGGTGGCAAGTAGGAGGAGGAGGGGGTGATGGGAAGGGGTTTAAAGAGAGAGAAAAGGGAACAGGAACAGCAATTACAGAGAATATTACGACAAGTGATCTCGTGCGAAAAAACGGACGAGCGCTGGATCCCGAGCAGATGAGCCGGACCCGGGTCACGACGATGGCGTCTCGGTCTGGGTTGCTGCTTAATCTTGACCTATTAATTATGTTTTAATAGAAACGAACGACAGGGGGGGCAGACCCGGATAGATATGTTTTGGGAGGAGTGGAAAGGGGAGAAAGCTGCTGGCATATGTCGACTCGGATGGTCCCCCTGAGCTTGAGCTTGCCGCGCCGATAACTGATCATCACGTTCTGACTAAGCGCAGTCTCTCCCATGGCGGCCGCGTCCCTCGGTTATGTAACACCATCCACCACGCGTCCCACGCCCCTCAGCCGCCGGCTAGTGCTCACATAATCGGCCCAGGAACAAGATAGATCTACAATAAGCTACAGCAGAAGCCACCGTGACAGTGACGCGTTCCTTGGCGATCTACTTACTGCATTACGCATTGTTGATGCTGGGCGCAAACCCTACGCGCGCCCCGTTCGAGTAGTCGTACACCGTGTACCCTGGATGAAAAATTAATCACCGTCCTCCTCCATCAACAACCCACAACAGTGCAACTTACAGGACTTTAGCAACTCATCCCCTACACACGTCGTCGCCATCGTCACCGCGCCCTTCAGCACCCGTTATCTGCGCGTGATGGCAAAACCCGCTCACCGATGATGGCCAGGTCTTCTGGAAACCCGTCGCCCAGTGACACGATCCCGCCAACGCAATCCCTGCACGTGAACTTGAATTAGCGTCCGCCGCTATATAGACCTCGTAAAACATACGTA
The DNA here is from genome assembly GCA_002794785.1 of Coniferiporia sulphurascens. Lineage (NCBI taxonomy): Eukaryota > Fungi > Basidiomycota > Agaricomycetes > Hymenochaetales > Hymenochaetaceae > Coniferiporia > Coniferiporia sulphurascens. The sequence goes on from NBBA01000003.1 coordinate 525,391, forward strand.
GAGTCTGCGTCAACTCTCCCCAGGTTGAAATCACGCATGTCAAGACCGAATTCATTTCCCCCGAAAATGAATCCAACGTCGAGCTTTAAAGTGCAAGGATACGTGAAAAACCCTTTTGAACACCACGTCTTTCCTTATTAGCTTTCATATTGCCCCTAGCCGATAGAAGACCCACCGGAACCGAATTGGTCCGCCTGCATCGCCCCAGGAATCTAGAACGCGTCGGTTCGTGTCAAAAGCCGATAAGTTCAAGTTGACACACCTTTTCGTAAAAATCTTGTGCAACTTGGTCTGGCACATATATTAACGTGGTTCCCGTATCAATGGCCTGTGCGTGCATCCGCAACGTGAGCCATCCTCAACTTAAGCAATTCACTCGCAAAAACGTCTTCAGACTCACCGCTACAACGCCTGGACATTTAATTGAGACATTAGCTACCCTAACGCCCTCCATTTCGACACTCCAATATGTTTTCGACTTGACAGGCACCCATGCCACAGGGCCCTTCGTTTTGCTGACGTCGTAACAACCAAAACACACCTACAGTACGTACCAACAAGACTCCCGTTAGAATAGAAGTAACTACCTCATATTGCAGGCAGAAACACACCTCAGAACCTGTTTTTTGCTCCCTTGCCATGTGTACGGAGAAAAAGGGCACATTAACTTGCCCATTTGTCATAAGGTTTTCGAAGACAGTCGGTTCGCCGGAGGCTGCAATAGTGCTAAATGCAAGGCCTAAGATCCCGCTGTCGGGATACCCGTCGAAATCGTGCGACTCTGAGGTCGCGAGGCCGATCGTCTGGTTCACACATGTGAGGCCAGCCAGTGATACGACGTCTAATCCCAGAGGCCCAGAGACTTCTCCAGTGCCCTATGAACATGAGAAATGCAGCGATCATTCTGGCCGTCTGTTTCGTAAAGAGAGAGCAATGGTTAAACGCACATAGGTAATAGAGTAGTCTTCATTTTTATACTTGAATGTTTTGCTTTTGGATGCGTCAAACTGGATACTGGAACAGTCCGGGCAGTTTGAAGTGACCCAGAGATCGGCAGATCCAGTATCTATATCGACACGCATCGTCTGCGAGGGCGTGCCAATGTCAACGGGTCCGTAGTAGAGGACATCCAGTCCACCGGACATGAAATCACTTATGGGTAGCTCCGAAAGTGGTACAGCGGGATGCGCAGCAGGGAAACTAGAGTTCTCAGAGGCAGAGTTTCTGGAGTTATTCGAGCTCAAGAGAGCGGATACTGTGCTCGGGTCTTCAAACTGTGGAAAGCCATTGACAAGAGGGATGACCAACTCTGGGGCGAGATCAAGACCTTCAAAGAACTTCGGCGCTTTCGCATACTTTGCCAAAACATTTTTAAGTTCTCGTTGCTAAATGTCGAATCGGAGTCCAAATTCAGAAAGTTGACAGCATGAGTCGTGTAGTAAAGTCGCAGCGTACCGCGTAGTGAGGATTGAAAATAGAGACGTTTGCGGTAGTAGGTCCTTGGACAGGACCAACTGAAGGTCTTTGTACAGCGGACTCACGAAGAGTAAATAAGTGCATTCCAACTCGATAATGGCTTGCAAGGTTCGTAGATACAGGAGATAGAAGAAAAGAGAATGTAAGGACCAATGTTGCGTAGTAGTTCATGATTTAAGACTTTGTGTCTGGGGTGGGATGGACGTGGGAAGACACAACTTAAGAATGGCATGGCTGGATATACCAGCAGTTATATCCAACGATATATGCATGAGGCTAACGGCAGGTTGCCAGCCTTCGGGACGTAGACAGCGGGACAGTGAAGTATTTAACCGTGACCGTTGAGATAAGCACAGTGAACCGCCGCCGGCGACGAGCACAGAAATGTGGCTGACGCGAACTCGTCACCAATCACATGATCTGCGTCACAGTAGCAGGGCTGAGGTTGAAAATCAGTTCGAATTTTTTAACCCTACTTTTCTTCTCTCATCTCGGTGTCCCTTTTCCGGGTCTTCTCTTCAATAATAACCGTCGCAGAAGCAAATGGATGAGACTTTGCCTGCATGCGTTCTCAAATCGATCCGGGTTGCTCTAAGAAATTAACCGCACCCAGCCATTGGCAACCTCCGAGTCTGCAAGCCCAGGCAAGTTCAAGTTGATACATACACCGCTGATACACCATCGGGAAGTCGTTACACCATCGGGTGGACATTAATTCCGACATTTAAAAAGAATGCAGTACAGGTACTTCCGTTTCCGCAAGCACCATCATATATCTCATGTAACCGGAATGGCTCCGTAGCTATGACAACGACTTGACGTGTTGCAACTGCAACGTCCACATGTGCGTACTACTGACGGTTATTAGGGCCGCGCCGACGGCGGCGAGGCCGCAGCATGGTCTCCAAGAACATGTGCCGCTGAATCCTTCCCGCGAGGAATTCGCCGCGCAGTTCGAGACATGCGAAGTTGAGCCATCTGGGTTACTCGACCACTTGATTTCTTTGCGGAGGAAGGCGGCAGAAAATTCAAGCGGCACTTCTGATAAGGTCAACAAAGTACGAGGATAAAATCCTTGCGTCCCTATTCCCAGATCAGGTAGCTTCGCAATACTTGGAGTTATTTTTGTCACCTTTATATTGACAGTAAAGTCGGCGTCAATGGATGCCGTGCAACGCCGATATAATGAACATTGTACCGGTTGTCAGACCGTCCCTGCCTGGGTAACTCTAGCAGCCCTCAACGGCAGCGGCGCGTGTTCCGTCATTACGCGATCGGCGAACGATGGAATCTCCAGGCATTATTGGAGACGCATCAGCCCCCCTAGAACGTGCCTGCAGCATATTGCAATATTGGCACAGGGCTGCGCAACTGCGCGACGTTTTGCTATGTGTGAAGCACTTTTGGCGCCCACAGCACATGTCTATAACCCATCAGCCCATCTACCATCTATCGGTAGCGATCGGTCTTTGCGCGCAGGAAATGATTGCTGGCTACGCGAATTGAAATTTCACTAAGATTTAGTTCGGCGCTGCCAGGGCGTTCCGCTGGTACCCCGGCACAACCAACGGCGCTCTCCTGGGCCCATATATACGGCATTTTGAACTGAGTCAAACGACGCGTATAAATACTTATCGCGATACTGTACAGAGAACGTGATGATTGAAATATGATGCGTTGCGCGCCTATAGTACATCACAATGATCGCTTTGCTACTACATACCGTGATCATCACTCGGCACTTACATTTCATTGCATTAACTTGGTAGACGTGCCCATGTACTTTGCACACATGCATATATCGGATACGGCCATAGATGAGCTAAAGGTCTAGGCAGCAAATTCTCGGGCTCATGGTGAATACGTGTAAATCGCGCAGGCTTTGGGATACGACTCCGACATTGAAACTGTCGCCGAGCGACCCTGATGCTTTTGCTTAACGCATTAATAAAAGACCAGCCGGACCAAAGTTTCTCCTTTGCATGGACGCTAACAGTCCGACTCACCCAACTGGCTATTAGAAGGAGTCCTCGTGAACATGAGATCACATACTTTGTGCGACATCCCCCTGGAGGCTCGTATGTTTCTTTGGTTCGATGGCAGAAGGTCGCAGTTTCTTTCGTATAATCGACAAAGCCTTCAACATATTTTACTATAGCTTGTAGCACTGCGGCTTCTTTTTCAATAACCACCTGTCAGCTTTGCGCCAGTGACGGCCCGTCCTCAAACGTTACTGTTGGGCGATGTGAGTCGTCTCGGTCATGTCGTCGAAATCTCCCTATCATTTCCAGTCGTAGATAATTAATTAAAAGACAATCTTCAGAACGTTTGCGGTCTTGAGCCTCCTCAAGATTCATGTTTGCGTCAAAAAGGATTGCCGACGCGGGCGCTATCTCCGAAGTCAAGGCATATACTCTTCGTCGAAGCATGTCATTTCCTAACGTAAGGCCAGGGGCGAGGCACTTCACCCTCCTAGTCTATTCAATGTGCTTCTCAGCATTATCGCCATTCTTCAACATAAGCCCTTCATTAAGTCTGTCCGGCGAGGCTCCATACAGTCAAAACGCAAATAAATTGATAATTGTAATCATGAGAATCCATCTGCTCGAGTGTCACGTTTAGAGTCGCAGAGTAACGTATTGGATAGGTTGTCATCGTTGGTAAGAATGTGCAAGTGGACCCTGTCGTACCCCAGGCAGTCGCATAACACTGAGCGAGCAGGACAAGTGACGATGTTACCGACATATATTTGACTGGATCCCCGTCGAGTTCGATGACAGTATCAATTATCTGCTCTTTGTTAGTTAATATTCGTCTTTCTGTGATTGTCGTTAGCCACCGTTACACGGAGTTCATATTGGGGCCTTCAGGTGGAAGTGTAGGAAGGGGTGCAAGGAATTTTTAGTTTGTGATCGACCTGGGTATGAGATAGTAACTTACACGCTAAAAGGAAATTACCGCGATGCCTCCGAGATTAATGTCGCGTATTGTGTTATCGACTCCCGCATCGCCAACAAAATCAAGACCAGGATGCATATCCTTTCCCCTAAGGTCATTTCGGAAATATATATCGGCACCAGATGGACGATCTCTGCTTCTCGTGGACAAAATGATCGGGTACAACGTGGCAAGTTTACTTAGGAATGCGAGTATGGCACCATTCTTGACGGCTTTATTGTAGCAGCAGTACGATTTAATTCGATACTTTTAATTGGGGGGCGAAGGCCTCCAGTTATCCGGTTAGGGGCTCTCAAAAAGCTAGATTAGTCATCAGTAGCTCGATGCTGTGCGGCCCCCCCCCGTGAGAACCTACCTGTCCCTTGCTCAACTAGGATTAAGCTGGCGTAATAATGCTTCGCCTCTCCACTCTATGTGGGCTCCCCACATACTTCAACATATTTTTCATCCTCCAAGCCCGTATGTTCCGATACCATGCCAGTTGGACCGTAGCTTGAAAGTCAGTGAGAGAGGCGTACAACAGACTCGCATACAGTAAGGCGTTGTATTCCGGCATGATAGTGGAATGCAAGGTCCACAGATATGGGTGATGTAGGGCAAGTTACTATAAAAACCGACGTCGCGTAGGTTCATGCAGCCTGAGGGCTTAAAGCTTTGGCCCAGTCCGGCGTATATTCTGCCGTGGAATACATGGGAAAACACAACCTTAGATTGGCCCGATTGGACATGTCAAATGACATTTCTGGAGCGGCCTTCGGGAGTCAGGATGCAAGAGGACCAGTAAAGTGTGCACAAAGAAAAGCACATAGCAGAGCATCGAAAATGCGATTCAAGATAGTGAATTTGTCACATATCACATGATTGAGATCACGCAGAGCGGGAGAAGGATTCAATTCGAATTTTGAGTTCAAACTTCAAGTTCTGACCTTTCGTCCGTCGGATTTCAAGATCCATCCCCTCCGTTTATTCTAAAACATATAACTGAGCGTCTAACAAGACACTCGTGTCTGAAGAACACCCAAATAGGCACGACGTGCTTTGAAAGCTTTGAAATAATGAGCGTCTGGAAGGCAGAGACATCTTGCCATCTAAGCCATCTAATTAACTAGTTGCATCATAGGTATAAGGCGCTGTGACGGAGTGGTTAACGTGACAGATTCGAACTGAATGAATTATCTGTTCCTCTATGAGGGCGCAGGTTCAAATCCTGCCGGCGTCGAAAAATTTTGTTCTTTATTGTCGCTAAATCAAGTCGGTGCATTTTGCTATACTCGTCCCGACCCGCAAGCTTAACGATACTAGTATCCGTCAGACACCTTCGCGACATGCTAGTATGTGTCAATTTTGTCGTAGCGATCGATTTGCAATGTCAATTCTTCTAGCGCAAGAAGGCCGGCCGACAGCATGTTCGTTAATTAATACTGGGAGAGGCAACTAACAAATCTTGGAAGACATCATTAGCGGAGGCGGAAACCGGCCTTTGTTCTTATTTTATCTTACGGTAATGGAATTCAAGGTCCAATCGCATCAACAATACTAATATTATTTACAACTGGCATTACTAAATTGAGCAGATCTACTATCAAACCTTTTGACGTACAAATATGTAACCCCCCCTCTGACTGTGTGATCCAGGGCGGGTACTTACATATATTGGCATAAGCATAGAGGACAGCAATTTGCATTTGCTATAAACGCTGCCAGTATGCAAAGATGTCGCTATGTGGGAACTAGGGGGTGAACAAAGGGGGAGGCGGCGCAATAGGAGACAATTTTCACACAATTCGGGACAAAAATAAAGACATTAACGAGAGCCAGAAAAAAAGATGAAACAATGACGGGTCAAACGGGGAAAAAGGGAAAAAGGTAGAAGGAAAACAAAGAGAGGAAAGATCATACATTCTTTATCGTCACGGTGCTGCGGTCTCTGGCCTTGGCGATTTCGCGCACTCTGTACTGCACAGTTCGGGTCTACGCAGCAATCTCCGACATCGTCACGTCACCCAACATGCTCTCCCCAATCGTCAGGTCGCCCACTGCTGGCGAATCATCCTCAGCCGCTGCGTCTGCCTCGCCATCCGCGTCCTTCTTTGAAGACTCTTCCGTTGCAGCAGATGGAGGTACTGCGCTACCATCCGCAGCAACGGGCAGCTTCTCGACGTCCATGGGTTTAGAATCCGCAGACCCGTTCACCTTGTTGATCTTGGTGTGCCATTTGTTCACGAGCGCCTGAGCGCGGTCCTTGAACTTAAATTCCTCGTCGCGGGGCACCTTCTCGTCCTCCAGAGCAGCAATGTGTCGCATAACTTTGCCAATTTTTGAGTGCTGCAAAAGCGGTGATTAACACTTGGTTCACATGAATCAGAGAAGTCAGGGAAAAGGCGCGATACAGCCATCATGGCTTTTAAAAAAGCTGTGGAGAAAAAGTTGGGGTACTATTAACACAAACCTGAAGATATTTGATGGTCATGTCGAACTCTTCGACCTGATTGAAAAGAGAATCGAGACTTGGTACATCCTTCAGCCATGTAATCAGTATTGGGAGCTGCATGAAGTCCAGATGCGAAAGCAGACCTCGTCTTTGGGGAGAGTCTTTCCCAAAAAGGCGCGTTGAAGCCTGTGCCTCATGTCCTTGACCTTGTTGGCTTCTGGATCGTTCTCCATCTCGGCTGATAAGCAGATTACAAGCATTTACAAGGTTACCAAGGTAATTTCAAAAATAAAAAAATTCGAGACGGCTCACGATCGACCTCTTCGTCCTTGTCACGTTTGACTTTCTTCGCCGGGGGTGGCGACGCCTTCTTGCTGGGACCCGCATCATCCGCGCGTTCGCCCTCGTCCTCAGATTCGACCATCGTCTTCGACTTTGCGCCGTTCTTTCTCGGTTTTGCTGGCTTGTCCGCCTTTTCCGCGGCAGGCTTCTTTTTCCTGATTGTGGCCTCGCTCGCGTCCTTGTCCTTTTCCTTCTCTTTCTTCACTTTCGGTTTAGCCTTCACGCCCGCCTCAGAATCGCGTTTTCTCTTCTTCGTCTTCGCGGGTTTCTCGTCGTCTGCGGGCTCCTCCTCTCCGTCGAGCTCGTCGACCTCTGCATCTGCTTCAGCTTCCTCCGCTTCGACTCGTTTATCCTCCATCTGTCGCTCCCAGGGCTCTGGGTCGAGTGCGATGCGATAACCGGCAAGAAGGTCACCGTTCTTCTTGTGAGGCTCGGCGATGTAAGCCTCGATCTCGTGTTTCTTCAGCTTCGAGAGGTCCTTTGGAGGGACCCATGCACTGTGCGACGATGAGTGTAAGAGAAGCCGATTAGACAATAGCCATGACGCATGGAAGAAGAGTAAGACGCACTGATCTCCCGCAGGGAAGAACCTGACACAGTAAAAAGTCTGCTTTTTGCCAGCAGGACGCTCCTTTGCGACCTCCTTCGGAACGTTCCCGGGGTCTGCAACCTGGATAGACAGTTGTAAAAAAAGTTTGTTGTAATCAGCGTGTGCACGGCGCTGTTGCTCGCTCGGAAGAGACGGCGCGCGACGAACCAGTGCGGGCCATGGGGGATAGCCACGAATCTTCGCAAGCACGACGTCCCGCAGATCGTATGTTATCTCATCTTTCGTCTTTGCGGCAGCCTTCTTGCTCATGGTTAAGGGCGGCGGGAGGAAAGTGCGGAGGAGGGACGCTGGGAAGTGACTGCTAGGACAGCGTCAGCGCGAGGACAACAACAAAGAGAGTTTACAAGCCCGAACAAACCCAGGGTCCCCCTTCGGCAAATTCCCGGCCCGCGTACAAACATTCACATCATTCTTCTTTTCTGGCCAAACAAACCCCAAAATCTCTGCATAAATTCTATTTTTTCGCAAGAAAAATACAGGACGTAGCGCAATAGGAAAACATCATCGTGCGATAGGCCGGACAGCAGGCCAGTGAGTGTGCAAAAGCAGCAAATATGGTGAGCAACAGGAAGGAGAACCGGAGAGGCTCGGCGTGATACGGAATCCAATCAGAGTATGCCGTTGTAAGCGGCTGACAGATCATGCGGCTTTGCGAGAGAAATCATTCCTCACGTAGTACTTCTGAGCAGCCAAAGTAGAGTCGAAGAGTGGTTATCGGGTCGACGAGGACGGCAGGAGCATCTAAGCCAGCATACCAGCCAGCTAGGATGAGTCTGACGGGCAGTCCTTGCGCGGAAAAAGGTGTTCGCCTGACAAAGGAGCAAGTGAGGCTTTATGTTCCGAGACCAAATGCATAGACCATGAGTACGGGATGTATCGTTACATACAGTCAACACTCACAGCACAAATGAGCTATCTTGGAGCATCAACAGACGCGGAATAAATGCCCAATCGGTTTTCCCCCGCTTCGTCGCCACGAGGGTGATACTCTCGTCTCAATCTTGTGAGACGGATAAATATATACGCAAGATCAATGGCACAGTGTCGTTTATCATTTGTCTGCCATCCGGATAAGTCAGTGGTGTGCAGCAGACTCCTTCGACGGCTCAGCTGTTGCATGTATACCTGTCCCTAAGCTTCGCTGGATGTTACTCGAATCGCCGTGCGGTGACAGTAACGAGCAACATCCGCGATCTTACATACTCAACTGGCCCCTCAGATTCGAGGACATCCTTCCGGAGATTCGTCAGCACTGTGGTCGACGCCGCCGGTGGTGATGGACACCTTTAGACCGCTCGATGACGAAAAACGTCCATGACAATTAGGATAGCCCTTCATCACCGCGAGAGACCAGGTCGGGCTGCATAATCCACGAAACGCGCACAGTGCACGGAGTTTCTCGCCATTGATACGAGATTGAAGTGGGTAGCAAGAGCGCCATGCCGCCCATGTAGTGCGGAGATGGCACAGATGGCAGTCAGTGCGAGGTTGGGCCGGGTGGCCTTTTGCGGTAGCGAATGCCGAAGCTTCAGTGCCGGAAACGTCGTTTTGCTTACCGAATAATCAAACTCGGATTATTCTGTAGAGCTTATATGCAGCGCTTACCACGAAGTGAGAACTCTTGGCAACCACCCAAAGCATATAAAAACTTACTCGGCTCCCTTTTACTATTTTCTGGGGGCATTCAGTCTCTTTCTCGAGTGTCTGTGCAATGCATACTACATGGTTCAATCCATTGTTTCCGTATAAGGCCTGTTGGAAGCACGGTACCGTCTTCTAAGTTGCAGCCTGCAGCCACCGAAGTTTGCCAATAGCCCGCCAACCCCCCACAATTTCTGCCCAGCCTTCTTTTTCACCATGATCCGTGTTTAAGCCCATTTCTTATTGATGCTTGGAAGACCGTCTGATTTCGTAAGTATGTAGGAGAATCGGTATTGCCACTTTTTTTTATTGCCGAGGGTCGCGACTCGCAAGTCGGCCCTTCGCTCTTAACGACACACTCCTTCATCGTCCCCCTGCACCTGCCCAGTGCCCATGGTGTTTGCGACCATCCGGACCATAGCTGCGCTTGCGCTCTGCGCGGCCAGCGCCTCCGCAAGTGTCACTGTCTACGGCGCGACTGGTACTGGTACCGCTTCGGGCGCGGCCCCGACATTGTGTGTCGGCGCTGTACCTTGCGACGGCAATGTCCTTACGCCTATCGGTCCGCAAGATGGTCTTGAGACGACCGTCCCCGTCCAGCTGTTTCCGGGCGGGATGACTGGCCTCTCAATGGGTATTTCAGGCCATTTCGCCGGATGGTCAATCGAGTTATCCATCGCGGACAAACTACGTACGTCCCCCTCCCCCCCTCTCGAGTGCGGCACGCTAATAATATGTCGTCCTTTCCTGCAGTCGGAGTTGATGGCGAACACCTCAATCCGATATTTCTTAACTTGATGTCAACCCTCACGTCGAGAGCTGGAACACTGTTCATCCGAATAGGGGGGAATTCTCAGGACAAAGCCGTTGTCGTTCCGGGTGGTCTACCTGACGGTGCGGCAATCGAGAAGACCGATCTTAACGAGCAAAGCACGGTGGGCCAACTCGGTTTTCTCTTTTTTTTTTTCGTAGTGCTCACGCATCCCCGGCATAATAAAGACGTTCACACCTGATTTGCTCATCTCCCCGAACCTGCTCTATGTTATGGCGAACATCTCAACCCTGCTGCCTATCAAGTGGTTCCTTGGCGTACCGTTTAACAGCACCAGTGACCCACGTTTAACCATGGGCGAGCTCGGACAACAGATTCTCGGCGATAACCTTATTGGAATGCAGCTTGGGAACGAGCCCGATCTGTACTTTAATAATGCGATCCGAAACTCGAGCTACACCGTGGAAGAATACAACACGGAGTGGGGTGAGGTGCTTGATGACTACATCAACGACCCGGGTGTTCCGAATAGTTCAATATTCGTTGCTCCGAGCGTATGCTGTGGAGGTAGCATCGGCTGGACTCCGGAAGATGTATGGAATACCGGGTTTTTGACCGATTACGCTGATCACTTGTCGTATCTTGCTGTCCAATAGTGCGTCCGATTAAGCTACTTTCGTATAAAGTCCGCTAAACCAGGTCTTTTTTTTTACCAGCTACCCGACGAATAACTGTAATTCGTCAGGCTCGGCTATTGACCCACAGAATATCCTTAACACGACCTTCCTAAACCACAATGACGTGCAGAAGCTAAATACGGTGTACACCAACAGCACAACCATTGCGCAGACGATTAATAAACCCTTCGTTATGTTCGAAACGAACACGGCGTCTTGCGGTGGGTTCTCAGGTCTCAGTGATTCGTTCGCCGCCGCCATGTGGGTCGCCGATTACTCGCTCAACATGGCGATGTCCAACTTCTCGCACGCGCTTTACCACGTCGGTGGACAGAGTGATTACTACAATGTATGTGATTATTGCTACATGGTATTCATTTTCACCTCAACAGGGCTTTTCTTCCTAGGCATTCACACCGCCGACGACGAACCAAAGCAGAGTGCGCGAGTGGACGATTGGATCAACGTTCTACCCAATGCTACTACTCGCCGAAGCGTTCGGCACGACGGGAAAAGCTCAGGTCGTCGATCTCTATATGAACAGCAACAGCCAGTACACCCCTGGCTATGTGATTTACGAGAATGGGAATCCAGAACGTCTTGTGCTAATCAACTACCTCACCGACCCGAGTGGTGCGAGCAATTATACAGCGTACATTAGCATCGGCGGAAATTCGACAGGTATGGACACTGCTACTCCCTCAAGTGTGCAAGTGAAATACATGCTTGCGGGCTCATCCACCGACAAGTTTGGGATCAGTTGGGCTGGACAGGTAAGCTTTAGCCTGGCGTCTGATTTTTCTCGGGCTCATACGCCTTTCAAAGACTTTCGGTGGCCCGTTCGAGTCGGATGGACGCCTAAATGGAAGTGAGGTGATATATACCTACCAGTGCGACACGGTCAACAATGTCTGTGCGGTGCCTATGCCTGCGCCGGCTGCTGCTATTATTTTCCTCAACTCAGACGCTTTAAGCGAGTCTGAGCCCACAGCGACACAAACTTTTGCCACTAGTACCACTGAAGTACGTGCTTTATCTTATTTCCCCTGCATTTTGTTTTCTGATTGATGCGCTTCTACATTTTTGTTGTCTTGTATATGATGCACGTAATAGACTGCTGCGGTGAACACGGCAACGATCGATCAGGCAGTACTAGAGACGTCAAACGGGCGTGGTGGCGGCAAGTGGGACTCGTCTGGTTCGACAAGTTTTGGTAGTGCAGACAGTAGCGGGCTTGGCATCACTACGATGCTCGCCTCGGCGGTGCTTACCGGTGGCCTTGCCGTAGCAGGCGCCGTCCTCGTCGTTAACGGCGGCTGGTCATGAATGCACTGCTCAGTTACTTACTTTGCTCATTCATGCATCCTCACCCTCATTTTCGCTAATTAACCCCCGATTGAATTGGCTCAGTCTCGTCAGTCAGTTAAGGCGGTTGTACCACAATGACTCTAGCTTCTTAGCATATGGACGTTTAATTGCACGCATCGTATATGCTTTTTTGGTGGAACCCTCGAACCCTTCGCTCTGATCCATTCCCTTCCTTTTTGCGTCTTGCACAACGACCCATACATGTACTCTGCTAATAGCCAGGCTTGTCGCGCAAGCGCTTCTGCTCGTTCCGAACAATGTCTGTCTTTACATAATTAATACAGTCCCGGCGTATGTCCCTGGGTGTATATAACCATTCGAGCTGCGCGGTTGGCACAGGACGCTGATTATCAACTACTTTCTGCAGATATACTGTGCTATTTCTTGACGATTAGTAACTGGGTACGCCGCCGGCTATTCCGGGAAATCCTGTGCAAGCCACACTTTTTTTTTTTTTTTTTTTTTTTTTTTTTTTTTTTTTTTTAATTCTGCATTTGTATACCGCTACATTACATAGTAAAAGATGCGGTTGTGAGACTAAATGAGGTGTTGTGTAAAATGAGATTAACAAGGTATGAGGGATCTGGTTTTAATTCTACGAAAAGATATGAGGTTTGTGTGTCGGAGTTATGTTTGTGAAAAATTAAGGTGGAAAAAATCGTGAATTAGGAATAGGATCGTGAACAGTAAAGGATTTAGTGAAGGCTTTTGAAGAATTGAAAAAGGAAGCGAGTTTCTGAAGGTATGTTTCTTTAGTGAAAAGAATATGGTCCGGAGGAGGTATGACATTCCCGAATGATTGAATGCGAGCGGATTTGAGGAGAGAGCAACGTCTGATGATATGATCTCTTGTTTGTATGGATGTACCGCAAGGGCATGCTATTGATTCGGTTGGTACGAATCGCCTGTAATAATCGCCAAAGTGTCCGTGTCCAGTAATTGCTTGGAAGATACGCGATGATACGTCTCGAGGATAATAGAATTTTTTCCAAAACTGAGGTAATTTCGACGAGGGTAGTCCGGTTATAGTGTTAAATGAAGCGGACGTCGATATGTTTTTTGTGTTTTGGATAAGGTGAGACCAAGATGTAATGGCGCGTAGATTGATATCTTCTTTTTCTCCTGCGTATGTTTTTAATAGGAATGGACGACCGATTGGTGAAAAATGGGTGAGTTTGTCGGCGATGACGTTTCCAGGAATGTCGAGATGACCTGGGGACCAATGAAGATGAATGTGATGTTGGGTGTTTGAAGTAAAAAGGTCTGAAAAGGAGCGAAAAATTTTAGATGAACACTGAGCCGCGTGAGGAGATAAGTCAATGATGGCAGGGATACATGAAGATGAATCAGAGAAGAAATGGATATTGTTGATATGAGCCGTGGAGAGGATATGACGTTTTCGGAATAGAGTGATGCGTTCGGTACATTTGGCAAGGGCATACATTTCAGCGTCAAAGGAGGAGCCCGAAGGAGAACAATAGAAATGACCAAGGTCGACTACGATACCAGAATGATAGATGACGAATGATGAGATGGTAACGGATTGATTGTTTTTATAGTTTTTTGAACCGTCTGTATAAATAATAAGATTGTGAATATTTTTTGATAATGAATCGTGTAAGAGAATAATTTTGTTTTTATGAATGATTTTTCGATCTGAGGATGATGTTCCGGATTCGAGATGATAAGAGAGAGGTTGGTAGTGGTATTGAGAAGAGTTAGAAGGGAGATGTTGTGATGGATGAGCTAAGTACGGTTGAATATGTTCGATGCGCGGGTCAGATAAAAAGGCGAGACGGTGTAATTGTGTTTTTGGTTTGGTGGATGTGGATTTATGACGGGAAGTAATAGGAGGTTTTGAGGATGGAAGACGAGGCCAAGACGATGGTAGACGGTTTAGGAGTTGAGAGTTAAGAGGTAAACGATTAAGGCGGAGAGCGGTTGATTGGTTGTATTTTTGAAGTAAAATTGGAATTGGAAGGATGTGTGCGATGCGGTGGAGAGCGTGTGACGGTGTAGTACTGAAGGTTCCTGTAAGAAGACGGATGCTTTGATTTTGAGCGATGCTCATTTTATTGATTTTGGATTGTTGTCGGATGCCAGTGTACCAAAGTTGAAAACCGTATGTGAGAACTGGCAGGATATTGGCGAAATGAAGGGTTCGGAAGTTGGCAAAGGATAGTCCACGAATGGTATTCCCGAGTATGCGAAGAGCCATGGTGGTTGAGCGTGCCCTCATGCACATGCGAGTGATATGATCGTTAAAATTGAGTCGTTGGTCGAGATAGAAACCTAGCCACCGAATGACTGGAGAAGGGGTGATAGTGATCGGGGGCCCGAGACTGTTTGGAAGGATGATCGAAGGAAAGGGTGGAGGGGAGAAGCCATGTCTAATAAAATGAATGAGGTCGGATTTTAAATGGTCGACGGATAATTGTAATTCGTGTAGCCTATTAGAGACGATAAGAAAAGCTTTTTTAAGAAGACGGATGTTTTGTTGATATGAGTCTGAGTAAACGAGAATGAGTTGATCGTCGACGTAAGCTTTAAGGCAAGTATCGGACAGTAGGTTAAGGGAATCAAGAATGAACGCGGTATAAATTGTGGAAAGGATTGGTGAAATTGGAGAACCTTGAGGGATTCCTACGTTATGAATGGGTTTTTTATCTGAAGTAAAATTGTCAATTTTAAAGGATATATGACGATCGGATAAAAAAGCTTGGGTCCAAAGAATAATTTTTTGGTCGAAACCGAGTAAATAAAGAGAATGTAAAAGACGTGCGTGGTTAACATTATCGAAGTATCCTTTAATATCGATGGTGAGAGCGGAAACGCATAATTTCTTTTTATGTGCGATTTGAATGTCGTGAATAAGAGATAGACCTGCGTCGATGGTACATGAATTGGATCGACCTCCAAATTGGATGGTGGGTACGAGGTTATAACGGCCGATGTCCCAGGTGAGGCGTTTAGCGATGATTTTTTCGAGAATTTTTCCTATGCATTCTAGAAGAGCGATTGGACGATAAGATCTAGGGTTGCTAGAGTCGGTTTTGTTAGGTTTTGGGATTAGTATAATGTTAGCGTCTTTCCATGGGTGAATGTGACGAGAGAAACATTCGTTGAATAGATTGAGTAAAATGGAAGGATATACGGAGTTAATCCATTTGATATATGCGTAAGAGATATTGGAAATGCCTGGCGCTGAGTTATTGTGAGTAAGGTTAAGACAAGTGTCAACTTCATTTTGCGTGATGCGCGGTGATGATCGTGTAGGTTTTTTGGGAGGGTCATCAGGAAGATCAGTAACGTTAATTTTTGGGTCATTAGAAAAGAAAGATTGATGAAATGCGTTCGCTTGTTTATCCGGTGTATGAGCGAATTGGTTTTCATGTAGGATGGGTGGCATGCGAGTTTTTCGTTTTCCGGAAGACCATTTGGCGTAACGGTAGATGTCGTAAGATGATGCTCCTTCGAGGACGGATGTAGCCCATGATTGTTTAGCTTTCTTGAAAATAATGCGAGCTTCTTTATGAAGATGTTCTTTTTCGAAGTTGACTGAGCAGTCTCTGAAGGCACGGATAGCTTGAGCACATTCATCGTTCCACCAGTATGAGTAAGAAAATTGTGTTGATGATGTCTGTGGCATAATTTCAGATATTGTTAGTAGAATTTTTTCGGAAAGATTGTTAGCATATTCATAAACGGATGCGTCGTTTGTGAAAATAGGAAGTGGTTGATCGTCTAAAAGAAAGCTAAATTTTTCGATCCATTCTTTTCGGCGTTCAGGGTCATATTTGTATGTTATATGTGGGTCGTCTGGTTGAAAGTCGTTATTGATCGGGAGAAAGGCGAGCGTAATGGGAATGTGGTCGGATGAATAAGCCGGCATGTCAACGCATGTCCAATCAAAGAAAAAGTCGGTAAGGATAGCTGAAAAATTAATAAGGGTTAAGTCGATAACGGAGTCTGATTGCCGATGTTGTCCTTTTCTCGTAGGGAAATCCGTGTCATTAAGAATGAATAGTGATTGATCTTGAGACCACATGAGAAGGTTTTCAGCGTCTTCGTGTGTGTGTCGATGTGCTGCGTTAGGTAAATTCCATTCCGGATGGTGTAAATTGAAATCGCCCATGATGCAAGTGGGAATGTCGTAGTCGAGTTCGATGTTCGTAAGAAAACGAATGTTGTCACCTAAGATACCGTGTCCGTAGTTGTACCCGTTAATAAGACGGAAAGTTGAGTTAAGATAGGTGACGTCGATTGTCATAAAATCTTTATGATTCGTAATATCTTGGCGTGAAATTGCAGATAGATGTGGGAATGATTTTCTGACGTAAGTGATAACGTGAGGTTTAATAGGAGAATTAGTATCGTAAGAGGGAATAAAATAATCCCATGACGGGTGTTTAATAGGCAAAAAGATAGGAGTCCCATCAGGGTTGGAGTCGGAACGTTGAAGACCAGAAAAGCCAATGAAAGGTTCTTGAAGGACGAGAATATGAAGATTTGGATTATTGAGGAGGCGTGTCGTTCGGGGTCCGCTTTTTGCTACGTTAAGCTGAAGTATTCTGAGGGCCGTATAATTCATAAAGTATCGTCGTTGACTGAGTTGTGCGGGTCGACGTGCATGGAAGGCGAAGAGGGGCGAGTAGTTGTAGTGTTGGAAAAGAGGTTCCGTCGTGAAGGGTGAACGTTAATAAGATTTGGGTTTGAGGAAGATGGTGACGGAGGAGAGGATAAGGTCATTCGGACTGGTGCTGGAAAACGGTTAAAATAAAGAGCCCGTTGAGAACAGTCAATAGAGTCAGCGGGGTGAGGGCCTGAACAGTTAACACAAAAGAAATGATCGCATGGTTGATTTTCCTGGTAGCGGGCGCTAGAGCAACCCGAGCACATTTCACGATGTTGGGATGTGAGATGTCTTTTGGAGGCGCAGTATCGGCATCCGAGAGGTTGGTTACATTGAATAGTGAGGTGACCGAATTTCCAACACTTGGTACATTGAGAGAAGCGGGGTTTAGGTTTCCATTCGACCGGTACCGTAGATTGACCAAAGATGAAGAAGACGGATGAAGTAACTTTGCGCAGTAGGTCGCCGTTGGGGTCTTCAAAGGCGAATGAAATAGAAGATCTGGGTTTAGTAATAAAGTCAGGGTTACGCGCCCATCTGGGAGGTTGGGTAATTTTTAGAGAACGGAATAAATCGTTAAGAAGGAGAGAACGGAGTATTTCGAGTTCGGTGAAAATTGGCAAGTTAGGCCCGTTAGAAGTGATAATATTGCTGATAATAACTTTTGACCATTTGGTGTCGCGAGTGATGGTAAGAGGATGGTTAGGTCGAAGTTCGAATGCCTCTTTGAGTATGGGAATGATGGTATTGATGGAATTGATAGAGATGTTGCTAGGGAATGAAAAGATACAGTTACCAGACATATTCCAGTCTGCGCCTATGATTCGTATGTGTCGAGCTGTGGGTATGCGGTCGAGTTTCAGTTGTATACGGTCGATAAGCGTTTTTGAATTGGGCCTGATAGAAAGCGGAATATTCTGTCCTTGAAAGCGTGCGACGTAGCGAGTGAGAGTTGAAATGGACGCGGGGGCCGACGGAAGTAACTTCGGTTGGACGGAAGGCATATTGAGTCCGAGGTGGTCCTTATAGGTTAACGTATTTATTGGTTGGTTAACTATGGGATTGCGAATTAAGACGGGAGAGGGCGTGCGTTGTCTAGGTCCTAATGGTCGAATTCGGGTGTTGGTTTCGTGTTGGATAAGGGGTTGAATGAATCCGTGGCTGACGTTATCGGGTTCCTGTTCGGTGTCAGAAAAGGATACGTGTCGGTTATCGCGAATCGTAGATGGGAATTCGTTAATGTTTGGTTTTTCTAGGGAAGCGACGGTTTCTTCAAGTTGAACTATGCGAGAAAAAAGGCGAGATTCTAGTTCTTGAGCGTGTTTTTTGTTTTGATCTTGAAGCGAGGATTTCAAGTTAGAAATCATTTCGGATATGGTGGAAATATCGTTTGTTGGTTTGTTTATGGGGCTAGGTTGGTCGATAATGTCGTCGTTGTCGTATGCGTTGTCATGAAGGGAGTCGGGGAATAAGATGGGATTCCTAACTTTAAAGTCGAATTGGCCTGCGTCATTGACGGTGATTTTGCGATAAGTGATTGGTGAAGATGGGTCGGCTGGGTGAATGATTGAAACTTTTGTGTTCGATGGAACGAAATGAAGGTGGAAAAGTTGAATGGCGTTAGCAAGCGAATTCATTGAATGGTCGGTGAGGTGTTGGTTATATTTAGACGGCCACGTTTTCGCGATTAGATCGAGAATTTGTTCAATTGATAGAGTCCATTCTTCAAAAGAGCCTGGTGCAAGAATGTTTTCAGTGGTGTTCCGGATTTCAGATATAATGATTTGGTCTTCAATGTTAGATTCGTCAGGAGTGGGAGTAAAGCGAAGGTGACGGTGAGGAGCATGAGGTTCAGAAGAAGAAGACGAGTGTGATTGGCTGGAAGTTTGATGTGACAAAATAGGAGCTAAAGCGTGTGAGTGGCTCGTTTGACTCGTGTTGGGCTGGGAGGCTGCCTCAATGAGGGACTGAGAGTCAAGAGGAAAGACGACGTCCATGGGTGTAGCCACAGGTGCTGCGAGAGTAATATCTGAATAATTAGCATAAGTGGAAGAAAAGTCCTGAAAATGTGCATTGAATGAAGGGTCCTGAGAGGTGGGCATAGATATAGTAGGAGGAGATTGCGACGATGGTAACGTTTGCTGATATCCTGTTATATTGATGTTTTTGTCGTATTCTGAATTTTCTTTAGGTGGAGAGGGAAGAGGACGAGGTGGTGAGTGGGATGCTGGGATGTTGGGTGATTGAGAATTGTATTGGTGCATTTCTTCAGGGGTGTTCGCGAATGTCTGGCTGCTGAAAGATGGGTTAGGAGAGTTCGCCATGGGGGAAAGAAAATAAAAGGGGGTAGGGGATGTGGAGGAAGTGGAAGTGGAGATGGTAAAGGTAGAGTGTAAAACAGCTCGACGGATGTCTACTGTGTGAGGGGACGAGGTGTGGGTGGTTAACCCAGGGAGTTTAGGGGCGGCGAAAGTGGCTGTGCTTGGGTTAGATGATGGTGGTCAGAGGTCAAGGGGTTGTGTGCAAGCCACACGAACGCGTCCGCGTCGCCTGGCACGAGCGTCTGTTCGCGAGTCACCAAATCCGAGTCTGCAACCACGGCACAGGTAGAATTTTGCTCTCTAGGCTCATTCAAACAAATCGTATTGGCGTGCTGCTGCCTGATATAAGACCAGGAAGAACTGAAAGCTGTTCGAAATGGATGGAGATGTCGTGATCGCCCTGCGGAGGGCCGTGAAAGACTGCTCGGACAGAGGCCTCTACTATGCATCGAAGTGGTGCGCCTACCGCTTAGCTGACATATTCGACTGTACGACCGCATTATGAGCGTTATACATCAACAGGGCATCCGAGCTCCTACTTGCAATCCCGGCGGAGCACCGAAAGACTGCAGGGTCCGCGCAGGCCGCTACGACAATGGACTTGGATGCGGACGCCGAGCTCGAGGTGGATGAGCAAGACACACTCGCGGCCGCCCGTGCACTCGGTGAGGCTAAAGAGTACATGCGCGCATCACGCTTGCTTGGCGAGTGCAGGAGTGCGCGCGGCCGGTTTATGCGCTGGTACTTTGACTTTCTGGTGCGTAGACACATCATGTCTGGCGCTCCGAGTCCGCTACGCATAAGTACAAGCACGGGAGCTGACTGAATTTAAAGGCAGAGGAGAAGCGTGCGCTGAGGGACTGGCATAACCTTGACTGTAAGACGTGTCTGCCGTTTCTTGTGATGCTTGTTGCGTGTGTATATGCTGATCTCTTCAAAGATTCGTTGGCACAGAACAGTAAGTAGAGACAGGCTTCGTGCACGTTCTACGTCCTCACTCGCAATTCTCGCCCAGCGAAGACTTCACATGTTCCGCATCAGCCTCCCGTACTGGTTAACATACACATACTGGAGCTTCTGGAGATGGTCTCGGATGAGACAGATCCATGGTTACTATTTCTGTGCGTCCGTATTTCCACACTCGATTAACCTGAGCCGCGAACAATGAGCCTTTAGCAAGGCTTTATTTCTGAAGCGGTTAGCGCGGAGGGAAGAAGCCGTCGAGGCAGCAATACTTTCTATCAAAGGCTATCCCTGGAACTGGTCGGCATGGCTGCTCCTCGCTAGTTGTATGGGCGATCGGGATGAAGTGAGTGAGCCCCTCCCTTCCCCTTGACGTTGTCCTAGTCCTTCTGACATGAAGGCACTACAAGCTTGGTGCCGTCATCCCCCTCATAGATGTCCCATCGGACCATCCGCTCATCGAGTTCTTCAAGATGAAAGTCATCGTCGACTTGCATGCCCCAGTTGAGGAGGATCTCATCGTGTGTGAATATCTCCTTGGGGCCAATTTCTTTCCGAAGAGTGCATGGCTCATGGGCCTGCGGGCGGCCATTCTATACCATTTACATGGTATATTCGCTCATATTACTCGCTTACGCGCTGAAACTCACGCCCCGCCCCGGTCCCAGACTTCCACCGCTCCGAGGCTCAGTTCGACGCAATAATGAAGATTGACCCGATGCGGCTCGACGACATCGACATCCTCTCAAATATCCTGTACGTCGCAGAGAATCGTGTAAAGCTCTCCAAGCTTGCGCATTATTACCTGAGCATCGACAAGGACCGGCCCGAGGTGTGCTGCATGGTCGGAAACCACTACTCGCTGCGCGGAGAGCCCGAACGCGCGATCCAGTACTTCCGCCGTGCAACGGAGCTAGACCAGTCTTACCTTCCCGCGTGGACGCTTATGGGCCACGAGTACGTGGAGATCAAGAACTCGCAAGCGGCGATCGAGTCGTATCGAAGAGCGATTGGTAGGTATTATTGAACCTCCGAAGTACACAGCCCTTGACGTCTTTTCTCTCAGACGTCAATCGAAAGGATTACAGGGCGTGGTACGGCCTCGGTCAGGCTTACGAGCTTCTTAATATGCATCAATACTCCTTGCATTACTATCAGCGGGCAACCGCTTTACGGTATTTCAATCTTCCTTGTGTTAAAAACCCATCTAATCGAGTCGATAAAGACCGTACGATGTTCGCATCTGGCAGGCACAGGGAATGTGCTACGAGGAAATGGGACGGTACGTACGCTCCCGAGCATAATTGTTTTTATAGCACCTGAGGCGCGGACGTTCTGTCACGCTCCTTTTTTTCCTAAAGGCCCCGGGAAGCTATCGAGTGCCTCGAGCGCGCACGCCTCGGTGCGGACCCTAACGACACAACTTTGGGCACGCGGCTTGCCAAGCTTTTTGACGAGATTGAGGACTACCGTTCTGCCGCAAGCTACCACCAGCACATAGTCGACACCTCCCTATGTGCGTTCCACACGCACCCTCTTCTCCTCTTCCTCTTCCACCCCATTGTGCTAGCACCCGCGCACTCGAACTGATTGCTCCCTGCCTGCAGACGAAAACAAGCCGACGTTCCAGTTCGCCAAATCACTCATCTACGTCGCACGCTTCCACCTCGACCGCGGCGGTGGCGACCTCGAGCGGGCGCGCCAGTACGCAGAGCGTGTCGCACAGAGCAGCGCGGAGGAGGTTGGCAACGCGAAAGAGCTCCTCCGTCGCATCGAGGTGCACATCACTAACGTCGGTGCGGGTGGGAGTGCTGGGACGGCGACGATGGGAACGGAAACAGACATAGGGAGAGGAGGGCCTAGTGTGCCTCCTCCGTCAACGGCGGCCAGCGGCACATCTGGTACATCAAGTTGATGCGTATTTTTGCTTTGCTTACCGTTTCTCCGAGGCTACGCTCCTGCTGTACTCCTAGAGATCAAGATTCCATAAAACGTTATGATTTCATAAAATGTTTGTCATTACGAATAACAGAGAGAGGAAGTGGGTAACCACGACGAATGGCGAAATACGACTATACGACTACGATTTGTTTTCCAAAATCCTGCTGTACAGTATATCATACATAACAAAACCTGAAAAGTTCGATGGTATCTACAACGAACGCGCCACTGATCTTCCTGTCGTCAGACACACTTATCTATGTGACAAGCGCACAAATAAAGAAAAAACAAACTAGTGGAACAACGCGGAAGTCATGAGCCAAACAAGTCCCCCGAAGGAAAGAGAGCGATAGAACAAAGATTTCTTCGGAGGAAGATACTAAAAACGTCCAGACGAGGATCCCACAAGCCGTATCCCGCCGTGCATTACGTTCTCCTCATCGGAAGCATTCGTGTCCTCATCAAGCGATGGACTGTGTACAAGACTGACACTCTCCTCCTTGTCGTCTATACCCTTCGGATACCGTCGGTCGCTAGATGAACGCCGTTGGCCCCGACTTCGCCATCCACCCCCCACATCATCGTCTGGCGAAAAGCGTGAGCGTGGAGGCAGAGGTTGTGTTGCTGCCCCTCCCGCGAAACTCGACCCAACTGCCGTTGCGGGGGACTCAGCAAACGGATCAGTCCACGGCAGATTTTTCTGACTTGCGAACACCGTCGCTGGCGCCGTGCGCAAGGGACCGGGGCTCGAACTGTAATCTGAGTTTGAAACAGCTGGAGGGCCCGTAGCAAAGTGTTGAGGTCGAGGATGTTGTAATGGCAGACCTTCCGTGGACCCTTTCACGGGCTCTTCGTTAATTGGTGTCATCGAATTTAACGACATACCCCCTGGCGAGAATGAACGATATGATACGTCGCGTCGTTCATGTGTTGCTAATTCCGAACCCATACCCTTTGTCGGATATTTGTGCACTACATCCTCCGTCCCGAACTTGATTGTCGACTGCCGAGGTGGGAGGGGCGATAATCCAGGGGCAGTGAAAACGGATCCCCGCTCCGAATTCCCGTCAATGCTGAGCGAAGGCACTGGTGCATCATAAAGTTGGTGTCTCTGGTAGCCTTCGAATTGTGAGTCGGGGCCTTGTCCGTGTCGGGAACGGACAGTGCTTGCGGTTCGACTGGACATACTCATTCGTCGAACGCTGCGTGCGCGAATCATACTTCCCAGAGGACCGAACGACCCGCGAATGGAGTCTATGCCCGGATCTTCAACACCCGAAAGGTCCTTCTCATCCTTGACAGTATTGCTACGTGCAGCTTGGAGTAGCATTGTCGAACGCCGATCAAGCCTGCTCCCGAACTCCGACGGGTCAATCTTCGACATCTGCAAAATTGTGATGCCGCAACAAATAACCAAAAAACCCATGACGACTGTTATGATTTGTGATGCGGTTGTCTTGAATCCTTGGAACAGCACCACAGACGTGACCATTGAAAAGAAGGTGACTAGCAGCCAAAATTAGACCATAGCTCCGCAATATCTCAGGACAAGCTCACAAATGACATAATATGTAGGGGTGACTGAAGGTCTGTCAGTCAGTGAACATATAAAAAACAAGAGCGTAAAATAGTTACCCATCGCTAATAAATTTAAGATGGTTCAATATTGATGTGTTTCCCAAATGGATTAGACCCACCAGTATTGAATAGGGCCAACGCCACATTGAGGTAATAGACTTCCGTAACTAAATGCAGTTCGAGGATCGAATACGCCGCTTATAATGAAATACCACGCACTTAATGTAACTGCTACAAAGATCAATAGAAAATAAATGAACCAATATTTGAACTGTTTATAGATGAGAATATCCTGGTAAATGGGGCACATCTAAAAAAAGAAGTAAACAGGAGGCGTACTTGATTGTCTCCATAGGCCGTCGTTACTATGGCAGAGCCCAAGCCTGTTGTAACGCTGACACTAATGCCACCTATCATACTGCAAACCATGATATACCACAGCATAGACTTCTTCCCGTATCTTTCGAGTAACCATAAGATATATGTAGTGCACGTTATACAAGAGTACTCACTTTGGTGCAAAGTAAAATATAATCACAAGTGCCGCAACTATAAGGACGCCAGCATAGGACAGGAATCCGGGTGCAATGAAAAGCTTCTCGAATTCTCTTATTTGCCCGACTGAGCTCTCCTGTGGACCTAAAAACCGGAACGACGTATTAGACGGCTTTACTTGGAGGCCAAGGTACGGGTTTGGAGTTACCGTTTAGCGCAATAATAACAGATCCAAGCTATTGAAAAAATACGGATAGCGCTCAGTGACCGGTCTCACTCCAAACCAGCCAACTTACAATACATAACGCACACCCCACCCAACCAAAGAATGACAGCTTCTCGTTCAAAAAGAGCGACGAGAGTATAGCACAGATCACGACAGAAAGCGCTCCTAATGGTGTCTGAAATGTGTGCAACGTCAGCAAACGGGAACCGCACGAGGGTGACCGAGACAGCGCAACGCACGACAACAAGTGCTTCTACAAACGCATACGCTGTGAATGGGTATCAGATATCTCGTCCAGGTTTAACGGAGAACGGGTAGCTCACCTGCAAAATTACATAGTTCTCCCATAATCATCACTATCTTATTTGAATAATACTGTGTCTGAACATGGAGCGGGGCACGCACTAGTCATCCCTGTCCACCATAGCGGCTGATAGAGGAACATCGATCATAAGAAACAATTAAAGAAATGTTAACAAGCCCGCTCACCGATTTGAGGTAACCAACGCCCTCCCCGGCCGCACCGCCCGCCTGCGAGCGTAGCAACCCCTTCTTCTTGAAGACAAAGCTTGACCCTATTAACAAGCCACTCGCGACAGCGCTGGGCGTCCGCACATAAGCATCCGTCTCTTGCACAAATACCACCCAGTCTTACAGGATAATTCCGACAATCTGATGTGGAAAGCACTTCAGATTGGCGAGCACACGCGTTTGTTTAGTGGAGCCACACACCTTTAGGTTCGAGCTTACTGTTATAGTTGCTGAGGCTGAGGTTGTCGCTGAAGCAGCAGCGCTGGCAGTCGATGAGGCCGATGCTGACGACATACCCACCAACAAAAGCGGCGACGTCGAAGAATGGGTCGGTGAGAAGGTAAAAGGGTATTATGTAGTGGGCACGGACGGAGTACTAATCCAGTGCGCGCCCAGGCGAGCACTGGTGTCCTGTATTTATTACGTAAGAAGGGTGATCCTTCATGTCTCGGGCCACCTTTAACTGCGGATGTGACAAAAAGGTAATCACGATAAAAATAACATACTGTACATAGCTTTACTTATACTTTACAATTACTACTTGGAGTCCAAAATAACGTTAGCAGATGATAAAATGAGGAAGGGAATGATGGCGGTACAGACAAAGCAGAGATCTACGTGAATAATGCAGAAGGGGATGCCGAGATATGAAAGATAAATACCAAAGCAAGGATGAGACCAAGAATGAAAACCCGAGTACACTCAATCAAGAAACTTCTCCCTGTGGAACCATGGGCATAGCGGCCTGCAACAGAGTCAACACCTGGATCAATGTCCGTTCATCAACTGTTGCTCCACGTTGCAGATCCGACAGTATCGTCCGCGGCACGTCGCCCATACATCGTAATGTCAGCGTTGTCAGCGCACTTTCTATCCGTAAGGAAAGAGAGTCCAAAATCGCCATTAGCTCTCGGTCCGTCGCTTTGTCGCTAAAGTTCGGTATGAGCGTGTTGGGGTCAGCGTACATGACCACGTTATCCTGTGCCGCCGGCGCGAGCTCTGCCACGTTCGTTGTGCTAGCTGCACTGCCTTTGCGCGGCGGCAAAGGTCGGAGCACACGCGACGACGTAAGCGCCTCCAGGCGAACGCACAGCGTCGCCAGCTCGCGCATTTGCGTGACACTGAACTGTACGCGAGAGCCTGCCGCGTCCGGTTCGTCAGAGTTAATTAGTTCGAGACGGCCCGCGAGCTCCTTCGGATACACGAGCGTGAGCATCTCCGGTATCTCGAGTCCCTTCATGCGCTTTTCGCCGACGTGGACAAGCTCGAGACCAATGCGAGAGATGGAGTCACAAAGTGCCTTCAACGCTGGATCAGACTCATCAGACTTCCTATTCAGCACGCGCGCGTTGATTTCGCGCATAATGTCCGCGCTGCACATAATCTGCCCACCGCCTGCGCTTCCGCAGATGCGCGCCGCTCTGTTGACCATTGGGCCGAAGTAATCCATACGATGTGTTATAGGGTCCGGCTCGCACACGGGTGTTCCGCAGTGCATTCCCATACGCACCGAAAGACCGCGTTCAATGAGTTTGCCGCTACGGTCAAAAGTCTCCTTCCCGTCTTCGCACTCCAAAATTTCCAGGGGCCACGACTCATGCAGTAGATCAAGCTGGACCGTAAGAGCCCACTTGATAGCAGAGGGCACACTCTGAAACGAGCACATGAAAGCATCACCTTCCGTTTTGACTTCATAGCCTCCGCATAATCTGAGTTGTCGACGCAACAATTGATTGTGCAAGCGCATAGCTGTTGGCATCCCTGCATTAGCGTCCCAAAGGTGTGTCGAATTACGAATATCTGTGAAGACAAGCGCTATATGGCCCGTCGGAGCGAGAACTTCTTGAGGGAGCCTGGACAACTGGACGTCACCAATATCCTGTGTCTTCGGCTTCGGCTTTCGCGCGAGATATGTTTCCACCTCAGTCAGGGAGCCTACAGTCGCTTGTCTCGAGCGTGCTTCGAACAGGCCGGACACAGAAATCACCATGATCATAGTCCCTCCGTCGGCGCCATAGCTGATAGCAAAGTCGCGTAACTTCTGCGCGGCAATCATCGGATCGTCCTTTTCCGAACGCGCAATATCCACAGCAGTGCGGTACGAAACGTAATCCCACAGTCCTCGGTTGGCAATGATTATGAACTCGTCCAGCTCTGAAAGCTCCCAAGTAATTATGTCCGGCCTCGGGTTTACTGCAGGCAAGAGGTGGTAAAATCCAAAGGAGCGTGAAACTTCGATCTCCTCGTTGACCAAGCCCCTCGGAGAGACCCAACCTTCCGCAGCACGAATACGAGCAGTCTCGCCTCGATCGAAGGGCTCATGCTTCCGAGAAACCAAGTACGCTGTGCCTTGCCGCGAGATAACCGCCAGCGCGTCGCCCGCATTGGCCACGTGAATGGTCTTCCCAACGAAATACACAACAATTCCCGACGCGCCATTCCGCAAAATCGACAAGTCGTTTGTCAAGGATGATGCTGTTGCCGTCGAGGAGCTCGCCGTCGACATTTTCCGGCTGAGATTGGCGCTTGCCGTTAGGAAGGCATGCATGCTCTTATTGAGCTCCAGGAACGTCCGTCGAAGCGCGTCCTTGGCGGTCTCTTTGGCAGTCCTGTCGAGCCTTTCCAGCTGGTGCGCAAAAACCTTGACGAAGTTCTCACACAGGTACTTGGAGATACGGTTGTTTATCGGAGATGTGTCGAAGCGTCCAAACATCGCAAATATACACTCGTCATTCCTGCCCCGAAAATCAGGTACGACAACGTCAAGCATGCTGAGGTGATCCTTCTTTCCCAGTGTGTCTGCGATTCCGTACGCCATCTGGTTTACTTCCGAAAGGGACGTCCGTACTCGGCGCGATTCATCGTCCTCCGGGATGGCCGTAGTGACAGTAACGTCCATGAGTCCGAGAACACGAAGCTGACTGAGTTCAGCGAAATCCGCAAGGACTTTGCGATTGTTCGCCTGTTGGTGTGCCATGGACATGCGACTTTGGTCAGGCTGGATTTTCAGCCGTTTATTTCCCGACAGATTAAGGTACTTCAGTGCTTTGTTAAAGTTCCTAAATAAATTGATTAAGACCACCTTCTTTGACGGTTGAACGTGATTCGAATGCAGAGACTTACCAATTCCAGTCGAACTCCCAATTATTTATGTTGTACTTGAGAACGTTACTTCCGACATCCAGCACGGTCAGGCTTTTCAGCTTTCCCAGCTCGGAAGGGAGCACCTGCAGCTTATTACCATTTAAGAACATGACGGTCAGATTCGTCAGGCGATGCAAGTCCTCCGTTGGAATGGTTGAGAGCTTGTTGCCACTGAGATAGATCTCCCCCAATGACGTTAAATTACGGAAGAACGATGATGGCAGCTCCTGTATGTTGTTGAACGAAAGGTTCAGCACGCGAAGCTCGCGTAGCACCGTGAGCGGATGAAGCACTTCGTCTGAAAGCCTGTTCTCTCCCAAGTACAGCCGTTGGAGCGATCGCGCTAGCGGTGGGAGCGAGCGTACAGACGACTGGCTGAGGATTGATCCAGCTGTGGATGGCTTTCGCGGCACCTCCTTCAGAGGAGGGGCAAGCGCGAATGTGTCCAGAGATGAGAGGTTGTCTACACTCGCCGTCGGACTCGGAGGATCATGCCAGTTGATTAATAGGTTAGACGTCACGTTAATCGTCTCTAGCGCCCCGCATTGCCACATGCTCGCGGGGAGCTCCGTCAGACTGTTGTTGTGCGCATCGAGGGTGACGAGACGCTGTAAGTTCCCGATGCTCTCCGGAAGCGCGTCCAGTTGATTATCAGAACACGAGAAGGTGACGAGCCGCGTGAGGAGTCCGAGTGTATCGGGAATAAATCGGAAGGCATTATGGTCAATTCGAAGTGTAGTAAGGGCGGTCAGATGTGAAAAGGCAATGTCGTCCAAGCTGCTAAGTTTTGCATGCGATATATTCAGGGATGTGAGACGAAATTGTGCAGGAAGCGAGGGTCCAGAGAGTACGATTAACTGCGTGATGTCGTTGTGAGATGAGTCCAGCACTTGCATGCGCGGGCCAATAACCAGGTCGAGAGCGTGAACAGCATTGTGGTCGGCAAGCAGCTGCTCTAGACGCGGGAGCTTCGACACGAGAGAAAGATCAGAGATATTGTTGCGACGACAGTCGAGGCTAACCAAGCTGACGAGACCAACACACTCGTTCGGGAATCTCGAGATTTGGTTTCCTACGACGACGAGCCGCTGGAGTGACCTCAGACGGCCGATTTCGGGAGGAAGAGAGGAGATATTGTTAAAAGAAATGTCTAGGTCCAAGAGGCCAGTCATTTCGAGAATTACCGGAGGCATGGTTTGGAATTTATTATTCGAAATATTAAGGAACTTGAGGGAGCGGAGTCTCGAGAAGGACTGGGGGAGCTTGTCGATCCTGTTGTTCTGTGCTTTCAAACTGGCTAGCATCGGAATGCGATCTAGACCGGAGTCGTCAAGGTCGGCGATACGGTTACAGGACAGATCAAGACGGTTCAGAGAGATACTGTGGCGAACGCTCTGAGGCACCTTCTTCATCGCCATGTTCGAAAGACGTAACTCCCGCAGCGTTGTACACGACTGAATGAAGTCTAGCGGAATTTCCAGCATAGGATTCCTAGAAAGATTAAGCACAACTATCTTTTGCGCATGTGTGTGTAAGAGAATTGGGATGGTCTTCAGACTTCGACCGGTTAAATCGATGCTTTCAAAATTATTATCTGTGACCTGCTCTTCTTGCTAAAATTAAAATGAGCGATGAGCATATGATGTTCACCTTTCCAATAAACCGCATCTTACCGCATCGCCCAAGAAGTTGCTTTTGTGTATAAACTTGATTAGGAAGCCTATCTCATCCGAACCCAGCGTCTGCAACCCATCGGTGACGCCGTAGCCGGCTTGCTCAAGCCTACGACGAACGAGGTCCGCGGGTCGTTCCGTGGGCGCGAGGACACGTTCTGATTATACCGATATCAACAGCTAGTACATTATGACGCGAATTATACACTCACCTCGTTCCCGTTCCTTCACATACAGACTATGTGGCTCTCTGGTTTCGTCTAGGAGCAGTCTCCGGCCCATCGCAGGGACGAGCTCGGCAACCGTCGTAGTTAATGGACATTTAACGACATGATATGTCCCGTCGCTTCTGTGTATCCGCAATTGATACGCGGGGGTTTGGACACGCTTCGCAATGCGTGTCCGGCGGTGTTGCTGTTTAACCGCATGTGTGCGCTCCGTCGCGTCCACCGATTCCGACGCGTCCGAATCTGAGTAGTCCGGCACATCCGGCAGCCCGCCTTCCTTCTCCACCGCCCAACTCTCTGGCGCTGCCCATCCGGGACTGTGTGGCTCTGCTTCCCGTATCTCTTCCTTCGGGAGCGGTGTTTTCGGCGAGATCTTGCGTGTGTCGAGGTGCGGTGGTGCAGCCTTTCGACGATGCGTAACGGGGGGAACGTGCCCGTTCCCATTCCCCTGTACAGATGGAGTAGGGCTTGGAAGAAAGGGGTTACTGAATATTGCTGGTTGCATTCGCGCATAAGTATGTTGCGGGGGCGTCGGAGCAAGAGGGGCGAGCGGGTGGAAGCTCCCATCCGACGCGCTGAAACTACTCGACTGGTAACTGCTCTCGAATCCGCTGCCTGGCGAGCTCGCGCTCGCGTTGTCATTAGGAAGGATCCCACGAGACTCGTTGCGCATCGACAAGTCAACGATGCCGTCCATTTCATCCAGGTTCGTGTCGAGCGTAAACTCCGGCTCCTTCGACATCCTCGGCGGCAAGCCGGGTGACTTGGGCCGGTTTCTTCGTTTATTCTTGCGCTGTAATGGCGGTGGCGGCGGTGGAGACGGAATAGGAAGAAAGGACGAGGAATGCAGCGGAGACGGTAGGGGAGGGACAACGACGCTCGTGCTGGACATCATGCTGTCGCTGTCCTTGCCGATCCTGCTCGCTTTCTTCTTGATGACGTTGAAGAAGTTCATGCCCTTGGGCTTGCGCAGTTCTTCCCGAGAGCCTTTCTCCGTCCCACTCGAGCTGATGCTCTCCAATATGCTGGTTGAGTCGCTGTTGCGCCCGTGAGCCAGCGATGCCGAGCTGCCTTGTCGTGAGGAGACAAGGTTCATGACCGAACGCTTGCCGCTCAAAGCAAAGGCCCTCTGCTTCGGCGGTGAGAACTTAAGAACAAGGCCATCAGTATAAATTCCCCTCGAAGTACAAGGAAATACGGACACGCGCTGGTTCGTCAAGCCAAGGCGCGATCTCAGCGCTCGCCTCGTCCATCATCGTTGCGTTCGGAGGGGCCGCCTCGGGCGAGAGGTACTTCCACTGCTCGCATGGGTCGAGGGTGATTTCTGTGGACATTATTTTGCTTGATACATGGACAAAGGTTGTGAGGGACGAATATTTAGCGTCGGTGTTGTCGCAGTCTCGTCGGTGCGGGATGGGCGGGGAATTAATCCTCAAAAGCGCATCCGCATTGAGGTAGCTTTCACGAATTTACCCATTTCAGTAAAAAAGGGGGTTACCCGGGCCGCTCCGAACAGCGCCGCCATCCCTCGTCACGACGTGCCCCTAAGTAAATATATGTCTCTGAAATGTAGCTTACAAACCGGGAGCCTGAGCCGAGGAACGTCTGTCCCTTGTTATTCTTTTAAATTCTTTTAAATTCAAGTCTCGGCTATAGATGCGCCACAAGTATTCATATCTGACCGCGGTTGTGGGTGTTCAAGCAAAATTCAGTGCGCAGAAAACAATATATATTGCCCGGAGCTGTTTCATGCCGATATACTGTGATTCGTCAGCAGCCACAAGCCGGGTCCAGGACTCGAGGATCTCCACGTGAAGCCACGGAGTGCTATCAGCTCCCTAAAACCGCCTAATGAATTCACTGCAAGTGTCCCACACACACCGTGCGTTTCTTTTTGCTGATACGGCCCCGAACTCCGACTAGACTCCCTCGTGTTGAACTGAATATCGCCTCTTATGGTGCACGGTGCCAGGAGTTCAGGCCCGAGCATTCTGCCATTACACTAACATTAATATTTCGATGTTGAGTAATGATTGACAGCCATCTCGGATGACTAGTAAGCACTGCCATCTGAATTCGTTTACCCTAAAAAATCACACATTTATTCCGTTTAATCAATTCCGTCGATCCTTCGGCTACGACTGTTAGTAGAAGGTTCTTTACAAGGGCACTCAATACATTTCAGATACCCTTTTTCCTAAGTATCCGCTTATTCCTTTAGTTAATACATAAACCAAATCGCAGAACCTTAACACTTCTCATCTGGCTTTCGGCTTGCCGGCACGACCTCAATCCAGTACCTAAGTGGTCGTTGACAGTCAGGCTCCCTCGTCTTCCCAATGAGAAGATCCTTCGCGGTGCACTCACCCATCGGGGTCCTTGATAAAAGCAATGTTCTTCATAGTTCCGTCTGTGAGTTTCTTTTGGAACGTGACGCCAAGTTGCTCAAACCGATTGCAAGCTGCCTGTACGTTGTCACAGGAAATTGCGATATGTCCGAATCCACGCCCGGGGTCACTGTTCCCGTTCGAGTACCCCTTAAAGTCGGGATCCGACTCCGTGCCGTGGTTGTGTGTGAGTTCAAGTATGCCTAGAATGGGGTTGGACAGTGGAGGTAGGGGTCGAATTAAATTTAGTCCGTCAGGGCACAATGAATTCCGGGCCTGGCTATATGCGCACCTTCGCGCCCCGTGCGCGTCGCCTTCTTTATCTCAGTCGAATCCGCGCCGTTCGAGTGGTCGAACGCAAGGAAGTACAGCGTGAAGCTGGAGAACTCGAGTTCTGGCGATCGTGAGACGATATATGCATAAATAGTTGACGCGGCCCCACTGACTGTCTATGAGTTCCATGCCCAAGATCTGTAGGAACGTCGTAAGCTGATGTCCCCTTTATAGGGAACATGACTTCCACGGGCCTACCTCTTCGTAGAACTTGAGAGAGACCTTTGGGTCTTTGATGCGCAGCATGGTGTGGTTGAACTGGTGTACAAGACTGATTGACAGTGTCGTAAACGGTGATGATGCGTGGCAGGCGAACCTTAAACCCGGCAGTTGCTGCGTCGCGAGCCATGTTTCGAGAAAAGGCGAGCCTGGACGTAAAAGGGGCGAGTTTGAGATACCTGAAGAGAGACGTGGCGGATGGACCCAGAGGTACAAAGGGGTTACTGTGTGATTTTGAGCGATAGTAATTTATAACTGATTACAGGTTCCCACGGGTGCTAAAAACGTTATGACGTACAAACGTACAGTTGGACCATGCATGGCCGCCATGGAGCGATCGCTTCGAGCTGCCTTTACCGTTGCCGTTCGCGCGTTGCTGCTCCTCCCCGCAAGCGGCCGCGGCTGTGATTCTGCCCGTCTTTCCCAACCATGTCGGAATCCTCCTCGTCGCCGTCTGAGTATCGCTCCGTTGGCATCATTCTTGCGGTGGGCTCGGGTCTGCTCATCGGTACATCCTTTGTCTTCAAGAAGAAGGGTCTTTTAAGGTCCCAGGAAGGCCATGCTGCAGGTGAGGGCGTCGCGTACTTGAAGTCGGTTAGTGTTTGTCTTTTTCAACCGTCCTCTCACTGACAGGTCTTCAGCCCATGTGGTGGACAGGAATGATCAGTGAGTCTAGGTTTAGAGAGCCGTCGTTAGTCAGGGACACCGCCTAAAGCGTTGTCTAGTGATGATTTGCGGCGAGACCTGCAACTTCGGAGGTGACTGCAATGTTTTGTAATTCGCCCTTTTAAAAACGATGTTCATACCTTTTTCTGAAGCGTACGCGTTTGTCGAGGCCATAGTCGTTGTACGCCTTCTCGTCATGTTCAGAACATCGTTCTCTGTCTAATTATTTAAAAGACACCACTTGGAGCGCTCTCGGTCGTCATATCCGCCATCCTTTCGCACATCATCCTCAAGGAAAAGCTTACGCTCTTTGGCTGGGTCGGCTGCGCACAGTGTATCCTGGGCGCCATTCTCATTTCCGTCAACGCTCCTGAGGAGCAATCGGTTTCCACCATAGTGGAATTCAAAAAGCTCTTTCTTGCACCCGGTTTTCTCTCATATGGCGGGTGTTGCATCGCGGCAGGTGCGATTGAATTAATTAAATCAGGTCTGCCGTGCGTCTGATCTCCCTTCCTTTCTACAAAGCGCTTGCTATCATTTTCTTTGTTGCACCCAAGTATGGGACGAAGAGTATGGTCTGGTATATCCTTGTATGCTCTCTCATAGGGGGGATTAGTGTTAGCTGTACTCAAGGCCTAGGGGCTTGCATCTTGACAAGCATAAGAGGCGAAAATCAGGTATTTCGTCACCGCATATTACGTTTTTGTTCCATACTAGCGCCTTTTTTTAGTTCAAGAACTGGTTTATCTACTTTCTCATTGTTTTCGTGATTTGCACCCTCCGTGAGATTTAAAAAACTGCTAAAACTACCCACACAAACTAACGAACGGTTACGGCAGTAACGGAGATATACTACCTCAATGTCGCCTTAGCCTTATTCAATACTGGTACGTCTCACTTCTCTTTATACGGGATATTTACTGAGTTACATTATTCTAGCAATGGGTATGCTTACATTCCCTTGCCTTCGCTTGACAATCGTTCAATAGTGATCTTATAGTTACCCCCACGTACTATGTGCTATTTACCTTTTTTACGCTCGTCACTTCCGTAATTCTCTACCAGGGTCTCAAGGCGTCCGCCTCAGCCATTATTACCATCGCATTATCCTTCCTAGTCATCTGCACAGGCATATTCATTCTCCAGCTGTCGAAGATCGACCCGCGACGCCTTACCAAAATCGGCCGCAAGACTACTATACTCCTTCAGGCGGCGCGCGAGGAAGTCAAATTACCTAGCAGCCGCGAGCTAGACACGGAGAAGCTTTTGGAGTCGACGGAGGAACCAGGCATGGATGCACTTGCAGGACGATTTAGCGGCGTCGGTGGGACTGTCGTACGTGCGCGACGGCGTACGACGATCCGCGCCTCGAGGGAGGGTCCTACTCGTCGCTGCCGTGCAGACACGTCCGCGTCCGCGCCGGTCACGTCGTTCGCGCACAAGAATCGGCGCAGCGCCTCGTCCCGCGACATCGGCTCGTCCGACATGGATGTCGATCGTGCCCGCCGCCTGCAGGAGCTCTGGCATGAGGAATGGCTAGAGGAGAAACGAGGCGCGGGGGAAGGGACGCTGGTGCCGACTGTATGCGGCGACGCTAGTGCGCGCACGGACGACAAGAAATTTGACGAATGGGAGCCGGTGGACGGGTTACCTGTGCCTATCGCCAGGACATCGCTGAGCGCATATATAAGCAGGAATGGGAATGCTTCTTCAGCTACTACGACTGCAAACGTTCTATCGAACGAGCTCGCCTCCTCCCCCGTTGGGACCACGAGTGATCTGCACAGCGCCCATAGTGTTCGCTTTAGCGACTACCTTGGCAATCTACGAGGGCGATTCAGTCGGAAGTCCTCTGCATACAGCACCGAAGCCCCGCCATCACCTCGTCCCGAGCCACAGACTGTCCTGGCGGCCCCTGCGGCCCCGGCTCCTGCACTCACCCAGACATCTACCGCATCGCTGCCGAGTCTGCACCTCCCGACATCGTCTTTACAGATGCGTTCCTTCATGTCGCGTGAATCATCGGATAACTCCCGCCCGACGCCAATCTTAAAGATCAGCACGCAGGAGAAACTCGGCCCACTCTGAGGGGTTAATTTCTTGAACTCACTCTTGTATGTAGCGCGCTTAGTTACCCGTCTATTATGGTTACCTGTACGAAATAATTTGTATACCCTCCCCTATCCCCTTAGCGGCTGCCTTATGAGCCACGATGCTGTGGTGAAGTAAATGTAACTTATTAATTATTCGTCATGGCCGGAACCAAAAACAGGGGAAAGGCGGGGTAAAAGCGGAAGCAAAACATCGTCACCTGAGCGATTCGAACACTCGCGTGCGAAGCACAACCGCTGGCATGCCACAAAGTAGCAGGCGATCCCGTTAACCACTCCGGCAAAGTGACAACAACACTTAATGGAACTCGTGCCATTATTGAGGCAGGCCCATAAGCACGAGGTCCAGACATAAGACAGACAATGCACCCACAATTAATGTCATACATCATACGAACTTCGAGCATACCCAGTAATTCTCGCCCAAAATTGCAAGATTCAGACAGTTTTTCGAATGTCAACTTTTATAAATTCAAGTACTCAAAAACCTAGAAATACAATTCATTCGTCCCCAAATCTACACAACCACATTCAGAAACAACTCTCAGCAACTGCATCCCAGAGTCATCAAAGCACGCGGCTGTTGCAGATATAGGAATAGTATGTCCAAAAATTGCTGAAAGCCGAAGCGATCAGACGAATTCGGATGTGTAATTTGCAATCAGCAAAAGACTGTGCCTCGGTAAAAACCTCACTGGCGACAGTACATGCCCGAGCACAAGAGATGCGGAACAAGGACGAGGGGTGCGTTCCTTATGTAGTCTAGTCCATGATGCGCACGGACCAAGTGACGTTCTGGGGTGATCGCATTGCTGCTTTGGGAAATGGCTGTCAAGAGCAGGCTCTCTACATATAAATCCGCAACAACCTCACTGTGGATTTACACACAATCCGGGGGTGTATGGCATAGTATCCATGCTAATAGAGGCCCTTCTTGACCACTACCGCGCTCGTCTTTGCACTCAGGCTACACCGTCTTTCGCCGGTCACGATTACCACCACCATGGCAAGACATGCAAAGCGAAGACGCTCGGAGCTCGAGGAGAACATGTTCTCTGATCAGTCCGGATCCGATTCTGAGTATGAGCAACTGGGCGACTCCGGTGATGATTACAGTGACGACAGCAAAGCGTTCGCAATGAATAGGAACCTCGACAAGTCGAAATCTGGACGAATGAAGGGGAAGAAAAAGCCGAGGGTAGCAGAGATCAAGCTGCCAAGTAAGGCTTCTGTTCTTGTCCTCGCTCAACTCCAGGAGAGTGCTGGGGACCACAACGGTACGTTGCATAATCTGAACAGAGGGGGGAACAAACTCCCGAACCATTATTATATGAATGCGCGTTAAGTGGCCCATGTGGACAAGTCTATCATCACAAGAATAGTCAAGGCTCTGAACCTTGCAAACCACCAGGGAACAGGCGAACAAGAAGCAAGAGCTGCGTTGCGGTGCGAAGCTAGCTCTCCCTGCGAACCTGTCAACTCACGCTGTGATACTGTTGCAGGATGGCGAACAAGCTCATGTCGTTGCACAGGTAGTCTAAGAATGGCGATATTGCTAAATCTAAAGCTCGGTGCACTGATCTCACCGGAACAGTGTCTCACAAGCTGCTGTGCTATCAACTATGGATAACGCTGAAGACAAACTGAAAAAGTACGCTTTTCTGGTATGTTGATTCGTGTTTTCTAACCAAGCCTTTCTCTCTTTCCTCTCAGAGCAGGGATGTCGTGAGTTATTCTTCATACCGATTCACTAACTAACGTCCTAAGCGACATCGAAAGGACGGTAACAGTGCGCTGCGAAGAAGGGAAAAAAATGAAACTGTCCATGTGGTCCAGAACAGCATCATTTGCTATGATCCATTTCTTCAATTGCGAATACTATACCGAGACATTCAACCACGGTGGCAAAAACCGTATCGATTTTGTTTTTTACGGTCCGTGCAGCAGATTCCCTGAATTTATCTCTTCTTCGGGCTTAATGTCTCTTCCTCTTGATGCCGTTTATCGTAAAGGTTTGGCAGAGCAAACTGTTGCCGCAGCAACTGCATTCGAAATGGTAAGTGTTCTATTAAATTCCTCAAAGAGATATTCATGATCATTCGAACCAATAGGTATACAATTTGATTATGACCTGGAGAATTCAGAACAAGGAAGCAAAGGGTGTTAATGCGAAAAAGTGCGTATTCGCTTCAGATCAAACAATTGCATCCAGAGTATTCTAAGTAAACGTATTTCGTCTTGATTTCCAGTGCCTATTGTCGCGGCGTGGCGGACGGGTTGTACAGCCTCGCAAAGCATGAAAAGAAAATGGAGGAGATAGAAGCGGCGAAGAACGAGCAACGGAGGTTGGAAATGGCGAAGAAGAAGGAAGAGAATGAACGAAAGAAGCAGATCGAGCGGCTGGAGCAGCCGAAGATAAAGGAGGAACCAGTTGAGGTGAAAGTAAAATTGGAGGAATGTGAGGGTGGTATAAAAACAGATCGGCGCGCTAAAGTCGAGGATGCAGAGGATGAGAAACCAGGTTTCCTTGCCCCTAAAATTGAGCATGGACGGGGCGAAGTCAATTCTGGCCTGGGAGATGATGATGACGATGAAGATTTCTCCGGTGACTTCATGTATCCACATGATGAAGCAGAAGACACGCATGCGGAGGTAGACATGGGCGCATATCACCTGGCCGACGACTCAGATGAAGACGCCGTCGCTCCGGACTTTGGCAACACCGACGACGCGCTCGCATTTGACTTGGATGCCGCCGCTGCAAAGATTGAAACCGGGCGGGCCAAAGCGGACATGAACACTAAAGGGGACAGAGAAAATGCGGAAGAACAAAAGCTGGAGGGGGTTAACGAGAAAGGAGGAAGCCTTTGGGAGTCTGCCGGGAAGCTGGTCGCTTTCCGCGACACGGCGAAAACACTGGCCAATGACTTTCTCAAAGCCAGGAAAGTAAAACTTGCAAAAAGCAGAAAAGGCACCAAACTTGAGTTCCGAGACTTGAGCGCGAGGCAGAGCTACATGAAAGGTAAAGAGGACGCAAAGAAAATTGACGTAAAGAGGAAAAGGATCACAGACGCTGAGGAGGATTTCGTTGACCAATGCCATACCGTTTTCTTATGATTTAAATCTTGTTTCTAAGTCTTCCTACTACCTTCTTGTGTCGCTTAATAATCTCTTATTGATTACTGAGGGACTCCATTCATTCGGTTAAGCTTGGCCGATATAATCTCGTTTATTAATTAGATCTTGTTGTATATAAATACGCTTGCTGTATATCTAGATCTCATTTCAACGTCTCGACACACACATGTCGATTGTCCCACCTTCTGGTGTCTCCCGCAGACGTTTTATCATTATGCAGCTTAATTCCAGCCATTTGTTTCGCCGGTTCCCAGGCATATTGTTTTCGACTAGTAGTGATTGTTCATATTTCCAAAGTACAAGAAGTGGGTCATGAGAAGCACCAGCCAGAACAAAACCTTCCCCGCTAAGATTCGGAAGACGGATCGCGGCACAGATCATGAGCTGGACATGTTGGTAGAGATGGCCGTGCTCACAAGTAAACAATAAATACGGTAATACAGAGGGATTTTATTGTGGCCAGAGGTGATAGTGTTAAGGTAATGTGGTGTTTCAGCTTACACATCATTAGACGACAAGGACGTACTCAAACTGAAAGTCTGCAACAGACGCGTACTATCGAGCCACGTTTTGTTATGTAGATCCCTTTTTTAAAACTCAGAACGCAAGTCCGCACTTCTGCCCGGAACGCGGAGCATGCACGCGCCGATCCTTGAGGCGCGCCGCCGCTCAGGCCATTTCAGTTTTCTAGTAGCTCGAATATTTGCGACGCATCGCAAGCTCTCCGTGGGCCCCTCTCTGCAGCCATTATTCGCAAATCCTCCAGAGGATTCCTATTTCTTCATATCCATACCCCGCCAAATAAACAACTATGGCAAGGCGCGGTGTGAAAAGGAGACAAGCGCAAGGCTTATATTAATTAGACGGCGACCTCAAAAACTTGGAAGACGAAAGTAGAAGCGATGACGCCTCTGAGTCGGAAGAATACACCTCTCAACGCATAGCCCTCAGAAGAGTAATAATAGAAATAGGGCAAACGTTGTTAGAGTTCCGAAAGTGAAAGACTGGTGAAGCTCCCGAGCTGGGCTTCCATCATTATACTCGCCCCGCTAGATGAACTCAGAATGTAAACTGTGCATTCCTCTCTTATCAAGATCCGTCTTTTTGGCTTAAGTTTGGGAATGCCATTTCAGTAGCACATGTGTGGATAAAGTTGGTATTGCCCGAAAGTCAAAGCTTTTTACCTTGCGTGCCACCCGCGGACGGGAGAACAGGAAGCCGGGGGTCTCGCGGCGGAGTTCGTCCAGTGATCACGGAAGAGATAACACGACTTACGGAATGCTCCCCATGCAGAATAAACGTATGTCTTAGCACAGGTCGACTCACAGTGAGAATTGATTAGTAGGCTACATGAGCTCGACGGTTTCCCACTGTCACCCGAGCAGGGCACCAGAGGGCGACAAGGAAAGGTTGAAAAAGTTGGACATGATTTGACAGTGTAAGTCGAGGTGTCTAAGCACGCGTCCCTCAACCGACAGTATCGCCATTCTCAAAAGGGGGAACGTTATGAAGGCTTGTGATCAATCCGCTGAATTACATACCCAAGACCGCAGTGCAGGAAACACTGGCAAAATACTGGGCGTAAGCTAGTGATCGTCGGCTGCTGGTGCGATGGAGAAGTTCTTCAATTACGTGTACTATACGGAGATATTTACTGTGGCTCGTGCTGATTTCTTTTTCTAT
The DNA here is from genome assembly GCA_002794785.1 of Coniferiporia sulphurascens. Lineage (NCBI taxonomy): Eukaryota > Fungi > Basidiomycota > Agaricomycetes > Hymenochaetales > Hymenochaetaceae > Coniferiporia > Coniferiporia sulphurascens. The sequence goes on from NBBA01000003.1 coordinate 565,935, forward strand.
GATTTGTTAAATCGGCTTATTTCAAGTTATCACTCTTTTGATCCTTGAGATATCCAACAGGCCTAATAGAGGGCACCGTAGCCGCACCAATAATGTCAACTTTTATTTTTCCTATCATCCTTCCGAAGCTCGGGCTCTCGTCCTTAATAACCCGACTCCGTAAACGGTTACACTTCATAACATAATTATGACCTAACTAACGGGTGGGACCAGGGAAGCTAAAGCGCCCATGGGAAAGCAAATTCCATTGACTGCGACCCGTATTTATTTCCCTTTCGGTCTATATTGCAATAGCGTTGCCGGTGATCCCTACTAATACTTAATAGAAAGAAGAAAAAAAGAAGAGCATGAGGGCAAGGAATGAGTAGCGCCGCCTGCCAGTGGAGGCATGCCCGGCGGAAGGCGGAGGCTGACGAGCGAAGGAAGCAGATCGCCCGACTAGAACTCCCGGAAATCCATACGCAGTATGTTATCTCAGATGTAAAGGCGAAAGTATAAAATGAAAATAGAAGACGTAGACGATGTAAAAATGAAGATCGAAGAGGGAGTTGAAGTGAAGATCGAAGACGTGTAAGGATACGCCGTAAAAGGAAAGGCCGAGAACAGGGACGCTACGAAAAAGGAAGAAGAAATTGAACCGAGCCTGGTAATCAATTATGCACTGGCAGAAGAGGGACAGCTTACTACTTGAGTATAGCCGAAGCGGGAACTTGGAGCAATCGCTATCGATAAATCTCGCCGAGTGAAGGACCTCACAAGCCAGTTGGGAGACTCTGGTCATTACTTTGCTGTGCTGAACTTGAAGGTCGACTCGACTCGGACTCCGAGTTGATATCGATAGTAGTGATAGTAATACATCGGGCGCAAAGACCGTGAAGACGCCGCAAGCAGAGGCGGATTTCACGTGTGCCAATGCTGATGATGCAACGGCGCTTGATATCGATGTGGAGGCGAAGGCCGAAGCCCCACTAACAAGTTAGCAAGTTCCCAGAGATTGGAAGCTGTTAATAGCAATTCCCGATCCCGCACAGGCGCCCGTCGCGAAGTGAGCGCTGGAACAAGCTTCCTGCGATGTGCGGGTTTACATCGAGGAACAGGAAAGAACCGATGACAAACTTGAAGTGTATCAAAAGCCGAAACAGTTTGAGAGCCGCGCGCTCCACCTCGCGACTCTCCGAGAAAACGCTCTTATAGTGGCAGATGCCGTTCTTTCAAGACGCCTTTCCAGAGAAAAACATCTAAAAGGTCATGATATAAGGTTAGAGCTACAGGTGGACACTGAACACGAACAGCACCGCGCCAATAGTTGAGATGATGCAGGGAAGACCCGGATCGACCATGAAAAGAAGAAGAATCAAGAATACCAAGGAAGGACTTGCATACCACTGACTCGATATCCTCTTCTTTGTAATAGATAAATTGACGATTTCTTTCCTCTGTAAGACATTATCATCTTCGTGATATAACTAGTAATTAATTTGAAACTCGAAGGCCAACTCGTTGACACCAGGACTTAGTACTCTATGATTCTAGATAAATATCAACGAAACAGGACTATACCAGACAACTGGTCTGCAAATTACTTCCGGGACAGTGCCGTACGCACTCCTTTTCTCAGTAAAAGTGTGTCAACGGAGGCCTGTCAGAATCCTCGTGATCGGATAAATCTTTCCCGTTCATCCCATACTAGGCGGAAGTGTAAGGACGAATTTGCCTCAAAACTTGAAGATTTCTCGCAGAGTGTCATCACAGAAGTTCGAAGCCCGGTTGAAGTATCGACGATACCTAGATGAGTAGCTGTAACATTAATTACAACTTAACACTTTTGCGGAAGGCTCAAACGAATTGTAAGCGCCCGCACTGCCTTCATATTTTTCCGCCCGGAGCACGGTATACGCAGGATAGAAGGTCCCGTTCGGTCTTAACGCATTGCAGATTTGACATCTTTTGGTGCATCTAAGAATTTTGGCTTGGATATCGCAAGTCGGTAGAACGAAACGGACGAGACTGCAGACCGTGATACCTGTTTGATAGTTCGATAGCCATCTATATCGGAGGAGAGTATATTGTTTTCGTGCGCCGGGGACTCCGCCAAGTGTCGCATCCAAGCTGCATTCACACTGTCAAAGCAGCGCCAGACGCCGTTGGGTAAAGCCCCGAGCGGAGATCCTCCGTATAGTTCCATAATCCCAGATTGTATTATCAGCTTGAAGTTTAAAGCTACTACAAGTACCCTTCCACACAGTTCGCCGGTCTGACGGCCAGGATCTTTTGCAGATGCGGTACTTTGTTAGTGAACTTCCATCACATTGGTAAGTGGACCCCGCAGAGGACGCCGTGAATCGCGGGTGTATGATACGCGCACGAGCATTTGCCCCTTGGAGGGCCAGGACGACCGGTGAGGGCAGCATCTGGGACACATCATTCGAGAAATCGCGAAGCGCGAGCAGGCTTCATTCCGGAGAAGAACGGCGTCCCCAACGATGAGAAACGTGAACCTGATTGAACGAGAAGGTTCTACAATCACCCCTCAAGTTCCCTCCTCAATTGAAGAACGATTGCGCCCTCACGAGCCGATCAACGCTTGCACGAAAATACTCATTATCGATTCCCCGTTCGCGCGAGTCCATCGACATGAGAGGGTTGCGTACGACATACTCCAGGAACGGGCCAGCGTAGATTTGGCGTAGCGCAAAGCGCACAGCGGGCGCGTCAGCCTTCGGGTCAGACAAGAGTACAAATTTGTATAGCGTCGGCGTTTCGTATAGATGCATTTTGTACGTCGACGTGCGATATGCTGTAAAGTTCTCGTCACTAGATAGGCCAGGAGCTCATCAGAGAAAGTCCAGGGAAGAAGGGCAAAAGGTTCACCGTTTCGAGAGTTTCTTAAACATGGTCCGCAAGGATAATATGACGCCGTACACCAGCTTCGCCTCCTCATCAAAAGGCAGCGCACTGCCTGACGCCAGGGGGGCTGTCTGTGCGCCTGTAGTCCCAGACGGCATGGCATACTCCGGCTCCTCGTTGATAGCCACCACGATGCCAGAGCTCGACATCAGCGTGTTTCTGGGACTACTGAATGTTGACATTGACATAGGTGTACCATCAAGAGCGGCTGGCTGGTGAGACACGGCGCGCGAAACTGCGGGAAGCAATGCATCCTTGCCTGCGGGTTTTGGCTGTTTCGTGCGGTGCCAGTCGTGATAGTACACACAGGCGCAGTGCCTACGTTGGACTGTATGAGGTTCATGTCTGAGATACAGGTCTGTAGTGAAGACTAACCTGTCGAAGACATAGAGACTGTAGATTGTCATTTATGTGTTTTGTCGCACAATGCAGGAGGCTAAGTGCGCTTCTAATCACTACAGCCTAAGTCGGAGTCCTGTGTCGATCTTGGAGTTCCAAATAGTCATACACTTTGTAAACAAGAAACCGAGTCTTCAATAGCATTTAATAATTCGACAGATACCACAGACTACATTATACAGATAAGAGGGCGAAAGCAAAGTTGAGAAAATGTGCAAAGATAAAGATATTGTTCAACATCTATTACGAGCCCTCTAGGTCTGTTAGTTCAGATTCCGCGTCCGAGTCCATCCCCATAGCTTTTGTATTATGCCTCTTCTTGATAGCCGTGCTCCTCACACCGTTTTCCAAGGACACTTCATTTTGACCGTTCTTATCCTCTTCCTCAAACTGTTTTCGCAACGTTTCCATTAAACTCGTCCGCATGATCTTCTCCGCCTTCGTCTCCCCCGAACCAGGCTCGTCCGTATCACCAGCCACTGCCTCATCTAGCGCAAGCTTCGTTTCACCCAAGCGTAGCATATCTTCCTCGATTGTACCCCGTGAGATGAGCTTTACGATCTCGACATCGCGTTTCTGGCCTATCCGGTATGCACGATCCGCTGCCTGCCGATCGTTGTGTGGGTTGAAGTCCTGGTCGAAGAGAATAACAACAGAAGCCGCAGTAAGGTTTATACCCATTCCACCTGCTTTTGTCGAAAGCAAGAAGACAGGAATGGATAAGTCCTCGGTGAACTCGTCAACGAGACCTTGGCGGATGTCCACAGCAGTGGATCCTGTCAAGACGAGGTGCTTGATAGATCTCTGCTTCAAAATTACTTGCAAGATATCTAAAATTTGGGTAAACTGTATTCATGTTTATGAGTTTACAAAACGATGGTTTCACTGCAATGTTTGAAACAAACCTGTGAGAAGATCAAGCACTTCCGGTCCTCTGCCTTGTAACGTTCAAGAAGCGATAGCATAGTTTTGACTTTGCCAGCATCGATGTAACAGCTTTCGTTCAAGAGGAACTTTTGCGTAGACTGAAATAGGACGTGTATAGTTATATAAGCATATGACATTGTTGATAACGGACAATAACGGGACAATAACCTTGTATGTCCTGCAGAATGCCTGAAGTTCTGCGTCCGTCATGACTTCCATATCCTCCTTTACAAAATCAAAAACTGCGCCCCTCTTCTTGAAATCCGGCTCCTTTAACAAAACGCGCGTCATAGACGTTAATGTCGAATCGGAGAACTGCGTGCGGAAGAGCATCGGATGTGACGCTGCCTTGCGAAGGTCCATGAGTACGTTCGAGGTGTTCTCCAGGTATTTCTTCTCCTTTGCACGCGGATTACTACGACCTTTCTTTTGCTGCTGCTTCCCCCCATTACCTTTCGCACCCGAACCACTCGGATCGTCGGGTGAATTAATGTCTTTTCCTTCCGTTTCCTCTGAAACCGTCTTTCGAGAGCGCTGCCTCGCATCGTTGTAGATACTCTTCTGAAGAGGCGTCAGCGTGCACCATTCGATGCGCTCCGTCTTTTTTGGGAGGTCCTTGAGCACCTGATGAAGTACCGCTCAGTTTCAAAAACGAGAAAGTGTGTGAAGGGGTGTACCTGGTCCTTCCTACGCCGAAGTACAAAAGGTGTCATCATCATTTTCGCCCTTTTTACCCTTTCCTCGGCGAGTAACTGCTTCGAATCGCCCCTCACTTTGAAAATGGCGCGTAAAGAACTCTGGCTTTCGTCACCACCAAATTGATCAGGAAGAATGAAGTTCATGACGGACTGCGTGATAGATGTTTAACGGCAACACAGACATAAGTTTAAAGGCAAAGACACACAACAAGCTCCTGGAGGTTATTTTGGAGAGGTGTGCCTGTAAGGAGTAATTTCCACTGGGAGTCGATTCGGGTTAAAGCATTGTAGCGCTGTGATTGGAAGTTCTTGAGAACATGCCCCTCGTCAAATACACAGGTCTGTAAATACGAAGAGGCAGACACAATGAGCTATCATTTGGAAAAGGGGGTACGATAAAAACGGGCCTCACATCCCAGGGAATTTTACGGAAAAATTTCCTATCCCTTTCATCGCCAACAGCTAGATTGTATGTTGTGATGAGTACCTCCCATGGTTTTGACTTCGACACTTTGCCCAATTGCGTCGTCAGGAGGTGTTCACGCAGACCCGGACGGTCATCCTTGTTCCCATAGTACGTTTCAATCGCGATACAAGGGGCAAAGCGCTCGAATTCACGACACCAGTTCTCTAGAGTTGAAGAGCTGAAACAAACTGTCATAATTCTGACGATTACTGCTATTGAATAATGTAGACTTACGGGACAACAATTAGATGCGGGCCGGCACACCCTTCCTCCTTCAGCTGAGCGAAGAAGCTAATGACTTGCACCGTCTTGCCAAGACCTGTGAAGAACGAGACCAGATTAGTTCTTCGCGGCGATCTTCAGACAGAAACACTTCGGCGCACCCATCTCATCGGCCAGGATACAACTATATTTTTTAGAGTGAAGAAGGCGAAGCCAATTCACACCAATGATTTGGTAGTCCTTGAGTTGCACGCCGGGAGCCAGCAATGAGGATGCCCTTTCGATGAAGCCGCTTGTTGACGAAGTGTTGACAACGGAGACTAGAGTGAGGGCACCGTCTACAGCTACATCATCGCCAAGGATTGGGGACTGGGGACTTTCTCGTTCCTTTCCTTTCCCTTTGCCTGTCCAACCGGCGATGTCCTTTTTCAACTCTTCACCTATACGCTCGCAATCTTGAAGAATTTTGTCTACAGCACTGTATCCTTTGTAGATACTGACACACTCTTCAAACATACGAGGACTGATGCCAGCAGGTCCTGCCTTCTTCTTCTCCTGTCCCAGCCTCTTTTTCAAGTCGTCGACTGACCCAAATGGTCGAAGTGCAACGACCATGTTTGCTTGCTCTGGCGTGCAGCCTGTAACGAGGGGGTGTTACTTTACTAAAAGATATCAAAAGCACAGAAAAATACGCACCTGTAAGCTCTCTCAGCGCATCCACCCCCAACGAATTCAAGTTATCCAAAGCCGTTTTCTCGGAGATACTAGCCTGTTCGACCTCGATCTCCGACTCGTCCTCAGAAGCGGATTCGATAATTTGTTTGCGGGGTTTACTTCGGGAAGGACGAGGTCGAATGGGGGAAGAGTCTGGATCTACGACTACTGGTGACATCGGTGTAGCTGATGTCGATGGCGATGGCTGGTTGACAGTGGCGCGTCTCTTGTAAATTGACGATTTCGCCGCGATCTCTTTCTGATGTATTCGCTTAGCCTCGCGCTCGTCGTCTACTTCCTTGACCTTCCCCACCACTCTGGTCACGTCGGGAACGGATGTGGATGTAAACGACGGTGTCTGACGCATCGGGGGACTGAAATTAGGATCTAGCAAGAGATTGGTTGCCGCTCGTATGTCCCCGTTAGACATATGATACGCTGCATCCACATTCCCAGTAGGCAGCCAGGCGTTGGCGACACGGAGCTTCTGCAACTCGGTATCGACTGGACGGTCGGCGCGCGTGGCATGAGACTTCGAAGGTCCTGCAAGTAGCGTTTTCGCATCGGGGAGAGAGTCGTCGGAAGATAACGATGATGATGAAATGAGGGACTTGTTTGACACCAGCTTACGCTTCTGGCCGACACGGGTTATTTCGGGCGACGTAGGTGACCCCGAAGCAAACGTATCGGGGGTGTCAGAACTTGTCTGGATGAGGTTTGGACGCTTGCGGGGACGGTCGTTATCCGACCCCTCATCATCGTCAACTATACGCCGAGTCGGAGGTGGATTTGGACGCGTGATAAGCGCGTTGTTTACGCCTGTGGACGCGACAAATCCACTGGGTCTAGACAGGGGATCGGCATGGCCTGTCATACTTTGAGACCAGGAACTGCGGTGGTTGGGTCCATGTATCGATGGCACATCAGACGAGTACTGATACGGCTGATACGGCTGATATCTCGAGTCTTGGGCAATAGGACTCGAATTAGGGACAAGGACTGTTCCGTTTGACGGTGTAGTGGGGAAGTATCGAGAACTAGCCGTGGCATCGCGAGACTGTGTGGGCAAGCCAGACGGTATCCCTGCTGGCAACGACGCCGACGAGGATGACACGAATGGCTGCTGGGCATTCGGACGTTGACTCTGTTGTCGTCTAAAAGCAAACTGTTCGAGAGCAAGTCTCTGCTGAGGTGGATCAGCTACAAATGCACATACAAGACAAACGACGAATTGGTGACTGACCCTCGCTTCAGCAACGTCTGGGCCGGACGCCATCGCTGGCAAGACTCCTTCCCTTCGTCAACGTACACGGTGTATGTAAGACTTGTGCTGCGCGCAACGCAGCACGGACGACAATGAAGACGATGGCGAGAACGACGACCTCGCGGCCCCTTGCGAACGACGCTGATCCAACTCAAATTCCCACGTTGAAATTATTATCAACAAAACCTCACAAAACTAAATAACTAGTCCTTGTTTTCCGAGTACATAGTTTGTGCAGAGCACATTAGATCAATAAAATCAATATATTCGCCCTAATATAGATAAGTACAGCGTTGTTAGCTAACAGGAGAGGTATGCTTGTCGAAAGGGCTCCGTTCAATGTCAAAATACGGCAGGGGTCCTTTCCTAACAGCAGAGGCACCGGGAGCAGACCTTAGGGATACGGACTCTCTCTAAAGATGGCGATAGTAGAAGCGAAAGAGGAGGTACATAGCCCCGACGGTCTAGACGAAAGCTGCCAGGTTGACTGAAATAAGGAACTGAATCAGGAGTGGATAAGTTGTGTTGATAAATAATACTAGCAGTACAGCGGATGACTGAAAAGCCGACTTGGTCAAGAGCCGCAATAGACAATCAAACCACGTCGATAAACTCTCCCTTTTGCAGTTGGTGTCGAAAGTTAGTCAAAGAGACAGAAGTCCTCTGAGGACGTGTTGTATGGTGTAATCTGCAGTGGGGAGGGACGAATGAGAGTAACAAAATGCGTGGTCAGTCGACCGCTCATGCGCCCTACAAGGTTAAGGAAAAATTGTGCTATGACCGGCGACAATCCAAAGAAGCCCTAGAAATCCCAAGCGCATCAGAAAGAATACGGCGCCTATGTCTGCGAGCACTTCTAGTGGGCGAAGGTGTCTGTTTTGAGGTCCCACCCTCAGACAGACGCTCGTTTGCGAATAACTTCCTTTCGGTACTCGATGGAAGAGATCCTCCCTGTGAGGCTGTGGACAGGTAAGCTAAAAATTAAATGACAATCGTCTCATCGTCTTCCGGATCTACTACGCCCTGGAAGACAGTGCTCAAGGCGATGCAGACCGGAAGTTCCAGTTCTGTGTGGACGTGCTGACGGGCCCGCACGTCCGAATTATCGAGTGCTCGGAACACTGCGTCAAAAGTGCTCCATAGCCTTTGGAAGGCACGATCTTGTTCATGTCGTGCGCTGCGGAGGGCCAATCAATCCAGACGGATGGCGTCCATCGCCTATAATCAGCGTGCCATTAAACAATTGATGTACCGCAATCCCATAGACATTTCACAAGCTCCTTAAAACTCCTGTAGCCAATTATGATAACACCTCATTTGGAAGCATTGGTGAGACATGAACTCTTAAGTGTCCCAGACCATATCGAGCGTCCAAATGGTTATGTGCAGCGCATACATTTCATTGAGCCTAATTGTCATTTATGAATTGCCTAGTCACTGGCGGGATGATAAGCGCACTTACTAGCGATCCACGGGTACCGGATCAAGGAAAACATATCCGTCTGGTCCATGACAAGAGCAGCGATGAATGGACTTGCCCGCTCGCTATTAACGCGGTCCGAGGGCCCCATCGCAGATGTGAAATTACCTGCTTATTCTAGCATATGGAAGACGGAATTAATGGGAAAGGGTCGCGATGAAGTCAGGGCTCAAGGGAAAGTTAGAGGGAGTTTCCGATTTTGGCTTGACGCGGACGTTGTGTGCCTCCGAGGTGACAATTCGAACAGTGGATAAACGGCATGCATGACGAACGACACCACGGAAAGGCGACCTAAACCGCACGTCCGCCTGACAACACACACGGGACCGGTGCGCGCCGCATAAGGACGTATTCGGGGTGCTACTGATTGTGCATGACGCTGAGCGTAGGATAAATTCACGGGGAAGTGATATTTAACGCCAAAGTTGGGGGAAAACATCGATTACTTTTTAATTAAGATGCGGTCTTAAGGCCTCGTCTTGATTGAAGCTTCAATTGGATAGAAACTATACACATTGGACATCGCGGGAATTGCATTCGTTGGCAGAACCGTTGCGGATTTTAAAACTCGTATTGCTTCGAAACAGGTTGATGCGCCAAGCAGTATAGTGCTTTGTCGGTGACTGTTAATTCGGGTCCAGAGAAATAAGAATTCCGCCATGCCTAGCAGGGATATTCCCTGGAAACCTATTCAGAAAAGCTCAGCCGCCAACATTGACCCCACCGCAGATGGCCAGTGAGGAGAAACGTTAATGCATATAACCTGATCAATAGCGCTATGACCAGAAGGCGGAGATATATGATCGCAAACGCGCGGCCGAGCTATTCGAAGCGAGACTTGGAAGGACCAAGGCAGTGCAAGCATGGGAACCTTCGTTACAAAACATACCCGAATACTGGATATAGAAGACTTGCCAACGATTGCGGTATGAACGATGGCTTGTTCCGGGAAATTCTTGAGCACTGGAGTTTTTTTTAAAAGCTAAATGAGGCGAATGATTTTGCGCACCGGGCCTTCCTGAAGTGGGGAAAAGCTGAAAGGGAGAGTGGTGACACTTGGTCAGCGATTTACCCCCAAATTTGCTTATCAACGTTGTCGACGGCGAGGAGGAAAAGGCACGACACAGCGAGGGCGGGAGGAGTCGAACATCATGCATTCCGTTTGGTTACCGCCGCCGCTAATGATGTTCCGACGGTCTTGTCTTTGAACGTGCCTTTACCCGGTGTTTGAACAAGGCCATTAAGTAGTTGAAGTCCTAAGAAGAGAGATGAAAAGATGTCCCCTGACTGGCATATTCCCCGAGCACAGCCCGGCAGAAAGGCACGTTTCCACCAAACCACGGAGATCGGTCGACGGGGCATTTTTCTCAAAAACCGACAGTGTTTGCTTACCCCGTTGGATGATGAACGTGAATGGAGGTCGTCCCGTCGTCCGCGCCTTGCCAGGCATTAGTACCAGCGCTGTTCCTACGGTGGGATCAGAGACAGCTTCGTCCACTAACGTTATTCGGGGCTCCGTTAGCAGAAAGACGTGAATCAAGAAGCCATTAATTGATGTCCTCGGGAGTTACTTTTCGGACAGTTGAATCTTGCAAGACATTTGTGGTCACTTTCTCGTCTGAATACTTGCAATAGCGTTAGCAAACGCCGGGAGTCGGAACGTCTGCACATCGATAAGACAGGCAAACGAACCCGCATCAACCCTCGCGAGTGATTTGGGCACCAGGTACGTGTCACTCACAGCGTTACCTGGGGTGACCGCCGGTGGTAGCGGCAAGCTCTTCAAAATTGTATCCTTGCAATATGCCAACTGCCTATCTATAGTCGCTGTCCATTACGGATTACGAGAAGTAAATTCGAGCGGAGTATCCAAGAAAATTTTATGAAACAATCCAGTTCAATCATCTCGACAAAGGGGCGCTATATATATTTGTGGCAAAAGAATACCATCGGTAATGGGATGCTGAAACTTTAAGGCATGAAAGCAATTAATATCAACGGAATGAGGACAAGCCACCATGCTCGGAAGAGCGTCTTATAGCCTTCCTCGTCAATAATGCGCTTCACACAATCCAAGAAGCCGGTGTAAGGGTCGTCATCAGGCCTCAGTCTATATGGAATGCATTTAACCCTTCAAGAGTCCTTAACTGAAAAGAAGAAAACCATACCCGATAACGTCCTCGTCAGAAGCTGAGTAAACCACATCATTGACATTGGCATCTTCATCCTGTCCAACAGCAGAAAACGCCGAGGAATCATGATTGCGCTGAATTGAAAGACGTGTAGACACAACTTCAATTGGTGCGATAATGATCATGCTGATAAAAGCAAGACCAAGATAAAGACTGAGGCGCGCAACGGAGTACTTCGCGAAAGAGTTTGCTTCAGTAGGTGACGCCGGTGGAAGGATCGTTAGGCGAAGCGGGTCCATGATTAAAACAATGTATGCGACGCGGAGGGCTTCGGATGTCAGTAGACCAGGCGTAAGGAAAATAGCCCAGGGGCGTTTCCGCTCAGTTGCAGTAAGCAGAATTCTCAGGGAATAAACTCCTTTGAACCAAGGAAGCTTGAAGGGTGTGGTAATGGATCTGAGAACAAGATGTTAACCAATGGTGCACTCAAATATCCCTGCGGGCACTGACCGGTTGGTAATGATTGTAACAGGAAGAGAGATGGCCATCATAAACAAACCGTAAGCCAACCTGCTCCATACTCCTTCCACAGGGGCTGTGTATTTGTTATGACTGCTTGTGCGTCCAAGAAAGGCTCCAGGAAGTACAGCGACGAAGGCCATAATCACAACTGTGCTGATAAAGCCGGGCACTAACGATACTCCGGGGTCAGAGTTAATGATAACGAAATGGGTCCATAGAACGCACTAAAGCCCTTGTACAATCCTGACCATCCCTGTTCAACGCAGGTAAGCCACGACAACACTGTATAGCGTGGCAGCACATACCTCAAGACGCTTCACCCTCTTGAGCATTGCGAAATAGGAGTCGACAACAGGCCCTGTGTGTGGCTGGACCCCCCCTTCGCCATCCAATTGAAGGCCTTTCGGCGTGTAGTTCGCTCGGAATCGCACCAAAGTACCTGCGAGAGGAACAGCTATCAAGAAGCTGGCAGCAAGTGTAGACGTTATCGCTGCCGTGACAATTAGTGCCTCGCCGACGCCCATTGTAGTGTACGTTAACTAGGACGATGATCGAGGTTTAAGACAAGTATGTATAGTTGCTGCGCACGCACTGCGGCCAGCCATGGCCGATGGACTGCGTCACTGCAATGCCTTTATGGGAAAGTATTTGTCATCACTGGTAACTATCGGGTTTAACCCCAGGCTTGCTAACTTGAGAAATAAATAAAAAGAGCGTCTGAAGGCGTAACTGGGTATTCAGCTAGTATTAATAATGTCGACTGACGAGAAGAGTCGTCAAAAGCCTCAATCCCCTGCAGTATTAGCGTATCTTGGTGGTTCTCTCGTCGGAACATTGCACCGCAAACGTGATATGTGTAAAGTCGTAAGTATGTATCTCTGCTTTTTGCTTCCCTGGGGCGCTTGTGGCGAGGCCGGCTCGGCTGCCATGCGATGCGCAACTCTCGTCGCTGAAACAGTATTACTTGACGCTTTCGTTAAGCTATTATAAGGTCACAGTGAGAGCTGGTCTTGGTTAGTACCAGACAGGCGCTGGTGGGCATCGATAACCTCCCCTTCGGCAGAACCCCGGCTTGACACATTTTGTTCAAATGCTCCCACGAATGACGAAGTAGATTAGTATACAAACGCTGGATCTTCCATACAGCCGTGAAGTTCATCTTGCCACTTGCCAGAGCGCGGACGCGAAAAGATGTCGGCAGCTAGACAGACTTGACTGCGTTTCATCAACTGGCCAGCCCTAGTGTGTTTTATTCTCCCTTTTCTTGGAATGCTCCCTGGCCCCAGCGGGTTCTATTTGTCCATAGCCCTTTAAGGTGCGAGGTTTCGGAATCCTGAGAACCGACGGCTGGGAAGTACCTGAAGTGTAGAGTTGATCCTGAATGCAGCATGTTCTCCGAGGGGGGGAGGCCGTTTCCGGGAAAGGCGAGGCTGTGCGTGACTCATGGACGACTCGTATATTGGTCTTTTGCTTTTAAATGCCGAGTCCTGCTTATCCGAGGAGGGTCGCGGGCGCTGCCTGCCAATTGGGCTCTTTCTACGAAGCTGCTAAAGACCTCGTTGCTAGCGAAAATCCCATGCGCTAACCCGATGCTCTATGGTCTTGCCCGCGCAAATCGCTGGACCGTTTTGATCAACGGGGCTTCCCTGCGTGCGGGACGCCGAATACGCTAACGCCTTATCATATCGCACAATTTCTCTAGTCAAGCCCGATTTCAATCTCTGATCTGTATTCGATTCCCGGAATTTTTATTATGTCAAAATCTACCTGCAGCAGCTTCCGTTTACAATGTTCCATCCATAGTACCTTCGGAGGCAGAAGTCGACGTGCTTGGCATTGGATCTTCGAGACTCATTGATATGCCCATGAACTCTCCGCACTATCTACCGGGGATGTAAAGTCATTCTTAACTTCTATGGGTCCGGTGGCGTTGACTTGGATTATATAAATACCACAGAGTTCCTTACCAGCTGCAAACTCCGTCCTTTCCCTTTCCTCCACCCCTCCATCTAATTACCTCCCACTGCACCTTAAACGAGAAATGTCTACCGACTCGACTCGTTCGTCGGAGGCTCCCTCTGCATCCACCCCCGCTCCCCCGGGTGACCATAGAAAGCGCCGTCGGAACAGAACAACTCAATCTTGTCTTAATTGCCATGCTTCTAAAAGAATGGTACGTTATATGCATATATATCGTCGGCGCCCATTTACCTAGTTACCTTCGCACAGTGTGATCGCAAGAGACCTGCTTGTCAGCGATGCACTACTCTTGGCCTGGTAAGTGAGACGGGCCTGTAAGCCTCCACAGGGACCTTAACCTTGGTTCTCAGACCGGCCTTTGTGTCTATGAAGTCGACGATCCCAGCCAAAGGCAAGTGCGTCGGCCATTCCGACTGGTCATTTACTAATGCGGGCCTGCAGGAACAATTTTTCCGATGAGAAATCCCATCTTCGTAGCCGTGTTGCTGAGCTCGAGGGCGTCATCAGAGAGGTAAGCCTCGCTATATGATGCATTCGGATCTAGGATTAAAGCCGTTGTAGATGAAGAACAAACCTCATCCGCGTTGGGCACAGAAGTCTGCGACAGGCCAGACTCTTGGCTCACAGTCGAGTGACGATGATTCCGAGTTCCCTCCAAACTCCACGGGTTGCGACTCTGTCGGAGGATCGGATGGCAGACGCCCTTTTAATCACGCGCCTTCGCTACTTGTCGAACCTGCCCATCTGAACATACCCGGAGTTCAGCTCACTCCTGTGTCGTTATCAGCTGGCGCAACTTCGTCGTGCGAAAGCCTGCTGGCCCCTCAGGACCCGCACTTCCTGAGGGCATACAGCCTCCCCTCCCCTCCCAGCTCCCCTTCGTCCAATAGCCCAAGACCTGCCCAAAATGCACTTCCTATGGCTGATACACCGATGTGCGGAACTAGCTTTAATGTTGGAGATCTGCTTGGGTCCGCCTCCGCCGGTATGAAGCAAACTGGTCTGGAAGATGGGATATACGGTCACATGCTGGACCACATTATGCGGACAGACGAAGCCAAGAAGGCAGGTCTATACTGCGATACGAGCACTCCTGGGCGGGCCAGGGACATATGCGGCTGCATCGACAACGCTACGGCCTACAATAACCTCTTAGAGCTTTCTGTGCGCTTGCGGAAGGCCGTTGAATCTCTTGGGAGAGTAGCCGACCATCGCCAGGGTGTGCCTGAATTCGATTGCCAACTATACTCGAAGATTTGCGAACTAGACAAGCTCACCTCGTAAGTCTTCCTACCTATTTACCCCTTCCGTTATGTAATTTATGGAAAATTCCTTGACAGGACCGCGCTGGGGAACGCGATGTCTCCAGCGGACAGACTTCATACTCGTGATTCATATTTCCCTCCGTCGCCTTCGGACTTCCCCCCCACCATTTCACCGAATTGCCTCAATAATATCCCGCAGTGGGACATGAACGTCAATCGACCAACATTTTCAGGGAGTGCTCAGACTGAGAATTTCATGTCTTGGGACAACGTACAGCGGGAGACGTGGGCTCACAGCCCCATGTCGTGACTCTTTAGGACATATTTCTTTCTTGAGCCTTGGCTATTCTTTTCCCGTGCTGGTGTGTATGACGATGCTCATACACGGACCCTCGAGCCATCATTTATTTTATACCTTTTTACTTGTCTTTCTAACTACATGCAGCATCCTGCTTTCTTTCCGACCCGGCGTGTATGTATGGTAGATGTAAGACTACCATTCGTAGTCGGGAAAATGCCAAGGACTTCGTAAACTTTAGAATCTCAGCTCTGATGCCAAGGCCCCGGGCGCGCGGCGAAATGTTGATGTGTCCGCCGTTTTACCCTCGAAGTGTCTGTGCCAGCAGGCGTTGTATGGGAACAGGAACGCCAGAGTGCCCAGAACGCTACTTTGGCAATGTGATCGCGGGGTACTGGTAGCGCTGAGTCTCCGCGCTGGTCGCTGATTTGCTGAGATACGGATTTCGTGATTCTTCTTTTACTTGTCAGAATAGACAGGGTTGAGAGACCTTGCTGGAACGATCGTGGAAGCCAGACTGCTCGACAAACTTGGGTCGAGCATCTTCCGACAGGCATCATTCCGCCATTCTTCTAGGCCCTTTTCCCTCTGGGGAAAGGCTACACCTTTCACAGTCCGAGAGTTTTGTGCCTGAAGGTTCTCCGAGGAGTGTGGCTCAACCCCATTGCAATAGCATACAAGCCCGGGCCAGGGCAGCAACCTCAAGCCGGTATCTTTGTTTCTTCTAAGTCCGAATGTTACCGTCTCTCGTACAAAAAAAGATTAGGGGGTGAGACGTTTGTCTGTTTCCGACGCACACTTAGAAGAAGTGCATAGTCATCCCAAAGGACGCAAGGGGAGGGGGCTTTCGTGACTCCTTCATCATGTGAAAATATGTGGACTGACAGGACTCCGAGTCAGAGGCGATGAACTCGAAAGCATAGCGGCCTCGCGATTTTTATTCATTTTCTTGGCGGGATCGTATCCATAAAACCAAAGTTCATTTCTGCCGAAAGATACCATCAGATTTCACCTGGAAAGTAATTACATACTTACGGTAGATCAACGACGCGCTGCAAAAGCATTTACCGGCGTGTGGTCGGGAAGATTAATCAGGCATGATTACGTTCTGGACCCAGCGCTCGTTACGGAAATGATTGGTGGCAATTTCAACCAATTTGTGATTAGCGTTTGGTGAGGAATACGCAAGTACGTTTGGACATCCTGGGAGGGGGACGGGGAAGGGACGGCCGGCATAGGAGTGTACAGGCTTCATCGCCATGTCTGTGAAAGGAGGAGCACAGCAACATCTCGTGTCGGCTAGTTGCCGAGTGTCATTGCAATGAAGTGCTGAAGGGCCGTATTAAAAGACGGAGAGGGACGGAGGTAGGGCGCGGTTCGTCTCGCTGTTACAGGCAGGGAAAAATGACGGATGAAGTCGGTGTTGAATTGCCAAAAGGCATTCAGTCACTGGGTAATTGACGGGGAGGGTCTCGGTAATCTCTACCTAGCAGTTTTCCACACAGCCCGCATCATATCTCTAGAGTCGGTGCTATTGCCTCCGGAGGAAGCAAGGGGAAGAGCTCGAAATAACCCATAGTACCTCCCGATCAGCCTGGGCATCTACAACATTGGTTTGATATTCTGGGTCGTCACCGTGGTGAGGGCTGTGTTGGAAGTACAGATGCCGAAACTCACAGTGGACGTGCCGGTCACAATCTGAATGAAAAAGGGGGACGAGAGACAAAATAAGAGCAATATCCCATGCATGCTAGGGCAACAAACGTCACGTTTACCGCGAAAGCCCTATCTCTACGTAAAATTAAAGTCTCGAGCACAGCTTACTTGGTAGGGGGTCAGCGGTCAAACTGCGTGCCGTGAGTTTATTCTTGTCAGCTCTACAAGAAGACACAAAATGACAGCGACAGACCTCGCCGAGAAATTCTCGAATTTGACCATCAATATACATCCGTGGAAGGGCGGGATATTGCAGACGGAGATGTGGTCTGAGGAGATGCAATTCATTTGGAAGTCCAAGAAGTCAGAGTCAGGCCCTGCATATAATAATAACATTATATGGGAACTGTTAAAGCACACGGAGAGGTTCAAGCCTGTCGGCGCATCAGTCAAGCCGTCGGAAATGCCAGAAAAGAACAGACGAATGTGATGTCCTGCCAATTCGTATTGGGTGACCGATTTAAATACACTTGTGTGTGAGTTCCTCCAATATAGTATAGCGGTGTTCTACAAGCAACAAAAAGCATTATTTGGTCTGGGGCCCACGCCGGTGATCCAGCCACCCTGAGGTAAAATGCTGCTTGGTTTTTGGTCGTGCTAAGTTGGCAAAGGATATGAAAGAGAGTTGAAAGGGCGACAACATGGTCCCGATTGGTGTTATAGCGCTTCAATTATTCATGTCGGTGTCACCAATAGTACAGTTAACTACTATGGGGCTGAAAGTACTAGTAGCGTTACAGTAATATGTAATTACTTAAGTAGGCATAGCTGAGTTGAACTTCGCGTAGCCGCTTCTAGAAGAAGCTGTATTACGCTGTATTAGTAAGCCATCCATTTTCAGGCAACCGTAGGGCACTTGCACAGTGGGCTTGTACGGCGACCACGACCCTTGAAGAAAGTATCTTCGCTTTTTGATACATCATGGCATCGCACTTGGTGAAGGAATAGTTCTACTGCTGCTTTTAGAAAGGTTCTGACAGATGGTGCAGGCCAACATCTTCGGTACGGAGCAAGACCGCGTTAACTGCTCGTTCTACTACAAAGTTCGTATTCTGCTTACAAACTTATTTGCGTGCTGCTCACGTCGCGTTTGTAGATTGGTGCTTGCAGGCATGGCGACCGCTGCTCCCGAAAACATATCAGGCCTCCTTTCTCGCAGACTATCCTACTCCCGAACGTTTACCACAACCCGGCGCATGATCCGGTCTGCAAATTGACTGAGAAGGAATTGCAAGAGGGATTCGACGCGGTGTACGAGGACTTATATTGCGAATTAACGAAGTTCGGTCACCTGCTGGAACTGCATGTAAGTAATAGATTCCGTCACCCTAAGAAATGACACGTTCAACCCATGTTCTAGGTCTGTGACAATGTCGGCGACCACCTCATCGGGAACGTGTATGCCAGATATGAGTGGGAAGCTGAGGCCCAGGCTGCAGTTGACAACTTGAATGACCGCTGGTATGCAGGTATGCTCCCTTCTTTATGGCTCAAAGTATCTACGATTAACTATGCGCTGTCACCACTCAGGCCGACCGCTTTACGCTGAGTTGTCGCCAGTAACGGACTTCCGCGAAGCGTGCTGCAGACAAAACGAGAACGGCGAGTGCAACCGCGGCGGATTCTGCAACTTCATGCATCTTCGCCTCGCCTCGAAAGAGCTTGTCTCATCGCTTCGACATGGTCAAAAGCTCGAACGCCGATTAAACCCGCACAAGGTGCAAAGCGGGGGTGGAGGCTGGGAACCGGGGAAGAGAGAAGCTGGACGCGGTCGTAGTGCTAGTCCATCTAGGAAGGGACGGGATGCCGGAGAGGACAGGTGGACCCGCAAGTAAGCTGCTCTTGATATTACGCCCATAGTCGCCGGAGACAGATCTCTTCGTCCCGTCTCGCAGGAAGTGATGTTTGATCGTTCGTCTCACGCGGTTTTTCCCCTTATTGGCCGCCATTTGAGTTTCTTTTCTTTTTGTACTCAGGATAGCCGCAGTATATTGTAGTATTGTTTAACCGTTGCCGTCGTAGCATCAACAAATGGACAGTTCGTCCCTAAGGCCGCGGATTTGGTGCATTCACCCCCGGAGTAAGGCCCATTCAAATAGCGAATTGGCGAGTAAGGTTCTCCTGCGCCGTTCTCGTATTCCTCGTCCTTGGCACTGTTCGTCCCGAAGCACACTGCTAAAGTTCATACACAAATATCCGCCAACGACAGTTCTTAAAGGGGTGAGAAGCTGCGTACTGCCTCAGGAATCACTGCGGGCCTGTAGATAGAGCTTTTGATTTAATCAAGATCCTAGAAAGTAGTGACTGGACTGGAATATTGCCGCGAGAGCGTAAATCCGTACGCCTGGATAAACTAGAACAAGTCTATACAGATGTACGACCCATAATGCGTCATGTCAGCGAATTTCCCGAATCCCGGGTCTTCGTATCCCTAAAGTTTACTCTCCGTGATAATTGTACACCGGGGGTTAGTGGCGGAACAAACCTCCATTTTTTGCGGGTGTCATGCCTGTCATCTGCACTTTTTTCTTGCACTCGGAACGATCCTTGTTACGGTATCTTTTAAACAAGCCAGCCTCGGCAATCGCCGCGCCCCCCATCTTTCAACAACTGGGGCCACTGCACGACGAACCTGCAAGCCCCGAGGAGAAACGTAAGTCATCGGTAAGCCCCGAACGTGCGCGCCGAACTAAGCTTGCGCCGTGGGTACTCACCTGTCCACAAACGGCCTCAAGAGTTTTCCAGAAAGTGAGAGGGAGTTGACGCGCGCAAAAGACTCGACGTAAACCAGCTTAGGAGTCGTAAGGCCGAAGAACTTAGGGTGGGCCGAATAGATGTCAGAAGTTGGGTCGGCTTTCTCAAAAGTGGTATACTCACCCTCAAAAAATACACGACGATACAAAGAACGAAGCAGGTCCCAGGTCCATTAAGAAGCAGAACGTCTGCGAAAGGTTCTCCTGAGAGGAAAGGAGAGGGCGCCAAGTTTCTTAGGGAATATACCAGTGACCAGGTGGCCGTTGGAGGCGTCGTCAATAATGATTGGTGGACTCGCCGGGCCCGAGGGATTGTAATAATTTCGTAAATCGACGGAAGCCCTGTAAGCTATTGGGAGTTTGGGAGTTGAATAAGTTGCCAACGACGCACAAACTTTTTAAAAGTTCTACACATTTTCAGATTTAGCCACTCTTTGCTCGAGCTCCGCAGCCTTGAGGGCGCTCAATGTGTCTCCGTCACTGACTATATATTTCCGTGGATGATAACGCAAGAAATCCAAGGTAGAGACAAGAGCAAGAGCTTCACTTGTGTGTCCCCCTGAATAGTGGAAGAAATTTAACCAGACAATTCTCGATACAATGTATGAGTTTTCAAAGCAACAAACCAGAGCCTAAGAACACAGCAAGACTACACGTGTCCGACGTGCTCTTCCGAGGCGCCGACGATTGTGCTCCCGATGCCGACTTTGTAATGATTGCACGGAGGCGGCTTATAGCGGCCAAGAATAGGACCAAGAAACATATGGCGACCGTCAAGGATAACATCTATAGACCAGCCACTAGTAGTAGGACTCGTCGCACTCGGACGCGCGACTCGCGGTACCCACTGAATACACGCCGATCATCCAAAAAAGGGACTTCACCGTGACGGTATTCAATTCTATCCGCGACTAGCCTGCTTGAATTCTGTAGAATTCGTTTGGAAATCGAAACATTGAGGTGAAATTTTTAGAAGGGCTTGTAATCGGTACCATTTGGAGGTGTGGAGATCCGAGCAATTCTACATGTTACATGTATGTTGTCTAAATAAATTATACAACACTTGTTGCACAAACCAGGCTTAAGCTGCTTCAGTGCTCCAACAAATTGCTTCAATCCCTTTATGCAACACCCTGATCTGAAGGTCGTCTAAACCGCTTCCGCAATCAGAATTGAAATATAATATTGTGGGGCCCCATTACCGCAACATAAAAACCCATTTCACCTATTTTGATGAACGAATCTGCTTTGTCGGATCTTCCTGTCCTTCGCGTTTTGCCCATGTGAAAGGCAAGACAAAAGCCAAAACCACTTTAGTACCAGGAAACAGACAAATTTGTGTAGATCACGTCTCATTAGCGCCTCCCACTTCACCGCAAGCTGAAAATAATACCGGCGATGCACTCTCCGACTCAGAGGCTGACCATCTTGTGGTTAAAAAAGCAACGAACGTAACTCGCATCCCCAAACGTGCGCTAAGGCTCGAAAAGGGGAAACTCACAGGCCCCAGTGGCGCCTATGGCTGTCTCGGCAGACGCGAAGCTCCTGGCCCATACACTCCAGGGGCAATCATCCATGGACATAAAGTCTCGGAAACAATGCCGCTTGGTACCTTGTGATCTGCGAATTACCCCTCATCAATATATATCGTGCCGACGACTTCTCGGTCCCATTGGAACAGGTTGGGGGCTTGGCATACCAGCCCGATTCCAACACGGCCTGAGTTCGGCGTCTTATTCCATCGAACCAGGAGCCTCGAAGCTCATAAATTGCACCTGCGAACGATAGGGCAAAAACAGCGGTACACTGCCTCGCGAAGGGCCCGAAGTTTGATAATCCATTCATGGAAGAGATCTGAATAACCAGCACTACGGGATGCACACATGGTCTGGAGACGCTGCTATCACTCCTGTTAATATCCGTTGGTCTGGGGCAACAGAGCAATACTCCACAATCTATCACGGCGAGGACCGGGCCCTGTATGCAGAAAGAGGCAACAGATACATGCGCTTCTATTCAGTAAGCCACCCAGTCGAAGAGTACAGTGGCGGATCCCCTGTCCGAACGATAGCGAATACATGTCATCTGAGCTGCGTCTGAGAAGCTACGCATTTGTATTGTTATTTCGACCCCCCTTTTGCGGTACTCGTCGTGGTGTCAGACACTTGCTTCCCGACGTCGCCCCTAGAGGCTGCTGAAGGAATGCCTCCGCCTGAGCCCGAGCCATTCGTTTGTGCGGGAGATCCGCCCGATGTCGTCCCGCCGCTCATTTTAACAAGGCTGCTTAGTAGAATTGCCAGGCCACTCATTTGTGGTGCTTGCAGTAATGCAGCGTTTATCTCTAAACTCAGCATATTACCGTTGTTCGATGAGCCTAAAAGTACAGCAGCAGGCTGAGACTCTGTCGGCGGCGGAAGCGATGCCTTTGGCACGGGTAGGATACCAAGTGATTGCAAAGCCGGCAGAGACGACACTGGTAACTGGAGGGGAATCGCCACTGGAGGGGGACGGACAACTGATGGAGTGGACGATGACCCTGTTTCTGCCGAAGAACTCGCCGTGGGTGTGGGAGCGTATGCCGGCTGCGGTCGGGGCACATTGCTAGCCTGAAAAGACGATGCACCGGGAATAGATGATGCAGAATACTTCATTGGCGGCGTATACGTCACACCAGGTAAGAAGGATTGGCCGTAAGGATAAGTATAAGAGCCGTAATAATTCGAGAAGTTCGGAGTAGAAGACGCGCTGAAAGTGGACGTAGAATAACCATACAAAGGAGCTGTCGATGGCTGAGCCGATGTCGTTACCATTCGATTAGAACTTGCTTTTGCTGCGCGTTGTGCCCTAAGGACTTTATCAAGTTCCGATCGAGCAGAAGACAGCTCCTGCTCCAGCGCCGAAGTTACGGTATGGTCTGCTTCCAGCACCAATCGTTCCAACGTGATAACTTGGCCATGTGAACTGAGATGCTGAGTGAGAATTGTCAGACATGTTGTCACAAGCTCATAACAAGTAACGAGTTTGCAATAGAAACAATAAGGAGAGCTCTAAAAGGCCAATCTTTACGAAGGAAAAAAGTGAAGGGCAAGAAACAATCACAAAAGCCGAACATACCTGACCGGGTTTCATGCGCGCGCGCCTCATTCGCCGTTTCAGAACATTAAAGCGTCTGTAGCATTCCAAAGCAAACCGTGTTTCTGTTCATGTAAAGTAAGAGTATGGTTCGTGTATACCAAATCTGTCATACCTTTAACCTCTTCTTGCAGAAGATCGATTTCAGTGGCCTTGGACTTTCCTTTCAACCCTCGGACCTCGTCTAAATCACGTTGGGGGTGCTGATAGATGTGATACGGAAGTAGACGTCTGACAGCGTCTATTTCATCCTCGAAAGGAGTGTCTGCGTCCGGGTATAGCGTTAAGGTCTGGTCCATCCCCAAGTTTGCTGCAACACTGAGGTTCGTGCGTCAGTGGGTCACTTTAGGCAGGCGGACGACTTGAACGCGACAGACACACCCTGCAGCTATTTCGTTCCTCAATCCATCTTCTTCCTTGTTTAGTTTCCTCCTTTTTCTTGTGCTCTGCACTCGCAGACTAGGCTTATCGATTTGTACATTGCCTGTGCTCGTGCTCGCCGAGGACTCCTGGTTTACGAACGTTACTGTGGACTGCCCCTTCGGTTCCACCACCGATTTTGCAGCGTAAGTTTGAGGAGTAGCTATGTTTTGGATCTTCCATGACCATGCAGGCTTCTGGGGGACGGGCGAGAAGGACGAGAGCGGCTCGCTCGACATTTTGTTGCTTTGCTTGCCTTTGGCTAAGCGTGACCCATACTGCCAAGTTTAGGGGCCGTAAATAATCGTGGGAACATCGCTAATCAATCATTTTTACTCTACAGGTGATCGACACCCAAATCAAGGTTCAGATAGTACGGGGTCGGAGTCGTGATTCGAGTGTGTTCAAAAGCCCTGTCGAACGGTAGCTAGAGAAGGTGGACACTTCATAGTCTGGATCGATGTTACCATGAGTGTTGATTATAAAAGTCCTTGGTATAAACTAAATAGCCAAATCGTTATATGCAATACATTATATGTATGTTAATATATGGATCATAGTAGTAGCTGATTGGAATCAGTTCAGTTGTTTACTGTACAGTTTGACGAGTACTTTCATAATCTCTTCGATAGGCAGCGTTGCATACTCGTGCACGTATTGAGGTAATGACTCTTCGAGATTAAAGCCTGCTTTCCTAGTGAAGAAAGGGTGCATCACATCCGGCGTTGCCTCTCCAAGTTGTCTGACCGTCAGACGCTCTATTTTCCGCGAGCGTGCAGAGTAGACTAGCTCTGAAGGCTTCTTCAAAGGCACTTCTGGCCTATCAGCTCCCTTCTCAGATGCAGATGTCGTGCGCGTAAGTGGCGGAAAATCGATGCTTCTTTCAGCGTTATTGGCGACCTCTGAGGGAGAGAACTTTGAAGTCAGTGCAGGAACTTTCGAGGTCGACCCCTTGCTTGGTACAGCTATGGTTATAGGTTCAACCACTTTAGCACGAGCCGGGGATGAGGGACGGCTCGAAGAACGACTTGAGGGGCGACTTTCAATTGGCGACTGAGTTTGATCAATACCAAAAGAAAATGGTGAAGTTGTCACATCGGGACTAGCGAATCGAGCAGAATTTACGGAAAGTGGAGAAGTGTTCCCTGCTCTCCATTCGATAATGTCCTGCGCACGCTTGAGTTCCCTGGTGAACGTCTTGCGCAGGACCGTCAGCCAACTATAAAGACTGATATTGAAAGAGATGTTGATATTTTCCGTGCCTTTCTGATTTCCAAGTCGAACGAAGTTACTGATGAAATCATAGGGCAGTATTCTTGACCCCTCCAAAACCTCTTCATCTGTAATCATACACATGTCCATCGCTGGCAAAGAAAATATGATGTTTTCAGTAGCAGCAAGGTTACGCCCACTGGAGGTCAGAATATCAAATTCCTGCCCCGGTAATCGAGGGTCAAACCCTTGCTTTAAAAGCTGCGAGATTGACATGCGCGAGAGAGATAGCCGAAGGTTTCTGTGGACTGGCAGGCTGTCTTGCTGGACTGTGCGCTCAAGCTGTGCCATCACATCCTGCCCAATGAACCGGGCTAGCTCATTATCGCCTTGTGACCTTGGTAATACGACAAACACCAGCTCATCCAGTCTTAGTTTCATGTGCTGGCCGATCACATAGGAGAAAGTTTCTGCTTCTTTCAGCTTTGTCCTCGCGGACTGGAACATAGCATTTGCAACTTCTGACAGAGCATTGTCGGGCTTGGGCAATCGGGTCGAACGGAACGCGGAAGATTCCCGACTCGCTCCTTCTCGTTGAACTTCCAAATTTGCCCTGAGTTTCCCAGCATACATCATAAGTTTGGGGATAGCCATGATAGTCATCATGGCATGAACTTTGGTCCCAGACACTGTAAAAAACAACTGCAGCTGACGGTCCTTCACTGAAGCCGGAGATGAAATTGCGGTCCAATCATCGTAGATCACTGCCTCCAAAGGCTCAGCACTACGCCAAAGTCAAAACAAGGGTCAGTAAGACAAGTTTCGCGACAAAAAGTGCGGTCCTCACCGATACTGCAACAACCAAAGCCAGTCCGACTGTATTTGAATGTCCAATGTGCCAGTCGTCATGTGTAGTTCAAGCATTTGACTGAGTGGCTGTTCCTCGGAGTGAGGCCCTCTCCGTCTTCGTACTGTTCTAAACAAAAAATCTGGCATCCGCAGGTGTCCAGAGAGATTTCCTCGAGCCTGCACATCTACACGTGCGACTGATACAGATAGCTCGGAGAAGTCCGAGGTCAGACGAGTGCGGATGAGAGCGGACTGCAGCTCAAACGATACCACACTGATGGACTGGCCTAGATCCGCCTCCAACAGGATTTGTCGTACACGAATAACGATAGCCGTGTCGAAGCCCTGTTTTGGGGGCTGGTCGAGCGATGTAATCGCGCTCGACTTGCTCTGTGAGCCAGCACTTTCAGTATCATCCCCACTGAATACGGGAATGTGGTCTAGCCAGACAGCCTGGAAGCATAGAAAGTCCTGTAGGCGTGAAAATCGAATACTTCCGGAGAATTCGGTATCAATTACAACCGATACCGAATTAATGAAATGTCCGGACGGAAGTTTAGTCTTCGCAAAATTCACGGAGAAGTTGAGGTTTCGTGCGTCAATATGGGCCGAATCCTCAGACAGAAAGCCATGCTTAAGGCCAGCGGTAAGACCTCCTATGCTCGCAGATACAGATGCACCTCTCGATCCGGGACTCATGCTGAAAACGAATCCGCCACTTTCCCAGTGAAGCCCCGCTACTACGTTGACGTCAGGCTTGCACGTTAGCTCAAGCCGGGATTGGTCTATCCGCAAGCTGAATATAAGACGGAGAGTCGAAGGGGCAGGATGCGGTGGCCCGATGACGCTTGAAGACAGTTCGTCCGCGGCCAGAGTCGACAGCGAGTATGCAACTGACGGCTGATGGCGCAGCGTTCCATGTGAAACTTTTTTCATGCGCTCCTCGATGTTGTGCACAACCTTAGTAAGAAACGGCAAAAGTGACGGACGAAGGACGTTTGAACTAGAGTGAACGGTACTTTTGAAAATGAGCATAGGATAGCTCGTCCTATATTCTTGCAACATAGGTTCGTGTTTTCCGAAATTTGCGTGATACTCACACCACACCGTCAGTTCCGGTAAACTGAATATCTCCGCATCAGAATCCAAAATTTGGTACGTTTTTCCGCGCCAGTCCGGGGATATAGACGAGAATGCGGAGGTATCATTCGATGTGGGATGCATTCGAACAGTCCCACTCATAAAATTTAAGGAAGCCTGTACACTTGATGTAGCGATCGCACTGCGCCGATTTTCGTGCATGTCACCGGGTCCAGACATAGGGGTAGTGGCATCTAAGTCCGGTGCATTACGTGGAATCCCTGCAGTCAGCCGATCTACCCGTTGTTTACCTTGACGATAAGCGTCCACCAAGGAGAAAGAGTACGCCGTTATTAATGGATCAAGATCTAGAACGAAGCCACTGATTTTTGCAGAGATGAAAACATGCCTGACTGACGAAGTGGTCTCTGAGCGCACTTTAGCTGTCATCTCAGGGTAAATCATCTGGTTCAGCGTGTGATGTCTGTCAGCCGAGAAATCTTCCGGAGTCGATGCATTGAATCTAAATTTATATTAGGAACACAGATATGAGGTTGGTGCAGATTCGGACACACCGATCAATGAATTGGAAGCAGAATCCTTTCATAAGGGCCTGGCCAGACTCCCCCTGCTGTGCCTGGAAAACAAGAGATTTGATTCCAAGTAAAAAGGCCTTGGTTGCGCTGTCCGCGCCTATTGTAGACCTGGCTTCCTGTCTGCGTACAGGCCCCAGTGGTAGTGCCACACCAAAATTTGACATCGATACTTTGATTGTACGGTCACCGAGGAATGCGTCTTGCTTAGATAGGGAAGATGCCCTCGGGTTTACATTAAACGTATCCATGACTTTCTTCGCCTTCTCCTTGAAACCGTCTAACTCTAGCGCTCGCTGCTCTTTGCGTAGCAGCATTTCGGCCTAAGGTCAGAAGAGTGTCAGATTTTTTAAATCGACTCACTGCTGAAGAGTTACCTGTAAGTGATCAACGAAATCACCGATGTCGCCCATCATATGTGCCTGCAGGACGGCATGAAACTTTGTCACGTCTACTAGGAGGCGAGGCTGAGGGTTCTCTGGAAGCGATGGACGATAGCTAGTTACTTGAAGGTCAACAGAAATTAGGATAGGTAGCTGGTTTCTGCTAGAGTCAACAAGACCCTTGTCTAGGGGTCTCGGAGAGAGGTAAAGAGCCAGATCGGACAGTGTGAACCGGTATTGAAGGGGTTGCGTATTGCTGACCGACGCGTCAATGTCCTCGCACTCCAAGAATAGGAGTTGTGTCGACGAAGGCCCTTCCAGGCCAAATGTGAAACCTTCGAATTTGCCTATAACATTATAAGGCTTGGATGTTTTCCGGGAGGAAAAGACTTTAGGAGAGGTAGGGCTATCTTGCTTGCGCCGAGTGTCACCGATGATAAGGAGTAAGTCATTGAAGTCTTGGCCAAATTTCTGCTGCACCGATAGTAAAGCATCCCAATGCGACGGTTTGATTGTCACTCGTAGAAATCCCACAGAAACCAGCACGTTGTCCTCCTCATCGCTGAAGGCCCCAGATGCGCTAAGGGAAGGTAATCCTAGGACAATATTTGAGGAGCGCTGCGGAGCAATATCAATTCCGAAGTGCACCATTGACATGATTTTTATGGTTTGCGACGTGATCTGGAGGCCCAAAATGCGTGTAATATTGTTATTCCTCCGCTTGTTCTTCATATACGCGACAATTCCGTGAGTGCTCCAGGTCAGCCATGTTCCATGCATAACTTGCAAGACCACTGCAATCGTAGACACCGAAATATTGATATCGACAAGGATGCTATGCGCCCCTCCTGTAAGTGTTTGTACCGGAGGCGGCTTCGACGTCTGCCTAATTTCCGCGAAGAGAGACTGCATCATGGCCTCAATACCGAGTAGATAATCTTGTCGCCACTGTTCGAAGAAATGATACAGACGAATGGCGCTCCTAGGAACGCTGAATTTCACTGAATCTACGTGAAGAGTACTGCGAGCGATCGCTCCTTGTGATGTGTGATTTTGGAACAAGATGCACGAGAGAACCCCTGCTACAGTTATACCTGCTAGTATGTCCTTCTCTCTATAGTTCTCCTTGCCAATGATCCTTGTTCTGGCCCTGACGATGAATTCGCTAAAGCGCATCGTATGGTTGACGGAGACATCGGATGTGGCAGGGGCTGTAAGGGTCTTCGAAAAGTGATTAACGCCACACGACAGAAAATCCCTAGCTGTCATTTCAAAAACGACATTCTCCGCTGCGGCCTCGATTAGCAAGTAACGTACGATGATGCGGGTATCGCATACAACGACTCTATTGTCAAGAAGGTCGCCTAGGATAGAGCTCGTTGCGAAATTCTTTTGTTGTCGTTTCCCCAGAGTACTTGAGGGAGGCCGGAGAAGTCTCCAAACGTGCACCGCGTTCTGAAGGAAAGTTATGATACTTGGATAGATGGTGATTTGCATAGAATCCATAGTTAATGCAAGAATGGCAGAAACGCTGCCATAACCAACGTATTTACTATCGGGACTGAAGCTCCTGATGGTGGAGGAATACGAGGACATGGTATGAGCGTCAAATATCAATCGCCTCGTCAATAGATCTGCCCTAAAATCGACACCATTGACCGTCACGGAACTTTGAGGCAAGGCATCGCCAGTATCAAACATCACACGCAACGAGCTTGTGCGGAACCCCACTGATATAGTCGGTTGATTATCGTTCCTCTTCAGTGGGTCGACAGATTCCTTCACAGGCTGATCGAAAAAAGCTTTGATGACGTTCACATCTAAAAAACCTTCTTCCGTGGCCAAAGGATGACTCCGTAACTGAAGGGTTATTTCCACTTCCTTTGGTACATTGTTCAAACCCCGTGCTAAGTCCCTGTATTTGTCCCCAGAGATATCTGCGAGTGAGTGACGAAGATGGAAGAGAAGAGCCCAGGAGTTGTCCTGACGAAGCCTTTGCGGGCGTCCTTTTTGCACGAAGAACGTAGGCTGTACCGCGGAAAGAAGATCTTTGGATATAGCCTCATTCGTATGATTTAAAATTGAGTAAGCAAGATGTCGCTTTCTTAGCTTTGACAACCGGCTATAGTCTTTCTTAGCGGTGAGCACATCCTTGAGGGGAGGTAGCAGAGCTTTTCCAGCTGCGAGCGCAACCTCTGGAACAGTGCGATGTAGATGCGATTTCAGGGTCCCAATTGATACATCCAATTTCGATTTCGCAAAGGCTCCAGAGATCTCATCGAAATAGAACTCTATGGCCACCGAAGGGGGGTTCATACGTTGCCTGTCTAGTATGGGAGTAGAAAACAGTGTGCCCACGGATCCGGTAGCATTATGGAACGAAAATTGACCACGGGGCGCAAGGCCCAAGAGCAGGTCCTCATCGTCCAAAGGGGTGCTGATGGAAAAATGTGCGCTTTCTAAGGTTACGTCAGTTACTACAATAGCTTGAGTTCCAGAGTTCGCGGTACTTGGAGACTGGAATGACGAAGGGACGTTCATCAAGTCCGGGACTTCCTGAACAATGGACAGATGTGAACGCCGAACATTAACATCAAAAACAGAAAAGGATTTCCTGGAAGGGGTCGACATCCACTCTAGAATTAAAATATCAAGTTGTAATTCCGGACTTGCGAGCTGGAAAAACCTGTGAGAAAACGTCAAATAATAAACCGGAGTTACGTACGTCAGCGGAATGGTGCATCAAGATTTCTCCCAGGGCTGTCGCAATCAGAGGCGTCAAAAAAATTACGGAGTCCCCAATGTCTAGACAGGTGTAACTTTTGTCCACATTGTCCGAAGTACTCCATTGGGTTTGAGCCATAGTATTGGATGTATACGGACTAAAGATCGTCTGAGGTGGATAAGTTTCATTGTATGTCCGAAAGCGGGGATGCTGCAGTGCCA
Source organism: Coniferiporia sulphurascens (assembly GCA_002794785.1). Taxonomy (NCBI): domain Eukaryota; kingdom Fungi; phylum Basidiomycota; class Agaricomycetes; order Hymenochaetales; family Hymenochaetaceae; genus Coniferiporia; species Coniferiporia sulphurascens. The sequence goes on from NBBA01000003.1 coordinate 596,293, forward strand.
CAAGCTTTAGCTTGTTAGTCACCAGAGGTTTAGAGGAATTGTTTACGCACCTTATCGCTACTTTCGAATGTTGACCGACAGTGAAACTCCTTTGATGCGCGTTGTAACTGGAATTTCCTGCAAAACGACCAGTAATGCGTCCTCGGGTCCAGTCCAGTGCGGTCTTCTCCGAATTCGAAATAATCACTCCAAGAACGATTTGAATCGTTGCTTCCCGTTTCATCGGACTCGTCAAAAGGAGAGGTGCTATGATCGTCCTCCATCTCGCCAGGCGGGATAGCGAAACTGTTGGGCCTTGAATTACTGCGAGTGCATCGGAAAACAGTCATTTGTCGAGATGAGTGATACGACTCACGCTAGTCTCTCGTCCCTGTCTATTTCCGATATTATATGTCCCTCATCGGACTCAGAATCGTCAAAGTCGCCTTGACTCAGGTCATACGAAGGGTTCGTCAATCCTCCGGATTGTTGGGCTTGCTTCCCCCCGCTTGAGCGCGACGCCAAGCGCGGAGGGGACACATCCTGAAGGAAAAGTGTATTTCTCCATTTTGACCAATCTAAAATTTTATCGAATCGGGGACTGCTCTGTTGAACGGTATGAATACCTACCTGAACAGTTACCAGGCTGCGTCATACTGGCAAAGCGGTGCGTTGGTTCGTCTTGAAGTTCCAAAAAGCGTTTCTGCTTCTCGGCGTCCAAACGCCAACCTTCTGGAGCTCCATATAAGTCAACAGATATACTCGATCGTATTCTTCCAGCTTCTAGCCAGTGTTTACTGGCGTTAGGGGCGAGAAGTATCTGAACTTCAGCGTTAGGGATACTGATACTCGTAGCCTTACGACAGTGCGCCCTTGCAATATTGTTGTACATAAGTTGTAGGCCTCCCGGAAGGCAAAGACGGATCGCGGCGGGATGAGTCTCCCATATAACGTCGATCCTGTCTACCACGACCTTCAAAAATGTTGCTAAGATATGTCAGTCTGATGGCATTGACCGTATAGGTAGATGAATAGCACCATCGTAATCCGCAATCCCTACAAATTCCGAATCTGGCGCATTGAATGGATCGCTGAACCCGTGTGTAAATGCCTTCCCCACTAAAGACAACACCTGTCCTTCTATAGTCGTAACGAAGCCCTTGATATTCCCTACATGAATATTCCACATGCACACGTAGGCAGCGGCATGTGGTTGAGGTCCGAACAGTCTATTCGCAGTGATTTCGAGTCCTTTAAGACGAAAGTTAGCCACCCAAGACAAAAATCATGAAGGAGCACTACCTGAAATAGAAACCTGCCGCTTTGATGGAACAAACTTGTGCGATAGTAGGAGTCTATCTGGACAGGAGTCCTCAATGGAAATAAAGAATGGATCAACGTTAAAAGAAAAATCTAAAGATCATTTTTCAGCTCTAGAATGGCAAACCTAACTTGTGAAGCATCTACGAACCCATTAAATAGTCATGCAACCGTAGCTGAAGCTGTAGCTCCGGAACGGCGATAAATGCACACCGGCCCATGTCCACTCCATGGGCCTCGACCATTTCTGGTGTTTGCCGTCTTTCAAAACCTAGCACACCGGCAGGTATAGCGACGGTACCATTTTTAACGGTCAGCGCCAAATCAACGTGAAAAATATTGTTCTGTTTGGCAGTCAGCAACAGACGAACAACTATCTTAGGCTGTTTAATCACCTTCCCAGGCCGGTGTTTGAGTCCAAGGGGGTCCCCAACCGGAATGCCTCTTTCGTACTTCTCCAGATACTCTCTGGTAGTGGAATATTGAGTGAAGCCTCCAAGATAATTCTCACGTAGGACCATAACATGACGGATGATCCATCCGAACAGCTTTAAGGCTGGTGAAGGAATCTGTTATGTGTGGGGGTTTGTAATGGGAAGCTTTGACTACTGATTTGGTTAAACGCCTTACCTTTATGTCCAGTTTTAGTTGGTCTACGCAATCTCCTCGTACCTCGGAATGATATGTATATGTTCCACTCAGCCCGAAAGCCAATACATGACCAACGTCTGTTACGTATATCGCGGAGGAGGCTGTAAGCGCGTGTGTGTTCCAACGCGGGAGAGTCAGGTTCAAGTCCACATTCGGAGTATCGACAGAGAAAGAGATTGTAGTCGACAACGGTCGGTATTTGTTCATAGGGATATACACGTCACTCTTTAGCATATTTGCTTTGAGAGTTACGAAGACTGGTAATAACGCAACCAATCAGTCGCTGCATCGTCTCCACGAGCCAACAGGAGCGCACCATTCTCTTTCCTTTCAAGTGGACGATCAATAATGTTGTGATCGTTTGCATACAGATTCACTTCGTATTCATAGAAGGTTAAGCCAAGACTATAAGTTATCGGCGTGAATGTATTGAAATCACTTGGTGGACCCGAGGACCAGTCTTTACCCAAATCAGCAAGCATATTGATATGGTCCCGAATTAGATAAAGAATTGGTCGGTTCAGTTCGACATCAAAATCCCAACTTCGCTCACTATCCCAGCTCAAAGGTGAGGGCAGGTAGGAAGAAATCTTGAGGCAATGTTTGGTTGAGATGATAGTACAACTGCAGAAAAACCAAGAAGACGCACTGAGCAGGAGTTCGCCTCCAACAGCCGGATATCATTAAGGCTAGACGTTACGGATATGTTGTCCAAAAAAAGTCCCAGTTCAGCCGTGTATCCCTGAGTTGTGGCAATCATAGGGACAAGATATTTCACGGACGACTTATCGCCAACTTTGAGTTGCATGGAGGCCGCTTCGCGCTGCTTGCTGTTACGTGATGCGTCTACCATGCCGTCCCATTGCCAGTTCTAAATAGTAAAAAAAATAAAGAAGTGAATATGGTACAGCGTCTGTAATACTATTTTCGCAAAGAAGTACCTTCGATGCCTCTCTAAATGGCAAGTGGATGGCCGTTACACCGCGAAACTCAAAAAAAAGCTTTAAACAGGTACAGTGGCGCTGATCTCCAGGAGCCAATCGTCCCATCGGTGTGACATTTTGGAAAGTTTGCGGGAAGAATACGCGCTGCAATTGGGCGCGCTGCCGATCAGCCCAAGGTCCATAGTGGACAGCGCCACCATGAACAACTAGCTCGACGCCCCACTCTGGAGGCAGGTCGCCGTTGCCAATGTCCATGCATTCTATGTCTCTTGCCGTTGTGGCGTTTGCCTGGCCAGCGAAACTTCTGTTGACAACCGGTTTTTCCGGGACGAAGCCGGCGACGTCCGCATAGTAAGTAAGCTCCAGCAAGGGGGCCTCAAGCAGATTGCGGTCCACTGCATATTCTAACGTTGTAAAGTCCGCACCTACATGCGAAGCCTCTTCATGGGCCTTCCGCATCCTTTCCCCCTTTTTCTGTTTCTTATCCTTATTTGGCTTTCTATACCTGTTCGAACGCGACTTGAAATATGGAAAATACGTGCGACAGAGGACCCATAGCCTCCTGAAATCGCTGTACGATAATCGAACGGTGGTATGACTTAACGGGAAAACGCACAGTGCGTGAGGATAGTGCCGTAAGGTTTACAATATGATAACGCACTCAGCTTTGGTGAAACATTCGTGTACACCCCTTCCAACATCTTGACCATTGGTCCAGAAGTCAGGGTTCTCCACACAGCTGATGCTCGCTTCCTTGAAATCAATGCGTAGAAGCTGCTTGTGAAGATCAAGCTTCGACCTAGACTGCACGATACCATATGTGCCGGAGGCCTGGATAAATTGGGCCATAAAGAGGTTTTGTGTTGTGTGATTACCCATTGTTATTGCACCCTTTGTTGCCTCAAAACTCAGTGGCAAAAGGCTCTTCGGGTCCAAGTCTGGCAATTGGTGTTTTATACGACCAAACAACCTTTTAAGAAAGGAAGGAAATCGAATTGCCGAAAGCGCACGTAAAGCAGTCGTTGAGTAAAGCGCGGCTATGACCGAATAAGACAGATAAAATCAAGACAATTTGCTTGACTTACTGCGGGAAAGAACTCGGTTACGATCAACGATAGATGAACTGAGGGAGCAGACATTGGACTCGCGGCTTTTTGTTCGTAACCCAGCAATCTCTGAATTGTCGGGAGCTAGTTGGGACAAAATATTATCGAAAGAAGCCGTCCTGTTGTACATAAACCACTCAAACCCTTCCACAGAAACATGTATTCTGCATTTTGGATGTTTCTTGTCTAAGACAAGTTGAGCTAGAGGGATTAGGAATACTTGGGAAGAGGGCGAACCAGATATGCTTTCGTCCCCGTTTGAACTGGCGTCAGCCAGGTCTTCCTCCTCTGCTACGTTCCGAATCCACCATCGCCAGTTGAGCTGACATTTGACGATCCGAAATGTCTGGTTGCTCGAGTGATAACGCACATCCCGCAGCAGAATTCTTCCCGCTATAATAGAAAGGTGTACTGAGCCTTTGCGGGAGCAACTATTAGCCCACTAAAACCAAAACTGTCCACTCGCGCTCACCTAAGTCCACCCAAACCGCTGAGCTACTTTGAGTCCACAGTGCTATCCTGAGCAATAAACTCAGGAAGAGGCCCCAGGCGCGATTCCAAAAAAAGAAGTAAGCAACAGAGCCGAGAGCTATGCCGATACAAGCCACGAGCAGAACGACGTTGAGCATTAGAATGGTCCGGCACCACGCGCTTCCAATTGCAGTCACTCAGGTTGGAGGATACCGGATCGATGTAGCGTGGAGTGTAAGTATAAGAGAGACAGTCTCCTAGTACATAATGAAAAAAGTAGCAAGCAAACTATAGTGTCGGGTTCAAGCAGTGCGGGCTGTCTGGTAGAACTCCAAGTTCGGGAAGCGTGCGGCTGCTATACCCAGTCACGTGACATTGTGTGGAAGTGCGAAATTTAGATTGTCTAAGTAACAGCTGCTCTTATAGTAAGCAACAAGAGTTATCCGTTTTTATTTCAGGATCAATGCGCTTGATTCGACCCGGAGTGATTGCTCAGAAAAATCGATGGATGCAAAAGTCTGTTGTCCTAAATTCCTGAAGGGCCCGAACTTGGCGTACTCGTAAAAATCACGTGATCGTCGCGTGTACCGAAACGGAAGCGAACGGTTGGCAGGCTCTTGCGCTTTCAGTGGCCCAGCCACTACAACTGCAGCTACGCCCACGAATACTCTCGTACTAATTCATCATGCTCAGCTCCCGGCCGGTGTCACTCCTTCAAGATGAACTAGACGTGTCTACGTACTTTCGACAAACAGCGTCAAAAACTCCTGGAAGAGCATTGAAAGGACGTGCTGGCCTCCAAGAGAACGTATTTCAACATGGGTCAATGACTACGAACCCAAACGAAAAGCGAGCGAACTTGAAGACGCCATTTCGATTGGAGAATAGCAGTAAGCTCATTGAATACTTGCTGTACAAACAAACTAACGAAAGCAGAAATGATCATGCAGGACGGGCCGGCTCCGTCGAAGACAATCGCGCTTTCTACGCGTCTCCTCACGGACAAGACACCTCTGCCGAACCGTCAGAACCTGTCGCTCTTTACCCCCCTTCCGCGAAATGGAAAAACCGCCAAATTTACACTCCCTGCACTTCTTGATGAGAACGAGAACGGCACTCCTGTTCAGCCACCAAGTTCTTCTCGGAAAAAGCTGCGCGTCCCACGGAGCGCGAGTAAAAGCTTCGAGACACCGAACACTAAAGGTGATCATTGGAACGTCAGCGATGTCTCCATAGATCTTGGAGGGACCAGTCTGGACGAGGTTGACGAGGTCGACACGAACGAGCCGGATTACAGTGAGCCAGAGTACATGCCTCCGAAACCCATCGGTGAAATAGTTCTTCTCTTTTTGGTCAGCGAGCTAACTAATGAGAAAAATAACAGAACCCGCTTATGAGCCCCCTTTTGAACTGCCTGATTACAAAAATGTTGGGCAAACACTCCTTTCATTTGCCCACTCCTATCCTGTCGGAGACACCCCTTCGCACATGTACGAAGTCGATTCCGAGGACCTTCTCAAGGGCTGCGGGTGGTCGTCTTCGCCTAGCACCATGGGTCTTAATTTACCGGGGATAGGCACGTTTATCTAACTCGTCCAAGAGGGGGGAAATGGGCGGCTTAACTTAATACTCAGATGAGGACGATATCTTCGACACTCGTGTGGCAGCCGAAAAGCCCGAAGCGACGCGGAATGCGCGAGATGCCCCTTCGAAGGCCCCGGTGGAGTGGACAACGGGCGCTGCTGTGCCTAAAGTTAATCGTGCCCCGTCGGCAGTGCGAACCAAAGTGCCGACGCCACAGCCAAGGCGTCCGGCGACGTCTGCAGCAATACGCGCGCCGGATCCGAAACCGGCGACAATCGTCCCACGTCCTGGGTCGGTAGTCGGTGTGCGTCGACCATTAACGAGGGCTGCAGCTGCGTATTCTATGAGTGGCACACGGTCACGCTCTGTCAGATCTAACGCTACCACTGCCCTGCCGCCTAAATCGAAGATCGGTGCGCGGGCAGAGACTGATGAGCTTGTCCAATCATTGAGCGAGACGAGCGGAAATCTGGAGCCTCAAGAGGATTTCCGCTTTGACGTCTAAGTTCCAGCCCGTTTTTCTGCGATACCTTTATTTCACATCGACTACAAACTTGTACAATACCTCAAGCACTGTATTCTATAGACAGAACGCGGGCTAGCACGCCCACTAATAATGCCGACTCTTATCATATGCTCTACCGGCTCAATGATTTCCACTCGCGCTGGAGGGAATTACGCTTAGGATTCCAGCGCATCGGTTTCGCGGCTGGGTAGCCCAGACAATGCTGGCCATGTGACGGCTTGTCAGAATCGAACACCGCCGCTGGATGCTTCCCTGCTGGTCACCTGAAATAATCCGCGGCGCGGGACTGTCCGACGAATTAATGCTTTATGGCCGTCTTGAACGAGTACACGTCTTGTTTATTCTGCTCTTTGATATGAAAATATGCATACCTTGTCTGGTCCAATTAGTACTGTTCATCCTCGCTCGCTGCGACTTCAAGTCTTTTAACGAATTTCAACTGTAGCTGTCACCGGGCCTGCTGACAGACGCCGAGAGCCTGACGTCGGCTCCGGCTCGTGGAGAATCGATAGTGTGACTTCTAAAATCCTTTTAAATCCATTATAATGATTCCCGTCCTGCATCATACATCATAGTATGCTCGTGGTCCCGGCGAAGACATCTGCGTATAAATACAACCGCCCCTACCGGTCCAAAGGGCTTGCGGCTGAGCGCATAGGACTCCACTACTATGCAGCTGCACTACGCGTTTCTTGCTGCCCTCTGCTTCCCAGTCCTCACCCTGGGCAAAAAATTCAGTCTCTCGGACCTACAATGGACACTCAGAAACCAAAATGGCTCTATTGTCGTTCCTGGGCGAGTCCCGTCTCAGGCACACCTTGACCTTGTCAGGGCGGGGATAATCACTGAGCCATTGCTTGAGGCCAACGGTCCGTTACAGTGTCCGGCCAATTAAGTTTGCGTAATGCACATGACTAATTCTGTGTTGCCACTGTCAAGACTTCACACAGAGATGGGTCGCAAATGAGAATTGGACTTATACGGCCAGCTTGGACCCATTCGTATCTTCGCGGCCGTTGAACGAGCATTCGTCGTCTCTGAAAACATTACTTGTTTTTTATGGGCTCGACACCGTCGCGAACATAGTGCGTCGTTTGTAAAGCTTCATATCAAGTTGTCCGGCGACCTTAAGGTTTTTGCCGTACAGACCCTATCTGGCCATCCCGTGGCTTGGGTCAATAATCAGTTCAGGCAATACACGTTCGACGTCTCTGATATCTTATCCTCTGCCTCCGCTTCCAAGCGCGATAACAATTTGACCATCGCCTTCGAAGCAGCAGCGACCTATGGACTCAATGTGAGCGCAAGATCGGACGTGGAATTCTTCCCTGCCGGCGTCTCTGTGGTATGGTCATATTATATGAGTAGCAATGCCGCTTGAACTTACAACCTTGAATTAGTTTGAGTACCCTGGAGGCCACCCTTATGTGCGAAAGACTGCGTCCGACTTTGGTTGGGATTGGGTGAATTATTCCCTTCTAGTAGATTGTCCTCTCTCTCATCTGTAATCAGGGACCTGCATTCGTACCGAGTGGAATTTTTAAACCTGCATATTTCATTACCCTGGGAGGCTCCAGCACGGACGCCTCGACATCGTTTCCCACATCCTCTGTAACCTTTGGCCCATCGCTCTTCATTGAGGAAAAGTCTATCGAAATTCACAAAGTTGGACAGCGTCCCTCCGTACCGCCCGACGAGACCGCCGACTGGGTTGTGAACGTCACTCTTGCATTGCGCTCCGCGGATGCGATACATAATCCAAGCGTAGTGATCTCGATACCGGAACTCAATATCAAGTCCGACACATTGCCGCTCCCTCCCATTCCGGGGGACACGTCTGCCGCGACGTTTGTCTCGACGAAAATGACTATTCCAGATAATGTACCAGAACGTTGGTACCCGCACAACCTCGGCACACCAAAGCGCTACAACATAACTGTTACACTTCACCCGTCGGGCGTCAGCTTTACCACCACCACCGGTTTCCGTACGATTGTGCTTGTACAGCAGCCATACACTCAGGCGGAAGTTGCAGCACGAGGAATCACTCCAGGTGATCAGTTTCATTTCGCGGTCAATGGGAAGGCCTTCTATAGTCTGGGCACGAATATCATTCCGTTCGATCCATTTTATTCCCGAATGACAACTGCGCAAGTGCGTTGGGTTATCGAGAGCGCTGTCATGAGTGGCCAGAATATGGTAGGTCTGCATTTGAATTTCCCCGGCGTGTTATCTAAAACAAAATAGCTTCGTGTATGGGGAGGAGGTATCTACCAGCCATCGGATGAGGAAACCGGCGTTTACAACTTCTATGAGACCTGCGACGAGCTGGGGATACTGGCCTGGTCAGAACTCATCTTCTCCGATGAACTTTATCCGATAAACGAATTTCTCCTGGAGTCAATTGCACCGGAAGTCCGCCAAAACGTTAGGAGAACAAACAGACATCCTAGTAATGCTCAGTGGGCCGGAGGGAACGAGATTGAGGGGATAGTCGAAGGGGTTAACTCTTCTCTCTCGAACGGAACACATTACTTGAATGAGGTGTGCACATTACTGGCGAAGTTATTGCTACTGACGAAAATGCTGACCGACGCCCAAGTTTGTCACCCTGTTCCAAGACTTCCTTCATGACATTGTTCTCAACGAGACCAGTTCGGTAAAGCACGAGCCATTCACAATATGGTTCCCGCTGATGAGATTCCTTGAATGATAGTTATCTTATACGGACTGCTCCACGACGAGTGGATATCTCAGTCTGGACCCATACGTCCTCAGGTTCAGAAATAGTACGCCCGGTGAAATATATGGCAATAGCGGTAAGGCCTTCACCCTTTGTCCACGCTGCATGATGTAACCAATGCTCAAATCAAGAGCGTTACAATTACGATACATCCGTCGCGTTTGATTACAGCACCTATCCGGTATCACGGTGAGTCCGAAGTTGTTTTAGCTTGAGTGCGATGAAAGCTGAAGCGCTACCAACTAGCTTCGTAAATGAGTTCGGGTATGACCCTAACTTTGATGCTTTTTTCTTCTCTTGCTAACGCAGCTTCCAGCTTCCACTCTATGCCCTCATTCTACAGCTGGGAGGAAGTCCTCGAGTCTCCTGAAGATTTCTCCTTCAACTCTACTATTGTATATTCGCGAGACCATCATCCACCAGCGGGCGGGCTCGCGTGGCCCAACCCGAATGCCAACCAGGGACAATCGCAGATGACGATGGGAGTCGAGCTCTGGCTGCCCACGCCCGGCACGGAGTCCGCGAACCAGACTTTCGCGCAGTGGTGCTGGAGCACTCAGGTCTTCCAAGCGATGAACATGGTGTCAGAAATTGCATGGTACCGACGTGGTGCGGGCCTGGGCGAGAATAACCTCGGTGCGCTTGTATGGCAACTTAACGACATCTGGCAAGGCGTCAGCTGGTCGAGTATTGAGTACTCTGGCCGCTGGAAGGTGCTGCAGTACGCGCTGGGGGGAGCGTTTGCGCCTGTCACGATATACCCGTTCTGGATACCGAGTAATCAGACTCTGGAGGTCCTTGTCACGTCGGATCGCTGGGAGACAGTAAAAGGGACAGCCCAGCTAACTTGGTTTGACTGGAATGGAAAAGAGTTGAATTCAAGCGTTCATGAGTTCACAGTGCCGACGTTGAACAACAGTAAAGTTTTCGCGGCTACTGGACTCGACTCTATACTCCCAACAGGTGCGAATTCCTCGAGCGCATGGATGCGGCTCAACCTCACGGCAGAAACGGAGAGTGGGACCGTGACCAATGAGCAATTTGTACGTCCCCCGGCCTCTAGCTGAACCCACAACGCGATGCTTAACCTCTCTCAGTTCACGCCAGTGTCCCTCGCGGAAGTGCCCCTCGTGAATCCGGCCATACATATCGAAAGGGGTGCTGATTTTACATTTACGCTGTCTGCTCAGGGAGGTGTAGCCCCGTTCACATGGCTAGATCACCCGTCTGGGACCGTAGGTATCTTCGTCGACGCTTCCAGTGGTAAACCTTCGAACGGCTTCTATCTTGTTCCAGGAATGGACAGAACAGGTCCGTATTCTCCCTTTGATCCCTATACTTAAAGCCTGACATTTTTTCTCAAGTTAAATTTATCTTGAACGAAGGGCTTTCGAAAACGCCCAAACCTGATCCTGCCGATTTTGTCGTCAGATCGCTTTGGAACAACACGCACTTGTAAAGCATGGTGGAGAAGCAATGATCTGATACAATCGACGTCTTTTTTCGATAAGATGTAGTGTACAAAGACCACTTTTCTGTACAAAATGTGAATGATGAATGATTGCGGCGATTTCAGTTCTAAGCCATGAGTGACATGCGCCCTATGGGCAGTCGGTAGAACCTCATTCCGAAGTAATTTCTCGTACCGCTCCACTTGTCCACGTCGGCTTTGTCACCGATGACATCGACATCGCTCCATGTGGTATCTACGCCGACGCCCGAAAGATGAAGTTCCGAAAGTGAAGTATAGACATCGTAGAACAGGGCGTCTAAACATTATTCGATATAAATGAAATCGAAAATCGAAGAAAAGAAGAAAACCAGCGTACTCGTGGCTCCAAGGCCGTTGAAAAAGCTAAAGCGGGCGTGGGGTCCGCTTAGTAAATCTGGTAGCTGCTCGAAAAAGCTGCGCAAGTCTATGTTTTGCTGAAAGGTCAGCTTCGGGATGGCCCCGGAAGTGCAGGCGAGCGCATACCCTGATAATCTTCAGAAAACGTGTCAGTGTAGACAACATCAAATCCTCCCACAGCAAGGAGTTCCTCGCTCTCGATAATGTCCTGCCATTTCCCCTCCAAAATAGTCACACCAGGCTTTTCATACCAACCAAGCTGTCGCATATGCTCAAGAACATCAGGGTGGGCTTCTATGATGAAGTGCTGTTTAGGAGGTACTGGTAATGCCTGGAAAAGGGAATCGATCTCATGAAGGGAATACTGGTTAGATTTGTGGGCAGTTTCTTAATATAATTGGGTATTTACAATACCGAGGCCGAATCCGACGTTTAGGACGCTATAGTCATTATCAACACCTCCACAAAGTTTGTTGACTGTTTCCTGCACTTGCAAAGAGCGTTATTTTCTTGTGGTATATCCGGAAAGGAGGGGGGCAAAACTTACTGATACCCCTCTCCCAGCCCATCATCACTCCAACCTCTTCTTCGCCGGCGTTCACTAGACATACATCCTGTCCATTGACGTCTTTTGTAAATTTGAGCCGAGACCTTAGGAACTCCGTCGACGAGCCGGCTGCAGTCGCGTCATTCGCGCGGAGTATGATAGAGGTCGGTGATTCAACTTGCAGTTTCTTGGAAGCTAAATGCGACAGCAAGTATTCTTTGCGCTCACCAGAAGAAAATTAGCCACAAGAGCGAATCGGAACCCGGGTCTCCTGTCTCATACCTGATCTAAGACCCGCATCTCTGATGGATCTGTAGCATTCTTCGTTATTTAAGGATACTGCGACATCGCCAGTGGTGTTTCCTAAGTTGTCCACTGCCTCCCTGTATCGGTTTACAAAGTCATCTCTTTCACTGAGTCCCAGGACACACCAGCATTCCAGACTGCTCCCCTCTCCAGGAGCAGATCCACGAGTTCCTTATCTTCATTATAGGCGGCGGCATGGAGAGCAGAGGTCCCATCTTCATCCTGATACCACAGTGGTGCATCCTGATCGATGAGCGCCTTCAAGGCCTCCAGTGGCTGCCGCTCAAATATTTTTGCAATGAGCGTTTTTCCCAGATCCACGAGTTCTTCAAGTTCTTCACCCTCATCTGCAGGAATTTTTTCTTCCAGCATGTCTATTGAGACGTACTTCTGTATCTGAATGGATGAGCGATCAGTTTTTGTCTTTCGAGGGCTTTCGTCACGGCGGGTCGCTTATTGCGATCGCTCGGGCAGTTGTAACTTGTGGCGAGCACAGCCTCCCAATACCCGATTACATAACAAGTTCGCCGATCACTTGCCGATCACGAAATTTGTCCTTTAAATGGTGACCCATGGCTGCTCTCGCCGTCTCAGGTTATATGCCAGTCTTTCTCGTCCGCCCTACCCTTTCCCTTTCTCTTCACTTTCTCGCCCAGCCTAATCCCTTTCAATAAAAATGCCCGCGGTCACTCTCCCCCTTTCTATTAGGACAAACGGCGACGATATTGAGATCGTGAACCAACTGCTCCTCCCCCACGCTGTCGAGTTTATCCCAATCAACTCCATCGAGGATGCGCACGATGCCATCGAAACGATGAAAGTGCGCTATCATGCTACTCTCAATCTGGAATATGTTATAATATATGCATACAGATTCGCGGTGCACCCGCTATCGGGTCCCTTGCCGCGCTTGCATTCGCTTCGTCCCTCTCGCGAGCACTCGCCACATCGCCCGCACCATCCTTCTTGTCCTCACCCGATGCACTTTCTGCACACGTGCAGCCGCAGCTTGACTTCCTATTCACCGCACGTCCCACCGCGGTCAACCTTGGCGGAGCGACACGTCGTCTGGCGGGCGTGCTGGCGCGTGGCGTGCAGGCGGGCACGGATGTACGCACACTCGCGGCAGAGCTCATTTATGAAGGGAGGTTAGTTGCAGACGAAGATATCGGACGGAATAAGGAGATGTCGAAGCATGGTGCGGACTGGCTTGTGCAAAGAACGGTGGAAGCAGGGGACGACGCCAGTGCATTAAATGTGCTCACAGTGTGCAACACGGGCTCATTGGCAACTTCTGTGGGTTTAAATTTCAAGGACTCCCGGATTTCTTTTCCATACTAACATCACACGACAGGGCTATGGAACGGCCTTGGGTTTGATCACCCGCTTGCTTGAAACTGGGAAGCTGGGAAAGGCGTATTTCACGCAGACAGCTCCTTATCACCAGGGCTCCAGGTCAGACATTATGTTCGCTCCCTGAATCGCCTTATTGAAGTAGGTTTCAGATTGACTGCTTTTGAGCTACAGGCGCTAAACGCGCCATCCGTGATGATCTGCGACACCATGGTCGGCTCGCTGTTCCAACATCATAAAATCCATGCAGTTGGTGGGTGATTTAGCTTTCTGTCCACAACAGACTGAATCCCATTCGCATGCATCAGTTGTCGGCGCTGACCGCGTAGCGAAAAACGGCGACACCGCAAATAAGGTGATATAGCGCCCCTAAAATTAAACATTTGTAGTCGTGTACTGACGATATCGACCGCCAGATTGGGACATACAATGCAGCTGTGCTTGCGGCGCGCCATAAGATTCCATTTATTATTGTCGCGCCTGTCAGTACTGTCGACTTGGACATCCCGGATGGGTCGCAGTAAGTCTTTTGTGCTCCTCGTGCACCAATTGGTTTTAATTCCTCTGCAGCATCCCCATTGAGCAACGCCCATGGATCGAGGCGTGTCTTGTACGCGGCGCAGTATACGATGCAGAAGGGATGGCACCAACGAACAAGCAGGCGGTGGTGATGCTGACGCCACCCGGGCTGCAAGAGGCAAACGTGTACAACCCGAGCTTCGATGTAACACCCGCAGAATTGATATCGGCGGTGGTGACCGAGAAGGGCGTTGCGGTACGCGGGGAGGATGGGAGAATTGATATAAACGCGGTCGTTTAAGGTTTCGGAAACTTGGATTAATTGATGAAAAGATAGATGTACTACTATGCATGTATTGTTCAAGTTACTGCGATGTGTCCGAGGATGATGGATCAAACTCAATTTTCAGTGAGAAAGTTATGCCGTAAGCCAGAACATACAGCGGCTCCGGTCGCGGCGCTGTAACTTATTGTACTCAACTCATCTCGGCATCGTCAAACCTCGCGGTGTTCCTCCACTCTTTTGGGAACACGCTCTTTCTCTTAATCTCTCTGTGCGCTGGTGTTGTCCCCGCTATCTGTCTCCGCTTAGGAACATGTCCACTCTTGCCTTGGGCCGACGACTCTGCACCTCCGCTGTGCACACAACCAGTCGCAGCCTCCACATCCTCGTCCTTCGCCTCAAGCGTGCCAACCTTCCGTTGCTCATCGCCTTCGCGAGGTGAGTAAGATCCTTAATCAGGACAACAACCATCATTTTTCACCTTTTATTGGCAATGTACAGCGCTCTCTTCATGTTTCTCCGTGCACTCTCTGGCGCTGGCTATACAGATCCGTATGCGATGAGCTCACCGGACGGTGCACTCTTTTCCTCATACAACGATTCCCTCGCCCACCCTGAGCTTGCAGCTGGATGGGCGCTGGACGCCCCCGCGGGCTTCGCAGCACACTGGGCGCGCTTCAAAGAGACACTCTTCACGTGCCCGGATGATAGTACGAGCGCGGAGGGCGGAACGGGAGTGGGAGCGGGAGGAACTCAGCGGAAGACCGGTGTAGTGTGTCTGCAGGAACGCATCCGCGATGCAGTGAGCGCGCGGGGGTCGGCGTTGAAAGGTAAAACGGCAGCAGAGGAGCGGACGTTTGGTGTCTCCCTCAATGCCCTTCCGCCTCGCAAGGACAGTGCAGAAGAAAGCACGGTGACAGAGACACTTCAGCCTTCCACGGCAGACGGCGTGAGGTTGAGCGAGCCGGGAACCACAGGCGCACCACGGCGGAGACGGTTGCGGTGAAGGGGGTTTAAGGCTTGCTCTCTCTTTTCTTTGATGCTCTATCTGCACCCCATCATCGCTTGACCTGCGGCGCCTCCCTCTCCCCCCCTCATCGCTGTTCTTTTTAGTCCCTAGTCTTGTTTCCACCACAGCTCGAAAGGTCATCTGTAACTTTGTGTCATTTATCTCACTGTCGATCCGACACTAGAAGTCATCACACGTCTTCCCATCTTCCGTCTTTAGCGTCTCATCGTTCATCACCCGCATCTGTCGTCTTCCTCACGTTGTTGTTCATCCACCGGACTGGACTCCTTTTCCTCTCGGTTACTTATCTATCATCACCGGCTCGCTACTTATCCTGTGCTATTCCTTCCGTTCAATTTTTATTCGCTGGCCTTCTCGAGCCCGCCATACTGCCTCTCGGTTTCCGACAGTTATAATCATATCACCCTCGGAGACTACAAGATCGGCCGCGAACTCACAGTACTAGTGCTGGTTTTAGGCTCCTCTCCCCGCTACACTTTTGAAAAGACAAAGTGTTCTCTTGTGACGGTAAATAATTCTGAAGGGCCCACCGCTAGCATAATTCTTGAGGTGTTAACTACTTTGCGCATTACTTAGACTTCGGTTGTAACTTTGTTTGGGTTTTATTGGATCTGGCTCGATGTCTCCGTTTCGAATTGGTTTTTAGGGCGAAAATACTGGCTCCCCTGCGCTCAAACCGTAATCACTCGGACTATTCTAGGGAGCATGGAAGTCCACTTCAGGGAAGATGGGGAAGAGAGGGCTGTTTCTCAATATATTTGCTCTTGCATTCGATAAAAGACGGAGCACACAAGACGACGGCGGAGTGGGCTGTGGCGTCTATACGATTTACATAATTACCAAGGAATTTTTCTTACTTTGAAGTTCAGTAGTGCTTTGCTCGTCGCAATTTTATTTTTACGACGCTAATTTTGCTTGGGGGACGGCCGGACTTCAATATTTCGGCAAGAGAGGCTTTTGATTAAATTCTGCGAGGTTACATAAGCTGAGCATTACTCCCAGTTTACAAATAGGGTCCGAACTTGGTGCCTAGGTTCACCCGGAAGCTAAAGCAACGGTTACTAGTTTAGCTTCTAACCAGCTGCTGGTTCATGTACTGACAGTCGCGCAGGTCGCTGAAAATTAGTTTCCAGTTTATTTCCTGATTTGTGCTTATTTGTACTCCTGGAGGGTCGGCGAGTTTTGCTGACGACACTACCATCACAATGCGTACTGATACAGGTTGAACAGAAACCATTATGAACTTCACTAAGTCCCTCGAGCAGTTGGGGTACGACCTCCTTGACAAGGTAAGTCAATTGTTTCCCTGTTTTGCGTAATCAAGCAAGCAACTTCCGTAGGGTCTCATACCGGACTTCGTCCTTCGCCCTGCTGTGCGCGCACTGTGTAGGCAGCGTCTGCGTGAAGTTGACAGCGGATCCCTCACAGCGAACCACGCGGCGAAGATGGCCTTCGTCGAGGATGTGCGTGCCCGCGAAGCGATCGCTGAGCAGACCGGTCGCGCAAACGAGCAGCACTACGAGGTCTCGACTGCGTTCATCCTCTCGTGCCTCGGCCCGCGCGCCAAGTACTCGTCGTGCCTGTATCCGACGGGTCGCGAGACGCTCGCGCAGGCAGAGGAACTCATGCTCGCGAGCTACTGCGAGAAGGCGCGTTTGTCGGACGGGCAGGACGTTTTGGATCTTGGATGCGGTATGCTTGAATGTGCTCTCTGTTGCGGATGATTCCTCAGGTGTTATTACTATGAATGTGACTGACAGGATGGGGAAGCTTGACGCTTTATCTCGCGGAGGTTTTTAAACACACATTTTTACATTTGAGTACGTTGCTAATTGTTAAAATCATAGAAGTATCCGGGCTCGCGTATTGTAGGTTTGTCAAATTCGAACACACAGAGGGAATACATACTTGGTGTTGCGAAAGAAAAAAAGTTCGACAACGTAGAGGTTCGTTGATTTCATAATGAGCATTTGGCTACTTATGCACATGGCATTTACCAAATCACTTTCTCTCAAAGATTATCACGGCTGACGTTAATACCTTCAATTTCTCGAGCGGTCGAACGTAAGCCAATTATTCTCTTTATTTGTGTTTTGTTAACGACTCGTATACGCTTCCCAGGTTTGACCGCATTCTCTCTATTGAGGTGGGATATAGGAATATGAGATTAGGTTTGATGGCACTGAATATATTCTACTTAAGATGTTTGAACACATGAAGAACTACAAAACCCTTCTTCAAAAGGTTTCTTCATGGTTGCGTCCGAGGTCCGGTTCAAATAAAATGGACTCTGATAGCAGACACGTCGACGCAGAGACGGAGTCTCTACTCTTCGTGCACATTTTCTGCCACCGGACAACACCATACCACTTTGAAGAGGGTGACGGCTGGATGGCACGCACGTTTTTCTCAGGCGGAACTATGCCATCGCATGATCTTCTTGTCCGTTTCTTTTCTCACTCTCCGTTCGTTCTGTTGGAGTCCTGATGGTGCATTATCTAAAACGTGTCTTCCAAGTAGCTATACTTCCAGTCCGACTTGACGCTCGTGAAGAGCTGGTTCATCAATGGCAGACACTACTCGCGCACGCTGGAGGCATGGCTACGCTTGCAGGACCGAAATGCACAAGCAGGACTAGCGGAGCTCGAACGCGACGCTCAGGCGAAGGGGCTGGATCCGGCTGAGGGTAGGAAAGCATTTTATCGGTAAGGATGTCCCTTCCTTGCGTCAGACGCAGTTGGTGCTTCGGCGGCTCATAAATAGCATTTTTAGGTTCAGAGTGTTTTATATCGCGTGCGCGGAGTTCTTTGGCCTGAACGGGGGGGAAGAGTAAGTGGGGTCTTTATAACACGTTTAATTCGCTGAAGCTGGTATGCCAGATGGGGGGTTGGACATTACTTGTTCAAACGTAAAGATTGAGGAAGGCTTGACTACTTTCTTGTCTCCATTAGTATATTTGGGCCTTTGTGTCTCTTTTTTTGTGTTTTGCCGTTCGGTTTTTGTGTGATGCCGCCCGGTTGAATGGGAAAATGGTCGCGTTCACTGAAATCCTGAAAGGCCAAGCTGAACATTTACTATAAGGGTTTATATGTTTACGCTCTCAAATACGAATTCATATAGTTTCTGGGCACTGGATGAGGCCGTCGAGTGGAGTGGAATGTTCAAGCCCCCAACACAGCTGGTCCAAGGACGATAGTTCTTCCGGGCCGCAACGTTCCGAATCGAGATTACGTAATTCTATAAATAACGCGTAAACAAAGACGTAGTACGCGTTTTCGTACACTGGCATACCCGTAAACCTGTAATATCGCTGGTCATACTTCGATGGCCACCTATATCAGTGTTCTGCCGTCGGGTGCGTATAATATTTATAATCTAGCTTCGACCCTTGGACTCACCGCTTTCCGCTGCGCAGGCATCCTTGAAGTATTGACAACACAGCTGGACAAAACCGCGAGCACAGATTCGGAGCAGCAGATCGAGCCGGGCCTCAGTCTGTTGAGACTTCCACATCCCCGGACAGGCATGCCCACCCCTCTCTTTGTCTTTCAGTGCGAAAGACTGATACTGGGTGTCAGGCCTCTTGTCCCTCTTTTTGCCGGTGGAGTCAACGAACTCGATCCTCGAGGTGCAGAATGTGGCTCCGAACGCGAGCAGAAGCTGGTTTATGGAAGGAGAGGTTGTTTCTGGTGTGTGATGCGATTATTCCTTCTGCAAACGACCTAACGCATAATAGATGGTGGTCTGTTGGTGATGACGCCAGTCGACACGACGTTCCTGCTCGTGCCGTTCCTAAAGGCCGCGTCTCCCGTAAGTCCTTGCCTTGAATGTCCTTACTCATACTGACCATAGCTTTTTAAATTTATTTTACACAACAGAAAGACGGCTCAATAGGTAAATTCCGGACACTTGACGACATTTTTGAGGAGGCAGCAACAAAGCTCGCAATAGCTAACGACAATGAAGGAAAGGAAGGGGGCCAGAATACCTCTACGGATGTGTATCTAAGTGCTGCGGTCGAACTTGGCCGTCTACCATGCGTCCAAGAGGCGATGCGGCGGATGTGCGAGGTGAAAGGCGAGTCTCTGTCTTGTCTTGCTTGTGGGCAGTACTTACTGGGAGACACCCTTGCTTACTCAGATATCGCCTCTGACCTCGTCGTCTACCGATACTCCCAGCCTAAATTCATCGACTATCTTGTAAAGAAAGCGGCACGTCTGAGCCAAAATGGTGTCGTGGAGAAGTCGCGCACTCTCGAACGCGAGTTGACGAAGGATGGACTTATGGACGACGGAAAAGAGGAGCTTTTGCAATGTATGCCTCTCGCTTTCCCTCAACTTCAGCGCATTTACTCGCTCCTTTCACCTAGCTGGTCGTTTAAAACTGGCATGTGACCTTATATCTCAATATGTTCCACCGGACATACACCAGGAGCTGCTTAGTAAATTCGAGTGGGTTTCATTATGTTACTTTGGAGAATGTTCCTATCTTACGTCCGCGTACTTTCAGCTTCGTAGCTCTCGCTGCGCACGTTAGCTCATTACAGGCCATGTCTCTGCACGAAACAACGACTGCAGCTGGGGTCGCACAAAAGGCGCAGGTACTGAGCGATGAAAAAGAATTGGACGCGAAGAAACGTAAGGCGGCGGTGCAGTCATCTAGAGGCGTCGATAAGCTCAAGAAGGCGAGCGTCAAGGGCATGGCGAAGCTATCCACTTTCTTTCAAAAGGGTCCGAAGACCTGAGCAACACAGTCACCCTTTCCCTCTATTTATTCACGAAATCATCTTGCTATATGTAGCTTTCCTGACCTTGTGTAGGTGTCGTGCCGCGCCATGTATTTTTACGTTGTTTGCTGGAGAATCAATGCTCACTTGCCGGAATGATTCTCATTTTACGTGACTTGGTGCGAATGGTGAGGATCGACTAAATACGGATACAAGTCTACAGTTATTACCACACTAAACCTACAACTACTGTACAATCTTCATCTGAGGTGATTGGGCAAGAAAACGAATATAAATTAGCGTGTACCTAAAGTGTCTAGCTCCAGTGCTGAGCAGCTTCTTTCAGAGCCCGACAAGCACGACGTTGCCATGCTGCGGCACAATCTACAGGAGGGGTGTAGCTGTCATCCCCCTCGAGCTCGTACCTAGGCACTTCGTCCGCTCTTGGGAAGTCAAATGTTATCTGCGGAACGCCCGTGTAAAACCTCTCCACTTGTCCCCTGAAATACTCGATAAATGGATAAGGAAAGTCCGACTTCACGACAATCTCAAGGAGCGAAGGGATGCGAGAGAACAGTCCGCGTACGCCTGGGGGACCCATCCCTAGCACGAGCGACTTGATTGCCATGCGCGAGAAGCATGGCTCACCAGGGACGTATTCCGCGAGAGAGGGTGATGTGATGTCGATGCGCAGATGCGTCAGCGCAGTCAGGTCCTCGGCGTGCGCACCAACGAAATCGTATGTCTCCTGGCTCGCGCAGATAAAGTGCAGGTGTGTGAGGCGCGCGTACGGAATGAGCAGGCCCGAAGTGTAGTCTTCGTCCTGCCAACGCATCGGAGAGCAGACGCTAAGGTGAGATAGGCGCGGGGGCAGGTCGCTCTCCGACTCGACGACAAAGGGTGCGGAGGCGTCATACGCGATGTGAATCAGGTTTGGGCACTTCGCAAGCACGCTGCGAAGGTTTCGTGTGGCGGGGTCATCTGTACAGAGGACCCAGAGTTTCTGGACGTGACGAGCAGGGCGACTGAATTCGAGCTCGCCATTGACGGCGGCGATGAAGGAATTCACATGCGCGGGGGTGCGTAAGACGGCTTTAGAATATATGTAGGGCGCTATCCATGCCATAGCATTTAACGAGACGAGGAAGAGCCTAGATGCGTCCTCGTTGCATTGCCAGACGTATTCTTCAAAGATCATCCGAAGGACATCGTCCGGGAGTCGGGATTTGGCTGGAGGTGATATATTGACTGTAGAGCTGGAGCTATGTAGTTTTGGGTTGCAACAGAACTTTGACAAAAAATGTGGAATGGAATGTAAGCGCAAGGGGCCCATGGCCGACTAACTGAGAGTACCAGCTAGGAGTGGTGAAGGAAACGAGTGGCAAAGCTCACAGCCTCAGAGTCAGCGTCCCTGATGACTACTATTAATTCGTGGGAAGTTTGTCAAATGTTCCTTTTATCCAAGCTTGTAATATACGCAGACGCTTGTCCAGAACGCCCACAATACGCGACTTGGTCTGGCCGCTGTTGTCGTTCTCGCCGTTCTACCCTGCGTCTGAGCGATCTGACTGATAGTCGCTGATGGCGATGGATACTCGGTACGCCGATGCGTGTGTGCAGACATCGCCAATCCTCTCTGCCACCCGACTCAACGACGGCTCAGATGTATCCAAGGCTATCAAGCGGGTCACCTACGCCGAAAAATCCTCGTATGAAGCGGCTACGTGCGTTCGTCGAATTTTTCCAAGGACTCCTGTGAATCGTGTGAGGACATTTCTTCCATCCAACTGTTCTCCTCTCGCCGCGCAAGCCCATGTTCAGCGTAGATTAGTGTCTCTCCCGGAACAGCTTGGCTTGGATGTGCTTGCTGAGAAACTTGCTCGCTCTCTTGCTACGGGCTCGCGTAGCGTCTCTATGCCGTCTCATCTCCGCCAGTTCGTCGGTCCAGGCTCAAGTGACGAAAGCGTATCCGTGCAAACATCGTCTTCACTCTCCCTCGATGAAGACGAATCTTCCCGCCTCAGAACATATTCTAATTGGTTATCCGACCTGCCTAATACCCCCTCGTCCCTGTCGACCTCTGACTCGATCGAGATCATAGATAATAGTTTTCACCTCTCCGACACGTTCCTCAGGACTCAAGCCGGCCCTATGAAACCGAAAAAAGGCCTCAACGAAGGTGATATATTCGCCCTCCATCGGATCCCGGTTTGTGGGTGGCTAACATTTAAATACTCTTACATTTCAGACTGGATTACTTGGGCGCATTCTCCGCCTCGTCCTATTCCGGCCCTACATGGTCCCGCATCTCTCCCTTATGCTCGGTGTCCTTCGTGAGTACTTCAAAATGTAGTTCCTTGCTGCCGAAATATAATTTATGACCGGAAAAGTGGCGCTGAGGGTACTGTAATTGAAGAGCCTTCTACTGTCCCGGGTTTAATCTGGGGTCTTGAAGACGATGGCTCTACTGCGCTTACACAGCGAGAAGCTCAGCTGCCTTCTGGGATCATCGACACGGAAATGCAAGTTAGACTGAACTCGGCCGCTACAACGTATTTTCATCCTCACTCCCCGTCATCCGCTATGAGACGGTATACTCTGGGGCCGTACCCCACCGCAGATAAAAACTCAGTTGCCTATGTCCTTGACGAGATATCCTATAAGCACACTCAACCATACCAACCAGCTTCGGAGATTATTAAGGCACCCCAAGTCCAAGAGCGCCTTGACCTGGATTCGACGCAAGTGGAGAATTCCTTCAGAAAGTGGCCCAATAATCGCGATATCGTTCCTAAGGATCCTATAGATCTTCGGTCTTACCGCGGAAGTGTTTCCGATCCTATAATAATTCCTCGGCCTGCAGGGCGGGGTCGGGTCAATCATATCCCTACGTGTCTATCGGATGGGGGGGATCCCTTTAAGTTTTCGGCTGAGCGGCGTCATGCACAAATGCCAACTGTTCAACATAAAGTATATCGTGAGCATTCAATACCTAGCACGTTGGTTAGTAAAATTCTCCGTGAAGCCCATACTTTCAAGGATAAGACAAATCTTGATGCGTCCGCTCCTACATTCGTGCCTGGTCACCTCCGCATGACTTCTGATACAAAGAACGACCTTAATACCTTAGAAGAACCTGTCTTTACGACGTCTGTTACCTCAAAAACCGGAAGCTCTACCCATTCAGTGCAGACACACGAACACCATTTGTCTGAACGTTGCTGCATTCCATTATCCACTCTCCCAACGCCTCCTGATTCAACTTCGCCTCAATGGTCATCCAAGTCTTCGCCCTACTTGACTGAAGACCCGTCCGCTGCCACCCAAACGAATCACCGAGATATGTCCTCCGTGAATCTTGGCTTGAACCTTCTCACTCCGGCGACTCGCTTTGAAGAACTGTCCGAACAACTCCGCCAGCTGACTTTACAGCAGCAAAGGAACTATGAGGCTATCGAGTCATTAAAGCACGGCCAGTCTTTCTTCGCCGATCGAATTTCTTCCCAAGGAAGATGCCTTACGGGTCAGGAAGTAACCTTATGCAAGCCCTCGATGCCCATTAACCTTCCTGATTTGGTCGCTCGACGGACACCAGTTCACTCCCCGGTCATTCCAGCTCTCCCCACGGCCGCGTTTTCGCAGGGCAATTCAAACTCTGCCATTGCACTAAAACACTGCAAGGAGACCTCTACTCTTGCGTACTGTGCGAATCCCTCTCCGAGCTCATCTGAAGATAACCACGACTATCCTGCCGGGAGCCGGGGCGTTTTAATTGGGCGACGTCATCCGCGCTCTATTCCGTTGACTCGTTTGCTGGAGAAAAAGCTCGCTTCTGTGCCGGAAGAAGTGAGCCCCGTCGGTTCCATCAGTGAAGATGCGGATTCCCATTCACAATCTGATCGTGGTGTGAGTGTAGTGGCAGAGCAATTGACAAAAAATGTGGTCCCCATTTTCATCCCAAATCAGCCGTCTGTCCCTGAGGCTCAGGTCAGGCAATCTTTGAAGGCTAACTCACAAGCAGAAGTACTGGACCTACCATTTGAGCACAACCTTAGGGCACTTGATTCATCAACTAGGTTTAAAAGACGACATATCAGAGCAAAGTTACCCTCAGAATCGTCAGGCTGCATCACTAGGGAAGGGGAAATGTCCGCTGCTGGTACTTCAATGCGAAACAACGAAGATGCAGACACCAAAGCACTCAAAAAGAAAATTAGAATCAGCCATAAAACTACCAGCACAGACGAACCCACGAAAAAAGGTATGACCGCCCAGAGAGTTCGTCGAAAGAATTGATGTTAGGACACTTCGAAACAAGGAACCCTACTTATTGCCCTCATGCACCTAATCGCGATAACTGTTCCCCAGCCTGACTGGGCATTCATCCGCACCGTACACTGTTCTTATGTCAGCTGCATAGTCAGCATATTCGTCTTTCGGTAACCACGAATTTCCTTTCTTTAGTGCGAGACCTTTACTCGTATTTTCTCTTAGACACTGGTTCGTCTTTGAATCAAACTCTTTTTTTTTTTGCAATTGAACCCCTACTCTCGTCGAACATATAATTTGCTCAATGTACGTGCATACCGCGTACGATTTTCCACTAGTGTAGTCTGCGTTTCTGCTATACGCCATAGACAACCTCTCGAAGCAATATAACAATTTGGACCACGTTTTTGTCCGCCAGTGTTCGTTATTAGGACTTGACGAAAAGGTCTGTGAACTTGTCGACGGGAAGGGAGAGGAACTTCTCCGAGTCTGAGATTGCATCCATAATCCTTAGAAAAAGGATGAGTCAACAAGAGAAAACAAAGTAAAGGGGTTTCGAAAATACGCACTCTCTCTGCCTCACTCCGTCAAAATGCGGCGCGATGTGGTTCTGGAACTTGCGCATGAGGAGCGGGGTGCCCTCCGCACGACGGCGCTTGTGGCCAACAGGGTACTCGACGACGACCTCGTCGAGCACTGTACCGTCGTTGAGCGTGACGGTGAGCGCGTTCCCGATGGAGCGCTTCGCGGGGTCGTGGTAGTCCGCGCTGAAGCGCGCGTCCTCTACGCACGTGATCTTGGCACGCAGCACATCGATACGCGGATCGGCCGCGGCGGTGTCGACACTAGATTGGGGGACAAGGTAAGGGTGTCTGTCTGGGGAGGTGAAGGGATGTAATTACTAGGAGTCGGAGTTGAGCTCGCCAAAGAGGAGCGGGTAAGCGACCATGTAGTTGATGTCGTGGCTGAATTTTCGGGAGAGTTAGAATTTTATATTATCAGATGGGGGTTGGGCCCGATGTACGCACTCCCTGTCAGCGAAGTTGTGCAGTTTGCCCTTCTTGTTGATAATGCGCATAGCAGCCTCCTGCGTGCGGATCTGCACACTCTTAATGTCCTCCGCGGACTTACCCATCGCCTTGAGCTGCGCGTGGAGCGTGTGTGCGGCTTCGACGGCCGTCTGCGCGTGGAACTCGGCAGGGTACGAGATCTTGAAGAGCACGTTCTCCATGATGTAGTGGCCAAACGGAACCTGGAACTCGAACGGCCGGCCCTTGAAGAGCACGTCGTAAAAGCCCCACGTCTTCGCTGTAAGCACGGACGGCAGCCCGATCTCGCCACGCGCGACGAGCATCGCAAGGTGCACTGCGCGCGAACACGCGTCACCTGCAGCCCATGACTTACGCGAGCCGGTGTTCGGTGCGTGACGGTACGTGCGCAACGACTGGCCATCGACGAATGCCTGCGACACGACGTCGATCGTCTGTGCACGAGAGAGTCCCAGCATACGCGAGACAACGGCTGCGGACGCGACCTTGACAAGTACGACGTGATCGAGCCCGACGCGATTGAACGAATTGAGCAGCGCAAGTCCGCCCTGGATCTCGTGTGCCTGGATCATGCCCTCCAGCAGGTCGCGCACGGTGAACGAGGCGGCGCCCGAGCGCGTGAGGTGGTCCGCGACGGCAAGAATCGCACCGAGATTATCGGAAGGATGACCCCCTGGGATGGATCATTTGTGAACGGCGAGTAGCAAATGGTGTCACGAGGAAATGTACATACACTCGGCTGCGAGGAAGCAGTCGTTGAAGTCGAGCCAGCGAATTATGGTGCCGATGTTGAACGCGCCGCGGATGGGATCGAGCTGGTAGCTGGTCCCGGGCACCTTCGTGCCTTCGCGTTTAGATGGCCATCGGCGTGATCAGTCGACACGTCCTATAAAACCCGCTGCATATTAAATATTGCGTGCTCACCGTTCGGCACGATAGTGCCCTCGACGACGGGGCCGAGGAGACGGCGACAGTGTTCGAAACGAAGGGCCTCGAGTCCGCACCCGATGGTATCGATGAGGCAGAGGCGTGCGGTCTCGAGTGCGAGCGGAGAGTAGGCGGTGTAGTCGTGAATATAGTCGGCAATGTCTACCAGGACCTTGTCGGGCGCGGGGCGTTCAGCGCTTTCGGCAAGGGTGGACATTGTGTGTACGTTAGAGATGGCGGGAGATGAGGATAAGGATGAGGGTCGGGTGCGTGAGCGAGTGGAAAAGGACCGGCCGGCGTTCGGAGCTGAGGAATGGATAAATCCAGCCCCGGCACTGGCACAGGCAGTGGCAGAGGATACGGACGAGGCTGGCACGCGTCTGAGAGAGGCGACGAGCGAGCTCTTGGCCGTGCGCGACAGCGACAGCATAGTTTAGTTGGTTGTTCGTCGACGCCGTTGGCGAAGAGGAGAGCGAGGACGACGTTCGAGTGAGCGGTAATAACTTGAATGTTAGCGGTACGCTTACATAATGTTGGCTTACGTGGCCCGTGTCCCGTGGGGCAGCGTTAATCACAAGCAATTCGGTCCGGATCAATCAACCCAAAAATAGCACTTAACCATCCAAATGTGTATTTTTACAACGGCATGAGATAGGGTCATACAGACATATACTAATAAAGTTACGACTCGGAGCACCTACAAAACGGAGCGACCTTGCAACACGTCCAGGCCCAGGTCCGTTCCAACGACTTCCGGGTCTTCGCTGCGACCTTGCAACACATCCAGACCAAGGTCAGTGCCGACGACATTGGGAGGGGAAAAAGCGGCACCATCGCCGTCGCTGCGCCCTTGCAATACATCGAAGCCAAGAGCAGTTCCGAGAACATTGGGAGGCCCGTCGTCGTGAGCAGGGGCAAACGTACGGCGGTCAAGACCAGGGCTTCCGGGCCCGGCCCCTTGCAATACATCGAGGCCAAGGCCAAGTCCGGCGACTTGAGAATTGTCCACAGCTCCCGCGCCGTCGCGACGCCTGTTCCCAGCTCCATACGTTCCAACGTCATCGTGGGTGACGGTGGCTTGCTTGGATCCACCCAAAAGCCCCCCAAGGCCCAAAGGACCGCCACTGCCGCCACCCAGAAGGCCCCCGACGGGTAAAAGTCCGCCCAAGCCGTGGTTGCCCCCCGCCGCTACTCCATTCCCGGCGACGTGCCCGCCGTCCACGTCCTCCGCTCCGTACGAA
The DNA here is from genome assembly GCA_002794785.1 of Coniferiporia sulphurascens. Lineage (NCBI taxonomy): Eukaryota > Fungi > Basidiomycota > Agaricomycetes > Hymenochaetales > Hymenochaetaceae > Coniferiporia > Coniferiporia sulphurascens. The sequence continues at coordinate 623,716 of NBBA01000003.1, forward strand.
TCCGGGAATCCCCCGCCGCTCACGTATCCCGCTCCAAACGCACCCGGGAATCCTTCGCCCAGTCCGTTGAATCCGTTGCCGGAAAATCCCGCGTTCGACTCGTCATAGTCGCCGTCGTACGCACTGGCCGCTTTGGACTCCTGCGATTCTTGGTTAGAGGCGGATGCATCTTCAACGTACCTGGCAGCGTCGACGATATCGGCGTCATCCAAGTTGCTGCTGTATCCATTGCCACCATAGTTATCGCCGCCAAAGCCATCGCCGCCATAGCTTCTAGCACGATAAGAGCTCCCTCCGTAGCCGACGTTGTTAACCCCGTTGCCGAAGCCGCCGAGGCTGCCGAAATCGCTGCTGAAACCGCTGTTCACAGCAGAGTGCTCGGAGGCAGCGTGGCTGCTTGAAGCAGAAGCAGAGGCGGCAAAGGCTTTCTTGGCTTCACTCGCTTCGCTGGCCTGGTCATTATATCCTCCAAAGCCATTGACGCCATTGAAGCCGTTAACGACGTTGGCGCCGTTGTAGCCGTTGGCACCGTTGAAGCCGTTGGCAACGTTGGCACCGTTGTAGCCGTTGGCGACGTTGGCGCCGTTGGCAACGTCAGCTCCGTTGTAGCCGTTGGCAACGTCAGCACCGTTGGCACCGTTGAGGCTGTTGTAACCGTTGGCGCCGTTGGCGTTGTTGTACCCGTTGACGCCATTGGCAGTGTTGTAACCGTTGGCGCCACCGAAGCCATTAACGCCGTTGAATTCGCCGAAGTCGGCAGATTTTACTGCAGCAGAGTAGCCCTTTGAAGCAGACGCAGAGGCAGCCGAAGCCTTCTTAGACTCGCTCGCTTGACTGTACTGATCAGCAGCGGCACCGAAATGGTTGAAGTCGTCGCCGTCGAAACCGTTTCCGAAACCGCCAACACCAGAGTAGCCATTGCCAGCATAATCACGCTTGGTCTTACGGTAGCTGCCGTAGTCGTTGTTGCCGCCGAAGCCGTTGTTGCCGCCGTAGCCGTTGTTGACGCCGAAGCCGTTGTTGCCGCTGAATCCGTCGAAGTCAGCAGATTTTGTCGCCGCAGAGTAGCTCTTGGATTCAGACGCGGAGGCAGAAGAAGCCTCCTTGGACTCGCTTGCTTGGCTGTACTCATTAGCAGCAGTACCGAAATGGTTGAAGTCGTCGCCGTCGAAGCCGTTTCCGAAACCGCCAACACCAGAGTAGCCATTGCCAGCATAATCACGCTTGGTCTTGCGGTAGCCGCCGAAGCTGCCGAGGCCGGAGGCGCCATTGAAGTCGTTGTTGCCGCTGGATGCGCCGAAGTCAGCAGATTTCGCTGTGGCAGAGTAGCTCTTGGTGGCAGACGCAGAGGCAGAAGAAGCCTCCTTGGACTCGCTTGCGTGACTGTACTGATCAGCAGCGGCACCGACATGGTTGAACTCATCGCTGTCGCCGAGGCCGCCTCCACAACGCTTGCTTTTTCCAGATGAAGCTGGTGGTGTTGAAGGAGTTTGTGCCATAGACATGAAGGGAAGGGTCAGGAAAGACAACGTCTCGTCACGGCGGGCTTTGTTGCGATAGCACCCGCCGAGGGCTCCGTCAAAACCGTTCACGCCCTGCTTCACATTTAGCATCAAAGATAGTTTGTCCTTCAAGATAATGTACTTACATCATCATTGCCGTACGCTGGTGCCTATTCTTGACGTGAGTACGTGGCACAGCATAACGACTAAACGGTACAACTCACCAACACATCCGCATCCGTGCCGTATGCGCTAGTAGGGGCAGCGAGGGCCGTGCCACCCGAGCTAAGAATGGCAAAAACGAAAGCAGCGACGACGTAAGGACGCATGATGCACAAGTGGTGGTGTACTAAAGAAAGATGTTGTGTAAAGAGTGTGTAGTAGGCTGAGAGGATGTGGATGTGGAAATGGGATGGCGAGGAAGAGAAGCTTGTGGTTACCGCGAGAGGAGCGATGGGGATTTGAGGCGAGGGAGGGGGGGTTTTTATACCTGAGGACCTGCCAGCCCCCCTGGTCGAAGGCTGACATCTCTATAAATAGATATTACCATATATATCGACGAAGGACCCACACCGGGATCGCCGTACGCCGCTGATTGGCTGAGGACTGAATGACGACGGTGACGAAGGGTGGCTGACGTATGGGCGGCTGACGTCTTGCGGACGGGTACTGGACGGGTCAGAAGCAGGGCGGTCGCTGATGCCCCCCGTAGCTCTCCCTCACTCGACGGTAGATGGATTGTCAATTACAAAACCTACGTGCAATATACATACAGTCCAATTAATGCGGGAATTGTAATGCTAGACATAGTCTCCCCCCTTGTCCGTGTAGTTGAACATGGGGTCTTCCGTTCCAGCCATCCGGTGCCTTCTGTAGGCCTCTGTGCGACCGATCAGCGCCAGGACCCGTTAACGTTGGGGGAATGTACGCACCGAGTTCCTCCTCTGTAATCTCGTGGCTATCAGTGCCACCAGTCAGGTTGCTGTTATACTTCTTCTTCCTCCCCCGGTCGTCCTCATCCTCATCCTCGTTCGCCCGCGACTTGCGCTTCTTCTCCTCCTTGATTGCCTCCGCGAGTTTCTCATGGTCCAGTTGCATGTCTCCCTCACCGAGCTTCCACTTGCTCGCTCCAAATTTCTCGTCGCGAACCTTGCCCCTGTCACCCGCTTCCGCGTCTCTCTCGCCGCCGGCCTTCTCCATCCGTTCCTGGTGTGCCTCCGCAAGAGATTTGCTCGACGTTGCAAATGTATTGGCCGATGACGAGGCCGTAGCAAGCAGGTTCTGTGCGCTACTCGACTTCGCCGCCTCGATGCCAGCAAGTCCTGAGCAATACGACACGTGTAGTATCGATTGACAGCATGCGTAGCCCCACTGGCTGGATGAGAGATCATACCATGAACCCCAGACGGATGTATGATTATTGACGTATACTACAAAAGAGATCAATCAACATGTGTGGAGCACGATGCAGATAAAATATGGAAGCCTACCATCCTCCATGTACTTTGACTTTGCTTTTGCCTTTTCGCGTCCCTTAATTACTTGGCCGGTCCTTGAGTACTCGACATACTCTTCTGTTTGACCTTGCAGGAGCTCTTTTGGCGCCTTCTCAAGGTACTGCTCGCCGCCGTATTTCGCGAGTATACCGACTTTTTGCGTGTCGCGCAGCTCTTCTTTTTTCTCCCTGTACTGCTTGTGCAAGACCTCACCCTGTGTGGGGTTTGCATTAAGGTGTACGTCGTTCCCGCGGGCAGCAGACTGCCAAGCAAAGAGCTGCAGGCGTTGCACATCTGGCGCCTCGCCGGAATACCGGAAAAAGTTGTCTCCAGCAAATTTTGTATCCTCGGCGGGCACCTCTCTCAAGGGTGCGTCACGCATGGAACGGGTCTTCGGATCGTAGTACGCACTCTCCGGGTCAAGGTTGATAAGGTATTTTGCCGTGTCCTCGCGAATACGCAGATTCCGCACCGTAATGCGCGTCTTCGTGTCGAGCTTCTGACCGACGGCGTCAGCTGCGTCGGCATACTTCTCTTCGTCCCCATCCTCTTCGTCACTTGACCCGAAGTCCGGGTCTCCCCCATCGCCCTCGCCTTTCCCTGCTTTTGCGACCTTGCGCACCGCTGCCAAGTCGGTGGTCGTTTGCTTGTCAATTTCCTCTTCCCGGAGCTTCTGACGCGCGGCCTCGATTGCGGCGAATTCCTCGTACACCCGCTTGTGCTCCGCTGGATCGTAACCATTCCAGCGATCACGTTTTGCGTCATAGCTTTGTGCGACATCCTGCACGACGTCGTCTGCCATAATGTTCCTCCCAGTGTACCTCACACCCTTCTTACGAGGGCGTTCAGGACAGTCCGCACGCTTATGTGTCATCACGCCGCAGTTCTCGCATGCGCCTTTGCGGTATTTAGTCGCAGCAGGGCCTGCTTTCTTCCCTCGTTCGTACCATTTGTCAATGTCGGATACTACAGGCTTATCCGATTTCCGCTGATGGCTCAGCGAGGGCTGCCCAGAGTCGAGATACCATGGTGCCTGAGATATGTATTCTTTCGTCCAATGGTTATTGTAAGGAAAACAGTAAACAAGAAGATAGAATGAGACACTCACGAGGTATATGAGGGTTGATGGGTCGCCCTTCAGCGTCGAGCTCAGCAGGCGCCGTACCCGCTTTCCTGGCGGCATCTAGATCCTTTTGTCGTCTGAATTCCTCACGCGATACCTTCCCGACAGCAGACGACGAAGCCATGGTGGTTGTTGGAGGCGAAAGCTTTTACTTACTTAATGCTGGTGCTGAATCTCATGGACGACCAAGATGTGACGACGTCTGGTGACTGTGACGAATTGGCTAAAATAAGCAATACTGTACAAAGTGTTGATGTTTTGCCACCTAGGGGGACTTCCGAACCACAACTTTGCGCAGGCTGGCCGCTGTTGCGAGTTGACTACGATAGTCGCAACTCTACCAACGACCCTCTTTGCTTTACTTCTTGTCTCTGATGGACGCAGAGTAATTTGTTCTCAAGATGTCGCTGACAGTTACTTTGCCAATCCTGGTCGGCCTCGGCGGGCGCATGCTCTTCAGTGCCGTTAATCCAAACCCCAATCTATCTTCTCACATGGGAGCGGGCATCATTGGAGGTAGCACAATGAGCGACCTCATTGTCCAAGGCCTTTTCCAAGGCGTTCTCCTTCAGTACATATTCGCGGAGCACACGCTCTTCGCTCCCGCACTAGCGCTTGCACTTGCTGGGCGCGCACTCCTTGATTTCTTTTATTCCAACTATACCGAGGTAGATAAGCTAGGGTTCACGGGGATGGCGGCTGTCGTAGGATTTGCGGGCTCATATCTACTCAACATTGCTCTGGAGGAATGGTTCGGATGGGGTACCAGGGAGGTGGTCGAAACCACCACGCACTACCGCTCGTCGCGTCGCAAGGATCGCGAGTCCGCACGGGAAGCCAGACGCGAACACACGCGTGCACGCTTGCGAGAGATTAACGCGCGTGAGCGTGAACGGTCTCGGTCACGCTCGCAGGAAAGGGCGCGTCACTTTGGAAAGCGTGATGCGAGTGCCCCGGGAACTGAGCGGTTTGGCGCTCCTACGACAGCTGTAACAGAAGTAACGTCGAGCACACTCACAATGGAGCAAATGGGTTACACTGGTCTTGGTCGGCTGCTTGATCTCGAGCTCGCCAACCTTCGGAAACGCGCTGCGACTGCGGAAGCAGACCGTCGACGTTGCAAGGAGGAACGTAAATGGGCAATTGCTGAAGGGGATAAGGCACGCGCTACGCAGCTCGGCTGGCAGGTGAAACGCTACGCGGCCATGGCAGAAAGCTACACGCGAGAGGCAGACCGGCGTATTATCGAAGGTTTGCCGAAAGAACTACGCTGTGTTAGAGGACCTCGTTCTGATTTGTCTAATCTGTGTATAGCAACCCGGGCAAACCACGCAGGACAACTTTCTGCTTCACCGCATGAAGAAAGCCACGCTCGGAAGTTCGAGGAGCATCGGGAATACCATAAATTTGATTACGAGAACGCTAACGACCATACGACGGACGGAATGATGCTTCATAGCCATGACCCAGCAAGTGCGCTTTACTCCGATTATTCCAACGATAATTTGCGCAAAGAGTACGTCCCGTCAAAAATCGAATATCTACTAAAAATAGCTGATCTTCCGCCCGGTCCGTACCTAGTAAAGGGAAGACACCTATGCGGACGATGCCTTTTCCCGAAGAGCCTAACACAATTAGTTTCGATAGCGGCTGGCGCACCAGCAAAGCACTTGCTTAAACATCACATAGACATCAAGGATTGATGGCTCGAAAAATCTGCGATACAGCTGGTAAGGTTGTCTTTGCTTGGTATCAGGATTGGCTTGACAAGTTGTGCTTAGCTTAGATCACTTCGTCCAACAAACCCCACGACGATTAGTATTTCCTGCAAGCTGGTTAACTCGTCTGATCTTTGGGCGGATGGACCTATAATGTACGTCCAGCGGACGTCGTACAAGGCAATTAACACCTCTTTTATGGAAGCGCGCTATCTGTCTTCTGCACACATGTATTGTATATCCGGTTTGAGCGCACATATATTCAGAGTTTGGAAGTATTTGTGCGGTCTGCAGTGAAAGTAACAACGGGTAACATCAAACGACTTCAAACCTTGAGCTTTCGGGCGGCGGAATCACAAGGGGTGTGTGTTGTTTATCCGGGAAAGTCCACGTTTCTACCAGTTAACTTGAAGCACGGTAGCAATGGGGCGATATCTCCTTTATTTCGTCATCTGTGCTACATATACTTTAAGAAAGAACTAGCAAGCGTGGAAAGCGAGGCGTTTGGAGCCGGTAGTAGTGTTAAATCATTGTATTTTTCATTAGTGACCACCCACTTGGTAAGCTGCGCTGTGGGTTATCGGTCTAGTACCCGGAAGAAAACTTAATTGAGCTTGCCCTATTTGCATGTGAAGTATGTATTGTCTACTACTAACAAACGATATCGGACATCATTTATGGCACTAGGTTGGTTTGAAGGCATAAGGTGGCATCATGTATTTGTAGCGACTAATATCAAAGGCATCTTGGGAAGTTGGGAGAGATTGGCATAGTGAGTTGAATGCACTAAGTCACTAAGCAAGATAAACTTCATCAAATGTTAGATGATAAAGGAAGTCGACAATAACGTTTCACTTGCCTGCACTCATGATAGCCTCCGACCCCAAAACCTTTCTGCTTCGTCGAGTGCGCTAACCAAGATATTTTGCCATGCCAAACCGGAGACTTCCGGAGATTTGTGCATCAACGCGGTCCAGACCTTCCCGATCTCCTCCTCGTCCACAGGAACCAAAGGAACAAAAACGACACGAGCTTCGTCCTTGAGGTCCTTCTGCATCGCCCCCCAGACATGTTCAAGGCCCGTGGTGAAAGTTGCGAACTTCACGGTAACTTGACGGAGGGTACGTATGCATGCGAGCATTTTGCGGATTGCAACGTTGATATAAATGATCGTGTTTAGTATGTCCGTGTCATTAAGCTTGACGCCCGAGTGTAGCACGGCAGGTGGTGTATACGTTACTTCTATAAGGACGTGTTCCAATGAGACCAATCGATCCAATTGTTCCATGATAAACACATTATGGACCCTGGCAATTCCTAGGCCGGCAGGAGCAAAAACCTGAAGGTGGGTGAGGTCCTCGCATCGAAAAGGAGGACTCGTTCCGAGGAGCCGTTCGGACGTGAAGACAGGCGAGCAGATACTGAGTCGCGACAAATGACTGGCCTGACTAGTGTAGCCGGTGGTCGAAAATGGGAAGTCATCATCGTAACCATCGAATGCAAAATGTAGCAAATTCGGACACTTGTAAGGGGCTCCGTAAAGGCGGAGTACCATGCCCGCTTCTTGACATAACGACCAAAGGTTCTTCACAAGCCGTGCTGGCTGGCAGAAGGTGAATTTATCCCTGATTGCATCTACAAAAGACATAGCCTGCTCCATGTTTCGTATAATGAGCTTCGCGTATAAACGAGGCTCTGTCCACGCTTTGAAATTCTTCGAAACGGTGAGTAGACGGAAGGCCTCGTTTCTGAGCTCGGGCTGAGAGGAAAATGCGTCTACAATATGTTGAAGAACATCGTCTGGAAGCCTTGGAGAGTTTTCACAAATGGCGGCCATATTGGTAGCGGGGATTTAAGTAAACGTCCGTAGTTGGGTGGAAAGGTGGGTGATTGAGTGGTCCGTCTCATATTAAATACGGGGAAATCGAGCCACGGCCATGAAAAGCGCTATTATATCACTCCCGTGGCCCGAGCTATTCATAGGATGCGGCGTGGCTGGAATTGAAACCAGTACCGCGGCCCAGTGAGCATAGTGTCGGACCGGCACAAACGACAGACTTTGGAAACTCACAGAAAACCCGGTCCAAGAGAGTACACGGCACCGGATACTGGGTGGATATGTTCTTTGCGTTAATTACGATATTCGCTGAGCGAAAAACAATTAGCGCTGCAACGAGAAAAAAATCGGGTTTTAAGCGGCCGACCTTGGCTTGCCACTGCCAGTGACAAGGGGGGCAGCGTTGCGGTCTGACCCTGAGGCCACAGTCCAGTGCCAGTGCCGTAGGAAATCTCACGCCGTGGCCCGTAACTGCCGTCGCAGCACGCGGGTCGGTCCTCGTTGATCAAGAATTTCTTCGTGGCCGTTTCCGACCATGAGCATACAAGCAAGACTAATACTTCACAGGCGTGTGACCTATATACCTAAGTAGTCGCATAGTCGAGATTACCAATCCATAAATTCCAACAAGTGCGACTGGTCCTTCTGCGAAGACTAGACTTCGGAAGGTTTACTCGCCTGCAGGAATGACCCTCAGGGGCATCGCATTCCCAGGCCAACCGCCTTTGAGGCGGCCTAGAGTCCAGACAGCATTGAATCCCAATGACGACAAATCTCAGTTATAGATTATCAAGAATCAGCATCCGGTCGGAGAGGCTGTACTACTGTTGCCACTAAAGTCCAGCATGCCATCACCTTGTCATCGCCATCTCTTGACCTCTTGCCATGGCCGGGCCATTCAACTCCAGAGCCTATTTCCTCGACGAGGCGGTAGCATCAGATTGGTCTTTGAGCACTAATGCGACCGCGTCAAATCTCCCTGGGTCGGGACGCACTCTTGGTCTTGTCTATGATCATTTCGGGTCGAAGATAGAACAATTTGTCAACAGGCCCGGGACAGGAAAGGCCGCTGTATATGCTGGACAAAGCTTCTCTGCTTATTTATCTTCCGAGTCTGTCAATACCAACGCTACGGCTGCGAACCTTCCTGGCGCAGGCCGTACGCTAGGACTGGCGTATGAACTTGCAGGTCGAGTGTTGGAAACCCGGCTTAACAAGCTTGCCGTGAAACTTGGATATGGTCCCAACGGAGCCGCATCTCGAACCAGAGAACTACGCCGGAAGGCTATTATTGCGCATATGGGCACCGCAGATCCCAGGCACATTCAGTCGGCCGAAGGTTACTTTGATAAACGAGCGCGTTCTACGGTGTCAGACTTGCTGGTGGAATACTTGGGGTCAAGTGCATCGTTCTGGGCCTTAGGTCAGGTGTCCCTATCACCTGCGAAAACTAAGAAGCTAAAACGAGAATGCAAGCGTCTGCTCAAATATGCAGAGTAAGCTATTTTTTATAGAAATATTTACCTACAGAACTGACACGCAAAAGTTCGGATATTATTTCGACACAGCTTCAGGCTCTGGATCAAATGATAGATCTCATGATCTCAGTTCCGGCCTTTCGAGAACAATTGTTCGCTCTTGGAGCGCCGTCCGTACTTCAATCCGTACGACTGGATGCTACCGTGGGTCGAACAGCTGAGTCCGACCTTTTGCTCAACAGATCTCGCAAAGCACTTGTGGCGCTCTCCGAAAACAAAATGTCTACTGTGTTGCAGAATCTCAGCAACGCCACTTTGGCGCCTACCGGGGAATTACGGTCCTCACTTTTGCTTAAGCAACTGACGCAAATGCTCGGCTTCCTGACGTATGTATAGGGTTTCCAGTAACTTTAATTCTGCAATGGATACGGTATCTGATTTGAGACCTTCTTAAGTGACCCAGATATTTCCTTTATTGTCGTCCGGCAACTCATAAGATTGCTCGAAGAAGTCTACCCACTATTTTTACGCTCTGGAAAAGATGGGATTGTTAGCAAACTCGCTCAATTTGTCACAACATGCCCCGATCTCGTCGAATGGACGATCTTCGAAAAGTTCATCTTGGTCCATCTTGAATCCGTGCTTTTTGATAGTAGTTTCGACCTCTCAGACAAATACAATATGCTAAGATTCGGCGACAGCAAACATTGGGCACTTCTTCTAGAGTTCTTTTTCAGGTACTCGCATATTACTTTCTACGCTTAACATTACCCGCTGACAACGCATGTATCTGCATCACAACATGAACGCCTACAGAAACCCGGACAAATTCCCGGGAATAATATCGCTCGCCGTTCGTAGCGTCCAAGTCATTGATAACATTGGAGCTCTTGGGCTTCATCGCTTCCCAGTATTCCTTTGGCGGGTAGTCGACGCACTCGTCGACTTTAAAGCCCTGGAACACCTTGAGTTGAATGTTACGGATGTGAAAAAGCTATACCCGATCCCGTCCTTAGACAGGATTTGGAACGCTCTCTTCTTTCGCCCAAACCTCCTCCTACGTCAAATTCTGTGTGCGCGTCTTGCGGTTGGCTTCGTTCCCACTGAGGTCGACATGGTGGTAGACGCAAAACTGGTGGAAAATATTTGCTACCACCTCGTAATGCTCTTTATTAGGTTCGTACTTGTTACACGTTCCGGGAGGATCGAGTGTTCATTGCTATATAAAAAGCGAAGACGAAAATGTACGCGAAAAGGCGCTCTTCTACGCGGACATTGTTCGGGGGTTGGATCGCTACTGCAAATCCGCCTTGTTACGTGCCATTTCAAAAGCTCAGCAAGATATTAGAGACCCATATCTTGGCGAGATGCTCGAGCAGGCGTACGGAGATAACAATGTCACCATCGTGAATGCTCCTGTGGAGCATTTTCCAGAACAAATATTCATTTATCGCCACCGTGATCAGTTTGGTGACGGCGGCGCGCACATTCGATTTGTAAGTTTCAGTAACTTTTGATGTGGATGAACCGTTGACAGGAATGAAGTACGAGCCATTTGTCTCGTGCGAACATCTACCATGTGGAGCGTGCAGCGCACTATACCCAGGCAACGACTCTCCTATTGACCAGGATGGGGTCTCTTGTAATTACGATGTCTCCCATATCTTGTGTACAAGCGCGGATGTGCTGTGGCTGGAGGTTCTACCTGGGTCCATATTTCACGCCGAGGATCACTATCCAGTTTTAGCCGGCGTAAAAACTTCGGGCACCAGACAGTATGTTGCTAGGATAAGACAGCTCTCTAAGGATCCTGCGCAAGCCCAGCCATACATAGAATACACTTGCCCGGTGGTGGACGGCGCATCGTTTGTGCAATATTGGGACGATGATGGGGTCCTGAGGTCTTCAAACCATTTTTTCGTCCTTGTTTTGCGATTTGATCCGGAGGTATATGTCGATGAAATCTGGGTAACCGATTCCGAGGCCACAGACTCGACTGGACCTTTAGCCTGGGTACCATCCACGGGAAAACTCGCGACATGTCGGAAATGCCGTGTGCGCCGTTAATAAAGTTGAACTTAGCTCGTCGCTGGCTACCCATAGTCCAAATACATTCAATTTTGACGAGGGCTGTGTACCTGGGAATATACGCATCCGTACTCTTGCCTTGTCCTCGTATTCTACTTTGAATTAGCGCATTTACTGTAATTCAACCTTGACTTTATTAATTGTTGACTTTATGCGGTTGAGTTAGAACTTCGCGTAAATACCAGTTTAGGGCCGGCTGTGCTCGGGTTCAATATGTCTTGTGTACTTTCATTAGCACAACTTTGCTGAAGCAACTAATGTTCTCCCGCTAATTTTCGCATTCGCCCTTCCACTGGATGCACGTCCCGGTGCGATGCCTCCATGCAGCCGTCCGACGCCGGCCCTTGGGCTGCTTTTCTCGCTCTGTGGTAAACACCGAGGCTTTGGATCGCTATAAAGCAATTAGGAGCTTTTTCCGATGCTGCACAAGCAAAACAGTTCCTCCCGAACCGGCAGTCTTGAACGGTTTCCAAGCTCACAATACTTTCCTTCGTTTTAAGGCTTTGGGGCCCGCGCTTCTGTCTGTTCGCAAATCCGTTCAAATTCGCCAGTTCCATGTTTCATATCGCACTTATGGCGGGAAGCACTCGAGCCAAGCAGGTCACCCAGAACGGACGGAGTCCGTAGATAATAAGAAGAGCGAGGAGCAAGGGAAAGAAGATGGTCAAGGAGATGAAAAGGGCAGGTATCAGCATCTTGAGAACTATTCACGATCCTTTCGGCGTCTTGCCATGTCTCTGCCGCCGATGCAGCGACCCACACGCGACGACCTGCTAAAGGTGGCAACAAGCTTTTGGCAGCGCTTGCGTATACGATTCAAGTGGTTCACCATCAAATCTTTTCGCAAGTTTAACGCAGATGACATGTCGGCGTTCCTTACATGGTTTCTTATGAGTCAGACCGTTTGGATCCTTGTTGGAACGTGAGCTGTGTCACAGGAACTGTGAATCATTAGTGGCTTAGCTGAGTACAATGCGTTTTCCCCACTAGAACTACCTTCTTTTCTGTCGGTTTCGCAACTGCAAACAGCCTCAGTCTGCAAGGTACGCTTCATGTTTGTTTAAGTCTGCAGGAAAGTTGAATGGTTGCAAGAAAACGTCGCCCGCGCGATTAGCAACTACTTAACATCGGAGACTGGTATCACAATTATTTTCGAGTCCGCAATTGTGCCGAAGTGGAAAGACTCTCGAATAGCGATCAAGAACGTCTACATATCGCGTCGACCACCATCGCTCAACGACATGCCGTACATGATCGACCATAACGCCGCCCATAGGGCGGTTGCGCGGTATGACGTTTGGAACCACCCTGCGTATCACGGCTTGGAGGATGAGCATCCTCCTCCCCCTCCTGAGCCCGCGGAAGATGACGTGGACTACGCGGTTTTCGATCTGAACGTAGATTCTATAGACGTGACGCTTTCGCTCTGGCAATGGCTAGACGGTAAAGGTCTGGTTAAGGATGCAGTGATAAAGGGCGTCAGAGGTGTCTTAGGTGAGTCTTTTCTCGTCGGGTCTCACTTGCAAGTTCAACTTAATCTTTCTTTCGCAAAGATCGTCGTTATATTCACTACGATCCCGACAAGCCACTCAACCCGGCAGATTTCCGTCATCCGTCACAGCCAGGAGACTTTCAGCTGGAGTCTTTACAGCTTGAGGACTTGCTCATCAGTGTTTATGAGTCGGGCACTTTTCGGCCGTACACATTTTCAATATTTCGTGCGGATCTGCGAACATTCAGAAAGCAGTGGATGTTCTATGATTTTCTCTCTGCAGAGAACGCAGTAGGGCAATTCGACAACTGTCTATTCAGCTTGCACAAGCCGCAGAGTATTGGTCGTACAACAGAACAGGACTTGAAAGACAGCCATTGGTCGCGAATGGTGCGTATGCACATGATTGTTCATTTGTAGAGCGAAGGTCGGGGACTCACATTTTCTATTTTGTTTCGAAAGGCCCGTTTTCGGATTGACGGAGTCAATATTGACCATCTGCAACGCGGATCTTCTATGGAAGGTCCTATCTCGTGGATAACCTCGGGCAAATTCGATGCCGTCTTCGATATCCGCTTCCCGCATCATTCGGACGCGCCAGATATTAACGCTATCCTTGGCGAGATCGCGGAGGCGATCACGACTGCTGCATCGACACAGGCGGCACGTCTTGTTGATCGCATTCCCGGCCAGCGTGAGCTTGCGAAACCGCCAATATCCGCACCGGAGGACCCGGTTGCAGTGGTAGCGGATCACGCCGACGCGCCCCGCATCGTATCGATCGACATTGACTTGCGTTTCAGAGATTTAAAGGCTACAGTGCCGATCTTTACACGAGACTTGTCATATGTGAATAACGCGCTGATACGACTCATAGTGGCTTTCATAAAGTGGGCTAAGTAATTTTTTTTCCTGCGGACGAAAGCTAACGTCTGTACCAGTGCGAACAAGACATTGGTCCCGATCCACTGTCTAGTTGTGAAGGATCTTAATGAATTTGACGGTTCTTGGACGGTACGTGGTCGCATATGCTCCGAATATTAGAATCTGAGATTAGCGCTCTGTAGATGTGGGAGAGTAAGTCGTATACAACGAGAATACACATACAAGAAACTGACTTTCCTCTCAGCTGGTTTGATGGACGAAATAGCCTTGAAGGTAAATTCGCATGATCTTTTAAAGCATCAAAGAAAACTGATGTCGTGTCTGCAGGTCTACGATGCTCTAGCGTACCACGTCACCCAGGCGAACTTTAACCGCCGTGTACGTACCGTTAGCCTATGGAGCTTGCAAAAGACCTTAGCTGCTGCTCTTTCGGCGCTACAGACGGCTATGAGACCGATGACGATGCACCTGCAAGAGCTGGAGAATCCTGGGCCCCTCTTAGAATGGGGAAATATAACGTCATGACCCATATGCAAAAAAGTACCTAGAACTTAATTATTCCCATCCGCTTTGTTGCTCTGCCTCTCCACAATAATGTTAAAGCCCTCTCCGTAAGTAGTTTTTCCTTGCTCAAGATACATAATTTCTTCAATTGGGCATAAATATTGGTACTGTATACATATTTGGCAGGTAAGGTCATGTGCTGCGACAACCGCGCCACGCCCCGCCCTCTCGATGACGCGTTGATCGGCACCATAGGATTTGCACCCGGAGCCGAAAGGGGTAGGAGTATAAAAAGTTGCCTCCCGTACGCCGTCATTAATATTGCCTTCCTCACTCGCACCCACCACCTCATCGTCTGCTTAAATAAGCCTATCATGCTCTCCAGAACTTGCCCTGCTCGCACGAACGCGCTTGCGCTCAGACGCACTGCAGCTCGTCGACCAGCTTTGCGCTTTCAATCGACGGTGGGCCCACATGGTGCTTTGGGAAAAAGGGACACTACTGACGACTTGCATAGTCGGCCGGTCCATCGCAGGGATATAACTCATCTCATTTCGCTGCTGGTGTTGCCGGAGGTGCAACTGTCGTCTTGGGTGGTGAGTACAGCCGTATTTCTGAAATGCTGCTCAACGAGTTACGTTGAGTCCAGGCTACGTCTGGTACCACACCTCGGGCCTTAAGACTGCTGTGCAGACATCAAAAGAAGTTAAAGCTTACATTCAATCTACGCGGGATAGTGTCGTATCCAGAGCGCGCGAAACCGCAAAGAACCCGAGTCAGGCACTTGCCTACCTCCGTGGCATCGCCAAGTCATACGCAACCGTCATCCCGGGAGCTTCTGGATACGTTGACAAGACATTCAACGAGCTAGATTCCTTGCACGAACAGCACGGATCGGAGATGGATAGCATCTTGAAGGAGGCGACCGATGAGCTTCAGCGTGTCGCGGGTGAGGGCGGCGCGGATACGAAGACAGCAACGAGGGTATATGAGATACTGAGCAAGAGCGTGAGCAGGATGCAGGAGTTAGGGAAGAAAGTTGGAGGCGATATCCTAGAGATGAACCCTGCGATTAAGGAGAAATTTGGGAGTGGGTACGAGCAGCTGAAAAGTATGGCGGAGAAGGCTGGTCCAGATGGGAAGAAGGCTTTAGAGGAAGTGACGAAGCAGGTAAATCCTTTTCAAGCGAGTACTACAAGCTGATTGATGCTGATACTTCCGGTAGATAAAAGACATAGCGTCGAAAGGGAAGCTGGATGAAGAGTCCATGGAGAAAGCTCGAAAACTGCTGCAAGACAAGACAGCACAACTTCGAAAGCTTGTGGAAACTTCTGGCGGTGCGGCACTCGGTGACGGGAGTGACAAGCTTCAGGCACTGCTCAAGACCGTCCCGGGTGGAGATGAGGTTGGTCCAAGTCCATTAATAGCAATTCGATCTTGAGAAAAAGAGTGGAACTGACCATTTGCCTGCGCAGCTCAAGGAGAAAGCGCCCCACCTCAAAGACATAATGAATCTAGCGAGCGAGCGTAGTGATGAGGCGAAAAATCTGGCAAAGGAAACCTTCCAAGACGTTCTGAGCGTGCTCGAGGAAAAAGGCCGGAAGGCAAAAGAGCTGTCAGAGAGGACAAAGAACGATGCGGAGAAGAAGGCTAAGGACTGATTTCGAATATTTTTCTGCGCAGGAACCCTTTTTATAGAAGAATAAAGACAGACCACTCTCGACAACCTGCATATTGCAGACCGTAGTTCCGATATTTAGTACATGGTACCTTCGCACTCTACCTCCTGTGTATGAATAGGTACCTTAACTCAACTCAAACTTCTCGATAAATGGTGGCGTTGTGAAGTTGCTTCTATTAGTGGGTAAGTACTAAAGAAGGCAACGTCCGAGCATACCGCATAGCTTTGAGGTGCCTGGCTTTGGTGATGGCCCGGGGGTGCTTTCGATTTCGCACTTTGATTCTCTTGGAGCAGATCCTCAGGCTGCCATCGTTGATGAAAAGGTGGACCGATATTCTCCAATCTTCAATGTGGCGGCACGTACGCGTAGTAATCCCGTAGTCGACATCGACCTGAGAATGCGCCGTGCATCATGCTGAAGCTGCCCGGGTACTATCGTGTGACCCCTGTTGCAAACTTTCAGTTTTTTGCTCCTGCTGTCGCTCAAACTCGTTTTCAGCTTTTGGAAATTTGCATGTGTAAAATGGTCATATTGTCACACCTCCTGAAGAAATTTCGAGGTAGTTTGATTTTGCACAAACGTCCGGGGCAGAGGTGCCCCCTCTTGCAAAGTTTTTATCACAGAACGTCACAGCAGTATTCAGACTCCGACTAAAATGGCTTCGGCACAGGCTAAGCACGGCTTCGCCTGCGGGAAGCAGTCTAAATCGGAGTTTAAAAATGTATCGCATTTTGTCACTCTTTTGTCGCCTTTTGAAAAGAACGCATCCTAGAAAATATTTATAATATATGTTTCTCTTGTAAATAGTGTGGCATCCACTGATAGGATGTATAGTATATGGTAATGTAGACGTCGTAGCAAATCTCGGGAATATCATGTGAGCCGAGAGACCCGAAGTGGTGTTGACCATGGATAAATCTACTGTTTTGCCTGCAGACTCACAACACAGAATTATTTGGTGAAAAAAAATTCACAGGTATAAAACTGCACTAATATACTTCCATTATGAGAATTTTCGGCACTTGTTATGAATTGTGGAAGCCAGGAATTGAAGGTGACCCCTGTTGCAAAGTTTGCAACAGGGGTCACATGATAGTACATTCTCTATTACGTAGCATGATCATATAACCCATTATGTAAACGTTCTTGGTTCGTTCTCATGCTCTACTTCCCGGTTACTTTCCTTGCTTGAAGCCATCCCCAGGTAGATTTTTGGACAGTCTTTCTTTTCTGTCCTGGAACCGGTTCAAATTCTCAGGGACACTATCCCTATTGATCCGTCATAAACTTGGCCGCTGAGATTCTGCGACCTGTTTTTCGCTGGAAATACGGAAATAATTGGTACCCGCCAACAGCTATTTTTTCCAATTTAGAGTTTTCCAAGAGATTGAACCAGCTGATGTGAAGAAGTCGCGTCTGAGATGGCCACGGTCTTTACACTTATTTAGTATCCGCGCACCGGCCATCGCGTCCAATGACCAGACATCAAATTCAAAGCCGCAAAATGAAATCTCTATATTTAGTACGAGCTGCATCGTTTCCGCGTGTATCTCCTTCCTGCCACACCGGTTGCCCTGCTCTAGCCTCTCCCAATTGAACATCCAGTACAAATTGTCCCTAATGTCTACTCCAAACTTTACGACCCAGCCTGAGCGTAATAGCGCCGTGCACAACATCTACCTTCACGAACGAGTCGAGTCGCAGTCCTCGATATCCACAACCTCAACAGCGTCTAATCTTACCGGCGCGGGTCGCACAGTCGGGCTTGCATACGATGGGCTTGGAAAAGCACTTGTAACGCGGATCAATCGTTTCGCGGGACGCTTGAAAGCCTTGCGCTTACGCCGTAATGCATCCGCACAGTCTGCCGTCGGTATTTATACGGCGCCTGGAAGTCCAGACCATAATGCATCAGTTTCCTCTCTCAGTACAACAGCAACAGCTTCTAACCTTGAAGGAGCCGGCCGTACTGTCGGTCTTGCGTATGATTTCTTTGGGGAACTATTCGTTTCCCGTCTGAACCGTTTCGCTACGAACCATGGATCTGGCCCCCAAGAAGCACGCAAACGCATCTACTATAGAAGCGAGATGGTTCTGGATCAGCTCGGGAAATCGGGAGAGCGCACCAGGAATTTGACAAAAGTGCCTCGTGCGTCGGATGATGCAGATTTCGAAAGTGATTGTCGAAAGCTTCTTAAATACGCCGGGTAAAGGCCCCATATTCTTTGAACTAAGAAACAATGAATCGATTTTTTAATATTCAAAATCAGGTCCTCCGTACGGTCGACTCAGGATTGTGCGATGGAAGAAATTCTGAATCTCTCCATCGGATATCCATATATACGGGAATTATTCGAAAGACTTAAGGCTACATCAGTATTGGGACCTATCGTGATTCGCATGGAGCGTGCTCAGGATCCTGGCTTGGATGCTCTCCTGAGTAAATCTCGAAAAGCGCTTGTTTCAATGACCGAAATATCGGTCAACTCTTTAAGTCAGAAGCTCAACAGCTTCTTTTGGTCAGGAGAAACTAATTACGAACATGCAAATGAGTTGCTCCGGCATGTCCTTTCTTACCTCAGGTCAGTCTACTGTTTACCTCAGTGTATAGCCCCGCAATTCATTCTTTATAAAGTGACGATACCGTATCCTTTCTTGTTCTTCGTCAGTCCGAGATATTGTTAGACGAATGCTTATTCGGACATTATGACCTGTCCGAAGGTCGACTCGATATCGGTTCCATCTCCGAAGCATTGACGAAATTGGTCTCCAAAGACGATAAGGCTGTGGATTGGGAAAGCCTTGACATGATACTTGATATGTGGATCAGCACTTGGTACAACCGTATCGAGATCCAAAAAGAGACCTCGGACATATTGCGAATAGTTTACAGGCAAGTTTTATTATGCCTAACATCTTGCATCTCTAAATAGCTATGTAGGCACCCGGAAAAGCTGCCTAATTCCGTTTCAAATGTCATTTCATTGGCAACAATGTTCGGAACAATGGATGACGTACCTCCGCCGCTAGCCCTATGGGCAGTGATTGAGGAGGACACTGGTAACATGGATCTGTGTATGGTCCCTTACGCACAACTTCTCTCTGCTGCTGCACCATACCAGAATCACTTGCTTACGGAGATGTGGACCAATCTACTTTGTCCAGCGAATCTCCTGTGGAGGCAGATTACTGTAGAGCGACGGCCGACGTGGTCTTCTGCTTCAGGGAGATTAAAACGTGTGGATATTGAGAGAGTTCCCATAGTCTCAAGGTTTGCCTTTTTGTTTGAACAGATGGTCTCACTGCTTAGAAGGTGCGTTTCGCGGCCTAAATCCACAATGCTGATGTTGACTTCCGCTATTCAGCGCAAACGAGGGCATTCGCAATAGAGCTGCTCTTCATATCAGGACGGCCAGAAGGCTCGACCGATACTGTCGGGAAACCGTCGAGCTCGTCGGGTACAGTAGATTCTCCGAAGCCGATGCTGCTGTGCAATTGACTACTTCCGACGCGTTGGCTGTCTTAAATCGCGGGTTTCCAGGACTTCGTCTTTATCGTCACTCATGTGATGGCAGCTCGGATCTATGCCTTTTAACGGTGTGTTATTCGTGCATGTTGTATAGTCGGGAGCGGCATACTAACTTCCACCGCGGTAGCAAAGCCAGCGGGAAGATTTTCGATGCAGATGCACCCATGCAGATGACTGGAGTTTCCTCCAGTTGGGACCTAGCGAGGCTCTATGGCTTGAGGTGGTCTCGGGCTCAATCTTCACCCTTGCGAATCACCGCCCTGTAGTGGCGCGAACAGATTCTATAGGGAAGTTCGAGTACGTCGCGGGTATTTTCCCGAGTGACAGGTCTTACTGGGACGCCGTAAGATTCTGCACAGTTGGCGACGGTGCAACATCAGTCAAGTACAGGGATGGCGAAAGGAACACGAGAACCTCAAATCGATTCTTTGTCCTTGTCCTCAGGTTCGACGAGGAGCTGTACCCGAAAGAAAGCCTGGAGAGAGTGAAGGGTAAACACAATGCGAGAAATTCTTTGCGCTGGAGGACAGGCACGCCTGATTGGTAGTGCAATTACTGTGCTCGTTTGAGACAAAACACTGTCCTCAGTTTAACCGTTACCTATAGTCCTTAGCAGATGAGACAACCCACTTTCGTGGTTGTGTCCAGCATAAAGAAAACTTGTACCAGGTGACTACAAAGCCAAAGCAACAACCGATAACTTCTAAATAGAAGATAGGATCATATGTAAATTCTAGGGCTGAGAATTAATGCCGCAAGCAAATACACACAGGGATAAAGAACTCAGGCTAGTTGTGACAAAGTTCCAGTCTGGCAATAGCACTATCAAATAAAATCACGATACAGACAAAGTCAAGTAGAACGAATCACGAGTGAAGTCCTCCCTCTCTTGAATGGGTGGGTCAGTACTCCGCGTCGATGTCGGCGTCGACCTCATCTGGTCTGTCCATAACATCACGCCACTGCTGATCGAACGATGCTATGGCGGTATCGTCGCCGCTCAACGCACTTCGCGCGTTTGCGATAATACGCGAAGCTTCGCCACCCTGTCCGTGACGAACAAGCCATTCGGCCCATTTTTGTGCGGCCGCGCCGTGCGCCGCAGGCGATACAAGGCGCCACGCGTCAAATATTGTGTGGAGCGCCTGTTCCTGTTCTACATGCTCGTCTATAGGCACCGCAACAATATCGTCCGAGGCGGCGTTGTCTGCATCGGATTCATGCTCACGAGCGTAGATGTCGAATGCAGCGGCCCAGATGTTCCAGCTTGGAAGGTAGAGCGAAGCGACGCGAGCGAGGTCCTTGCTCTGGTCACCACGCTTATAAGGGACTGGCTTGCCCGATCGCATCGATAAACTTGCTCGTTGCCGCAGGAGTTGAATGTAACGGACAGTCAGTTTTTCTGAAAGCCCGCTGGTCGGCTCGGTGCGCGTTTCGTGGAGTAAGACCTAGGATGGAAGAATGAGAATTCGGAGGAACCGCCCGCAATCTGGACAAAATAGTTATACCTCCAGCGTCGATATTTGCTCTCCTAAAGGTCTATCTGGTTGGTGATCGAGTCCCCATAGCCAGATTTCGTCCCGTCTCGAGTCTGTCGACGATCCATTAAATTGTTTTCTTGCCTCATCCCATGCCTTTTTCCAGTAGGGCTTCCCATCATCCTCTCTGGGACTTGACTCCAGTTCAAGTCGAGCCAACCAGATATCCACGGACTGAGGGGCCTTTACTGTATATTTTTTCGCGAGCTTAAGGACTTTGACGGCAGAGGGAGGGTTGGGATTGTGGGGGGAGCGCAGGAGCTGGAGGTGCACGGCAAGAAGCGAGGTTGAGCGAGAGGATGAACTGTAGGATTGGAGGGAAGCGAGGAGGTACAGGCTCTATAAGATGCGTTAATAGTTACTCCACGAGGTAGGAAACTTATGTACCAAATGCTCATCGAGTCCTTTGTCGAACCACTCTTGTACGAACTGCGCATATACCCTGTCCAGGTCCTCACTGCGCTGTGTTCGCGCCGCTTCTAAAAGATCTTCATTTGCATGTCGGAGCGCATCAACCAAGGCTTCTCCTTCGAGCTCGGGTGTCAGGAAGCGTGTCGCATAGAGTCTGGCCGCCTGCGCGGTCGTTTTCGGGTCGAGTTTTAAAGGCCTAGGGGCAGATGGCGAGCCAGGGGAAGGGGATAAAAGGGTCGAGTGAAGGAGCGAGTGTAAATGGTCTAGCAGGGAACGGCGGAGGGCAATTGGGCAGGGATATGTCGTGAGCACTGTATGAATGGTGTTGAAAAGTTCAGGGGTCGGAATGGCTGTAGCCACTTTAGTTAGTCTTCGCTTCAAGTGATATACGATGTGCGTACCTTTTACTGCATTGGAAATCGCCACCTTGACGAGGGCCCCGTTCAGGATATCTTTCCGGGCGTTTTCGTCCTCTTCAATTCCTTCCTCTGGTGGCTCGACGATCTCTTCGATGGACTGGTCCCCACCAATCTCGACCATTAGGGCATCTTGTCCATCCCCTTCCCTGACTACTCCTTCCGCAACCTTCAAACCCAGCACGCCCCACCTTCTCCTCAACGCCTCCACAAACCCCATCTCCATTTTTACGTACTCCCTCCAAAGGTCCACACACTCGCTGTTCATTCGTATTCCACGCTGGAGGAGAACCCGCGCTGCTGAATGTGAGAGGTGCTTCAGCTCGTGAGCTGCCGCGAGGACATACAGCGCGGGTGCATTCGGATGCAGCTGGAGGGCACGACCGCATATACGGGAGACAATCGCCCGCGCTTGTGCGCGTTGCGCGGCCTGGATGTACTGCACCCAAAGGCCGACATCATCTTTGAACTTTTTAAGGGCTCGCTCGAAGATCTGGAACTGCCGGCGGATGAGCGCGAAGTCTGATATGGTCGGAGGTCCTTTCGGTATTTCTGGCGCGAACTCGGGGGTCAGTCAGGCCATACAGACAGATAGCAATCGGACTTCTACCCTACTCACTGAGGCGTTCGACCCTTTTCCTCCGCAGAGCTTCAAGACCCATTTCATATGCTGCGTAACGCAGAAAATCTCCTTTTTTCGGTATCCGACGGATAAGGGCAGTTTCAAACGTCGTCCTTTTCTTCATGATCTGCTTTATTTCGGTCTATTACAAGAGTCGTCAGCTCCTGGAGTTAAATGTGTATGTAATAAAAGTGGGCGACCTGCGAGAAGACACCTTTTTGTAACAAGTCCTTGAGCTCAGCGAGCATCTGCATACATTTTATGAGGTCCCATTTTTACAGGAAGGTAGGGCTACTCGCCTGCTCCTGCTGGAACTGCACCCTCTCCATGGCTTTTCCGTTTGTTCTTCTACGGAATAAATGTCTTGGTGAACCTGGTAAGCGGCTCTAACTTGAAAAACTGGAATCTGCCGGGACCGTAGTCCGAGAGCCGTGAGAAAGTGGACGACGCAAGTCATCGCTCGCGCCTTTCGTCCGATTACCACGACGCTCGCTGACGACGATGCCCGTTCACAAGGGCCGCAACGCTGCTGGGCGACTTCAGCACCAGCGTAATCTCTCCGGCGGCAGCTCGAAGGTCGGCCTCAATAACCTGCAGCTCACACAGAAAGACCCTGTGCAGTCCAAACAACAGCAGCTCAAGAGAGCGGGGCACAGTGCAGTCGAGGTCAGTGGACACTAACGATATGGTTTTCTTCCTATTATCCATTATTGATGACCTGTACTCTTTAAATTGTCTTTAGCTTCACCCGGCGCGCACGACTTCTCCCTTTCCGCGACCAAGCCACCTCAACTCCAACGCCCGGATACACTCGAAGGAACGGATCTCAGGTCAAAAACGGGCGGCTGCTGCGTCCACAAAGCAGCAGCCGGTTGCACAAAACAATGCCCCAAACCATAGGGCCGGGTTTACACTTGCGCATTCGGATGGCACAGATGATGAAGAATGGGTCTCGAGCGAAAGTGGTGCGGCGACGCCGCAGAACGATGAAGATAGCGATGAGGCTCATGGAACGACTCCTGTGGATCGTCAAAAAGTCGAACATACCCCGAATGGGGGCATGAATCGGGTTGTAGATGGGACGGCCGGTCTGGCTACGCCTCGTTCGCAGTCGGCCTTGTCTCTAACACGCGTCGAGACTGCCAGACCGGAGATCTCGCCGCAGATGCAAGCACAGGTGCAAGCCCAGCCACCTACTATTCACATCCAGCCGCAGTCAACACAGGTATCTCCTACACCACCCCCTGTCGCAGAGCGACGACCGGATGTCCAGTTAATACGACATACGCGTTCAGAAGCACCGTCGCCGACACATCTCTCGCAAAGGCCAGCACCGAGGCGGCATCCACTTGTTCGGCACGCGTCCACACACGGTGAAGGCAAGGCCGAGATGCCCCCACATCCGCTCATCCGGGGGCAATCTTACCATGGATCGCTAAAGCCCGCTCCGCTTGTACCTCTCTCCGTGAACATGGAAGCTGTCCAGGCTCAGCTGTCGGCGTCGCCGACGAGTGCAAGAGTCGGAAGCCTAGCAAGCTCACCGTCGTACATGACGCAGTCATTCACACACTCGCCGTCGGAAAGTTCTACGGACGGTCGCGAGCGAATTCCAACGCGAAAGGTTTCGTCCTCCTCGCTGCATTCTGTCGCGACCCTTCCCGCGCCCTCCTCCGCTCGTTTCAATGCGCGGACTAAACAGGATCGCACACGCGCTCTGTCCACGATTTCTCTCTCTTCGTCCTCTGCGGCATTGGACTCCCTCAATAAGCTACCTGCAATGTCACGGCCCGGCACGCCACCACTGGCAGTACATTTTCCGTCCGAGAGTCGACGTGATGTGCAAGATGGGTATCATCAACTACTTCCGCCGATGTATTCCGCCTCACACGCGACAGTGCTTGCGCGATACAACCCGCTACAAGAATGCTACGAGCGGGTTATGCGGGCAAAGCACGGGCGGTAATACTATCTTGGTATGCCTACTACTTCTACTCACGGTGTTCTTGACTGAAGCCAAGCAGATTCCTGTTCCGCTTTCCATGTATACGGACCGGCACCTCGTCGCTTCTATGAACTTATTGTATAGTAATTTATTTCGAACGTAAGTGCAGGTTGGACGGTGTAGTGTATATGTCGGGTGTTTTTTTCCCGCGTAATATATACTCATTCTGGTAACTCTTTTCTGCGGTATCTCTTCCTCAGAAGTGCATGGGCTGATAATATCTCTTTGAACAACAGTAACAGTAGTTTGTTTGCGTTGCTTTTCAGTTCAGGCTCGTCTGAGTTGGGGAGAATGTATTCGCCTCTCATTATTAATATCAGACCGTGCTCCTTCTCACTACATCCTACCCCTCCTGACTCTGATGACACAGCTGCAAAGTCGAATGCAAGTACAGTTTGATGAACACCCTTCCACGGCGCCAATGTCCATCTTTGCTGCCAGAAGCGGAAGCGTAACTAGCTCCGGGAACGGCGTTCCGATACTGGAATTTACGGTGTTCCGAGGCAATCTCTGGGCCACTTTCGCAAAAGAGCCGGCAGAATTTAGGGATAAATAAACGCGAGTGCGAGTGACCGAGTTTATGTGGCTGCATCTTTAAAATAAGTTGCACCTTCCTGGACTTCGACTTCTGACTCCGCCTCTCCTCCGGCGTTGACTCCGATCCTAATTCCAGGTTTGGTATCTACTTTGCACTGACTGATAGCTTCGTCGCGCGTGCAGTTGGCTATTTTCCGGCCTCGCCATGCCCTTCTCTTCCCCACTATACATGCTTCGTGCTACGAAGTGGGTTGAGGCGCCCGTGTGCGCGCAGCTGACCCCCCTTTCTTTTCAATGGGCCAACACCCGCATGTACGAAAGCTCGCCTCCATTCCGCAGGGTTTTTGCGTTGCAGATACTGTATTTACATTTATTGATTTCAATGGCAATCGGTCGGTTGACCACCTGGGAAAGAGTTACATACATTACATGTGTAACGGAAGGTTCGTCGCCAGTTGCTGCTGTTTTCCACCCTCCTTATTCGTTTCACTCGGCAATAATTTAAATGTCAAAAGAACGCACCACTAGTTTCCTCCTCTGTGCGCGTGGTTCCTGATTCATCCTTGGGAGCTATCAGCTCCCGGTACCTAACGCGCGGAATAAATCTCCCCCGCCCTTCCCCATTTGGCTCTTCGATGTTTTGGTGGGTACCCGACAGACGGTCCGGGGATGAAGGCTCGTGATACAAATCAGTTCAATACTCAGAATATCCATTTCTCCCGGCTAATGTACCAGAACCCCAGTTATTGCTGTTGATATACTTGCGCTGCCACATCAGCCCTTTTTGAACTCCACCTCAGCTTGGGGAAGTAAGAACGTTGTCGCTTACCTCGAACATATGCGTCTTTACCAATTTGAACTACCCCTGGAAAAAACGATCTTCCACTCTATGATCACTAGATCTGACTGTCCACTGACTCCTCCCTCCATAATATCCAGCACCCATTATAACGACACAGGCATATCCCTTTTTAGACGTGCATTACTCACTCAATAAACCACCTGCTATTACCAGCAACACGGTTCTCGCTGAGGAAATGTAACAACCCCGGCACAGCTTTCATGTAAAATAGACCTATCACTTTTCAGATTGTAATCGAGCACCATTGAAGAGCCCCTTCAGCGTTATTCAAATTCTCCACTCCAAGGCGCCTCTTGTGAATCTGACTACGTACCTTCCAAATCTTCTTTACCCACCAGGTTCCTCCAAAAGAAGAGTTGCCGCATGGGGTACAGTCTATCTTAGATGAGATAAAGATATCATTCGAGAAGCGGCACATCAGCTTCGTCACTTCCGTTTGTTTGCACAACTGGAGCTGTCACCATTATAAACATATCAAAGAGGTTCTGGACCACATGGATATTCTGCACGATATGGGTATGTTCCTCTTTGAAATGATAAATCGTTCGCATTTTCACCGTTCCATTTATCGGGCCCTTTGTGCGCTTGACTCGCGCAGATCCACGAGAGGTCGAATTCCACAGAGAGATTCCCTTTCTACGGTTCTCCTCGCCGGATTCGCACGAGGACGAGGAGGCCTCCGATTCTGAGTATTAGTATAATGGTTTCGATTATCATGGTTCCATGTATGACATATCTGAGTATGGCAGTGGCTATCGACTATGCTCCTGTCTAAATTTAGCACTGTAAAAGCGAGTAGATGTCCCTGGCGAAAGTTTTTCCAAGAGTCGGTTACTACATAATTCTTACAGTACATCCGCATTATCTACAGGTGTTGAGCCTGTGATACAATGAGTTCCGGAGCACCTTGTTTTGAGTATGGATCGAACGGAAAGTCTGGCATGCAGAGATAAAGCATAATCCATTTTGCTTCGATATGTGTGGATTATAAAATAGTACTAGTGGATGAGACTTAAATATAGTTCCCGTCTGGCATAACTCAAGCACCGGAATTACTCCACTTTTAATGTGCCAGATTACCACACCGGAAGAGCCAGATCCCGCCGGCACATTCAGGGAGAGGGTTCAGCCTAGAGCATGCAGTACGTGGAGATGAATGCAAACAGCAAGCTCCTCGATATCACTAGAGTGTAACCTCCCGGTTGCCACTGGCGATCTTATTCCCCATTGTAGATAGTTTCCTCTTTAGTATACGCATATAAGCTGTCACTCCTGTGTTTTGAGACTCTCATTCCGACGTCTCGAAATACAGTCTGGTCCTATCAGCTACTCGAGTGTTTCCATCTTGCGGTGGTTTCCATAGAGACGTTTAAAGTTAATACGACACCTCGCGTCATGTCCGTCGGCCACCTAACGATAATATTCGTGTAGCAGGTGATGTCAGCACACCGAAGGCAATCGTAAGGGGTCCTCGAAGGTAGGGAGGCGTACGCCAGAACCACCAGTAACCACGTCGACTTCAGCCTGTGCGCGCACAAAGACGTGAGGATGCATCACCATCGCAGGAAATAACGACTAGACTGCCGACACGTTCTGTTGCAAGCCGCCTATAGGTGAAGGCTTAGACAAGGGGTGAGCAGCCGCACTACAGAGCAGGTGGAGGCGATGATGACGAAACGTAAAATACCACATGAAACGTTCGGCAGGAACAGTTCGTCGGCAGAAACACGCATGAGCGGCATTCTAATAAGTCCAGAGTTCGCAGGTCGGCCTACTACTAGTACATGTTCTAGCGGCGGGGAGAAAAGCTCGGTCCAGCCTACTAGCACGGAAGTACTGTAAGCGGGAGCACGGATATTGAATTCTTGTTGCGCTCTAACGACATAACCACCCCTAGGATGATGTGGATATATCTGGTACATGCATCATGAGGTTTACCAGCAGAGAATGTGTAAAAAGAAGCCTTAGAAGAGATTAGTTTTAGGACGGCAATAATATGAGCCGGCAATATGTACGTAGTACAGGTCGATCAATGTGTTCTGCGGCCTCGAGAACTAGCTCTGTCTGTGCAGCTATAAGAACCAGACCGCCGCGCTGTACTGGTCTATAAAAAGGTATGACTTGACCAAATTCCTGACAAAAATAAAGTAGCCAATGACGCTAGTACAATTGCCACTGTGAGCCAGCCACCAGTTACAACTGTATATGGAGAACTTAGAACGGGAGGCACACCATTGGAAATTAAGTGCAGAATGAAGCTTATTTATACTTGACCAGGCTATGGCGGAAAACGTACCATGAGCCACACTAGTACTGTAATTTCAATTGAAGACGGAAGTACAAAAAAGTCGATCTTTCCTTTCGTGATGAACCCTTTCCGGTAATTAAGCGCACAATTTCCAACTCCGATTAGAACTGTGGCTACCGTACCCTGAACCTCAAACACCACGGCGCACGCTCATGACAAACTTAGGAACCAAACATCATTACAAACAGGCATTAACCACCCGCTGGAGCTAGTCATGAAAGCCACACAACTAGCGGGTGCTGTAATATACAAACGTCAACAAGACAATACGAGGCTTCAAGTTACAAAAGACAATCAACACCGTCAGCCGGTAAGGACAACATCAAGAACCAGAAATAAATTGATCGTAACAAGGTGCGTGGTATGGATCCATCAAGCCAGATATCGTCAGTGTCATTTGTCCGCATACGTTCGATTCATCCCTTGCTGGGGGAAGGTCCTATAGCACGAGCATGCCACCAAGGACAGCACCGAGCGCAAGTATTCCCGCAGCACCAGCGTGTGTGAGCAGGTCTCCGCGTCCAATAGAAGCGGACGAGCCGCTGGTTCCAGAGGCTGAGCTAGAAGGGGACAACGCCGATGGCGTGAACCCGATGGGCCCTGAATCCGACGCGGATGAGGTCGCGATGACAGATGCGGACGACGCGCTGTACAAAAGAAATTTCAAAACGCGTTCAAAGGGAAGGAACAAGTACAATATACTCACGCGGAGACGGCGGCACTCGTGTCGGTCGCATTGTCAAAGAGTACAGCATCAACAATGTGCACGACTCCGCTCCACAGGACAAGATCGGGTGTAGTGATGCGAGCAGTGGTGGACCCGCCGGTGACGTATGTGCCAGAGGAGTTGAACGATGGGCGTATGCCTTCGCCCGCCGCAGTGGTTGCGTTCGCGCTGCCAGCCGCAAGCGAAAGCAGATCGCCCGAGTACACGCTCGTACCATTAAGCACGTGGTTGAGCAGCACGGCCGTGAGCTCGGTAGTGTTGCCGGTCACACCCGCGAGGCTCTGCTGAGCAGCAGCGAAGGCGGCATTGGTCGGCGCGAAGACGGTCACGCCGTGCATGGTGTTGATCGTATCGAGCAGAGAAGTGGACTGCAGGGCGGTGCGGAAGCTCGTCAGGTTATTCGCCGCGAGTGCGGAGAGCAAGTCCCCCGGCACGTCAATGACAGCGGTCGTGACATGGAGCGTGATATTTCCGAATGTCGTGCTGTTCGTGACGATGACGGGCGTGCTGGAAGGGGAGATATAAGCGGACTGAACAGACACGCTAGTGCAAGAACGTACTTTTGGTTGAGGATATGGGTCGTGCCACCTTCTGCGGACCAAGCAAGGACCTGGCTCTTGCCGCCCTCGAGGAAGACGAGATCAGAGGCGTTGAGGAGGGTGCGGCCGACGGTAGTGTTGGGGAAGGCCTGTGCAGAACCGAAAGTACCAGGGACAACGTGATAGGAGAGAACATCTGCGAGGAGCTCCGCATTGGTCGTGATGTTCGGATGCGCGCCGGCCCCTGATGACGTCGTCAGCAAGCAGTTCCGTCATGTCATACAAAAATAAGGCTCACAGCCGTCGTTGTTCGGCGCAAAGACGGTGAGAGGCCCGTCGCCGAGCGCACTGAGGAGGCGTTGACCGGTGGAGGTGCCGTTGACGGCGGTGGTCGCGTTGATGAGGGAGGTGAGGTTGAGGGACTGGAGCTGCTGCAGGAACTGGGTGAGGAAGGTCAGGTTCTGCGCAGCGGCGGGGGCAGCGAGAGCGGAGAGAGCGAGGACGCGGGAGAAGTGCATGGTGAGGAGGGGAGGGGAGGAAACAGCGCGAGGATGAACAAGCAAATTCGTGGCAGGATATATAGCAGGGATTCGGGCCAGTCCCAGGGGGCACGAGCATGGAAGGACTGTGGGCGTGCCAGTGCGGAACCAGTTGAGCCCCGGCGCTAAGCTGTACGCCACCAACCTGTCCTGTGTCTGCGTCATTTACCCGTGGCTGCATCCGTGCGTTCGTCGTGCCGTATATGCGTGCTTAGTGCTATGCGTCGATCAGCCTTCCCTTTTCTGGCCGCCACCAAATGCTTCGGAGCCGAGACGCGCCCGAGCACGGACGCTAGCAGTCCACTAGCCTGTCACCTACCTTCTACAAAAATGATAAAGAGGACCCCGGTGTCCGTCTGGCCCCAAAAATAACCGAGGTGATATAGTAGACGCGTCATGAAGGGAAGCACCAGCTGTATTCTTGCACCCAGCTCATAACTGGGAAGCGAACGCTCCAGGAGCGATCACTGCCTTCGGGTCCCGGAAGCTCGCAATTACCTCTTATTTATTTTCATCCCCTGCTCTTGCGCCATAACACGATGCGAGGAGCCCTCTCCTCACTTACTGAAACAGAGCTTCAAATTGCACGGCCCCACCATCCGCTCCACGGAGGACTAATTGCCTGGATGTCTAAAGCCATCTTTATCCCCGAGTACGTATTGCGTAGCATCTTTCGTGGTCGTGGGAACACAACGGGCTACCAGAAGACGTCGGGGGTGCGTGGGAATATCGGAAGCCAATCTAAAAGCGGTGGCACTCCTGTGATTTGACCACAGCCCCAGTGCCTTGAGTATCAACTTTGATTGAAGTTCCATAATTCGATACCGTCTAGACTCTTCCATTGCTACCATCGGTAATCGGGCACCTCAACAGCCAGCTCAGAGGGCCATCGCCCGTCTAACGCGACACCCGCTGTGGCTGGAGTAGAAAGTTACACATCACTCACGAATTAACGTTTTCAGGGAAGGGGAGGGGAGAAATGAGATTGCAACGTGTTTTTTATTCAAGTTCAAATAAATACATTACCGGTGCGGCGGAAAAGCGGCATCTGCGGGCCGTATACCATTCCATTTTCAAGTATGAAATTCACCCGACGGGAACAAAGGGCATCCACGTAGGCCAGGAAATGCTGTTGTCCGTCAAGTCAACGCTCGACAATTCATTCAGCTTTCCAATGCCGACCTACGTTGGCTTCTCAAAGGCAACCAGTACGAGTTATTGCAAGTATTTAGTTCTGACTTTATAAAAATAAAATAAAACAGATATAGTAAACACACACGGAGGTTTACTGGCGATTGCTGAGGATTGTAGGGCCTCCACGAGCTTGCGGCCACGTTAGAGTCAGTTGAACCAGCTCTACAAACTTCAAAGGCCCAAGAGGGCAAACATGGCCGATCAATCATCAGATACCTTGTAAACGGTCCTATTTATACAGTACGATCGCTAATCTACAAAAGGATCTCGATCCCGAACAAAATATTGATCTTGTACTTATGACCCATCTCGTCACTTGGTCATATGTCAAAGGCCTAGTTCTCTCACTATTGCGCAATTGTCCCAATGGCAGCGATTGACGGTTATATGATCATGACGAGAACCCTCAGCTGCACGTCCAGCGCCTCAAATCAAGATATTGAACACTCACGGCTTGCAGAAACAGATCACATGCATAGCAGCACAACGCTCTGTACATATATATATCCGCCTAAAAAATCCTTAGCCACGCGAAGCTCTGCGGCCTGGATGCCCGGGTGCTGGTCTGCTGATCCCGCAGATGCGTCAAGTGCTCGGTGCGGCTTCGCATTTTTTGCATGAATAAAGGCGCACCCACCGGGACAGGGACGGACCTAACGCGGTCTATCTTCCACCCATCGGTCGTCAGTCTCGCGCACGCCTTTCGACTTTACGTCGTCCAGCATCCCCGAAGAATAACCCGCGCCTTTCGGTATGCGCACACCATTAGTTGCTCTACTCACCATCTGCTCTGCTGTCGAGCTGGCGCTCGCCGCCGGGCCGCTGGTAGACGTAGGGTATACGCGCTACCTCGGCACAGAGCTCCAAAACGGCATTACGCAGTGGCTCGGTCTGCGCTTTGCCGCACCGCCCCTCGGTGACCTGCGTTTCCGCGCGCCCGCCGACCCACCGAAAAATAGTACCATCCAGGTCGCCGATGAAGTGCGTGTCCTTGCTTCCCCTGGCCCGTGCATGTCCCATCAGGTCAGCTGGCTAATAATTTCACTCTTTCTAGCATGGCCCGGTCTGTCTAAGCACAGGCGCAGCGTTCCCTACGGCGGGCCAGTCCGAGGACTGTCTCTTCCTCGACGTCTACGCACCGACGGCCACGCGCGGAAGAGGACCACACCCGGTTTTCTTCTGGATCCAAGGCGGTGGGCTGAACGCTGACTCGAATCCGAACTACAACGCGTCTGGCCTTATCGCCGCAGCAGACATGGATCTCGTCGTCGTCACCTTCAATTACCGCGTCGGCCCGTACGGCTTTCTCGCCAGCGAGGAGGTGCAGCGCGATGGCTCCATAAATGCTGGGGTGCTGGACCAGCGCAAGGCGCTAGAGTGGATACAGGAGCATATATCCAGGGTCCGTTTTTTTCACTTCGCAGCGATGGAAGGCGCCGTCCGGCTTCTGACCTGATTTTGCCATTAATGTAGTTTGGTGGTGACCCGGGTCACGTCGTCCTCGGCGGCGACAGCGCAGGAGCACAGTCGATCACCCTGCACCTCACCGCGTACTCCGGCAGGCCGACGGACCTCTTCCACGCCGTCATCGCCGAATCCCAGTCCTTCCCGACCATATTAACCGTGCCCCAAGCCCAGTTCGAGTACGATGCGCTCGTTGGACGCGTGGGTTGTGCGAGTGCGGAAGACACCCTCGCCTGTCTTCGAGCTACGGATATAAGTATTCTGCAAGGCAACAACACCGTGATCCCTTTCCCCGGAAGACAGAATCCACCCAACTACCTGTACGGTGCCATTGTGGATGGCGACTTTCTAACGGACTTCCCGTACAACCTTTTCATGCAGGGAAGGTTCATCAGGGTACCCTCGGTCTTTGGGTATGTTTCGTAGTTTCTGCGTCCGACCTTCCCCATAGAGTTATCTGGTTGACAAAAGGTGAATAGCGATGATACGAACGAAGGCACGATCTTCACTCCGACCAATCTCAACACCACATCAGACATGAACAATTTCCTGCTCGACAACTTCCCCAATATGACGTCTAGTATGCTCGAAACCATCGACGCGACGTATCCCGAGTCGAGCCAGTTCCCTAATCACGGTGCATTCTACTTTGCTGCGGCGACCGCGTACGGAGAGATGAGATACATATGCCCGGGAATCTTCGTCAGCACCGAGATAAACAGATTCAGGGGCCTCTTGCCGAATTGGAACTATCAGTGAGCCCCACCAAGCCCCGATGCCAAAAGCGATTTCCTGACACGATTTATCAAGCTATAATGTCACAGATCCAACCCAGCTTGCGAACGGCCAAGGCGTCCCGCACACGGTGGAAACCAGCGCAATCTGGGGACCCGACAACGTCAACGGCGGGGCACCCGCGAGCTACAGGACGACCAATGCGGCGATCATACCCGTAATGCAGGGCTACTGGACGAGTTTCATACGCACATTCAGCCCCAACACGTTCCGCGCACCCGGGAGCCCAATATGGGAGCCATTCGGCACCGGTCAGCAGAGGATTCTGTTTGAGACGAACGCGACGAGGATGGAGACTGTTCCTGCAGATCAGACAGTGAGATGTGATTTCTTGAAGAGCATTGCCATTACGCTCCAGCAGTAGAATAGACGGTGATTTAGTGTAAGCTGAAGCAATACAGAATCGAATCCCAGACGACTAGGTCGACCGCATATGAACAAAGGAGAGATGATTTACGTCGACTTAGTGCTTAGGGCTGAATTGCTTATTATGGACGCGACGTGGCAACACACACAGCCGGCTTTCGCCTTCGACGACGCTCACTGCACCCTGCTGGCCAGAGATTGGAGACATACGCCTTGTGTCCTTCGTAGCGGAAAATGTGGCTTACAGATGCTCAAAGTTAGTCTGATATCCCGACAGCAAAGAGAACGAAGAAAGTCTGACCACGAACGCGTGCTCTTTCGTACAGAAATCGGCGTCGCGCTGACCTCGTTCGGCGCGCTGTTCATGCTCCTCGGGGTTGTCCTTTTCTTCGACGGCAGTTTGCTCGCTCTGGGAAACGTACGCAACACCTATCCGCTCGACATTCTCGCTGTTCTGACGAAACCCCTGCCCGCCATCTTCAGGTTCTGTTCCTCTCAGGCATCACACTCATAATCGGCCCGCACAAGACGTTCTACTTTTTCGCGCGCAAGCAGAAGCTGCGCGGTACACTCTGCTTCCTCGGCGGTGTCTTGCTTGTGTTCTTCAAATGGCCCTTCTTCGGGGTGATAGTCGAGACGATCGGTTTCCTCAACCTGTTCGGGTGAGCCGCGCTTTCCTTTTCTCCACGAATTCAGAAAACGGTCCACTGACGATGAACACACGCCCTTTTCGATAAAAAGGGACTTCTTCCCAGTGATTCTCACGTTCCTGCGCCAGCTACCGTTCGTTGGAACTCTCCTGTCCATGCCTTACATCAAAGACGTGCGTGCCTTTGAAGCTTACCTCTTTTACCCTTCCTTACAGAGTTCCGACTGATTAAAGCTGTATAGGTTGCGAACCGGATAGCAGGCTCGCGTCAGTCCATTGTTTAGCGCACATACATGTCTACATAATTCTTTTTGTGAATGACGCAAGCAACTTTCAATCACCTGTAATACCGACTTGGAACCAGGGTGTCACCGACAGGCGGTCCGCCCCGGACCAGCTTGCCCAACCACAAGATCATAAAAGTTTCAATGGAACGAACTCTATTAATCAGAGCCGAAACCTTTTTTAAGCGGGTCCGACGCTGGGATTTACAAGCTGGTGGTACAAACAAGTCAAGGTCATCAAAACGCGTGATCTCCTTCCTCTCTTCAAGGCACTCGAGCCAACTCGCCCGGGATGCTCCCGTCCCCACAGCAGCCCGAAGCCTCAGAGAGCGACGTTTTCGATCAGTTCGTTCTCGCCTTTCTTAGTGCTCGCGCTGTCACTGTCGCGGTCTCGTGAGTTGCTGGCGGCCTTTTCAACAATGGCGGGGTCGATGGGGCCCGCAGAGACGGCCGCTGCGTTTAACACTTCCTCCTCTTCCACGTTACGGAAGCGGAAGCCGCCATGTACAGTCTGATCGATGACAATACCGCTGATTTTGGTAAACAAAGATGAATTGTAGGGGGAGAGTATGCGTGTCATTAGTCTGACGCGTAAATGAGTGACGAGATGGATTAGACGTACATTGCGTAGATGAGCATGGCTAAGTAACCTGACATGGGAACGAGGTACGATCGGCGAGTGCCCGCTCTGTCTGCAAGACCGCCTTGAGCGGGAGGGTACCAAGCACCACCTCCAACGCCCTAAAAATAGGTGTCAGCGCGGTGTGAGAGATGCGAGGACTCCGTGATCTGTACTGACCATAACGATAAGCCCAGAGCCCCTCTTTGTGTGTACGCCAAGATTCTTCGTGCCAAGCGTGAAGATGGTCTGCCGCCTACTGTCAGTACACCCTCCTGGCTGTCTAATGGCAGGAATGGCTGGCTTACCGGGTAGCAAATCGACTCAAAGAAGAAGAGTACATAAAGGAAGCCCACACCGGTCCAGCCAGTCAACTGCGAGATACAGATGCTGGCTATGACACACATAGTTGCATAGACCGTGAGCAACAGGGCAGGGTCGATAAACTGCAGGATTCCAACGCCAATGAAGCGGGCGATGGCGAACGTAACCTGGCACAGGGAGAACATCGTGCTAGCCCTTGACTGAGAAATGCCAAGCCCCTGTTCCGTAAGGAGGTTCACTACGAATGACGCAACGCCGACTTGTGCTCCACTATTGGGTTGACCAGAGGGGGTCAGCAAGGCCGGAGGGAAAAAATGTAAAGGCTTGCGTACGTGTAGGTCATCTGCGCGATGAAGCCGAATATGCAGCGGTACTGCTTGTAAAATGGACCAACATCTTCAGTAAGACCTTTCGCTATCAGCTCCTCCGTAAGTGCTTCCTCGGTAATCTCTGGGAGGTGGCAGAAGCTATAAAAAGCGCTTCAGTAGTAGTTACCGTTTATGTCGTAAACTAGACGCACAAGAAAAGAATGTTCAGAACGACTCCAAGGCCAGCGACGGCGAGATAAACCCTGTGCACCGACGAAAAAAGAAAAGAATCAGTGCACAACGTTCCCGATTGGACTGGGGGCAAGATTGCAATCACCATTGCACGGTATCAAGCGAAGTGGCGTTCTTCCCCTGGAAAAACCAACGCGAGGCGATAAGAGGGCCTGCAAATGACGCGACACCCTGAAAGCCCTGGCTGAAATTCAGGCGGGCGGCAGCATACTTCTCGCTGCCCAGTACGGCGATATATGAGTTCGCGGCAACTTCAAGAGTCGAGAGACCACATCCTGTCATTCATTAAAGTCAGATCAACTTGGAGCTCATGGTTCGTGAAATGAGGGTTTGCGCGCATGTGACGAATTGTAGATGGTTAAATAAAAACAGAAGGGAAGCGTACCGATAACAAATGTGGATCCAACGAATCCACCGTATGCGCGGAATTTCGCAGAAGGCCAGAAGAAAATCGCGCCTATTCAAGAACAAGGACGTGAGCTACGAAGGCCTGCATGGGGGCGGAAAGAAGACCATACCTATTGAATACAAAGTCAGGCCGAGATGAATGCCTTTCTGTTCATCGACGAGATATTTATTTGTGGACACGGTAAACGGAGTACGCGAATGCAAACCTTGTATCCGAATTTCCTCATCTGCGAAGGATAGGATGAGCACGGGTCGAAAAGCCCACCTTTACAAACATGAAACTCACGAGTATTCCGGCGAAAGGAGCCCATACGAAGTACGCCCCCTGTAAAAAGACACTGACATCTTAACAAGATATAAACATCAGGTCCCGGGAATTACGAACGAAGTAGGCCAGTTGGAGGAGGGTGCTCTGGAGCTTTGTGATGCCGAAAACCGTTTGAAAGTGGGAATTGAGGACATCAAGGAGCTGGCATAGGGAAGATGAGAATATGGAGACTAATGACGCAGCAAGTGATCATACACCATATGCAAAGCCCCCTGTAGAGAAACAAAGAGGGGGGTCAGAGGGGCCGGTAAATTTGAGCAAGGGAACGCACAAGTGAAAAATAGGGAAGTGACGAGCGCGAATGCGAAGGCCCACTCTTTGCGTGTAAGCTCTGCGCCTTGATGCCAATAATTGAGCTGGATTTTCAGCGAGGGCAGTTGGAGGGGCTGCAAATACCTGTAATGCCTTTGAGACCGGCCATTGATTCCTTGTGCGCCCGTTCCGAGGAGTCGTGAACGAAGACAAAGACGGGCCGAGGAGCAGAGGGGAGACAGAGAGGGGGCACAAGTGGCATATGCGGACGTTTGTATTACTTATAGGATGGCGAATTTGGGACCGTCGTGAGCCGGCGTTCGATAAGGGGAAGCGCTGCTGTTCACGGGACCATTGCGACACCCTGATTCGTAGGTCATGTCCAAGACTTCGCGGAATCGCGTATCTAACCGCGGCCCGGGGAAGAATGGCTCTCGCAGGAGTTGGGCCTGTGATACAGAATGTGCTTTAACCGGCTTTTAATATTCCTTCCGAACATTCCGTGATCGTACTAATCGCCTTTTTGGGCATTTTGTGGAGAATACGACGTCGGCCGCGGTTGTGGGGTCGAGAAGTCGTCCCCACACTCCTGCCTGTAAGTAGGAATCCCGTTCTTGATCATCTTGTCTTGGGGAAAATGCTTCCGGGATCTTCATGCACACGATTAGGTAATCATCCGCCTGACTCTCTCGTCGCACGGGCACGTGAGGTCCCCGCTCGTTCGCATCTCGAGTCCGACCTTCTGCTCTCGAAGCCCAATCATGTCCGGTCCCTCGCCATTCACAGCATTCCTCGCTGTCAGTAAGTTCCTCGCCTTTACCAACCGGCCAAACATCGAAATCACAGGCAAACAGTACTGACAACACCAATATTTTATCAAGGAGAACTACCCCACGTTCAAAAGTCAAGCGACGCAGGTTGTCGGCCGCCGCAAAGCCAAACTGAGTTTATTGAATGATTTCTGGGCGCTCGCTCCCGAGGAGAAGGAACGTTTGGCCCGGATCGCGGAGGATAAGGGGAGCCAAGATATCCTGGCCGATGCGCTCAAGGATATCGATGCCATCGGCGGCGAGGACGAGGAGCTACTGGACACGTCTTCAGCCGCCGTGGGGGTAGCCGTGCGTACAGATTACTCCAACGATGAAGCGTGGGGGGAATTCGTCGATACGCTGAGGGAGGCAGAAAAGGACCTTGCTGCACCCGAAGATGAGGACGCGATGGCAGAAGACGAGCCATCAGAATCTGCCACCCGGAACGAAGTGGACGAAAGCTCTGCGTCCGAGTCCGAGTCTGAGTCAGAAGACGATGGGACAGGCGCAGGCGGCACAAGTACCTCCCCTCCAAAAGCGCCCGTCTCGCTCTTCGCAGTCGTATCCCCACCCGCCTCGTCTCCTCTGCGTGCCCGCCTCTCAGGTGCCTCGAACCTCACCGCCCTTCGCCTCCTCAACGATGTCGATGCCGTGCGCGCCCCTGCGCTACCCGCGGGAACGCGTCGCGTCAAGCCAGGCCACCGTCTCGTGGACCTAGATGGGTTTGTCGAGGCATACGTCGGACCGATGCTGTGGGTGTACGACGCGCAGTCGAACACGGACCGCGCGGCGCGCGTAGTGAACCAGCGGGTCGAGTCATATGGTGCTGCTACGTGAGTTGATGCGCTGCGCCGCCTTAGCACGCGCGGAAGCTTACCATTGTTCTTTTTTTCTTTCGCGTAGTGCGGACAGTTGGCGTGCTCGCGCGTCGTTCCTGCCCGAGCTCCAGCTAAACCTCGCCAGCGGTGCAATGAAAATTGATTTCGGAGGGCTGGATCGGTGGGATCACAGCCAAAGACAGAGAAATCTGGCCGAGGCTAATAGTATGGACGCAACATAGAGTTATTGTAAGTTATAGAAAAAGGAACTAAAGCTGTACTTGTGTATCCTGTCTCA
This sequence comes from Coniferiporia sulphurascens, assembly GCA_002794785.1. Lineage (NCBI taxonomy): Eukaryota > Fungi > Basidiomycota > Agaricomycetes > Hymenochaetales > Hymenochaetaceae > Coniferiporia > Coniferiporia sulphurascens. The sequence goes on from NBBA01000003.1 coordinate 662,719, forward strand.
TAAATGCGTTCTCTGTCTCTGTGGCCTTGGGCCTTTAGCTCCGGCATTATCGGCGATCAGATTGTCGATCCTACTTCCAGAAACGGGTTTCAAATCAAATCAGCCGCACTCATCCGATCTTGTCGGTTAGTAGGCAAGAGCATCGTTACTTACGATCTGACTCCGAGAGAAACGCATCAACATCGCTCTTTACCACGAGGGCTCCGACTTTCAGCGGCCCCGAAGGCTTTGATACTGTAACGGCAGACTTGGTGTCATCATGAGTCGCAGAGGAACAGTGGTCGCTCCGGTGTCCGCGCTCTCCACACCCGACCACTTCATGATCGGTCATATCCAGTGACACATCAAGCCTCGAACTGCGTCGGGGGCTTACGGTGTTCGTGAACGCGATGCATATAAAGACAGACGAGCTAAAACCCGAAAATGCACAATTTCCTCAGTCCGAGATCGTACACTTAACAGATACAGAATCTTATGGCTCCCACTAAAGTCGCTATTATCGGTGCTGGCATTGCAGGGCCTGTGCTTACAATGCTCTTGAAGCAGAAAGGTTACGAGCCTACGCTGTACGAGCGCACCAACTCTGTCACTTCTGCCGGCCTGAGTCTCGTGTATGTCCGCTTGCCGTTCTTCTTCGCCCATTTGTTTATATCCCCGCCTCCCTTACTAGCGTGCAAGCAAATGGTCTAAAGGTCCTACGTCTAATCCCAGGACTCGTCGACGCGATCCCAGGACAGCACCTCACGCACAACGCGGCGTTCACCCAAGTCTCTGGCGAGACGCTCGCTGTGCACGACGCGCCCTCGCGCGTGGCTGCGCGCTACGGCGCAGGGCTCGGTCCAATAGGCGTCCGGCGCGAGGCGTTCCAGCGTATGCTGGTAGAGCAGGCCGCTGCGCGCGGCATTCCGATCCACTGGGGCCACCAGCTCGAGGCCCTCGAGCAAGTCGGCGATGACGAGGTCGAGCTGCGTTTCGCGAATGGCGCGTCTGCACGTGCGAGCTTCGTCGTCGGGTGCGACGGTCTGCATAGCAATACACGTCTTGCGTTGTTTGGTGAGTCGGCGATTGATTTTACAGGCTTAGTGCAGGTAAATAATATCACATAAATCATTCTTTATCAATGAGCGACTGAAATATCGTGATGTCAGGTGGGCGGGTTGTCTCCAAAGCCCATATTCTTGAAGGATATGGACGCCTTGGTGGACGTTTTTGGTCTAAACGCCCACTTGGTCTCCTACCCTGTCTCGGACAGTCATTACTCATGGGCGTACGTCTTCCGCGCCCAATCTCCCCATATTGCCTTAAAATCTGATCAACGTCACATAGTATAACGCAACCAGAAGGCGAGCACAAAGAGAGCTGGCGGGCAATTGACGAAGAACAAAAGGAAGCATTCAGGGCGGGTCCATTCTCCCAGTGGGGGTTCGGCGCAGGTGATCTCGTGAAGACCACCACAAAGGTCATCAAAGTCAGTTACCTTTTTTTTGACGGAAATATCCTGTGTCTCATTATTTGTGTGCTTTCAGTACGGTCTGTACGATAGGCCTGAACTTAAGACGTGGTACAAAGGCCGCGTCGTTCTTCTCGGTGATGCTGCACATCCCACCACTCCCGTACGTATCCTGCTCCTCCTGCTCATATCCGCAAACCTAAAAATTACAATCCCCCTCTAGCACCTCGGACAGGGTGCGAACCAAGCCTTCGAGGACATCTACCACCTTGTGCGCGCGCTCACCGCTCACCACCCCGACCCCGCGACCACGCCGAGCACCGCTCAGCTCACCGCCGCATTCGCCGATTACGAGAGCGTCCGCATCCCACGCAGTGCAATGCTCGTGCGCAAAGCGCGTGCACGCGGAGAGCAGCGCGTAGTCTCCGACCTGGAGGCCGCGAAGAGGCGCGACGAAGCGATGCGCGCTCTGCTGGGCCAGGGAAATGTCTGGGTGGAGATGGACGAGCTTGCAAAAGGGCCATACGAGGGCGAAAGTGAGATATAGACGAGTCGCGCCATAAATTGCTATCTTAGCACGAGTATAATGATTGAGCATATACCCAAAAAAAACTGACGACCACAACAAATCGAATTTCCTTTGCATTAAAGGGGAATCGAACCCCTGGCGGGTCGATGGCAACGACCCAGGTTACCACTACCCCATTAATGCCCGCATACGTTCGAGCATCCTTGTAAACTCAGGCATCGGATGTACCTCTCTTCTTCCAACTGTCGGTTTGATTGACTGGAAGACGGAAGCAATATTTGCAAGCATCTACTATACATGTAATTACCAATGTGAGGCAGTCCCAAGGACACAGCCCAACACTGCACGGTACTGCTTGTCGCAGAATGAACATAGCTATTTCCAATATCTTTATTAAAAGAAAAAAAAATCGCTGTTCGTGATCTACTACAGCCTCCTTATGTACTTTGAATGTCAAGTGAGTCAAATAATTCAACTTTTGATGGATAAGTACATGTACAGTAGGTACACCTTATTTGAAATTTGAAATGTGGATCGAGGCCATAGCAAATCACAGATGTTAGACAAATTTACAATACAACAGAATATAGGAGGTAACTTTACTCGGTTTTGTCCTTTGTGTGTACACGTATTACTACGTAGTTACCAAAACGTAACAATAAAGGGCACAGCAATTACTTTCAGATGCAGTCGCAACAGTAATTTCCGCCTTAATATGATGTGGCTATCCGTCCCTCGGTACATCCCAAAAACCAGATCCGGAACGTAGAGACATTCAGTGTCCTCCTGGCTTTTGACCGGCTTTTCGGCTGTCGTCGTTGTCAACTTTCACAGCTGCTGTATCCTGAAATAACTAATGTTAGCTTTTAAGCTGTCTGGTATATGTAGTGTTTCGGCATACATCTTCGTCCTCTCCTGCAGAGTCATCCCTCCTGTTTCTCCTTCCCTTTCTTTCCTTTGCCTCCTCTTTTCTTACGATATCCAATGCAACCTGGGACCTTTCTCCAGCTGCTGTCTTTCCTTGGTCCCAGTCCAGCTCGTAATCCCATGCTACGCGCTTAATTTCCCGACGTAGCCCCTTTACCTCGTCAATCAGCTCGTGGTACGCGTCAACATCAAAACCGCGCTCAGCGTACAGCTTCTGCTGTCGTCGTGACGTGGTCTCCGAGAGCACGGTGCGATACGACACTTCACGATTGTGCCAGAGAAACCAAAGGTATCCAGAAATGACCGTTCCGAAACCGGTGAGGTACGTGATTGGCTCCATTGTGTCCCAGCCAAGCTCGGTGTCTAATAGAATAAAAACTTCAGCCTACGCCAAGGCAAACGAATTTTCATGAAACGAACCAAATGTTAGCACGCCTACGGTTACCCACCATGTGGACATGATTCCCGCACCAGCAAATGCAACTCTTTGAGTCGACTGGCGTGCAATACGGTCGCATTCACTCCTAATGCGGGCCAGACGATCGATCTGCGCCGTCTTTGCAAGCAGGGCCGCGCGCAGGAACCTCGTGCGCTCCTCGAAACTCGGCACATTCACGCAGATATGTCGTGCACCAATGGCAATCGTAAAGCTACCCACTCTTGCAGCTTCACGCAAGAAGTCGCCTATTCCTGTTGACGGACTCCAGTGTTTAGCGGCATCAGGGGAGGTGTGAAAGGTGATAGGAGGGTGGGCTGTCGTGTTTCGAGCATGCGCATGCGAATTGTGGCTAGGGGGTTGTTGCTGAGCTGGCTTAATTTCCGGGCCCTCCGAGCGAATGAGACCGGCGACGTAACTCAGAGGTTGTCCCGAGTGCAGCAAGAATATGACACCATGCACTCCCCCGCGGCCCGTCTCCTCTTCCCCAGGGTTCCGCATCATCTCCGATAGAGGCTCCTTCAAACCTCCGCTTTCGACTTGTTGCTCCCAAGCTTCCCTATTCTTACTCGTGCTACCATTCGCGGCACCACCACTCAAGGAATCTGAGGGATTATATGGCTTGTAGTGTTGCACCGTGTTGGAGCTAATCTTGGAAAAAGGGGACGTGGGATCGTTTGACGAGAAGGAAAGTGGCAAGGTGAGTTTATAGAGAGACGCCTTAGTGAATGCGAGATATCCTGCTCGCGAATTCGGGGGCGTGTAAGAACAGGCAACAAACAGAGTTATAGTATTATACCTTGTTCTTCCCCTGTGGGCGTTCCGGGAGAATCTAAAGGGTTTGAGGCTCCGCGAGGCGTGTCTTTGGGTGACGAATAAGTTCGATGTGAAGTACAAGTTAGCGCTCTAAAGCCGAGTATCCTGCATCTATCATCCCACAGGGAAGGGCGGGTGCCACGGGTATAGCAACGGATGGTATAGTACATGTGCATGTGGGCGAACTCGACGAAGGAACAAAAGGATGAAAGCAAACGGACATGTTGCCTGTGAGTGCAGCACTGCAGTGGGGCACACACTGAGAAGGTCAAAGTGTATTAGCCCTGATGTCATCATATTCCTTTTTGGGGCAGTCACCGCCACGCGTACACTTACTTATGTTCTAAACTTACATAACGAGGGCTGAAGAAATTCAACTTCAAGTCCACCAAGTTCTTAGCTTCGTCCGGCAAAGCGGAAACATTCTCTTCGCATAAGTTCCTAAGGCACTATTTATCCAAACACCGGGTTCACGTCCAAAATCAAGCTGGGAATCCCGTTTTCGATGAGAACAAACCGGAGCCTATAGGCCACCGATCGTTCCCGTTGCCTCAAACTCCGATGAATGTGCTGGATAAAAACAGAGAAACGAGTGCAGCAAGGTCACAGTCTACGTCTATGCCCGAGAAAAGTTCATCCGTTCTTAATCCAGCCTTCTCCCATTTTAGTTGAGTGTATGATTCCGCTTTTGCAGGCAACGTTACTGAGTCTCCGCCCTGTGCGTGTCTATTGGTTACTTTGTGCTACTTAGAAAAACCGCGCCGTTGCGACTTACACAGGCTTATAGATGCATTCCAGCTTACGTTGGGCGCAGTTGGTGCAAATCGAACGACCGTCGCATTTGAGCTTTCTACCTGAATTGGGCGGGCCCGAATAAACATCGCGTGGCATTTCCAGGTAGAATAGGTGTCCTACCTCTGCAGAAGGTGCACGCCATCGGTGTCCTCCTTGGAACTCTGTAGCTATCTTGATCGACCATGTCGCCGCTAGGTGCGGCGTAACCTGTGTCTGTGTTCTAATTATGAAAATCAGGGATGCAGGAGCCAGCATCAGTTCCTGTGTATCAAGTGAAATGCAAGCCCAATCCTTACCGACGGAGACATGAGGGTGGAGGGATAGGGCGACAGGGGAACGGAGCGGGGATGGCTCTTTATCTACGCGACGGATACTTATACTCGCACCTCCAAAGGACATCTGAAGAAGTAGGTCTCGATTTCAGCTCGTGAACGCCGCCTACCTTTACGTCCTCCAAAAGTTCTCTTTCGGCGAAGCACATGCTGTCGTGTACTTTGTCCCTGCCCATGGCTTCCGTGCTTCTTCAAATAAGCGGCATGAAAACGAGTGAAGGGCGCACGCGGGTCCAACACAGTTGGGCCCCTAGAACGTGACTTGTTGATGGAAGAGCCTTTTGGATAACGGGAATGGGGACAAACCCGAGGTATGAAGCTCGAGCGTGTACATTTATTCCTTAAGTCGCCTTTGGTCCATCTGGATACTTGCTATAATTAATAGCCCGATTTACACAGAGCTTGGAACCTTGGGTCGCACACTTTATGCTTTGCCCCTGTGCTTTTTGGGTTTTTGGGTTCAGCCCGATGTGCTCTGTGCAACCCACCATCACGGCCTTCACAAGGCTTTAGAGTACGTCTGGGGGCCAGACAAATTCTGCACAGATTGCATGGAAGCCGTGCCGACGTAACCCCAAAACTAGCGTGGTGTGCTCAGTCAACGGGGTATACTATACACTCAGCCCTGGAAAGCGTTTTCCCGCGCTCTTTATTCTGAACACGATTACCGTTATCACAGCCTCCAAGTCTCGAGCTCTCGACCGCTCGGTGGCTGATTATTCGCTCATTCAGCTGGAATGAATGCAAAGAATTTGTGTGGCTGAAAGGATTCTCCCGCAGCCTTGGTAGTCTATCAATACCTGCCATAGTTGCCGGTTGACCTCCACCAGCGCTTTATCTGATCCTATCCTGCAACCATCTCTGTACATTTCCTTATGAGACACGCCTTGCCCCCTGCCCTTTCCCCCCTGCCTCCCACTACAGCCCTCGCCGTGCAGGTCCCATTCAATTTATGAAGGGACCTCCATCTGGCTTCGGGACGACAGGGGCGTCCGGAACTCTGCAACTGCTCGGAGAAAGTCGCGCGGGCTTTTAAACGTATTCAACGGCGTTGTTGGCACAACCTTCGGAAGGGACCGAAGCGCCACATCTTCTGCCGTCCCCCGCTCTCCCTATTTCCGAGAGGCGAAGGCGAATCGTGGTCAGGTACAGTCTGTCCTGAAGGGTTCCAGTCTCGCCTCAACTAGAACCCATACCAGTTCGTCCGTTGATATCGATACTGGGTCGAGACCACCTCGCCCTCTTTTCCTGGATGCCTGCCCCCCTTTCCGCCATCCCACTTCTCCGAATCCAGAAGGTAGGCTGGTTGAGGGTCCGCGCTAAACCCAGCCTTAATACACAACGAAACCATTTCGCAATCACGATCATAATTTATAGACAGGTGCACTGCCTCCCCTACACGGCTTTAGGCCGCCGCCAATGCGGCCCGATTCGCTCCCATCGCTTAGCCTTGCCAACATATGTACTCAACGCAAATTGCGCGATCGGAATCAGTATCACCCACGTCAATATGCAAGATATTGCAGAATTGTCTTCTGGAGTCGCCTCAATTGCGAGCCGGACAGGCGTAGGACGTAGTCCAATGTGGTCTTGTAGCCCATCCCTCCCGTCAATACAACATAGTAAACATAAAGCGTAGATAGCCAGAACAAATCAATAAGCAAGAGCAATATCATGATGTGTACGTAGAAAGCGTGAAAGGAATAAGTTATCATAAACTAAAAATAGGAAGGGGGTTGCGCGGTGGAAACGGATTCTCCGGGAAAACAGCATAATATAGGAGCAATCAGAATGACATGAACAGTTATTTGATTACCTGGTAGTCATGTGGGTGGCCATGTTACATTCCGAGGAGGGTCTCTCCAGACATCCCACACGCCCTCTCGTAAGGAGCAAATTAACTCCACAAGCTCCTGCCAGATAGCAGTCAAGAGACGCATCCATTCAGTCTGCGTGCCGGTATCATGCAGGTCGGAGCGCACGCGCCCAGGCACAGATAATCGTAGTAGATTTGGGTTCGTTATGTGAATGTGCAATTCCGGATAGAAGGGGTCGATGTATGTTGTGAGGAATAGTCGTCGCGCGCCCATAGAAATCAATCTAGACAGGCGTGTCAAAGGACTGAGACGGATGTATCGCTTAGAGACTACATACCGATAAAAGGAGACGAAGATAACTATTTGTATCACCAGCGCCCAGAACACGATGGAATATGAACGGCGAGTCTAGGGGAGAAGAATGAACGACACTGAAAGCCTTGTCGAAGGGAACACCCACCGAGGCATATTTATTGGGATTAGCCGCGTTCAGCTGGGAGGGCAGATCATCCGCTTTGAGTATCTGAATCTTGGTCAATAGCCTCTCGCGTTGCTCCTTTGCCCTGATCGACCGAGCTTTTAAATCTTCAATGTTCGCATCAACGGCATCAGGGGCTGGCGGATCCCTAGGAGAAACACGCCTTTAACAGAAAGAAGCACAGAAAGACAAGTGACGTACGTAGGATCGTCGGTGCTGTTAAAGTCATTCCTCAACTCGGCAATAGTCTTCCGGAGTAGCTCAAGCGCCTGCTTACGCTCAAGGTTTTTACCCTCGAGCTCTTGGAAAAAGCTCGAGACGTCCTCGAGCTCGGCCTGCTTCGGCGCCAGACTCCCTTCGGGTGGGGCCGAGGCCACCTTGGTCTCGTCGATTTCCCTCCCCATCGCGTCAAGGATCCGTAATCTGTTCTTTCGTCCAACGGAGACACAGACCCTATTTTCTTTTGCTACATCGTTCGAGACCTCCGCGTTTTCTTCTGCGGTCGGCGTGATCTCATTCCCGAAGGCATCGAGGACTCGGATACGACGAGGCGTTCGAGGTGAGGGAGGGTCGATTTTCTTGGTAGCCTTAGTAATGACGCTACCATCCGCTAAAGAAAGACTATTTGAGGACGACGAACTCTCCTCGTGCACAGACGGGAACAATGGTTTCTCCTCATCAAAGCGAACCTTTTGCTGCTGACGCTTCGCCGCGGTCATCGCCGGTGTTGCAAGCCACGCGCCTGGTGGCGCGGGTGTCCCCAGGATCATGGACGTTGCCCGCGAATAGGAGGCCGGGGGAGTATGCATCTCTTCCCGCTTGACAGTGCGTGCCTTCTCTGGTTCGCGATCGGACAACAGAGAATTTATCCGCGAGTTAGGCGCAGGAGCCGTAAACGGCGTGTTCCAAGCTCCAGGCGGGCGAGGCGTCTTTGCATCGGCATACTTGTCCTTATGGACAGGCGTGATTGGTGTACGCGCGGGTGCAATGCGGTCGCTTTCTACGCCCTCATCGGACGAAGTTGGTGGATCCGGAAGCGGTGGCATGCCTTTTGGAGGTGATGGAGTCTGGAACTCCATCTTTGAAATATTTGTCACAGAACGACGCTGCGGAGTTGTTGCGATGGGGTCAGATGGCATTATTGGGGGTGACGGAGGAGGCGAGAAGTTGGCTGGCAGGTACGAAGTTTGTTTGACCGCCGTATTTCCCGCCCAACCATTAAGATGCGGCCGCAATATCTGATCGCTATTGCCAGACCGTGACAACCCCCCCTGGTAATTTTCACCATCGTTAGTCGGATCCTTCTCGGTGGACACACGGGGAGTTGATGACGACGCGGCGATGTCTTCGCCTATAAAGAAAGTATTGGTTGTTAATCTTTTGGCCACATGAGCAAGATGTTATGATATAATACCATTGAAAGAATCCAAGTCCGACTCGTGAAAGAAGATCGGATCCGAAGCAATGCTTGTTCTCGGTGGTTTATTCTCATTCTGTTCGGCGGCCTCCGCGCTCTGCCGTCTTTGTGAGTTCTCAGTGTCCAAGGAAACTAGACCGTTAAGTTTCACAACACGCTCTTTCGCCTTGACTGGAATGTGTGACGCGAAAGCCAAAGAAGACTCGGACCAGCCGTTTGATCTCGATCCTGGTGCTGGAGAAGAGGGTCCCGATATACGCTGGAGTCTGACTCTTGGTGTGTCGTGCTCTTCAAGACCGTCAGCATCGTCTGGCTCGGGGGGAAGGGGGGACTTGCTGCGGGAGTTCGCACGGTCCCGCGTCCTCCGCGGGCTAGGTGGATGCTCCGGTCTATGGGCTAAGATCTGGGATTGTGTCTTGTGCCGACCTGTCAACGAGCTAGAAGTTGGGTATTTGAAGTTGTTTGAGGAAGCTGATGTATATGATAGCGGCTCCGATTCCCGAGGTTCCTGTCCACGAGGCTCCTTTTCATTGGGAATGATGTGTCTCGAAACTGAAAGGCGCCTATTATGTTTCGGAACCGGGACCGATCCCGTGCTCGATAATGGTGACGGTGTCTCGCGCCGCAGCCTTTCTGTGGGGGGAGTTAAAATGGACGGTGTTGCCCCAGGTTGACTACGCTCCAGCCTGGACGAAGGAGAAGAATTGGCAGAGCCGACCCACTTCGGATGCGGCGAGTTCCAATTGCGCTCGCGAAGGTGTTCGTGATCCTTGTCTAATTCCTGAGAAGCGTGAGATGACGCGCGCGACGACGCACGCGAAGAAGCTTTCGACGACGTCGGCGACGTTGACCGACTACGGTCGTAGTGATTGAATGCCAATGCGGATGCTGGTCGTGCGTGCGTAAGGCTCGTAGGCGGGCGCGGGCTATCGCGTGTGGTGAGTGAATCAGTGCGCGGTCGTCCGACCGGTCTTTGCGTGCCATTGGAGCTAGCAGAGTTGTTTGGGCTTTTTGGACTATCTGGCTTGGACGGCTGACTCATAGTTCGCGCCCTGGCGCGAATGCGCACATGAGCCGGCGAGACCGTCGGTGAACGATTGTGTTCGGAATTAAAACCTGCAGGAGATGCATTTTTGTGTTTGGTCTGATCATGCTTCGGTGAAGGCGATTGGTCTTGGTCAATATGAAGTCAGCAACACTGATCTAAATCACCCGGAGGTCCGCATAGACACACTTACGTTCGCTTTGGCTTCTGACAGACAGCGCAGGACTTGCCCTACCGAAACCACCCTCTGAATTAGAGTACAGTCCTTCGCTGCTTTCCCGACGATGACTGAATCCTGGGGAATTCATCTGATGTCGATCCATGTACGCGCTCAGAGGACGGTTCCAGCCCCGTTCCAGTTCGCGTCTCCGGTCATTGACGAGATCGTGTGCGCGTACACTTTGGCTTGAGCTCGGGCGAGAATCTGGTACAGCGATACAATCCGTAAGTCGGACCTATCTTCGGTGCTTCAACTGAAACACGCACGAGTAAGTCCAATTGACTCTACACTGCTCTGTCTTGAAAGTGACCGCTCCCGGGCAATGGAGGGCTTAGACTTTATATGGTCTACGCAAACTGCTTTAAGCCCACTCAGTGTCACAATCACGAACTTGACGTACTGGAAGATGGCCCAGCGATAGGTGTCCTAGTCTCCGCATCGTCGATCGCTGACCCCTCCGAAGCCGTGGTGTCAACCTGAATATCTCGTATCACCCGCTGCATATCAGAGTCCCCATCCATAAGGTCTGCGTCAACTATCAATCAGCAACTTGCTTCGAGAAACAGAAAAGACCCAATGCGAGAGCATACTCGACCCATTGAATAACGACGGAAACTGTGATACAGATTGCCGCAGTACAGTACTTGAAGAAGCAGGCGGTGTACTTGTTCTCAATGGTGCTATCTTGCCGTTCACTTGTTCGTCCTCATCAACAGACATATCTGATTCCTATTGAGTACAAGCGAGAACGGGAGATATAAATTGTTGAACAGACCCTTAGCGGATACATCGGTATTGGTACTTGCTCCCAAACTTGAGTTGACGAGGCGCTCGCGCAGCGATTCATACGTAGCCGCCTGTGAGATCCGAGGGGTCTTCTCGTCTACTCTATCCTTCCCGGCCTCGTCGTCGCTCAAGCTCACCCGTTTCGTTCTTATGCCTATACGTATGGCCGACGTTTTGACAGGGCTATCATCCGCGCTAGTAGACCCGATACTACCCCTCCGACCCCGGGACTTGACCGGCGTATTTCCAGGCTCACGTAAGGCACGGGAGAAAAGGTCCCTCAGACTTGCGTGGGCTGCGCTTGCAGGCGGCGACGGAGAGTATTTATGATTAGGATAGGGTGTCGCTGGATTCGTGTTTGCGCCACCAACGTCGTCGACATCCTCATCCAAATCGCCCACGTCCAAATCCGACTCGAGCATGGATAGACTGGGCGACCGCGGTCTTGCCGAAGCTTTAGGAGTCGGCGTAGCCGAGCCCGGGACACGCGCAAGGAGTGCGCGCAGGCGTGCAGCGGGTGTCTCTTCACGGCCTACAGCAGGGGTGGACTGCGCCTGCGCAAGAGCACTGAAGTCTGGCGGACCATCGAAGGAGTCGATGGACACTTTTGTGACACCAACACGCGGCGTGCTGGAATTGTCCTCGTCATCGTCTGTGGTATCGCGGTCGACGTGGTTGTCGCTGTCGTCGACGGTGGCAGCAGCGAAGGAAAACGACTGCCGAGATAGACGAAGACGGGAGGGTATCTGGAGATGGCTATCCATCGAGTCCGCTGGAGGCGAACGGCGGCAGTTCCGGACCACGGGTTGGGCACGTCGACAAGAACAACTTCCCGGGCGCGTGGCCCGCGCGCGGCACAAAACAATGCCAAACAACGCGCTATGATTTTTCTAAGCTGAGTGCACGAATATTATACCGGGAAAATTGCTACTATTCGATTCCATCTCCCTTAAGATTGTGCTGCGTATATCCCGCACGATTTAATTGATGAAGCCTCACGGTAATCGAGCTCGGATGGATGCGTCAATGAGTGGGTATAGGCAGGAAGCCCCTGTAAGCGACAGACCCAGAACGCAGTGAAGGGGGGCAGTATCGCTAGTGCCCAACGGTCTCAACCTCGACGAGCCCACGGCTCAAGGACCCTGCTTCAACGTTTTGGGCTTTATTATCTGTTAGCACTTTGAGGGTGCAATGACCCAAAAACACTAAAGCACGCTAAGCTGCTATCGACGCCCAAAAGATACTCGCTCTTATAAAGGATATGAGAAGCACGGAGTCAACACTGATGTGGTCCGGAAATTCAATCAGTCCTCGGGATCGGACCTTTGATATTGTTATGATCCGGGGAAATGTGGGTATATTCGAGAGTATATTGAAGACAGTGACTTCGATTTGCGCCAGCCTTATATAATTCTTGATCTTTCCATGTATATTTTCCTCATCGGACTCGCTAGATGGCACTAAAGGCCGTCAAATCCCGACTATCGAGTCTCATTATAACTTGAAGATGCAACTATAAAAGGGCATGAGTTCTCAGGCATCATGCGCGAACCTTGCTTGCCTCGGGCGCTTGCGGCTGCCGTCATATCATGCTACATACTCTCCCCGCCTGTTGAGCACCCCGTGGTCTATTCAACTCTTATAACAGCCAGCACTTTTCGGACGATTTCCTACAAGCGTTGGCATTGGGTCATCGATGAAGTTCATCGGGCAGGAGTCAGGACTGTGCTAGCGCTAGTTCTCACTTGTCTGATGATCGTGTCTGATAAAATCCTGCCTTGAACCGGGCTTGACATCCGCTTTCGACCTTTACGAGCTGAAGAGGTGTATACGGTTTGCGGGCATCTGGGCCTTTGATATCTTTCGATAAGCGGCTTTTGCTAGGACTCAGTGGCACCGTCAACTATACGATATTTGGAAACTGGGCCGTCATAAACATTTCAGAGTCGATTGCGAATGGAGCTATCGACTCGGCACTTCCGCACAGTCTAGATGTGGCCTAACTGTCAACGACTTGAGGGCATTAATATCTGCTACGGGGGCCGATCGACGTTCGCACTTATTACGGGTATTATTGCGACGGCCTTTCCGCGTTATGACACCTACGCGAACGCGCTGGCTCCCCAATTCCAGGATATAGGGACGTAAAAAGAATTCAGGGCATGTTTTCCCATCGTGATATTTACAATTCTATCTTGTCTCTCACACATTGAGGGCTTGTCGCACCATGGCATTGCCTTGTGAGTGGCTTGCACCTGCCGGCAGATTCTTGGGAACGCTCCTGAAGCCATCCCCAGTTATTCCCATACCTTACCTCACATATCCCACGGTTACCAGAACCCCCATAGCAACATGCCTTTCTATGAAAACGTTCCAACGGGAGGATGCCAACAAGAAGGCGCCTTGAAAGGATTTTTACGTTTTTGACACGAGCGCCTATCTACAAGAGAGTCCTCCAGACCTCCTCCACGCGGTGCCACTTCTTCTGTCGTTTTCTATTGACACCGCGAAGTGCTTGCGGACGAACCTCTGGAGCAAAGTCGAGTTTATGAAGATGTCCATCCGACGTCATCGGGGGAACAACGGCGTCAACACGGTCTGTACTATCTGTACCTTCATTCTCACACAAATAACCAAGATTGAATGCCGTTTTTCGTGCCTTAAGTTGCCAGGTGTTTTATAATTACCCCGCGAATTTATGTCGGACACACAGTAGGCTCGCAGACAATAGCTGGTAGTAGCAAGAGCAGTATCAACCGTTCCGCATTCGCGTATGGTCAGGAACATCGAACCTATAGAGGATGCCGAGAGCAGGTGCCTGATGATGATCGTTTCCTTCACTAATGACGCATCAAACGCACAACTGTCGCGGTATCCCCGAGAACTTTCTCCCTGTTGTGATTCGTGTAATCTTATCCCAAATTCAGTTGGTCCCATTATATCCCTATCGTGCCTCTGCCTTCCCCGTCCCTATTGCACTTATCTGTGGCCCTGTGTGCTCCCCGCGGATCTCGAAGTTATCGAGTAGTTGTGCACAAACGTAAACAAGCTCCTCCCACAGGCGTTCTGCCGGCAATATTGCACCCGCGTAGAGATTCGGTACAGTAACACCATGCATTTCATTTCCGCAATGTCCGAAGAGACGCTCCTCAAAATTCCTTTACTTTCTACATGCTCCCTGACTCCCTCATGCAATAATGTGACTTTTGCGCAATAAAGGCTTCTAAATTCCGGAAGAACCGTCTTCACGATCCAGAGCTTGCGGAAGCAGTCAAAGGCCATAAATATTTAAACCAATTCATTATTTATTATACGTGAAAGGTCCAACACAATGCCCCATCCCAAAAAGACCAATTAGCACGTGGTGCCGCTACTTTCAGACTACAGTACAGCAAGCAGTTACTTGAACAAACAAATAAACGAACATCCAGTCATTTATAGAATTCCTCAGCAAAGGCCCACAATCATCCTCAGCCTCTTCTAGCGGTCCTCGATGTTGTTGAGCAGACGGAGAATATTGATAACTGCACAAAAAGGATTGAATATTAGATGATTGCGCCCAATGTAAAGGAGAACTTACAGAGATTAATAAAGCTGGCATGGCGCACCCCCATCAGAACGGTAATAATGAAGGAGAGAAGAAAACTCACTCAAGGTAAAGGCTGATGGCACCCAGAATAAATTCGTCAGGGGATAGCCTATTCGAAATCATGTACGTGTCATAGACGATGTACCCGCTGAAAATCAGGCACCCGCCAATGGCATAAATCAAATCCATTGTCTGGCCGAACGGTATGAAGACGCCAACAAGACCGGTCATGACTAAAGTTTAAAAAGAATGAGGTTTATGACATGCGTAAGGGGCGAACAGCAGTACGCACGCAAAGCGATGAGCGCTCCGAACAGCCAGGGTCCCAAACCAGAGAAGTTATACTTTGATTGGAACGTGAAGAGCGTCAAGCCTGTGAAGACTCCAAGTGTGATTAAGCTGTATGACTCCGATCAGTGCTGAACTCTGTGGGGACGCAGAAGTCACTTACAGTGCTTGGAGGATGACGACATTATCATAAAATGCCATAACGACGCCGAGCGTGAAGGCCTCAAAAAAGGTGAACGTCGACAGGAGGATGTAGTTCGCCGGGATGCTGTGGCGCTTCCAGTAGAGTAGACCAAGGTTGATGAGTGTCCCAAACATCGGAATGTAGAAAGCCCAGATGCTGCGGAAGTTAAGCTCCATCAGAGGGTACAATAGGGGCTGGACAAAATCATGCACACGTACTGCGACTGAACCCAAAATATTGTGGATGGAGACTGCGAGATAATCCCCCCGACAATACATGTCGCCAGCTGACCGAAACGAAAGCCTTCAGTTGCTTTCTCGAATATATAAACGGTCCTCACTCACGATTTGACAGACTGTAGAGCAAGATGGTAAGCATCAACGAAACACATCGGTGCGAACACTGAGACACGTACACAGAATGCTATAGATCTTCCTCACGAAGGCGTTTCTGATCTCCGGAGAGCTTTCGGATACGCTCACCCCGTACTGTGTGCACAGTCTTTAGAACGGCCTGCTACCTAAAGATGACTAAACGTACCTTGAAGTCATCAGGAAGGTCCCCATCCGGCTGGTCGTAAATCGCGCCCGCACCAGAGCTCGGGCCCGACCTTGGGCTAGCTAGCAAAGGTCGTGCGGACTCATCTGCGGACGAGTAGCTCTTGTTCGCCTGGTAGGACGGGGGCGGCGTCGGAAAGTTGCTCATGGTCGCAGTCTGAGAGAGAGATGGGGATGGGCGGCTACAGGCGCGGACACTGCCGACGCTCTATACATACGGATTTGCAATAAACTCGGATGACGCGATGTGCCCCGTTAGGAAAGTTCTGGGCGCAGCCGGCAATATGCGCTCGTAGCACAGCTTGCCTCAGTTTTTCACTGAGGCCTGCTCATCGCAATATTGACGCCCATTTCTTATGGCCAACCACTCTCGACCAGCTGCGAACGGATCTTGACAAATCGTGATTATTCTATGCTGCATAGACCGTTCGGCGTCTACCCTATCTGCGTTGACTGTGCAAGCTATATATTATTCGAGCCCACGAAGAGCTGGAATGGGCCGGCGCGAAAACATGAAACCCATTGCTCATCGCCTCCCCGAATTGAGTCACTGCCGCTTTCCAAACCACCACTTCTCCATTACCCAGCTTCCTTTTTGAGCTTCCGAGTCATTTCGCCCAAGGTCAACTCTTCCGTAAAAGTACTCGCCCTTCAGAAGCAAAGGCATCCAAAGCTCATCGTCGGGCCACATATGTGCGAACGGAATCTCTGGCGCAGACACCTTGTGTAGGGCCCCTTCCGGTTCGCATCGGTACTCCTTGGGTATGGCAAACCAATGTGGGTGCATTTCTTCCGTCCTATCCGAATGCCAGCCGTCAATATCTTTCAGAACTTACGTGCGGATTTATAACGGAGGGATGTACTCAATAGGTTCGCCCTCATATTCGTCCGCGCGATACACGTAGACATAGTGACAGTACTCTGTCGAAGCGTTCACGAAGAGCAAAATACCGCATTCTTTAAGTTTTGCTGATATCCCCGCCTCCTCCTACAAAAGTAGGCGTGTTCACGAATGGATGAGAGGGCATGCGGAAGATTTTTCGCGCCACTGAGCTCGGACCTCACCTCTAACTCTCGAGAGGCCCCTTCTATTGGTGATTCTCCCGGCTCTACTTTGCCCCCGAAGCCATTGTACCTGGCAAAGGACAGCCCGCCAGTCGGTTATTACTGCAGGGCTCGGAGATTACTGGGACTACTAACATGCCCTTTCCAAAGCCACGCTTTTTCATACCGAGGAGGATCTTTTATTTATTTTGAATAACCATTAAATCGAAGCCATCAGTGGAGCAGAATGGCTGCACGAACCATCCCAGTGCTTTTATCGCAAATGAAGACGTTCGTAAAAGGCTTGAAAGGTTGGAGGTCTCGCCAATGAGTATTGGTACTACCGCCAGAAAGTATCTCGACAAGGTTCTCGTCGAGACCAGGGGGGGTGGTCTGTGTTGCTGCATTACTCTCCATTGAAAGCAGTTCCAGAAGTGAGTGGTGTTAACACGCGTGTTAGTCTAGTAGAGTCTGGTCAGGTGCTGGAGTGCCGCCCCTTATCATAACATTGAGTCAGAGTCCAACGCGACGGCCGACTGGTTACCAGTAAGTACCCTGGGCAACACACGAATCGTCGTACAGCTACCCAGCGCCAAAGCGTACTTTCAGTTACTTGCAATGTAATACACCTCATGTGGGCAACGAAACGCAAGACTATACAGCGTGTGCTTTTGAGGGACCGACTGATATTGATGCCGCCATCCTCGTTAATCTTTTATCCTAAAAGCGAGGCTTCAGGGGACAAGCTTGCTCAATTCGCCGAGCAACGCCATCCAAGCTCGATGGAGGGCGGAGATGCGAATAATGAAATTAAATGCGAAGTGATACAAAGCCCCCGACCGCGCACCAGACCACACTACTACTCATCCGGTACCTCAAGCTCCTCGTTATTGATAGCATCAATGAGATCATGAGGAGGTTGACCGTCAACCGTACACCCAACACTTTGTGCGGTACCGAGAATCTCCTTCACAGTTCCCTTGAGCTCCTTCGCAAGCGATTTCGAGCGCATAGTACGGGCAATTTCAACGATCTCGTCCAGGGGGATGTTACCAGCGTGTTTGATATTCTTCTCCTTCTTGCGGTCACGCGGTGGCTCCTTGAGCGCGCGGATGACAAGAGAGGAAGCAGAGGGGACGACGGACACTGCCGCCTGACGGTTTTGAATGGTAAGCTGGACGGTAACACGTAGGCCCTTCCATGCGCCGGTTGCTTTTGCAATGTCTTCTCCGACTTTCTTCGGTGACTACGAACGAAACTTATAGTCCAAACATGGGATGTCATGATACAAGGGTACGCACCAGACCAAGGGGCCCGATTTTAGGTGCAAGCGCAGAGGATGCACCGACCTCACCACCCGTTGCACGGAGGTAGATGATTTTTATTTCATTCGGGTCCTATACTCCGTTCAATTCAACTGCGTTTTAGCGTGTAGCGTTGCGGGCACTTACGAGCTTGGGGGCCATTCTTGACGAGTCGGAGGGGTCGTGTAGTTGCGCTTGGCCTAATTCTTGCCAATATTCAATTAGCTCAATCGAAACGCGTAAAAACTGTATAGCATGTCTCACGCTCACGTGAGTCGTGGTAACATGCTTATACGCACTTACGTAATTTAATCCTTTTGAGATTGATGCAGCATTTGAGCGTTGCCATCATCTGCGATCTTGCGATGGTGCATGGAATCGTCTGGCAAGATCGAATTGCCCGGCGCATTCGAGCATGCAGACATCGACCACCTTGTTGTTCTCATAGCAGACATGCTAGACCGCCTAATGGAGCATAATGACAAAATTCCCCTTTCTCCGTGCGTTTGAAATTATGTGTGAATATGCACATGTTGCTGAAGGACCTGACAGGGAGGCGTTGACTCGCTTTCATTCGCGCACTCCACCTTCAATTAACGCCCTGGACTATTTACGCCGTATTGTAAAGTATGCTAATGTGGAGGTGAATGCTCTTCGGATAGATGTGATTTCGATCGTCTAAAGACTTCCCCTGGTTCAGAGGACCTGTCTCCTCATCACCTTGCACTATATTGACCAGATCTGTGCTCGCCTTCCACACTTCACGCTGTCGTCTCTGACATGTCACCGATTTATTATCGCTGCTGTCGTCGTTGCCAGCAAGGCTCTTTGCGATGCCTTTTGCACCAATTCCCATTATGCTAAAGTTGGAGGCATTCGCGTCGGTGAGCTCAACGTACTTGAGAAAGAACTCCTATCAGTCATGGATTGGCGCCTGACGGTCTGTCTTTACTCTCTCTTTTTGTCGAAGTTGTTGGCGTTTAGTATAACCACTATTTCCAGAGCACACGGGAGGTGTTAGATGCGTACTATGTCAACCTCATCCGCACGCATAGCTCTGGCGCATACGTGCTCGCAGACCCTCCTCCTACGTCCGTTTCAGCATCTCCAAATCCTCCTTCTGTGGAGAGTGACAAGGATAGCAACCGTTCCGCATCCCCTACGCAGCCGGGGGATGTCACAATGTCCGACGGGGAGGTCGATAGAATCAGTCCCAAATTTAAAGTCTCGTCGAAGTGCGCACAAGCAACAGGCGACATCGTACCAGAGACTGTTCTTATCGATCGTGCTACACTGTCGCCGAGGCCTTCCTCAGGACCGACATTTGAGCAGAATATGGCGTTTGTGGCCCTTTGCGCGCCGACATCCGCTACGGGATGCACGAACTCCCCGACGTACTCGATATCCCGACTTAGTCCCAGGCGCAGTACGGAATCGTCGCCTGTGTCTATTGCTGGCAGCCAGTTTGTTGGCGAAGGCTCGGCCGATCGTCTTCTCAAATCACCCTTTTTGAAGAAGAGAGTGGTAGAGTACGATGAATCTGGGGCTGTGAAGAGTAGGGTTTTGCAGGGTGATTCTCCACGTCCGCGAACGCGACCACGGGTAGACTCTGAAGGCGGAGATACTGGCTAAGCCAACTCGATGGGATAATTTTTTCTCTCAAGATAATACACGCATAGCATGATGATCGATAATATCAAAAGCACAGTATGTCCATGAAAATGCGTGCTCTTTTGCAATTAAGCTTGTCTTCGAGCGCTGCCTGTGGCTAGGCTTCGCTCCCAGTCGCTTTAATCACGGAAGGTCCCGAGAAATATCCATAAGGTTGGGATATCTAAATATTCTATTTTACGTTAATGTGTTAACAGTTTGGAAATATCTAGACTGGTGTTCAACTAAGTTATGATATAGCCTAGAAGTTCAATCGGCGCTTACCGCCAGGAGAGATTCTCTAGACCCAAAATGGACAGCCGGATTTCCGTCTGCAAGTCAGCCTCCTAGGAAGCTCGACCCGACCCATGCGGAGCATGTTTTTATGATACTTCTCCGGTTCTTGTCACTAGTCTCTCAGGTAGTCGCCAAATGACACAGTTAACCGCCTGACTTGGCACTATCTATCATAGGACTCTCAAAGTTCGTCCTAAGCATGTGCATGAAGCTTCTATTTCAGCTTAGACTCCGTCGATACGCCCAAGTTGCACAAGTATATACACCACAAAGCGTTCTGCCACTTCAAAGCAAATATTTTTATTCATTTTACATTCCAACATACATTCCTTACAGATCTTGTTTGGCGTGGTGCCGGTTGATCAACAAAAAGGCCCACCACTCTACAAAGTGTTAACGTCGTATTCCCCCGGTTTGGTTTGGTTTGGTTTGGCTTG
Organism: Coniferiporia sulphurascens; assembly: GCA_002794785.1. Lineage (NCBI taxonomy): Eukaryota > Fungi > Basidiomycota > Agaricomycetes > Hymenochaetales > Hymenochaetaceae > Coniferiporia > Coniferiporia sulphurascens. The sequence goes on from NBBA01000003.1 coordinate 683,117, forward strand.
GAGCACTCTTTCCGGCATGTGCTCGACTCGCTAGAATTGGGTGAAGATGAGTGAGACCTAGAGGTGGAGGTGGTTACGGATGAAAATGATGACAATGACGGAGATTAAGCTCTTGACGCAGATCCAGAGCTGTCTGGAGCCAGTGCTCCGGGGGGTAGCTACTTTGGGCTTTCCCCCTACTATTTATTTGAGCTCGGGTTTGTAAAAACAAAGCCCTTTGGATCCACTCTGAAATTCGTAGGGATCTGTAAGTGCATTATTGGTCGCTCAGTAATGTCCGAATCTCACTTTATCAAGCCTGCTGTCTGAAGCCGTTTAGCTGCGACAGCTAAAATTTGATACCTTCGAGTACAAAATGGAATGTCATTATAAGTCACTACGTCGCGTGAGCGCTGTCGTACGGACCTGGGTGGAAACATTTTCTCTTCCGCAATTGCGGTGCCGTTCGATTTATCCGATATAATATTACCACTTTCCTCACGAATGAGACCCGTATTATTTATGTTCAATAACACCGAGTTGAGGTAGTCAGTAACGACGACAAACTCGCAGGCAGCTTCCGTGGAGTACCTGATAGTAGTAAAACAGTAAGTCAGTCGGTGATAAGTGGTGAACCTCCAATTCACTTACAATCGCAATTGTGGCGAGAAGCTAATAATGTTCTTGGCACCTTTCTGAATCCGTTTGTCTCTGTTCAGGCTGAGTTTGTTAGGATCATCAAAAAAGGACTCTCGGACAACAACATTCGTTTTCTACGTGTATTAATTAAAGTGAATTGTCTGTGGCGAATGAATGCAAACATGACCTACCTTTTCTTCAATAATACACAGGACCATACTTGGGTACTCACCGCTAGACGATTTCAACCTTTGTCTGAGGGCTTCCGCAAAGTCCTCAGCTTTTACCCACCGAACCACCTTCTTGGGGAGTTTAAGCACATTAGCCGCTGAATGCGGGCTATCCAGATTATCCAAGGTCAGATAATGATCGCATCTTGTTCCATCTAGATGCGTTTGGTACGCGACTATTAAACATTGGAGAAAAAGGCGATACATTCTGGTTGGACACACCATTTACCGCTTTATGTTGCTGGCGTATATTAAATATATATCCTGCCTTCGCCATGTCCGGGACTTCGAGCACCCCTTTAAATATACGTCTTAGTGTATACATAACGGGGACTAAAACATTTGCATAGTAGGTCTCGCTAAAAGAATTTAAAATGTCAGCTTGAGCTATGTTTTTAAAAGAAGTTTAGAACACTCACGCAACAGCTTGTTCGTTGAAAAGTGTGTTTGTGCATTGCCCATCCGAAAATATTTTTGATTGTTTCGTTAGTTCTTTCTTGAGCGCCATGATGAAACCTGGATCCTTTTCTACGACCGAGCCTTTTGACGGAATGAAGCGAGTCCCGTTACAAGCTGTTGTCGCGGTCACTCCGGCCTTATGAGTGTCTTCGATATTGGGGGCCTGTTTTGTTGGGCCCTCAATGTAGCGACAGTCAATTAAGGTTTCATTGATATACTCCAGCCAGTCCACTTTTTTTGCTGTTTCGGGGGAGATAGGTGCCATTGGTGTGTTGTATTATCTTGAGAGTGTTGTGTGCTTGTAGTGTGTTTATGGAAGAAATTGGTATGGGAGACACCAGTCTGCAAGCCTTCTTATACCGCAGATCAGAGTCATTTAGTAACATTGAAGAGCCGCTGGCATATAATTTTCTAAGTGAGTTTGCAACGAACGGAATTTTTTCAACCACTTAGAGTAAGTGTGATGGTGTACGGGAAAATATGCATGTTCGCCACAAACGCAAAGCTACTACTGGCAATGACGGCCGAGCCATTTGGAATACGGGCTTGCCTGAGTTTATACAAAAATAATCAGATCCAGTTCCATCGTGAACCATCATAGAGTCCCCTTTGTCGTACACCTTGGTGATTCGTCAAGAGCAGAATTGACCGACGTGGCGTGTCAATGACCCAGACTCAATAAGAACAATATCTTGCTATGAATGGAGTTGCACATATGCTGTTCAGACAGAAATAGGTTTTTGCTGGAGCAAAATAAGTATGGCGCAAACGTATCACTGGAATTTGTGAACAAACCTTTTGATCTACAAACATATTTGAGCTGCGAATCTTGTCCGGAACCAACCGCAACTTTCCTCTGCCAGTGACTGGATGCAGATTTGAGTTGCATATCTTCGTGGCTGGATGGGGATTTTATTTATTTTTCTACGGACGGCCCCATATACCTTATTGATACAGCCGCGAGTATACTCAGAGTATTGCTGGCCCTCTTTTCTGACGAGTTTTGTGGTAAGTTAGTTGGTGGTGCGATTCGGAGGATTGCAGTGACGCGCCACGAGCAACTTCTAGGATAGGAAATACGTACTGTAGTACGTAATTGTCAACACTTTGCTCGTCCCCAATGAGCCAAGTTTGCACAGCTCCTTCAATCCCCTCATTAGCCGGATAAAGATCAATAATAACCCATTGGCCGACTCTTTGATACCCAGAGCCCAAGTCATCGTCTTGCCGTGCCATGTCCGCGTCGAGTACATCAAGCTCAGGAAGCCCTACGGATTCGTCCTTCAATTTCTGGAAGATGGACGAATTTATCGCAAAAATGCTTCGTCTAAGAGCTAAAGTAGAACAGGCCCCGCTTGTACCAGGACTATCCTTCAGCTTTACACCTATCTCCCCTTCGCCAGTAACCTCTCAAGGCTCACGCGCGCTTCCGTGGTTCGTGAGACAGAGAGATGACGGTGCAAAAATCACTTGCCAGTGTGTACTCGAGAGGCCTTTGCAAGATGGCGTTGGGAAACTATCGCAGGTCTGGTTGGCCAAAGTGAAGCCGCCTCTTGGAAAAGCGAATCAATCTGCCACAGTTGTGATGAAGTTCGTACAACCTTCACTTCTGCCTCTTCCTGAAGACGGCTGTTTTCGTACTGCAAAGGAGCTCGCCACGACTGAGCACAACGCGTATACAACACTGAGACCACTCCAAGGTCGTTCTATACCGCACTATTATGGCTTTGAAGAGGCGAGTCTCCATTGAATACAATCACGTCCCATTAACACCATCAAATAGGTTATTACTCCCTCAGGGGAACACGCTTGGTTACTAGTCTTAGAATATATTGAAGGTACCGCATTGTGGGAGATCTATACCGTTAAGCCGAGTCTCAAGACATCATGTACTTTGGTGTGTTTTCTCGTATCCATCGATAGTTTCTGTCTCTGGGCTTACCGACGGCTAGTACGTGAATGCAATGAATGCGCTGGTTAACATCCACGAAGCTGGTATTATCCACGGCGACATCGCGGGCCGGAATATTATAGTTCTTCGAGACAAAGTGGAAGTAGTCTGGATAGACTTCGCATGTGCTTCCATGACTTCAGAAGGGAACGCGACCTCCCGGAAAGGGAATGAGTTGTGGGAATTGACCGATGAAGTACAACGCTGCTTTAGAAAACGAAGTACAGAAATGCAAGAGGCTTTCGAAAGTGGAAAGGAACCCATTCCTCAGGAGTTTCGTCACCTGTTACCTCTTCTGGAGTACGATTAGAGCGTCACGACCAGCTAGATGTAACGTATTTGAACGTGGTATGAGAACAAAGAATATATCCTATCCTCGCCGGGTGACTACTAGCTATCTTTAGGCTGCCTCATTCACGCTTCGCATTGTTAAGGGGTTCTGAAGTACGTTCGGAGGTTGCCATTGGAACAGAGCCGTTTGTCACGCCTAGCGACGTGTAAACATCTGGAAATTCAAATATCATTCATTGTCTGCGCAGCGGCGCCGGGCCAGGCCTGAAATAGAATATGAACTCTGCCTTCGCTTCGTCTTCAAAATCCCGAATGCAGGATGATCCTGAGTCTCGATTAGTAACGGAGATCAGGAGAAGGAGCGATATGAATTTGAAACTAAGGAATTCGAACACTTCGCTTTGAGAATCCTACACCGCGCGAGAACTGAAGTCATAGTGATACATCTAGCGCCGAAATCTAGTCCACCTAGAAAGAAAGGGTAGCTCATAGCTGATTAGCTTTGGGTACGTCCCTAGTCTGGGCCGCCATTTATTCCATGACCAGGATTAGATTCGTAGGCTTCGTGTGGAGTTGTGCCGCATTCAGGCATTCCGCTGCCTCTGCTAGACAAGTCACTCAAACCTGTACCTTTGGTGTTCTTTTGGTTTACAAACGCAAAAGCACAGACTCTGTATGGTCCCCAATTAAAGCGCATTTTCGGGTTCGCGATCTCCGCAATGTTCTTCTGGAGGGGAAGCACGCAAAGTTGTGGAATTTGCTGCGACGCTAGATGTGCGGATCGCTAAATTTGCCGACCCACAGAGTTTGGGGTGTTAGGGCAATTTTGGAGACGCGTCTGTCAAGATAGTGACCAAAGCCACCGGCGCATTCATTGGATTTGGGTTGGTCTGGTCTTCGTCAGAGACAGTATCTTTCGTCGGCCGAGACACACTAGAGCTTAGTACGAAGCGCTTTTTTTGTACTAAGCTCTAGCGCGGTACAGCGCGCGCAACCCGGCTAGCATCTAGTCTCAGAGCATCTGTTTAAACATACAGCCGACCTCATCATAGGGGAAGAACGACAGGCGGACTTAAGCGGGTGGTCCGGGCTTCCAGCCGTACCGGGAGGAAGTCTAGCTAAATGCTCGCTCCCGCCCTATTCCCTCCGTTCGCGCGGTCATTCGCGTCTCCATTCATTCCCAACGCAAAGATGCACATTGAAACCTGCGGGGTAAAAGTAGTTTGTTTTACGTAGCGCCAGCGCAGATGCGTCGGCAATCTTGGGCGCTGTGCACGCAGTCCTCAGATACACATACAGAGCCGGTGTCAGTTGGGTGATCGAGTGAGGGCAAGCCATCGACTGTAGGACTCCAAACAAGATGAGTTCTGGCGCCCCGTTGTGGTACCGAGATCGCCGAAGCCCGTCCATAAGCCAGACAAAACAGATCGAACAGATGTGTACAACACCAATCGAAGAAAAAATAGGTGATTTTGAGCGAAACTAGAGAAGACTGGCGCCTGCGGAAAAGGAAACCGGACTACCTTGGCGTGAGCGTGTGACTTGCCTCCCAAATCAGACCATTGCAAAGCTCGGCTTCTCCCGTTCGATGGACCGCTGCCATAAGTCCTCGTCCGGTAGAGACCGGCCAGTAGTAAAAAAAAGAGTCAACCTTGCTACTATGTACATGTGAGTATGCTCTATATTGCAGACGGAGACTTCGCGCTGAAGGGGGAGGAGGGGAGGCAGGAAATACATGTAAGTACTGTACATATAATATACAGTATACACTGACTTCTGACTAACCCCCGCTTCTAAGCTCGCGGGGAAGGATATTTTTTATTTATTGACATGCTTAACGGTCGGTCTTCAGCGTCGGAATCTCAGACGGTGTTCATCAGCCACTGTTCGAGCCTTGGTAAGCCCGAGTGCTTCGAATCTCGATCCGCTTGGCCTATGTAGTATGTATTTTCATAACCGAAAATTAATAAGTACAAATCTTGTTCCCCCCTGCAAGAGTCTACATACCCATTCACATAGTACATAGCAAGTGGGAAATAAACACAAACATAAAATAAGAAAAGTTAGCAACCACAGCCACACCCAATCAGGGAATAGATTTTTCCTATCCAGACCTACGGGGGTAGTGAGGGGAATAGAACTCGATTCGAGTCAAACTTGTCTTTGAGTGGCCAGAGCCGTAAATTAAAGCTACAGCTTCACCATCTACTTTGCAGACCCGCTGCCTTTAAATCATTTTAAACCAATTTCTGGGGGACGCGTACAAGCGCAAACTTTTTTTTTTTGACTAAGTTGACTAAGTAAGGTGCAAGGGGGGAGAGAATATGTAGTTGTACTGTATACCCTAACTCTGGGGACTCGGACCGCCGACTGAGTCTCTGGGCCGCGTGGTCCAAAATCGTTTGGACCGAGTATTCAGCTTTCTTTTGGGATCTAGTGTACTTACTCGCGAGCAACATTGATCTCAGTCAAATACGTACCCATTCCATTTCTATTTTCATTTCCATCTCACTCTCCATCTCCGCCTTTATCTTCGTTTCCATTTCACGTCATGCTACATCACAACACAAGCATTCCTCTCCCTTCCCCTTCCCCTTTGACCGAGAAAACACAAGCGCGCGGCTGCCCACTTCCGACAAACGTGGCACCCCACCCGGCGGTCGGCAGTCGGCAGCTCCTCGGAAATATTGACGACACCGTATGGTGCTCGGACCTTCGGCGGCAGGCTGCAGTGCTCTGAAGGAGGACTTCTGAATTTACAACAGAACGCGAGTATGCGATGGATGAGACAGCCTGTAATAGGTCCACGTCGTCCTGACTCCTGATAGATAACGAAACGGCATCTCGCTGCCGCCGGCTCGTCATGAAGAAAGTTAGGAAAGTGAAAAAAATGGGGAAGGCGTGTGTATGATGGGGATGGGGGTGGCCAGGTACGATAATCCATACTCGCGACATGAGGAGGGGGGGGGGGAGGAGCGGCCGTCAGTATAGTCACAGATTTGATTTCTCAGATTCACAGCCAATCACGGCAATTAGATAGGCCCACTGTTCTGTCCTTTTTTCCAGCTCATCGTCAGCGCCAGCCGGCCAGCAGAAATGCCGACGGCTAACGCGCAAGGGACGAGGGCTAGTGGAGAACGAAAGGACAGAAAGACAAGAAGCAAGAGAGGGCGGTGGACGATGGTAGTTACTGGAAGTATGCGCCGCAGCCGGCATCAGCTGGCCATATGGACGGACGATGACACTCGAGGGTTCACGTAAGTTAGGAAGTATACGTGCGTGGGCCTGGTTTGTTATCTCGGGTTGCGCGTTAGTCCGCTAGTTGGTTGGTAGGTTGGCTGGCAGGGGGCAGCGTATGCATGTGCGCATCGGTACCGGTGGGCGACAAGAGGCAGACGGCAGGAAGCCTGTACAAGGAGAGAGAATGACGTAGCAACCCCAACACGTCCCCTCTTTATTATTATTTTCCCTCTTCGTCTTTGTCTTCGTTTCGCTCGTAATTCTGAGTTCTTAAGGATCTGCATTCGTACTCCGCTGACAGTAAGTCGACTTGTGTGGCGTCGACGTCACGACCGGAATCACGATTGTCATCACGGCCGACCAGGGCGTCAAGGGTCCGAGGGGTAGAGGGTCCGCGACGATAAAACCGAAAAATACAGCTTGGGGGGAGGATCGGGGTTGCCATTTCCGGGGCCGTGCATCTGATTTCCAGTAAAATACTCCCATTCCGGTCTGAGGTCCTACTTGGATTGAAACAGAGGAGCTTCCTGTAAGTAAAGCCCAAGGGGAGCGTACTGATGTGCCGTGCCTAAGTATGCTCGGGGCGACCGAGACCAGAGCGGTTAATTAATCTGAATCTGTATTCAGAACTTGTGCTTGGGGGGCTTGGCCAGCGCAGTGCAACCAACGAAGATAACAAGTACAGTAAGTACGAGGGACCGGCGGGTGCCTTGCGCAACTCCGGGCCCGGACGCCCTGCCGTGCTTCGCGCTTCGAAACTTCGTGTGTACGTGGTGCTGCGTATGTACTGTACGTACGTACGGTGCCGTACAACCTCTTGAAGGGGGAGAGGGCCGGGAGAATATTTTTCGCGTTGGTGCATGCATCCACGCGGGCGAGGGCCGACAGAACAAGATGAAACGAAATGTTCCCGATCCTCTCGGCGTAATTCTGGGTCCTGCCAGTCAAAAGCAAGACCGAGTGCATTCGTGGCGGCGTCGGTCGGGGAAGACGGAAACCGCTCTTGTCAGCGCCGGAGGTGTACATGTGTGCGTGAGTCAGCCACGCGCCACGCGGGCTAGGGACGAGGGCGAAAAGATATGTTCTATGTTCTCGGTGTAATGGAAGCGGCCTTTGTCACGTACGTGGCACAGACAGGACCACGGACTTGAGTCGGGAGAGCGGGGTTCTCGGCGGCGTACATGTACGTATCCATGTGCAGACAAGGGCGGAAAGGAAGAGAGGGGAAGGAGGGAATGTCAAGTCGTTCGATATGAATATTCGGGTATGTGACGTCTGCGAGAGTATCAGACATGAACGAAGCGCGTGGAATAAGGTAAAAAAAGAAATGTTCTCGGTGTATTTTGAGAGCCGGAAGCGGGAGCAGCGTGGTGCCACGACGGAGACGAGAGTCGGGAGCGTGTGGATCTTACGGAAGAGAGCAGTTGGACGTGCCAGTACCGCGTGCCGCGTGCGTGTGGGTTCGAGCATCAGAGTCCAGAGCTGGGTGACGACCAGCCTGTGAAGATCAAGGAAAAGACGGGAGTTGGAGGAGACAAAAAGGTACGAACGAGGAGGAGACAACGCGCACAGGGCAGGACTGGACAGGGTCTGCGATCAGTGTGGCGCATGCATAAGGGACAGGACGAACGTGCGCGGAGTGATGGGCCCGGGACGGGTCGCGGCTGATGACGGTGATGGGATGCCGATGACGGTAAAAGGAGCCGGGACGCTCGGGCGGAGGCCGCGAGGAACGGGCTGCGCTGGCCGACTGGACATGGACGTGGCGGGTGCACGCATGGTGTCGATAGCGGCTCCTGGTGGCGCGAGGATCGTGTCGACGGCGACGGACCGGGAGACGGCGGCGGCCGATGCGCAGTGACCTTGTGGAGTACATTTATTATTTATTTTTACTTTTTTCGTGAGAGGTGCGACAGTTAAGCTTCCGCGTCGATCTCCCGACAAGGTTACCTAAGCGAGAGACCAGAGAATATACTGGGATTAGGGAAAATACAATACACAAAGTTAACGCCGAACCGAACGCGACGAACGCAAACGTGCCAGTACGCCCGTCCCGTTTAGGAAGGTATACCATGTGCTGCCTCTCGTCCGATCCCGCGTCCTCACCTCGCCCTTCCTCTCGCTCTCTCTCCCCCTCTCTCTGCCGACAGTGCGCAGGAGGCGTGCTTTGTGAATTAGCAATATAGAAATAATAATAAAAGCGTTAGCGAAATAAACACAGGGAGAGAAGGGGGCGAACGCGGACTGGGAAAGGCTGTAAGGCTGACGTGAGAGTGCGTCCATGTGGAACTGGCCAAGGCTGGGTCTCTTCCGCGTTCAGATAGCGCGTGGTCCATCTTCCCCTCCCCTCCCCGTCCTCCTTTTCCTTTCCTTTCCTTCCCTCTCCTCCTCCCTCCCTCCCTCCTCCCCATCATCTGCAGCAGTTCAAAGTGCTAGCACTCACCCGTTCCCCGCACTCCCCCCCTCTCGTCGTGCTATCTCCTCAGTCCGCGTCTGCCCTCTCCCTGGCGGGCGCATCACTCACGACAATTCCTGCCCCGCCACTGTCTCCCTCTCTCCCCTCTTCCCACCCTTCTCCCGTCTCTTTTCTCTTTCTCAGTCTCTTTTCACATCTATATCTCTCGGTTCTCTCTCCTGGCGTCTACTACGGCTCTGCTAGTCTCTCGCATCCTGCTCCTGTCTGCCTCTGACTCATCCTGGTCCCCCATCGCCAGCCCGTGCTTCAACTTGCATCTTCTGCATTCGGAATCGCAAACCAAACTTCAGGCCACGTTTATCACTTCATCTTACACAGTTATCTCCCGCGGCGGCGAGCATATTCCTTGCTCCTCGTCTGCACCAGCCTGGTACTGTCGCACCTGCTGCTCTGTTAGATGTTCTCGACGGCCCGTCGCAACGGTTTACCGCTCTCGTCGCCGTCGTCCAACCAATCGTCCCCGCAAATCCAGAAGCACAACAAGAAGCACAAGAACCTCGCTCACAGCGTCCCCCACTCCCCTAGCCATGTCCACCCTTCAGACAGACCAGCCACCGCCTCGGGCCCGCTTATGGGTTTTAGCGGCGCGACGGCGGCGGGGGCGCCCATAGTGCCTCCGCCCCGCCCTCTGACGGCAGACACGGCAATACGTCTCCCACCGTCCGTTCCGCTCCCGTTCCCAACTCCCGCGCCCTCACCCGGCAAGTCACGGCCGTACATCTCCGTGCCCTCCCACCACTTCGCATCGTCCTCTCCGTCTCCGCTATCCTCAGGCCTGCCTTCGCCAACGTTGCCACCTCTCCGTCTGACTTTCCCGTCTGTAGCAGCGCTTCCACAGCCGTCCCAGCCGATTGCGATCGCACTGGCCACCCCGCCCACACAGGCGCGCTCGCCCGTCATCAACATTGGCTCCGCGTCGCCCGCTGCGCAGCATCTCAGGGATGACTTCGACTACCGTGTTCGCAGCACGCCGCACCACCACCCTGGACGCCCAGTGCAGCACATCCGCAAGCTGTCCACAAACTCGGTCTTCTCGTCCTCCAGTTCGGCTGATTCGCCTCAATCCCCATCTTCCCCGGCCTCGCCTCTTTCAAGCCGATCGCGCGGCAGCTCATCCGCGCACGAAGACGTGCTCGCGCCTGGAGACCGCGTCGGTGCGGGCCTACAGCTCCAAGGCGAAATCCTACGGCGTGTTGACCTCGGGCGGCCCGCCGCGGCACCTGGCCTGACACAGTCAGATTCGACTTCGAGTACGCAATGGGTACGTGATTTGGATGGCCTGCTCGGATTGCCGAGTGACGAGGACGAGGATCAGGGTGGGAAGAAAGAGCCGGCGGGGGAGTTTGAGGTCGTGCGACGTCTTGGCGCGGGCAGCTACGCTATCGTGTACCTTGTGCGCGAGGTGCTCGACCGTCCCGAGCCTGGTATTCTTGACGCGCTAGACGGAGGAAGCAGCGGCGACCGCTCACCTGCCATAGGCAACGGCGACTGCAATGTGGACGACTTTGATCTCGATGAGTTTGAGAGTGGGATGTGGGACGACGATGACTGCTTTGGCGCAGGGTCTGATGGCGCATTTTATGCGAACGATGTGGACGAGACTGATCTTGATCTGAATGAGAGCCGATGGCGAGAAGGCGCTGTACGTGGGCGGAGTGGACGGAGAAATAGAAAGGAGCGTCATGCGAACAAGGTGCATTACGGACGCGAGTATGCGGTGAAGGTGCTCAGCAAGGCGGGTATGGACGAAGAGGCCCTTGAGGCGCAACTGGTCGAGGTGCGTTTGGTCTTTCTCTTTGAGAAAAAACTCGAATATATATATTTAAATTATTTTTGACGCTTGTCTAGGCTAACATACACCAGTCGCTACCTGCACACCCGAACATTGTCACTTTACATCGCACGCTCGAGACATCGTCGTTCCTTCTGCTTGTGCTCGAGTATGTTCCCGGAGAGGACTTGTTTTACTTCCTCGAGCAGGCTCGCGATCACTACGAGCCGGAGCCGCCTATGAGTGGGAACGTGAGCAGACGACATCTGCCGAACAAGAGCACGACGGACGTGTCCGTGCTGTCTGTGGGCACGGTCAACACGACGCGGACGCCGCCGACGCCAAGTCTGCTGTCGACGCTCAATGAGAAGCAGCTCCTTGGCAAGCGGAGGTTGAAGCTGATTGCGAGCATGTTTGCACAGGTGAGTAATCTGTTATCCTTTTCTTAGTGAACAGTGTGGCTGACCGATTCATTAATGTAGATGTGCGATGCCGTCGCCGTGTGCCATGATGTCGGTGTGTATCACAGGGACATTAAGCCGGAGAATTTTATCGTTACGGATGGATGGGAGGACGAGCGGCGTGTTGTGATCGTGAAGCTTACGGACTTTGGATTGAGCACGAGCGATTCAGCAAGTAGTGATATGGACTGCGGCAGTGCGCCGTATATGAGCTACGAGTGCCGCAACAACTGTGCACCTACGTATGCACCGCGAGCGGCAGATGTATGGAGTCTAGGCATTGTGCTCATTAATATGTGCGTCAAGTTCAATCTGTTCTATTCCCGTTAATCCGTAAAGGATAATCTGCAGTGGGTGGCTATATGCTGACGATGCTTCTACATGAAGGTTGTACCACATCAACCCGTGGACGGACACGACGCAGGGTGTATGCCCATCGTTCTCCTCGTTTCTGGCTGCGCCGGAGTACTTCTTCATGCAGCGCTTCGCGGGCATGGTCCCATCTGTCGCCTCTTTCTTTGCACACCGCGTCTTCTGTGTCCTTCCCCCTGACGACTCGATGGATGAAGCCGGCCGCCGTGTATCTGCGCGCGAGTTCGGTCAATGGGTCAAGGAACTCCCACGTATTATGGCGAGCGATGGTCCGGTCGGCGTTCCGCTTGCTCTTGCGGACGCAGAGAAAGCGCTGGTCGCGGCGAGGGAGGAGTCACTGCCTGTATCACCCATTTCTCCGCTCTCACCCAACACACCGTCATCATCGCTCCTTGCGCAGTCGCTTGCACAGGTCCTCGCACAACAAGAGGCGGCGGCGGCGGCCGGTGTGGCAGGACAGTCATCCCCCGCGTGGCGCCATCGTCGTGGGCTTTCGAACGCGAGCATCGGTTACTCGCTCTCTTCTGTGCCGCAATCGCGTCGCCCTGCATCGCGCCAGGCGTCATTCTCGGTTGCGGATGGACCGGGCGTCGCCTTGCGGCTGCATGCCCCCGGACTTACGTCTGCGGGCCCCGCAAGTGCAGCTGGCTCACGTGCTGCGACGCCTCTTCTGCGTGGCCGTGGGTTACCACGCCTCAATAGTGCTGGCTCAGTGTCGCGTGTGCCGAGTAGCTGTGAACCGGTCGCAATGGAACTTCCGACAGTGTTTGATGAAGGGGAGGGTGATGTTTCGAGTTGTTCAATTTCTGGTGTTGGTGCGCCTGCGCTTGGTCTGCGGCTTGAGCCTATCGAGCAAATGTCGTTGGATGAGCGTGATCAGGAGGATGAGCGTACTGAGGATCTTGAACACGATCATGAGCGGGAGACAGAGCGCGATGATTCGGTATCGCGCGAGCAGTCGATGGCGCGCCGGCGCAAACGTGGTGCACGCCGCGGGAAGGGCCAGATTATCCAGTTCCAACAGCAGGAGATCGCTCGGCTGCAACAGGAACACGAGGAGATGGCGCGTCAATTGCACCAGCTTCAGCAAACCATCAAACGTGTGCAGAGTCCGCCGCCTTTGGGACCGCTCCCGTCCATTCCGAGTCTCGTAAATGTCTCGCTACCTGCCGTGCAAATCCCGGCGGCGACCGCGTCGGCCGATACGCTCGATACGCTAGCAAGTGCGTCGGAGGCACTGGCGCGGGAGCTGAGCCGGACGAGTCGCGGCGGCGCGGGTCAGAATATTCGCGGGCCGCCGGTGGTACCGGTCGCCGTGCAATCACAATCGCATCCCCACGGCTACATCCATGTGCTCGACGCGCCGCATGCGCACACGCAGATACAGCAGACGGTTCCCATGCGCGCTATTTCTGCATCTGCTGCTGCCGCGAGGGACGGTTCTCCTGCGCGTGCGCGCGCGGCTGCTGGGAACGCGGCGCTCGCCCTGGCTGCAGCTGGTGGCCCCACACCCGGTGCGCTCTTCCCCGTTTCGTATGCGTCGAGTACGAGTACGCACCGCAGAGCCGCGCCTGCGCCCGTATCTGCGTCCGCGTACGCGTCGTCAATCGTCTCATCACCTACACGCGCTTCGGGCAGCGACGTCTCAAGCTCAGGTTCTCTCGCGCCCGTGGCGTCTATTCCCACGCCGGGTATTGTGAAGAAGACCTCGAAGTGGAAGCTCAGCTTTGGGAAGAGCTCGAGTGCGAGCCAGAGCCGGTCGCCGATCCCCCAGGTGCCGACTCCAGCGCAGGCGCAAGTTCCGACGGAGGTGATTGATATCAGTAGGGAGAACGCCGTGAGAGACGTGTCGAGGGGTGACGTCCAACAGCATCAGCATCAGCAACAGGAGCTCGGTCGGACTGGGTTATCTGGTATGTGTAGCTTCGTCGTTATCGTGCTAGTTCGGACTTTTTCTTTCTTGAAGCTGATCGTAGTTGGTTTTATAGGGTCCGCCGAATTGGTATCGTCTTCTGTGCAGTCTCCTGGGTCTGCTGCCCTGCAGGTTCCGTCTCAACCGTCGACGTCCGAGACGTGGTCACGGGGTCGCAAGTCTGCTGCTGGTCCTGCGTCGAGGGGTCCGTATATGGCGGGTACTGCAAGCGGAAACGGGAATAGTGTTATTAATGGTACTGGCAATGGTAATGGTAACGGCAGCGGTCCATCTGACCGCCGGTCACACGCCGAGCGGAACGTGTCGCCGAATAGCATACGCACAGGTCGTGGCGGGCCCGCGTCCGGCGCGGGCTCAGCGGTGTCGTTGTCGCATTCGAGTGTGTCGAGCAACTGGCGCAACTCTACGTTGACGAGTAGCTCTGCGGCGAGCGCGTTCACGCGCTATAGCAATGGAAGTGTTAGGAGTGTATCATCGGTTGGGACGAGCGTGTCGGGGGGTAGTGGTGGGAGCTGGCGCTCGTCATCTGCGGCACCGCCTCCAAACGTCAAAAGTGAGTCGGCCGTTGGGTTTCCATTTGCGAGCATCATACTTACCTTGTCCTTTCTCTCCTTTTTCCTTTCTTAGTTATGACGGGGGTACCGTGGGCACTGGACGAGCTGCCGAGGCAGCTGCAGCCAAACTTCTCAGGCGAGATCCCGAACATGCCACCGTCGATGCGCAAGCCCCCGCGCGCGCGCAAACCGAAGGACCTGCCGACGATCAACGAGCGTCCGAACAACACGCCAAAGTCACCACTGTCGCAGCGCTTTGACGCTGGGCGAAGCTCGACGGAGCTGCCCCGCGAGGGCCGGACTAGTCGCGATGGCGATGACGCGCTCAGCGCGAGTACGAGTGGGCGCGATGGCGAGCGCGAGGATGGTACGCCGCGTAAGGTGCAGAAGGGCCAGATCAATGCTCTGGCGAAGATGCTGTCGGCGCTTCGCCGGTAATCCACTGCGCGGCGGAGCTGAAACAGCACAGACCCGGACGGAAGGCGAAGGATAGTACACGGAGATAACGAGGCAGAGAACAAGACGGGACAAGGCAAGACGAGCAGGAAAACAGGCGGTGCTGAACGGCTAAGAAACGATCGAGAAAAAAATGACGTGTATGCTTTCTCAAGAGGGGCCTGCTGAAGCTGGCCTTGCTTGGCCTGAAGGAGAGGGACAGAGGAGTTTAAAAGTGGAGGTGCAAGAGGTTAAACTATTTCTTTTTATTTATCCTCGTTGCACGACGGCGCGGGGCGCTCGCTTCCTGGTCTGTCTGTGCGTCGCGGAATGTAAGGATGTGTGTGCGTGTTGCTTCGTGCTTCGTTCGTGCTTCTTGTCGGGTTGATGGTCCTCGAGAAATGGGAAAAATGCGGAAAGACTGGCTTTCATCCACCCCGCAACTCTCTCCTTCCCACATTCTCGGTACCAACTATCGTCCCTTGCCCTACCCACCCTTCGCCACTATTTTTTCTCTCTCTATTATCTGCATTCCTGCCGCATCTACACATAAAGCTCACATTCCTTCGGACTCTTACGCTTCTTTTTTGTCTTTTCCTCCTTCTCTCTTTCATCTCATTTCATTTTCTTCCCTATCCTCTCCAGTTTTTCTGAGCTGCTTCGCTTCATTCACCCCTGCCTCTGCCTACTCTACATCAAGGTCACTCTCCTGTTCTGAGAAGTCCAACCGGTCATTGAGCCTGTACCTTTTCCCCCTTCCCTCTCCCCGTTCTTCCATCCTCCGGTCTATCCTGATTTTCTTTGACCCTTATCCACTGCAAACCTGCCTACAACTCATGTATATGCGTTTTAATCCGCCTTGCACTCCCTTCACCACCCACCCATCCGCCGTTCACCTTTCTATTCCATTTCACCCCACCACATTTCACGTGCTCCTCGCCTTTTCCCCCCTCCTCGCATTCCATCCCATTATTCGTATCACGTCGTCAACCTCCCAGCCCCAAGTCACAAATCACACGAGTTCGCAAGTCAAGAAAGAGAAGTATCACCTGTTCCCTGTCGCACACTAAAGTAAACGCAAACGCCCAAGCCTGTTACACCAATTACTAAGTATCATTGTAGGATCTGCACGTCTTTTCTTTTCTTTCCATATTTCTGCCCCCTTTTCTATTTCAACCCATTCCGTTTCTCCCCGTTTCTGTCCCTGTTTCTGTTTCTTAGTTATTTGGCCATGGTGGCATGGGCCGCGGACGCGGATGTGTGCTTTGCCCTTTAGTAGCTATAGAGCTGATTGATTGGATGAAAAACAATTTGTGTGCAAGTTTTTTTGCGTGTGTTGCGGCATCGGTGTGTACATGCATGTGTGACGCGTGTGTGCGTGTGTATGTGTCGTGTTCATGCCTGGTGTGTTCGTCGGTGGCTTTTGTGCGTCGGCTCAACCTTTTGTGCGTAATTGGACACGCACATGGTCGTTATATTTACTTGAGAGTACTGGCGCCAGCTATATCGCTTAGGATGCGCGTTCTGTCAGACACAAGGCTTACGCCCTTTCCAGAACAGGCAGCTTTATGCCCAAATTGGGAATTTCGTCTCTTGACCCCAAGTACGAACTGGCTTTGAGTGCAGTATTTGTCTTTTTTCTTCTTATGTGTAATTTGGAGGTACGTAGTTTTGGTATTATCTACAAAAGCGCGAATTGGAACATAAATAATGAGGTGCCAGACCTATTTAACTCGTGTCGCAAATTTTGTGTCTCCGTGAAGTTTGTTCTCGGTCGGAATATTCGGGCGTAAACTTATTTTCTAATAACGCGCAACCTGACTCGAGTTGGTTACGAATTTGAATGAGGCCTAGTAAGTGATTGGGACCCTTCGTTTTGGCCTTAGTGCTTGCGACGAGTCGTTTATTTATCGCAGAAGGGCCGTACAGACTAAAAAGAATATATGTGACATTTTTAGGACTTAGATTCTTCAAAGACCTAATTGCCTTCGGCACAGATCCAAGTTTCCCACAGTGCGACTCCGTCTTCCCCTGTGTTCTTCTCGGCAGGGAAGACCTGAATCGATACCAGTCTGATCGGAACTCAAGAAACCTGTTCAGTTGACTGTAGGGGAATCTCTACGCTAAACGCGGAACCGAGAGGAGGGACACCACCGGTTCTCGCCAGCAGTACCTCCCTCGTTTTTTCAGACCCCTGACGGGCCCGATGTTCTTGTTTGTCTGCCTCATGCCGAGGCAGCGACTCGGACGCGTCACGCCGCTTCCGTCAGTCTCCTCGCAGGGCCGGCTTGGAGGGCCTGCTAGGGAGATTGCGTACCCCCCGGCCCCGGGTCCGTGTCCGCTCGGATATACTGTATCTCTGATTTCGGTGTACTTCCGGTTTTGATCGAGCCTACGGTAGAAAAATTTAGTGTTTAGTGAACTTATGGTTGCCAATAATTTGTTCTCAGATCCTACCCAGCCACCCTCCGATCGACCGTGCCCAGCCGATCATGTCTGTTGGCCGCTTTACACCGTAAGTACTAGTGTTTTCCTTTTTTGATTCTAAAAAACAAGAGGCGAAGATGGAGCCTTTTTCTTCTTTCGGAATTGGGGAAGAGGGGAAATCATGCTGTCGGCGACAGACAGCCTGCCGAAGAATTTAGTTTTGTCTGCGGCGTTTCATTGTGTCTTGCGCTCGGCATTCCGAGTCAGCATCTGGGAAGTAGCATACACGTTAGCTGAGCTAGGAACGTGATTGGTTCATCATTCAACCTGATATAAATGCCAATTACAACTCACAAGGCGATGAGTATAGCTGCTTAACCCTCACGGAAAGTATCGTTACGTCTCATTAGGTGTTTCGCCGCCCTGACGTTTACATTGCAAGGTTTGCGAAATAATGGAGAGTGTAAAACGTGACAGTCGTCGCGACAAGGGTCAACAGGATGAAATGCCAAGGGAATCGGCCTTTGTCCGTTGCTCCACGTTGATCTGCTCGATTATCTGCGGAAGAATATCGGTCCAGTATCCCCGGGGTGACCGTCTAAGCCGGATCACGGAGACACCTCCGCTGACTGTAGGGACCGTCGCGCGATCGGTGCGTTAGTAACGGGGTCGGTTGTGCGCGCTGGGGATCGCCGACATAGTGGTAGTGCAATACCGGACTCGGCTGCTTCGGGTCTCTAATCGCTGATAATTTGCCTGATTTTCGTACGCCTCCATTTGATCGGCTCGGGCTTCATTCCTTCAAGTTAGTTCAGGCCACCATAGCGCGGACCCCCCGCTGATCGCCTCGTGTCTCACCCCGATGATTGGCGCTCCCGATTCGGAAAACCTGTAGATGCGATACTTAATGGCTCCAAGTAAACATCATCACTTTTACAAACATAGCTTCGTCGGTCGCCGTGTCGTGGATATGGTCGCGGGCATCACTTAAGTAATGTTTACGTTTTCCTCCTCCCTTTTTCTTGGATGAGCAGAAATATTTAGCCCAGGACCAATTGTACGCTCATTTTCCTTACCATTTAATGCAACTACTGTAGTACAGTATCTTAGAATGCAAGGCCCCATACACGCCGTCGAGATAAATCACTTGAAACCTCTTCCGGTGTTTAAGTGAGTAAAGCGTACCTTCACCCTCAAATCATGAAACCAGCCGGACTGCGCGTCAGATTGTCCAATCATTCACCTTTCGCACTTTCCTTTGAGGTTATCATTTCCTGTCGCATCCACCGATTTCTGGCTTCATTTGCCCTCGAATGTACAGTTATAGTCCATATTTCCGATCTCCCGACCTCCTTTCTTCGCGCACAACAATCGGTTTTGATGAACTCAATCGCACGCCGGCGTACCTATGGATGTCCCTGTGTCGCTGGGGAAAAAAAACTCCGAAACAAATGAATCATACGACGTGTTGTGGTCTGTGGATGGCGAACAAGTGAAGCCGGGTAAACCACTGGCGCTTGGAAAAGAAATTTACTGCGCGGTCTCAGATCAGGGACAAAGGTACTGCAGTCAGGATTTGATGATGTGGAGTTATTCCCTGTCGCCTCTATCGCTTCTAAAGTGGCCATGTAGATATCGAGAGAGGTAATGCCGTGTAGCCCTTTCATGCTAGTTACCGAAAAATGCTACTCTGCAGAATTTCTGCTGTTCAGCAGTCGCCCAAAGTTCTGTCCCACGTCTTGAAATGTTCATTTACGCCACATATTGGAGCTTTTGATTAATATCCTTCGGCATGACCTAAACCGCAGCTGCGCGGCGCCACATACGACAAGTGCACAGACGATAGCAAAAGCGTTGCGGTTTTGCTCACCTGTTTGCTTTTGGCTGTACATAACGGACTCTTTTCTATGCCTTCGGGCTCTTTTCTATGCCTTCGGGTAGATCCAATTTCGCTGCGTCGGAACGTCCGTGTGTTTTACTACATTTGAATCACCCACGGCGGAACCTCCGAGATTCCGCGTTTTAACTCACGCGTCTCTACTAATGGATTGCTTCCGAATTGGGGTAGAGTTTTTCCAATTTAGAGTCGGGTTTATTTAGGTTTTCACTGGTCCTTCTATCCGACTCGGAGAACTTAAAAAGTCATTTATATAACCGTAGATTAGAATAGGGCCATTAATTACTGCACAATCAATTGGGATCGCATCACGTACCACACACTCGAGATTGTGCCTGACCAGTATTAACATTGACACCAAATTCCGTCCGGCGGAACCATTATGCAAGCTCAAAGCCAGGAACACTGCCCAACATGGCGAGTCGAAACGACTCCTTTCAGGGTGAGAATAGTACAGCGCTAGCCCCTCACTCCTCCGGGTTAAGCCTGAGGTGACATTATCTTTTCGCGGTTGCAAACGTTAGTGTTGCATTCACAGCGCATCTCTGTTCATAGGTGATCTAGGATGGTAGCAGGTTTGGGCCTGATGCGAGGGTCGGCAGCTTACGAAACTTGAAAAAGCGGTGACCGATTTCTTACGCTGTTGGTAAAAGCGGAGGATTGAGCTTCTGCCTCTTTATCGCTATTTACTATTCTGCAAGCCCGTGCACAATATATTTCCTTGAGCGTGAGTACGCATGTCCATGGTCGGCGCCGTTCTTCCCTGAACTCCCGACATATCATTCACGAGGTCGTTTACGATGAAGACTCGGGTGGGGCCGGGCCATTAGAGGGGTGCATTGGTTATTTGCAGTTGCACACTCCAGTGCTGCATCTGTAGCGCATCCTTGTTGCTAGGTGATACAGGACAGTAGCAGGTACGAGCTTGATGCGAGGCTCGGTGCTTGGGAAACTCACAGGAATTCTCAAAGCGGCGGCCGATTTCTACCGGCCGTCAAAAGCGGATATGGAGCCTCTGTTTCTTCGTCTTCGTCTACTATTCTGTTAGCCCGTGCGCGGCATACGCTCCAGACCGTGGGCACGCGTGCCGATGGTGCGATGGTCAGCGCTATCCTTCCCTGAACTCTTAACAGATGATCAACGAGGTCAAAAGACGGAAATTCGGGTGGGCCGGGTCCTTAGAGGCGACGGATTCTGACATGATCCCGAATTTTTACGGATCTTCGGAATCGCAGAGAAACGCTTTGATATCAGAGAGCAGAAGCATAAGACTCACAGCTGCGGGAAGTCCTCGGCAGCTAAACCAGCTTGGTACGATACTTTTGCGTAGTGACTATTACTAGTAGCCAGGCACTGGGTGATACGAACGCCAGCGCATGCTGACGTTGACCGGCAAGTACGTCGTCTTAACTGCAGATGAGGACAACATGCGTTCTTCTCTAGCATATTTAGGGAGATCCGAAAGCGTGGGTCTGCAGTTGACATGAAACACGAAGAAGAAAGGTTGAATTCAAAATTCAAAGATGCTTCGCATGCCTTGATGTCTATACCCAGAGATAGAAGCACCGGCAAACCCATGAATAAAGTTGATACTGATGCTGTGCTGATGCCCTTCCAGTTTCCCGGGAATGTGGGGTCCTGGGGGCGGTGTTTTTAGTTAGATATCAGATAGCTAGTTAATTTAGCACACGCGTACGCGCCACTGGCATGAACGGATTCCCAAGGTTAGCTATACAGACGGCGATATTTGACCACATCACCACTGACCATATCCCATTTCCGCGTTGTACGTCGCCAAACGGATAGCATTGGGCCTCATCATTCGAGAAGCATCCCGGAATCTCCCTTTTTCTGACAGCCAAGGTTGCTTCAGGTATTTTTACGTCGAGAGAGAGAGAGAGAGAGTTACGTCCTGTGCGAGAGCAGTTGAGGCACCTCAAAGGTACCCGACCTGAAGGAAACCAGCCTGGAGGCGGCCCTCCCAGACTTGATATCTTTCCGCATTGTTTGTCTCTAGTAAAGCACTGCTCAGGGTTTTGATGAACCGATGAACTCCAGTGTTGGTAGCTATCCTCTTGAATATCAATGCCTGGAGGGGGAAACTCTTTAACCAGACGAAGCGGCTATTCGATGTGTGTAGCGTGTTACCAGTTTCATTCTGAGCGTCCAGTCGGCGAACGCAAAAGTACTCTTTTCATTGTCAAGTTTTATGAGCATGATCATGTATGAGAAGATGATGCTATGGCTAGGCCCGGGGCGGGTCTATTAATTTCGGATAATGGTAGTAAATACTCAAACCCGGGCCAAGCCAGGCCGTGAGACATTGAAAACTCACGAGATTGGGCACCTAAGAGGAACAACCGTTTAAAAAAAAATTTAAGCCTACATGCCGCTAATTGACGCCGGTTAGCTGTTCCTTGCAAATATGTGCCTTTATCACAGCAGATCGGGATTTAGAGGACTCGCCAGGTGATAATGCAAACGTCGGAGGGCGTGACAGAGTGTATGTCACAACGTGTGAGGGAGGTCGCGAGAGTCACCGCGGCGCGGCGCATTACTGGGCCACCAGGAATTCTGCAAGAACGCTCTTGTTATTAGTTCTTGCTGGAAATGAGCGAAACGCCAGCTCAGAGAGATACACAGACCTTGTTATCCTACCTGTTGAAGACTGTGCCCTATGATGCATTTCCGTCGGACCCTCAGCCTCAGACTCTACACCCATTCGCCCCTTCTTCCCCTGATGCTCCTCTGACGCTCCTAAGAGACCTTGCTAATGCATCCGCAGTGCTGAACAGCACTCTCCAGGCTTACTCGAGTCTGCCTGTCTCCGATCACAAGCTGGTCTCTATCCTTCGGCAGAGCACTGCGCTCATTCACAGCCTCCACGTCGTCAGTAAGCTCGTATCATTCGTTTTAGGTCAAGTGGATCAACATATGCTTATCTTGATATGTGCCACTAGTCCGATCAAAACACGAGTCGACGTGTTGAAGCTCTAAAGGATCGTTACCGTAACCGTGTCGTCTATGGAGATCCCATTCCTCTCGACAGGTCTGTGGTCCCTGAGTGGTGCATATCCAGGATTGAAGAATGGGGAAGGAAGACGGGAATGGAAGTCTTCAAGGACGATGAGCAGAATGGGCGTATGACTGTTATTCTAGGCGGAAAAGTTCTCGTCGTTGAGGTTGATATCGTCATACGGAAAGCTACACCCGGCTCGCCAGATTCTCGCATTTCTGTCTCGAGTGTCAAGACGACCCATGCCTTACCGACTGCGAACTCGATCAATGGCCCCGCAGAACGCTCTGCGTCACTAGATGCATTCATCCTTCAAACATGGAACCACTACCTCGCCGAAGTGCAAAGCGAAGATCTCGAGAGCTCTACGCGTGCAGCGTATTTGGCCAGAGACATTCAAAGCCACCTGTCCTATCTCATGAAACTTGATGTTCTTGCCCTCCAGGAAGGGGACCAGGGCATGCGCTGGTTCAATGATATCGGTCTCATGAGTACGGTGACTGAACAGGTTGCAAAGTCTGAGATTAATTCCATATTGACGTGAGTAGAAATTGAGTTTCTTACCGGAGAAGCAGCTGAGATTTTTTTAAAACAACAACAACAACAGCTCAAGTCAAGTCTCTACGGTCGATCTTGATATCTTCTTATCCCGTGCACATGCACTTGCTGTCCCGTACCTTGTCGCTCCATCCATGTCCTTTCTGATATATCTCTCGCCTTTAGCGTATTATTCTATTCTACGTGCAAGCGAATCTGACCACTCAAAGCTGAAATCACCCAGTCAAGATGCTGACGCATTTTTAAACCTTAACATTTCTCCGTCCACTCTACGCTCCCAACTCATTCGAAAAGATTCACGCCTTTCCGGAATTTCAATTGCCACGCTTACTCTTACGCGTGCCTCCGGCCTGTCTACGACCTTCGAAGGCCGTCCGGAGCGTGGTTCCCACCTCGGCCGACCATATTTTCGTTTACCAGGCACCTCGCCACTTGCCCTGCTTGATCACACTTTTACTCTGCCTCCCCCTATACCTTCAGCCGGTTTGGATTTAGGAAGTGCTCAAGACGTATGGATTCTCGATTTCACGGGAGGTGGTAAATCCCTCGGGATCGTAATGACCCACTCTCGCATGCGAGAGATTCAACAAGTTATAGATCCAGGGAGCACGATGAATGGCATGGGGCTTGGGATGCAGATGCCACATCTTCCCGGAAGCTGGGTGGGCCAACTCGTAAGTTCTCAGAGTTTATCCGTTACCCAGAAAGAAAAGAACATCATTTTGGCAGATTAATCCCACCCACCCGCCCTCTGAGCGCTACATTGCTATCTATGTACGCTTCGTGGTCAATGCATTTTTTTATTGTTTAATTAACAAGCCTTCGATCCCTGATTCAAACGAAACAAGAAATCGCCGTCTGACATGCACCCGCCGCTCCGACTGCGCCTTACAGCGCCCACTGAAGCCGGATTTGTCTTGGAAAAGGTGCCTGTAAAATCGCTGAGGGAAGTCTACGGCGTTCTCGAAGTAAGTGTGACTACCCCAGCATAGCCCAGCGTGGTCTGATTTGGACTCGTGGAACCCTGTGTTTCAACCCTGCTGTTCTAGATCATCAGGGACCAATGTTGGGTGAATGAGACGCTCAAGACTGTCGACTGGATTGCGGAGGACTTAATGTCCGAAGATGACGGAGATCACAACGGAAGTGATCAAGAGACCTCGGGTAGCACGGGTGAAGAACTGGACGCACTTTTGTCAGGTGAGTTTTACGCCGACTCAGGGCACATTAAAAAGCTCATTATTTCGCATTCTCGCGGCCAATTGCCTTTTGTCTTGTCATTTTAATATAGGAAACTACAAACCGCGGCGCATACCCGTTAACGTGTTCCTACCGACTCATCCCCCCGTTTTTCCTACAGGTGGAATGGATGTATCTGACGAGCCAGATTCGGATGTGGAGGCCGTCCCAGGTCTGGGATCTATTTCGATGTCTGCCAACGTGACAACGCCCGCACCCAGTGTTGCATTGGCGTTCGCAGTGCATATGTCCGATCAAGCTGGCCAAGGAAGTACGCTCGGACCAAGTCAGGCTGCGCTAGTGTTGCGCCATGATCGCACACGGCGTCGCGGCGTGCGGGTGGACGCGAACGTAACTACGAATTTTGGAAATGGTTTAGGAAGCATGGCTGGAACCCGTCCGCCCGCGAAGTTTATTGATGAACTCGAAGAGAGTGTGCGGCGAGGTGGGGCGTTCGGAGCGGCTGGCAGAGTGTGGAGGTGGGCAGCGGGCGGGGTACCATGAACAGTGCCCGCTTTTCAAGAATGACAGGAACTACGGGAGAATTATCCGTAGACGATGGTGGAACGGTGATCCATGGATACTCCGTCGTTCGTCGCTCGCCAGGGCGGAGACCCTAATGAGCATTAGCGTAAAAGAAAATTCATGACCATGTCGATTGATACGGCTAATCCTGTTGTAATATGTCCTGTATTTCCCGTGTTCTGACCGCTCGACTCGTGCTCTTCAAGCATGCTTCGCGACAGTCGGAACAAAATAATACGACCCTGGCTTTCACCTCGTCCCGGGACCGTGGCGATGATGGTGATCGTTTTGTAATCCGTAACGCAGTTCTCTTTTTGCACGAGACATCCCTTCTCCTTGA
Source organism: Coniferiporia sulphurascens (assembly GCA_002794785.1). Classification (NCBI taxonomy): domain Eukaryota; kingdom Fungi; phylum Basidiomycota; class Agaricomycetes; order Hymenochaetales; family Hymenochaetaceae; genus Coniferiporia; species Coniferiporia sulphurascens. The sequence goes on from NBBA01000003.1 coordinate 707,910, forward strand.
AAGGTCGGCCGCGGCAACACGTCCGTGTGAGGCCGCCAAGGAGTTTGCTCATTGATTTCAACAATTTTAGCTGATGCCATATTATTACGGATGCAGGGATGCAGTACACTGAGACGGCTTGGGGCCTCCTACCGTCTTATCACTGACGATATTAACGTGCCCCCAGCCGATAATTATTAAGTCGACATCGTGACGGGCGAGTCTACTCCGCCGACGATAAAAACAGTGGACACACTTTGAGTACAACACAGATGAGGTCATTTTTCTCGCATGTGGACACAAATCAAAACACACTGGATAACAATAAAGAAAAAGAATGCGAAGGAATAGATTGCACAGGAAGCACATCCGCACCAACATCAAGCGACGCCATAATAGACTCATGCCCATCTACACTATGCCTACACTGCCCTTTTGTGTTTTTAGGAGATGACAGTCCAAACACGGACAAGATCGTCGGTGAAGCCTCCGTATAGGGTCTGGCCATCAGCTGACCATGCAAGGGAGACACACTCCGGTGCAGAACCGCCCGCGCCAACATCAGTTTCGGGCTTGAGCTCATCGACAATCGACCTGTAAATGTAAATATGACTTAGCGAGAAGTAACCGATAAACAAAAGACTACAACGCACTTGCTCTCAAGGTCAAAGATCTTCACGCAGCTCGCGGTCGCAGCGCAGAGCCAGTAGCGGTTAGGCGAGAAGACAAGTGCGTTGACAATATCGCCAGCCTCAAGAGAGTAGAGGTGCTTGCCATCGTTAAGGTCCCAAAGCATGGTAATACCATCCTTGCCACCAGATGCGGCGAGGGACCCGTCCGGCGACACGGAAACAGTGTTAATGTAGCCGGTGTGTCCGTAATGGTTCGTGCGCAGCTTGCACTTGGAAAGCTCCCAGACCTGTGAGTTTGTCCGTTAGAAAAAGGAACCAAAAAAAGTGAATTGAATATGAAGAGGTCAGAGATCTTGGTGGAAAAATAGTCTCATTGGGTTTGAGCCCTCTGAAGTAGCAAATATATAAAGATGTAGCATCATGCCGTACAACTGCTATACGAAGCATGCTCATAGCAAACTCGAAAACACACCTTTACGACCTTATCCCAACCGCACGACACGATCACAGGGTTGAGAGGGTTCGGGCTGAAGCGCACACAAGAAACCCTACATAGGAAAGCCCTTAGGTAAAGCAATTACCAACAGAGCCTTAACAACGCACCACTCGGTATGTCCATCATCCTTGATGTCGAATTTGCATTCGCCAAGGGTGTTCCAAAGTTTGATAGTGCGGTCACGCGAGCCAGAGACAATTTGCCTGTTGTCTGCTGAAAAGCTGACGCTGAGGACATCGGAGGTGTGGCCGACGAAGCGGCGAGTGGTCAACCCGGTGTTGAGGTCCCAGAGACGAAGGGTGTGGTCCCAGGAAGAGGAGAGGGCGAACTGACCGTCAGAGGAGATGACGATGTCAGAAACAAAGTGGTTGTGGCCCTTTAAGACCTTCTTGGGGTAACCGTACGAGTCGTCGCCGCGCGTAAGTTGCCAGACGATAATGGTCTTGTCGCGCGACGCGGTAAGGATCATGTCTGGGTTCTCCGACGACGTCGCGATGGCGGTTACCCATCCCTTGTGTCCCGGCAACGAGCCAAGGTAGCGTAGCTGGTCGGCCATATTTTATCGTCTGTACAGTGTCGTCGTCGACGTGAAGCTATCTCGGTTTCCTGGTGCATAATTGCGAGGAAACTCGGACGAATACCGAAGAACTGTACAGTACATACCGACACAATGATTGGTCAGAATGCTTAGTCATTTATAATTACAGAGTCCTAACTGGGATCTACTCCTGATTTGGTCTCGGGCAAACTTAGAAATCACTAGCGTTACTCCAAGCTTAGCGTAAATAATATCTGCAGCAAATATGCGCTCCCTTCAATGTGCTGGGAGTTCATTGCAACAAGTTTGGCCCATGGGGTCTATGCGGTGTCGTTTCCCCATGTTAGTGTAAATAGGTGAGTATGCTTTCAGGCTCAGTTTGTTCAGGCATGGGAAAATTGTGGGGCGTTGCCCAGCATGTTGATGCTGGGAAAGCGGGATCATCCAGATCGTATACCGTCTTGTACGTTCACGGACATGTTAAATTAAATATTACATGACCTTGGAAGTGGACGTACCACAAACCGCCGCCCAAACTTCTGATGTGCCTGCACGATAGTTTCTCGAGGCTCATGATATATGTCCTGCGAAAATCATTTTCAAAAATTCGACAAATTTCTCGGACGAATAGATATTTGTGGTGAACACTTTAGATCTGTGGCCGGAGCAAGGCGGGTATATTTTCTATTTATTGCCATCTGCTATCCAGCGAGGTACTGTAAATGCTATCTGCGATACAAAAGCCACTGTTACTATCTACTGCTGCGAACTCCGTGATACGCTGTTGCCATTGTAGTAATGTCTCTTCATTAACCCTATAATTAGAGTATTCGTTGCCTGACTTGTTAGTTAAAACGCGCTCCCACCTCTTAGCGACGGCGTTCAGGTCACCTACAAAGGATGTCGGTCGCGGAGCTTATTATAAAAGCATGCAACCGCCCTCATCCCCTTTTTTACGAAAATCTGCAGTACCCTATGATATCAAAGCCCGGGAGTTTTTTTAACGGATAGGTCGGAATTTCTCGGAAGCTCAGGTACGTATATTCAATGGGTCTGTTGCCACTATGGCGTACCTCGACGTTTTCCAGTCAGGAGAGCGGAATAAAATAAGACCTTTCCGAGAGTCCTTGCAAAACCATTAGACTGCAGAGAAGAGTTTAGCACGATAGCAAGAGGTCTACCAGTACGAGCAACTCAAAATCAAGTTTTCGCAAAAGGGAGCTTGAAGCGCTCGGAGACTCCAAGCTCAGGCTGACATGGAACTTGCATCAATGCCGCCACAGCTCGACTCAATTGTTCCAGAACGTCGCAGTAAGCGAGGAGAATGCGACTCTGCCACCTTGATACCAGCGCCGGGGGTGGCGCTTATCTCCAGGGCAAATGCAATCAATATCGTGCTTAATTAATTTCTCCAAAGCGTCCGACCTTTGATCAGAGAAAACGGCGGACAAACGTTAGTGCGTCTTGCGAAGAAGTAGTAAGTAGCATAGTTTTGGCAGAGAGAATATGCAAGGCTAAATAACGACAAATGTCTTAGTTTTCGTCGGTAGGAGGTTTATACTACCAGCTCGTGAGGATCTGCTGGAAACCCGCAATATGTGTTAGAGTTACATAATTACGTCATCAAGGTTACCAAAGCAAGTACACTCCTTCCACTTCCGAAGCACCCCATACGTGTCCAAGGTGCACCAGCGTAAATCACCCATTTCACTTTTTACGCATAATGAGGCAAATAATGCTAACTGGAGCTTGTTCAATTCGCATAGTGAAACCCCTAGGGATTACTGTATCCAAGAGGCATGCTTAGCCAGTAGCTGAGTACTCAGCGAGGCCTCTCATACTCAGTCGACACGAGGCGATCACGATGGCGTCGTCTGCTGCGGACTACAGCAGGGTCGAGACAGAATCAGAATCTCGCATGGAAGGAGACAATGACGGATTGGCACTGAACGATTATGTGAAAGGGGCTGTGTTCTCAAAGGGAGAGCGTAAAAGGCTTTGGTGGAGGAACGCAGTAATCAACTTACTTTTCATAGCGGCATGGTGCGTCCCCTGTCGCGAACATCGAAACGCTCTCGTTTGATTATTAATATTGTTCGCGAAGGTTCATCGTTGCTATAGTTCTGTCTGTATACAACAAATGGATGTTCTCTCCAGACCGTTATGGGTTCTCTTGGCCGTTGTTCGTCACAATGCTGCACATGTTTATTCAATTTGTGTTCGCGGCACTTGTAAGAAATATATGGCCCCGCAATTTCCGACCCCTTTACAACCCTAGCAGGGGGGATTATGGGTAAAGTACCATATATCTGGGAGAATGCTATAGATCGTTGATGTAGAGTGTTCTGATCTTAGACAGAAAGTCATTCCTACTGCGGTCGCAACAGGCTTAGACATAGGCCTGTCAAATTTCTCCCTTAAAATCATTACTTTATCATTCTACAGTGAGTCAGTCACAATTATCACCCAAGCACACAACTGACGTTCAATGAAGCTATGTGTAAATCGTCCTCCCTCATATTCGTCCTTTTCTTTGCCTTTTTGTTTCGTCTAGAGAAATTCTCTTTCCGCCTTGTTGGAGTCATATCTCTCATCTTTATTGGTGTCTTCATGATGGTCTCAAAGGGTACTCAGTTTTCCTTGACGGGGTTCGTTTTGGTCACTAGTGCAAGCGCCCTCGGTGGTTTACGATGGAGTCTGACGCATCTCTTACTCAAAAACAAAGAGATGGGCATGGACAACCCGGCGGCAACGATATTTTGGCTTGCGCCAGTGATGGGCGTTTCACTGGCTATCGTCAGCTTTATTATCGAAGATTGGACATCCATTTTTGCAAGCAAATTCTTTGATAGCATGCAGCATGTCTTGAGTACAATGCTGTTCTTGGGGATTCCCGGTACCATGGCTTTTGTCATGGTCCTTACCGAATATTAGTAAGTACTTCGTGTCGTCGGACTTGTTGCTTATTTGATGGCCGTTGCTAAAGGATTTCAATAGCATCATCCAGCGAGCGGGTGTTGTACCTATGTCCATAGCTGGTATTGCGAAGGAAGTCACACAGATCTCGGTATCAGCATGGCTATTTGGGGATGAACTTACGCCACTTAACATCGCTGGTGTTGCCGTAACGGTCTGCGGTGAGCCCCGGAATGCCCATCTCCCTTCTTCCTGGCCGGTTAATAACGGAGTTTAGGTATAATGCTGTACACATATCATAAATACCACAAATCTGTCGACCTGGATACGTTTTCCGATGGTGCCACACACGCCCGACTAGATTACGTCAACGATGGCTTATCTTTAGAACTTGACGAGCATGAACCTCTCAGGCTTTCGCAGATGGACGACACCTTTGAGGAGGTATGTGAGCTATTTTGCCGTGCGATGAACCTTCTATCTCTGTTATATGGCGAGCTCTTAAAGACAGCCCTCGCAAAAGGGGACAGGGGTTGTCACCGATACCATGGCTGTGTTGAATGTCGTTTCGCGGCTTGACCCGGCCTTCATTCCAATCATTTGTACCTGCATTGATTGAACTGTTGGCGGGGTCTAAGGCCTGGCGGTGCCGACAAGGGCCGGCCCTTCTCTCCAGCTTCGTCGGAGGTCGTAAAACGTGTTCGAGCGGGTTTTCGGACCGTGTGGCGAGCCTTATTACATTTTCGGCTTTTCCTCAACTTTTGTCTTCGCAAACGCTAACGCAGACTTCATTTCCGTTCATGTTGGCTTATTTCGTTACTTGAACACGTCGGTTGTTGATCGCTATCAAAGGAGGACGACGCAGTCACTCCGAATAACAGTGGCCCTCCTAGGGTGCTGTTCGATGTTGGAGATGACGATGATGGTGAGAGAAATGTGGCGTCGACGGGGCGCCTCTCGGCTGTGGGGGGTCCTTTATCACCAAAGGACGAATTTAGAAGCGCGGGAAATGTGGGCGGCAGGCGATGACGGCGACGGAAGGGCTGTAATCGTCTGACTTAGGATATTTTAGACAGGAAATTCTTAATTCGGGGAGTTCCGGTGATTTTAAGAAAGGGATCTATTAGCCGCGGGCCGTAATATTGTAACGAACCCGGACAGCCACCAACAGGGTCAAGGACGGACGACCAACTAGTGCCGCACGAAGTTGCCCCGGAAGCCATCCTAAAAGCCAACTCTGTAACGAGGTCGAAACGGGACGTTCCTTGCTTGTATGTGTCTGATGGACGGATCACTGGCTCCGGCTTGGTCTATACTAACGCCCTAAACGGCCCATCGTCTGTCGGTCAGCATTCTCCCTTCAGAAATCTGTTTCCGGAAGTAAACTATAGCCTACCCTTCGTTCCGGTACCTTTTGCAGGAGTTTTCCCGCGCTGACTATGCACTTACGTTGGCACTAAAAAAAGGACACTGGAGGAGGATTTCTGAATGACTACCGACCGCAGGTGGGCGCTGGCCGCCCATGCCCCATCCTCAGCCGCGATTCCCCCGTGTTCCGTTGCAACGCGTGGCGGCAGACACACAGTGCACCGCTTCAGCCATCATCAACAATCGCAAAGGGGACCCTGAATCACTACAAACATTAGGAAAATGTCTACAAACTATCGAATCTCGATCAGGTCCAAGCTTGGACCCTTATTGATCAAATTTTACGTGACCGAGGCAGGCATAGCCGGTCATCCAAGATTATAAGCACTACGGACGCGTCCGAACACACCGTATTGAACCCCTCTTTTCTCCCTTGTGTTCACTATGGACGGCATACGTTTCATTTTGGAAGACCCCCAAGCTGCCAACTTCAGGAAAAAGAAACGTTCTCGTCTAGTCACTGCATGCGACATCTGGTATGCACTCTCTCTACTAATTCGATACATACCGCGCCGTTGCTAATGACCCGCTCGCTCCCTTGAACGTCTCAGTCGCGCAAAAAAGATAAAATGTCATCAGTCCTCGGGTTCCGCAAAATGCGAGGCATGCAGGTTGTCGAAAAGCGCTTGCCGCTTTCGTGATCGTGAACGCTACCACGCTCAACGCTCGGGAAGCATCTCTGCCTCCAGCTCCACCTTTAATCCTTCCGACAGCGAAGATTCTCGCTCCTTCACGGAGTCGCCGAACATGATAACACGGCGCACCACTCTCCCCATCTTTGGCCACTATCGTACACAACATTCCCGCTCATCATCGCTGCCTCCGGCAATCCCGCGCCTTCCAGACACTGTGGGACAGCGCCCCGATAGTCCCAACAATAAAAGTGGCCCACATCGTGTGAGGACGTCTAGATCCAAGTACGCCACATCCCCTCCATTCCTGATCCGCATTGTTATTGATAACTCCTTTCTTGTATCTTTGTGCAGAAGAATCATCGGACCTGTGGCGTCAGCAGATTACAAGCACTCTTATGATAGCCTCCACTCCGGTCTTTCTACTCCGGCACTGCCCGGCATTTCCCCCCTTTCTGGATTTCAGGACTTGGCCATTGATGACTATAGTCAGGGTCTGCAGAACTACTCCGACTCATCCCGTCCTAGCTTCCCCTCTCCTAAGTGCATGGATCATGCTGTCGAACTCTTTTTTGAGCATTTTGGATCTCGTTTCCCTTTCTTGCATCGCGATGCGCTTCGCCACACCATGATTGAGCAGGCGCTCCCCGCTCCATTCGCAAACTGTATTTCGGCGCTATCACTGAGGTTAATATATATAACCTTATCCAAACGATACCGCTAATTCGAGAAAAACATCATTTTTGATAAACAGGTTCTCACAGTCCGCAGAGATCTTAAGGGGCCCTCCTATACGTGCTGGAGATTACTACCTCGAGATGGCAAAAGTAAGGACTGCATTTTGGTATTGATCTGCGTCGACATTGATCATTTTGTGATGCAGGATCTCATTGTTCCTCTCATTTACAATCCTTCAGTTGAGGTCCTACACTCTTTGCTGCTGTTGTCTTGGTGCGAGTACGGCAGTGGAAGAGAGAGTGGTCTCAATCTCTATAGTGCTGTGAGTTTGCCGCCGTATAACATTTTATTTCTCATTTATTCATTTTCTCAGTTGGCTATGCAAATGGCAACTAATCTAGGCCTCGGTAACGAGGAAACGATTCAGTCTCTTCCCACCGAGCATGAACGGATGGATCTCCGCCAGACTTGGTGGAGTGTTGTGATGTTGGATTTAATTTCATCGTGGGGTATGTTGAATTTCGATAAGGAGCGATATCTCGCTCATGGAACGGTTAATTACCTTAGTGACTGGAAATCCGTCAAGTTTAAACCTCCAAGGATGCACAACTGCTTTACCGCAATCTTCCTTCCTGTCCTCTAACCCGTCTTCACCTGCTACATTACTGTACTTCACCATACACGAACTTCTCAGCCTTCGGGATAATATGCTTCAAATCATAAATTTTGGTTGCAATATCAATCAGGACGTAGAATTACAGTTCGTATTCATTTATTCGAGTGATATATTGTTACTTACCCCAGATTTTTTAGGGACATCCGCTCGCGGCTATTATCTATCAAGCTTTCCCTCCCTTCTCACCTCGAATTTAACGTTGTCAATCTGCGTCGTGCGGCTCAAGACCACCAGGATACTGTCTTCGTCTTCCTCCATCTAATACTCAACTCTCTCATTGCAATGATCCATTGTCCCTCATTATTCCGCTCATATTCGGACACACCATGCATATCCGATGTCGTGTCCTCGGTAAGTTCTGATTTCAAGTGAGCGGGCCGTTTCCCTGATGCTACAGATATTTTATTCCAGTCGGCACGTACAATTCTTGACGTTATTGTAATGATGGAACGGGCGGATTCGCATGTGATCACCGCGACCCCATTCCTGGATTTCCCTTTGGCACTTGCCGCGCGTGTATTCGCCTTGGAGATTGGAGCCGAAGAAGAACATTCGACGTCGCGGGAGCGCATGCCGTTTGCCACCCGCAAGAATTTCGCTGAAGTGAGCTACGAAGTGTGTAACAACATCTTGGCGCGCTTGGAAAAGTAAGCAACGTTTTATGAATTGAAAACTACTTCCGTTTTCTAATTTCCGTCATCCAGGCACTGGGACAATGTTCATAACACCCAAATCGCCATTCAGTCCGGAACAGTCTGGACTTACGTATGTCCCGTACAGCAAAGTCCAGTGGCGCTCCCTTCCGCTCTAGGTGCATTCCGTTCACTACTTACGATCTCCCGTGGGAAACCGAATTCTGACTCTATTTTCCTGCTTACAAGATTTGCACGGTGTCGACTTTTACGCCCATGTCCCTCACGTACATGTCGACAGGCCCAACGAACAGCATGAACTCGCACTGACGTATTCAGACAGCGATCTGTCTCGCGAGCCGTCCCCGCTCTTTTTCGATTTCCCGGGAATGTTGAACACGACCACCGGCCAGCGCATGGTGGATCGGGAACATTTACAACGTCCTTCATCCGATCCGACACCAACGACTATGTTACCCCCAATTTCGCTCGCCTCCGGCGGAATCGTTGCTTACGAGGACCTTTCGAAATACATGGCCCCATTCACGGATAGTAGTAGCCGCTCTGCCCCAAGCCAGGACATGGAATACTTCATGCAGGAGAATGAATGCCTTCCATTATCGATATATAACGGGGAAAACCGTGAACTCGGAGTTTCCCAGGCCTTTTCGAACCACTCATGGTGAGCGAATCTTCCTACGTGTTTGATCGTCATTCCTGATGAGTGTACTGTTTCAGGCTTTTTTCGTAACGGAATTTTAAATTATTGCTTTCGGCTGCATATACCCCCTTCCGACTTCGATTCTTGGTGACTCCCAGCATTGCTGAACTATACCTGTCACCGCCGCCGTTTCCACTTTCAAACTTCTTTTAAACGTCATCCAGCCTGAGATTCTAGGATTGCTCTGCAACCAAACCCAGCTCCATCCCACTACGCTTACCACATTTTCCCGTCCCCCTGTCTTATTGATTATTTAACAGCCACTTTGAGGCTGAAGCAAGGTGTCATAATATCCATGATCCAATAAAATATATAATATGTACTCTGGCTTACAAGTTATGTATATACGAGCACTTGTAAGTAGTCGTCATGTTTGGTTCCTTTCACTCTCATTCTTTTGCCATCTTTTAATGCTATTCTCCTTTGTACTGGATCTGGAGGGCTCTATACTCGAGAAAGGTAATGACGCCGCTTTCTCACTTTCCGGACCAAAAAAAGACAGAATCGAAGCGCTAGCACCGGTACTGCTCGAAAGGGTCATGATCCGCCTCCTGCGGGTCGAGCCGAGCGCACAAATACAGTTAATTAAATGTACTGGCGCGCTTGCTTCAGACCTTCTAGCTCTAACTTCCCGTGGCTCATAGGCGCCCTTCTTTGGCTGGCCTCTGCGCAAGGGGTAACGGTCTCACGCTTAACAAAGATAACTAGGGATTATATACCAGGAATGAACGTATTAAAAAGGTGTAAGGACTCAGGAGAGGAAAAGCAGAAACAAGTACCGTATCAGGCGCCGCACAGCTTCGATTATCTATTAGAATGTTGATCAAGTTGAAATCATGAGGTTTTCAGCGCCTATGTCAATGTAACTACTGGTATTCGCGACCACCATGACAGCGCCGCCGTCAGATCTGTGCCCTGGTCGGCCATCGAAAAATTGTTCCAGACGCCCCCGGATTCGTAGCTATGCTGAAGCCCATCATCTACCGATAAATTCATCATGCCAGACGCTGTCGTATAACTACTGTGGTGATTCCATCTCCCCGCTATTCACTTTCATCAGTGAGTCCACCGTCCCCTGCGAAGCCTGGATTCCTCATCCACGGCGACAGCCCCAGCATTCGGCAGTACTTTCTTTTGTCGTCTACAGGAGTACTGTCATCATCGTTGATATCGAGTCCGGAAGGCCCTCATCGGAATCTCGAAATGTCGGCAAGTTCTCTATCAGATGGGTACCCTGCTGGACAGGTTGCCGTTACGCACACAGTCCTTACGCCCCGTCAAGGACAGAGCCTTGAGGTAACGGAAGAATATATCGTAACGTATTATTCTAGCGCTGACGTCATATTTACAGGTTCTAATCGTTGTCTCTAGTTTTTCAATGACTTCCGTTATACTTTTACTCATGGTTTTGGCGGTGAGCACATTCAATTAATAAGAAATTGAGATTCCAAAGAGATATCTGACTGATTCATTTTATTAGATGTACGCAATTAGGGCAAGCTATTACAGAACGGGAGACATTGTATTCCGCTCACATGTCGCCGCCTATTTTATATCGTTACTGTTCACGGACTTATTCCAAGGTAAGTTGCTCCTACCGAGGTGGACTTTGCGCAGGATCTCAAATCCTGAGAAGCCATTGGGTCAATCATGAATGCAAGATGGATACAGAACATGGCTGTGGATACAGGAGCATTTTGCACAGTTCAGGGTGGGCCTTTGTTTATTTATATTAGATCAATATGACGTTGATGCCATGAGTAGGTGTGATTAAGCAAGCGGCCGACGTTGGCACAGCGCTATGGTTCGTTTTTAATCACATTCACGAGCGATACTTTGCTTACTTCGTCCTTTTATTTACTTCTCCTTCTACAAAGGGTACTTGTCAGTACAGCCCCATTCACATATTTCACTCGTACCAAATATATTTAAAAGCCGTTTCGGGGCATAGATCATCGCCGTGCACACGTTCAGTGTACTGTTCCTCAATGTTAATGTTCATCGCTCCGTTATGTATATCGTTCTTTTTGGAGGATGGTGTTTCATCGGCATTGTGGTGGGAATCGGTCCGTCTTTCCTTGCAACCAAGGACAGGGGCCCGTTTTGTGCGTACATGCCTCCTCGAAAATTAAAACCTTCGCTCAGTTTGGAAAATATGTCTAGTCAGCATCTCAGGATACTGGTGCTGGATTTCTGAATCGTACAAAATCGAAGAGATTGTGTAAGTGTTTGTTGATCTATACTCGAAGTTTGTTATATTTACAGTATTATTTTTCACTCTGGATTATCCTAGCCTAGACTATATGCTCGTGAGTATTTCCTTCATGATCTGCTTCTCTCACATGTTAAGATGCTATCACCCATTTAGATGTTTGCATCAGCCTTCTTTAGTTTCAGCATGTACATGCTAGTATTCCTCCGTCTACGAGGTAACATAGTACTTTCCCCCGGCAAGCGCATAGGCTTTCGGAAAGTGTGCAGGGAGACTGCTTGGGCATCGGCTCAAGGTCACGAGGCGTCGGACTCCCAGAGACAGATGACGTCTATAACTAAACACATGCTTCTGTATCCGGTGAGCTCTCCCGTATACTTTGCGTTCCATATATCGCTTGAACTTCAACAACAACTAGATTGCGTATACGGTTCTGATTGTTCCCATTGCTACGGTCAGATTCTCGGGATGGATGGGACATGGAGTTCCTTTTGGAGCCGTAATCTTTAGGTCAGCATACTAGAGTTACGAGATTACTGCTGAAACTGACGCATTTATTTTTCTTCTTCTAGTGACAGCGTTTTCCTATTGTCTGGTGCGTGCCTCCTTTAAAACTTCATTCTCAAAACTTGCTGAAGACAGACATAACGGAACAAAGGCCTTGTCAATGCAACGCTGTTTGTAACGACTGGTCGCATCTTGTCATACGCTAAGATACGAGCGCTCTTTGGGAACTCTGAGTCGGATTCCATGGTTGGGGCGAGCGCAGAGAAATGCTGGAACGTGGAGACGGCGATGCCTCGGACGTCGGTTAATTCAGACTTCATGGCTCCGAGGTCAGCTTACGATGTTGAAAAGGATCTCCCCCCAGTCCCCGACCATAATATATTCACGAGGGGTAGTCAATACGAAGTCGTCTTCTTTTCTTTAACCCCTATTAGGTCGTGCCAGTGAAGGGACAGCTCGGTTATGCATGGTTCACGGTGTTTCCGGTAATTCCTGCCATGCAGATCTACCTTGCCCTACGAATGGTCGTCAGTGTTCTTGTATTTGTTACATATTTTGGGGTCAGGGGATGCGTACACAAATGACTATATTTCCGAAATCAATTGTGTCCTGTCAATTCTATAGTTAAGGCCTCGGAATTACCGATGGATGAGTCATCGCGTTTACGGTAGCGCGCGTGTCTGGATTGCTTGAACTGCTGCTGCAATGACCTATCCATCGAGACACGATCCGTCGCCCTCCGCCTTTTCAACGCCTGCATCTACGGCACTCTTCCGAAGATTAACATGGGAAGGGACCGTTCCGCTCGAGGTTCACGTAGACCCCTCTGAGCTGCCTGCGAACAGTGACCGCGGCCTGGAGTGCTACTTTATCCAGGCGCCGCGCGTGAGCTACCTCCCGCTGCTCGTGCCGGAAATCAAGCGTTTCTTGACGGACATTGTCTTTGACGGCACAGCAGGAAAAGCGGTGAAGGAAGAGGACTGGTGGTTCGAGACAGAAGACAAGGTGTTGATGAAGTGGTGAGTGCGTGGCACGCGGACTTCGTCCTTTTCTTCCCTTCTCATACCAAGCAACGTAATAGGCATTGGTCCATAGGTTTATTATACGACTTCAATATTATCACTTCTACACTGAAAAAACGAACAAATCACGACCAGCAACTGACACCTCTCCGGTTGATCTTGCACCTTACGGCGCCTCCGACCGACAAGCTGCTCCTGTCGCCGAGCATCGAAGCCTGCAAGCAGGCGTTCATGGGACAGCTCAAGGAGGCCGACTTTTTGAGATGGGGAAATACCAAAAGAATGACCGGTCTGCGACAAGCGGAGCAGGATGGGATTTGGGAGGGTATCAGAGGACGTACGTGTGTTGAGCTAATTGGAGTTTTGCGTTGCTTACGAAGAGCTATATCCCACAGATAGCTTTGATGAATACTGGCGTATTGCATCGAAGGTAACTCCGACGACTACACCCGCGAGACCAACTTCTCCTCCTCCATCATCAGTGTCGTTGCATAGTCGCCCGCCTTCCACGGACTCTTCCGGGACCCCAGATAAGGATGGCGCATATAGTGTTCGCAGTGTTCCTATACGGATGTATCTTGCGGATGGACCAGCGCTCCAGGGCCTCGCTCCACCGACACTTGAGTCAGGTCCGTGAATTTTGTAAGCATTTCTTGCGAGGGAAGTTATTAACTAGGATTTATTAGGATCCTTCAACACGCTAGGTAACTTCCTAAACTCCCATCTACCTCTTTTGTTCCCTAGCCAGCAACGACCATTGGCATATACGTTAGTTCAAGGGGTTCTATGCCCATTAGACGCTGAGATAGCATGGCTTGGGGCGTGTATGGCTGGGGCAGATGGATGGGTGAATGTTATGATAGGCATCATTTAACAGTTGGACAAGATACCCTTTCCTCAATTCAAGTTTTAGTACCAGATATCAAATGATAGAAGTCCCTTTTATCGCGAAGGTAAATATACCGCAAAGAATCAGTAAAGAAATTCACGACAAAAGAAAGAAAGAAAAATACGACGCCAGCAGGATTCGAACCTGCGCCCTCGAAGAGGAGCAGCTTTCTAAACTGCCGCAGTAACCACTTTGCTATAGCGCCTTACAAATAGGTCTTACGTACAGCCATATAAGTCAAGTGGAGAGACGTTTAGTGCTCAAGCCGCGGGACGGCATTTGACTATTAATTATACTCAAGCGCCTTGCCAAGCTACAATTGGTATAAATAACCTCATTTCTTTCACGCGGAACTATACATCAACTATATACTAAGCCCCCTCCCCACCCCTGGACTCTGATCGAAGTGAATGCTCAGGGTTGGCTCGGACTCCGGAGTAATACCCATCGTCTTGAATGTATACTGAAATTTCAAGACATTGTTGGGTGTTTTCCCAAAGCCCTGTACAATCGCCGCGCGTCATAAAGAGTATTGTCACATCGGGAGGAAGTCGGACCACTTGGTGTACGTATGGTGGAGTTACCGCTAGTACTAGTTTACTTCGCATGAATACTTTTTTAAACAGATTCATGGCCCTCATAGATAGCTAATCTGCTGATAAAGAACTCAAACGGCCCAGAAAGGAGGGGCGCTATAGCAAAGTGGTTACTGCGGCAGTTTAGAAAGCTGCTCCTCTTCGAGGGCGCAGGTTCGAATCCTGCTGGCGTCGCTAACTTTTTGACCTGCACCACTTCGAATGCTTAATTAATTTACCATATATCCAGTACTTCAAGCAAGTCCGATGTTGCGTGGAAGACCGTGGAAAACGGGGACTTAAACATGCGCTCGGATGCGCGGCTCTCTGGTGATTGTTTTATCCGTTTCCCAAAGCTGCGATCGCTGTATTCATATTCCTTGATTAGAATCAGCCGGACGTATCATGTGTTGGGTGTTTTTCCATTTACAAACAGTTGCATTCCGATACGGAGGCCGTTCACCGAGGACTGGCATAGCTACATAAATGGCATATGCTCTCTTACCCTCCTTCCGTCTCATCCCCACCTCGACAGTCCACAGCGCTCTAGACATCTTTGCAGGAGAACGCACCTTGAAAGAAAAGGCAGCAGCTATGGCAGATACAAGCAATGTGAATAAGGCCGTGAGCAATGGAATCCCTCCTCCGCCGTTCGAGCTCCCCGTAAGTCAGTCTCTCGGTGTTTAACAGCGCTGCTGACATTTCTTGCAGATACCTGACAGACCAGAAATCATCACTGCGAATATGCACAAATTGAACACGCTCGCATCGACGCCGTAGGCACTATTTATTCGAGGGAACTCGATTGGCTTAGTCCTTGATCTGATCCTGGCATTTGTATTAAACCAGCCGACTGCAATTCCTTATGAACAACCTAGTCAAACACCTACACGGATTCGTCGAGGAAACAAGGTAAGGACCTGCTTATATGCGTTGTGTGTGTGGACATGTCCGTGACGATCGTATTAGCCTCACAACAGAGGAATGGATGACTACTATCCAGTTTCTTACTCGCGTTGGCAAGACCTGCACGGACATCCGACAGGAGTTCATTCTTCTTTCAGACGTCCTGGGTGTTTCGGCGCTCGTGGACGCGTTGAACAACCCTCCTTCCGGAAACGCCACGGAGAGCAGTGTTCTGGGTCCCTTCTTCACCGAAGACGCAGCTGATAGTGAGCAACTTGGCTCTGTATATTCGTCACACTAACAGTGTACACTGTTTAGTCGAGAATGGGGAGTCTATCGCGTCTGAAGGCAAAGGCGAATATATGTTGGTGGAGGGCCGTGTGCTCGATACTAAGGGCTCGCCCATTCCGGACGTCGTGGTCGAAACCTGGGAAACTGACGAGTGAGATTTCTGTTCGAATGCATATCATCTTTATAATCTGACTATTCGCCCTCTAGAAACGGATTTTACGACACTCAGTACAAAGACCGCAATGGGCCTGATTGCCGAGGTCGTCTTCGTTCAGACAAAGATGGCAAATTCGTGTATAGGGCCGTCGTACCCGTTGCATACCCGATCCCTGGTGATGTGAGCAGTCAAACCCTCTACTAATATCCTTCACTTTCCGGACTGACGGCTTTACTCAAGGGACCTGTCGGCGAATTGCTTAACAATCTGAGGCGACACAATATGCGACCGAACCACTTGCACATGATGTTTGAGAAACCGGGATACCACAAGTTAACAACAGCGCTATACCCCGAAGGAGATCCCTACAACTTCAGTGATGCCGTCTTTGGCGTTAAAAGGAGCCTGGTCGTGGTATGTCCAAACTGTTCACAGACCCCGATTGCCAGCATTCGGATCTGACGGGATGTATGCGCAGAAATTGGACGCTGTAACGTCCGAGTCCGAAGCGCGGGCCAAGGGCTTCGCAAAGGGCGATACCTTCAAGCTTCTGAAGCATGATTTCGTGTTGGTCACTGAGGAGGAGTCGGAGGCAACTAGGGCGCAACATGCAAAACGCGCTTGAACTGATAGGATAGTGGTCGGGGGAAAGAACTACGAATTCAACCATTTGTATAATATGTCTATCGGCCTGGATAAATGTGCAATATGTCCTTTTGGTCGGCGAGTGTCTCCCAATACGCTGAAGCGGAAGTGAGCCGATACTTAGTGGGGTGACCACTTGCGTGCACCGGCAGCGCATACAGGCAGACATATCATCCCACTAGAATCGAGGGTTTTGCACACCTTGGAGAATAAGGATTAACACCATGACCAGCCTAGCAATTAGAAAGTGCTCTTCGTCGATGAAGTCCGAGGGCGGTAGCCACCGACGCGGTCGCGAGAAACCGACCTTGTTTGGGAAGGACCGTCTTACTTGTAGCCGGAAGCTAAGTGGCTTCCACCGTCTTTGACGACGACGACAACGACCGCGACATGCGCATGGTGCGTGATCCAATCTGTCCAGCATCCGCTCGCGCCGCTAAGTCCAAATAAAACGGCACCTACAGCTAAAGCAGGAAGAAGAGAGCGAGGATGTCGAGGTGAACTGGGGTACGTCGTCTTAATTCTTGACCAGCCGGTCGATCAGCCGATGGCTCACGGTTGCGCAGAGGACCAGCAACGCATATGTACTTTCTCCAAGTATAACACGCGTCAGCGCAGCTTTGAGGAACGGCTTGAAGGGCTCAAGGTGTGTACGCTGTCGCGAGGTGCGAGAAACGTCTGATGATTTGTTCATAATCGCGTATCCGACAAGCAGCAAGAAAAGGAGGCGCTCGATGATCTCTCGATGGAGCTCGAGCTCGCCGATGAAGATGAGGATATATTGTACGTATCCCGTCCGCAACACCTCTTCCTCACCTCACCGTATCACACACATTCATTTCGATCCTGCAGATACCGTGTCGGAGAGACTTTTGTGCACATGCCACTCCCACGAGCGCTAAAGCGGCTCAAGCACGATTCCGCTGCGATTGACGCAGAGATTGCCAAACTCGCGGACGGGGTAGAGGAGTGCGAGAAGAGCATGAAGGAGCTCAAGCTCATCCTGTATGCGAAGTTCGGCTCTGCAATAAACCTCGACGAATGAGCGCCTTTTGAGCCTTTGCTCTGCGCGGTCTGATTTGGGTCGGTACGATGAAGAGTCTGGGTTTGAGGGTCAAGGGCCGAGCGCTCCACTAAGGTAATTTGGGACAGCGCAGGGCGTCGCGATTGATTCCTTGCAGGGTACAAGGCTGGTGATCAATCGCTAGTCGACTGAGAAATTGAACAATTTGTGGAGTGTTTATCAGGTCATGGACTGCAGAGGCCCTTGGCCAGCCATGTATACTCATATGCTCTATGTCTCCAGCTGGGAAGCATTCGTCCATATGTATGCTGCGTACCCGCAAGGATCGTACAACGAGAGAGCAGGTGCCTCTGCGCTTGTAAGTCGTTGAGTATCCTTTTCAGATTCTCATGACGGTTGTGGCTTTGGCACTAGGAAACGAGACCGATATAAACGTTAAGCTGCAGAATCTCATTGGCCTGCACTCTATTTGATTGAGGGAAGCTATCTAGCGCAACTCTAGATTCTTCACAGTAGCCAAAATGACAGTCAACGCACAAAATAAGAAATTTAATGGCGACAAGTCTTGGAAGCCAGGACTCTATTAAAATTCCCGATTTATTATGAAGCTAGATGCTCAAATTCCCAGGGCTAAATAAATGGACATGAGTATTCGTCTCTATATGTTAAATATATTTTCGTGGTTCTACTAGAAGAGATCGTGGGCAAGTGTAGTAGGTGGACCTAGGAATAGAAACGATCACGAGCGAGGTCACTCACAGCTTCACTGAATTGGACGCTGGGAATAATCAATTTACAGAGACGTCTAAAGGCTAAGCAGCGCGTTCTTCCCTTCGAGTGCGTCGATCCCGCCCACCGTCGGAGGCGGGTTCGGCGTCAGTTCGTCGGCGTCGGTGTCGGTGTCTGCGGACAAGCGGAGGGCGGACGCCCGGTGTCCCGACAACGCCCGCGCAAGGAAATGGCGGGGCACTCATTGGCTATCCCCGCATCACGTGAATACACGTGGAAGGGTCAGTAATACGGGATAGTCATGGGAATCTCCTCATAAGACGCCGGACCCGCCTCACTGCGCTTGCGACATTGCTTTTCTTTTTCTTTCTCCCACCTACCAACTCCTTATCGCCTACGAGCCAAGGCCGTCTCATCAAGCCAACATGTCCTCGTTCTCCGCCCTCCGCGTTTCTACTCGCCGTGCGGCCTTTGCAGCCGCCCCGCGGTCTGCCGTCCGCACGAACATCCGCGCGTCGTTCCGCAAGTACTCGACTGAGTTTACTGAGCCGAAAAAGGCAGGAAACACATGGCTCTACGCCTCGCTCGGTGGTGCTGCGTTCGTCAGTGCTGGCTACTACTTTTACGCGTCCTCCTCGGAAACCTCCAAGGAGGTAGGCACCGCAGCCAAGTCGGCGGCCCAGTCCGCCAAGGTCCTGGCCAACTTCGTGCCGACACAGGAAGATTATCAAAAGGTTGCCATCAATACCTGCCTGTCACTCGCTTATCCGCTAATTAAGATTTTGTTTAGGTCTACAACGATATTGCCAGCATCCTTGAGGAGAACGGTGAATACGACGGTATGGATAAATACATATCTTATTGGATAATACCTTATCAACAAGCCGCCCTTAAGACGGCTCTTACGGCCCCGTACTCGTTCGTCTCGCTTGGCACAGCTCTGGCACCTATGATAAGGAGACCAAGACCGGCGGAAGGTTTGTTTATCTTAAAATAGATTCAATGCACAGTTTTCACGTTATTCGTTAAGCAACTACGCTACTATGCGCTTCGAGCCGGAGGCCCTTCACGGTGCCAACAACGGCTTGAACGTTGCTCGTGGTCTTTTGGAAAAGATCAAAGCAAAGTACCCGTGGATTAGCTATGGTGACCTCTGGACTCTGGCCGGTGTTGCCGCTGTTCAGGTAAGCAAACGTTATATATATAAATGCTAGAATCTTCTTACCGAGATTTGTGCGACGGCATTGGCCGATCTTCCGTGCACAGGAAATGGCTGGCCCAAAGATCCCTTGGAGGGCAGGCCGTATTGATGGCTACGCAAAGGATGCTACACCGGATGGTCGTCTTCCGGACGCATCCCAGGGTGCTGATCACATCCGGAACGTAAGTAGATTATACTTCGTACCTTGATGCGCAGATATTCATTTGGGGTTGCTAGATATTTTACCGCATGGGGTATGTTTCGGCTTGTGTACCGCTTTGCGAAAATTAAACTCCCATCTTTAGATTCAATGACCAGGAAATTGTCGCGCTTTCAGGTGCCCACGCTCTAGGACGCTGCCATGTCGACCGGTGCGTTGTTCACAATGTTCACCTCCACCCACTTTGCATTGACATTTCTGTTTACAGTTCTGGTTTCGATGGACCTTGGACATTCTCGCCCATCACCTTCACAAACGACTTCTACACGCTCCTATTCAACGAAAAGTGCGCCTCCTTCCTTATCGGATGGTGTTGTTATATTTAACTCAACTAATTGCAGGTGGGTGTGGCGTAAGTGGGGCGGCCCGAAGCAACTGCAGGATAAGAAGACGCAGACGCTCATGATGCTACCGACGGACTACGTCCTGACGACGGACAAGAGCTTCAAGAAGTACGCGAAGGCATACGCCGCCGACCAGGACCTCTTCTTCAAAGAGTAAGTTCGCACCCCTGATAATGTTTTAGCTTTCAACAACTTATCAACACCTTTTCCAGTTTCTCGAAGGCTTTCGCAACCCTGCTCGAGCTCGGGGTGCCGGAGTCTCAGTGGGTCAGCCCTGAGCCGTGGCTCCTGAAGACTGCGGAGGAACAGGCATCCAAGTAGATCACTCTTCATACTCATACAGCTTTCGGCGGCCGTACTAGATTTTAGGCTTGCTTTGTTCGATCTGGGCCTTGATAAGTGTTATTCGTGCGACGGTTCGATATAGATCTAGATGATCGGGCTTCTATCTTCTTTATCTCTATGCTTGAGTACTATATTTTTGGTCAAACTGTTCTGTCCCGTCTCTCTGCTTACGTATGTGATTGTTGTGTTCTCCCTTGGAAATTCCCTTGTTCGGGCACTAATACTATAGCGGACGGCACTGACCGGCTGATCGTTGTGGCTCAACTGTGGCTGAGACTATGCACCGGTGGGTCTGCCGCAATTCAGAACACTTGGCTACGCTCGGGAGCCGTGTAGAACGTGCATAAGTATGCTTGCTTGCGTGGTCCGCTGTCGCCGACGGCTGACAAGCTCTCACACTAGTGCGATCGTTTAACATAAACGTCCTCCACGAGGCCCGAGGATACTCACGCTGGCCCCACTCACATGTGCGTCCTAATTAATAAAGGAAAGCGGGTGGGGTGCTGGCGCTATGATAAATTAAATATAAGAACCTCCATACAAAAACATAAAACCGGGTCGTCTTGGTGATATTTCTGGGGTGAAGTTATTTGCGTTCGGAACTCGGAGCAATTGATGGTTCTACCCACTAGTCCTGTTTATTTATGTATATTATGTTGGGGGTCTTCCTAACCCGCGTGTCGCGGTGTTCCGCCGGTACCAATAATAATGGTGCCAGTACTCTACTTTTAGTACGAAGTTGAAGTACTGCCCCTTCAGCCTTTCCCGCGAAGGCACCGAGCTTGATGCGTTCTCCGTACGTATTCACTTCTGGGGCTGATACTTCCAGACAGGCCCCGGAGCCGCGGATTGTCCGAGGGGCTCACGACATAGTACTGTAAACGACTCGGTCACGTATTGCGCATGGAAGTGCGTTGTTCACCGTGACCGGTCGGTGCTCCGCGTTTACTCTCGAGTAGTCCGAGTCCGATTTTTGTTCGATTGTATTGCCAGTAGTACATATACTTATGTCACTTCCGACGGAATCTCCCGGCACCGACTCGGACTCCAAGGTAGGGTTTGGGTTCGGATTTCTAACAGTATTGGGTTCCGGGAACGTACGTCTCCCAGAAGGAAATTCTAGCCCCAAATTGAACGACTCGGATGCGACCGTAGTGTTAGTACTGTGACGGACCGGTGGGGCGGCGGCTCGCAGAGCTTGCTATTCGTGTCTTACAAAGGCAAGAATAGTAGGGCACGCTGCCTTGGCACGAGTCTTCGTAAGTGTGTATGTACAGTATGTAAATATAAATAAGTATCGCCGGCCAGCAGCTACCGCGACGCTAGAAACTTTGAACGTGTCCTGACCGTGGGCCGGCGTACTTTTCTATACTTACAGTATCCGGACCAGCACGGCGGCCCGGGGGCCGGACGATCCTTCCCTAGGTTTTCAATCCCGGCGCGAATTATTCCAAGCTTCAATTCGCTCTGTATTGGAGTACCTTTTTTCGCAATATACATACAGTTCGCCTATTTTATACTGTCGCTGGCGTCGGCGTTGCGGTGTTGTAGGCGGTGGTGTGCTCGCTCTCCAGCCCTAGTTTTATTTCTCACCCTGAAGGTACTATTTCTCCGAGGACTGCTCGGGTCCAAACTTGAAAAACCACACGGGCTTCAAGTCGATTGCGATCGCGAACGTTCTTACACTAATAGGGTCTTTGCATGTGTTGTTATCGTCGCACGTTCGCGTTCGTACACGCAGGTGCAGGCACGCCGGGCGTTGAGCTAGCTATAAGTGCTTAGGACGGGCGGTCGAAAAACAACAGATAGGCCATAGGGAACGCCTAGTAAACGATTGATTGTATGTGAATTGGTTGTCCGTCAGGGAGGGTGGTGATGACGTGAGGTACATGGTGTGGTCTATATAGCTAGGGAATTGCCCAAGCGCGAGTGCGACGGAACAGATGATGGAGTGGGGGCATCGGTGAGGCGTGAACCAAAATAAGAGGAGTGATACATAGGGACAAACACGAAGGAGTGAGACGGAGACCAACGAAAAAAAAATAGTTTACACGGCAGAGACAAAGAAAAGAAAAAAATCTATGGGGGATGCACGAATTATTAAAATAAATTGCAACGACGGACGAGGAAAAAGAAAATAAGTGCAGATGATGAGCAAAAACGAGCCAGTCATGTTATCGCACGCGATGCAATTGCGCCGACGAGCCGTTGGAGCGAGCGCGCGCGAAATGCGATACGAGATCAGTGTCACTGAACGAGCGATGTGCCCCGTTATCGCTGCTTGCGGCCCCTCCTGACATGGGAGACACTTCTCCGTGTACCTGTGCCTCTGAATCCTCGTATGTCGGCAATCCACGCAGCGTGTCGAGTGGGGGAACGCGCGAACCGCTGTGAGAAGCCGTGAAGTAGTCCGGCACTGCACTCGACGACGCGCTCGTGCTCAGCGTGCCGTTAGCAATCGTGGCGACGTCGTAGGGTGATAATGGCGAAGGCATTGGCATTGTCATCGCGCGTATGTCGCTCGCTGAACCCAAAGAACCCAGTCCCGAAGACAAAGCAGCGTTGCGGTGCGCTTGCATGTTCTGGAAGTGGTGGGCGAGTGATTGTGAGTGCGCGTGTGCGTGCCATGGTGCAGAGAAGCTTGAGAGGGACGTCATTGGCTTCATCATGACACTAAACAGACCGTGTGGTTGGCGACTCGCTGCGTTCGCTGCGTGTATGTGGGTTTCATCCGGGCGCGAGATGCTCGGGCTCGGTGCGCCACTGACGCCACGTTCGGGACTAGGAGCACGAGAATTTGCGCGTGAATTCACACGCGAGTTGAGCCGGCTGCGACTCGAGCGACGACTGAGACTGAAGCCCCATCCACCACTACCTTCACGATCGCGGTCGTGCTGACTGCCCGGTCGGCTGCTTGGCCTACTTGACTCTGGGGAGGCTGACTCGGGGGGCGTCGCACCAGTACTAGCTGGCAAGGAACTGCGTCCTGATGTGTCCACCCGTGGCACTCCATAAGCAAAGGGAGATGCTCCTGTATCGTGTGTCGGGAGAGAGCTAGGTAACGCAGGACTAGTGTGATCGCCGAGTCCGAGTGTAATTTCACTCGCCGGTGTCGTCGTACCAGAGTCGTGACCATCATGAGCGTATGGTCGCCAGGCACGAGCCTCGGGGAGAGATACGTCGATAGCAATACGGTCGCGCACATGCGATGGATAGCTTGGGAGCTGCGTGTCGTCCTCCGCGGTAGACGAGGCGGTGCCTTCGATCCCGAAGAGAAGGCGACGCGTCTGGAGTGTTGCGGCGCGTGCCTCGTCAAGTAGCGAGTAATCGAGGATATGTATAGGCAAAGAACAACGCAATTCTGAGGTGTGCCCGTCGAGGTTTCCCAAGAGAACCGACCACCGCACCCGGTAAGAAACTATGATCGGGTCGAGCGAGTGGGAGGGCGTGAGAGAAGCGGGGAGTGCAAAGTTAATTGACGTGGACACCTCTGAATCTCCTTCACTGTCCTGCTCTTCATGTATCACTTCCGATCGCGGGGCTGGGCCACCTGAGGAAGACGAGTCGTGGGAGTGTGCCCTCGAAAGCGCAAGACCAATACCCTCAATAACAGGCGTAGATGTACCAGAGACAAAAGCCGATGTACCGCTAACCGGATAGCCAGGCGAGGAAGACCCCGAATTTTGTGTCCCAGGTGCTGGAGTGGCATTCGGTGGCTGCTGTTGCCCGTGCTGCTCTCCAAGCGAACTCTGCAACGCATTGTGAAGACGCTTTCGCTGCTGGTCTTCAACACTAACAGCACGACCATTAACAATCTCGTGCTTTCGCGTGACAACATTGCGTGTCTTCTCGAGATGACCGCCACGCGCGAGAGTTCGTGTTGTCTCGCAAAGGTGCGTCGTGATCGTGAGCACGCGCACACCCTTGGCGAGCGGGGCAAACTTGACCAGAGCAGTCAGCTCGTCGCCGGCAGCCCATGCCTTGTGCGGGATCATGAGCGCATACATGACCTTCTCCGGCCATGTATTCTCAATTTCGAGCGTTTGCTGGTACTCTAGCGATTCGGGCGCGAAGGCGCGCAGGAGCGTGACGGGGTGTACGGCAGTGAGATTAGTGGCGAGTCCAGGACGCACGGCAGTTGCGCGCAGTTTGTACGAGATAGACGCGCCGCCGTTAACATAAGTGGCCAAACTGGAAGGGAGCGAGCCACCCAGACGCAGTTCAAAGGGAAAGAGATGCCGACCAGCCTTGAGAGTATGACTATGCTTCTTCTCCCCCTCAAGGAATGTCCATTCGTGATTGCAGACGATGTACTGGTTTGGCGAGTTGTTCAGAACATGACTATGTGGGACTGGTTAGGGACGCCTGTCTCCTACTCTACCGGAACAAAGCACTTACGGGTCATTGGGGTTCGCTGGCACGCGGGCCTTCCCCCTGAACACAAGAACAATCTGTTTGATTGAAGTCGGCTCCGTGAGGGTAAGAACGACATTGCCAGTGAGGAGGGTGGGCTCGACATCGACGCCCGTGCCACGGAGGTGCAATACATCGCTCCCGACGACAATGTCAAGGCTCGTATGTGGGCGCTCCTTCGGAGCCGGGGCGGTACCCGGACCGTCGCCGGAGCGCGTGTGCGGAGAGGTGGTGGTGGAAGTGGACAGTGGCATGTCGTGCTCGCCGGGACCCGAAAGTGAGTGGAGGGCGGCTTGCAGGGCTGAGACAAGGTGTTCTTCGTGCCCGGCGCTACCATGGGTGGCAGCGGGCGCGCCCACACCTGCAGTCTGCTGCGCCGTCATGGCGAGGTTGGTGTCGCGCGAGTGTGGCATGGCAAAGGCCGCTGTGCTGGCGCTATTTCGTCGCACAAAGGAAAAGTGGTCGTTGGCGATGTTGACAACAGCGGTGCAGACAAGAGCAGCTGTGGTCGTCAAAGTACAGAAGTGGGTGACTAGCTCAGGCCTGGTTCATGGCAATGGCTGGATTATACGGCTGGGCTGCTGCGGGCAACGTCAGAGGAGCGTCGTTGACGATATGGAGGGCGAGGGAGGACCCTCGGAGAGGGAGAGACGGGGCGGTGGAGAGTGCATAAAATTTGTTTATCGGGGGTCGTTTTTGAGGACAAGCAGCGGCACCCGGCCTGCCGCTCCCGAATTCCGCATCGATCCCTGTTCGCCACGCAGACACAAAAAATAGATAGACACAGCAAATTTACTAGCGACTCATTCGAACAGCAAAAAGTAAGTATGGGTTCTCTGTCCGTAATTATCTCGCCACCGCCAAACATGCGCTGGCACGCTGCACAGAACCCCTTTCGTAACCAATTGCAATCCTGCTGGTGCGCACGGAAGTCCTGACGGCACCTGCTCGGCTTCGCAAACTCTGTACACCTAACCGTCTCCAACAGCTGATCGAGAACCAACCGACGGCCCCCCGAACTGTTTGTCCCTGCCAACGCGGCAGAACTTCTTTTACAGTATACTCTAAAAGGGACCGCGCCTCCGTGGCCGGGTACTCACGCCTTGTACAACGCATCCAAGAATGCAGATGCGACCTTCTCAACCATCGCTGGCCCGACCGCGCTCGAATTCCCCAGTCCTGTGCACCCCAAAAATGTGCCACAAAGCCGCAGTATTGACAGAAGCGTCACCGCACGTATTGACGACGGAATGGACGCGGTTATCGGCGAGTAGGCGATGCCGAACAAGGCGGGCCCAGACGCAAAGCGGGCGGCGGGAAAGCCACATTGATCCGGGGTCGTAAATACATGTCCAGTTTTAAAAGGTGTGCCGATAGGTGTGTGTGAGCGGAGAGGGTCGGGCGCCAGGCGATAGCCGGCACGCCGTGGTTCGGCGGGCCGATGCAGCCGCAGAAATCAGATGTAAGGGTGGCAGCAATTCATCGAAACCAAAACGGAATGAATAAAGAACCAGCAAGATAAAGAGACCGTTAGATTCCGAATACTTCATAACCGGAGAAAAAGAGAGTAATAGAGGCCCACGGACCGTAAAGCACGACCATATTGCCTTGTTTGTCTTCCGCAGACGATCGTCCCTTCATTTCGCGAACACAATCCTTAAGGTCGGCAATGAAGTTGTCAACAACCGGTACCGTAAGTCGCTGCATTGCCACAAAAGATACCAGTCAGTTGCCTATCCCAGTAAACGGTGAACGCAAGAAGCGAGATGAAGTGAGAGAAGATATTTGGAAGGAACAAGGACGCCTGGGCACGCCCTGATGTGAGGAAACCTCGGTGGAATTATCTCCTTCCACCCTTCTCCTTCTCGGGGAGGCAAATTCTCGCACCATTTGCAACCGTGGCCATCGGCCAAGCCCCAAGACACAAATAAGAATGAGGGGGGAAGACAGAAGGTCAACCAAAGATGTGCGGGGACATTATAACACATAATATAAAAGGAAGGAGGGAACAAAGAAACCCCAGGAACACCATAAGCATTACGCTCACCGTGCACGCAATGTGTAATGCGGCGGGCTTTGACAGGCCATTGAGGTGCCAACCACGCGCGGACATCGCATCCCCGACTGCGAGCACGTTCACGCGCGGGTCGCGAGCTGCGAAGGCGACGCAGCTAGCCGGTGGCGAGCCTAGAACATAGAGCTCCGGGATGTCGTCGCGTATTGCCCGTGCGATTGTCTGTGCACATCCCACGATTGCGCGGCACGATGCAAGATATCCGCTAGGAAATGCAGAGAAAGAAAGAAGGATCCGTTAGCATAGTCGGAGATCAAAGGGGGCCAGGGAAGTCGTATTCACTCTTCGCCCATATACTGCATTGCCGCCCAGGTACCGGCAATGAGCGCCCCCGGTCTGCGGTGCGTAACGAAAACGAGGATTGTAAGTACAGTAAGCGGCAACAGACTCCAGAATCGGAAATAAAGAGTGGACTTGTGGAAAACAGACACGGCGGCGAAGGTTTGCTGACAAATCAACGGAAGAGCCGCGGAGTACGCACCGAGATCCAGCTAGGCTAGGACTGCCATATACGCCACCTGTGGTCAAATAACGGAGGCGAGATCAGCACAATCTAGAGATTGCATCACGGATAACGCGTCAGGGCGGGAAAAAAAGAAGGGGCGACGTGCTTCGATCGCAGAGAAGTACGTAGTTGTCAAAGGGTATCAAGGGCAGTTATGCACAAAACGGGGAGGATAACGGAAGAGAAGAGTAAATCCAGACCTGGCCACCCAGTGGTAATATAGTACTGGTGCCTCCGCAGTTCGGCGTTCCGGTGCATCACAACCGAAGATCCCTAGAAACGTTCCATTCCATGTACAACATGAGAACTCGTCCTTCGCATTTTCTCTTCGCATCCACCGCACGACATACCTTCGGTGCAAATCCGTACTGTATCCCAGAATCAATGAGCATATGTTGGTCTTAACCCCTTTAAAAAATGGAAATAGTGCGTGCCTTGTGTGTGTCGCAACTAATACTTGTCACGCCTTCCAGTCTGAAGTCGAAGACGTCGCATGGATAACCGGCCTTTTCGAGAAATGGTACAATAAAGCTTCCTAGACAGCAGTCGACGTGGAGTCCGACATTGTGCTTCTTGGCGAGCGCGGACAGCGCGGTAATGTCATCCATGCAACCATCGGGGAAATTGATAGCTGAGCCGACGATCTCGAGGAAATCGGTGTGCGTGAGTGCTAGGGAAAACTAAAAATTGAAAGTAACTCACTAATATAGTATTCGCGTTGCTGCAACAATCAATAAGTAGAAGTGAAAATCAGTGCTAAATTTAGAGTAATGCAATGGGAGAGCATTTAGCCCGGCCTACATGGCGCGCTTCACTCTGGAAATGTTCACCTTCCGTGTCTCGAAGTCGACAGGAATGGTGTGGAGTTTGATTTTGAGGTAAGCCGCAGCTTTGTCAAAGGCTGCATGTGCAGAAATAGGAACGACCCTAGCGGTGGTAGTTGTAACTTTCTTCCATTTCTTCGTTAATAAATGTATAGAGAACTCACATTTCTGGTTCCTTGATGCCTTTGACAGCACGAGCCCAGTCGCGATGTGTCTTAACAGCCATTATTATGGATTCGGTCCCACCGCTCGTCATCGTTCCTGCACCATCGGGGTTGTTGTACATCCTAAGACACATTGCGACAACCTCTGCCTCCATCTTCCGCACCGCTGGAAATGCATCCGGGTGCAGAGGATTCGACACACAGTACTTGCGAAAAGCAGCAACAATTACGTTTTCCATATCTTCGCCTCCGTCTGTTACGAGCCCGCATAGGGTTTGGTCATTAAATCTATCGCTCACACTTGATTTCCCCAGGAAATTTGAGGTAGTACGCACGATATACAGCCCCTGACAAACGCCCGCCCTTCCAGTTCGCATGTTTTCCGAGTTCGTTGTCCATCGTATCCATTTCTTTCAGGATCCATTCGGGCGTACGACCTTCTAAAGGCAGAGCAAGGTGGCGTACCACGTCGGGGCCCTTGGGTACAAGCGAATTTTCAATTTTCAGCTGTGCCTCGCCTAGCTGTGATTCTACTTTGTTCTTTGCAGGCGGAAGGCGTAGCGCGAGCAGAATAACGTGCTAGTTGACGAGATATTTAGCAGAGCACAAGAATATCAGCTCTTGTGCCCACCTGACAGAGCCATGTCCAAAATTCCGAGAGAGTTTGGACAACACCGCGCGCACGAAGGTGCCGCTGGGCCTTAAGCGAGTGCGTAAGTAGCACGTAGATGAAAAGGAGCGTCTTCGCGGTGTCAAAAGTGGTATAGCGCCGCGCGCCATCTCGGGCTTTCGAAAGCGCAGCCAACGCTACTATTCTCATTTTGCGATGAGGAGAAGGCGAGGTCGGGGGTCAACGCTGCATGAAATCGTACCCCTAGGCCTGCTGCGCCGGACTCTCAGTCCAAATTTAGACGGTAACCTCCGGTTCGGGGTCTGCGTCATCCCGAGCCCGGTCGTGCCGGGACCGTGCCGAGTCCTACATAGGTTCCGCTCATCATGCCACTCGGGAAACTTTCAACACTCAGGAAACTCTATATCAGACTGAAAACGGCGTTTTATAAGCCACCTGGCTAGTTATCAAGTGGTGCCAGTATAATCATATGCTCGGTCTCGACAAACGTAATCTGTTAGGAATACGGTACAGCTTGAAGGCGATTAGTAAGGATAGTAAGCAAGGTAGTTTTCCTTCTCTTAGGACGCATATAGTAGTCCGATAAATTTCCTTACACCTCGATCCTATATCTTGTGTTGCGGAATGAGGTGAGTAATTTGGTACTTGTTTGTAGTTTTATATCTGACAAGTGAATTTCATTTTCTCATCAAAATGCATGTATCTTTAAAGTGTTTAGTAGTAGTATTATATAAGATGGTGAAAACTACGACGTGACTTGAAGCATGGACGACGTGGAATATGCGCCATGTATTTCATAAGTGAAGTAACAAATGGTGTCCGATAGATTTTACTGGTAGTTCCCATTCCTTGCTCAAGGATTACTATGCTTTTCGCTCGTCGCCTGACACTGTAGATCGAACCTAAACCTAGCTCTGAATAGTACAGGCGCAAGGCCAAGGCCAAGATTTCCGAGGGTACAAGAGTCAGGATGGGCCTTACCTCTCTTTTCGGTGAACCCGGACGCCTGCACACGAAGCTATTAATATAGTGGATATAATTCCGTGGGCGAATATGTTTACGGTAGTGCACCGCACAGGTCCGAGTCGAACGCCGACAACGTACATACGTAGAAAATCTGCAGTAGAATCAGAGGCGCAGACCCCTTTAACTGGATATTGGCAAGTGCAAGTACGCAAGGTCATCTCGGGCTAGGTGCCAGTGGGGGGTCTTGGCACAGAGTCATCTTGCTAAGACTTCCCTTTCGTACTAGGTGAGCCGGGGATTTCCGTGTTAGACGAACATACACTTGAGATTCCGCCGTGTATTTTATTTCCAAATTGCATGAGATTAACAAATACTTGCTGAAGACCATTTGCGACATCTTGTCGCTGAATATCTTTACGACACACTCCGTTCAGGCACATAGCTGATTCTTCTGTTAAAGACCTTCTGCAAATTCGGTTTTTGTACCCACTGCACGTTCCCATTTATGCCATATATGAATACATGCCAGACGCATACGGCATGGTGGGTTTTAGTAGTACAATAAATATTGTAAGACTGCAGTGAGAGCCAGAATGGAAGCCGGGCGCCGATCTGAGATGGCTGTGCTGTCCTAAGGAGGATATCATCATCGTGGCCAACGCGTGCCACTCGGCGGCGGTTATTCAGGCTGACGCGCGTTCCCGCTCCTACAGCCTGGCGAGCAACGACTCGTTCTCCTCGACACTGTTTTTCTTTGTCGCCAACTTGTGTGACATGCCAAAGCCGCCATCTGTACAGATCAAGTACTCGATAGCAGGCTGTTCGGAGCACAGCGGGCGCTATGTCGCGGAGAACATCAAGTTCGACAGACCGCTCGATCAGTCGAGCCGCTGGAGCTCTGCAAAGGAAGTTGCGGTCAACGGGAAGTCCTGGATACTCATAGAGATGGACACCGTCGCAGTACTCGGTGAGTATCTCCTTGAGGAACGTCTGTTGTGTATCTCCTCCGAAGTACCAAGCAAGGTGTTTCTATGTTCCGGACCGGTTAAAAGCCCGTACTTCGTTTTCATAAACACCATGTTTTCTGTCCTAAACCCCGTAAAATTGTTCTGGCGGCAGAAAGGTCCCTTGTGCATGACTTTAGGAACAGTGGCGCATAATCTTCAGCGTCAAAGTTGGGCACTTGGATCAAGGGGCTCTGCTCTCGCTCTTCTTCCTCCATTTTCCGATTTTGACCCTGGTCTTGAGCAAAATTCTGACATTTATCATGACAGAAAGCATCGTTTTTGGAAAGGTGTGATATCTATCGTATTCTCCCACACCTGAAGACCAAACGTTTCCACCCCTGTCCTCCGCAGTTTCACAAATGTATGCTTCCTTCCAGGCCCTCTAAATGACATCATTTCTTTCCGTTAATTATGTGGTTTATTAGGCCATCCTTGCAACATGAAGGACTTCGAGGTCCATGTCGGCATGTCCCGGGATCATCTAACGGAAGCGCTTCGGTCGACTTTGAAAAACGATCCGAAACCTGAGACTTTCCCTCTAACGCATAAGACCAAAGACGGTATCCCGTTCCCTACGCGCTTCGTGAAGATAGTTTCCCTTTCGTGAGGCTCTATTATTCTGGCATGAAAAAAAAACCGTCCTGACCTTCCCATACAATGAAGTGCCTATGGACATAACTTTAATACATCTATATGGTACGTATCGCTATTAGGCGTCACGAATGAACAATATGTACGCGAAATAACGGATGGTTTTGTGCAAGTACGTTATTCCTGATTTGCATCCAAAGCAAAGATCCATTGTCTTCTACAGAACAGAGAAACTTTGGCCATGCGACAAATTCTGAAACATCTTCGCCAGCGGCGGCATATTTCAACATACCGGCAGCTTCTAGCTCGCACAAGTGTTCAGCTAGAGCATCCCCTCGTTTCCGATTTCTATGAGACACTTGTCCTCCGGGGTGACTGGGCCGCTGCTGAACGGCAATTACGCAAACTCGCTTCAGCAGGTCTCTTCTCTTCATACATCCACTCGTGCACTCCGCGCGCGCACTGGCGGCAACTTCGTGGCACCGACGCCAATGGCGACTTCCCTTGCAAGCGGGGCGGGCACGCGATGTGCATGGACGTCGAGGGTGGACTCATTTATCTTTTTGGAGGGTATGACGGCCAGAAGAGTCTCGATGACTTTTGGGTATATAACCTGCGAGAAGGTCGATGGAAGGTGATCAGTCATAGCGTCGTGGAAGAGAAGAACGGACCAGGTCCGCGGGCGTGTCATAAAATGGTTTTTGATCCGAAAAATGGGTGTATATATATGCTAGGCAGGCTGGGAGATGGGGACTTACCTACGAGTCGTGATGGCAGTAGCGCCCCTACCCCTGCAAGCAGTACGAGCAACTCGGCTGAAGGTAACTCTAACCCGTCATCAGGCCTAAGCCAGATGCGGAGCACCAGACGTGATAGGCCACCCACTAACGTCAGTGGGTCGACGACACAAGGATCGCAAACGTCAACATCATCTTCGCTGCCCGACCCAAGTAAGCCTCCAGTGCAGGGTTATCACTCTGAATTCTATCGTTATCGGACCCGTGGTATTGACCAAGGACAATGGGAGCTTTTGGATTTTGACACAGCAGTAAGGCCTTATTTTACTTTACACACCTCTCCGACTGATTATTGGCACTACTAAGACCGCCAACGGCCCTAAGCTAGTGTATGATCACCAGCTCGTTCTTGACTCGGAAGCACAGGTGCTGTATGTGCAGGGAGGCAGAGTCGTCGATGGAGATTGGAACACACCCAAATACTCTGGTCTGTATAGTTACGACCTTCGGACGGGAAAATGGGCGGCGATTCAGTGAGAGAGCTAATTCTAATCTCGGGAGATTGAGTGCTCTGGCTCATAATCAAATTTTGTTTCTAGAGTCAGCTCTTCGGAAACAGTTTTCCCTCCTCGATTTGGTAAGCTTTCGCCGTTGGTTAAACCTATCTCATTTAGACCTGATCAGAATAACAACCCGATAGGTCACTCGATGGTATTTGAGCCCTTTAAAAAGAAGCTTTTCATTTTTGCAGGCCAGAAAGACGAATATCTTTCTGACATGTGGGAATACGACATACCTAGCAAAACAATGAATGAACTGTTCCAAAATGTCACGCCCGTCGGTGGCCCGGAGGCATGCTTTGCACAACGGGCAGTAATTGATCCCGCACTGAAAGAAATATATGTGTAAGTCATCTTCGCTAGTAACGGTGGCTTCAGCAGACTGATATTACTATTAGGTTCGGCGGTCTTACAAAGGGAAGCAGCGTTTTCGCTCCTGGTTCGGGTCTACCTGTATCATTGTACAAATATGACACCAAACCGGGAACGTGGAAGCGTGTGCCTACTGCTGAAAGTGTTTCCTCATCCCCTTCTCAGTCCGTTAAACCCCATCGAGGCGACATGGATGTCGACGATGGGGGCACCAGCAAAGTCGAAGGAGAGGAAAATGTCGAACCCTTGGCGCGGTGCGCGTGTCAGGTGGTTTATGATCCCCGCACACAGACATTCTTTCTTCACGGTGGGAATGCGGGACAAATAAATCGTGAGTCGCGTTCGGGTACGGTGAGCGACGAGCGACTAGATGACTTCTGGAGTATGACGCTTGGAAGGTATAGTTAAACCTAAGCATTTGTCGGAAGCCTCTGATAACGTCATTTTCAGGCCTTCTCATGAAGAGGTTGTTCGACGCGCCATTTTTGAAACTCGTAGACAGCAGTGAGTAAACCGTGAACAACATTAACATGAATGTAGGCTGATACACATTTTTAAACAAGGTTCCGAGAAATGTGTGAGGAAACTCCGTCCGTCACAGCGCTCGCTTTCCTGCAGAATGAGGTGTCCGAGGTCGTCAATCATGAAGATCAAGAGGAAGCGGCAGTTTTCCGCTCTCTGCTGTCACATCTGCTTGCTCGACCCCTCGTAGACCCTCTATCGCCTAAAATTCCACCTGCCATAGTTGCTTCGCGGTTGAGTATGTCACCTTCCTCGAGCAAATCAGGTTCTGGGGAGTGGACAAGTGCACTGCCAGAGGACGAAGACGCGATCATGGTTGATGCCGACGCCGTAAGCGCCCGTTTGTCGGCTAGTAATGCCGGGCCGTCAAGACCCTCAGTAGAGCAGGCGGAGGACGATCCATACGAACTAGAGCTACGCGGTGGGAAGTCACTGTCCAAAACGCGCTTCGAGCAGCGTACGGAGGTTTTCGAGAGTCTACTGAAGTTTGTGGAGAAATCGGAAGTGCAGCCATCGGAGAGTTTGCTAGATATACTAGGGAGCGAGCCTTGAGAAAGGCCTAATTAGGTTTTCTTTATATTTAAAAAAAAAAAAAAGGGATTAAGAGAATTTAGTAAAGAAAGCTGGGATGTTTTTAAGTGGATTGATCTTTTGGGTTGCGAGCTTGCGTTGCCTTTGATGAATGCCTATCGTCATCGGATATAAGGGGGTGACCGGGCCTCCGTAAACAGCCACGCGAAGTGCCGTTGTTCTGTTAAGCGAAGTCTCGCCAAGCCATCTTGTAGTCTTTTTTTTTTTTTTTTTTTTTTTTTTTTTTTTTTTTTAAATCAGCATTTGTATACCGCTACATTACAGAGTAAAAGACACAGATGTGAGACCATCTGAAGTGTCGTGCCAGAGGAGATTAACAAGGTATAAAGTGTCTGGTTTTAAGGCTTAGGAAAAGGTATGAGGTTTTGTTGTCGGAGGTATCTAAATGGTTTTGTCAGGGGGGATAAGAATCGGAAGAGCAAATTGTGAAGGGGGAGGTGGCGGTTTTATGGATTCTATGATGACTAATACTGATTGTGAAAGATGGGAAAAACTACTGGATTTTTTATGTTGTGCATGTGGGCATGGTTTGAATTGTTTTATGTCCGATATTTGTGACTCTGATAGTGGTGACGTGACAGCGCTTGGAGCGACATGTGTGTGTGAGGCTATGGGCAGGTTGCCATGAGGTGTGAAGGTGTCAGCGCTTGGAGCAGCAGGTGTGCGTGAGGCTAGGGCCAGGTTGCCATGAGGTGTGGAGTTGACTGCAAATTGTAGGAGGATTGATGTTAAGTCTATGCATGGGCCATATTGCCTGAGGTGTTCTCGGTAGAGGAAGATATGTCGTGAATTGTGTGGTTGCCCACTAATGCTGATGACCTGTAGTTTGTACTGGCATATGGCCCAGTCTAGTATGTGCTGGTTGTCGTTAACGAGGTTGAAGGGTTCATATGTGGTGTCGGTTTCGAAGTTTGGCACCGGGAGGTGAAGGAATAGAAGGGGGCATGGGGAAATGGGGGAAAGGGGGAGTGGAATGGTGAACAAGGCCGTAAAACAGCTCGACGGATGTCTACTGTGAGTGAGGACTGGTGTGGGTGGTTAACCCAGGGAAATTAGGGGTGGTGCGAGTCGGTTTGCGCTGGGTGAGATGATGGTGGTTAGAGGTCAAGGGGTTGCTGGCCATCTTGTAGTCACCAACTGGCAACATGATACTTAGCACGATGGGCGGCTGGACACGGCGTCAACACGGACTCCGAACCATGAAGCACCCGACTTTCCGCCTATCCCTCCGTCCGCCCTTCCTTCAGTCTGTAAATCGACGACATCGACGACTGATCAAAGGAAGTCTGCGGCTCAGCTCTCCATGAAAACTTTCTTCGCGGATTCGCGTGCTTCCCGCGTTTCACGCGTCCTCCTGCTCTCAGCGACCTTTTTCTTGGGTTTGTCGAGGCTGGTAGAGCCTGTACAGGCGAAGTCGGTCAACGTCACGATAGACGATGCCAGCGGGCAGGTCCATTTCTCGGATTCAGCTGTAGAAACAAAATACTGGAATCATACGAGCGAGGCAGTCCGATGTTATAACAATACCGAGTCCTTCACATCTGCTGTCGGCGCAGCGGCATCTTTCCAGTTCGATGGTATGTAACTGCAGTCATGCGTATTGTATTTTGTCCACGTTATTTTGACGGGGCGTTACTGACTGGTGTTGCCATTTTTCGGATTTTAGGTACGGGGGTCTATGTGCTTGGCAGCGACTCCCGTTTCTCGTGGCCGTTCTTCGTGACGCTCGACGGTTCGCAGACGGGCCCGTTCGTCGGAAATAATTCGGCAAATAACCTCAACCTCGTGCCCATCTGGAATGTGACGAACTTGACGCAGGAGACGCCCCATTTAATCGTGATAACCACTGCGGCGGTGGACAATCCAGTCGACGGTCTGAGTTATAATTTCGTCCTGGACGGATTCATGTATGTGCCAGTGGTTCTGTTTTTCTACGATGTTGCAATTGATCTCATGGGATTTGTCATATAGAGTTACCCAAGAGGTGGCCGCATCAACGACGACGAGCGCATCGGGAACTTCATCCGCGTCTACGTCCGCGTCAAACACCCCAAGTCCAACTGCCGTCTCTTCGCATTCGACAGATGTCGGTGCCATTGTTGGAGGAGTGGTTGGAGGTGTAATAGGGATGGCCCTCATCGTGCTAGTCATTTTTCTGTGCAATCGACGGAGATCGCACAGGCGAGAGAAAGAGGCTCTCGACATGATGGCGGAATCGGACAAGCCAGGGAGGATCGTACCTTTCACGTCTGTCGAGCACGAATTCGACCCGTACGTCGACGATGAGACTCGCCAGCAACAAGTGGTGATGGGCCTAAATTCAGAGATGGATATGTCCAAAGGCCGCAAGAAGGGTGTGTCCGCTCTTCCGAACGACACGTTCACGCCCAACGCGTCGGGCTCTCACGTAGGTTCTGAGGCGCATGGCCCAGCTAGTGGATCGGCGTCGCCTTTGCTTGGTGTCGCCGCACAGCCGCAAGACCCGGCGGTCCTTCAGGAAGTGAACGTGCTCCGCGCAGAGATCGCGCGGATGCACATGATCAATGCGGCTGTAGAGTCGCAGAATGGGGATGACTTCCTCAATGCTATCCCCCCTCCGGATTACGAGACATCGAGCGCCATGCAACTCGCCCACGATGATGCGATTCGATCTGGTGCGTCTTAGGCGGGGGAAGTTGGTTTCCTGCCCCTTCAAGTGATTTTTCCTTTCCCCGCATGTGTAAGGTTATTTTCCTTCGTGGGCATACCCCCAACCTTCAATATACCGTACTCTCCATTTTTTGTACACATACATTCGATCAAAATGCTATACGCGCCTTCTCCGTCCTCAATTTATTCAGTTCTTGCATCTGATGAATATCACAGAAACTACTTTACCTTTCATAAACGCGGATCGTGTAAAAAACGATTGTATGCTTTAAATTCTGTAATAGGCCTACTGAGTGTATGCGCTTTTTTGTGCGTAACTGATCGCGGTTCAGAATAACACGTCTAAAGATGTCGTCTTCAACAATGGACGATGGACGTCGCGCTTAGGGGGTGTGCTAAAAGCATAGCTGAACGACATTCCCGATGTGGCTTATGCACCGACAAAATGTCCTTTTCACTTCTCCGCATGCTGTTCGTTCCGAATACTCCTAAGAAATCTGCCTGTTTCCTACGCGCCTCCTTTGATCCGGCAGATGTATAACACCGGAACAGACCGTGACCATGGCGAGGGCAGTGCAAGGATGCTCCCGAGTAAAGTACGTTTCATCCCGCTGGTAGTGTACCGGACACACCAATATTCGGGGGTAAGAAGGCCAAGGATACAGGCATGCGTAACTGCTGACAGCCAAAAGGCTGTGTAAAGTAAGGAGGCGGACGTGGTTGTTTCTATAAAAGGGTGTCATGCAGTGGGACGCCTACGTGGAGGGCTGTGGATGTTCATTTGATGCGGAGTAAGCTATTGTAGACACCATGTACAAGCATTCGAACTGTTGATGATGAAAACTGGAGGGGGCCCAAGGAACACAGGTACCAACCCCTGGGGCTTGTGTGTACGTATGTGGTCGCCGCACACGACCTCGCGGCTGGTGGGGCCGATAACCATTCTTTTCCAAGGAACGAATGATAGGTCTAACTTCGGTGCTTCTCGACCCAAGGACCGGGGGTCTATCAGAGACGTTCTTCCCTTAATTAAAGGCGCGATTCTACGGAAAACGCATACAGCGCGTTGAGGCACTGTTGAGGATCAAGGATAGCATGCAAACCTAAGGGTTCATGAGGGAAGGAGCATTCGCCGCCTGCAAAAAAGAAGTATAGGGTCCTGGCGATATCTGCAACGTACGTGTGCTGAGTCTACACCTCGGGGTGCTGCAAAATCAGTGCACTCGATTCGTCACACTGCGTCTAACCGGGCTGCTGAAGGCCGCGTAATACCCCGGTTAGCTAAGTTCCGCACTCGGACAGCCAGTAGTCCCAAAAATAAAGGGGGAAGACAAATATTAGGTTGACGGCGACCAGCATAACTCGTATTTAGAATGGATGGCTAGGAGCATCGTCGATGGGGGCTGAGGCAGGCGGTGGCCCGCAAAAGATCGCCGGAGCCGAAGCTACACTTTAATATTTATGATTTGGAGAGAAGGGGCGGGTATATCGGACGCAGTCGAGCACAGTGATGGGAGTCAGGAGCAAGTTCGTGGCTCGCTTTCGGAAGTTGCGTGTAATGTGTGGACACGTCATCGAGTACCTCGCCCAACATTCATTTATTTCCCGCCAAAAGTATGTGTCCCAGAATAAACCTGCCAGGTTTACCCGGGTACGAGGTATGTATGATTATGACTCCGTTCTCAGCCACATATACATGTATAAGAGTACCTAAACGAGGAAAGGGTCTCTGACCGCATGAGAGCCATTTGGCTGGTGAGTTGATGCGGCGCAAAGGGACCCGCCTGCCAGAACCGTTAATAGTAGAGTTACGGCGCCATCAAGCCAGGGCGCCGAACTTGCACTTTACTGTGTCCGACTAAAAGTGGAATAGAGGCTCGCCGTATTAGTAATGCGGGACAGTAAGTACCACACCAGTATTACACCGTCTTGCGAGTAGAATTTCCGTACTTGCCAGGAATAAATAGTACGTGATTTGTTGGAATTACAATCCGGCGGGCCGTCGGGCGGCTGAAAGATAGAGCCGTCGGTGCGTTGGCCTGCCCCGAGCCCCACCCGTCCGTGACAGCTCCGTGTCTCGGGCGGGTATAGAAAAGTTTTATGTCTTAGAAACGGCCCCTATGTTGGGCAACTAAATAGTATAAAAAGCATGTATTTTCGTCCATAAAATATATTCGCATCGGCGCAAACGTTCTGTGTGCCGGCTCGTTTCACTACGACATCACACTCGCTTTATGATTGTAATCAACCGGTTATCAGAACTCGGTTTACTTTCGGGTACGACAACGACTAATTCAATCTCTAGTCTCTCCAGGAGAGTGTCCATATGTACCAGCTCCGCGGTGCGCGGGAACTTACTCCGTCAGGTTTGTGAAGAAAGTGGGAGCGCAGCTGCAGCCAGACTCGGATGCACCCAGGAGTGGGCCTTGAGGATGGCCACAATATGTCTTCCAAACATAGAAGTGATGTAATTGAGATAGTAAGAGCCTGGCCACGGTACCTTTAATAGTGTCGAGTCTGAAGTGTAGTGGCTGTGAAATTATTTATACTTGTTCTGGGAACAGTCCTGCGCTCTAAGATTGCACGGGCACTAGTCTTAGCAGACGTCGGCGAGCTGCCAGATTAAATCAAACACGGCGGAAAGGCCGAAAGAGTAGCAACTTGCAACGTTGAGACCGAGCCGCGGCAACAGCCGAATTTGTCGACTACTCTGAGTTTTGCAATGATCGCAGTGCACAGTGCACCGATGTATGCCGCGTTGAAACTTTGTTGCCAGAATAACTAGAAACAACACCGACGTCAACGCGTTTGTCACGCGCAAGTGGCGTTCTGCCGTGATCATCTCATCCACTGTTCGGATAGATTGAGCAGGGGTCGTATCAGATGGAATCTAAAAGAAAAGTGACGATACCGTTGACATGGTCAAAGGAGAGGCTCTCTCACACCTCGCCCACCGTCCAGACATCGCCGACCTTCAAGTCGAAACGGCCCTGGGCAGCCATTGGTGGGGGTAGACCTGCCAACCTGTTATCAATGACTCAGAGGTCTACGCTCTCGTGCGTCTTCTGGGTCATGCGCGTCCTCTTCCCCTTAGTGTCCATCTTTCTGAGCCTGGTGCAGCTTGTACAGTCAAAATCGATCAACACAACGGTAGACGACGCCAGTGAGCAAATTCATTACTCCGACTCCGCTGCGGGCGAGGGAAACTGGTCTCATACCAACGAGGTCGGTTATTGCTACAACAACACGGAGTCCTTTGTCTCCGCCGTCGATGCATCAGCTTCCTTGCAGTTTAATGGTGCGATGCCGTAATTTTTTCGTGTTTGGTGCTTTCAACAGGTGTTGTTAAAGCAATGCCTTTTATCAGGGACGGGAATTTATATCCTTGGCAGTAATTTTGAATTCGCTCGTCCATTCTTCGTGACGCTCGATGGC
This sequence comes from Coniferiporia sulphurascens, assembly GCA_002794785.1. Lineage (NCBI taxonomy): Eukaryota > Fungi > Basidiomycota > Agaricomycetes > Hymenochaetales > Hymenochaetaceae > Coniferiporia > Coniferiporia sulphurascens. Next base: position 748,346 of record NBBA01000003.1, read on the forward strand.
GAAAAGTCGGGACCATTCCTTGGTACAGACTCAGAGAATGCCCTCAACCTAGTGCCAATTTGGAGCGTCACGAATTTAACGCAGGACGCACCGCATTTGATTGTGGTTCTTACTTCGGAGCCAGTACGCCCAATCGAGAACCAAAACTGCACATTATCCCTGGACGGTTTTATGTGCGCCGCACAGCTCTTTGTATCGTCGTAACAAAGTGGCTGATGGGTATTTTTTGAGAGTGACCCAGGAGTTAGATGCATCGACTACAAGCGCGGTAGAAACATCATCATCCTTACCACTACCACTCACGACGAGCTCAAGTGTCCCGGGCCTGGCCGCCGTTTCTCCACAAAACAAAAACCTCGGCATCATTGCCGGAGTTGTGGCTTGTGGCATGGTGGCAGCAGTCCTTGCCACGCTGGTTCTCCTCCAGTGTAGACGGCGAAGGGCGCGTAAGCGTGAGAAAGAACACCTCGACATGATGACAGAGATAGACCTGCCGATCGGAGGGATTATACCTTTTATCTTAAACTCGTACGACGGCGACCCGGTACAACAAGTGCTGTTGTCGTCCACACGATCAAAGAGGAGCGAGAGGAAAGCCATACTCGCTCCACCGAACGGCGTATACGTCGAGGCCCGCGGCTCAACAGAGGAGTCAGCGTTGCCTCTGCTCGGTGCTGCTGCACAGCCGCAGGGCCTGCAAGAAGCGAATGAACCCAGTACGGAGCGAACGATTGCGACTGGAAGGTCTAGGGACGGGGATAGCTTCCCCGACTCTGTCCCACCTCCAGACTACGATACGTTAAGTCCAGCACATCTCACACACAATGGTGCACATCTGCCTTGACGTCCTGTGGTATGAGCCCTTAAAGTACTCCTGCCAGGCCGCAGGTGGTTTCCAGTCGCCGCCCTCGTGTGCAAAGTGGTTTTCTTCGTGGACATGCTTTCGCCGATAGTCAGTGCATGTCAGTTGCGTAGTAACTTATCTTTCATTTTCTTCTTTTTTTCTTTCGCAGTAGACATACCCAGTTCCCGTGTTAAGAGGGGTTTTTGGTTTTGAGACGTATCACGAAACGCAATTTTAATCTCTGGCATTTGACTGTTCGGTAGCCGAGTGGGCAGTTTCTTTTGTGCGTCCGGACTCCAGGCCACTGCACATCTTAACCGAGTATGATAAGCACAGTCATGAGCTAGCAGACTTGCTGACACTCCGTCCTCCGGTAAACAGTGGGTATATGTCTTCAGTGGGTATATGCATTCAGTGGGTACATGCATTCAGCGGATAGATGCGCTAATTAATGCTAAATTTGACTCACAATATTAATGATCAGTTCCCGATTATAGAGAGAACTTTAAAGTTCAAGCGCATATAGTTTTCCCGTAGTTGTCGGTGCAAACACCTGGTTGCTTTCGTTCAAAGATGTCTTGAAGTATGTCAACAAAACCGTGACGTGCCCGAGTCTCCGGGTCCTCACGAGGGCCGCGTCTTAAAACCAACCAGGAAAGCTCTCCCCGAGAGAAGGCACTGTAGTTGTCGCGAATAGCTTGCGGCTCACGCATCCTTCGGACCGTAAGTCAGGCACACTGGGCTACAGAGACGTTAACCAGCGAACTTTGAGCAAGATCTTCACAGAGCACATGAAGGGAACAGTCTTAGCGGCGCTATTAAAAAGTCGTCTGACAGTGATTTTCTGTATTGCTTAAACCGGGATGTATTTGTGGAAGGGAATCATGATTGTCTCCGTTTAAGTACTTTGCATTTTCAATTGGTCTTGGCTGTCGCATCTTGTCCCGAGATCCCGCAATTCAGAGTCTGCAAGTGATGTTCATGATTCAATAATTATTTCTGACGTTGTAACAGCAGACATTCACGACATAAATTTTGGAAGGGGGAGAGACGCTAAGATTTTGTTGAATGGTCGCTGGTTTTTTAGAGCTCGGTGCGAGTATATAGAAGAGTCCGAAGGATTCTTTTTTGCAATCTGCATGGAATACGTTTATCTGTTCCAAGTAAAGTCGGCCACCCATGTCTCTCTGACTGCCATATCAGTGGGGAGCCTCAGTTTCTCCTCAAGCTCCGGGTCTTTATACAGCCCGCAGAACTTCGACCTGCTCCCCAGCCAGTCGACCCGGCGAAGCATTTGCGCTTCTCCTTTGCCATCTTCCCGCCGAGAGGCAGCGCGCAGCACTCTGTTGCATCGACTGGGATTGTCCCCAACCATCCCGGATGGCACGGCAATATTAATGTTTGCCCATTCCGCCTCGGTGAGGGGCTCCAGCAGCGCCAGGTGTAGCGCATACCACACGTCACGTACACATACACCGACATGGACGCGCTTCTTGACAAGCTGTACTTGCGCCAAATGCGCGCCCGCATTTGCGTCGCGTTTGCCATCCCCACTGTCTCCGCCACCGACATAAATGGGCCACGGGAAGTACGGCGATATAATGCGTATGGAGTCCACCGGCTCACGCGTTGCGACGCACGTGCGGAGCGCAGCATACTGCGCAGGCGGGATATCTGCACGCAGCGTGCGGCGGACGTCGTACAGCAGATTTGTCGTGTCCCGAGCAAGGATGGGGTGCAGGTTCGGATAGTCACGCGACTCTGTAGGGAACACTGTCGGGTATTAGACGGGGCTTCTTTAGTGCTTTCTCACGAGAGCATGGATCGGATCGGAAAGACGAACATCCATCAAGGGTACGGATTTCAGTCTTGCTGCTTAAGATGTACTCAAGTGAGCTCCTGTATGATGCGGATCGACCGTACGGCGTAGGCCTTGAGATAATTCTGGGTCGTCTGTTGCGGTTGCCATACAAGTCTATCGGGATGTGTTCGCTCTTGTGAAGGCTCTCGGGCCCGGCGGCCGTATATCCCGGCGCCGGGACAGGGGATGGCGCCGCTGTGTTCGCGTGCAGAGACTCCCCGGTTGGGTATGTTTTAACTGAGTTGGTAGGGTACCCGTTGCGCCACAAGTCGAGGGAAAGAGCGGGCCGCCGGGGATCGTAGGAGCTTGCGAAACTGCTGATGAACGGGCAGCCACAGGAAGGAGATAAGCGATTTGGAAGGCCGTGATTGTCTTTCGAAGGGGGCGTCATGAAGGATAAGATACGTGAGAGGGGTTGTTATTAGCGCGGACGGGGAGGCTCCTGTAGACGCAGGTAGTACAAGCTCGTGCTGTTTATAACACGACAAAAAGGAGGTCGAGGAATATTAAAGCAGGGTTCCTAGCTTTTAGAACCTGCGCATGGTCGCAGCGCACGAACCTAATAGCTGATAGGACGAAGGATCACAGCCTTTCCAAATAACGGGAAATAAATGCTTCTTGTCCAAGGGCACAGATATCCATCAAAGGTGCACTTCTCTTCGATCGGGAGGCGCGACTCTATTGAAATGTTGCATCCGGTGCACGATGGCGCTGTCAACAGGAGACCTAAGACAGCGTGCAAACCCAGGAGGCGCATCCACCAAAAAAACGTAGCCCGACAGATGACGTCATTCGCTACCCCCTTTTAACCAGTCACAACACCAATCCCTGCGGTACCGATTCCGTCCGAAGTACGCGCGTCGAGTCTGCGGTTTGAGAGTCAGTCACAAACTTAGGACGCCTCGACCTGAGTCAGTACTAGTGTTCGCCGTAGCACATTTAGCCTGACTGAGGGCCACGTATCCCGTGCGTATTTAGAAACTCAGTCAGCCGGTTCCAATAATAAGAGGAAAAAGACCAAATTTAACCGACAGGGACAGCACAGGCTCCTTTATTAAAATCAGGCAACAAGATGAGAGAGATGGATCGTTACAGAGAGCGCCGTCGACAAAAGCCTTTAGTGACCGACGAGGTGCCCGCAGTCGTATCCTATATATAGGCAGTGGGATCCGACGCAGTTGCGGGACCGCAAGCGCAGTTACCGGTGATGGGAGTCGGGAGCAAGATTGAAAATCAAAGCACATCGATCGACGTACGCGTACGTGTCGGACACGTCATCGCGTGGTGCCACCGATGCTCGTTTTTTGTTGCCTGTTAAGGATGACGCCTTTTTCTGCTCCCGGCGGCCGCGTGAGATTAGGTCCCGGAAAGGAGTGTCACCTGCCATACCGAGTACGCCCCGGCGAGACGTGTGGATATGACTCTGCTCTAATCGTGGGAGCGATGAAACAAATTCGGACCGGGCTGCTCGGCTACAAGAGTTACTGGAACGGGACCGCTGGGCTGCTGAGCTGCTCAGGCGCAAGGCTGTGTGCATGGAAGAATGCTCTTGACTCGTTCGTTGATGCTCGCAGTGCCTCGCTCTTGCCGAAGGCGATAGTAGTGTGTGTGGGGAAAAATGATTTATAACGCGCATTTAACGAGACAGAAGTAGCTTGCTACTCGGGAAGAAATCGAATATGAAAAACAAACATGAGGCCTAAAGTACATGACGGGCCCCACATACAACAGTACAAAACGGCACCGCACATCAGTGTTACAAAAACGTATTCTGGGAAATAGATCTAGACCCGGAGCCGGGATGCGTCGTTTGAGTCACATTGAAGCCCTGACGGAGAGATCGCGAGACAGCGGGGGAAGGCGAGGATGACTCGACATAGATAGACTGGTTACGGTTTGGACGCCCTATTTCAGAGTCGTTGGCATTTCAACAATACAACATGGCATGCGTAGGGCAGACGAGAAGAAGGGGGAGAGCGAGTCCGTGGTAGGCTGCCGGGGGCATAGGCCAGTAGCGGAGCTCGGTTCGGCGACTCGGGTCTAGCAGCGGGCATGGCCTTACCAGGTCGGAAGCGCGGTATTGCACGTGCAGATTCAAGTCATACTTGAGGAGGACCGCAGGCGGTTTCAATCAGCCGAGTGTGCTCTGTGAGCGCCATGGAGGCGTATAGAGGGGATTCGCGTGCGCAGCTGGCGCATTAGCATTCACGTCGTAGGGTACGCCCTGTGCTGCAAGTCCGAGGCTGTGTGTTGGCGATGCGATGGAACTGAAGCTACTGCGGGCCGCAGTGGGGACGTGGGTGTGAGAGGCGGGGAGAACGGATCGCGTCTCTTGGGCGCCGCTTGCATCATCTGCGCTTGCGGCGCAGCGTTCATTCCCGTGTGTGGGGTACGGGACGCGTGCATAGCAGCGCCGGGGTAAGGGTAAACGTTTGGTGCGGGCTGCGTTGACGCGCCCCGTCCAGCTTGCACGGAGGGGTGGACACTCTGGACATGTGGCGGCGGAGTCGCGTACGATGCTAATGGCGAGAAAGTCGTGAGGTGGTTCACGACTTCCTCGAATAAAAACACGTACGAGCTGCCCGTTGACCGGGATGGAAGTGCAGCGCCCCACCCTGCACGGCGTGTTGCCCCTGCCATTGTGTGTTCGCGTTCTGGCGCACGGGAACCGATGCAACCGGGAAGAACGTATGCATGGTCGAGGGCGGGACTGGCGGCAGCGGTACAGATCGTGTGCGGGGCGCGTAACATTGTGCCGCGGTTGTCTGTGCATGCGGTGGGCGGGCGGTTGGAGGCGGTGCGTCGCGCCTATGCGCGTTGGCGGGGGAGGGAGAAACGTTGGTGCTGGGACGAGCCATGGAAGGAAAGGCGGTACTGAGCGAAGACAGAGACCGTGCTATGGAATACGGTAGATGACTTGGGAGGGCAGTGAAGGGAGGAGGACAGAGCGGGCATCGAGTGCATTATATGAGGTCGAGGTGTACAGCATGATACAGTATATACGTATACATGTTAACACAGGTTAATTCCCATAGGATATATACTTTTACATAATATCTAGTCAGGGTCGGAGAGGTTGAAGCTCCTTTGTCGGTTTCCCGCCGCGCACGGACGACTTAGATGGCTTAAATGAGCTTTACAGGTTTATTATTGAACTTAGAATCGGTGAGTGAATCACAATCAGCTTCCGATTAACAACTTCGCCTGTGGCTAGCATGCCCATGTTCGAACGTGATCCAGTCCATGAACCGACATTTAGTCGGCGGGTCTTCGACTTGACCGCGTTGTGAGGGCATGCTTCTACAGCCCATGTTTGATCCTGGAATCTCGCGTCCCTACCCTTTGAGCATGTTTCCAATGCACGACGAACAACACGAGACTGCGTTTTGCGTAGTCTACGCGCCAGCGCCGGAAGCCCTCGAGGGCCGATTATGCCTTCGGAAAGCGTCCGGTCCTTACTTACGCTATTGATTCCGTACAACAAGCTCGTGCGCCGGTGTTTGATTAGGATTACGGCATCGAGCGCTTAATGTGTACAGGATGCCCTCGGACTATCTCCTCGACAACCTCGGAATCCAATTTTATGGGGGGCGGTTCTTTTTAAGAGAGGGGTTAGTTCATGCCCAATGAGTGTCAAATGCTAGTCAAAGGGCGCGCCGTGGGCCAAGGTTCAGAAATAGCAAAAGGCCTCAGCTTTCGTTCCTGAACGCAAGCGCTCAATGAAACGCGGAATCAAGCCTTAGCACCGTCCTGATGATTGCGTATTGCAGACCGATGTGCCACGTTGTGCCCTCATGATCACCATCACAGTGCATACGATCAACCTTGCTCGATCGGACTGGGAAAGCAGAAGGTCTACCGTACGACCACTTGGACAATCGGGAAATCATATACAGGAAGCGGATTCAAAACAAGATGCATATGCTGTGCGTGGCGCGCTCTATTCTATGCCCCCAGAGCCGGGTGACCTGGGTCCAACCTTGATTGGCGCGCGCCTTTTTATTCCGAGATTCGCCGATGGGCCGCACCATTGGGTCATCTGCTTGGGCGCAGGCGAGTGGCGGGATGCCAGTCGCGGTCGCGACGTGAGAACTCCATCGGCCGCAGCCAGGTAGCCTTGTTGCGGCGCAGTTTGGCAAAATGGTCCATGTCTGAGGAGCAGAACCGTTTATAAGGCTAAGCGCCTAGATCTTTCATGTATCGATTTACATAAAATAAGACCGCCGTTCTGACCTTGGCAGCGGTAGTAGCCCGGAGCAAACAAGCATTCTGGTCCTCCACGCGGCAGAAGCACAGGGCCCCCACCCCTCAGCCTACCTGCGCATCCCAGTTCAGTCATTCAATTCCGCAGCTCCTCTGATAATACTGAAATCCATTGCATCTCAATTGACTTCATCCGCAGTCACGCTGCGTTGGAAGCAAAGGTAAACCTTTGCAGATATCGCTTCAATATCTGCCCGGTCATCAGACTTTAAAAAAGACCGGGCCTCTCCATGACCTGCTGATGAGATCAACATTCCCCCATCCCAAAGCACTCAATGCCTCATCATTGATTGTGGTATTTTTGTTCGCGAGTACATGACGGCCAGGGTCTCGGCCTGGAGCACTAGACCGGAGACACGTCTGGGCTTAAGGCCACTAATGTCGCACGCCTGGATTTAGCGGAACCAATTTGTTTATTCAGGGATCTTAGTAATAAATTGCCTGATGCGAAGAGCTGTGAATTTATGGTTACGAATTCCTGTGAACAAAAGGTGAAGATGCATATGCCTCAAATCGTAACAGCGGCGACAATCAGTATAGCCACTGCCACGCAGAGCGTACACACTCGACCAGAGGCAAACCTATGCAATTACATACATGGGTGGGAAATCTCCGAGATATCAAATAGACACTGTCAAGACTAATTGCAAATGGTCTCGGCTACGGCTATCCGACTACAACCACTTTGACGGTCATTAGTTATCTAGTTCTCCCGTAGGATCAAAACTCCGTCTATTGCCCGAGCCAAAGGTTGAATTGCATTTGAAATGATCCTTAATTTCGCCTTCTTCTAATGTCGACATCGATGCAGCATAGGAATGGAGACTTTAATGCAGTTGGAGTGTCGGCGGGCCCGTCCCCGTGTAGCAAACGATCTGTGCCGCGGCCGTAATGCGAGGATGGAGCTGAGATTGTATCGGCAAGCACCAACACCTGACGATGTTGCGATACGAGCGAGATGCCCGCCATCTACCTCGTGTTGCAGCGGCTGTGACAAAGCAGTCTGCCGTGTACATTACGCGAGGCAGAGATGTTGCTGAGCGAACAAGAGTGGCCTTGACACGAGGGGCGTGTTTACACGCCTGCCACAGCTCCACGAGTGTAACGCCCAGGGCAGAGCTTTTGCCGAGCCGGCGGTACATTACGAAGGCCGGCGACGAAGACAGTTTCGTAAATGTAATCGGAATGGGTCCGCGGCAGTCAATTCATCGGGAAGAATTTCACGGGGTGGTGGGTGGGAACCACGGGGACGGAATGGAATCAATTCGTAAGGCTTTTCCGTACTCTCCGCACGAACGAAGCGTTGTATCGCCGACACGGAACACGGGGAACGCAGTAACCGAACAGCTCCGTCCGCGTAGAATCACCAAGTCGGAAGTCCGAAAATATGATCGAGTTGATCCAGATTCATAGAATATCACGATCAATCATATGTATGATCATCATCGCAGGCTATCCGCAAGTGGCGGCACCAGTAGACCTAGAGGAAGTTCCAAACCCCCGCGGTCCCATGAGGCAAAACCAGATATGAAATAAATTTATCGGGGCAACCTTCGCGGACACGCGCATGCCGGTATCGTATCGTTACTAGGTCCATATCACGCCCTATCAGAGGCATATTAGTTTTTGAGGGGTCAGCGAACGAGCGTAAAGGACTCACGCTAAGGCCAGACTTGCAAGCGAAATGGAAATGCTATCGGGCCGCATTAGTAGACAACCTCAGGCGCGTAGCAACAGAGAAGAGCTCAGGGATTTACAAACGCATATGATTCCAAGCTTGCTCCTGCAAAAGAGCTGAGAAGGAGGTAAAAGGAAGTAATAACGCAATCCGGCAGCGCCTCGTTAAGGCACCGCGTGAGGCAAACAAGGGTCGCATCCATGAACCGGAAGCAACCAAGAATCACCGCTGCTGCGGGGGGCGCAGAGAAGGAGGTTTCGCGCAAGAAATTTTTTCGCTAAGGATCCCCAGGGACGTGACGCTCGGGAGCTGTCGCTTATCGGGATTCGGGACCCAAGGAGACTGAGGCGCGGCTCCAGTGACCTGATTGCGTAACGCTTTACTGTGACTTCGCCACGACCGATTCCCGAACTAACCCTGCCAGCCTACCGCTAACTGCTACAGCCTCTGAGTCTGAACATGGGAGCTAGGGCACTCTGCAGGGGGAGAGAAAGTGTTTCGAGGTCCTCGCGGATATACCCATCTCGCTCCGACCAGCCTCGCAATTGATATTGCTCCGCCACATGTTTATGGTCAACAAAGCGATCGAGCTCAGTTGAAAACCTACGCCGATGTCCATTCCCCCTGATCTTTCAGCTGCGAAGGCCTTGCGATGAAGTTGGCCTGCTTTGCCTTACCCGCACATTTTCCTTACAGATGCATCTCGGCTCTTTGCAGTGGCACGCAGTTGTTATTAACCGTGACGATATGGGACGCATCCGCCAGGGACGTACTCACCATCGCAGGTCTCTACTCTGTACGTTTCATTTTTCCTCTTGTATCAACTTGATGTGAGACCATAAACAGATACAAATATCTTCTTGCTGCGGCCGACGCGTCCTTGTCCGGAAAAGGTAATATGTAGATCTCGCCCTTCGCTTAATCGCTTGCGTCGATGGCAGTGGGTCCCTGCCAGCACCGGTACAAACCAGCAATAAACAAAAAAGGCCCAGCAAGAGCTGTGGTAACGCTTGCGAGTGCAATTTATTTTAGGTAATCTCCGGTTTTGCAATCCTGCAGCCAGGAAGTCTCCTATATAAATAAAAAGGGCGTCTTTATGGTGATCGGCAACTGCCACCCCACCCGCCCGTTGCTATTGAAGGCGTGCTCCTTCCCTCTGCGTCCTCCTTTGGCGCACGTTCATTTTTATTCATCATCTGGACTTTGCAATCAACCATAAGCGTACGCACGCTTCTCGTGTTTCCGTGTCTCATTCCTTGCAGTGCTCGCCCTCCAGACGAAAAGAAAAACTTCGTTGGGTGCTCCATAGCACAAGGTCCGGGCGCTTTGAATCAAGATACAAAACGCGCATGAATCATCTCAGATCACGTCCCCTAGGATCGTTCCTATGATCACGTAAGTTATCTAGAATTGCTATTTAACTTGCCACTTGCAGCAATCCACTAACAACCTCCCTCGCCATCTCTTTCACCTTTCCCGCCTCTACAACAGAAGGGGTAATAGGGGACAAACCGAGCTTATAAACCTCTCTGAAGAAGTTACAATGTCTTTTCCTCAAGGAAATTACCATCCCAGTCGTCGTGCCCCGGTTAGACCAGGAGGCGGACCGCCCCCACCTGCTATCAATGCACCTCACGCATTCACTCTCACGCAGTATCCTTCTCCAGTTAGCTCGGCCTCAAGTAGGGGCCGTCGCGTAGCTGTCGAGATGGCAGATTCATACTCTGTCGGTTTTTACCCTCAGCCCGCACCTGTGCCGAGTCCCCCCAATGCCCAAGGACGCAGTTTACAGCGTAAGTACCGAATATATCTTTCGACGTAGAGAGCTCACTGAACAAAGGCTTGTAGCTACCGTTTTTTCCTCGGTACGGAACCCAAGCCTTCATTTTATGCTAGCGCGCGACTCTGCGCATGCGAACCGCTTCGTAGTTGACATGAACAAGAGTCCACACGATGCTGTCCCTGAGGATGTGTATCAGGATTATGGAACGCTCTGGGTCATGCGGTCTCGTCCCCTCCATGTGCGCATAGTGTCCCGCGACTTTCCCTGGGTGATCGACATTAAAGCCGAGGATGCACCAGAGGGCGAGCACGGGGTGACGTGTGGGGACGTCTGGACAAAGCTCCATCTGGCCCTCCTCGAGCCCCTCCAGGACGCCGACTGGGCGCATCTTACCGACATGGCAAACGCACACGATCGTACAGCACGACAGCGTGTTGAATATTTGAGTAACCTCGCTGAACAGCAATTCGAGCGGGGGGAGAGCGTTACCCTGCTGCGTCTTGACTGGCTAATGACAAAAACCTTGTTCACCGGCTTAGAGAGGGACGACGGGTATAGATTGTCCCAATGCCTCATTCTCCCCGGAAAGGATCGCTGCGACGAAACCTGGGTTGCGGAGTTCAAGGAACGGGAGTAACACTCCCGAACCCCTTCCATTCTCACATTGTCACTGATAGCCTACTTACATATGTATATCATCCCCCCTTCCGTTTGTTTATCATTGTATATATTCTGACGTTTCAGTAGTGGTTCCCGTCTCAGTTCCCTTGATATACCCGTGGATTTTGTGTATTTTAAATAGTGTACGGAATTACTTTTATGCTGGTGGGAGGGCTAGGTGTTGAAAGCAGACAGGGAAGCCGAGGAGACGTTTCCTCGCCACATACTGTAAATATAAAATGAGTCGAACAGTCGGCGCTTCGTATGGTCGCGGTTAAGCCGGTGTCTTGTGGCCTAGCTGCTACAACATAGCTCGGTCAGGTACCGAGCAAAGTAATTAATACATGCAAAGGAAGCGGCGACGGTACCAAGCGCCACTAAAATTACGGCGCATATATGTACATATGGAAACGGCCCGTACTTCACGCCGCGCATTCTTCTCCCCCGAAAACCTTATACAGAAACGCGCCTATCTTTTTTCAAAGAAGACGGAGCGTGCGCAACACCCACTGGACTGATTGATACAGGGCTAACAAAGAGCTTTTCCCAGCATCTACATATTTTTCCCCTCCTGCAGTAGGCTACAAGCTCTGAGATGACCTATATGCGCTATGCACCTGGTGTGCCGCCACCATATTTATTCCCCTTCTACTACGCACCCCCGCCACAAAATACGGATATTTACGCCCAACCTCCCACTCCTGTCAGCCCGTACATCCCATCCGAGGAGTACCGGAGAATGCGAAAGGTGGAGCATCGTAGGAGCCTTCCGGACGCCGGTAACGCGAAATATTCTCTTCCTCGGGATTACGGGAGGGGGATGGCGCCCTCGACGGTTCCACAGCGGGCAAAACGCGTCCTTTGGATGGCAGACTTTTGTGAGTCTAGCTCCTCCGTTATTCTGGGATACATGATGGAGTGACGATCGCAGTAAGGTTCCCAAAGTCGATAAAATACCCGGCACTGCACCCAGTGCTTGCATCGGATACAACGCTCGTCAATTTTGATGTGCGCGTGGCGCCCAGGTATGCGATCGACCCGCAAGCATACGCACGATTCCGGGACGAACCTGCGACAAATCCACCCACAAGACATATGCGCTTTATTTCGCACGACTTTCCGTGGGTCTTCGAAATCGATACTCGGGCAGTCTCCTCGACGGGCCTTCCAGGTTACTACGTAACATGTGGCGACGTGTGGAAGGTACTGCACATCGGACTTTCCGCGGCACTCAAGGATGCAGAATGGACACTTCTTGCTATGAGTAAAAGTAGAGACGAAAACGAACGAAAGCGGACAATTGAGCAGATCGTAGCGGCGCGCGGGTACAAAGAGGGAAAGTTCGCACGCAGGTCCGATTGGTTAGGGCGGAACGTCATGTTCCGCGGGTTGGCGAAAGACGACGGCTACGCCCGAAAAGTACACCTTCCGGGAAGAGCGCCGTGTTTAGATACTTGGGTTGTGAAATTCGCTGTAGGAAGCAATTAGTTCGAGTTCGGCAAGTCGAAATCTGTATTACAGTAACGCTGTTAAAACCGGTGTAATGGAGACTCGGAAGCTCGGAAGCGTGTCCCGTTTCTATGGAGAACTTCTGCCAGCACCGCCGACTCAGTCCGGGCTGGCAGTGTAGATGCGGGCGCTAAACCCGCCGCACGCTATTTGAGGGAAAGCCCGAACAGCTCCTCCCCAAACCGCCTCGTTCTCTCCCCCCCCAGCAGACGAATACCGCCCGCTAAGTTAAACCGGGATGAGCACATATACACCCGTCATTACATCGTCGGCACCTCTTCACCCACATTACACGCCCGGAGTCGCAGAGTGCATGGCGCCGCTCCTCAAAAGCATCCCTCTCCCGGATGCTCGGGATTGCCACACTCTCCCGGCAGGCCCTTCAAAACGCCCGGACAAAAATACTCTGGATCAGGCAAGGCTCTGCATGGCGCCTTTGATCCGACCAACGGAACTCCCTCCCTACAATGACTGTCCTTATGGGTGTGGACCCGACCAAACGTATGACCAGTGGTATCCTCAGGTCACCTATGGCTTGAGTACTAAGCGTGAGTAAACCTCCCCACGCCAGGTGTAATTTCATTAATGCTTACTTCCCACTCTTGGGTGCGTTTAGACATGCACGCTTCTTCGCCCTGGACTGGACAACACCCACAGCAATCTTTCGGGAGCCCCTCATCTACATCAAAATCTTCGCACCCATGGAGCTCGGGGCCTCGGACCTCGTGGAACGGACGACGGAGGTTACAGTGAACGAGTGGCAGCACGTTCCACCATATGATACCCGCTGCACCCACCCTTATACCCAAATCCAGCCGTTTTGTACTTTCGATGCGATGCTGTCGAGAACCGCCAGTTATGCTTAGGTCCAGGAGACCAGGCCAGGATGCACCCTTCTTTCCACCACCCACGAGGTCGCTTGAATCCCCATACACCCCACGTACATCTAAAAACAGAACAACGTATATCAGTCACAGCCACTTTTCGTCCCCCGTCCCCCTTTCGCACCTGCAGATTCCCGCGAACTCGTACGCAACCGGTACTGTAATAAATTAGATCCTCTGTACACAATATCTCCCCTTTCGTTTGTAATAACTGTGAAGCGACGATGACGGACGAATCTTTTCCATCGGGACAGACATCGCAGAAGCAGCCGAATGCTAAGCCTCGTCTCCACCCAAGGCTCGCAGAGACGCTGTAAGGCGCTAAAAAGAAGGCACCACGTCGTCTGAATCGTTACATCGGTTACCAAAACCGACGGATATTCACTGGTACACACAGCCTTGCAGTGACCGCTACCGCTCCGGTCGGTCAGAAGACACAACTTTTCCCACAAAAATTTCACGAAAGGCGGTCCAGCAACAGCCCCGAAGAAGATCGATGAATCACTAGACGCCAGAGACACATGAGTGAATGGGCAAGAGTTTGTTAGGGGATACAGACGGATTTGGAGGACCGCGTCGGATATGCTATCGCGGGTATCAGAAATATAGCCGGGTATGGTTGCCTCGGGTTTCAATGCCACAGCATTGCAGGGACAAAAAATAAATACACCTCCTATTTTCTTATTCTTGTGTGTATTTGTTCATTATTTGAAATTCGCTATGGTCTTGTTCTATTTTACATTGTGTTGCACAGAGAAGGCTTTCAGAGAGTCACAAATGGCGAACAAATGATTCACAGCTACAACAAGCTTAAGGTTAAGGAGCGCAGTCGTATTTAGAATCGCCCCTAGTGTGACCTGATGATAGACTCGGAGCTGCCCTTCGTTAATATATACTTGCAATAAAGATCTGGCGAAACGCTAATTCAGATCTTTCACGCGCCCTTTTAGTATTTATTTATACAGCCCTTATTGCGAGAAGGTTTCGCCTCCATCGCTACGGGAGATGTGCCACAGTACAGTATTAAGAGTAAACGGTACTGGTGATTCAGAGTGTGACCCATTTGTCGCTAGAAAAGCCACACATTATATAGTTCCACATCGCTTCGCCTCAACCACGATAGCTAATAGCTTATCGTGTCACGTGCAAAGTATGCACCATACAAATCAGACAATCTGTGACTAAACCTTTGTTGAGTATCGGGCTGAATAATGTTTGGAAATTTTTCTGTGAGCGTACGCAATGGCATAAGAAAATGGAGACCGTGTAGTTCGGGTCCGTAGTTGCTCCTCCCTCCCCTCTTTGATAGGATCTTTCTAGTAGCCCTGTAAGATAATTCTGACCCTCATTTCAAGTTTTCCCCCTCGTATCCAGCTCAAAATTCCATAGATGATGGACCTCCTAGCATACTCCAAGTGTGGCGTAAACACGCAGTGTAGAGGCTCCAGTACTTCGGGAAAAGCTTCCAGCTGGTCGGTTCTCATCACAGCAGAGGGCCCTGACTCCGCCGAGTGCCACGCAGGCGATGGCTGCACCTACCAGAAACAGCCAACTTCATCTTATTTGCTTCCCTCGCCCTCGTGGATCAAAGTGAATCACGTCCAGAGTTTTCTTATCTGCGAACTACCGGTAGTAGTCGGAACTGTGAAAGCTGCTGCTGACATCACTGTGATGGATTCGCCTCTCGCCGGCCGCCAGGATTAGAAACTCTTGATTAACATACATAAGCAAGGTTGACGGATCGTGACAAGTCAGCTATGGCGTGAAAAGCTAGACATTTACTCATTCCTGGACTTCTTCCTTTCGAGACGGGCACTGCATATGTATAAAGCGAAGTTGATCCTAGTGGTCGATCAAGTTTGAACTTGATGTCGATCAACACATCATAGGTCACGTGCACTTGCACGTTTTAAGACTTTTCTCGGCTGGCAGCGCCTTGCCAGTAGTAGTGTCGCCGCTACACTGCTCTGGTGCGGTGTTTACGGGCAGTTTACTATCGCGCAGAATCTGGAGATGGTGTCTTTTCAGTAGGAGTATTTTTCGACGAGTGTTTGGCAGCCGTTTGACTTTCGTCTCCTACAGGTGTGATGGTCCGTAGCGTGAGACTAACGTTCGCGGTGACCGTGTACTAACCTCCATTGATCACAATTACCCAGCATGCCAGGATGTAGTGAAAAAGCCAAAGCTTGACAATCACTCTTATCGGTGCCACGCCTCCTTTACATGTGTGGATTGCAGCAAGACTTTTTATAGCAGCGGAGAGTGGAAAGGTCATACGCAGTGTATTTCTGAGGCAGAGAAATATCAAAAAGCACTTTACAAAGGGAAGAAGAATGTACGTTTCTTCTGCCCATCAATCCATTGCCAGCTGTGTCCTGAGGTAGCAATTAGAATGGGGCGAGTGGTCCGAGGGGTGCTAGACCATCCAACACCGTAGGGATTCAGGCAGTTACCCAAACCCCAACAAAAGCTTCGGATCTCGAAGAGGAGCACAGGTCCCAACCGTCTTCCTCCAATGAGAAAGGTCAGTCTGCATGGCGCTTTTTTCGTCTCCGCTCTATGGGATCGAATTTGGGGACTGTGTTGCTTTGTCTTTCACCTGTACCCTGAGCTCAGCGCCTCTCGTCGAACGGGTTTCATGTCGTCCCTTGTCATATCAGGCACAGCCTTGATTCTGATTGAGAGAAGGATCCCTTTGTCCTCTGCGTGTGAGGTCACAGACGAGAACGCGCAGACTCGGGAGAAGGGCCTCGACGCATTATCTACGTGCACGTTCTCTCGTATGCGTTTCATTGCGACCGTCGCTGACTAAAACCCTTGATCGTTCATCGCGTGCCTTTATCCGGTTCTCTGACGCCCGATGCATATGGTCTGGACGCGCCCGCAGCTGATGGCATGGACGTGGATATGGATGCTGCGGTTGAGAGTGTGGAGCAGGTTATCAAAGAAAATGGAGACTCGAGGGAAGGGAAGAGGAAGCGCAAGTCTGAAGCGCTCAACGCACCGAAAGAAACCTCGCCGGCGACGGTAAGTGTCGAGGAAGGTGGGAAAAGGAAAAAGAGTAAAAAGTCAGACGTTGCCGTGGGCGAGCGCGCCGTCCGGAAGGCAGAGAAGGCAAGCTTACGCTTGATGTGTTGTCCTTTTTAGTATCACATTGAGCTAATTGTTTTTTGTTTATAGTCTAAAGCTTCTGATGAATCGAACGCGGGTGATGCTTCTCGGGCAACGTCTGGGGCCGGAGACTTTCAGCCGGTAGACGAAAAGGCGGAGAAGAAGAAAAGGAAGGACAAAAAAACCAAGAAGCCTACGGGAGCAGACAGCAAAGCAGAAAGATCCCCACGCGCGCCTGATACAGCTCCATCCTCTTCTGCCCTTGCGGAGCTAGACGGCGAGTCGGTTGTGTGTAATTTATTTTGGTATCTATGGAGAAGTACTTACGGGACCCTATAGAAGAAGGCCATAAAGCGCAGAAAGGGCAAAGCTGATGACGATGCCGCGCAGGATGTTGCTTCTCCGGGAGTGATATCCGATGCGCAGGACGCTTCCCCCGCCGTCAAATCATCCGAGAGCAAAAAGAGAAAGAGGAAAGATAAATCGAAGAAAAGGGATAAGAAGAACAAGGAGGACGTACAAGCACATCATGATGCCGATGAGGTCCCAAAGAACAGCGCTACCGACATCAAGCAAAAATCCGAACTGCTGTCCACGGAAGAAGACGCCCACCTGCCTCCGGTGAAGCACGCCAGGGAGAAAGATGACAAAAAGAAGAGAAAAGAGAAGAGAAAAAAATCCGAAGCTAGTACCTCATGAGAGATTATGCAAGTGGATTTACTTGTTTGCCAAGCTTTCTCTCCATCCCCGTCTTTTCTTAGCATCTGTAGTTTTTTGTTTTGTTTTCCGTGTTAAGTATCTGTGTTGTGTTCAGGGCCTTATGTAACGTGATCGACGGTAGTCGCGGGACGCCCGGGCGCGTCTTGTTCATTGTTGTGCTACTTGCTTCCAGCCACTAAGTCGTCCAGCCTTAATCCCCAAATATGCGCAGAGATCGACCCTCCATTATCTCAAAACATGTATCTTATATGGAGCCCGCTATAGCCGCGATTCACGATGCTTCCTGGCCACCTGCTGGTCTACCTGTGGAAGGGATTCGTAGGACGCCGTGGTTGCCGCGTCAAAAGAAACCCCCGCTCTCCTGGACAGGCATCCCAGAACTAGGTGGCTCTATATCACCGCGTAGTACAACCGCCACCATATCGGATAGTCAGGACACCATGTCGTCACTGACCACAGACGATTTCTCGAGTAGACCATCTTGTACGTGGGCAGGATGCTTTGGGCGCGTTCAAACGGATAATATTTGATAAGTTGTGCTGACTTATTTGTCAATCACAGCTCGCTATTCTGGCCATAACTCAGCTGTCTATGCTCGCCTTTCACACGAATCTATCACTTCTCAGGTTCACGCGTTACTCGATGCGAGTTGTACTTCTCTCATCTGGGACGTTCGTCAGGAACCTAAACTACTCCATACATCTGATTCTGCTTCACGCTTCTACGGACCCAACACGCTCTCCTTTCCTCTGACCTCTACGGGAGCCGGACATGTCCGCATCATAAGTCCCGACTGCCCGTGGACAATCGAGCTTGGTCCAAAATCGCGGGCCATTACCGCGAGTGAAGCGCTTCATGCTCTCTACGAATTATTTAGCAAAGATCTCGATGATACCGTATGGAATCTCGCGGACGAAAACTCGAAGGCAACTATTGAGCGTGCTCGGAGAAGGAGGACGGACACTGAAGAAAGACTAAAGAACGTAGACTGGCTGGGGAAGCGCTACATGTTTAAAGGATTCTATCGTGACGAAAACTACACTCGGCAACATTTACAACCAGGGGCTCCTTTTATTCCCGAAACTTTTTTGGTGACCTTTGCTAGAGCTCGAAATGATCCTTGATCTCTAAACGCTCCTGTGTCTAGTCTTCTCGTTCCCATGTCTTCAGATTATGCATTTTTCTCTCCCTCTCTCTTCCCTCGCTCGCACGAATCAGAATTTAAGAGCCTCTGAGAATGACGTCAAATGGACGCACGACTTTATTAGCTATGACCTTCAATTGTACCTCCGTATACTGTAAATACATACTGGAGAATCCAGCTTGTTGGTTCAATCTAAAAGCCCTCTATATCCATTCTAGAATTTCCCGCCTGTCCTCTCAAACGTTTCTGCGCGCTGCCCGACTTTCGCCGCTTGCACTTCGAGAATGCATAGGGTATAAATGTCAAGTACGGCCACTATAAACACGTGCCATCGTCAGAAAACTTCTGAGTGTTTATTCCAATATCAATTATCAACGATCAGTGTTTGATAACATCGTGCTTATGGGCTTTGTTCGGTCTGCGCCTTCGTGTCTGCATTATGTAGCGCTGACCTGACCACAGTTCCTTTTATTCTGGACTTTACGGCTGAACCCTCACACACGTACAATTCGTCAGTGCAATTACCGCTGACCTCCTATGCTAAATAATCTGACACAACCCACAACCTTATTCTTTTTGCTCAAAAATAACACGCGAACGAAATCCACACTGTTCGTCTTGCCCTTGACTCAATCCATGTATAACACTGCATGTGCATTATCCGTCTGATGGGGAGTTGGGAGTCAAGGGATAGTAGACGAACTCGGGTCTATCCAGGACAATTATATTCAGAAGGATTCATTTTTTGAGCATCAGGATAGACTTTCAAATATATGAACTGTATTCACCTTTTCAAGTTATTCGGAGCAAAAGGGATGTGAATACTCCTCGCGCCAGCTTTTTTTTACACTCATTCCGCACTTTATCTGTTCTACTCCCTCCTTCCGAGGCAAAGAAGTTCATCTTATGCGCGCTGACGATGGTCTAGACACTACCAATGTCTTCTCAGCTTTGTCCTGATATTGGCTGCGCACGTCCATTCTCTTCCGCGGTTGCATGGTCGCTTAAATGAACTCGGACCCTTATTTTAAACCGTAATCATAACGGCATCAGCCACTAAATCAATACGTTCTGTTGAAAAATTTCTGATACGGATACCAGGCTGTACAAGTGGAGCACTCGGAATTTCAGGGCTTTGGATATTTCTATCTAGGACTTTGCTACTTTCAATTTCTTCAGCATCATTTTTCTCACGGTTGTAAGTAGCGGCGCGAACTGAAAAATTTCCGTTTTGCAACTGCCGGGTCTCTGAGCTAGATCAATTGAGAAAAGGCTGTGGTAATCGTATTGGTGTGGCTCAGTGAAACATCCCCGGTGCTTGTAGCTGGTTTCCCGAAACGGAAGCAAATTGATATGATCTGCATATGTTCATAAGGTAATCTACTCCCACATTAACACAAGTACTGACCGAATCGATCGCGTCCCCTACAACACCGTTGCGACGAACGGCCACCATGCACACCTTGCAGGTATGGGGAGAGTTACTGACATATAAATGGTACACATATTCTAACACTGCTGTGAACTTCTGGCAGAGAAACTACTGGGCGGTTCGCGACTACCTGAGTCCAGTGAGTCGCATAGACGCGTCGGCTATCGCGACAAACCCTGACGTTGAGGTATCAGGTGCTCAAAGAGAGCAAGTTCAAGGAGCATGGAAGAATCACACCTGGTACGAGGAGCCTCTCATCTCTAGTTCACTTCATCTCTGATAGACGCGTTCAGAGGAATTTGTGGCCGCAGGCGATTTCTTAACGTACAAGTTCCCTGTATGGACATGGTGAGCATAGCGCGCTCCTAGCCTCCTAACCACCGCCGACTGGTATAATCAACCTGGATTCGCTACAGGGAAAAGGGGGACGCGTCTAAAGCAAGAGACTACTTGCCATTGGACAGGCAATATCTGGTTACGCGCGGAGGTACGTTGTGAGCTCGCGTGGCGTTTGTCTCATGGTCCTAGGGTTGAACGCGCGGGTGACTGTTATTAGTTCCTTGTCTACGCCGTGCAGCGTCTCTTGCATATACCGATGCAGACGAGGACGCTGAACGTCTTCTTTCGTTCTCTGATTCGGCTGCGCCCGCTGATGGCGATGAATGGGTTGAGACACATGCTGGCCGTAAGGCCTCGCACCATGCTAGCGCCCCTGGCTTGATCGAAGACATCCCGGACCTCGACGATGGACCGACAGAGAGCGCTGCAAATGCTATGAGGAATATGACTTTATCGGAGGCGAAGGGCGCACATGCGGACGAAACGCCTGACTTGGATGAAATCCCCGATATGGAGGAAGAACTAGAAGGTGAGGAGGACGAGGCAACAGCGGCACCCCTGAAAGCCCCAGTCGGTAAAGGACTGGAGACGAAGTGAGATAGTTGCCGTTTTACCACAAGGCGATTTTATCGGCTGTCTAACAACAACTTTGTTGTGCAGTGAAACTGACGCTGCCGAGGGGGGTCTGCTCCGTGTTCGAACTTACGACGTTATGATTACATACGACAAGTTCTACCAGACCCCGGCTATCTGGTTGCTTGGCTACGACGAGGTATTTATTGTTGTCTCAAGTTGTTGTGCGAAGTTAAACGACATCTTATAAATAGAATGGCACCCCCCTCAAACCCGCGCAAATTTTCCAAGACGTACCTGCCGATCATGCATTCAAAACAGTCACGATCGAGCCTTTCCTTCATTCTACAAGCCTCCAGGCTGCACTTGTCCATCCATGCAAGCACGCAAGTGTAATGAAAAAGATCATTGAGCGCATGAACGCGGGCGTTATAGAAGAACAGCGAAAACTCAGCGGAGGGCCTCCTGTGAGCGCGAAAGACAAAGAGGCTAAGAAAAAGTGGCTATTCCGACGCGCGAGCGGAAATAAGGATGACAAGGTGACGCCCAGCCCGGGAGAGGAGGAGGAGGTCGAGGGCATGAGGGTGGATTATTATTTGGTTGTCTTCTTGAAATTTATTGCGTCCATTGTTCCGACGATCGAGGTAGACTCGACCACGTCTTTTTGATCAAGCACGGGTCCGTACTGCGGTTGACCAAGAGCACGGTGGAAGATCTCAAGGCCTAGATACCTTTTCGCACAGTCACAATGCGGAAACCCCGAAACATGTATACACCCATCAAATGTCTACTAGCTGTACAACTTATAAATGTATGCTCACTAACTAAACCTTTACGAACACGGGTTGGGCCTCTTTGCAATGATGTATATTGGAACCTGGCGGCATTGGTGGTGATTTTACCTCCTTCCGTCGTGCCACGGTTGCAAGGCAAATACATGTGCCGTTGGCCTTCGCCGCCTGGAGTGTATGCGACATTTATACACGATTGGAATTCCTGAATCCGAATATAATATCTTTAGGTATCAATTTTACAATAAGTCCTTGGAGTTGAAAGTGGGCATTTGCCATGATAGTCTGCTTTGAAGCTTTGGGCTTCCGATTCCTGATTAATACCGCTGATTGTTGAAACCCAGAAACGACATGGTATGTAATCGGTGTTGGCTTTGTAATAGACGACGCCAGTTCCCACGATTATTTTATGACTGACGATACACATCTATAACTAATGAATACAAATCCACTCGAGGCCGCCATGACGAGCGCAATCCCTCTCGCAGTCACTGGCCGATTCCTACTTTCACTCACGTCCATACATGAGGTCCTCAAGCATGATCATCTTCTTTCTTCTCCTTTGACTTCTTATTCTCGGTGTGCGCCGTTCAGCAATACAACAATCCCGCTTGCCTAACCGCACGTTTACCTTACTTCAGTGCAAGAGGGCATTTTCCTTCACCAGCGTGGCGTTGATCCGTACTCCGGGGGGTTGTTCTATCATGTACGCACCAGATCTGTCGTGTATGTTCTCGGAGACCAATTTTTCTTCCAGTCGCCGCTTCTTCTAACGCTCTTTTCAACTGTGTTACCACTGACCGCGACGACTGCGCGTGTCATATGGGCAGCGTGCGACGCGTTATCTGCATATTTCTTGGTTCAAATATGGAGATCAAGGTCGAAGATAACTGGAGGAGGGAGGGAGAGCATGGTCGTCGGCGCGTAAGCAAATGCAAAATTCGACCCAGGTTTGGTTCCGACATGATGATTCCTCTTACAGATTTCTTCTTAATCCCTACCTTTTCCTGTCTTCGCTGGCTCTATCTACGTCAACGATAGAGAACACAGCTTACTTGGCCTCCGTATTTTTTGCGTGCACAAGTAAGAACCATCCTTCTATTTATGGCTATTGCTAAGTCTCGAAAAAGAGAAAAGGGGACCTTGTTTGCTGGCTCTTGCTTTCATGACGCACTTATCCCTACCTGGTATCCTCTTGGGGCCTCCCCTCATACTCCTCCTCCTTGGTAATCCAAGTTCTTCATTAGCATCGCCGAAGCATATTTCTGCAAGTCCGTTGCAAACTCTGAAATTAGCTGGGGAGTTCCTACTATACATAGTAGCGTTGTCGTTTGCATCGAGTTTAGCCACAGGCGGCTGGAGCTGGGTGTTTAAGACTTGGGGAACTGGGTAAGTAGTATGCACTCAAATGGATGAGCCAATACCTGAATGAAAGTCGTTTCCTGGACAGGCTCCTGCTCCCTGATTTGACGCCTAACCCTGGCTTGTGGTGGTATTTCTTCACCGAAATCTTTGATCATTTTCGGCCTTTCTTCCTCATGGTTTTCTCTGTACGTATTTTAACTGTAATCTCCAGGCAGGACAATAAAGTATACTCTTCTCAGGTGCATCTGCTGATCTACGTAGCACCCGTTTGCATAAAATTCCAGTGGGTATTTGCTCATTTCCGTCTTGATAGATGGTTAATTTGTTACGTCGCAGACATGACCCTCTGTATGCAACATGTATACTACAGGGCATCTTGGCCATTTTTAAGCCATACCCCACTATGGCGGACTCCGGGCTATTCCTGAGCATGATATCTTTATTTCCAGAAGTATATGAACGTGAGAGCTCATTTTTTTCACGTGTCGCCAAACATTCACCGATAATTTGTAACCGTCCTTGGCGCAGACTTCCGACACCCCATAGTCACAAGTTTGCTTCACTTGCATGCGGGGTTGCTTCTTCCGCTCTTCCACAGCCTGTGGCTTGGACAGGGAACGGGGAACGCAAACTTTTTCTACGCATCAACCCTTGTCTTTGGAATGGCGAATGGTGCTGCTGTTGTGGATTGTATATTTGCTGGCTTGCGTATCGCGTTTCCTGTTTTCAAGGACCACGAGGTTGTACAAGAATAGAAACAGTTTATTGCAGTATATTAGTTTATTTGGATGTTTTCCCCTCCCTTCTACTATGGAGTATTTCTACATTTTATCCTTTCGTGCAAGGTGGGCCTGTCGATATCCAGGTGCCAGGAGGATTGAGTATAGTCACGATCTTAATGAACAATGCGGCACAGGCTAGACCGAGCCAAGCCGATCCAGTCAGCGCAACCATATGCCGATGCAGATACAGTAATTATAATGCCAACCAGAGCCTAGCAGTGGTTGTCCAAGCAAGTCTGCCGGCGAATGGGTGTTGATATTGTGCGTTTCATCCTGCCAGAGACGCTTTAATTCGCTCTGAAATAACGGCCGAAGCCTTGAGTGAGAAGCTCACCCCCCGGCGTCGCTTTTACGCGACTTGATATCATCGCGTGGATATTTGCATTAATCTCAGGGAGGGAGATACGAAAGACACCACGTTCGCCTGAGAGAGTATAGGCTGCGCCATTCGTGTCTGGCGTACCATCCGCCGCGGCCAGAAACATTGCATCAGCAGCGCGCGGCACGAGGACCATGGGAATTCCGGTTATGAAGAGATCAAATGCGTCAAGAAGAATAAGGATGTCTGAGAGGTAGGCTTAATAACTGTCAGTTTGGTTCGTTGAGAAGCGACGACAGACCAGCAACCCAGAAATATACACCCGTCATACGGAGGCCCTTCGCTTTGAGGCCGTGTATTAAACAGCCCCAAAGACCAAGTACAGCTTGTTTTGAAGAAGAGTAAGCGAAGGCTTCATGGAGGCTCATTATGGAGACTTTGGAAATGGTCAGAGATTAACTTTGGTACATGTATATGCAAAGGCTCACCATGTGTAGAGCCAAAAAAAAAAAACATGCAATTTTAGCGACCCAACTCTAAAAAAACCCCGTATGATAGTGAAGTGCGAACTGGGTTGCCATATTAAATTAGTGTGGAGAAAATAACCAACGTGAGCCAATAGAGTCACTGTACATTACGTTGACGAGATCCACTTCCATCGTCGTTCCATTGAAATCCGCGACAGTCAAGCTTGACGTTTGAAAGAACTGCTTAACCTCATTGACTCCTGCATTCGCAACCCTCGCAGGCCTAGGTACTTACCTGTACATCGGATTTTACGGGCAAACGCGAAGTTAGCCGCTTAGCTGTTTATGCCAACGTTTACTTGGCCCAAAATCTTGACAGAGCTAGGTGAAAATGGGAAGTGAAGTTCTTAAAATCTACGCATGTTGTGGTAGACAATGAGGTGCAGTGGTGAAGTTGAGGCAAAGGTGGGTTATCAGCGTAAACCAATGTATTTCTAGGGCGAGACCAGCTCCCCTTATATACATGTTCCGTGGGCTAGTACTACTATAACTATCTAGCTCCTATATCGTATGGCGTTATCGTTGCGTTATTGTTCACTTAGTAAGGTGGTTGATCTTATGACCACGTACTATTTTTATATTGTTTGTTTATATTTATTTAATAGAAGTCCTTACATATTGTATAAGTGCATTGCGAGATTGAGGAATAATGTCCCCCGTCAGTGTAAAATTATGAACGGAGGAAGCAGCGTAAAAATAGAAGTGCAAATCTCCGGCCAATATTTCTCCCACGGTCTGTTTCAGAGCCGAAATATCTATGTTTGACCAAGTTCGCCCTGAAGATAAGTGCAAGAGTATCCGCAGCGCGGCTTTAGACGTGACCCACCCTCATCTTGTAAAAATAAGAGCCTTTTCCTTCCCTATTCCTCTGGCTCCACTTGCAGAAACTCGGAGGCGATGAGACTCATGGACTGCCACGTTGACGCTAACGAGTCAGTTTTACCGACAACGATGATTGTCTGCCCTCTGATTGTTATCAAAAATTCGTACAAACCTTCATCGGAGACATTACAACGCATAATTGCTGGCACTTAAACCGGATGACTATGACTCGGATGCGCGTTGTTTGTGGATATTGATATCATTGATGCGCGCTGGGTCACGGGATCGTTTGACTAGATCCTCTCGGCTAGGATCAATCTATTATACGCCCCGGGGCCACCCCCACCGCAGAGTCTGTGTGCATCTCAGGGTTTCGTAACAACTACTCTTGCTTTCGTTCCACTAGCTGTCATCCTGATAAATCTCCTTGGTCTCCGCCTCCTGGACGGCTGCGGACGGCAATGTCTTCAGAGAATGCATTCCACAGAGTGCCCCCGGAAATTTGGGTATGTGTCGTCACTCGTCTCTGTCTGTGCTTTGCTCAAGCTGGTTATCATGATACGAAACTGTAATCACTAGATTAAAGTGGCGTTGTCAGTAAGTAAATGACTTGCTTATGGCAGTTTCTGCTCGCTCAATCTTTGTCAGCTTGGCCGACGAGAACTAGCTGCACTTGCATTGGTTTCAAAACATACTTATCCTATTGCCAACCCCCTGCTATACAAGAGTCTTGAAGTATCGTTCTGCAAGTGCTCCCAACCATATTACGATGCACTAGCTCGCACCATTGTCGGTTTCCCGGAGCTTGCCGCCCTGGTATCAGCCCTCATCATCGATATGAAGGTTCCTTGCCAGGTAAAAACAGCCCCCTCCGCAAAGGACTTGAAATCGACAAGCGGGTGGAAAAGATATCTTCAGACTCCCCTTCACATGCTGCAAGGGTACGCACAAGTTGGACAGACCAGGACTGAGGAACCGAGACCGTGGGGTTATGTGGAATGGAATAGAGAAGCCATTAAAACCTTGCGAGAATCGCAGCTTTTTGAAACTCTTGCTTGCTTAACTTCCCTCAAGAAAATATCTGTCAGTACGGCTTTCGGCTTCTGCCATCGACTTTATAACATAATAATGACAGGTAATTCTGGGGCATTCCGGACATGATCCAGAGCTTCTGTCATCTTTGTTGAGAGTGTTTTCAGAAGATGTCCTTTTCAACACCCACCACCTGAGGATTTATGACGCTTCTATAGTCAAGTCACCGCCCTTGGAATTATTATCCCAGCTGCACAGTCTCGAACTTGGATTCGTCGACGCTGAGGATTCCGTACTATGTGGCATCATTTCGCAGAATGCGGGGTCTCTCGAAGAGCTTCGGATTAGGTGGATTGTGGGAACATCACGAACTCGGTTATTTTCAAGCTACTCTGGTCCTGTCCTTGATAAGCTGCGCGTCTTCGTCTCTCATGGTCCATACCCAAGTTCGGCGGATGGCCTAAAAAGGATGTTGGGAGACGGACGGGCCCTCGAAGAAATCGAGCTGGAGTCACTTTCGCGTCTTTCAGTGATTGAATGGGCCCAGGTGCTCATCACATTCGGAGGCAATGACGCACATAAAGCACGGAAAATGCGCACCGCAAGGTTCGGAGCTGTATCCGGTCACCAGGATTTTTGGGACTCTGTAGCGCATCTCCTTTGTCACCGCGGGGATCTTCTCGAATCCATCTACATCAATGGGTGTCCGAGGGGCGAAAGTGGCTCTTTTCCGTCCGCTCTTCTTGACTACTTCCTCGGGCACCGCCAGCAGAGCCTCTCCAATTTAGTCATACTCTGGAAAAATGGTGTCGGGTTACCTCCCCAGTTGCCTCCAGCACTAGGGTTATTTTCGCCTTCGTTAAAGTTGCTCCATGTGTCTTTGCTTTTCCCCTCTAGTGGCATGGACAGTCTTTCGTCCATGTTAGCTCCTTTCACTAAGCTGCGAAGGCTACACTTGGTATTCTATAAACATACGAATACAGACGTCGAATTGCTTTCGACGCAAGTGAAAAACGTGAGCGAAGATTTCCAGCAGAGGGGACCGCTATTCCAGGAATTTCTCAAAAGTGCTGTAGCGAATCACCCCGACTTGGGGGATGTGAGCTGGAGCGTTTACGACGAAGGACCTAAGATATACGTGGAGGTATTTCTTTTATAACTTTGAAACTCTGTAGTTACTTTACTCAACCGGGTGGTCCATTCTTCCTGCAGATCATACGCGAATCCCCTTTCTCCGAAACAGACGAAGCATTAACTCTAGGGGACAACTCTGGGGAATCCCAGGTACGCTCCTTGGCAGCCTTAAACTGAGTTGCTGAAAAGTGACATACCGTTTAATGCATGGCATACTTACAGAAAAGCGCGACTGCTGGGTACAGCCTCAAAGACCTAGGAAAGGAGTATCATAAATACGATAATCCTGACACACTTCCTTATCATTGCTCTGTCGGATCCAAGAAGGTTCTTCTCAGTCAGGAGCCCGGTTGGCGCGAAGAGATGGGAGATCCATTCCTTGAAACCCGTCGTGTTTGTCGGTACGCTAATTTCAGCGCTGCTGGGACAGCGTCATGACGAAGTAAGGCTTAGTTTACACTGCGGTTGTATAAGGGAAATACAGTAAATTGCCCGGGGCCGGACTCGCCGATTCATGTTAGAGCGTCGAGATTTTACTATTAGTATAGTCCGGGTCGCGACAATTATGCCCGGTGTCATACTGCGTAGTTGCGCTCCGACGATATCAACATTTGTGCATCACGATGGTAAATCTGCTCAAGTGACCTTTATCTCATAAGACAGCGAATTACTTCTGGTTCCCACCTGTCTCTCGAGTTCGCGGACATTACTTAAAATATCTACATAAATAAGTTACGGAAGGGAAAGGAATAAATTACATCTATCGTCTAAACGTACGACTCCACCATGAAAGCACGGAATTAAGCGTTGAAGTCGTCGACGTCCGCGTTTCCTCGATCAAGTCATCTAATCCAGCACGGGTGCCCCAAGAGGGGCTAGTGGGTTGTTCAGCTACAATTGATCGGAGAACGTCCTTCACTGTCACCAGACCAACGAGTTTCCCGTGCTGCTCTACGAGTATGACTCTTGGCCTGTATCACTCAAGTCAGTCGGGCATCACATGAAATTGGACGAAGGATTTGAACAAACCCCATGCGCTTGAACAATTGCATGACAATCTCAAGAGGTAATTGAGGAGATACAGTCAGGGGTGTCTGTAGACATGCAGGATTTTTTTGGTAAGCCGGCTCGTGCAGACTTGACGATGTGACCCACCTGGTTGACCCACGGCCATAGCTCTAAGATCTCCGAAGAGGCCGTTTCACGAATTATGCTCGTGAAAGCTTCATCATCGACAGCAATGGCAGGTCCTGTGGCCAAGTTGGCCATCTCTTCTCGATCATGGTCGGTCGGTTCGGAGTAGAACGAACATGGCGTGCCAGCAGCCGTACCACGTGTCCTTCTTGCTTTGTCTATCGAATTAGCGCAATGTCAATAAATGAAATGAGGGCTAAACGGAGATTATGCGCGAACCAAGGACATAGCGCAGTTCGCTTCGCCCGATATACCCCAAGAGAAGACACCGATGGTCTGCGGATATGATAGGGAAGCCTTTTACATTTGATTGCTGGAGTCTCTCCTCTGTCAAGCGGGGTTTTTTTCCAGCGGGAGCAAAAGAGATACAGAAACTTAGGAGACTCACCAACTTCCTCGACGCATAGACCGGAAGCTGGTAGTGTTTGTAATTCTGTACGCATCACGCTAGAGACTAATACTTGCGCTTTAGCAACAAACGACAAGAAGTCCAACTGGGCTGACCATACCTGTGGTATGGAAGGCATAATCTTCTTTCTCCAGGAAGGGATACCCGTTGAAGCGTATCATCTCGTCTGCAATACCAATAACCCCGAAGAAGTCGCCGACTGCTTTCGTAACCAATAATACAATCTGAGGACATTCATTTGAGGAAAGGTCTGATAAAAGGAGCGGAGGTAAATGGTCACCATTGTCGGGAGAATGTAGGTCAAGGCTCCGGTTAACTCGAACATAATAACAACAACAGTAACAGTAATTCGCATTATGCCTCTGAAGAGTAGGTCAGAGATATTGACAAGAGGGGGCTAATCGTATTGAGCCTGTGTAGACCTACCCGAGAGCCGCGGCTGCACCGAGAAAGGCGTATGTTCCGGGAGTTATGCATGAAACGTCCGGTTGGCATACCGCGAAGATTCCTAAGTCGGGATATGCTCTGAAATGGGAAATAAGGATAAAGTGTCTTTCAAGCTGAGGTAGAACACTGACCGATTTATAGCCTTGACTATTATACCGACCATTCGCCCAAACGTAGCTCCGATGGCCATGGAAGGAATGAAAATGCCCGCAGGCACTTTGCAGCCATAGGAGATAATTACCAATCCAATGCGGAGTACGGTTGCTAAAAATAAGGAGCTCGCCATCTTCCACTGAACAGATGTCCTAGGGTCATGCAGACATTAAGCGAACGTTAGAAACGCACAGAAAAAAGGGAACTTCGCGCAACCCTGACTCACTGACAAAGATTATCGATGTCTCCAGCAGCATCACATTCGTGAAACAATACAGCCAGACTCTCCGTCATGTCAATACGTAGAAATCGATTGAAATAACCAATCATGGCCGTGAGCGTTGCAAGGGTAACTGCCTCCGCGATGCCGTGGCTTGCAAGATGTTTCTTACGGAAAGCCGCAACCTGTAAGTTGAACTTAATCACCAAAGCTCCATATAGACCCTATTAATGACCAGGATCAGTTCCTTAGGACCTTTGCCTCGAACGTGAGCACTGACGCCGAAAATCCCAATAATGATGAAGAAAAAAATCTCGAAGAAGTGCCAGTCGCGATCGTAGGTGACCTGGAAAAGGACGAGTTTACCAGTCCTGAAGGGATTCATGGCCTAAAATGCATATTATTTTCCGTATCCAAAAAAATATGGCAAACATACAGATAGTGTGACAGTCGCGACCAATGCACAGAAGAAACTCCGCCACATCGTTTTTATGCTGAACGTGTGGCTCATCTCCTAAAAGAATGACCGGTTTTATCAGCCTTGTCATTGTTCATCCTGAAGTCGATTTACCTCAATAGAGAACAACACGCCACCGATGGGTGCACCGAAGGCTACAGCAACTCCGGCCGCGCTGGCTGCAGTGATCATCTCGCGCATTTTTCCTGGTCACAAAGCGCATCAAACAGAGGGAAAGTATGACATTTGTTATACAGATCCCCACCTTGACTTCTAGCAAAGCTGCCAAAAAGTTGTGCTACAACGTAACCGATACAACATGCGACATGGACAGACGGGCCCTCCTTCCCAACCGATAGACCAGAGGCGATTACAAGAGGCTGGGCGGTGTTAGAAAAGATACATGGTCCATGGTGTAGAAAATACGCTCACCAAAGTCAGACTTTTTACGGCAAATGTCCATACTCCTAGGTAGCCCTTCATTATAAACCCGGCAAGAATACATTTGATCTCCGATATCCCAGAACCTGCGGCGTATTTCGCAAATGATTTAACGAGGTGTGCCGAAATGAACGAAAACAGGCCCTGAAAAGTTGAGTAAATCTTTGCAGAAGATTCGACATTATAGAAGGACCTTACAGCGAATATCACATAAATTATCCATCTCGCAAGTCCGACCGTGCTCCACGCATGCCACGAGTCGCACGCGTTCTCGTCCCCCTCAATCTCCCAGCAGCAGAATTGCTGATTCAACCACCATCCGTCTGAACAGTAGCCCATTTTAAGATCGGATAGCCACTCGGTCACAATGGAAATAATTGCAGCGTTTAGACCAATACAGACACCTTAAATTTCTGTCAAAGTTACCCCTCGTGTTACCCGATTTTTATTGCTACGTACCGGCCAAGCTCACAATGAGCCATGTCTGTGAAGCGCTAATGGCCTTCAAAACTTGGTCCCACACCCAGGCGAAAGCAGTGGTCCCGCCAATAGGACCATGATGTCTTGACTTCGTGCGCGAAGCCGTCTGAAGCCTGCGGTTGCGCTCAAGTATCGAGTCCTCTATCCAGTCTGTGCGGGAAATTATGATTACGGACGTGCGTGCAGGGCCCTCTGGCAAAGCTCACCGATTGTTGTGAAGTCCTCATACCGACTGTCACAATTCTCCGTACTGAGCAGCTTTGACTATGAACGGTCGTTGGTGAAAGCACGAACCTGATTTGTTCTAGCTCGTCTATCTCTAGAGGCTCTCGAGAACGCGTATTGTTTAGTGGTGCGCTTTCAGAATCCATGCGTATGCATTCGAAATTTGGGACGCGTCAGGCGCGCTGCCAGCCTAAGTCTGCGTACTTCTGAAAAGCGGTCCCTTGGTTGCCCGACTAAGACGCGTCTCTTATTGACGCGTGCCCCCGCGTGGTCTATCACTCTAACGCAAGCTCAACCGTGTGTTTCATGCATTATTATTTTATCCTCAAAGAATCCGTCGAGAAGGTTATTGCGACAACAACAAAAAATCCCGCTATCTCGACAGACGTATTACGTAGATGAGTAGGGCTCGGAGGTTGATGGCCGGCTTGATGGCCTTGAACACTGGCATGTGTCTATCCGGGTCCTAGCCTCTCACCGGATTAATGTGTGATCCAAGGTTGTCCAGTATCACCCTAATCGACGTGCACGGCTATGGCGAGTAACATCTCTGATGAGGGCTTATACGAGTTCGCGAGCAAGGCTAGTGGGCAAACCGTCATCATTACCGGTGAGTTCTGTCGGTAGCTTGAAGGCCGGCGCTCCTGACGCGTCTGTCTCTTTCACAGGTGCAGCCAGAGGGATCGGGAAAGAAGCAGCACTTGAATTTGCGAAACGGGGGTGGGTTAATCTGCTGTACGGGTTCGTAACGACCGCCTGACTCTCTCTTAAGAGCGAACGTAGTCATCGGAGATGTCAACGTAAAAGGTGCTGAAGAGGCTGTGGCAGAGATAAAACGTCTCGGCGGGCAAGTCGAACTCGGTTTTCTTTGCCGCTATTTTAGCTTACGGGTTATCAGAGATGCCGTTTGCCAGGCGTGCAACGTTCTCGAATATGACGACCTTGTTTCTCTCTTCCAGCTTGCACTGTCGAAGTTCGGTCGAGTGGACGTTGTCGTAGGTCCATCATACAAGGAGTATTCACACTTATATTCAGCTCGTATATCTACGCAGATACCAAACGCTGGAGTCACGGAGATCGGCCGGCTCACTGACGTTAGACTTGATAAGCAAGGCCTTCCGACAAAGCCTGCACTCAAAACGCTCGAGATAAACCTTCTGAGTGTAATCTACAGTACGTTTTAATGTCTTTTTTGATACGTGTACTTATCAGCAGTATACAGCTACACAGTTAGCCTATCATTACCTCACCAAGAATGAAGTTGAGGGGTCTTTAAAGTCACTTGTTTTGATTGGCTCCATGGGTACAGTTATACATGCCTGGGACTTCGTTGTGGCTAATAATACTTTTTTAGGGTCCATCATGGGCATACCGGGCGCATCCATGTACTCTACCGCGAAGCATGGGATTATCGGCCTCATGCGTTCTCTGAAAGACGCGTTCCAAGTGAATGGAATGCGCATCGCGACCGTCTGTCCCTGGTTTGCCGGTCAGTTCATGCGTACATAAATCTTACCGAAAGATCAGCTCATATCTGGTTCAGACACCCAAATTTTTCCCGCAGCATCCAAAGCAATCATGGCCGGTATCCCGATGGCGCCAGTTCCACGCATTGCAGGTGCAATTTTCTTAGCAGCGACGGATAGTGCTCCCGACACGAACGGCGCAATTTATTCGGTTCCGGACGAGCGCGAGGTCTTCCGAATCCCGCACACTGAAATCACTGAGGGCGTCTATGTACTTCTCTCCAATCGCGTAAAGCGCCTTATAGGGTGGGTCAATTATCGCACCAGTCACTTCCCGGTTTGCTAATAACTAGTTGACTTTCAAACAGTTTTGCGCAAGGGGTAAAAACAGCTATTGCCATTACGCGCATGGTTGCAAAGTCGTCTGTCGTGAAACTACTTATTGGTGCTTCAGTTGGGTACGGTGCATACCAAGTTGCTATGAGCCAGGGTTTTGTTTGAATGAATTATTTTACCGGATCTTTACATCTTGCGTATCGTACTTGTAAATCTCCACCACCTGTTTGCCGTATCCTTTTTTCCCGCGCATTTTCCGACAGGATTAGTTTGTACGTTTACCAGTGAACATAAATATTGATATTATACATCTATCAGCTTGACATGTCCTCTCTGGATATTGTTCGTTCAGTAAACGAAATGTTAGCTCGGAAGTATACATCCTGGCGCACCTCCGTCGACTATTTTGCACGCGAATAAATAACCAGTCAACTGCTGCTCTCACCCCGGTCCTACCGAAAAAAAAAATTGCATAGACGAAAGGCATCAGTCATTTCTGGTCCTTTAAGGGCTAAGCAAATACCTACCCCTCAAGCGCGGACACAGCCATGACGTCAAGGCTCGCAAAACGTTCCTGGCGCTGGTCAGTCTCTTCGCCATACATACGTCGCGCGCTGTCCTTCTTCCCCTGATACCACTGCTCGTAACTCTCCCGAATTTCCTCGACAGACAGGCTGTCCTGCGCGTCCTGTTTATTCGCTAGCAGGAGGAGTGGGAGGTGTAGGATCTTGGGCGCGGACAGAACCGAGTCTATTAAGCGGAATGGAGCAGTGAGGAAGACACGCTGGCATGAATAGTCATCTTGTAGCGGAGACGTACCGAACACCTCCCAGCCCTCGTTCAGCCGCTCTCGGTCAGCGGCGTCAATGATGTATACGACTGCGTGACAGTCGTCGTAGTACCTGTGCCATATATTCCTGATTCCGGATTGCCCACCGAGGTCAAAGAATTGCAGTATCGTAGATGGGAGCGTGATCTTCCCCACTGTGCATAAAACGTAGCTTGATAAATCCCAGTAGACCATGTCTTGTAGACGCGTCCGGCACGTACTATTCTGCCCAACGGTGGGCCCAATTTTGTCGGGTGGAAGTCCCGGTACTCCAGTATAAAGGCTCTTCACCTGCTCAAGGAAGGTCTATGTTCCCCGCTTCAGCATGATGGTGAGTCCGAGGAAAACGCGCCAGAGCTCACCGTCTTGCCCGCGCCATCAAGGCCGAGGATGATGACAGAGAACTCCTCCTTCCTGAACGCAAATACCAGACTCAATAAGCTTTCATATCACTGAACGTAGACGAGGCGGGGTGGACCGACTGTGTCAAGTATTCATGCAGGCCTCTGAGCAAATGATACATGTGAGCATTGAAGTCGCTGGACACCCGGCAGCGCGTAGCGTGTTCGCCCGTTTGGGACGAGCCGCGCCCGCGCGAGCACCCAACGATCCCCAGTTGCTCTGGCTCGCCACAACTCACAATAAGTAAACTGATCTTGGTGTGCAGCGTTCACCGCCAGGAACAAATTGCGCGCGATGGGCTACGTATCGTATTATACATACGGGCTGCCGACGTTCGTCGTCATTGTCATTGCGCTTTACCTCCTCTTCACTGGTGTGTCCTTGTGTTTACAACGTCACAAGTCTTCCGGTATTGACGTCCTGGCTTCCGCCTGTAGGCTCCGGCGAAGCGTTCAACGTCGGGCGCTTCCTGGAGGAGTCGAGTCCCTATGTGTGGGCATCCACCGGCATTGGACTGTGTATCGGTCTTAGTGTGCTTGGTGCAGGGTGGTGAGTGTCTGCCATGCTTTCCTCGAGTTACGTTTCGCCAGACCGTTCCTCACATTTGTACCCAGGGGAATATTCATCACTGGTGCCTCGATTCTCGGCGGTGGTGTACGCGCACCCCGGATACGTACGAAGAACCTCATCAGGTACTGTCTTGTTTCTCCTCTCGCTGTCGTGACTGCGCAGGCGTGGTCGGCAAGAAATAACTAACGCTGCTCTTTCGCCGATGCTAGCATCATTTTCTGCGAGGTCGTCGCAATTTACGGCGTCGTATGTACCCACTGCTTTAACACACGGTGACGAGGTGCTGATTCCAGGGGCTACTGAATGTGTAGATCATGGGCATTGTGTTCTCCGCCAAAGTCCAGGCAGTGAGCGAGCTCGAACTCTACACACGCGAGAACTACTTCACGGGCACGTATATCCATTGTTTTGATGGCTACCAATGTTAACGATGCACAATACACGCACAGGATTTGCCATATTTTGGGGTGGTCTGACCGTCGGGATGTGCAACTTGCTATGTGGAGTGTCAGTAGGTATTACAGGATCAACCGCCGCGCTCGCAGATGCGGCGGACCCGAATCTTTTCGTCAAAATCCTCATCGTCGAGGTCTTTGGTAGCATCCTCGGTCTGTTCGGGCTCATCGGTTCGCATTATGTCTTTCTTGTCTTCCTTCCTTAAAGCTGACGTGGTTATGTGTCAATTACAGTTGGCTTATTGATGGTCGGCCGCGCAAACGAGTTCGCAGCGGCGGCAGGAGTGGTAAGCGCCTCGCCTTTGGCGCAGTTCGCACACACAGAGTTGTAGACCACTTTGCCATATACCTGATTTAATGAGGGGAAAACAAATTCCTACCCGGAAATTACACGATGTGCTTCGGTACCCTTAATGTTAATATCTCACCCAGACCTCGTGCACGCGTTTTCAGATTCTAAAGAATACAAGCAGCTCAGAATACACGTAAGTACATATACAACAGGAAAGCGACAGCGAGAAAGCGGGACGCAGGGTGCAAAGCGCAGATACTTCCAAAGAGCCGAATATAGCGAGAGCCGAGAACCGGCAGAAAGTCGAAATGATTGCGGACATCCTTCAGTCCATCAAAGGTCATCATCCAGTCTCCATGCGTTATCTTTGAAAATCTTTGCGCGCTCGAGAAGATATTTGCCTGTTGACATAATTATTAGCATCAAACCTGGCCCATGAACGGGTAAACCGGGGAGGCTCATAGTGTTTTCGTAGCAGATCGTGCCAGGAAGGGGTTAGTCGTAAGTTTCGCACCTTCCTTATACTTCTGGCTGCTGTCCGATGCTCTGACATAATACCATCCAAGGCGGTCGTTACATCCAACACAGAACACGTCCGCGACGACATGCATGCCTGTTCTGTTCTTTTGATTAGCACTTTCCGGTCGTGGTACTGGCGAGTCCGCTCGCAGCTCGTCATGGAGCGTGATGCAGGCTGCCCATAGAGCGCAGGCGAACAACTCACAGAAGCGTGCGGTTCTCTTCCTTCCCGAGCTTCACATTGACGGCAGAATGCATCAGGCTGTACACACAGATGTCGAAGAGTCTACAATAAGCGTAGTGAAGAGAAGCGGGGGTAGAGAGTACTCGCAAGCCTCGCCCTTCGCGGCCTGAAAAGGACTTGCTTATGAGCTCGTCTTGGAGTGTCTTGCCGATTAAGTTCAGCGGTTAGCTGTAGCTAGGAAGGCCTCATCTGCTGACCACAACGGCGGAGCAACGGGCGCATGCATAGTGCCCTTTGTCCTGATAGATGGAGATAACACTCGCTTTGGTGTCTTCGGCGGGGTTCAGTCCTAGGCTCATCATCGAGCACACGAGAGAAGTGACAGAGACAGGGGCTCTGCGTAGTAGATAGTAGGCTATATGCGGTGTGTGACCCGCCAGTGACAAGTTCTCGGCATGTTCCGCGCGGCCACCGACTGCGCCCAGACGATGAGCCTCTGAGGGGTTCAAGTCGAAGTCGGGGTCCGGATCCGGCCGAAAGAGGGCATTAACGCTGCTGCGGCATCTCTAGGTTCAGACTGCGACGAGGCGCGGAAAGCGCGGCGTGAGCGAGATAGGAGCTCGTTGTCTTTGGCAGTGAGCCTCGAACTCCGACACCGCCGATTTCCGGTGGGGGGGATGAGGGCGAGTTGCGTGAGAGCGCGTCGCTTGCGGGACGCGGACGGCCGGACGCCGCGGCGACGTGTGCTCGGGGGACCAGGATGGGCCCGGGGGAATACGCGGTCGAGAACGGGTCGCTGGGAGTGCCAGCGGGCGCTGGTGGGGATGGAAGACGGGGAACAAATAAAAGCGGTCACGCTGAGGCCGACCGGGACGGCGTTGCTGGCAGCTGGTAGCAGTTGCCCGCTGGGCCTGGCCGGCCTGTGCCGGGTAATGGGGACAGCGATGGATCCGAAATTGGCGGGGCAGAGAGGAAGAGGACGAGCTGGACAGGCTGAGCAGGCTGAGCAGGGCAGGGCAGACGACGGCCAAGGGCAGTGTATAGTAGTGTATCGTGGGGACGTGACGGCGAGGCGTGATACTGATGGATATTTTTTGGGGTTTCCGCTGTCGCCCATACACGTTCCGGCGATGCGGCTCAGCTGCCTTGGGCGTCATCCGAGTCGCCTCCGCCGCGCTTTGCGCCCTCCCCCCGCCCTTTCTGCTGCTAGATAATTGAGACAGGCAGACTTGTCTGCCCCGCATTGTGTGCGCGCAAATTAATATACAAAAATTACAAAAAAAAATCGGAGTTAGTTGGGCAAAACCTGAGCTCGTTGTGAGGAACGTCGATGCGGCCCCACCGTAACGTTCTAGCCGGCGCTCGCCGCGAACGCGTGCGATATCCGGAGTTGCCGCCTACGCTGCCACCCTCCGCCCTGCTCTTCACCATCACCATCACTGCCCTCCCTCGTCGTCCTCCCCCGCCTCTGTCCCTCCCTTCCCCTCCCTCCGGCGCCATCCACCATGGCCGCACCCGCCAGCGAGACCTTCGCGCCCAGCTTTTCCTCGCCCCTCGCTGACCTCTCCGATGACAACATGGCCATCGACTCCTCCAACTCTGACAGCGCCTCTGACAATCTCGCACCCGTTCGCGCCAACAACAACGGCATTGCTCTTGCAGTTCAAGAAGACGATTCCGATGCTGATGCTGATGCCGACGCTGAGGGTGACGTGGACGCGGAGGCAGACCCTGACTATGCTGAAGACGGTGACAACGACGCTGTTAACGAAGTCTATGCGGCTCCTGGTGGGTCAAGGCTATCGAGCAAGGTATGTTTTATTTCATTTCATTTGGGCCTGTGACAGGAAATATGGTGTCCTAAATTTGGTACATCTTGGCTTTACAGATTGGAAGTGTGCGTGCATTTTGGGCTCTTTGCTCTGTTAATTCATTCGTCCCTTTATTCACTCTAATTTTACACAGGGTTTGGACGACGAGTCGGATGATGGCTCATATGCGGATGAAGAGTATGGCAAGAGAAAGCCAGTGAAGAGAAAGAAATTGCCCAAGCCCAAGGGTGCGTAGGCGCCTCACTCTATGCTCATTTATTTTGCCTGACGCGTCCGCCGAATAGTGTCGCGAACTCCTGCACCAGTGTCCCGTCAGGTTGACTCCGATTCTGACTCGGAATACGGCGCCCGCTCAAAGAAAAAGAAAAAGCCTCGCATCACCGACGACAACATTCGCGTCTCTAGCCGCGGAGTGAAGGTGCCTAACTACGTTGATGACGTGGAGAACTTTGAGCAATTTGAAGAAGACGAGGACAGCGGCTATTATGCTGCTGATCCAAACGCGCAATATGAAGAGGAGCACGAAATTGAAGGCGTCTTTTATCATATGCGCGACGAAGAGCGCAAGGGGGACACTGAAGACCTTTGGCATGATAATGTGGTACGTATTTATCAGACTGTGACCGAACTTCTGGCTCAAGGCGGGTCGATTCCGTCAGCGCTATCATATCAAATGGAAAGGCTTTTCGCATCTTCACAACACCGACGAGAACTACGAGTTTCTTAAGAGGTACAAGGGTTTGAAACGCGTTGACAACTACATCAAAGCATACAAGGCATACAATGCTCGTCTGAACGACCCTAACCTCAGCCGTGAAGACGCGGAAGCACTACTTCTCGACAAAGAACGGGAAAAGCAGGAATTGGAGACTTTCAAGACCGTCGAGCGTATTGTCGCCATGCGTGAGTCGCCGACTGATGTTGAGTACTTCTGCAAATGGCAAGGTCTCGCGTACGAGCATTGCACGTGGGAGAGTCTTGAAGAGATAAGGTCTCTTGCGGGTGATCTCGTCGACGCCTTTACACGCCGTGAGAAAGAGGGCAAGTTCCCATACAGGAGCCAACACTACCCCAAGGAGAAACGGCCAGAGTTCGTAAAGATTAAAAAGGACCCAGATTACATTGCTGTTACAGGTGGGGAGTTGAAGGAATTCCAGTTGACGGGTTTGAACTGGCTGGCGTATCTCTGGAGCAAGGGCGAAAACGGTATTCTTGCAGATGAAATGGGTCTTGGCAAGGTAAGAGACCATCTATATATTGTTGGCAAAATGCTGAGACGTACCTGCGCAGACTGTTCAGACCGTATCGTTCCTCTCCTACCTTTTCCATCAGCACAGCCAATACGGGCCGTTCCTCGTCATCGTTCCTCTTTCAACTATCACCGCGTGGCAAATGCAATTCGATGCTTGGGCCCCCAAACTGAATGTCATATGTTACATCGGCTCTGGTCGTTCGCGTGAGGTGATCCGCAATTACGAGATATACCAAGAACCAGGCAAGAGTAAAAAGGTCAAGATGAATGTGCTTTTGACAACATACGAACTCATCCTACGCGACGCGGGTATGTTGGGCGATATCAAGTGGCAAGCACTCGCGGTTGACGAGGCACATCGCCTGAAGAACGCTGAGAGTCAACTCTATGAGGCACTCAAGACATTCCACGCTGCATCAAAACTTCTCATTACTGGTACTCCATTGCAGAACAATGTGAAAGAATTGCTCGCACTCATGCATTTCCTTATGCCTGAGAAATGTAAGTGCACGTTGCACACTCGGGTAATCACATGTTAATACTCACCGTATCTCAGTCGCGTTAACGAACGAATTCGATCTCAACGATGAGGACCATGAAGCGAAGATCAAAGAATTGCACAAGCAGCTCGAGTCCTTGATGCTGCGTCGCCTCAAACGCGATGTAGTGAAGAGCTTGCCTACAAAAAGCGAGCGTATTCTGCGCGTGGAGATGTCTGCTTTACAGACCCATTTCTATAAGAATATATTGACGAAGGTATGTATTGCCTCGATAAGAACTTAAAGCATAGAGCTAATGCGAACGCGTAATAGAATTACCAGGGATTGGTAAAGAGTGCTAACGGCAATAGCAACATCAGCTTGTTGAATATAGGTATGCACTTCGCATTTTCCCTCCCTTTATTGACGGCTTATGGTATTTGTGTTTTAGCCATGGAAC
Source organism: Coniferiporia sulphurascens (assembly GCA_002794785.1). Lineage (NCBI taxonomy): Eukaryota > Fungi > Basidiomycota > Agaricomycetes > Hymenochaetales > Hymenochaetaceae > Coniferiporia > Coniferiporia sulphurascens. The sequence goes on from NBBA01000003.1 coordinate 789,021, forward strand.
TGAAGAAGGCCGCCAATCACCCTTATCTTTTTGACGGCGCTGAGACGCGTTCCGATAACCGCGAAGAGACACTGAAAGGGTTAATTATGAGCAGTGGCAAAATGGTGCTTTTGGACAAGTTACTTTTGAAGCTGAAGCAAGACGATCATCGTGTCCTCATCTTCAGCCAGATGGTCCGCATGCTTGACATTCTTAGCGATTACATGTCATTGCGCGGCTACACTCACCAACGCCTGGATGGAACTGTTTCGTCGGAAGTGCGGAAGAAGTCGATCGCGCACTTTAATGCTCCTGGTTCGCCGGATTTCGCCTTTTTGCTTTCTACGCGTGCGGGGGGATTAGGTATCAACCTAGAGACTGCGGATACCGTCATTATCTTCGACGTAAGTCTATCCAGTTTGTATACACAGGGAGATTGTTCACGCATACCTTTTTGAAGAGTGATTGGAATCCTCAGAATGACCTCCAAGCTATGGCACGGGCTCACAGAATCGGACAGAAGTCACACGTTAACGTGTATCGCTTTGTGAGCAAGGATACTATGGAAGAAGACGTTCTTGAGCGGGCCAAGAGGAAGATGGTACTGGAGTACGCTAGTGAGTCGGGAACACATAGGAAGATGTCGGACAGGATCTGATTGGGTCGTAGTTATCAATCAGATGGACACATCGCAAGCGCATCTTAGCTCCAAGCCTGGTTCACAAACGAAGGACCCAGCAAAGCCGGATAACTTAAGCAAAGATGAACTGACGGCAGTGCTCAAGTACGGTGCTCAGAGGATGTATGATTACTCCCCTTTGTACTTTGGGGTATGTGGTTGACTGCTTTTTTAGGTTTGACAAGGATGATTCCCAGCAAAATAAGAAACTTGATGATATGGACCTTGACGATATCCTGAATCGTGCCGAAGATCACGAGACTATGGCATCGGGTGCTGATGGCGGTGCATCGTTGGGTGGTGAAGGCTTCCTGGCGCAATTCGCGGCCGTGAGCGACATTAAGAACGACATGAGTTGGGAAGATATAATTCCCCTTGAGGATCGAATGCGCTTTGAAAAGGAGGAAGAAGACCGTCGTATGGTTGAGTTAGCGGAGCAGACGAGGGAACGAAAGCGAACTCACGCACCTGTCTCTTATGAGGGTATGGACGTCGACCAGCCTGCGTCTGCTCCATCGAAAAAGCCCAAGGCGGCAGGTCCCGCACGCAAGACAGCAGGGCAAAAAGCATTGGAGCTCAAGGAAAGGGATATACGTGTGCTCGTCAGGAGCTTACAGCGCTGGGGGGATATCCGCCAGCGCTACAGCGTCATCGTACGAACCCCATTGCTTTAACACTTTTACACATGTGCTAAAACTTTTACCAGGTTACCGAGGCAAAGCTTACTGACAAGAATAAGGCAATGCTACTGGATGTCGCTGATCAGATCATCGACGTCTGTGAACAAGAGGTCGAGCGTAATAACGCTGAAAAACGGAATCGCCTTGCTGCCGGCGAGACACTCACCAATGCACAGAAAAGCAAAGCGGTCCTAGTCACTTTCCGCGGAGTTGGTAACATAAATGCTGAGACAGTCTTATCCCGGCACAGAGATCTCCGTATTCTTTACGATTATCTGAATAGTCTTCCCGATCCATACGTCTGGGAACTTCCAATCGAAAACATTCGGCCGACATTAAACTGGTCTGGGCGCTGGGGTCCTAAAGACGATGCCATGCTCTTAGTTGGGGCATATATATATGGCTTCGGTAACTGGGAGGTGATCCAGAAGGATCCCAGACTTGGACTCGAAGGCAAGTTCTTCCTTGACGAGGGCAAGAAGGGTGAAGATGCGTCGACCAAACCTATTCCAAATGCAATCCATCTCGTGCGCCGCGGTGATTTCTTGTTAAATCTTTTGCGAGAATATAACGAGAAGCTCGTCTCGTATGAATCGTCAATGCGGACGAAGCCTCTCAAATCGTTGTCTCCACCGCCCGTGCATGTGTCAAACGGCGTAAAACGGCGCGCTGAGAGCGAAGCGGTGTCTACTGTTGACGAAGGAAGCAGTAGCAAGAAGAGGAAGCGCAGGCCGACACCTACATTCACGGACTCAGAGTCCTCAGATGAGTGGTATGTTGCCCTTCGCGTTCCTTTCGAAGTATGTTACCGACTGTTCGCACTAGCCCCTCCATGGATGAAGGTGCAACCAAGGAAGAGCTTAGGCCCGTTAAGAAGCAACTGGTAAGTCTTCGTGTTGTCACGGATAACAATTACTTAGCTTTCGTGCTATAGAAACAATTGAAACTGTCCGGCGGGGACATGCCTCGCGACAATAAAGTTGCAATCTTGAAAGACTCTCTCGCTGCTATTGGCCGGCGCATTGATCTAGTTCTTGAGAGCAAGAGGAATGCAGGCGAAGATGTCGAAAGATGGAGGCGTCACTTATGGACGTGAGTATCCTTAGTTGATTATCAGTTTTGATACGCAGTTTTCTGACACGAATGTCCAGTTTCGTCACTCTTTTCTGGCCTAAACAAGTGAAGGCATCAAAGCTTGAAGAGATCCACGCAAAAATGGTGATGAAAGAAGGTGCCCCTAGGCAGTCGTCTTCAAGCGCTGTGAAGCCTCGTCCGAGTACAAGTATTAAATCCAATGGAAGCCTTCCCACGCCAACCCCTACTTCGTCACATCGCATGAACGGTAGCAAACCACACCGGTAAAACCTGACGATCCAACTGGGTTTCTTTGTCTCGCTCACATTCGGTTGTCTCATGTTGCTGCTTACCCTATTTTTTTCGGCTTTACTCTCCTGGCGCGTCCTAACAATATTGCATTTTTAGTCTTTTTTATCCCCTTGCGCTTTCTACATGCTCCGTTGAATGTTCCATTGCATTACGCTCAACCTGTAAACGCTTTTGCTCTGTGTACATCCTCCATATTTTTAGTCTCGACCCACTCAGATTTGTTTAAGGCCATTCCATATGTTTATACCGCAGTAAGTGCATTAGAGAGTGAGTACCGTAATCCTCCCCCTAACAAGACAATGGATGATGTGTGAATGAATGCTATAAATACACAAAAATACAGTCCCTTTTGTCGACATATCAGCAATATAAAAAGATCAATAACCTAGGCTGCCAGACATCATGATTGTGTAAGTACTGCTGCAGCGGCTTCGGCTGCAAGGTGACTCGCGTCCGGCGCGTCTGTCAGTTGCAGTACAGCAGCGCTTACGCTCGAAACCACTTCTATGCGGCCTTGTCCTGGGTATGAATCGAGATCCCCAACCGGGCGAGGACCCCAGCCGACCCAGCCGTATAAGCGGTTGGGTGATACGAGATCATCAACGAATGTACGCTGGCGATGCCCGCCGGTCGGGTCAACAACGTCCTCCGTGCGATCGACAGAAGCCTCCGCGAGTGTCGTATGTACATCGTACGTGCCCACATACATGCTGTCGACAAAGACCTGCGCCGGCTCTAGGCTAGTTGTCGCACAAACAAAAAGCGAGGATATTTGTTGTATCGAACTGTCGTGGCGGTATGCCGCGTTTAGAATGCCGGAGAACGTTTTAAGATTATTCGTGAACGTCGGTGGACAATTGACAGTGCCGCCTGTCTGGCTGTAAAGGGTCACATTCAAAGCGATATCGCTGCAAGCAATAACGAATCAGGGCCGTGAGAAAACAGCTAATGACACAAATCTAAATGACCCTACCTGTTGCCGGTTTCAACGTTCAGTGAGGTGGGCAACTGTTGGCTTGCACCCTCATTGTATAGGGAAATGTTGGCCGAAACGGGTCTATTCTTCAGTCAACACATGTAGGAAGTGAATTAAAGCAGTATAAAAGACATACGCAAGAACTGTCTGCAGAACAACCCTGTCGGAGCTATTGAACGTACCCGTTATCTCAGCAGCAGATGTCTGGATAAGGATCGATTGTGCGTGTACGGACTGTAAAGGGAGACGTTAGACTAATAATATCCCAATTTCACCCCAAACTTGCCTTAACGACCACACTACCCACGGAGCCTTGGACAGTAAATGAGTTCAGGTTTGCATAAGAGTCAAGGTTTTCAAAGGTCTGGTTAAAAGACGGAAGATAAGTGGCCAAGCCTGCAAGCTGCGGAGAGCCAACGGGCAATGGAAGCTTGAGATCCATATCGAAGTAATAGCTATCCTCGCTTGCATCATCAGGAACCTGTTACGAATGGAAGAAATCTATTTAAGTCTAGATAATAACAACTACTTTACTCACGTAGATCGTAAGTCCCCACCCGCTGTTTAAGCGAATGAGACAGACATTCGCTTTATTCAAAGCCTCCTCTCCGATATCCTTCATTTTAACAGAGATTGTCGCATTGCTCTGAGAAGTGCTATTCATCACGCTGACTTGGAGGTTTCCCGTCACAGGCAGAATTGCATCGTCTTCAATTTCTGAGAAATTTGAGCGAAGATAGATAGTCTCGTTTGCCGGAAGTGAGTATTGCAAGCTAAACATTGAGCGTAAGCATAGATAATGCACCAATGTGGTATACAACGCACATGTAGGAGGAGTTTTCGGATTTCGAGGCGGGAACATACGTCCAGTCATTGCACAGTATTGCCGTTCCATAAACCGCATATAAATCCGAAACATATGGCGGTAGTCCTCCTGGTGCAGGAGGGCGTGATAAACTTCCACCGGGACTTTCCACCCACATCTCAGTCGGTGGGGAATTATAATTTCGAACCCGGCGTAGCTACAGACGGCCAAGTTGTGTCAGATGAGTAGATGGCGAGCTGTATAGACGACGATACGCACCGTAAGGAACAAGGGAACAGCGATGGAAATGCTCAAAATAAAATAAACCACTAGCGCGTAAACAATGATCTTCCCTAGTCTCCTCTGCTTTCTGGACTTGTTGACCAATTCCTCCTCGTCCTGCTGTCCCGCTTGTGCTTGCGATGTGACATAATCTGGCAGTTTGGAACCTTGTGCATGGGTGGGCTGTAGCAATTCGGAATCCCGTACGATTATTGTTTCGTCATCGTCGTCAGTGTGCGACGTGGACGCCTTTCTCCGTTCGGCCTCGACCACCTCCAGTAGGATCATGATTTCGATACGGGCTGTCCCAATGCCCGTATTCGATGCCTTGTTTTACCGCCGAACACAGTTGCGCCAACGCTCTGAGAAGGACCTAATAAGGAGTGGAGATGGTCGCAAAGGAGAGAGGAACGGCAAGTCGGCGGGGGATGGCGGGAACAGGCTGCTCTCAGAAACGCGGGCCCTGTAGAGTGAGAAGCGAATTTGCTTTGTCAGCAGCATCTCAAATATTCTCAGGCTCGGGTTCGGTCCACTTTCAAGCGCGTATGTGTCGATCTTATAAAATCTCAGCCTGAAACATTTTCGCTTATATCCATCAAGGACAATCTGCTCGCTCGTTGCATGAATGCCTCGTTTGCATACGCTAATGAGTCCATACTCGGACCACCGTCTGACCCTATCCACATCCGAGAATTTATAAATCGTTGTTCTCGTTCTCATGCATTCCGCGGCCCCGGACTTCTTGAAGAACAGAAGCAAGAGATTGAGGAGGAATGTAGGTGCGCTTGAACCGTTTATCCTATTCAATATGGCAAATTCGGATGATACATAGTGTCAGCGACCTGGAACGTACACTGAACGAGACAATATCAAATCCCTTCCATTATGTTCATCTCGTGCGCGACCTTGAAAATAACATGGAAACGATACGTTCAACGTCGAAAACAAACGGGCAGCCGAGATCCAAGTCGCGCAAAAGGAAGAAAGTGGAGGCGACCACCCCAGACGAACTTGAAGTGCCCGACAAGTCTATACAGCTACGGAGTGACCTCGACAATATTGTATTGAAATGCTGGCCGTACGCTTCACTTCATACACATTGTGTACTTCCACACTAACCGTCGGTCCTATTCCGCAGATACCCGTCCGATGCGGTGGCCTTCATCCGGCCTCAAAGGAATTCAGATCTCAATATCCTGACAAATGTTGTATGTCGCCGTCGAACAGTTTTATGTAAACGTCGGTATGACTATTTGTCACAGAAAAAATTACAAAATCCAGCGCCGTCTTCTCGGCCGAGCGCAAATTCGGAGGCAGTCATAATCGTCTCCGTATACAACCGCTTATCCTGGGGCAACTACTTGTCTTGCTCTTCTCAGCACGCTGTTTTGTCTTCACAGACTGTCGGGGATCTTTATGACGTAATCCCTTGCCCGTCGAACGAAATTCCCTCAGAGAAAATCGTAAATGGCGAGACAGTGGATTACGAAAATCAGACATCTTCGCATCGTGGCTGTGTGATGTGCATCGAGGATATCGCATACGGGGACGGGCAAAGCGAAGAGGATTACTCAGAGTATGCTTTCCATGGGCTTTATAGTCCCTGAGTACGCGGAACTGAGTTATAACTCCCAAATTTCTATAATTTAATAGTAAACTTATCCAGCAACTTGAACAACTACCGGGGAAAAAGCGGCGACAAATATCGAAAGGTGTATGCATGCACGACCAGCAATTTGCAGGGCTGACTTTGCGTCTTAACCAACCCTATTGGCTTCTGCACCAAGGCTCATGCGAACATTTCCTGGTTATAGATCACATTCGGTTTGTTCATTCAGTTTTATGTCTCTTACGAATTTGATATTCTGACACTATGTTTGTGATACCTAGTATGTTGCACCCCACTGATCCACAGGATGGATACCCCCTTACCTTGCACATCACTCCGCCAATACTAGACCTTTGTATGGCCTGCACACGTGTACCTGCTGTTCTATCCATCGTCGGCGACGTACGGCTTGGCCAGAGTCCTTACAAAGCATGTATGCCGTGTTGGACACACTTTGGAGAGCCACGCCCCGGAGATGGCGTAGTGATCGTGCCGTTGCCTAAGTATGAACACGGATGGTAGTCAGGAATGCTGTTTCTCTTATAAAGCTGATATTCCTGGTGGGTTGGCTCACCGCTTTTCAGTAATGCTTAAACTTAATGCTGATATTTTGAGCTTGTCTGTACGTAACCCGATAATACATGGTGCATGACCGCTGAGATTGACATGCAACATCGAAATCGAAATTTTTTCATTGGATATGCCGTGCTACGCCAAGAAATGAACCCATATTCCGAGTTAAGGGTGTTTCATCCACATCGATCTTTACTTAAAAGTACTTTCAAGGCTAGCATTGACCCCAGACATAATGTATAGATAACTATCTTACTACTATCTCCTGCTGTAATGTCTATGAGCCTATGAGGTGTGCCCCTAGTATGCTCCCGGGCTGAAAGAAATTCAAGTACTACTGTAGTACTACAGTAGTACTGGTTAATTTTACGGGATCGACATGGATTGCCTAAATGGGTTCTTCCGAATCATTGCAACCATACGGCTGGCATAATTCAGAGTCACCAGCGTCTCGCGTGTAATACTCGAGAAACTTGCAGCTTTTCCAACAGACCGTCTCAAGCACATCTATCAGGAGAATTACCCACTTTCAGAACAGCGCTGACTGTGTCCGCCTGGCTGACCGATGCGGGTGTGCTCATTGCCCACACATCCGCGAAAAAAAAGGGCAAAGACGTGCCGATTGCGTGATCCTCTGCAATGGATGGCAACATTTCGTGACTTATATCGACAGGCTCCCGCTTTTCTCGCAATATCTTCAAGGAACAGCGATACCATCTTCAGATCTTTTAGCTGGACCCCAGACAACAATGGCCAATCCTCCGCACGGTGGTATTTTGAAAGTATGTATTAGCTTATGTTGTTGTATGCGCCTCGATGTAACAATGTCCCGCTTAGGACCTCCTGGTCCGCGATGAGCCTATCCGGGAGAAGCTCGTTGAGGAGACATCTTCTCTGAAGGATATTGTCCTCACAGAGGTATGTTGGTTCGACGTGGCTGTAATTTCGGGGTATTAACCTTGTGTAACAGAGGCAACTATGCGACCTCGAGCTGATAATGAATGGTGGATTTAGTCCACTGGAGGGCTTCATGAACGAGAAGGATTATGAATCGTAAGTTACTCCAATCGTTCTTATCATGCGTGTCTGACTCGGAATGAAGGGTGGTCAACACCTTGCGCCTGGCGGACGGCGTGCTCTTTCCTATGCCAATCACCCTTGACGTTTCTCGCGAGGACATAGACCGTCTCGAACTCACTACAGGCACCCGAATTTCTTTGCGTGATCCGCGAGACGACGAAGCGTTGGCGATTCTGACAGGTATTCAACACGCTCGAGTTGTTATGTTCGCTGTGATAATTAAATGACCCCACCCCCTCTCAGTCGAGGATGTGTACCAACCCGATCTCGTGAAGGAGGCTATCGAAGTATTTGGCGCCGACGACCCCGCCCATCCTTCCGTAGCATATCTGCGAAATCGTGTCAAGGAATTTTATATTGGAGGAAAAGTGCAAGTCATCCAGGCGCCGACACATTTCGACTATGTCGCACTACGTTGTAAGTGCTACTTTGAGATTGTTGGTTTTGTTTTACAACTAAGTGTTTCTCCAAGATACCCCTGCTGAACTTCGTGCTCACTTTAAAAAACTCGCCTGGCGCAAGGTCGTTGCCTTCCAAACCCGCAACCCGATGCATCGTGCCCATCGCGAGTTGACTGTACGTGCCGCGCGTCAGCGTCAAGCAAACGTGCTAATCCACCCGGTTGTCGGACTCACGAAACCGGGTGACGTTGACCACTATACACGCGTACGTGTATACGAGGCGATTATGCCGAAGTACCCGAACGGGATGGCACAGCTTGCACTTCTGCCGCTCGCGATGCGTATGGGAGGTCCGCGCGAGGCAGTATGGCATGCAATTATTCGCAAGAACTTCGGCACGACGCACTTCATCGTTGGACGGGACCATGCCGGACCTGGTAAGAATAGCCAAGGCAAGGATTTCTACGGCCCGTATGACGCCCAGGAGCTTGTGACGAAGTACCATGAGGAGTTGGCAATTGAGATGGTGCCGTTTCAGCAAATGACATACCTCCCATCGACAGACGAGTACCAACCTATTGATGAAGTACCCAAAGGCGTCCAAACTCTCGATATCTCGGGGACAGAGCTTCGTAGACGGCTGCGCACGGGTGCAGCCATTCCGGATTGGTTCAGTTATGAGTAAGTTGGAAAGTGTTCGTTGAGAATAATGCTTAGTGACCCTTACCGCTTTATAGCACCGTCGTCAAAACACTTCGCGAGAGTTATCCGCCTCGGAACAAACAGGGCTTTGTGCTTTTCCTAACTGGTCTTTACAATTCCGGTGCCGACAGAATAGCAAAAGCTCTACAAGTGACGCTCAATCAGCAGGGTGGGCGTAGCGTATCACTCTTGCTCGGTGAGACTGTCCGTTCGGAGCTATCTGCAGGTCAGTTGTGTCCTTCTAATTGCATAGTAGAGCGTATTAACGTTTAAACCTTATCATCAGAACTAGGTTTCTCGCAGGAGGACCGCCACAAAAACATCCAGCGTATAGCATTCGTATCTGCCGAGCTCGCACGAGCTGGAGCTGCTGTGATTGCAGCACCTATAGCGCCGTACGAGCGTTCGCGCGAGGCGGCACGCGAACACATCGTGCACTCAGCAGGTGCAGGTGGAAACGTTTTTGTGATCCACGTTGCGACTCCGCTTGAATACTGTGAGGCTACGGACCGCAAAGGGCGGTATGCTGCAGCGCGGCGAGGAGAAATTAAGGGCTTTACGGGTGTAGATGATGTATACGAGGCTCCTGAACGGGCGAACATCACGGTTGATGTTACGAAGCAGAGCGTCCCCGAAATTGTACACAGTAAGTGTCTAAGTACATTTCTTATTGCGGATGATTGACTCATTTACGTCGATCTCAGGTATCGTTCTACTACTTGAGACGAATTCTCTGCTCTGAGCATTCGGGTTTTATTTCTGCGCTTTTTTGCGATGATCTGTTTATTGTAATATCATCGTGATGTGAGTTGTTGGACGTAATAAAGACAATTGTAGACTACAAAAATCGCTCGTCGGGAGCTAAATCGCTGCCTGGGTGCGTACGGATAGAAAAAGGGAGAAGAGTAATTTATTTAATGTGGGTAGACAAGCCTGTCGGAACCAAGACATCAGAAACAAGAACAATTGGAAGTCCAGAAAACAAGAGGGACGGGCCCGGGCTAGTGCTCGAAGCTCGCTTCGAGCGGCGCTACAAATATTCGGGAGAAGCCGAGCCTGAACCCACCCACACACGCGCCGTCGACTTCTTACCCTTACTCTTTGCTCGTCTTCCTCCTTCCTCCTTCTCATTTGCCCTCATGTCCATGTCAGCCCCCTTGGACACACCTGCGTCGAGCGCAGAGGCGAAGAAGGATGCGTCCTCGTCCTCGTCGAAATTATCTCTATTTAGGGATGCCAGGCTCAAGCCCTCCAAGAAGAGTAAGGACGCCCTGTCTAACGGTCTTCAGCAAGACGCAAATAACGGCGTTACCGTCGCCCCGGGTGAGTCGGCAGATTTGACGGTGGGATCCGGTGATACTGGTGAGAACATCCAAGCTCGCGGTGCCGACAATGAGCCCATTAACTATTTCTCGCTTAGGCGCCAGTACATGGCAGGGTCCAACTTCAACTAACTTGCTTCAGCCAAGTACATCGACGAGAGAAGGGGACGGTAGCCACAGTGGCAATCACTCTGTAGAGCAAGGGACAACGGCGTCCACTGGAGACCGGGATACGCAAAGGGAGAAAGCTTCTCTGTCAACGACAGTCACAGGCACTGCGACGACATCCAAGCACCGGAAGGACAAGACATCTGAAACAGCACATTCCGCCACGATCAATGAGAAATCCGAATCACGGTCAAGGTCTAAGAAAGATAAGTCCGGTAAGAGGAAGAAAAAGTCAATATGGTCGAAGCTGGCTTCTGCCGTCTTCAAGTGTACGTGGCCCACGGATCCTGCTCACCCTATTGATATCGACGAAGGCGTATCAGGCGTGTCTGATCCGAGCTCGTCTCCCATTGTGCCCGAGGGGCTGCCCATCTCTGAAAAAAGCAAGGAGGCTCAGGCAACAAAAGACATCGACACCCCAGTTCAAAACGGTCCTAGCGCCGAGCCTACACCTCAGGTTCCTTCAACAAGCATTGAGGTTGCGCCCCTTACACCTGCACCCGATCTTGCTCTTCCCCAAAGCGATGACGTATCTGTCATTGTACCCCCATCACCGACGAAGCACGTTCTTCCCGAGGACGATACCTTAAACTTAACATCAGGTTCCGTTGTACCCCCTGGTTCGACTGGGCGCGAAGCGGGCGAGGAATCCGATGAATCCAGCATGTTAGACGAAGATGAAGAACATAAACAAGAAGAAGAAGATGAGGAGGAGCGATTAATCATGAACGGCGGGGCTGGCATCCCTATTGGACAGGACGGCGTCCCGCGTCCTCTTCTCCCTCCAATTGCGCCTCAACACGCTGGTCGTAAATGCTTGGTATTAGATCTCGATGAGACCCTGGTGCACAGCAGTTTCAAGGTAGGATTTATCGCATCACGCAAAGACAGCCCAGTGCACTAACCACTCGGTAACTCAGTCAATACAGCATGCTGATTATGTCGTCCCTGTTGAGATCGAATATCACTGGCATAATGTTTACGTGATCAAGCGACCTGGTGTCGATCTTTTCCTGAAGAAAATGGGGGAGATTTATGAAGTCGTGGTATTCACCGCCAGTCTGAGCAAGGTATGTTTGTACCCATTTCATTCGTATTATTATAAGTTATTAACACATTTTTATTAGTACGCAGACCCAGTGCTGGATAAATTGGACATACATAATGTTGTGACCCACCGTTTGTTCCGTGAAAGCTGCTATAACCACAAGGGGAACTACGTGAAGGTGAGTTTTTGTCTGCGTAGAAATAAACTCAATGTGGTAGTTAACGTTCTCCTCTGCAGGACCTATCGCAGCTTGGAAGGCCCATCGAGGATACGATTATCCTTGATAACTCTCCTGCATCGTACATTTTCCACCCAAATAATGCTGTTCCAGTCTCTTCGTGGTTCAATGATCCACATGACACCGAATTAACAGATCTATGTCCGTTCCTGGCTGATCTTGGGACAGTGGATGACGTGCGAGGGGTTCTTGACGGCGGGTTGTGATGCGGACGATACCAATAATTCGTGCCCACCATTGGTCTCTCTGGCTCCTCCCTCATCCTAAATTTCTGCATCGTTGTCGCCTCTGGTAAATACATCCTGCGTCATCAGTCGAACTCTCATCCTTATACCCGCAATTCGCTATCCTGCTCCGCATTTATCTCTAGGTTGTTTGCTCCAGCGCCTCCTTTCATCGTGTGCAACTGTTATAGGTGTCCCTTGCTTTCTCACTTTGTTGCCATTGCTTCATTCTTACCGTCGGGGTTTCCTTCTTCCATGTCTATCATTGGCGACTGTAAACGCCTTATCACCTTCGTTTTTAGTAGATTTATCCTTTTCACCTTCCTTTTCTACCTTCATCCCCACGCAATCCTCGATACCTGGCGCTATATTTACCCCCTGCGACCCCTTTCACCTGCAGCTCCCTTTCGAGTCCTTATTAACGACGAAGGCTTTGACGAATGTGACGAACGAATGTGATCATACTATTTTCTCAGTTCCCGTTTCCTATTTTCTCTTAAATTCCATTTTTCTCTTATTATTTTTTCTATCGGTACTTGGGACCTTCTGCTAGGTATTCCAGATTCGCTTTGTGTTCACTGGCCCAGTTCACATGTTTGTATCTTCGCCAACAATACGACTTTATACCTGCATCACGTTATGTTTGATTCTAAGTATTGGGACGCTTTCACCAAAGATCTTAGTGAAATAGATCCGCAGAGCTGCTACTACATCCACTTTTCAATGCCATGCTGCGGGACGCCAAGGATTTCACCAAAGGCAGGGCGAAGCAACGACACGAATATAAACATTCATTGTATTTTTGTTCAAGTTCATCATTCGCTAACTTATCAACAAAGATTGAAAGGCTGTTGTTTCAACTTCACTTCTCAGTACAAGACAAACGGAAGGATCAAAAGGAGGGTTTGTGAAAGAAATAGAAGCAACCCTGGACCCTTATCAGGCGTCACCAGAAATACTTAATTGGCGTGGCTAGCAACAGGAACAGAATTGAACGAGATGACAGCCTCCACCAATTGGTGAAATAAGTCGAGTGTCACCACCTCTGCTACCACTCTAAAGGAGAGGGACAGTGCGCGCAGGGCGATCGTGCAAGTCTATTCCCCCTCGTTCATCGCTGCCGGCACCAGCATTTTCATCTGTAGGGCTAGAGGTGATCGAGTCGGCGAAGGGTTCATCTTCAAAAGGACAGAAGCTCGTCTTGGACCCTAAGCCGACCACACCCGAACCGAAACCAAGACCGGCACCGAGGCCAGACCCTGTATCCCATGGTCGTGGCAGCACGCCTACGGAATGCGCATGCGGAAGCACGTGCTTCGGCTGCGGGGATGTCATCGACAGACTGGGGAGGTGGTCGAGGCTTGCGTTTCCCGCACCACCGAGCACGCGCCCGAGGTACAGCTGCTCGCGCTCCAATGGCGTCGGAGCGAAGGCCCGTGAGGAGCCGAACCAGGATGAGCCAAGACTCAACAACGATCCTGCCGCACGGCTAGACGCTTGTAGCTGTGTTGTTGTCGACGTAGAGGTAGGGACGAAGACAGGCGAGTTAATCATAGATGCAGAATCTGGAGTCGGTAATGATGCAGTGGAGGGCGTCGAGGAATTGCCCGAGACCGAGCCTGAATCACCGCGAGAGCGAGAAAGGAACGCTGAGAACGAGCGTTCTTTGTCTTTGGAGAGGCTGAACGCCTTCGCATCTGGGTTCAATCCCTTTTTCTCGCGTGTCTTCGCATTCTTGTCCTTGGAAGATGTAAACCAGCCCGATCGGCGAGTAATGCTTGGAACGGTATTGGCAGTCTCTATAACGGTTGAAGAGACGCTATCCAAAGCCGCTTGAGCAACGGCTGGATCCGTCACAGAAGAATTGGGCGGAAACGCTGCACGCTGGGCATCCATGCGCAACGACCCTAAACGTTCGCGGACATCGGGTGGACTAGGGTTAAATTCACGCGCAGAAATTGCCGGTGACACCGGCGAGGTTTCCGTACCGGATGATGCATGCGATGGAAAAACCAGTGGCTGGCCAACGTCACCTGCGGACTGATTGCGGTGATTAAGCCAGTTGCGATCGAGGATGATATCGTCCTCGGACTGGAAAGAACGCGAGACGTCCATTCCAGCAGGACTCACGGGGGAAACAGGTGAGGCCGTGCTGGCACCCATCCCAAGAGACTTGTACAAACTGGCTGGGAGAAGTGACTCGCCCGTGGGGGAAAGGGGTCCAGGCGATGTCATCTCATTGAATGGAGCAAATCCGCGAGATTGGGTGTTCGCGCGGGAACGACGGATATGCAGGTCTGAATCAAATATTGACAGACCCTTGGAATTGTTGACATCGGGAACAAGTATCGGAAGTGACGGCGACGACATATGCGGGCGAAGCTGAACCTCAGGAGGCGCAATGCCCAAAGGCGATTCGGGCATAGAATTAGTAATCGGAGACGGAGGAAATACATCAGCAATTCCCGTAGGTTTGCTTTCCGATTGTCTGGTCTGTAATTGGGGGAGGACGTGCCATCCACCTCCATTCGCGTCGACAACAGAACCATTTGATAGCCCATGCTCATCACGAGTCTGCATCTGCGCCCGCATTCGGTCCTGCTTCCTGGCCTCCGCATTGGCGCATGCACATTTGAGACGGTGCTCCTCGCCTGCCACCTTTTCTTCCATCTCCCGAACGCGAACACCAAGCTGCGCGATATCCTCCTCCGCAGTGCGAATCTCAGAGCGCTTCGCGTCAACCTGTTCAGCGAGATCCGCAGCAAGCGCTCCCGCCTCAACCCCAGACGCAACGACCTCCGCGCCCTGGGCTTCCACCTGCATCTGAAGCTCGAAAATCTCATGCTCGAGCCGCTCAGTGCGCGCAATTGTTCCATCTCTTTCCGCGCAGACCATCCTCAGTCGCTTCTCTGCATCGCGACGTGCGCCCTCAGCCGCACGTTTCTGGTCTTCGAGTGTCTTTGTTTGACTCTTGAGCTCAGCCTTCGCTGCATCATCATTACGCTTCTGCGCACGATGCTTTTCCAGCTGCTCATCTAACACTGATCGCGCAGACGTAGATGTCGCGTGAAAATCGGAGAGCTGCGTGCGGAGGTCAGCAAGAGCGCTCTGCGAAGCAGTAAGTTGCCGAAGTATCTCCGCTATTAACGGAGAAGAGCCGAACAAAGACGATGGTGAACGCGATGGAGAGGATGAATGCGCTGGGGAGGGCGGAACCGGTATGGGCAGAGTATGTGAACTTGTGCAGCGATTCTCTAAAGCGTTTGGTGGCGTAGGCTGGACCAAAGGTAACGATGTTGATGAAGCCGAAACCGATAAGCCATTTAAATGTGCGTGTACGTGATGGGACCTTTCCGGCGTTAACTGATGTACCCCTCTTTTCGTATGCAGAGGTAATGAGGCAGATTTAGGCAACGGGGGAGGAGTTTGACTACGGTGGTTGTGAGACTGGCCGCTCTGATGTGCGAATCGCTCGCGCGAGCGAAGTTTTGGACTTGTACGCTGGCCGTGATTAAAACTCCCATTTGACGTGAAGGGAGTCCCTGCGAAGAAAGTGCGTTTGAAATGAGTAAGAAGTAGGGAAAGCATGAAAGACATTATTCTTGCGACGCACGATTTGATTCATCTGATCGATCAAGAGCTTTTAATTCCAAAACCCCCGAAACCGTACCGTCCACCTCACCCTTCACGACAAATCCTGCAACTTTCCAAAATCCATCTAAATTAACTGCCCAAAACCACATTCCGAACGCCCCGATGAACCACGAGTCGGAGATCAACGAGGCATACGCGCCGGAATCGCCATCCTTATCCGCTCGCGTGGCGTCTTCATCAGAATGCTGAATTCGATTAGCCGACGATGAGGATCGATTGAATGGGGACGAGGGTACAACGGCGGCGATAGACAGAATTCCAAGGGATCGGAAAATGTGCTTTGGGGTCCGTAGCGAGACGGATGCGCGGTTGGCAAAAGCGAAAGGCGGGGACGCGTATGCACTGATAGCACGATGTTTGAATGAGTTGCCTGGACCCCGCTTTGAAAATAAGTCGGGCCTGCTCGCATTTCCAGCAAGCTCTAGCTCTTCCTGAGCATCGACGTCGTCGAGTCTGCTAAGATGGTGGCGGAAAGCTTGCTCTGTGAGAAATGCACGAAAAGAGGTCTCCGTAGGGTTGGTCAGGTATGCTATTAAAAAGCAATGAATTCAGTTTGTATGCGTATCATCAAGCGAGAACGAGATAGACGCAAGGATGAAATCGCTCGATGCAAGTTCCTTCCTCTTTTTTTTTTTTTAAAAAAAGAGAAAGAAAAAACAGATACATACCCAGAACGATCAAGACAAGAATGAACACGATGGCGAGGACCATCGACCTGAGTTCAAACAGAGCAGATATCCTAGAAATTGATGACAATTCGAGCGGCCGGAAACCAGACATGATAGCGAGACTGCCTAGTGCGAAGCTCATGAGGAGAAAGCGGCGAGGAGCCTGGGCGCTGACTTGGGCGGACGAGAGCGGGGTCTGGGCGAGTAATTGGGAATACGAGGACGACGTTGTCGTCGTTGTCGACTGAGTCGACGTGAGAGTTGTGGACGGATGTCTGGCGTCGTCTGGGGGGACGACGCCGACGATGTACTAGAGTAGTTGGGAGAAACAAGCGACGAGCGGTGTCCGCGGAGCCTAAGGCGGGACTTCCGAATTCGTCGAAAAAAAAGCGGTCCCGGTCTCGGGCGGAAACACCCGGCATCACATCGGTTTTGCTTTATCCGGGTTTCAGATCGAATTAAAACGATATCAGCGATTAATGATGCACACGTAATATGAAATATATAAATGTGGCATTGCTATCGGCGGATTAATTTCATTCCTGCTGGGACTCGTGTCGACCTTGCCTCGGTCATCTGTTCTCGCTCGCGACTCTAGTGCGACGCCCGCTCTTTATCTATCATAGGGGGTCCCATATGATTTCCCCTTACTCGCCCTACTTTACTTCTAGATCTCCAAATCTCATGTTAAGAAGGTCTCTTCGGGTGATTCTAAACGTTGCATGTTATCTTGACTGCTTCGTCCAAAAAATGTGCCCTCCATGTGACCTATCGGCTACGGATTCCTCACTTACTAAATGTACCCACTGCAACACTACGCGTTTCTTCTTTTCTTCCTCGCTCCCTCAGTCCAGCGGCCAGTCCATGAAGCAGTGAACATGGGAACGGCGCGGTATTGGATTTTACTCGCCAATGATGATGCACCGGCGGCCCGGAACAGCCATCAGATCTTTCGTCTTGTGCTTGGGTGCATTTCAAATTGACATATTTACCCGAATCCGGGCTATGATTTGGGCTTCAACGCACGCTATCAACATTGTGGCAAAGGGTAACACACGCCATCATGATGGCAACGAGTCTTAGTGATATCTCAATACAGCGATGGGTGGCTCTACAACACGCCGCTCTTCCGATTTTTTATTCCCAGTAGGAGATGTTAAACCACGCCTTCGAAAGTGGACTATTCCGTCAGCACTCCCTCGTCCTTCCCCTCTCGAATCTGTGAAGGGCGACGAGGGCGCTTCCTGGATAAAGACAAGTACGTGGCTACGAAGGATGAATGAAAGATGGAACGCACGAAACCACTTGTCTGTGGTGTCCCGCTCAACTCAGTGACCGTCGTTCTTCATCTCCGATGGGCGGCAACCCCGTTTGTAACGGCAGTGGGTGGTGAGGCAGAGACATGACGGGCCCCTTCTGGCCACAGCCATACGTGTTCGCGACGTTTCGGCCCAAAATAACCAGTGCGCCCCCATGAGTTTGCTCGGTGTCCCCATGCCCGATAGAATTAGCATTAAACGGTTATCACATTGGCCCCGCCCTCGTAAGCTTCGGTTCTTGAGGCCTTATTTTCTCTGCCCTCGACAACGTGAAGGTCACGATCATCGCGGCCACTGTCGGAATACTTGCTTCATTGCCTTCGGTTCATTGGAATCATTGCGGCTGGCTTTTTTCGATGCTTTTTCCGGTGACAGAGT
Organism: Coniferiporia sulphurascens; assembly: GCA_002794785.1. Classification (NCBI taxonomy): domain Eukaryota; kingdom Fungi; phylum Basidiomycota; class Agaricomycetes; order Hymenochaetales; family Hymenochaetaceae; genus Coniferiporia; species Coniferiporia sulphurascens. Next base: position 807,192 of record NBBA01000003.1, read on the forward strand.
ACCAAGATGGCCGTGACTTTTTTCAAAAGTAATAGTTGGCGCGCTCTTAACGGAACAAATCGGCAAGGACTGAAACTGGAACAGACTTGTAAGGTTACTCGGTACAAGTACGGATCCAGCACATTATTGGCCTCGATTCAATTCTGACAAGGCCGACAGAACTGCAGATGCCGTTAGCAAAACACCTTTACTACCCCATGCGAACGTGCGCCCGCATTTAGCGGCCAGGGTTCTGCTGAAAGTGATGCACATCATATCCCGCTGATTACAAGTCTCGTTTTATCCACAAAAAGCCACGCCCGCCAGAAAGCGACCCTCGGACCGTCGCACACCGGATTCTTTAGGTCAAGGGGTGCTTCGCAAGTCAAGGAGTCTGTGTGTGGAAGTTCCCTCATTGCTTATTCAAGTATAGCTAGCGGGGCGCCGTGTCGACTTTTTCGCTTTCTCGAGGAGCGTACGCGTTTCCTTTATAAGGGAAATGAACGATAAGTGCGCGCGAAGGTCTTCACAGGGCTGAGTTCAGTTGGGATAGGGATTGTTCGTCTCTTTCTTAAACAAACTACTACTTAGGATTGAGATCCGTCAACTTACAATAACCGCGACCATCGACCATCAATACACATACGTAACGAAAACCGTCATTACTCCTCTTCCTCTCCTTACATCAAGGAAGTCACTTGGAAGTTCTGTATCTGTTAGCGACAAGAAGGGACGCAGCTTTATATAAGCGTTTTCTGCTCTGTTAAATTGGAAAGCAGGGTCATTATATTCGTTCAGGAAGGTCATAGGCAACCCAAACTTTTGATCTCATCTTCGTACTTGGATACGGATCAAGACTATTCCCTCTCCTCTGGGTACACGCGAGCTTCGTATCGTAAGTTACACTGAATATTTTCGTGATATCTTAGCGTGTACTCAAAACGTGTTTATTCTGTGTCCCTGCACTTATATCTCGCCTTCACTTTTAGACATGAATTAGGAATGCAACTCCTATTCCAATAATATCCTGTGTGAAGTGCGTTATGGAACAGTCCCTTTCTGAACCTCGATACGTGATACCGTGTATAACGCACGACTGATGGATGTAGGCCGCTGAGCCGTATCGTTCGATGACAACCAGGTCTATGATCCCCATCGAGGTACTGTTGTATTTTAAATGCTATAAAGTCATCATCCAGTCGACTCGAGTTTGGAAACTCTCGTATAACCATATACTGGTTCAATAACGGTGAGAGCGACCCCCGAAATCACCCCGAGGTACTGATAAAATTACTGAAAAAAAAACAGCTAGATTGGGGTGGACACTACCAGTCGTCGTGTAGCCGAGGAACACGGATTTGAGATATTGATGGCTCTTGGAGCGATTTGTTTTTCCGCGGAAGGGACATGCAAGTCAGAAAGCGATACCAAGGTCGATAACTGTGGACCCGGGGCGAAGGACAGGAAGTCCGTGTTGCCTTTGTCCAACGGTCTTGGAGAAGGCTCATTTACCCGGTTCGACGTACGAAAGTGCCAAACTACCAGTACGGTAGGCATATTGCCGAGAGAGCAAGGGCCCGGTTTTAGATCATCCAGTGGCCAACATTCTACAATAGGTAACGTCACATACGAAATTAATCTATTTATTGGCGACTCATTTAACCTTTGCTTATCAAAACGTACTCCGAACCCACAGGAAATGAAGCCAACTCCGCTGTCCCTTCCGCTGGTGCTACTGACGGTGCCGATGGTAATGTCATCGTCAATAACAATGGTAACGCCAATGTCAATGGCGATGGTAATGCTGTTTCCAATGTCAATGGTAATGCCGTCGGCGCTGGTGCTGGTGGTAATGTCATTAGCAGTGACGGTGGTACTGGTGGTAATACCATTAGTGGTAATTCCATTGGCGGAGACGATGGTAATGTCACCATTGACGGTGCCGATGGTGCTAGCGACACCGGTATTACTGCTAGTATCGGTGGGAATGGCGGTGCTAGTGGGAATGTCACCACTACTGATCCCGTTTTGACGACTGTTACTGGTGCTGCGTCCAGGGTCTCATCTTCCTCCACGCAAGTCTCTCTGAGCCCGACGGAGCCAGCGATTATGTCGGCTTCATCCCCAGCTACTCCACTCTTATCCTCGACTTGTTCGCTCATCATGGCTGTTGCTATTGTCGTGCTGTCCATCGTTTTGCTTCTTATGTGCTGCACCGGTGTAATTTTCCTTCGACGTCGTAGGGTGCTGGGATTGCACGCATTACTAAGAGGCAATACTGGCTTAGGCCACATGGATGGCACCGACTCGGTGGTAACATTAAAAAGTAGTGTCAATATGTGTGGTGCATTTGCAACCCTGGGACGTGCCGGGGAACGCGGGTCCAGTACGGCCGGGGACACCTGTTGTGCTGAAAGCACCATCAGCCCATATCCCCAATTTCCAGGTGACCGGGACCACGGTGCGGCTCAATTCTCGACTCGCAAGTCTCGCCTTATTCCCCGGGAAACACGCTTGTCGAGGGAGGAGCTGTCCGATGCACAATCCATTACATTTGAGGGTAGCCAGTCTTCCCGTACTTCGCATGTTGGTACCAGCAGGCAGTCTCTTTCCCCCCCAAGTAACCACGCGACCGTCCAAGACACTATCGGGTACATCCCCAATCTGGGACGACACTTTACTCGCAACAAGACATACTTACCACAAGACAAGCTTCAAGTTCCCGATACATCCCAAACCACTTTACTCCAAAGTGACTTGCCAAGAAATACTTCACAGATGGGGGGACTTGCTCTTAACGTGCGCCGCAGTCAGGGCCCCAACGCATATACACCCTTAAATGCCAATAACGAGGGTAACAATTCTCACCAATTGGGCAACTTATCTTCGCTTGTTCGGGAAATGGATGAAGTGCCCGCACAGATATCCGACTTGCGTATACGTCATGTACAAATGGGACACCACTCGGCTGTCTCTTTTCCGGAACAGGAGCACACTGGCGTGGATATTTTGAACGGGGTGGAATCGGCTCCCCCAACCTACCATGAACAGGGATAGGCACGATCGAGCCATCAAGTCGGAGATGAGCCGAGAGGGACAATTCTTGCAGGGTTTTTCTAAATTATCGGATGTCTGGAGAACACCTTAAATTCAATTATTCCAACAAGGACCTCTTTGTGTGGGTCCTGGCACCACTGTTCAGTATCGATTATGCGAATGTCGCCGCACGTACGTTTTTACCCATCGAACTGGTTATGTCCGACTCGAAGTCCCATACAAGCGCTAGTACCCCTAGGTGACCAATATGCATAGGAGGATTCCGTCACTGCACTTTCTTTTTTTCTTCTCTTCTCGTGCCGCCTTTAAAGTATTCACCCTAAAAACGACACAGAAAGAGAGATACTACTGATTCTTGCCTTAGTTCCTTACGGGGATGTTCAATTTGTACGTCCCGTCTAACATACTACTTTATTTAACAAAAACAAAGATGACACTCTTGTATCTGGATATGGGTCAGATAACCACATGCTCCTCAAACATGACTAAAATGGACAATACTCTTTTACCCCCTTACGCGTATTTATTATGTGACAATTATTATTGCAATGCCGAGCAATCCTTGCTGTTTTCTATGTTTGCCCGTGGACTTCGAGCCTGACCATACTACGCAGCTACTCCAGAAAGTCCTGTCAGGCTCAGCGATTGTCCCGCAGTGCCCATTGCTCGACATATCTTCACTGCTACCCATGGTACAGTATATGCGTTGCATAGTTCAAGCACCTTAAAGAACAAGTACTGGGAATCCTCCCTAAGCTTTTTTTCGTTTATACTGGGAAAGAAGTGCCTGATCAGCGAAGCTAACCCACTGGTTTGATATCACACTCTATGGCGACTCTTTGCTGAGATTGCTGTTACCATCCTTATACTCGGATTGCGAGCTACTGTACTTCCCTGGCCCTTGAAGCAGTAACTAACCGCCCCCGGGCCCTCACACATGCAGAAAGGCTGCTGAGCTACGGCAACAATTTCTAAACGATGCCAACTGTGGTAGATGGAAACTGGGGATAAGGTTTTACCGTGTTGTTGAATGGTTATCTAGTATATAAAGTTGCTCAAAGATGCCCTCGACCCGACTATCGCGGTGTACCCTCGTAAAAAACGGTGAGATCGGATTGATCGAAGTTATCGACCATGCACTTACAACATCTCTGCCTGATCAGCAATGAACGCCACGGGCCATGATGTGACCGCCTCCGGTGAGAGCACGACGGGCGCTGAAGATGGGACTGCTTCGTACTCGGAGTTGGACTGCCAAATAGATGGCAATGTGAACGGAGAGGACATGGGCAAGCACGAAAACTTGATAGTATCCAGCCTTTCGGGTGCCTATACTAGTGCCAGTGGCTGCAAGTTAAGATCGTCCCCGCCGGCCCGGGTCACTAGTAATGATGTACACAAGCGCCGTCGAGTCTCACCCATACACACGGAGCTTGGGCCCGGGTCAAGAATTCTTCCCGGGTCGCTAACCGAAACTTCCAATAAATTCGAGCCCGGTACTAGCGCCATCTTGACATCCTCCTTGTCCTCTAACCACCACCATCTAGGTAGTCTTTACGAGCACTCTGCCCTCTATGTCTGATCAACAACAACAAGAACAACAACCCCCTCACCCCATCGACGAGACCTCTTAAGATCTATGCATGTTGTGGTAGATGATGAGGTGCAGTGGTGTAGTAGAGGCAAAGGTGGGTTATCAGCATAAACCGATGTATTTCTAGGGCAAGACCAGCTCCCCTTATATACATGTTCCGTGAGCTAGTATTACTATAACTATCTAGCTCCTATATCGTATGGCATTATCATTGTGTTATTGTTCACTTAGTAAGGTGGTTGTTCATATGACCACATACTATATTTATATCATTCGTTATATTTATTTAATAAGACCTTTTCCCCCCCCTCTGTCTCTACAAGGGGCGGTTTTTGGTCTCATCGTGGACGTGGGTCTGACTCACTGCCTCCTCCGGGAATGGTCGCGGCTCGCTCTTCCTTGTTCTCGGGGTCGATTTCGAGCTTTTCCCATGCGCCTCCGGTACCTCCTAAAGTCCTCCCCACAGTTTCCCCACTGGCAGCGGAGATCACGTCTTGCCAACCCTTCCACCCCCCATCCCGCTCTGTCTCAGTAGCAAGTGACCGAGGAACTGGCCAGGTCATGGCTCACATCTCTCGCCCAGCTACCCCGGGCTTGCCTCTTACAGGTCCATTGACTGGTGCACCCCTCTCTTTTGAGGGTCAACCAGGACTTTCCTCTTTCTTGGCCCCTGCCCCGCAGGCCCCCCAATCCACCTCTGGTTCTATCTGGGCCACACACTTTCCCCCAGATATCACCCCCTCCATCGTTGCCCCTGCCTCCCCTACCACGCCCCCTGGTGGTGGTGGTGCGGCTCCCCATGTAGATGAGACCCCCTGGGGCCCATCCCGCCCGGCCTCTGCGGCTCTTTCATCCCTTGACTCCGACTCCGAAATGTCGGAGGCTGCAGAGATGGATGCCCAGCTCTCTACGGCCTCTGCTCGGAAAAAGCACAAGTCCACCAACACCCCAGCCCCTCTGTCCCCTTGGGCGGAGCGCTGAAGGTCCCCTACCTCCGGCTGGCCGCTACTACAGCAATGTGTGCCTCCCATGAACTCCTCGCACTCGGAAAGACAACGTCTGCGTCGGCTGCTGCGACTGCCACCCTCCTTGGGGAGATTGCCTTCACAGTTAATGCTCTCAACATTGCTCTGGTCCAGGAGGATCCTCTAGCACACTCTGCCACTACGCAGGCCTTCAGGGCGGCGGCAGGCCCATGTCTCAGCCTGGCTACCATGCTGGCTTCCTCTCTTGCCCCCCCTCAGCCCCCCCAGACTGTGGCCAGTCTCCCCTCCCCCCCCTCCCTGCCCCAGCAGATGGTTCAGGTCATGTCTGACCTCACACGCCAAATGTCTTTCATGATGCAGCGGATGGATGCCCTCGAACGCCCCCCCCCATGCTCCTCGGGGGTCGGGTCCGCCCCCTCCGGAGACAGGAAAGGGAAGGGTAAAGCCAACCCTAGTACTGCCCCTCCTCCACCACAAGGACCTTCGGGCCCTTCTAACCTCGCCGCTGGGTCCACCTTGCCGACACCTGTCACTCCAGGTCTTGCCGTGGGTGGGGCTACTCCCGCCACTCCTCCTGCTATTGCAGCAGCAGTGTCGATGGGAGCCCCCATTTCTGCTAGTGCTGTGAAACAAGAGCCGAAGCGTGCAGTCCTCCCGGTTATCCGTACCATTATGGACCCGACCCTTGCCATCCACTTCCATGGGGCACCACCTCCTGCTGAAGCACGCCCTACCGATTCCCAGATGACCATCAACGTCTGGACTGCCCTCTCACACTTTCCCACTGCGGCCAAACTGGTCATACGCGCTGCCCACTGGAATGATCGAGGCAACTGCTTCATTATGTTCGCTCACAACACTCACATCCCTACTATGAACAGCATGAAGGAAGTTGTGATGGCAGCCATGCAAAGCGTCTACCCTGCCACAGTCTCCCAACTCGTATCATGGGCCTGTCTCCAAATCGCCAAAGTCCCCACATGCCCTGCGCTGGGCCTCCCTGCCTTCACTGTGTCCGACCTCCAAGCGGAGTTCCGTGCCGCCAACCCCCACCTCCTCTCACTACCAATGACTCTAGAGCCCGACTGGACCCGGGCCTATGAGCTCCTTGGCGAGGACGTCATGTCTGCTCCTATTGCCTTCTCCTTCGAAGACCCTATGGGCGCCCACTCCGCGAGTATCCTCTCCACGCTGAGGAACCACATCGTCTACATGTTCGGCCGCCGGCTCAAACTGGTGGCTCGATGTGACCTCCCTCGCCTGATGCAGTGCACCAAATGTGCCGCCTTGGGCCACCTCGTTCAGAATTGCAGGAACTGGCCGTGGGCTTGCCTCATATGTGCAGGTCGTCACCGTACAGATGACCACCGCATGCGCTGCCCCGGCTGTGTGCGCGATGCCCTTCCGGCCTCCTCCCCCTGCACCCACCCACCCAAATGCTCGAACTGTTCCGGCGAACACCGTGCCGACTCTTCCAGCTGCCCCAAACAGCGTGGCCGTGCCCATTCCTCTTTTGCCCCACCCCCGGTAGATGAGTAGTCCCTGGACATTCATGCAACACAATGTTGCAACATCCCGAGTGCACGTTGAAGCACTTGTCCACTCCTTCTTGTCTTCCCCTGGTGCCCCCCCTCCACCTGCAGTTATTCTATTACAGGAACCCCCTTGGTACCCTATCAGTGCTTCCCCCTCCATGTTTGTGGCATCAGGTACGCCCGTTTTTGGTTTCCCCACCATGCCCAACTACCATGTCTTTGTGCCCCCCTCTTCGGGAGGCACTGAACTAACACGCCTGCATGTGGTCACACTGGTTCACCAGTCCATCCCTCTGTCCCGGGTGGTGTTGGATGCCTCGTGCTCCCCCACCCACGACATACTCACGCTAATTTTTGACACCGGCCTTGGGCCTCTTTTTGTCACCAATGTATACAATCACGATGCCAATAAAACTGCCACCATCTCCTCTCTTGCTCTCCTCGAGCTCCCCCTGAGTGCACATTGGCTGGTTGCAGGTGATTTCAACCTTCATTCCATCCATTGGGACCACGGCTCCCACTCTGCTAGCGACACTCACAAAGCCTGTCCGCTGGAACACTGGGCCGCCTCTCATGCCATGCACCTCCTTAATCAGCCGGGCTTTGATACCCGGTGCTGCCCTTCCACCCAATTCACCGAATCAGTCATTGACCTCGCCTGGGCTTCCCCATCTTTGGAAGACCTCGCTTTGGGCGATTCCTGGACATGGTCATGGGATACCCCCTCAGGATTGGACCACGCTGTCATCACATGGTCCATCCCCCTCTCTTCTAATCCATACATCGACCCCTTCCTCTGCCCTAAGTATGACAACTCGCTCTCTACTGAATGGTTGGAAGCTCTTGATGGCCCCCTTACTGCCGCCTTCACCCTCTCAGGCGCCACTTCTAGCCTCCTTGACGTCAAAGTCGCCGCCATACACAATGCCCTGGTCTTCGCCACTGATTCCTCACACCCTCCATCCTCTCAGAAGATGGGGGGCCACAAGGTCAAGTGGTGGGATGCCTCATGCCATGCACACATGGTTGCTTTGCGCGGGGCCACTCCGGCGACTTGTATCATGCTCCGACATGAGTCGGCCGGTATCTTTCGCCATGCTAAACGTGCATGGGCTGACTCATTTACCACCTCCGTCAAACCGGACAAAATCTGGCCAATGGTGAAGTGGGCGATGGGCACAAGACATGCACCCATCCCTGCCCTGGTTATGGGATGCACCACTGCGAACTCTCCTGTGGAGAAGGCCTCCGCCTTCCGGGTCAAGTACTTCGGTACCCAACCTTCCGCCGACCCCCCCCTGACATACTCCTTTGTTGGCGCCCTCCCTATGCACGACCACCCCATCCTCATGGAGGAATTAGATCACGCCCTCAATCTCACTTCGAATTCGAGTGCCCTGGGCATTACGGGTGTTGGCTATCAGGCCCTTAAAAGCCTGCATGCCGCCCACAGTGTTCCACTCCTTGCTCTATACAACGAGTGCTTGGAAGCTGGACACCACCCCCGTCCTTGGAAGGACACTAAGGTGGTGATGCTCCATAAGCTCAATAAGAAGGACCCTACTGTGCTTAACGCCTACCGCCCCATAACTCTCGAGGAAACTATGGGCAAACTCCTCGAGAAGATTATCGCTAACCGCATCCAGTTCATTGCCAACGAACTCGGAGCGCTCCCCCCTTCCCAATACGGCACCTGCCAAAAGTCGGGCATACTGGATGCCGCCTCGGACCTTGTCAATGAAATTGAATCTGCATGGGCCAAACACCATGTTATGTCGGCTCTGGCTGTCGACGTAGCTGGTTTCTTTCCCTCAGTACAACACCCCCGTTTGATGGCTGTCCTCTCCAAATTAGGGTTTCCCCCTCTCCTTGTTTCCTGGGTCCTTTCCTTTGTTTCAGATCACCGGGTAGCCCTGTCCTTTGACAGGTTCACCAACAACCTCACCCCCATTCCTAACATGGGGGTTCCCCAAGGATCACCCATTTCGCCCATCCTGTCTGCCCTTTTTGCGACTAGCCTCCTTTCCTCCCTTCAGGTCTCCGATCCTCTTGTGTTCATCCATGCTTATGTGGATGACCACCTCCTCACCACTTCTTCGCCCTCTATCACCACTAACGTCGCACGACTCAAACAAGCCTATGTCTCGTTCTCCACAGCATGCCATGCCCTTGGACTCTCTCTGGATGACGACAAATCTGAGCTCATCCATTGGACCTGACACCATGCCTTATGCAAAGACTCCCTCACCCACCCTATTCACCTGCCGCGATGGGGTCTCAACCCCCTTCGAATCATCCCCTCCCGGCCCCTGCGCTGGTTGGGGATTTTCTTCGATGTGCAACTACTGTTTATGGTACACATTCAACGCATGTGCTTCAAAGCCATGTCTTCCCTCCGCGCCCTGGAACTCCTCGGCAACACCCTTCGTGGCCTCGACCCGCTCCACCTCTGCCGTCTCTATATTGGGTGCATACTACCGGTTCTACTTTGGGGCTCCCCCCTTTGGTTCACTGGTGTACGCCAAAAAAGTAAATGTGACAAAATGACTCTAGTCCAGTCCATGGCATGCCGCTGTATCCTTGGATCATGGCGCACATCACCACGCGGCCCCTCTGAAGTCCTGGCTTCCATTTTACCTATCCCCCTTCGCTTAGAGCATACTAAATCTCGTGTGGCCATCCGATACCTTACCACCACGCACCACCTTCTCCCTCTGTGCACTACACACAAGGGCGCCATTACCACTTCTTTTGTGTCCCGGGTTCCCCCTGGGTGCGAACGAGTTCCCTGCTACACTCGCCCGCCTTGGATAGCCCTACCTGCCCTCCAGCATGTGAGCATTGACTGCGCAATTGACCACTCTTCAGAAGCATGAGAGGCGCTTGTCCAGTCCCACTATGGTCTCATCGACTGGCTGAAAGACACCCCCTCCTGCCTTCTCATCTATACCAATGGATCCTGCAAGGGCACGTCCCCCTCCTCCTTCTCCGGTGGCACCGCCGGCATTTGGTTTTACCGTGGGGAGGCTGTCCTCACCCACGAAACCTCTTTAGGTTCATCGGTCCATGCTATGGACTGTGAGCTAGCCGCTATTGCCGATGCCGTCTGGCTTCTGGCTTACTCTTACGACCTCCACCCTGCGGTTACCCAGGTAGAGATCTACACTGATTGTGAAGTGGCCCTCACACTCCTCACGGACCCTCGTCCGGCCCCTGGCGTTAATGTCACCCTCCTCATTCGGAAGTGCCTTAAAGCCGCAACCAAGCGGTTTCCCCACATGTTTTTTCATCTCCACTGGGTTCCTGGCCACTCCGACATGGAAGGCAATGAATTTGCTGACGTCCTCGCCTCTGGCATTGCAGACCACCCTCCACCGGACACTTCTCCGTTTCCGCCTACCATTCACTTCCTTTGTGAAGCCGCCTCCTCGACAGCGCTTACCAAGTGGAAAAACGATTGGGCCTCGGCCTGTTGCAAATTCTGAGGGACTTCGGATGCCCATTCTATGGGCTCAAACCTAACTCCCTCTACTAAGCCATCTGCCCTTATGCAGAACCTCACACTTGGTCGCCGCACTAAGTGCAAAGTTTTCTGGACACTCCTTGGCCATGCCGGTTTTGGCGCGTACTTTGGATGCATTCCGGGATGCGACCCGCTCTGCCCCTTCTGCCACGTCCCCGAGACACGAGCCCACCTCCTACTCTCATGCCCTCACACCCTCTCTGCCCGCCATGTGGTGTGGAAAACCCCTTTACCCTCCCTGGAAGCCGAATGGTTCTCTAAGGATGGACTCCCTCTCCTGGCCTCGTTCCTTGACTCTCACCCCGCCTTTGAGGCAGAACCCATCCTCGTCTTCGACCTGGGTGGCCCCACGGTGGTCCATGTTTCTGATCTAGGCTTTGCAATCAGCAACTAGACAGGACACCACTCTCTTTCCCTTGTCGCTGGCATTTTGCCAGCTCCCCTCTCTGCTTATGGCACCCTGCTACTATTGTTCCCTTTATACCAACTACCATCTCACTCAATACAGGGGCCTAAAGGCCCCTGGAGCGTATTTTGTACTAGATAGTCATGACGTGCTATAGAAATGCATTTAAAAAAAAAAAAAAAAAACTAGTGCCATCTTATTAACTACCATGACTAGTCACGGTGTTAGTTGTACCAGTACTCTCCCTGCCATCACGAGCCCTACTAGTTCCTCCGCTCAAACTCTGTCAACCAGCGGCGTCATGGGCGAAACTGTTTCCAGTGGCTTCCCCACTCAAGCTGCATCCATTGCTGCACCATCTCAGAGCCTAATCAATACAACCGTTTTACCCCCACAAAAGCTAAATCCAGGCATTGTTTTTGTTGCCGTTGTGTTACCTGTTGCTCTGCTCATCATCACCACTGTCGTTCTTCTTAGGCGCCATGGTGCATTGAGACGTTATGCTCAGGCATTATCTGGAGCTCTCAGTGTTGGCATAGGTTCCGGGAATCACACAGAGCCAGGACCGGAGCTGAGTGAAGCTTCTGTGTTCCCTTTTGTAACTACGACTCTCTCTCACATCGCTGAATGCCACGGCAGGCCTGACTCTGGCGAGGCTATCGGTATCATGGCTGATACTAGCGGGAAACACAATCCTTCCAATGAAGACATTGCCAAGGATGGCATGCGCTCCATACACACAGAGATGCCGCAGCTGTTACAAGGTGAGCATTTCAGCACGTCTCCCACCTTTGCTTACCCAGACGACGGCCGGCTCATGTTTTTGTCACAAGACAGCTCGTCTACTATTGCCGTGCATGATGGCCCTAACCACCCTACCCCTCCAGGTACAATTAGACACAGTGTTGAGCATGCGCCTATGCCGACTCAGGGAGATGCTGTATCTTTGATTATGCGGGAGATCAGCGATATGCGTGCTCAGATATCAGACCTGCACATGCGCCAGGTGCAGGTAGGACAGTGCATGTCTTCCTTCTTGCCTCATGAGCAGGCGAACGGCTTGCAAGATGTTCTGGACGAGATTTCGCTGGCTCCGCTGACCTATCGCGAGGAGGAATAGATATAGCCAGATTGCTGTGTGGCGAAGAGGTGATGATCTCGACTTTTGCTTTTTTCTGTTCTTTGCAACCTGCAGTTCTCAATTAGACGCATCAAGGGAATTTTACTACTGGCTGATAGGAGGTTAGGGGTCCCATGTTTTGAGTGAGTTCCCATACGAAAACGATGAAGATGTGTCCCCCTTTCTCTGCTTCCCCCCTTGCGCCAGCTTTTAGATGCTCTTTCACTGTGTCATCAAAAAGGAAGATTGCGACTTCAGATCAGCTGTCCTTTTTGTAAAAAAAGCTGTGGGGGCATCAGAACCTATGAATCACCTTTGCTGGCTGGGTCAATCACGCATCTCTGTCTGTGGATATGAGTCGAAAACCGCACTGCTTCCGCTGAATAAAATCAGGCTTCGCGTTGTGAGTTGCAGTCCGCATTCTATATTGTTTGATTTCTCGTCTCTGTACCTATGTTGCTCTCTTTGCTCATGGATTAGTGGTTGGGACTGAGTGACCTCACGACACTGGGGAACGACCCTGCGAAGGACTCGGATGTTGCCAGCTGGGCGTTTGGAATGGTCGGTATACTGGATTTTGGAGTTAAACGTGCGTACATGAAGTGGGGTGGAGCAATTACTCACAGGGTTCCACTCACGCATTGGTCGGGAAGTAGTATGCCAGATCGGCTGCATGATTTCCAGGTGGCACGGCACATTCCCCCTTAAGAAGGTGTGAGCCACAAATATGTATTGGTGCTATGGATGGAAAAACAAGCATTGAAAGATTGCCCCTTTAATGCATATTAGGAGTTATCAAACTTGTGTTTAAGGCCTTGTTTAATCCGCGTTTTTTTCCCCCTAAACAGCGAAACAAGTGAAACAACGAAACGAGAAAGTTCTCATTTTGCTGTTTAAGCGCAAACTAATACAGTCAATCACCAGCTAATAGGACAGCACTGGTCACTGGACCATTTGGCCAGAAAGTGCTATTCCCATTCGATTCTGCCCTTTTTTTTTGTGAATTGCAGTGAAAAGCATGCCTCTGGCTATTATCAGAATATATCAAGGGTTTTGGGTGAAAATTGAGCAAGGAAAATTGAAAATACCTGTACAAATCCCAAAATGAAATGTTGCAAGAAATGTTTTAAAGAGAATAACATTAAATGTGCTACATTTAAGTAGAAACTTGAAAACATACACCAATACTATACCTCATATCTTCATATGGGAAAAACAATCATCAAAATTGACTTGAAATCAGTGGAGAAATAAATAAAACAAGAAGATGCAAGGGTGACATGCCAGTGACCATGTGATGCAGGTGCCTCAGATGCAACCTTCCAGTGTCCTCAAGGTCTATGTCGTACACTCCTTGCTGGCAAGGAGATCCCTTACGAAAAAAATAATTTATTACCTTTGTGTGCTCTATCACTTGCTTGTCTCTTTATCAGTTCCTCTCCAATGGTCAACAAAGCAAAATCCGCTGCAAGAAAAGCACATGAAGCCACACACTGGCAGGAAAAAGACAGCCTCTACACAATAGCAACAGACATTTATCTGGCCGAGCAGCAGAAGCCACCTGGGCAGGAGTGGAAGGGCTTGTGAACAGTCTGTACAGAGGTTAGTGATGAGCATTTTGCTCAGACACGTCATTGGATCCCATTGTCTTCATCTACTCTTGGCCGGCTTGTAAAGGGAGGCAAGCTCAGGTCTGAGTCCAATGCAGAGAGGAGCTGGATTACCCCAGAGGAGACTGAGACTATCATTGCATTCGCAATTGAAATGGCACAGTGAGGCTTCCCCTTAACATGGGGTCAGCTTACTGAGCATGCAAACTTGATCCTGAGGGTGTTAAGCTCAATAGTTACGTGGTGATCGACATCAGGGCTTCCTGATCATCAGGGCAAGTAGTATGGCAACGGGGCTTCCTAGATGTCGTAAGTCAAAGGTGATTGGCAATGGGGCTTCCTGATCATCGAGAAGGTATGCAGTGTCTTCTTAGAGGAGTCGGGTTACAACAAAGTGCCAGATGATGAGGTAGAGCACACAGAGGGCACTGAGGCGCATATAATGGGCTTGTATGAACAAAGAGCACAAGCTTAGGGCTTGTGCGATCTACATTACATGCTTATATGCTACTCTATGTGTTTGCTACTGTAGGGTTGTGTATAAGGTTGTTTACATGGCTATGGAAGGTCATGGAAACCCAAGGAATGTCTTGGTAATACAAGTTCGGTGATCAGTAAGCAAAGCACATCATGATGGTGCAATATGGCATCATCATGGCGTCTTATGGTGTAAGGTGAATAAGGATGAGTAAGGAGGAGAAATGGGGGAGTTGCACTGACTGGTGATGACGAAGAGTAAGTGAGTCAGCACAATATGGGAAAGTAAAGGAAAATTGTAACAGAGGGCATGGCTTGGAAATGACTTCCCATCTACAGGTGTTACAATTTTTCCTTTACTTTCCCATTACTGCGCTGACTCACTTCCTCTTCATCATCACCAGTCAGCGCAACTCCCCCATTTCTCTGCCTTACTCATCCTTATTCACCTTACACCATAAGACACCATGATGATGCCATATTGCACCATCATGATGTGCTTTGCTTACTGATCACCGAACTTGTATTACCAAGGCCTTCCTTGAGGTTCTATGACACTCCTTAGTCTGGTAAACACACCTAACCAAGTCGCTACAGTAGCAAACACCTAGAGTAGCATATAAGCATGTAACTTTAGTAGCACAAGCCCTAAGCTTGTGCTCTTTGTTCATACAAGCCCATTATCTGCTACCACCAAGACTATTGTGTGCCTGTTGGCCAGTACCTGCTTCGTCATAACCCAACTCGCTAAAGGAAGCCTACTGTGTCCACATTGTCGATCAGGAAGCCCCATCGCTGATCATCCTCGACTTACGACATCTAGGAAGCCCCGTTGCCATACTACCAGCTCTGACGATCAGGAAGCCCCGACGTCAATCACCACATAACCGTTGAGCTTAACAACAGGTGTTGGCAAGAATTGGACCGATCACTTTATCATAAAGCATTCAGATCATATCAAAGTCTATCTTTCTCATCCCCTTGACACAAAGCATGCACATGCAGTTAATTCTACTGTAAACACTGCATGGTTTGACCTACTTGGGAAGTACATCAAGACATACAATATTCAGCCTGAATGCCTTTCTGGCTCTGATGAAAGTGGATTCATGCTTGGATCTTTCTTTCGCAAATATGTCATAGGTCCAGCAGGGGAGAAGACAGTGAAGGAAGTCATTTGCGAAAACCGGGAGCTAGTGACAGTCCTGTGCACAATATGTGCAGATGGCACATCTCTTCCCCCACTCATAATTTTCAAGGGAAAATCTTTTTTCACCAAATGGGGAATGAATAACCCACTTGATTGCCAGTGAGTCATACTAGCATACATGGTTCAGCATATTCTAAAGCACATCTAAAAGGATTGGAAGGTCAGAAACAGGCTGGACAAATGGTGAAATGGGTGTTGTGTGGATAAAAAACTTCGACAAACTTACAGCATCAAGTACCTCTGGATGTGCCCAACTCCTTCTTGTTGATGGGCACAGCTCACATTACACTGCCGAGTTCCTTTGCCATGCCCAGGAGCACAACATACATGTTCTATGCTACCCTTCCCACAGCACACATGTCTACCAAGATCTAGATGTATCTTGCTTCAGGATCTTGAAATGGTTCTATTCTGAGGAGAGGGAAATTTTCGAGTGCCAGGGTAACAGAAAAGTGAAAAAAGAGGATTTCCTATGTGTTTATGCTGCTGCACATGTATGGGCATTTACTCCAGAAACCATCAAGGCTGCATTTTCGAAGATGGGTGTATACCCATTTAACCCCAATGCAATAAAAGCTGACCTTCTAAAGCCAAGTATCGAGAGCTCATGCATTGGCAGTGGACTCCCTCTTGCACACTCCCAGATGTCGACACCTGTCCAATGTTACAATTTTCCTTTACTTTCCTTTTATTGCGCTGACTCACTTCCTCTTCGTCATCATCAGTCAGCGCAACTCCCCCATTTCTCTCCCTTACTCATCCTTATTAACCTTACGCCATAAGACACCATGATGACACCTTATTGCACCATCATGATGTGCTTTGCTTACTGATAGCCCTACTTGTATTACCAAGGGATTCCTTGGGTTTCCATGACCTTCCATAGTCTGGTAAACTACCCTACACAGGCTGCTACAGTAGTAAACACATAGAGTAGCATATAAGCATGTAACTTCCGTAGCACAAGCCCTAAGCTTGTGCTCTTTGTTCATACAAGCCCATTATCTGCTATCACCAGTCTACTGTGTGCCGCTGTGCCACTAGTCGCTTTGTCGTAACCCGACTCAGCTAAGAAGCCTACCACGTCCACATCATCGATCAGGAAGCCCCACTGATGATCATCTTCGACTTACGACATCTAGGAAGCCCCGTTGCCATACCATCAGTTCCAACAATCAGGAAGCCCTGACGTCGATCACCGCGTAACCGTTGAGCTTAACATCCGAGTTGTCTCACAGCTCCTTAAAGATGCTCAGTCACATCAGTCATCTGAAAATGCCTCACTTGCCTCCTTGAGAGACGCGTCTACAAATCCATCTGCATGCATGTCTGAAAGAGGTTCAGGGTGCTCTTCGCCAGTTGATTTTGCAGGGATGTTCGAGATGCAGCAGTTAGCAGATGAATCACTCAAGGCTCTCAAGAACTCATCTGTTGGCTTTTTATTCTCTAATCAACCCATTGTGTCGTCATCAAAACTACCACCACTAAACTTTGCCCCTCCCCCACCTATTGATGACTTCGTGAAACCCCTCCTTGATGCAATGCCAGAGACAGAACACAAGCACAGTCTCCAGCAGGCAATCCAGGCCCTACAGAAATGACAGGCTTACCAGGATGGCCAGATTGTGGGCATGCAATCATCCCTGCTTCTTCAGGAAACATACTGTGAAAAAATTAGAGGTCAGCTGAAAGGCAAGGAGAAGAAGAAGGAGACTGGCACCAGGCTGCTCAGGGATGGCATGCCTGTTGCACTTTCATCAGATGAGTTTTACAGGTTAGCCATCACCAGACAAAGTGAATGAGTTGCTGCTGATAAAGAAAAGGAGCTGGCCAGACAGATTTGGCTCTCAAGGGCAGAAGATTTGAAGAAATGGAAGTTGGCCAACAATCTTTGTAAGGTTGAGAATGAGCAGGTGAAGGCACAGTACAAGCTCCAGGTGTTAGGACCAAGGGTAACTGTGGTTAGCCGATGGAACAAGTAGTCAAGATAGAGTTGAGGCATGTGATTGAGTCAAGAATAAGTCGGTAGATGTTGGTACTTCACTCAGGAGAAGTCTGAGAGAATTGAGAAGGTGAATTAAACTGGGGTTCTAGGCTGGCCTAGGCCCGTCTTAAATACATGTAGAAGAAGCTCCACTTGAATGTGCTCCACAGTGGATGCTCCACTATGCTCTGCAGTTGGAGCTATGATGCCTCACAGCATCGTCATAGGCCCCACTGACTTGGAGCTGCATACCAGTGCAAATGACACCATAAGGTGATCATATGAGAAATAACTATCTACAATTGGCCATGGGTGCTCCACTGAGCTCCACTGCGCTCCATGCGCTCCGCTATGCTCCACTAGGCTCCACTGAGCTCATAATGAAGTCATACACTGTCATAATGACTCTACCATGACGCTTAGGCTGTGTGCACCACCCCACCGTTACAGCATGCTACCCTGTAGACTTATGTGCTGGTGGCTTGATGTTGATATGCTGCCTAACAGCTTGGATGAGGTAAGTCGTTAACTTGTCTGGTTGGCCTCCTGTACTGGTTCCTGCATGTTGTCTTGTCATCTTGGACACTTGTCATTTAGAGTTTGTGGCTGGCTTCGGTAAGCGCTTCGGTTCCTGCCGAGTGTGGCTTAATTGCATAATGCGATATTGGCTAAAGGTCCATAGGCGGGTACCTTTCAGTCAGTGTCCTGTTGTCGATCATGTTATCCAGCGGTTCGTTAATGTGGTTTATCCTAGTGATACATCTTGTGTATCCTGGAGGTGGCGCCGGGGGTGATCCATTTGATAACCATAGTGTTATCATGTAAAGATTAACATTGCCGATCTGTTGATTGGCAGTCGTTGATCCCTTTGCTGATAGATTCTCGAAGAGGGTGATTACCTTTGCACGTAATCAGTGAGCATTAGCTAGGAATGTGTTATCCTGCAATGTCCTGTACAGGAAGGATCCTGAGACCACTCGTAGGTCACATTCCTTGTCATGTATGTGCAGGTTCACTATCGTCTGGACATGGATGTTGTGCAAAAACTCCTGTACATCGAAGATGTACATTTGTACTGTGTGCGTTACCCTGACCTCCATGCCATCGCCTATAGGGTCTACAGCATGATCTGTAGTTACCTGGCAGTTTGTGTACCCTGCCATGTAAAAGCATTTGGTTATTACTGTGTTAAATGCTTCCCATGATTGATTGTATGCGGTCTGGCATCAGTGGCAGAGTCTTTAGCAGTCGCTTGAGCATCATGATTGGCCTGATGTTCCCAAGAAGTCCTGGTTTTCTAGTTAGTTCTGTCCCCATGTTGAATGATCACTGGATAGTCTCTGTGGGAGTCCCTTCCTGTATTGGTAGTCGCTGGTGTTGTTGTCTAAGCTTGTAAGCAAGCTTATTCATCAATTTGTAAGCCCAGGGCTCACTACTCCGACAACTACTGGTATTCTGACATGCATGCTGGCGGATCCGACGCAGACCGCCAGGCCGGACACACACTGTCGGACAGGACACAGTCCGACGCACACTGTCGGACTGGACACAGACAGACGGAGCTAATCCTTACACCAGCGGAGCCGACGCACTCGCTGCACATCAGACACCCATATGCGTCGGACTATTGCATGTGTCCGCCCGTCGGTCACCTGACCGGACCGATGGTCACATGATCGGAATTCCTCCGGACTGTACAGATCTACACTTACATAATTCCCCTGCTATTCCTGTCCGCTTTCCGTGCCTTTGTTGCCTCAGTCTATCTGTTAAGCTCAACGGTTACACAGTGATTGACGTCGGGGCTTCCTGATTGTCGAGGCTGATGGTGATGACAATGGGGCTTCCTAGATGTCATAAGTCGAAGGTGATCGTCGATGGGGCTTCCTGATCGGCGATGTGGACATGGTAGGCTTCTTGGAGGAGTCAGGTTATGACGAAGTGCCAGATGAGGGGAGTGTTACAATTTTTCCCTTACTTCCCCTTAATGCGCTGACTCATTTCCTCTTCATCATCATCAGTCAGCGCAACTCTCCCATTTCTCTGCCTTACTCATCCATTATTCACCTTACACCATAAGACGCCATGATGACGCCTTCTTGCACCATCATGACGTGCTTTGCTTACTGACCACCGTACTTGTATTACCAAGGCATTCCTTGAGTTTCCATGACCTTCCATAGTCTGGTAAACATACCTAACCAAGTCGCTACAGTAGCAAACACATAGAATAGCATATAAGCATGTAACTTCAGTAGCACAAGCCCTAAGCTTGTGCTCTTTGTTCATACAAGCCCATTATCTGCTACCACCAGTCTACCGCGTGCCTCCTAACCAAGTAACCCCTTCGTCGTAACCCGACTCGCCCTAAAGAACCTCACACGCCATATCGTCGATCAGGAAGCCCCATCGACGATCACCTTCGACTTACGACATCTAGGAAGCCCCGTTGCCGTACCATCAGTCTCGACGATCAGGAAGCCCCGACGTCGATCAACGCGTAACCGTTGAGCTTAACAGGGAGAGAGCACACAGATGGCACTGAGGCACAGATAATGGGCTTGTATGAACAAAGAGCACAAGCTTAGGACTTGTGCTACTGAAGTTACTGTTAAGCTCAATGGTTATGTGGTGATCGATGTCGGGGCTTCCAGATCGTCAGTGCTGATGGTGACAACAACGGGGCTTCCTAGATGTCGTAAGTCGAAGGTGATCATCGGTGGGGCTTCCTGATCGACAATGGATACACAGTGGGCTTCTGAGTAGAGTCGGGTTACAACAAAGTGACTAGTGGCACAGCGGCACACAGTGGACTGGTAGTGGCAGATAATGGGCTTGTATGAACTAAGAGCACAAGCTTAGGGCTTGTGCTACTGACGTTACATGCTTATATGCTACTTTATGTGTTTACTACTGTAGTGGCCTGTGTAAGGTAGTTTACCAGACTATGGAAGGTCATGGAAACCCAAGGAATACCTTGGTAATACAAGTAGGGCTATCAGTAAGCAAAGCTTGTCATGATGGTGCAATAAGGCGTCATCATGGTGTCTTATGGTGTAAGATGAATAAGGAATAGAAATGGGGGAGTTGCGCTGACTGATGATGACAAAGAGGAAGTGAGTCAGCGCAATAAGGGGAAGTAAAGGAAAATTGTAACACCTTTGTCCTTTCTGTCCTAGGCTGAACTTTAGTGTTGCCAACTCCAGTTGGCTTCCACAATTCCTAACACCAGGTTGCAGAGTGGGATGGACAAAAGGTGAAAGCAAAGGTGGATGGGGTCAAATTTTCTGAAAAAAAGCCTCTTTGTGGCCATTTGAAGCCTGCATTGCCCAAGCCACAGAAGATTATTGATCTTAATGACAATCTGGACAGCACAGAGTGCATTGACATTCATGGAGTCGACGAGGCCAATGAAGACAACAAGGATGATGAGGATGAATGATCTGTGGCAGACTTTGGCCAAGTGTGGGAAAACATGTCCTGATGAGTGGTACAGGCTTCAATATCACCAGAATACTCTGTTCCACTATATCCAATTACCACACATCATAGGATCGATCCTATGCTGTCGGCCACAGTGGATCCGATCCAGGACCCCCTTCACGCATTACCATATATATCCAGTATGCAGATCATATGACTAATTAATTATGTAAATAAAATAATTTAGACCCGGAATTGAACCCAGAGCCATAAAATTACCATATTGGTATACATTAACCAATTAGCCACACAACCTTTTCATACTTAAATAAACTTAAGAGGTATATGGACTTGCATTGCAAATTAGTTACTAATTTTGCTAATTCCTTTACAATGCACCATACTTTTGTAGTAATGCTATTAGTAAAGGTGTTGTAATGTGATTAGAAATTGATGTATTGTAATTAGCAGAAGCACTATAATGCTACTGAAAAAGCGGTGTAATGCTGTTACAAACTGTTGTAATGTTATTATAAAAGTGTTGTAATGTAATTGAAAAAGCGGTGTATTGCTAATGGAAAAGTGTTGTAATAGCATTAGAAAAGTGCTGTAATGGCATTATAAAAGTGTTTTAATGTAATCGAAAAAGCGGTGTAATGCTAATAGAAACGCGTTGTAAGAGCATTAGAAAAGTGCAGTAATGGCATTAGAAAAATGTTGTAATGTCATTAAAACAAAGTGCAGTAATGGAATAAGCAGAATTGTTACTAAGTTTACAATGTGAGCTTATATAAGCTCTAAATTTACAGAAGTACTGAAAGATTGTGTGGCTAAGTGGTTAATGTGTACCAATATGGTAATTTTATGGCTCTGGGTTCAGTTCTGGGTCTAAATTATTTTATTTACATAATTAATTAGTCATATGATCTGCATATTGGATATATATGGTAATGTGTGAAGGGGGTCCTGGATCGGATCCACTGTGGCCGACAGCATAGGATCGATCCTATGGCATCCCATTGCCTGCTATATCTCACTCAATTTTGCTCATTATCTTCTCAAATTTTGTGGATCAGTAGCCATACTTACATAGAACATAAATATAATTTTTTTTTTGCGATGTTGTGGGTTAAACTGTGGAAATTAACTAAACACACTTCAGTATTCCATTAGCCGGTGATTGACTGTACAAGGATTCTCAGGCTGTTCCAAGTTGGGTTTATGTTTAAAGTCCGACTATTTGTAAGCTGGTCTCGCAGACCAAATCACGTCATGCTGTACTCAACACACCCACTTCCGTCTTCAGAAGGGCCTTTTGGTATCAAGAATTTTACCCAACTGTGAAATATCATGTCGAAAATGTCAGAAAAGCAGGATAACATGCAAAAGCATCTGACCATATGATTATGTAATATTGTAAATCTATTTCTGCGAAAGTGCCATTTTTTGCGGGGGCTCAAAACAAATTCTTAAACTGGCACTTGGGCTGGGGACATCAAAGCTCAAATGTGTTTAAGGCTTTGTTTATGCGATCTCCAATTGGCCGGCTGGCTATTTTAAAGGGCTCTGCACCGGCCGTACCATAAACAGTATACGGCACCGTATCCGTATTGTAATGGCTGATGGACTTGAAAATACAGCACCATGCCGGTGGATTACGGACTGTATCCATATTATACATACGGTAGGGCATCTATTTCGCACAGTCCAACGCGGCCCGTACTGATCAATAATGCGAGCATTTGACAGCAACTGCGGGGGCCTCGATACCTCCCACGTGGTAATTCAAGGCCTCCTTCTTGTGAACCACCACCGAATCCCCCCTAGTTGCCAGTCCTGGGCGGGACCCTTGCAACGAATCTGCATTGCTTTTTTTGAGGACAATGCACTTACGGATGCATTTGCGAAGGCCAGTGTGGATGTGGTTAAGGGCCGGGTTGACGGCGGTAATGGCATACTCTTCAGTATATATGCGACGTCTTATGCTTGCCCGGCAGGGGAGGGTCTTCTGGTCTTTACAGTGAGTGGGTTTCACTGGCAGTCAAGGTACTCTAATTAAACCCCACATGCAATAGACTCAAGCTCGTGTAGACACTTGATGAACAGCTTATTGTGCTGAACGAAGAGGGTATTTACCACGTATACGACTTGCAGGGTGAGTATCAGCAATTCTCGCTCGGTGCAGGCACTTCGGAGACAGGCATAGTTAATGCGTGAATACATGAGAATGGGATGGTCGCTCTGACAGGTTCCTTGTCTCTCCTGGAGCTAAAGGGCTTCAAAGGATCTAAACATTTGGTACCTGCGAATCCCGGTAAGATACATCTATCGGATGTCTGCTAATATAATAAACTTATAACCAAGACCTCGCTGAGTCCCCCTATTTGTAGATGATTATCCCCCTGGACCTGACAATATCCATCCATACTGAGGTCCTACTTTCGCCATCGACTTTGGATTTGATAGTCTCAGTCAACAATCTCAAATGAGTATATGAGCAGGAGTGAAGGGCAAGGAGGGCGGAACTGATTTTATGGAGGAGCTGAACTGGGGTCAGGCGGACACAACATCTATTTTTCGAAAGGTAAGGGAATGGCTCATGGTGTACATCACTCTCGCATTGTGAGTCTCAGTAGTCCAGAATTTAAACTGGGGTGATTGGGTATTGGGATAGCAGGAGGATCAGGGCCGCTGTTGAGCATCCCGTTGTCGATGTTGTCTGCAATGGTTAAATGTCCAGGCAGAATTCTTCGAAAGGAGAGCATCACTTACATGTACGTCGTCCTGCGTTGAGATCTCTTCTGTGGCTTGTACTTAGTTGGGACCACACACAGTGCTTGCAATTGCGAAGGCATCAATGAATTGAGTAAATTCTTTTACAGTATTGATTTGGGAGTTGTGAGTCACAGCCAGTGTTTGCTTGACATTTTCATTTGTATCCACCACTGGCACATCTGTGTTTAGCAACCCCCCTGTGCAATAAAATCCCCTTTTTGTTGGTACAGTCATATGGCCAAGCCTTATATCTGACATTGAGCAGCATTTACACAACTCATATTGCTTCCAAGTGTCACCACATATAAATGGTGATCCGACGAGCCCAGCCTGAGGTTCATTCTTCACGTTCCTCTTCCAGTGATATATGACGGCCTGTGGAACAGCAACCAACAATATGCTGTTCTGACTGTATCTTGAAGCATAAAGTCGCTATTTGAACACTTTGGTCAGAGTTCAGCTTGTACTAGTATGTATGGCCCCATACGCCGTGCAAATATGGTAAGGACATGTTAAGCAAGGCTATTAACCGTGCACTAATGGACATGGTGATAGACGGTTAAGCTTCTCTAAAGTTTAAAGCTACAGATTGGAGAGCAGTGCTCTTGGGTCTGCAGAGCCTGTGTTGGCAGAGCGGGACCTTCAGTTTGCAGTTATGGCGGAAATAATTGGCGCCTCGGTCAGTTAAGATCACGCTGGGGTTGTCGGCAAGGAACGCAGAACTGACTAGCAGTGTTCAGACCACCGGTACAATCGTCTTAAAATCTACTAATGTTGTGGTAGATGATGAGGTGCAGTGGTGAGGTAGAGGCAAAGGTGGGTTATCAGTGTAAACTGATGTATTTCTAGGGCGAGACCAGCTCCCCTTATATACATGTTCTGTGGGCTAGTACTACTATAACTATCTAGCTCCTATATCGTATGGCATTATCATTGCGTTATTGTTTACTTAGTAAGGTGGTTGTTCATATGACCATGTACTATATTTATATTGTTCGTTATATTTATTTAATACTCCCCTTCAAACTTTTACTAGGCGGAGTAGACTCGTAAAACATTTGATTAATTCTATCGTTAGCGCTTTTGTCATAATATCAGCTTTTTGCTGTCCAGTTGGAATATATGAAACTGATATGGTTTCATTTTCAATATAATCTCGTAAGAAATCTTTTCGTATATCAATATGTTTTGTTTGTTGCGTATATTTTTGTTCTGTTGAGTTTACTATTGTTATGGCTGCTTGATTGTCGCATAATATTTTTGTAGGTGTATCCAAGGTCTGCAGTACCTCTTCAACCAGTCTTCTTAGCCATATTGCTTCTTTTACTCCATGAGTTAAAGCTTGTAATTCAGCTTCGCATACTGATAGTGACACTAATTCTTGTTTTTTACTTGACCATGATATTGTTGCATTTCCTATTTGAAATATATATCCTGATATTGCTTTATGGCCTTCTTGTGTCATGCCGTCAGCATCGGTATATCCGGTTAACTTGATTGGTTCTTTTCCTCTGAGTATTAACCAATAATCGTTCGTTCCTTTTAAATATTTAAAACAATGTTTTACTGCATTGTAATGTTTGATACTAGGTTTGTTTAGATGCCTAGCAAATTGACCTGTGGCGAATGATATATCAGGTCTCATGCAATCTGCTGCATATTGTAATGCTCCAACCATGTTCATATAAGGTATTTGGTTCATGAAGTTTAATTCTTCATTAGTTGGATTTTCAAGTGATTTTAATACTTGTCCAGGTGTCATTGGTGTTCGTACTGTTGCAGCGTCTTTTAATTTGTATTTTTCTATTATATTATCAATATAATGTTTTTGTCTTAGTTTTATAATTCTTTCTTCTTGGTTTCTTTCAATTTCAATGCCAAGTAACCAATGTATGTCGTTTCCGTCAGTAAATTTTACATGTTTTTCAATTTCTTTTTTAAAGGCTTTTATTATTAATAAATTTAAGCCACATATCGTTATGTTGTCAACATGTATGAAAAGTATTAGGATTGTTTTTCCTTTTACTTTTCTTAGGAATACTGTGTTGTCTTGGACTGCTCGTGTTAATCCTATTCCTATTAGTATTTCTGATAATTTTTTATACCATCGTCTGCCTGCTTGCTTTAATCCGTATAAGGCTTTATTTAATTTTAAAACTTGTCCAGGTTTTATTTCAATTAAATTTCCTGGTGGTGGTTTTATGTATATGTTTTCATCTTTTTCTAATTCACCATATAAGTAGGCTGATTTAATATCGATTTGGTGAATTTCGTAATTGTTTGTTGCGCTCCAACTTAATATAGTTCTTACTGTGGCTAATCATGCCACTGGAGCAAATGTATTGTTTGAGTAATAGTCTATACCCTCTTTTTGGGCAAATCCTTGAACTACTAATCTTGCTTTGTAGCGTTTGATTTCTCCGTTTGCTAATTTTTTTGTTTTGTAAACAAATCTTGTTCTGATTATGTTTGCTTCTTTTGGTGGATCAATGATTTTCCATGTAGATCTTTCGATTAACGTTTTTATTTCTTCCTTCATTGCTGTGATCCACTGATTTGCGTCAATTCTATTGATTGCTTGTTGATATGAATTAGGATCGCCTATTAATTCTGTATTGAATTGATTAAATTCCATAAGATAAGTGACTGTATTTTGTTCGTCAAAGTTAAGACCTAATGATCGTTTTGTTGGTTTCGTTGTTCTTACTGGTCTTTCATTTGTTAATTCTTTTATTTGTTCATTGTATTTTTCTGTTATATTCTCCCCTTCAATTTTAGATGGTGGAGAATCTAAAAATTGTAAATTTCGTTCAACTGTAATTTTTCTGTTATGATAGGTTCTATGACCTTTACTTTCTTCATCAAATCCTAACCATTGTGCATATATTCCTCTTGGTTGTAATTTATTTACATCTTCTTGTTTTAATATGCAATATTGGCCGAATTCTTTTAAATTGTCTATGTTGTAATTTTCGTTATATCGTTTAAAATATGGTGTTTTAAAATCAATAGCGCTCTTTGGCATTCTATTGTAAACATAAGTACTGTATTTTACAGCTTCTCCCCATAAACTTGGAGGTAATTTTGCTTGTAGCAAATTTACTCATGTATTATTTAGAATCGTTTGATGTGATCATTCTGCTACTCCGTTTTGTTGTGGTGTATCGTGAACAGTCAGCTTTCGTATTGTTCCATGTTTTTCTCTTAAAATCTATGCACGTTGTGGTAGATGATGAGGTGCAGTGGTGAAGTTCAGGCAAGGTGGGTTATCAGCGTAAACCGATGTATTTCTAGGGCGAGACCAGCTCCCCTTATATACACGTTCCGTGGGCTAGTACTACTATAACTAACTAGCTCTTATCATATGGCGTTATCGTTGCGTTATCGTTCACTTAGTAAGGTGGGTGTTCATATGACCATGTACTATATATATCATTTGTTATATTTATTTAATATTTTCTAAATATTCAGTGAATTGTTTACTTAAAAACACTGTGTCATTATCGCTTTGTAATATTTTTATTTTTATGTTGAATTGTGTATTGAGCATAGTAGCCCAAGTCATATAAGCATTTAAGCCTTCATCTTTTGTTTTTAATAAAATCATTTTTATCCATCTTGTAGCATCATCTACAAGTGTTAGAAGATATTTATATCCTCCAATAGCATGTGTGGATGCTGGACCCCATATGTCCATGTGTATGTGATTGCCAAATTTTTCGGCTAATTTTGAAGTACGTAATTTTGGAATCTGCATTCTTTTAATATTTGCTTCTATGCAGATTGTGCATTGAGTTTCGTTGTAATTTGATATGTTATTATTTGTAATTTGATCTTCTTTTAATAATCGTTTTATGTAAGCATAACTTATATGCCCGAGTTTTTTGTGAAGTTCAAATAATGTTACATTTTTTGTAGCCGCTTGTACATTGTTATTAAATATACTATACAATCCATTTGTGTTTTTAATTTTTCCGCATAAAGATCCATTAGGATACTTTATTGTGCATTCATTTTTCTTATAAATAAATTCATAGCCATCTTGACATAGAAGTCCTTGAGAGACTAATGTCATATTCATTTTAGGATTGTAGTATACGTTTGATAATATTATGACACTTACCAAGTGTCCATTGGGGATGTAAAGCTTAAGATCCCCTACTATGTTTGCCATAAACGTTGTTTTGTTTGCGGCTGTTATTGTGATTGTGTCAGTTTTGTATGTATTTCATAGTCGATTTAGATATGGTGTTAGATGTATTGTTGCACCAGTATCAATTATATCCATTGAGGAATAAACATTGTTAGCAATTTCTTTTGTTGTTATAGTGTTAATGCTTACGTCCAAATTATTATCATCCACGTCTTCCATGGCGCTATCGTAATTTCCTATTTTGTCAAGGAAGTCGTTATATGAATATATTGGGAATTCTCCCATGTTGAAATCGTTGTCGTCGACTTTGGTTATGAAGGCACCAATTTCGCCTTGGCCTATTACGGCGCTTAATTCGATTTGAGAGCTCGATGTGACATTTGTTGCTGCTGCTGATGCTGCGGTATGTTTAGCCTGGGCCGCACTTGCCCCAGTCATTGTCAGTGCCGCTGACGCACCCGTTTCCTTTCCTTTTCCTTTGTCGTCGTTTGCGTCCTCTTTTTTCTTCTGAGCTGCCTTCGTCCATTCCGTTTTTGGTGCCCAGCAGTCTCAACTAAAGTGCCCTAGCTTGTTACAATTGTAGCACTTAATAACGTGTGATTGTTGGTTAGGGGAATATCCCCCTCGTCCTCGTCCTCACATATACCTGCCACGGCCCCTATAGCTGCGACCTCGTGGCTGAACTCCGTGGCTGTTACCGCATCTGCAGCCCCTAAAATAGGGGTGGTTCCGCTTGTCCTTAGGCAGGTGGTTAGCCGCCGCTCCTGTCCTCTGATGATTTTTACACCACCCCTCGAAGGCGTTTCTCAGTGCTGTTAGTAAGAATTGAGGGGTTAGTTCAATTTCATCTTTGTCTGGATTTGTTTCATTAATTGTTTTAATATATAACTCACTCTGCGTGAGTACGTATTGGTATTGTTCAGGCGTTGCCCATGTAATAGCCGATATATATGTCGACTCTGAAACTTTTACCCCTTGGGCTATGAGTTCCTCATATTTATTGCTGAGGTTATCGAGCATTCCATCGAAATGGCTGACATGACCTCTGATATCAAAAAGGGCAGCCTCGTTAAAGCCCTTTGTAATTGTTGTCTGGACGTTATATCATCCATCAAGCGCTTTGAGTAGTGCTGGAATATCTTTAGAGAAATTAAGATAATAAGCCAATATTTTGTCGGGCATAGTGCGCATAATGCCGTTATATAAAGTGCTTGATATACCAGCCTCTCCGGTTCCTGGGGAGTTAATGAGCAGGTTACCGTAACCTGCACTCTCGATGGCGCTGCGGACTCTGTAATTCCAGAGTTTGTAGTTTCTGTGCCCGTCGAGTTTCTCGATTCCGTCGAAGAATTTCTGGAGTTCCGCGAGTTTAGTTGCCATACTCAGTTCATCTTCCTCAGTATCATTAGTGTCTGAATCGTCAGGATCAGATGGTTCTGATGGCTCACGTGATGGTTTTTTTGATTCTTCGGAGTTTTCTTCTTCGTTATCTTTTTTATCGTCATCTTCTTTTTTATCGCTTTCTTCTCCTGGCTTAATATAAGGGTTATCAATTTTAAATTGTTCTTTTTCATTTGGATCTGATATGCCCAAATACGTACTTATTCTGTATCTGATTTTGGATGATTTTCCTTGATCTGATATTCCTAAATCTTTAGCGTGATTCGTTAGTTCCATTTTATAGTCAGTTTTTATTTTTAATTTTTCGTCATTGGTAGAATTATCGTACCGGTTGATTCGATCTTGTATTTGTTGTTCCGTTCCGTTAATGGGTATTTGTCTTAGGTTACATTGTAGTATTAGGTCGACTAACCTTTTGCTATCTTTAGCTTTTTGAATTTTTTCTTCAAGTTCTTCGATAGTAGATGACTGTGTATATGTTATTTTTAGTTTGTTAGCAATTATTCATAATCCTGATAGTTTTTGCAAACATGTTTGCTCACGAGTGTTGGGTTTCTGTCCGTCAGACATAATTTTGTTATGTGATATTTATGAATTCGTTAATCATTTCGTTAGTTTGTAGAGTCAAGGCTCATAACCTCTTAAAATCTACTAACGTTGTGGTAGATGATGAGGTGCAGTGGTGAGGTAGAGGCAAAGGTGGGTTATCAGCGTAAACTGATGTATTTCTAGGGCAAGACCAGCTCCCCTTATATACACGTTCCATGGGCTAGTACTACTATAACTATCTAGCTCCTATATCGTATGGCATTATCGTTACGTTATCGTTTACTTAGTAAGGTGGTTGTTCATATGACCATGTACTATATTTATATCATTCATTATATTTATTTAATAAATCGCAGTGCAAATCGGAGGGGCGAATGAAGCCTATGGAGGTGACACTACTATGCATGGCCTGTTGGGTTCCTTGCAGCTGACATTTGTGCAGGTTTTGGCCGAGACTTGCCGGTGGACGGCGATCATAGCGATCCATCTAGCGCCACTTCGACAGGTGACAAATACAAGTGGCTTGGCGACCTCTTCAACACAGCTGACACCCGTCTGTTTCTTTTTCTCACAAGACACGAGCACAATCAGTACTACTAGTACAAGCACAACATCCGGTCCGAGCTCAAGCTCCGCGACAACCGGTACGAGCTCAAGCATTGCGACATCCAGTACGAGCTCAAGCTTCACGACATCCAGTATGGGTGAAAGCATCACGAGCTCAAGCTTACTATCAATAACCAGTACCAATCCTGGTCCAACCCATGTTGTCACTCCACAGACCACCTCTCAAATGGTAAAACCAAACGTCATCATTGCTGCTGTTGTGCCGTCTGTCGCATTAATATTCCTTTCCATAATCGCTGCTCTGTTTTGGCGCCGTACTAGGCTATCGCAGCGCCGCGTAGTACAGCCATCCCCCGGAGCCGCAATATACGGAAATTTCAAGCAGCGCGACACAAAGTCAGGACCGCAGCTGCACGGTGATTCTGCATTACCCATTGCGGTCACGGCTTCAGGGCCTGAATCCACCGAAGCCATCAGTAATGTGGCCATTGCCAGCAGACGATCTTCTTCTAGTATAAATGCCAGGGACGGGTCGCACTCCATCCGCAAGGAGATACGTCTCCAACGAAACTTGCTGCCTCTCAGTGTCGATGTGTTGCAGTAACCCACTTCTCCGGGCGGACTAAATCTGCCTAGTGCCTCGAATACCAATTCTGGGGGCGTTACACCTTCCCAAGGAGATGCACTGGCTTTGCTTTTGCAAAAAATGGATGATATGCATGCTCGAATAGCAGATCTACAGATGCGTCAGCTGCAGGTGGGACACCAATTACCCGTTTCCTTCCCTTCCGGGCAGGCCACTATAAATACAGACGGGTTGCCTTTAGCCCCTCCGACTTACCATGAGCAGGAGTAGATGTGGCTTGTCATGCTGGGCGGATGGTCCTGACTCCTGATTTCTTTACTTTTAGTTGCTGTATTTGTTACAGACGCTAGGGTCTTCGAAATTACTATGTGCACAATTAGGTGTACCGGGTACTTACTCTCCAGTCTGAAAGGACTCTTAGATTCTGTCTCCGATTGCTTTCGCGAGAAGCGCCGATCAACACCGCATGTTCTGATTTTACCGAGTAAGGTTACGTCATCCAGATCGGTTTCACAATCTCTAGCAGAGGGCTGAAGTTGGGATTGAGCGGCTTTGCGACGCCAAGGAACGATCCCGCAAAGGAGGCCACTAGCTGGGCATTCGGAATGGTCAGTGTACTGGGTTTTCAAGATGAGTGTGCACGTGCATGAAGGGAGATGGGCCGATTCCTTGTGGGGTCCCACCCACACGTTGGTCGGGAAGTGGTATGCTAAATCGTCGCGTGGTTTCCAGGCGGCACGGCCATTCCTCCCCTATATGAAGGCATGAGCCACAAATATGCATTGGTGCTACAGACAGAAACAATAAGCATCGAAAGATTTCCCCTTGAACACCGTGATTGTATCTCTAGAGACTTTGTTTTGCGGCCTACGGTTTGTAAATACATATTACATAAATAATGATCTGCGTATACCTACCATAAACGACACCTGATTTGCGCCGCCGGCATCATTTGCCTGTTTTGCCTCAAAAGTGGCTAAGCCGGCCGGCCAATTAGAGGTCGCACAGATTTTTTTGGTGATGTGTGGCGTTATCCACACAGCACCAAAGCAAGAGAAGGAAATTTCCTGTTCTGCTGTTTCTGGGCTCAAAACACAGCTCAAAGCAAATACTCGAACAAGGCCCAAAACAAGGCCTAAAACTCCATCGTGATACCACTTAAAGGCAACGTAGTACGTACATTACCAATTTGCCTTGAAAAGGCAACAGCCTCAGTTTTTTCCGTTCCCTTGTGGTCCGTAATTCTCAATTAGACGCTTCAGGGGAATCTGGCTGCACGTGCCTTCTGATGGGATAATTGGGGAGGGTTCCTCGGTTCTTGTATGATCCTGTCTGCTTGCGAATGATGAGGACGCTTGCCTTTATCGCCTTTTTCTCTCCCTCCCACTTGCTGGCCCCCACTAAGAAGGAAAGGATGGTAACACAAGATCATCGCCCCCTGCCTCATTTCGTGATTAAATGCTTGGAACTTCAGGTCCTTCGAAGGCCCGTATCACAACGGGGCTGACCCGGATTATGATCAGCATAGTTGTAGGTACAATTCGGAGGTCTCAAGTACCCCTTCAGACCAATCAGTGTTGGGCGTCGTAAGTCACAGACAGTATTTGATGTCATTTTCATTTGTATCCACCACTGGTACGTCTGTGGTCAGTGTCCACTGTGCATGTGTCATCCTCTTTTTGCTAGTGTTTTGGTCAAGCCCCAGATCTGATTCTGAGTAGCATTTACGCAACTCGTATTACTTCTGTATGTCACCACACATAAACGGTGGTCTGACGACTCCAGGTTCATTTCCTCATGTTCCCCTTCCAGTGAACATGACAACCAGAATCAGCGATCAATATATGATGTTTTGACTACATCATTGAAGGATGCTCTGTTATAAAGTCGCAATTCGAACACTTGGGTCAGAATTCGACATGTATGCATGACCCTGTACTCCGCGCAAACACGGTAAGGACATGTTAACCAAGGCTATTAACCGTGCACTAATGGACACAGCTGGTCGCTCCTGCCAGTGCTTTCTCCAGATAGACGGTTAAGCTTCTCTACTAAATTGTAAAGCTTCAGATTGGAGCCCGGTGCTCTTGGGTCTGCAGAGCCCGTGTTGGCATAGCGGGACAGTAATTTTCAGTTTCCAGTTATGGCGGAAATAATTGGCACGACGGTCGGTTAATATCACGCTGGGTTTGTCAATGAGGAACGCAGCACTGACCGGCAGTATACAGATCAGCGATGAAAGCATAGTGGAAAGCGTAAAGATGCAAAGCGAAGTAGGGGAAGGGCAAACTGTCACGGTGCAAAGCAAAGGGCTTGTGCCAAGACTTTTAGGTGACACACTCTTAGTACTATGAGCAGCCTGCTGGGTTCCTTGCGGCTGACATTCGTGCACTGGTTTTTCAGTTCCCTTCGACACTTCCACTACCTCTTTGACAGGTGACAAATACAAGTGGCTTGGTGACTTCTTCAGCACGGCTAACACTCGTCTCTTTCATTTTCTCACAAGACATGAGCACAACCAGTACTACGAGCTCAAGCAGTGACACCGCACCATTCAGTACGAGCTCAAGCACCACGACATTCACTAGTACGACTTCAAGCATCGGTGTCACGACATCCAGTACGAGCTCAAGCTCTTCAACAACCAGAACGAGCTCAAGCTCTTCGACAACCAGAACGAGCTCAAGCTCCGGGACATCCAGTACGAGCTCAAGCTCTGCGACAACCAGTACGGGTGAAAGCATCACAAGCGAAAACATACTAACAATAACCAGTACTTTGTCAAGTTCTAGTCCAACCCATGTTGTCACTTCACCGGCCACCTCACGATCGGTAAAACCAGGTGTCATCGTTGCCGCTGTCGTGCCGTCAGTCATATTCCTTTCCATAATCGCTGTTCTGTTTTGGCGCCGTACCAGGCTATCGCGGCGCCGCGTACGGGCATCCCCCGGAGCCGCAATATACGGAAATTTCAAACAGTGCGACACAAAGCCAGGGCCGCGGCTGCACGGTGATTCTGCATTACCTGTTGCGGTTACGGCTTCAGGGCCTGAATCCAACGAAGCCATCAGTAATGTGGCCGTTGCCAGCAGACAATCTTCTTCCAGTATAAATGACAGGGACAGGTCGCACTCCATTCGAAAAGAGACATGCCTCCAACAAAACTCACAGCCTCCCAGTGTCGATGCGTTGGAACACCCCGCTTCCCCGGACGATCTGGATCTGCCTGGTGCCTCGAATACCAATTCTGGAGGCGCGACACCTTCCCAGGGAGATGCACTGGCGTTGATTCTGCAAAAAATGGATGATATGCAAGCTCGAATGGCAGATCTACAAATGCGTCAGCTACAGGTGGGACACCAATTACCCGTGTCCTTCCCTTTCGGGCAGGCCACTTCAAGTACTATGGACGGGGTGTCTTTAGCCCCTCCGACTTACCACGAGCAGGAGTAGATATGGTTTCTCTGGGGAGATAATCTTAACTCCAGATTTCTCTTCTTTTCTTTGCTGTATTTTTTCACAGACAGCGGTTTTTTTATGTGCACAACTAGGGGTGCTATGGACATGCGCTTTCTTCCTCTTCACTGCCATGTACTTACTCTCCAGTCTAAAAAAGGACTCTTAGATTCTGTCTCTAATTGCTTATGCGAGAAGAAGCGCCAATCGGCACCGCACACCATGTTTACCGAGTTATTGCAAGACTACCAGCATATGGCCCAGGAAATGGCTTCTCTAGACTCTGTAACACTGAACAACATGTCTGTGTCTGGAAGCTGGGTTTGAGCAACTTTCCGACAATGAGGAACGGCCCCGCAAAGAAGGCTGCCAACTACGCGTACGGAATGGTCGGTGTACTGGGTTTCCTTGATGAGCATACATGCATGAAGGGAGATGGGCCGATTCCTCGCAGGGTTCCACCTACACGTTGGTCAGGAAGTAGTATGCTAGATCGTCTGCGTGGTTTCCACATGGCACGGCGATTCCTCCCCTATATGAAGGCATAAGCCACAAATATGTATTGGTGCTGCGGAATGAAGTGGCAAGATCGCCTCTTGAACGCATTGAGCAAGGCATAAGTCGGGAAAACGAAGGTGGCTTTATATTGCATAAGATTCACTATGCATTAGCTACTCGATAGATGGACAAACATTAAGAAGGAAGCACGCATCCGCCCATTAGCGCAACCGCCCGATCAAGCCGGTTTCGAGTCCGATATCAGAATATTGACTGACGGTGGCCTCGATCATCGATTCTCCGAGGGCGGGGAAAAGTTGGCCAGTGTAGTTTGAGAGTGACATGTTCGAGGTAATGTTCAAGTTGCTATCCACAAAGATATGGCCCTCAAAAGGGTTGTTTATCGAAAAGAGTATATCCTTCATTTAAGCAATACCCAACGAATAAGCACTTAAACTCAAAAACAATTAAGCATTTACTTACACTGTTGAGTCCTCCCCGTAGAATAGTTTGCATATGCCGCCCCATGACGAACAACCGTCGACAATTAATGGGGGTGAAGGCATAGAAATCATGGGAGCAAATAGCAGAGTCTGCATTTTCTATCATGTCTGCCTCTACGTTTACGCAAAAGTATCATTCATGTCCGAACACCTTATAACGTGATAGTCAATTGCAACAATTGAGAAGCGTG
This sequence comes from Coniferiporia sulphurascens, assembly GCA_002794785.1. Lineage (NCBI taxonomy): Eukaryota > Fungi > Basidiomycota > Agaricomycetes > Hymenochaetales > Hymenochaetaceae > Coniferiporia > Coniferiporia sulphurascens. Next base: position 842,775 of record NBBA01000003.1, read on the forward strand.
AAAGCGACTTGTAGACGTGCCTGGCTTGCTCAACGACATCGGAGGATACTTTCTGAATGAATACTAGTGATCACTCTGGACTAAGGGCTGGCGTCCAGAGATGGTCACTTCGAGACCGGGATTGTGTCATTAATATTGTATAGCGAAGGAAGGAATATCAAGCTGGTAATGACCATGCGGGAAAGCGGCGGCACCATGAGCTACTAGCAGGTGCTGCAAGACAGAGCCGGCCCGCCTCTGAATTTGCAAATCTATGGATACAGACAAAACATTGGTAGAGTCACACGATAACCAAGGAAGAAGACCAACGGGCTCTTGTATCCACTCCGGTGCGAACTCTTGGTCCATTAATAAAAGTGTATCAGCGAACTCGGTCAAACTGAACCTTGCTGAAATTCGAGCTCGATGCCGAGTTCGGCATCTGGCCATTCGGAGTCTAAAAATATTTTAATAGAATTTTGACTATATCGCGCACTCGGCTTCCTTCGTGCGATTATCTACTGGCTCAACGATATACCTGGATACAGTGTGCATTCGCTAGTGCCGTAAATTACTGGATTCCAGCAAACCTGACAACTCAACATGGAGCATTTGTGCTTACTCAGTCCGGCATTCAGTGGCGGCGTACATATTACCAATTTGCTTTGAAGAGACAACAACCCAGGTCCCAGATGCTTCAGGGGAATCATGCTGCACGCGTCGTTTGATGGGATAATTGAAGAGAGTTCCTCAGTTTTTGTATTTCTCGTCTGCTGGAAAATGATGAGGATGCTTGCCTTTATTTCCCCCCTTTTCTTATCTCCCTCCTCATCAAGAAGAAAAGGATGGCAACACAAAATCACCCCTGTCATATAGTGTTTGGAACTTCAGGTCCCATGAAGGCAAATGTGGCTGACCCGAATAAGGCGGTGTCGGAGTTCTCGATCGTTTTCTGTTTGTGGGTACAAATCAAGGGTTTTAAGCATTCCTTAGATACAACAAGTCTCGGGCATTGTAAGTCACAATCAGTGTTTGCTGTAATTTTCATCCGTATTTACCACTAGCATGTCTGTTTTCAGTATCCCCTAGTGCTAGTGTCTTAGTCAAAACTTAGGTCTGATGCGAAGCAGCATTTACCCAACTCATACTGCTTCCAAGTGTCACCATTAATCTGATGAGCCTAGGTTCATTTTCTGGTGTTCCTCTTCCAGTGATATATGAAGATCAAATCAGCAACTGACAAGTGATGTTCCGACCGCATCTTTGAGGGATGCCCCATTATAAAGTCACCATTTGAACACCTGGACCAGAATTCAACTTGTATACCCCCGTACGCTGCGAAAATACAGTAAGGATATATTGACTAAGGCTATCAACCGGCGTGCGCTAATGGAAACGGCGGGTCCGAGTCACTCTTGCTTTCTCCAGGTAGATTGTTAAGGTTCTTTAAATTTGGAGCTTCAGATTAAAGCCTAAGTCACGGTGCTCTTGGGCCTGCGGAACCTGTGTTGGCAGATCGGGACGATAATTTCAGTTTCCAGTTATGGCGGAAATAAGTAGCACGGAAAAAACAATTGGCACAACGGCAACAATTACCGAGACGGTCAGTTAAAATGACGCTGGGGTTGTCAGTGAGGAATGCAGCACTGACCAGCAGTATTCAGATCAGCGGTACAATCATAGTGGAAAGTATGCAGGTGCAAAGCATAGTAGGGGGAGATGTATCAGAAATAGGTGACATGCTCTAAGTACTATGAGTGGCCTGCTGGGTTCCTTGGGGCTGACATGCGTGTGTTGGTTTTTCAGTTTCCATCATCACCGAGTTTCCCACTGGCGCTGGCTTCACTTTGACAGGTGACAACTACAAGTGGCTTGGTGACTTCTTTAGCACGGCTGACACCGGTATTCGTCTGTTGCTTTTTCTCACAAGACACGGCACAACCAGTACGAGCTCAAGCATCACGAGCACAAGCATACTATCAATAATAACCAGTACTAGTCCTGGTCCAACCCATGTTGTCACTCCACCGACCACCTCATGATCGGTAAAACCAAACATCATCATCGCCGCTGTCGTGCCGTCTGTCGCATTAATATTCCTCTTCATAATCGCTGTTCTGTTTTGGTGCCGTACCAGGCTATCGCAGCGCCGCGTACGGGCATCGCCTGGAGCTACACTGTCCGCGAATTTCAAGCAACGCGACACAAGGTCAGGACCGTGGCTGGACGGTCATTCTGCATTACCTGTTGCGGTCACGGGTTCAGGGCCTGAATCCACCGAAGCCATCAGTAATGTGGCTATTGCCAGCAGACAATCTTCTTCTAGTATAAATGACAAGGACGGGTCGCACTCCATTCACAAAGAGATACACCTCCCACGAAACTCCGAGTCGCAGCCCCTCAGTGTCAATGCGTTGCAATGCCCTGCTTCTCCAGAAGATCTTGTTCTGCTTGGTTCCTCAAATGCTAACAACGGGCATGTAGCACCTTCCCAAGGAGATGCACTGTCTTAAAATCTACGCACATTGTGGTAGACGATGAGGTGCAGTGGTGTAGTTGAGGCAAAGGTGGGTTATCAGCATAAACCGATGTATTTCATGGTAGAGACCAGCTCTCCTTATATACATCTACCGTGAGCTACGTATACTATAACTATCATAGCCCCTGTTCGTATGGTGTTATCATTGCGTTATCATTTACTTAGTAAGATGGATGTTCATATGACCATCCTTATATTTAGTACGTTCGTTATAATTATTTAATACACTGGCTTTGATTTTGCAAAGAATGGACAATATGCAAGCTCGAATGGCAGATCTACAAATGTGTCAGCTGCAGGTCGGACACCAATTACCTGTGTCCTTCCCTTTCGGGCAGGCCACTTCAAATACGGATGGGTTGTCTTTAGCCCCTCCGACCTACCACGAGCAGGAGTAGATGTAGTTTCTCTGGGGAGATGGTCTTAACTCCTGATTTCTCTCCCTTTCTTTGCTGTATTTGTTGCAGACACCGATGTCTTCGGGGTTTTTATGTGTACGACTGCTGGTACATCACTTTCTTCCTCTTGTTTGTGTACTTACTTTCTAGTTCAAGTCTCTAAAAAAGGACTCTTGGACTCTGTCTCTAACTTGAATTACTTACTCGAGAAGAAGCACCAATCAGCACAGTGCTCCCCGTTTACCGAGTTATTAATAATACAAGCCCACCATCATGTTGCCCGGGAAATGAGTCCAGAGCCCCTTGATGCCTTATAAGCCAACATAACCAAACTTGTCTCTCGACGCTGTGCATACCAGTGAGGGCCTTGAGCCGCCCGACTTGCCCAGTCTCTAAATTGGGAATGAAAGAAATGTGGTGTCTGCCGTGGCCCAAGGAGACACTTCGGCTTTGTTTTTGCAAAGAATGGATGGCATTCATGCCTTGATGACAGACCTATAAATGCGCCAACTGTAGGCAGGAACACAGGCAGGTCACTTTGCAAATTTTGGAAGAGGCGTCTTTAGCTCCTTGGTGGCCTCGATTTGCAATTCCGAGTCTCCGAGAGTGGGGAAACGTTGCCAGTGGCCATTGTGATTTGAGAGCAACATGTTTGAGGTAATGTTGGGACAGTGCTATCCACAAAGATATGCCCCTCAAAAGAGTTGGTTACTTCATTTAAGTAACTGTACACCTTTTTGTGCAGAGGAGTGTGCTCATTGTACATGTATCTCAGATCCATTGATGAGACAATGTGTTTGGATTTACTCATTAGAAACATCATATCCACCACTGTTTCTCAATAATCAATAATAATCGAGCAAGAATCAGCGAGAATCAGAAGTGGGCATGAAGTTTCCAGTGGGTAAATCTGGCACATTAATTTTGTCTCATCAATGGATCCGACTCAGAAGTACAAAGGACACAATCCCCATGCAAGAAATTATTTGACAATACTATTAGGTAATCAAAATATGATATTCTCCTATGCCAACCCAATCATGATGGGAGGTCCCACTGGCAGTCACCAGGGTCAACGGCACTTCCTGTGCCATGTCAAATACAATCAGTGTTGGGCATCATAAGTCACAGACAGTATTTGATGTCATTTTTATTTGTACCCACCACTGGCACGTCTGTGGTCAGTGTCCACTGTGCATGTGTCATCCTCTTTTTGCTAGTGTTTTGGTCAAGCCTCAGATCTGATTTTGAGTAGCATTTACACAACTCGTACTACTTCTGTATGGTAACCACACATAAACAGTGATCTGACGAGTCCAGGTTCATTTTCCCGTGTTCCCCTTCCAGTAAACATGACAACCAGATTCAGCGATCAATATATGATGTTTTGACTACATCATTGAAGGATGCTCTGTTATAAAGTCGCAATTCGAACACTTGGGTCAGAATTCAACATGTATGCATGACCCCGTACTACACCGTGCAAACACGGTAAGGACATGTTAACCAAGGCTATTAACCGTGCACTAACGGACACAGCTGGTTGCTCCTGCTTTCTCCAGATAGACGGTTAAGCTTCTCTACTAAATTGTAAAGCTTCAGATTGGAGCCCGGTGCTCTTGGGTCTGCAGAGCCTGCGTTGGCAGAGCAGGACGGTAATCTTCAGTTCCAGTTATGGCGGAAACAATTGGCACAACAGAAATAATCGTCACGACGGAAATAACTGCCACGATGGTTGGTTAAGATCACGCTGGGGTTGTTGGCGAGGAACGCAGCACTGACCAGCAGTATTCAGATCGGCAGAACAACCATAGTGGAAAGCGTAGGGGTGCAAAGCGATGGGGCAGGGCCAACACAAACAGTCTTAAAATCTACGCACGTTGTGGTAGATGATGAGGTGCAGTGGTGAAGGTCAGGCAAGATGGGTTATCAGCGTAAACCGATGATATTACTAGGGCGAGACCAGCTCCCCTTATATACACGTTCCGTGGGCTAGTACTACTATAACTAACTAGCTCCTATATCGTATGGCGTTATCGTTGTGTTATCGTCTCCTTAGTAAGGTGGTTAGGTCTTATGACCATGTACTATATTTATATCGTTTCGTTATATTTATTTAATAAACAGTTATAGGTGACACGCTCTACTAAGTACTATGAGTGGCCTGCTGGGTTCCTTGCGGCTGACATTCGTGTGCTGGTTTTTTAGATTTCATCACCCAAGTCTCTGTATACCCCACTAGCTTCACTTTGACAGGTGACAAATACAAGTGGCTCGGTGACTTCTTTAGCACAGCTGACACTCGTCTGTTTCTCTTTCTCACAAGACACGTTATCAAGCACAGTAACCATTAGTCCAACCCATGTTGTCACCCCACCGACCACCTCACGATCGGTAAAACCAAACGTCATCATTGCTGCTGTCGTGCCGTCTGTCGCATTAATATTCCTCTCCATAATCGCTGCTCTGTTTTGGCGCCGTACTAGGCTATCGCGGCACCGTGTAGTACAGCCATCCCCCGGAGCCGCAATATACGGAAATTTCAAGCAGCGCGACACAAAGTCAGGACCGCAGCTGCACGGTGATTCTGCATTACCCATTGCGGCCACGGATCCAGGGCCTGAATCCGACGAAGTCATCAGTAATGTGGCTGTTGCCAGCAGACAATCTTCTTCCAGTATAAATGACGAGGACGGGTCGCACTCCATTCACAAGGAGATACGCCTCCCACGAAACCCACAGCTTATCAGTACTGTCAATGCGTTGCAACACCCCGCTTCCCCGGACGATCTAGATCTGCCTGGTACCTCAAATACCAATTCTGGGGGCGTTACACCTTCCCAAGGAGATGCACTGGCTTTGCTTTTGCAAAAAATGGACGATATGCATGCTCAAATGGCAGATCTACAGATGCGTCAGCTGCAGGTGGGACACCAATTACCCGTGTCCTTCCCTTTCGGGCAGGCCACTTCAAGTACTACGGACGGGGTGTCTTTAGCCCCTCCGACTTACCACGAGCAAGAGTAGATGAGGCTTGTCATGCTGGGGGGATGGTCCTGACTCCTGATTTCTCTTTTTTTCTTTGCTGTATTTGTTACGGACGCTTGTGTCTTCGAAAATTTTATGTGTACAATTAGGGGTACCGGGTACCACGGACGTACAGTACATTTTCTTCTTCATGTACTTACTCTTCAGTCGAAAAAAGGACTCTTGGATTCTGTCTGTAATAACTTACGCGAGAAGATGTGCCGATCAGCAGCGCTCACCTTGTTTACCTAGTTATTACAAGACTACCAGCATATGGCCCAGGAAATGGCTTCTCCCGACCCCGTAATATTGAACAACACGTCTTTGTCCCCGTTAGAATATGTCGTCTAGCTCAGTGTCATACTCTCTGGCAGAGGGTTGAAGTTGGGATTGAGCGACTCCGAGTCGGTCTGAGACTCAGGCTCTGAGTCAAACTAAACCTGATGACTCAAAACGCGGTATTTGTGCTTACTCAGTTCGGAATTTAGGGGGTATCACATTGGGGTTTATGTCTTGTTCTAGTGCTTGCTTGAGTTGAATTCGAGCTCGATGCAGAGTCGGCGTCGGAGTTTGAATAGTTTTTCGTAGATTTTTCATTGCATGTATGCGCGCTCAGTTTCCCTCGCGCGATTATTTACTGGTTAAACTATAAACTTGGATACGGAGTGCATTCGTTAGCGCCACGAATTGCTGAATTCCAACACTTGAGTGGTCAAAACTGGTCTAAAACATAGTTTATCTTTGTTTTGTGGCCTACTCGGCAAAGTAGGTTTGTAAATATTACATAAATAATGATCTGCGTATACTCACCATAAAGGGCACTGAATCATTTGCCTGTTTTGCCTCAAAAGTAGCCGGCCGGCTAATTAGAGATTGCACAGTTTTTTTCGTTGCGGTTATGACGTATGGCGTTATCCACACAACACCAAGGCAAAAGAAGGAAAGTTCCTGTTCTGCTGTTATGCATGTTCTGCTGTTTTGGGGCTCAAAACACAGCTCAAAGCAAGTACTCGAACAAGGCCCAAAACAAAGCCTAAAACTCCATCATGATACCCCCCAAAGGCGACGTATGTGTCACCAATTTGCTTTGAAAAGACTCGGACAACAGCCTCAGTTTTTCCGTTCCTTTTTAGATGCTTGAGGAGAATCTGGCTGCATGTGCCTTCTGATGGGATAATTGGGGAGGGTTCCTCGGGCCTTGTATGATCCTGTCTGCCCGCAAATGATGAGGACGCTTGCCTTTATCGCCTTTTTCTCTCCCTCCCACTTGCTGGCCCCCACTAAGAAGGAAAGGATGGTAACACAAGATCATCGCCCCCTGCCTCATTTCGTGATTAAATGCTTGGAACTTCAGGTCCTTCGAAGGCCCGTATCACAACGGGGCTGACCCGGATTATGATCAGCGTAGTTGTAGGTACAATTCGGAGGTCTCAAGTACCCCTTCAGACCAATCAGTGTTGGGCGTCGTAAGTCACAGACAGTATTTGATGTCATTTTCATTTGTATCCACCACTGGTACGTCTGTGGTCAGTGTCCACTGTGCATGTGTCATCCTCTTTTTGCTAGTGTTTTGGTCAAGCCCCAGATCTGATTCTGAGTAGCATTTACGCAACTCGTATTACTTCTGTATGTCACCACACATAAACGGTGGTCTGACGACTCCAGGTTCATTTCCTCATGTTCCCCTTCCAGTGAACATGACAACCAGAAGCAACGATCAATATATGATGTTTTGACTACATCATTGAAGGATGCTCTGTTATAAAGTCGCAATTCGAACACTTGGGTCAGAATTCGACATGTATGCATGACCCCGTACGCTGCGCAAACACGGTAAGGACATGTTAACCAAGGCTATTAACCGTGCATTAACGGACACAGCTGGTCTTTCCTGCTTTCTCCAGATAGACAGTTAAGCTTCTCTACTAAATTGTAAAGCTTCAGATTGGAGCCCGGTGCTCTTGGGTCTGCAGAGCCTGTATTGGCAGAGCGGGACGGTAATCAACAATTTCCTGACATGGCGGATATTCACCCGGGTAGAGCATTTGTCAAAATTAATGTCACAGGGACACTGAGAAATGCAGTACTTGGTGGTACCCAGAGCCACATACTGAGTACAAGAACCGTGTCATCAGGTGATACGATCTGAGTACTATAGGTAGCCTGATGCCCTGTGGTTGACATCTGGTTTTTTAGAAACTTCTTCCCTCCTTGTGCTACCGGAAACAGTCGATCCCGGATTAATAACATCAGGTAACAAATAGAAGTGGCTTGATGACTTCCTTACTATACGGCCACCACTCAACTAATTTTTTTAGTCACAGGATTTACTATCAGTATTGGTTCTCTAGAGCCAATTTCGAGTTCAGCCCAAGTTGTCACCCCACCGGCCACGTCACAACCGATAGCTACTAAAGTGTCAATTTCGATCCCAACTCAAGCATCGACCACGTCACAACCGGTCACTACAGTGCCAAGTTCGAACCCAACCCAAGTTGCCACCCCATCGACCACGGCACGACCGGTTAAACCAAGCACCATCATTGCTGCTGTCGTGCCTCCTGTTGTACTGTTTTTCCTTGCTATAACTGCCATTTTGTTTTGGCGCCATGCTAGGGCATCGCGGCAGCGTGTACAGGTATCACCCCAAGGAGTTTTCAAGCAACGCGACACGATGTCAGGACTGCGGCTGGGCGGTTATTCTGCATTACCTTTTGCGGTCGCAGCTTCAGGGCCTGAATCCATCGAGGTCATCAGTAATGTGGCCGTTGCCAGCAGACAATCTTCTTCTAGTATAAATGACGAGGACGGGTCGCACTCCATTCGCAAAGAGACACGCCTCCAACGAAACTCGCAGCCTCCCAGTGTCGATGCATTGCAACACCCCGCTTCCCCGGACGATCTAGATCTGCCCGGTGCCTCGAATACCAATTCTGGAGGCGTGACACCTTCCCAAGGAAACGCCATGGCTTTGCTTTTGCAAAAGATGGACGATATTCATGCACGAATAGCAGATCTACAGATGCGTCAGCTGCAGGTGGGACACCAATTACCTGCGTCCTTCCCTTTCGGGCAGGCAGATTCAAATACTACAGACGGGTTGTCTTTAGCCCCTCCGACTTACCACGAGCAGGAGTAGATATGGTTTCTCTGGGGTGATGGTCTTAGCTCCTGATTTCACCCCTTTTTCTTGCTGTATTTGTTGCAGACGCCGATGTCTTTGGGGTTTTTATGTGTACAACTAGGGTTATCACGGACGTACGCTTTTTTCTTCTTGTCCATGTACTTACTTTCCTGTTCAGGTCTCTATAAAAAGGACTCTTATATCTGTCTCTAATTACTTACGCGAGAAGAAGCGCCGATCAGCGCTCGCCTTGTTTACCGAGTTATTAAGACTGGCATGGATGGAAATGTTGACATTCTTCAGTATATCCAGGTGCAAATCAAAAATTGCCTTCCTCTATTCTGCGATCAGTTTTTGTACTGTACGCTGCAGTGTCCAGAGATCTCCTTGTGCACGTTCGTGACTGTCTTCTTCCAGCTGTTTGAAATACTACTAGTACTACTAGCGAGCAATCTTCGCTGTTTCTCTGTTTCTGTCCGCGATCATGGATCGAGTCATCAAGGAGAGAACTCCGAGTTATTGCGCGTCATTCATAAGGAGAGGGTAGTTATAGTAAGAAACGCCTGGCTAATTGCGTATCAAGGTAAGGGGGGACGTGAGGGGGGGGGACCAGGGCTCGTCGCCTAGAGTTAAGTCAGCAAGATTGGCCGTAACTAAGGTTTCACAAACGGTAGTTTCCAGAAGTGGCAGTACACAACATATACCACCGAACCATTCTTGCTATTACTGTAATTGGAGACATCGCATACATTCCACATATGCATCTTTGTGCTGTTCCCTCCGGAGCCTATGTTAAACCATCGCTCTTGCGATTCATCATGATACATGTCAATAGATACGATACAGTGTAAGTGCGGTAAGCTATGTCAGGGATGAGAATGTGTATAGTACTACGTTCAAATGGGTTAACGAGACGGTATGAAAAAAAAATCCACGTATCCTCCAACACTCTATAGTCCGAAGGGGATCTAATAGCGACATCCGCTTGTGGGGGGATGCCATAAAAAAAGAAACCTCATCACGCCATATAACTCTTCTTAATACTCTCCAACTCGTCGTGCAGGCGCTGGTGACGAGCGCTCAGCTCCTCTAGCTCCTCGATGGACAACATGTCGCCGTCGCCGTCAGACTCGCCGCTCGCGGACGCTGAACCATGACGGAGCATGGTGGTGAGTTTATTTTTCTGAGAAACGAGCTTCTGGAAGGCAAGCAGGTACTCGCTGTACGTGCTCGAGTACCGGGAACGTAGGCTGTCATGCTTTGAGAGGGCGGGAAGGGGGCGTGTGACGCGGGGATGAGCGACAGGAGCTTTGGGGGCCGCCTTCACTTTCTTTGGTCTGGCGTCCTCCTCCTCGGACTCTGAGGACGATGTATAAGTGGGGGAAGGTCGCTTCTTCGATTGCTTGCTTAGGGGGCGCGCGGAGTCCTCTCGTTCTCTCTCAGCTTTTATATCCTTCTTCATTTTTGGCATCGAAGACGACAGTCCCGAAAACCCCTTTTGGCTGGCAGAGGGTGCAGACTTGCTTGGGGGGAGGGGCGACAGCTCGCGCTTGATCTTTCTCGGAGGGGAGGACTCCCTCCTTGCGGCCTTCAATGAAGACGTGGGGACTTTCGAAGACGATCCTTCCCGCTCGTGCTTGATCTTGGTTGAACTAGCGTTCGCCGCTCTCTTCACTTTCTTCCTCTCCTCGTATCCCCAGTCGGACGAATCTTCGTCAGAGTCTGCATTTTTTTTGCGCTTCGTGCTCGCCTTTGCTGCTGTACTCGAGGACAGCCGCTCCCTTTCTTTCCCTTTCTCCCTATCCCTATCCCTTTCTTTCTCTTTTTCGCGAACCCTAGCGGCCCTCTCGATCTCCCTTATCTCTCTTTCCCTCTCTCTCTCACGATCCCTTCCTCTTTCAGGGTCCCTTTCACGGCCCCGCACGCTTTCTCTGTCCGATTCGCGGTCCTTCTCTCTCTTCACCCCCCGTGCACTCTCCCTATCTGACTCCCTTTCCCGCTCCCTCTCTCGTTTCACGGGCTCACGCTCCCTTGAAGGCAGAGTCGAGGCCAACGGGGCGCCGGACGCGTTCGCAGTTGCAGTAGGCGCCTCTCGCTCTCTTTTAGCGCCCACCACTTCCCTCTTTACCTGGATGACTGGCTTTCTGTCTGAGGGTACAGGCGGAGGGATGGGAGGTGCTGCGCGCGCGCGCTCACTTGGTTCCGGAGGAGCGCGCTTTGGACCGCGAACATCAACAGGTCCGGTACGTCTCGGTAAGGAGCCCGCCGAATTTTGGGATGAAGTTTGAACAGCAGATGGTACAGGAGGGGGCTGCATTGTCGGGGTAGTCGTGCCCGCGGAACGCGACCCGGGCAGACGGCGGGCACTTGAGACGGTAGTTGGCCGCGGGGGTGTTTCCGATGGAGAAACCTCCCCTTCCTCTTTTTCCGCTTCTCTTTCCTTGCCCTTTCCCGTTCGTATGGATGCAGCACCACCCTCAGCGGACTGGTTCTGCCTAGGCAAGGTCACTACTGGAGCTGGCTGTGGCCGAGCCGGGGGTACAGCCTCTAACTTGGCTTTTATGTCTAAGTCCTTCATCTTCGCATCCTTTGTCTTCGCCTTGGCCTTTGCTGTTGCGGTCGATGTTCCATTCACAGTCCGTTGGACTGCACCAGCACCTGTATTCGCATTTGTTATACCATTGCTACGGAATTTAACGTGATCCCAAGAGGGATCATTTTCTGGGATTTTTAGCGACGATAGCCAGGTTCGTGCAGAGCGCGCGACAGCAGTGCGCACGTTGTCTGTGTAGCCCTGGTATTGGTAAGGCCTGACTTCTTTCCACGTCTGCGGCTTGAGCCTCCATTTGGTATCCTGTGAAGCGGAGGCAGCCTTTCGCGCCACTTGTTCCTGCTCAGCGACCTAAATGCGTTCATTACAATAAACTTTAAGCCAGTAGTTTGAATATTCAAAAATGCACTCACCTCGTTAAGTATTTCCGTGATCTTTAAGCGGACGTCCTTATCCACCTCCAGCCCGCCGACTTCTTTTACGACGTCAGGTTGTGTCGCCGCACCCAGAGCAAGATAGTGAATAAGCCTCTGGTGGTACAAAGCGATGGTCTCCTTCGGGAAGGTCACCGAGGAGGTGGAACCGCCCGGCTCGGACGTTGATGGTGCCGTAGTAGCATAGCTCTTTACAATCGTTGGTGTAGATCTAGGTGTGCTCTTTGGAGGTCCTTTACGCTTTACGACACTCTTCTGAGTGACGGTTGGTATGGTAGGCGGCGTGTCTATCATGATCGTCTTGCGCTCCGACTTCTGTTTTGCTGCAGCAGCCGTGGCATCGCGCACTCGCTGCACGGCCACTTCCGAAAGATGACGCTCGACTAGGAATTTACCGACAACGTTCGCGTTGAGCTTGAGCGGCGCGTTCGGCCGAGCAGACATGGTCGTGCGGATGAAGAGCTCCTGGTTGTCCTTCTCCTTGCTGTACCGCATAGGAAAGAACTGCTCGCGGATGTGTATGCCCTGTCAATCGGGTAGATGAGTATGGTAGCGGGTGGATTGCTCGAACGAGGCTGCTCACGGGCCGGTCCCCAAACTCGAAGTCCATTCGATCCGCCAACGAAAGGTTCTGCAGCGCATCGAGTGTCTCCTCGGTCATGCGCACGACCATGGCGATCTTGGGTTTTGTGGTAACGCCCTCTCCGGGGCGCGAGTGGCCCTGTAGCGAGATGGAGCTGTTCGCGGGGAGCGGCATGGCGAAGGTATGGCCGCCTTCAGAGATGTGGCGGAGAGGACGGAGTGCGCGACGCGACGCAGAGGTGGCTCAAGCCGACTAGCAGCGAGCAAGGGGGAGGGGTAAGTGTCCAACGACGTGGGGGACGATGGGGGCGGGAGACAAGAGGAGGATGAAATGATCAGACGCAGAGAGGCCTAGGAGAAGCTGCGAGTTCGGCGGCTTGAGAATAGACGCTCCGCCACCGTGACACACTAAACAATAATAATAACACATAATTCCAAAATGCTTCCGCGGCCCGCTATTATTCTACTCTTGTTCCGCAACTGCAAGCGACTCGAGACACACGCAGTCAGAGACATTTTCTCGCAGGCGATCTTACGGCTTCCCCTCAAGCTCTGATTCAAAAGTTCAGTGCACGGAGGACCCGTCAGATCGCAGTGACTGTCCAGGCACCAACTCGGAACATTTTACAACAGCAGCTACAAAGCGTTTCACAAAACACCGATGGAGCCTCTCCTCCTCCCTTCTCGATTCCACCCCGAAAAATAGGGGCGCTTAGACGATGCTCTGTCTCTTTCGGACTTGACTCTTACGGAGGGCACAAAATGCGCAGAATAATTACTATTATCATTAATGATGACATGCTGCATTAATATCGATATAGGTATTAAATGATAAATGACGCGCCGTGAAAAGCACCCCTGCTTGATATCCTGCTCGCCTTCAACGCCTGTTTCGCCTGTTCGTTCGAGTGCTCACTTGCACTCGTCTTAATCTTTGTGCAGTACAAGCGACTCTCCGGGAACCGAACGCCACGTCCGAGCTCTTTCAAACCATCAAATTTTCTTCCAAGTATGATACAAATTTCTCTACAACGCTTTCTTCACTTAGATCCACAGCGCCTTTCTCTGTCGCCCCCAGAGTGATGGCCTTCTTGTGGATAGTCACGAACTGCCGCTTGAGTCGCTGCATCTCCGACAGCGTCAGGTTTCTCGCTGGCAGAGTGATCCTCGGTCTCAAAGTGGCAGACAGAGGCAGCATCACCGTCCCTCCAACGCCCATGCCCTGAGACGAAGCTTGCTCAGACATTATCCGGGAGACCATCGCGGCGGAAGTTTGTTCGAGAGTGTGCAGCGCGTCCGTTGGCGCAACAGCCACCTAGTATACAAGCTGCATGTCAGTCGGGTGTATTCAACCCAAAAAGGAGAGCATACAGCCGAAGTCCCAGCGTTGGGTGGCTTCACATAGCCCTCTGTAATAGCTTTCCAGATTTCATCTCCCGGGACTTCGTCGTCTATCCATGGAACAGTAAAAAGTGGGGAATCCCAGCGAACCATAGATGATGGTTCTTCAAAACGTGTGATGAGATTCTCCAGCCTGTCCGAGTGAAATGGGCGAAGTCCAGAAACTCGGGAAAACACACGAGACGTACGTAGCTGAGCTGTAAGAGTCTTCTCCTTCACCTCGTGCGATATTCCATTCTCGACAGTGCTCAGGCCTCGCCACAACATATAACTGCCACCGATCGTCAGCCTATGCCAACGCAGTGCAGTGCTGACGTACTGTGCAAACCCGAATCCGATGCTCTCTAGCAGCACAGTACATTTGATATCGGAATCCTTTGATGTAGTTCATACCATCTACTATGACGATCGCATCTTTATTTATGCTCCTCTGCATCGCGGTGAATAGGGAACCACGAGCAGGTTTTTCCTGGCGGCCATCTTGATTCCGTTTCAAAAGTCAGACGCCAGGAGCACGAACGATTTCTTGCATCAGGGACAGACCATCGTAAACGTGTCGCTTGATGTTCAGCGCGTCGTCAGAGAGCACGATCACCTTGAGTTTTGGACCGTCGTACGAAGGCTCTTGTAAGCGCCGCTCGAAGCATGCCTTCAGCTGGCTCGCTCTCCGCGACTTGCCCGAGGCGGGGTACCCGGAGATCGTAACAAGAGCCATTTAGGGTACGTTTCTGTTCTCGAAGGAGGTCTGTTATTCCATGAACACCGAACCGGAGCTGGTGGAAAGCGAAAGGTTGCAAACGATCCTGAACGAGTAATGTCCAATCACGAAGCTCCAAATGGAAATTTCATTCCAGCAACCAATTGAACGCAGACAAAATGAACCCTCCGCCAATAGACCGCCCCACAGTACGGGCGACGAGAAATTAGACATTAGGCAGCGTTCGCACTCGTCGGGCAACATTATATATCCGAAATTACAGCGAAAGCAATGGAATTATGCGTATGAATGGGGATGATGAACATGCGTATAAAGATAATAAAACGGGAAACTCTAGATGGAACTCGGGACCATCAGCTTTGCGGCGGAGGCGGGGGCGCACCGGCGTCTGACGGTTTTTCAGCAGTCTCTGCTGCTGTCTCTTCTACCTCCGCTGCTTGCTTCACCTCGGCCTCAAGACGCTCCTTCGCCCGCACAACCTTCGACTGCAGGTAATGCGACCAGTTCTGCGGACGAGGACGGCCTGTGACAGGCTTTTCCGGAGGCGGCGGCGGCGAGTTGGCTTTGAACAGGTGTTCGTAATTCTGCGAGCGAGACCACACGTCAGCGAGGGATCTTATGCGAGGTTGTGTATAAAACGAACTCGTAAGATGCTCTCCATAGGGTCTTCTGGCTTCACATTAAGAATGAGCCGGGCCTCGTCCGGCGTCATTCTGTGTTCCCTGGTAAGACGGTCCGTTAGTGAACCTGACGTTGCGTTGCTCACGCCCGCGGCGTCGCCCATCACGCCGCCCTGAGGACGATGTTGCGCATCTGTTCGCATATTCAGTAGAGTTCATAAGTTGTGAAAAAGACGCCAACGTACTCTTGTACGCCTGCCGACCCGCCGCTGCAAATGCCTTTCCCAAAATCTGTGCTCCAGCGATCGCGACCTGGATAATAGCTTTTGGTGCCGACTGTATGAGAACCAGTCAGATACAATTTTTATGTATGAATATTCATTAGCGGTAAAATGCACCATGAAAAAGCGGAGGTCCAGGGCAGGATCGTAAGAAACTGAGAAAGTGAAGGAGCTTGAGCGCCGACGCGGGTCGCGTAAGAGCGGCCGGGCACGTGGCACGCAGAAAGTCAGAACGGCCAAAATTTACCACCGCCACGGGCTGCGCGATCTTGGCCCCGGGCGCACGAGTCTGTTTCTCGAGAGGAATGTCGCAGCCGACCGCGACGGCGTCGTCGTCGTCTTCATCGAAAAAGAGAAAGCTTGTTGAGGTCAACGCGAACGATGCGGGAGCGGTTCACAAAAAAGCCAAGAAGGACAGCAAGGAGCACAAGAAGAAGTCGACCAAGGATGGCCAATTCCAGGTCGTAAGTGCGTCCGTCGTCGTGTCCATTCCGCCCAGATTCGCGATGGATCCTATGGCTGGGGCAAGGGAAATGCTGGATTCGTTAATAATGCGGTGCGTCTGCCTCTCCCATATAGTTTTTGTATTAGCTTCCTCACAGGAAGACCAGCTACGTCCCAGCCCTCAAGGGCGTAATGGTATGCCACACGAACGTACGCTTTCTTTCGGAGGTGGCCATTATAAACAAAGAATGCCCGTTTCTCAATTGCATCGTCGGCTTCGATGCGACGGTCTGGAGCCCACAGATCGGCATGAAATTAAGTACGCCCCACTTTGCCTGACCTCACAACTACATTTATCTTACGCAGCTTGGCCGAAGGCGGGAAGATAAACCTGTACTCTCCCGACCACATATCGCTTCTCGTGCATCAAACATTTAATGTTTCCATTCCACGACATCACATTCCTTCTGACAATTGGGAGTTCGAATACGGCGCAGCCGAGAACGACCCAGAATTCGGGCCGGACGCTGCAGCTTTGGAAGAGACGGAGACAAACAAAATGGAAGCTGACGGGGAAGGCTCCAATGGTGCAAATCTCTCCAAGGAGGAAAGCACTGGCATCTGGGTGCGCAAAATCACTACTGACAGACTTGGCGGAGCGGAAGGACAGCTTGAATTCACCGTTATTGGGTGCGCAAGTTTTATCTGTGCCTCTAGTGATCTAGCTCACAGCCTGGTCTTAGTCTTACTGTTGCCAACCAAATGCTTTCGCTCGTCGGATCAGTCCAGCCAGACCCCTTTTCCCCGGAGCATGTCCCCCAGCCCGCGATAGCCACGAACGCGTCCGCACCAATGCATGATGAAGAAGATGGGGAAGAAGAGCACGAGCACGAGCAACCCGACCAACTCAGTGACGGCAGCGACGAGGAAGACCCATTCAGCCATCTAGGCCAGGCGAGGCAAGAGGCTGCGGAAACGAAGGCCGCTGAGAAGCTAGCAAGAGCGAGAGAGAAAGAAGAGAAGAAAAAGAGAAAACGAGAGAAGAAAGAAAAAAAGGAAAAGCGAAAGGCTGAGGAGGCGATTGAGGCGGGAGGGAAATCGGAAGGCGCGCCAACAAAGGCGGAAAAACCAGCAAAAAAGCGCAAACGTGTTGTCCAAGAGAGTTGACCATGCTCTGGCTCCCTTTGTTTTCCGCACTTGCTGTTTCAATTTCCACGCATTGTTCATATGTATGTTTTACTACTTAACCCTTTCCTTTCATATCTAGATTTACATCGATTGCGGAACAAAACCCCCTAATCTCGTACTTGTTAATCGCGCGATGGATGACAGCGAATGAGAATACTTTGCGAACAAGCTATCACGATCGTCGCTCACTTTGATCTCCCTTTGTTTTAACGCTACACAAATCATGGAAAGGGTAGCAGAGTCCACAGCCCTGATTGTTGAAGAAAGCTGCGATCTGTATATCAATCCGCCAAGCGCTGTAAATGACGAGTGGATCTCCAGTGGTCGTAATTAATGCATGCCCACGCCAAAGTCATGAATAGCATCATCGCAATTAAACTAGAGCCGCTATATGAGCTTTACTGCACGTCGCCAAACCGCAATGAAGACTTACAGTGGCGGCAGGCTCACAACTCCGAAGCGGTCCGCAAGCGCACCAGACATGAAAGGCACGAGCGCCGTGCCAAGCAGCCCGAAGCTGACGATCCAGCCAATCCCTCCGGACAAAAGGTGCGGAGGGAGGAAGGTTCCGCATTGGTTCATCATGATGGGGAACATAGGACCGAGCATGACGCCGACGAGGGAAACTGCGACGGCCGATGGGATGAGCAGCGGCACGGCCCAGATAAATATCATCAACCTTGACGGAAATGTGAGCTTAAGTCGCACTTCTCGCCAACGAAAAAAGGAGTACCTACCCTATCGCTATGATGGCATACACGAAGATGGCCCGTCGTTCCCCGATCTTTGTACATACTAAATACCTGGGTTAAATGGAGTCATAACATGTTTACTGACCTTCTTTGTTACCCAAAGTAACAGGATTCTTCCCGCGGCAAGACCTTTAATTGTTCAGAGGCTGTCCAGTCCTTCGTCCGTTTACAGTCCAAGTAGTAATCATCACATACCTCCGAAAAACCCAGAGGATACGTACCCAGAGGCTGGCCCTCCGCCCGTTCGGTGTATAATATACGTAACTGCCCAGCCTTTTTACCAGGAAGACACAAACGGAGTGAAAATACACCGCTCCAGCATTCAGTTACGTGCCATTCGAATCAGGGGATAATAACTGACTTCCGATGGTAATCTCTATCCCACAATATGCGAGAAGAAAGAGGGAGAGAAAATGTACGATTCTTAATCCCCATATTTGGCGGTAAGCGCTGTGGGGACTATTGCCCTCGGTGCGCGGGGGCATTCCGCAAGAAATGAGTACTTCTGCAGATTTTTAGCTGCGTCAGCGATAGGGAAGTAAAAGAAATCATGCTTCGGGAGAGACAAGCATAATTCGAAGCGGGAGACCAACCGTTTTGTCTCTTTAGCTTGAACACCGCGACAAGGGTCACGGCCGTCTGCACTGCCAGACCGAGCGTAGTAAAATAGTGGAACGACCAGTGTTTCATTCCTGCGAATTGTGTTGCGACGAATGGCGATGCAAGCGCTCCCGAGCCTTGTTACAGGAGGACTTAATTAATACGAATATAATGGCAGATGTAAAAATACCGTAGCAGGCATGTAAGATGGCCATTTTCCCGGGATCATTGAGTCCCGCAACGAAGGCGTTGACTTGCGCATTCTACAGACATCTTTTAATTTCACTTGGGTAATGATGAAAAAGGAACACAAACGAACCTGTAAAGCAGTGCCGAAGCCGTAGAGGGAAAAGGCGAAGACTATCACGGGGAACGGAGGTGCGGGGATGATAAGGATGTACACGACGGCTTGCACAGCGGTGCCGAGTACAATAGTCTGACGAAGAGGTAATTCAATGGGTGGCCAACAGTTTTAGACAAGCAGTTTTACTTTACCAAATCCAAGGCGATCGGTTAAATGGACATTTAGAACGGCGCCTACAATGAAGCCCTAATCATGATCCAAGCATTTACGAGTGTATCTATTTAATAGTTCAAAATACACTCACAACACACTGAAAAATGAATATAAGAGACACAGTGGCGTAGTTGATCTAAACGAAGGCGAGTGAGCATTCGCTCTCTAATCGGTTCTCTATATAAGAATTTACTTCGTAGAACTCCTGTATCCTGGGTAAAAGGGGGCCAGTTGATCCGTCGTTCCAACCTTCGAGTATGAAGCACCAGCACAATGTAATAAACTGCACGAGTATCCTTCTGCGCCAAATCCGCTCGTTATCATCGGTGGTTCCACTTTGTTCCTCGTTAACAAGGACAGGGAGGGTTATCTGTACATCGGTAGAATGCTTTCCCCCGTCACTAGGCGTTGAACAGCTTGTCGAGATTTTCAGTGTTGAAGCCCCCTGTTCGTCTTCTCTGTCTGAAGCATAGTCCGAATCGTTGGAGGAGACGTCATGTAAACTTGGAATAGGGGACATAACCAAGTGTGCAGGAGAGTCAGATAAAGAAAATGTTTTCTCGGAATTTGTCAGTGATCTCAGAGTTGATGGGGTGTTCTGTAAGACCGTCAAGACAGAGGTTGCGACCTTCTGGCTTTTACAATAGTAATGGAGTCAGACGGCGATTAACGCAGCTCTGTGAAAATAGAACACGTACCAGGACTCGTGCTATACTTCGACGGCGACTTGGCCAATAGGAAATACAAAAGAATAACTTGAGGGAGAAGTGTGCTACCTGACCCGCCAGGACCAGTCGATGGGTATTAGGCGCGCACCGGTGAGGCGATATCTGAACTCCGAGGATAGGGCGGGGTTTGGGAGAAGAGATAGGCACACGGCCCCTTTCTTCTCTCCCGAACGGACGTAAGGATCAGACGTAAATATTTCAGATTTTGCAGGTGCGCTTTCTAGCCAGAGTTTGCGCTAGTAGCGGAACCATGTTAACCCCTGAATTGTGAAAGGAGAAATCGTGGAGAAATAGGATCATCCAAGAAGTTTCCCTTTCGAGTCCTAGTCGATATTACGTTAAAATAAATCACGTGACACCAGACGCGTCCTGAGAAACGCAGCGCAGCGTTCCGAGTCGACGGCGGTGCTGTATGCACATACGATCTTAAGAACATCGGGCTTGAAAGAATAATTAGCCAAACACTTCATTCAAATACTAGTGAACAATGGAACCCGCGTCGCACATGTCTGTAATCTTGGACCTTTCCCCCACTCAATGGCACCTCTCGTCTCTTCCCAAGAACGAGTACCCACTCTCCTTCCGCTCGTTCCTCGCACAAACTCTCGCGTTCTTGAATTCGCACCTGGCGTTCAAGCATGAGAACACGCTTGCGGTGTACGGCGCGCTTCCCGGCAAGAGGTGCGTCTTTCTGCTTCACCTTGACTGAAACTTACTTGACGACGTGCTGGCCAGCGTTTTGCTCTATTCGTCGATTGACCGCAAGGATGAGGCAACGGACGAGAGCCTTGCCGACGCGAATACTTATCTGCCATTCAAGATCGTTGATACGGCCGTTACGAGTAGTATTGGCGCAGAGATGGATGCGCTTTCGGAAGAAGAGGAGGAAGGTGTGTTTACATGGGTGACCAAGCTGCACCTACTCATGCTGAAGACGAAAAGCCCCCTGTCAGCTCGTTGGAGCATTGACAAAGGCCCTGTGTCGTATGTGCTATTCTTTTTATCACAAGCTTGACTCGAAGCCCACCGCTGTACAGATATAAACCATATCGTCAATCCAAACGCTGCGTCCTCGAACGCTGAAGCGCCAATCGTTCCCCCCGAACCTCGCATCGTCATACTATCTGTATCGCCCGACCTTTCAACCTCATACATTCCCCTCATGAACTCGATATTCTCCGCACAAAAGCTTGTAAGGGCGCCTGATTATATTGTGTAAACTCGCTGGGACTGACAAACACCTCACAGAAAGTCGCAATCGACGTGTGCAAGATATACGGTCCAGACGCGGTCTTTCTTCAACAAGCTGCGCATCTGACAGGGGGGTCGTACATCTACCTCGAGCGACGCGATGCGTTGCTCCAACACCTTCTGGTACGTATCGGACGCAGCATATCCGCATTGCATTTATGTCATCGCCCCGCGATCTAGATGACTTTCCTGCCCTTGCCATCAATGCGCCAGATTCTGGTAGTCCCTACACAGGACAAAATAGACTTTCGTGCGGCATGCTTTTGCCACAAGACGATCGTCGACATCGGCTTCGTCTGTTCCGTTTGCTTGTCCAGTGAGCGCCTTTTCCCAAGGAAAAACAATAATCCACGCTAATTTTGATGCGAACCTAGTTTTCTGCCAGCCTGTGCCCGTGTGCTCAACTTGCCGGTATGTGCCCTTTCGTCACTTCGCACCCTATTGCATCAGCATCCATCTGATATCTTGTCAACGTTTCGGTACCGATGTGCTCCTGAATCTCATTCGTCACCGTAAACACCCGACTTTCATTGATTTCCTGGCTATCGTACAAATTTAATACGCCTTCCCCACACACGAACTCGATCTTCTCCACCATCTAATCTTCTTGGCAACAATCTAGGACCAAGTTCCCGATTAAGAGCCTGCAGCGGCTGAATGCGTCACGGCCCACCGCACCCCGCGCGTCGTCCGTTTCGACGCCAGGACCACGGACGTCCTCACTGCCCGCGACTGCGGGCACCGCGCCATTGCCGGCCCTTAGCTCGGGACTTTCGACGAGTATGGGCAGTGTAGGGCTGGGACTGGGGCTGCCGTCGTCGAACAGCATCCGAGTCAATGGCACACCGAGTCCGAGTGCGAACGGATCTGGGGTGGGGTCCTGAAAAAAGGCTTTAGGCTTTCACCCGGGGGACCCAATCGCGTTGTACGTCCGAGAGTCTGTGAACTTCTGAGAGAGACGGAAGATCTCGGGTGCGGGCCACGGGAATCGGAAAGATCGTTGAGAGTCGGGAGCCAGTAAGCGTTTGGCTTTATCTTCCCGGGCACAGCCAATGGCAGGTGTTCTCGTTGATCACCAAGAAGATCGTTAGAGATGATTAGCATTAGCTCTCAATGGTCGTCGTCATCGGGGGATTTGCGGATTCGGGTAGCGGTATATAAAGAATCGGAGCGCCAGTGCGTTACTTCCAGCACACGACAGTCCGCTCCACACCCCACGCGTCATTCCACACCTCCGTCTTCTGTATATTACCGTGCTGCTCCATCAGCTCCCGGACCGCCGTGCTCTGTTTGTGCCCCACTTCGAGTGCAATCAGCCCACCGGGCCCGACGAGCTCGGGCGTGCCACCCACCAGACGGGCGATTCGGCGGTAGAACGTGAGTCCGCGTCCGTCACTCGGGTCTGGGTCGCCGAGGAGCGCACGTATGTCTTCGTAGTCTTTGACGGAGGACGGGAGCTCCTTGTATTCCGATAAGGGTATATAGGGGGGATTGGAAGTAATTATATCGAAGGGCGGCCAGCCGAGTTCCTTGAGCGTCGCAGTAAACCCGTCGCTCAGCATGTCTGCCTTGAGAACTTCGAAGCTATTTCGGCGGCCTGCTCGGGTACCATGGACCTGGAAGACTCCAATGCGTCGTGCGTTTTGCTCCGCGAGCTGAACGGCTTCGTCACCGATGTCGACACCGAGCGCACTAATGCTGCCCTTTGGGGCAAGGTGGCAAAGGAGAAGCGCGATGCAGCCTGTCCCCGTACAAAGGTCGAGGAGGCGTCGGGGGGCAGTGGTCCGTTGTGGGGGGAGGACATCGGCGAGCCGCATCGCCCATTCCTCGGTTTCCGGACGCGGAATCAGGACCGGCGAGCGTACGGTCAGGTCGAGCGGACCGAACGGCTGGGTGCCTAATAGCATCCGAGGCGAAAGCGGCGAGCGTGGGTTGATACGGAGAGAAGGGGGACAGTGCTAAGTATATGAGTAACAGGCGATTGTGATCTGGTGTCTAGGCTTACTGAGAATGTATTGCAGGGGTTCGCCGCGAAGCCTGCGCGCGACCATCTTCTCCAGGGCTGATGAGTCTCTGGAGGACTCGCCCATCCAGCGCAGCTCCTGGACGGCCGAGCGTCGGCCAAGGGCAGCAGACAGCCGGGCGACGAGCGTCGGGGGAATGCTGCGCGGGGACACCATTAATGCTGCGCCCGCTACCGAGAAACGAGACGAAAAGAGCGTTGCCTGAGCCCGAAAACGGAACGCCGATGATGCTGAGCATTTCCTTTTCTGGTAAAATAAATTCCCGATACTGCAGTTCAGCACAGATATTCGTATAATATTAGGGGCAGCTGCAAGCAGAGGGGTGCGGGCAGGAAAAGCCGGGGTCGCAGTGCAGCATACAGGCCCAGTTTATCAGAGTTTTTTAATGGCGAAGTAGACGGTAGCCGGTGGGAGATTGAAATAAGATCACTCGTACTTATATAATCTCCGTCTGTCCAAACAACCTCCTCGCGTTTGTTTACTGTCTCCCGCTACTCTCAACGTCGAACGTCCACGACCTCCGTCCGCCATGCACACGGGCCCGTACCCGCCCCTCCGTCCAGCCGAGCCCCGTCCGCCCATTTTGCCCTCTCCCCAGACATCCTCCTCAGACGGCTACCGCCTCACCCCCTCGTCCTCCGTTACCCCCGCCCCCAACGCAGAGGCCGGGCCCTCCACCTCCATCTCTGCCCCAGGCATCAAGCGTCGCATTGGCGTTGCAAATGCAAAGAAGCGCCGCTCGGCCGTCCTCGATGACTCTGACCTCTCGGGCGCATCTCATCCGCCCGGAAAGCAGCGCGAAAGCCCTAAAAAAAAGAAAGCCGCACGCGCGTGCTTCTTGTGCCAGAAGGCCCACCTCACTTGCGACGACAGTGCGTATTGCATATTCCTGCGTTTGTCCTCCCCACCGCGTGCTGCGCCGCTTGAGCGCTTGCAGGCCAAATTGTGATGTGTCGCGTCACTGTGCTGATGCTGCATTCAGCCCGGCCGTGTCAACGTTGCGTTAAGCGCGGCATGGCAGAAAAATGTACAGAGGGCCATCGCAAGAAGGCCAAGTACTTGCTCGAAGATAACGAGCGCGGTACGTTTT
This sequence comes from Coniferiporia sulphurascens, assembly GCA_002794785.1. Taxonomy (NCBI): domain Eukaryota; kingdom Fungi; phylum Basidiomycota; class Agaricomycetes; order Hymenochaetales; family Hymenochaetaceae; genus Coniferiporia; species Coniferiporia sulphurascens. Next base: position 867,023 of record NBBA01000003.1, read on the forward strand.
TGTCTCCGTACTCTTATCGCAGCGTGCGCTGATAGAAATATACAGAGGCAATGAAGAAGGGAACAAGCACAGAGCCAACCGGTTCCGAAGAGCCGCAACCTCCGACGCCTGCTCCGCAAGGTGTGTTTTATTAGTACTTCTTGGAGACTGGCGACGCATAAAGGCTGATGCATGCAGCAGTGGAGCCATTTCCAACGAACGACCTCTACTTTAACCTCCCATTGGATCAGACGTATAGCTTCGGCTCAGAGGCCGCAAATCTGGAGTATTCGAGTCTCTCCGCGATTCTGGGCCTCAACAACTACAGCCCGGACCAGCCGTTCCTCACATCGGAGACGCCGCCATCGTCTGCTTCCGTGGCGTACAACCAGCAGTTCGCGAGTGCTGGATGGCCAGTAGATCCGCAACAGCAGCAGCAGCAGGCCAACATCGCACCTCAGGCCCTGATAGGCGGCCAAGTTGTCGGCTTTGACACTGGTTACTCCGGCCCACAGCAACAACAGCAGAACGGCTCACCGTACGCTCAGAACGGACAATATGTTGGACAGCCTCTATTTGACGGTGCTTCTGGAGCGTCCAACATCAGCATCCAGCATAACGGACGCGATCAACAACAACTTGCTGTGGAGCGCGTGCCCGCGGAAAACGCGTACGTTTCCCCGGAGCTAGCGTACCCTAATCAGCAGGTATATGCGCAGCCAACCCAGCCTGTCGTTCCACCGATGCAGCAGCAGCAGATGGTCACGTCGCAGAGCGTGTCGTCGAACCTGAGCGGTCGTCCATCAATCACACCTGTTGCCTCGCTTGTTTCTCCTCCTTCCAGTGATTCGCCGTTGTCGACGGCTTCGCTCACCGATGGAAGCGCGCCCACTATCGCTCAGGGTCAGGCCACAAAGGACTTCTATGCGACGATAACGAAACCATACAGCTATATTGAGAGCTATGCTTTCCTGATGAAGTTTTTATATAAACGGTTCGTGCCTCCTTACACTAAGGAAACGCGTTCTGATCGGGGAAACATCACAGGTTTGCGAAAAATGATATCCTGCGGGTGATACGAGCGCTCTCCATTTACCGGCCATCTATGATTGCCTTACAAGCACCTATGTCTGAAGAGGATTTTGTTTTCATGGAGAAATGTTTGCGCCGGTCACTGATTGTAAGAGAGCTCCCTTTTCATTTCTCACATGAATATGAATCTAAATTTATCTTGATTAATGCGTATGTAGGAGCTAGAGAAACTGATTTCCTATAGTGGCACTCCTACGGTCGTGTGGCGCCGAACGGGAGAGATTTGCCTCGTCGGTGTTGAGTTCTGCCTATTGACCGAATGGAAAAAGGAGGATTTGGTGACGGGCCGTAAATACATTTACGAGGTTTGTCCAACCCTTGTCTGGCTTCGTTCCTATTGTCCTTGACAGGTCTCGCTTGCAGCTGTTTGAGAGCCAATCGGTCATCGAGTATTGGGAGAAGTTCGCATCGCATGCATTTGAGAACACGACGCAGTCCGTCTTCTCTCACTGCGTGCTGTTGAAGCCATCCGGAGAACCCTTGCCTTGCACGTTCTGCTTCTCCATCCGCAGAGATATATTCGACTTACCTAGTGTCGTAATCGGTACGTCCACTTTTTCGACTACATTTCGCTGCAACATAAAGTCTTACTCTATCATGTGTGGATTGCAATGTACAGGACAATGGTTACCACTCATGTAGCGTACGTTGATAGAGGGAAATCTATTCTAACATTTTTCTGGATCTACCTGCTGCTGCATTCTCAAAAAATCACCAGTGCGGAGTCCACTTTTGTAACATCCTCGCTCTGTCTACTCCGCTATTCGTTGTTGTATCGCTTTCATTTTTTGTCTCCCCTCCATTCTTTTTTACCTCTCTTCTCAATTTCGATTGGATGGTTCTTTCGGGGGATTTGTATGAACATCGCGTTCTTTATGGGCGCTTGGAGCGGAGGAGGAAAAACCGAAATAAATATGAAGAATCTACAGTCGCAGATATAGACGAATGTCCGGGGAGAACTAGCGGATGTAAACAAAGGCAGTAAAGAATTGTTCATACTTTTTTCCGGCCCGCTGCAAACAATATTCGCAGCCAACGTCATATCGGCTCCACGCCCGTTCCCTCCGGCAGTCTCCTCCATCGCGTCTATCCGACAAAGCTCATATAAATGCGATTTACACGCCCTGGCCGGCCTCGACGCTCGAATACTCGCTTTCGATACCCGGTTCCATAAAGCACGCGTGGAAGAGAATGACGAAGGAGGACGCGCCGACGAGCCAGAAGAATGTGCCGAGCGGCGAGGAGTAGAGAAGGAGCGGGAGGCCGGTGACGAAAAGCCCGGTGTACAGCGTCCTCGGCGTGATGGTCTGCTGTCCGACTTGGAAGGATTCGGGTGCTGGTAGTCAAAAGGCTCAGCAATGTGCTACCTTAGGAATGGAAGGGGCCGGTGGACGTACCGTATCTACTGATTGCCATGAAGCCTCCGATGAGGTACCCGAGGGAGATGAGTAGGATGGGGTTCGCCATGCTACGAGCCAGTCATTTAGTCCGATTTCAATCTGAGCAGACGGTAATGAGCAGCGGGGTGCGTACAGTGCATAGACGGCCAGAACGGCCACGATCAGCCCGTAATTGCCTGTGCGAACACCAGGATATAAGCCAAAGCATGTAGAGAGCTCGGAAAAAAGTGGCACGTACCGGAGAAGTAGCGCGTGTTATATGTGATTCTCTACGAGAGGCTTCAGAATACCATTGCGGAGGTAGAAAGAGGGCCACGTCACTTACCGACGTCGCTTGGCCCATGTCCTGCGGGCGCGACAGACGGTGGTGGTCGAAGAACTCAGTCGGGGGTCGCAGGCCGCTCAGGCGCTGTTCCTGCCAACATTAAACGCATTGTGTAAAAAAAAGACGTAGGCCAAAGACGGTGTACAGCGGAAGCTGGAACTCACCCTGAACGACTGGAGGACGCTGGTTACGCGCAGAACGTGCTCCATGGCTGGTCTGTTTTTGTCCGTGCGGCGGAGGGGAGGATAAAGGAGGGGAGGGCGGAGGATGCGGACGGTGACGGTGACGCGGCGATTTGGTGGTTCGTACTTGAGCTAGTTAGTCTGGGATGCGCTCCGTTTATGGGTGTGGTTGGTTGACTGCGCGGCTGCGCTGCGCACTGCGGCGTACCTTGCGCGTGTCTCTCGCGAGCCTCCACGTCGACAGTCTACTCAATTGCACAGTATACTCGTCTCAGCCTCTCAGATATACATATCCACGTCTCCCACCGCTCGGCTGCAAATCCCTTCTTGTTCGCATACAACCTACGTTGACACTCTCAAAAGCGGACGCATATGATTCGCCGCCAGCCGACGCTCATCGCGCTGAACGACACAGACGTGCAGGATATCCGCGACCTTCTGGACAAAATACGCGAAAACAAGGAACAGCAGCGACGGCTGGACGAACAGGCCCAGCAGGCCCAGGTGCAGCCACTGGCGAGCTCTGCCCTCGATCCGCCTGTGAATACTCTTCCGCCGCCCAAGCCACTGACGAAGGAAGAGCGCTTAGGGTTGCGGTGAAGGATGTACATAGCATGCAGGGTACACTTCGGCGGTGCTGTTACTTTCAGTCCGGGGATGTATTAACGATACGGTTTAGTGACTACACTTTCAGCAAACATATACGACGATGTACAAAACATAACATAGACAATGGAAGCAGTGACTCTAAGAATCGACAAAGCTGTGCGCGTGAAGGGAAAGCAAACATGCATTACAGACCGAATGTCTCGAAAGAATCTGGACCATGCTCAAAGTTGGAACTCGCGTCTAAAGCCTGTGCAAATAGGTTTAATACTAGTATAGTTTTATTTCGAAGAAGTACATGCCTTCAAGGTCCTTGCGGTCGCACAGCGCTGCCAAATTAATACGCTGAAGGTGCAAGCACGACGTCCTGAGGCTGTCCCACAGCGTGGACGACGTGATGCCGCGCTTGTCGTCAGACCCGTGCACGCTGCCATCGCTGTCTTGCATAATAAGTGCATCGAGGATGTATTGCGCAGCCTCCTCATATCTCTGAATGAAATAGCGATTATTTAACTGAACGCATTCCCGAGGTACCGTGGACGTACCCTCATGTTCATGCAGGAGATTCCTAGGTTATAGCGCGCCCGAATGTAAACCGGATTCAATTCGAGAGCCCGGTAGTAATACTAAGGGAGGACATCAGATTAGCAAACCGCCAGAGCTGAAACATCATTAACACGATGCCAACCTGGAAGGCATCTTCGGAAAGTCCGCTATTTGCAAGCGTTGCGCCAACCCGGTTGTATAGTTGCCAATCCTGATGGAGGGCGAGAAATCATTAGTAGGCTGTTTTGATGATGTGAAGACCACTTACATCCGGGCGTACAGCCAGAGCCGCCTTAAAGCAGTCCTGAGCCTTGAGGTAATCCTCATTTGAATTCAGCAGCACCGCCAGCGCGATTTGCACGTCTGCATCGACCTCGCCATTCTGACTCCGTGCCATAGTCATCAGACAGTGTATGAGCTCGTCGTGGCGCCGCGCGTGGCTCAGGCTGTCCAGCGTGCCGCCATTGAGCTTCTCCGCGCGTTCAAAGTAATCGTTAACAACGCGTTCGTACGCAGGGTTGCGTCGCACCCATTGCTCTATCGCGTCGTCAGCTGCAGTGCGATCACCTTCGTTTGTGTGTGATATTCCCAGGGCAAGCCATGAGGGAAGATGCGTAGGGTCGAGCGCGAGAGCGCGTGTAAGCGCTGAAATCGCTTTGGGCTCGCGCTCGTTTTCCTGCTGCTTCACGCCCAAGTCGTACCACGCTTGAACTGAAGTAGGGTCCCGTTGGACTTCTGCCTCAAGTTCAAGGACGCTCTATTTATTTATGCGCTCTAACGTCAGTTTTCCAGAGTACATAAAAAACAGTAATGCAAACCTCGTAAAGCGACCTCTCGCTATGCATCATATGATTTATGGTCCTCGGACCCGCACCACTCGCCAAGTAAGGATTATGCGGCTGGAATTCGTAATGTGCAACCGGCTTTACTCCCCATGTCGTGGCTTCATACGAATCCCAGCTTTCCTGTAGTGCCCCCCATTCATTCTCTTGTGCGTTTCCGCTCAAGTAAGCATCTTCACGGAGCCGAGATTCCGCCCGTGATCGTAACGAAGCCTTCGTCCAATAATCAACGTAGTCCTCATTGTCCAGTCGGAAGTATTCTTCATTAGGATCCTCTTCACGCATGGCAGCACTACTGCCTTCCTCCTGCAAATCTTGTAAAATATCTTGTTGTCTGTCGAAATGTACGGATTTGCGTTGTGCGAAGTCCGTGGAAGTGCCAGGATCGATAGCCACATGACCAGTACTCGTGAGATCTGGGGAGAGAAAAGAACCATATTCTTCAGCTCCAGAGATGTTTAGACATTAGGGGCTCTGCATTCTTACTATTGAATCCTGCCCTTCCTTTTCCCTTCACATCAGCGCTAATATCGGCCTTCACTCCGGTGTTTTCTACTAACTCGTTACCATCCATAACAATTTCGCCATCCCGCAAACCGCGCATCAATTGCAAGAACTGCGAGTTTTTAAATTTCGGGTTTTGTTCGTTCTGGACAGATTCGATAAGTTGGGCAGCCGTGCGTGCAAGCTCATCTGCTTCCCTGCGCGTTTGCACGGGGTCCTGGGACTGCTGTTCTATAACGGAAGCTAATTCGGGAGCGGTGAGAAGGGATGCCTCATGCGATTGAAATTCCTTGTCCCATAACGCTGCAGAAGCAGTTGATTGGGAATGTGATGGTAAGGGTGAAGAAAGGGTCCTGCCGGGATTGAACTGGGGTCCGTGCATCATGCTCATAGGTGGAGGTGTCCACTGCATCCCAAGGCCTGTTTCAGACGAAAAATGTAAGTGACACAGCGGCAAAATGGAGCAAGACAATGCACACGTACCTGCTGGCCCAGGAGACTGAATCATTGGCCTGTTTAGCGCCGTTTCAATCTGCGGCGCGGAAGCTACCTGTTCCTTTGCCGAATGCTCAGTCGCCTGCGTCAGGAAATCCGCTGCCCAATTCGCTGCGATCCTCGGTTGTACTTGTGGAGCATTTAATTGTGCAGGAGGCGGAGGTGAGTGAATTGAGCGTGCATGGGTAGCGGGCAAGGCATCGTGCAGCAGTGAGAGGTTGAAGGCGTTCTGCGTAGGCCCTTGCGCCACCAGTCCCCCTTGGGATACGTTGGCAGAGAAAAACCGTGCGGCCTCCTGCTCTTGAGCAGGAGAGGTATGCTGAGCAGTGCGGAAGGTCTGTTCGGCATGGCAGACATTCTAAAGTTAGATGGCTTGGCATGGCATATTTGAGACAGCTGCACTCACCTCCCGCGAGGGTCCCGCGCGTCCGGCGCCAAACTGGTCCTAAAGATACGCAAAAGCAAATAGGAATTCAGACAAACCCCTTGAACGAGCTGAGCCTAGAACGTACTTGCTGAATGCCTCTGTCCTGGTCAAACCGCTTGGCCAGCCCTTGTAATGGATTGACCGGACCGCAGTCGGCGCCGTTGACGAGCATTGGCAGGGCCATCGCGTTGCGTGCTGTTGCTGATTGCAGGTATGACGATAAAGGTATTGGTGAAAGTGAGAATGATGGGGAATTTTTATAGAGAGTGGACGTTGTCGCCGAGGAGTTGAGCCATCGACCAGCTTTGAAGGCGGTCTCTGCGGATTTAGACGCGGAGTGATCAGCATGCGGAGCCCGTTAGGGAACCGGCTATTAAGTTAGCCGGAATAGTCACGTGACTGGGTCATGACTAAATCCGAGCTTCAAAGTATGTCCATCAAGTTCAAGTTGCTGAGATACATAACACTAGTCATTCACTCGAAATTCGGCGCTCTTCCTCTCATCTTTATTTTTCTCTAAACTAGACGCCACAGACTACTCTGTGACTCTATTCTTTCGAGCCTCAAAAATCAAATTCAAGTATGCGTGAGCCTCTCAGCCTAGACACCAACAGGGGGGTGGCACCGCCCTAATGTTCGGTAGTTCACGTCCAATCTCAAGCATCTTTTTTGCAAGCTGCGGAGCTCTGAAAATCCTATTGGATTAAGTGGCGTTGCGCACGGGCGTAGCCCGTAGGTCTGATGCCCCCACTGGAAACGGTCTTTTTCAACTATAGCTGCGATCGAGGGAGGCAAGTGTTCCAAGGCGGACGAAATTTATGTCATCGTTACACGTATCAGACTCTGATACTTTCGGGTTTATCCAAGGAAATTACAGGCTTTGAAGGAAAAAGATGGTCCCACGATCTGATACTGCCATGCATGGTGATTTAATCAAGACTTCTGAAAGCATCAGGGCGTCATCATTATGGCTACATACTAAGAATCGCACGAAATCATTATATCCCGGATGGATCGGACTCATCGGAGCCTTTTATACGCTGCTTGAACCCACAACGCATATACTGCGCTGGTGTTTATTTGACTTACTTCGCACAAAGTGAGTATTACGGTACCCCCGAATCATTCCGCTCTGATAGTCACGTATCGTGATGTTACATCCACAAGACATTCTTACTTTGTGATCAAGGAGAAAAGGACATCCATTGACGACAGATGCGGAGAACTGCGTCCTATAAAGAGTACTATCAGATCATCGTTATTCATCAGTCGATGGCCCCCAGTTTTTTGACGCCTCGGCGCTCTGCTGTCAGCGCCTGAAGTTCTATATCCACGGTCATTGTCAGTGCCCGGCTTTGACACTACCACCCGGTTAATGAAAATGTGCGATGAGGTCAAGTCGCCTTGATAGTCGGCGCTTATGACTCATCATTCGGTCTTTTGACATGCCACCTTTAGGGAATCCCAGTCGTGCGTGTCACGTTCCTGTTGTGTTCGTCAATCCATAATAGCACATCACGAACGCGCAGGCGAATTGGGGTCCTCAGCAGCTTGATTGATACTGGGGGTAACAACGCTAACCCTGTCCAGTCAAGATTCAGAAGTCCTCGCCGAGGGTCGCGATGATACATCTGCCCTCACGGAGATACTCCGTTGGTAGGTTTGAGTCCCGACTGACGGAGTGCGCGGGAGAGCGCCCCAACTAATCAAAGTATTCAGCTTGAATTTCTTAACTAAATGCTATGTTAAAAGACATACTTCTGCGGTGCAAGGAACCGCGAGTTTCCATATAAGGAAATCGCCTCGTTCTTTTGACGTTCTATTTTCGTTTATCGTCTATTAGCCTCGCCCCACTGCCACACCACCGCATATGGAACGCAATGCGGGAAGAATGCGGTTAGGACGGTCGAGGCGCACTTATCAACCAGTGCACGCACAGTGCTCCCCGGGTACACGAAGACCCGATCCGCAGCCGTTCTTCGGACCCATTTAAAGAACCCAAGCAGGCCTTGGAATGACTCGCTGTTTCACAAGTGCCGACCGATTTTTTTTATAGTCGCTACAAGACGCTTAATAATGGTCGTCGTCTGCGTGGCGTTTGAGCTTACACAGCTCCCCGAGTGCCATGGAACTGGGATTGGAGTGCATTGCTGATGCGACTAAGCACACTGCGATCGCCCGCTGGCCACTTCGGCGTCGCACGGCTTTGGCGGGTATCACTAGCCCGAAGCCCCGAGAGGACTGCGAGACTCCCCGCTTCTCCATCAAAGCATCTGACGATCCGTGCTTCGCAGCCCATCTCCCATGCCCCTCCGTCGTCAAGCCCAAGCTGGTTCGCGCTCACTCACGCGCGTGGTGATGCATGTGAAACGCGGGCTCTTGAGCTGGCTCAGTGAGCACCAGAAGCCCACTGCGTGTAATCGGTGTTGACATCCATGCCCTGTATCGCATCGCGCAGATGTGCGGGAAATACGTCGGCGCCGCATCGCCGCTTCCGGGTGTGCCGCCGGCTTCCTACTGACTCGGATCGTCGACGCTCCAAGTCCCCCCGTGTCGACAAGACACCGCCGCGCACTTGGTCCGCTTGCAGTGCACCGTTACCAGTGCGGGCATCCGCAGCTGAGTACGTCCTTGGGCTTTCCCGAATCTCCTCTTCTGCACTTTCCCGAAATCAGTCCCCCTGGGTCTCATGGAACGCCCTGACGATCATTTCGAAAGGGTGTCTCGGCCTTCCGTCATCTTTACGCTTCAAACGCCACGAAGTACTCATCCCTTTGCCGCTACGGCGAGCAGTCATCTGTGTGTCATCCTCGCCGGCCACGGAGGTCTTATTTATATGCAACTCTTATTAGCGACTTACAAGCGCATATGTAATTAGATCTCAAAGGTCGCTTGACTCTTGGAGCTCCGTTGCTTGGCTTCTCATTCAAAAGGCTCGTGCTCATTTTTGTTCCGGAGTATGAGATGCCCCGACATCGTGCTGCGGAGAACCATTCTGACCGGATCCTGCGTATATACATATGATATCACTCGTACATCAGACAATAATAGGGCTTCACCCATAATCACATTTAGAGGAAGAGAAGGACAAGCGATAAGTAAGAAAACCAATCGATACAGTTGCGTCTCGTGCATATAAAAAACATGGGCTGCGGGAAAACGAGGAAAAAACGAGGAAAATAAGCGGTAAATAGTGTGAACCGTACGGGACAAGGGGAGAAATGTTACTATCCCAACGGTGATTAGGATCGAATCGTATACACAGGCATAAGCACAAAAGTGTACGAGGTGTGGTAATCGGGGGCGTGATTGGTGATTCTGACATGCTATGCTATACTGCGGGGCAAATCGAGCATATACGGTTACGAAAACATAAATAGGCGAGTGCATGCAGGAGCTGGTGTGGCGACTAGCGAGACAGGCGAACGAGAGCGTGGATGGCAGATTGCAAACCAGAGCTGTAGATTGAACAAAAAATAACAAAAGACGCGGAAGAGTTTGGCCGGGGTAAGAATAAACCGGGCCCAAAGAGCCGGACCGCGAGAAACAGATAGGACGAGAAGTAGACGAGGGTCTACGCAACAACTGGCCCTTCACGCAGCAGCGAGGCTCGGCGCGGGACCAGGACCTGGCGTAACTTGCACGCTGCGCGCTCCACCTGTCCCGTCTGAATCATATGCACTTGACCCAGAGTCACCTTGTCTGTGACCGATAATATTTGCGCGGTTGATTGGGTGCAAACCGCCCACGTCTCCGTTCACCTCACCCCCGTTCACATGCCCACTGCCGGGACCGTGGCCATTCACCGCGCGAAACGCGCCGAGCGGGTTTGGCTTGCTCTGCTGTGTCTGTTTCTGGCTCGCGACTGCTTGCTCATGCGTTCGTCTGCACTCAGCGCCGCCCTCAGATCGAAGATGTCGCTGTAGCAACCGCAGGGCGTGTCATAAGTCCAAATTGGTACGTGCGTCCAAATACCGATACGATCGGCAAATAGGATTAGATCGGGTGACCAGCGGTCAAAATGCGTCGAGACATGTTTGATGCGTGGGATTCGGCAAACCAGAAGCAAACATGGGCGCGGAAAGGGGGACGCGCAGAGCGTATGAGAATATGCCATGAGAGAACGGAAAGGGTCATGAAAAGAAAGAAAAAAAGACAATGAGTCAGCACGCGTGGCTTTCGGACGTAAGACGAGCTTGGGGCCGAGCCAGGCAGATGGGGACGGATTGACTCGGTGCTGTGGTTCGAGGGAGGGGGAGGGGGAGATGGAAATACGACTTACGTTGAGCGCATCAAGCCTGCTGAAAGTCTTGCCACAGCCATGACATACATTTGCCGTAGACCTTGAAGTGTGTAGCGCCTGGTGACGCCTGGTTTTCAGAAGCGAATCGTCAGCGTCCTCCAACTAAATAAGCGGTAAATGACTACGTACTTGCAATCGTGCTGACGCGCGAAGCCCTTATGGCATCCGGGCCACTCACAAACGTACGGGCGCTCCTCCGTGTGTGACCGGAGATGGCCTGCGGAAATGATGGAAAACGAGTCAGCGGAGGGGCGCGCACATGATTTATGCCCCTTTTGCGCACCTCTGAGGTTGAAGCGGCGAGTGAATGTGCTCCCGCAGCCGGGAACGGGGCACACGAAGTGGGCCTCGTTTCTGCGGCGGCTGGCACTAGCAGCCTGAGTTGCACTGGTTGTCACCTGCTGCTTCTCGACCTGGAGAATTGGCGGGAGACGAGGGGGGGTAGAACCACCGCTGGCGTAGCCGTTGACGTCGGGCGAGCCGGACGCATTCTGGCCGTGTGCCTGGGCGGCAGCGATGGCGTTGGCATGGTTGTAGAGGAGGGCAGCATTGGGGGCGTAGTACACGTCGGGGTGTGGGTGGTTGCTCAGGGCCGATGCGCGCGAGGGCTGGGACGGGGGCTGGGCCGAGACGGACGGCTGTGAGGGCGGCTGTGTCGAGCGGCGGGAGGGGTAGGGAGCCGGGGAGGGGAAGGCATGGCTGGTGTACTGGGTGTGCTGGATGTGGGGGGCGGGGACGGGGTGGGTGTAGGGGCCGTGGTGGAGGCTGCTGTAGGCCATGCCGGGGGAGGAGTTGGCGGAGGACGACTGGGGGGGAGTCGCAGCGGGAGTGGAGTTGTACTGGGGATGGTGCTGCTGGTGCCTCGGGAGGTATGCGACGTTCGGGTAGTAGGCGTAGGAGTGGGGATCCATATTTGAACCGGAGAGGGAGCAGGAACGCATGGGTGGCTTTTGTAGCTCTACGCGAACGCAGGAGCGAGAAAGAGAGAGTTGACCCAAGCGGTGCAACGCCATCACATCACTGCTCACGTAAGGGGCTGTGTACGTGATCCCCGCCAATCTAGGCAATTCCTGTTGGCTTCTGTTTGTTTGGCCACTGTTTGGCCGGTCCACGGCACGGCCTTACGCGTTGTGGCCACGGCACCTCACCCGCCGTCTCCATCTCCCTCAGCACCGTCGATCCTGTTTCTCCCGCTGATTGTCGTCGGGCCGACCTGATCTGGGTCGCATGCTTCTGCTTGCTCCCCTTGCTTGCGACCATCCCTTGCTCCGGCTGCAGCCTGATCGGGCCTGTGCTCTAACGGGCCTCCAATCCTTATGCGTCTTGTCGTAAAAGATCCTTTCCCTTTCGAGTATCCGCCGGTTTCGCTCGCATCCCTCATCCGTCCCTCTCCTCACATCAGCAAAAAAGCGCCCCCAGCCGTGCGCTTACTCGGCCTCCATCCATCTTCAATCTTTCTCCAGGGTCCCCCCCGGAACCAAACGCGGCGTACTCATGCACGCATACATGCATACACGTGTCCGAGCGCCTAATATCACTCCAATTAATACATACACATTCCCCCTCCACGAGGATCCTCGTCTCACTGCCTTTGCTGTGGTCCGCATATACAGCTGTATTGGATCGACAGAGGCTGTATCAAACTATGAAGAACGAATACCGCCGTTTATTTGCCTTCTCGAAAGAGCCGCTCTCGGCCCATTGCCAATGGGTGCTGTGTACGCTGACTCTGTTTCCCAGTGTTTGCTGCCTCTCGAACTTTCAATCCTGTGCCTTATGAGTGTGCCTGTGCATAACTTCCTCTGTCTTCTGCAAGCAACACAACATGCCCTGCAACACGTCGTTCCTTGGAAGTCACTTATGCATTTGTCTGATACCCAGTCCCGGTGTCTAGCCCAACCAAAGCAGCCCTCTGTCCTCCGGCGAGCATTCAATGTTAACAGCCGTGAGCTTCCGAAGCTTCTCGGGTACGTATATTTCCTGTTTCCAACATTCTCTCGTCTCACCCTGTAGCGAGTACCTGCGGCACTGTGTCTTCCGAGACACACGGAGTATTTCTTATACTGGCCATGAATGCTTGGTCAAACCTGAAACGAGATCCAGCCTTTCTCCATTCGTGCGCGTATTTGATCGGTTATGACTCAACGGACTCTTCTCCTCTTCTCCTCTTATTTTCTCCCAGCTCTTTGTCTCTTCGTCTGACCATTGCTCTTTTATCCGAACGGACGGATGGCATCACGGCCAACTACAAATTTAGCTTTCTCAATGACTCAAAGCGTAGTACTCAGGTCTTGAATCACGTTCTTTCTCCATATGCAGACCAAGAACTACAGGGACAAGTGTGTGTGCGCCGCTTCCCCCCCGGTCACACTTTTTTTTCATGGTTCCCTGCCATCCTGAGGCGAAAATGCAGGTTGATCACCATCACCGCCATCAGCCTCACCATACGAAGGCTTCATCAACCTCTATCAATCTCACCATATGCTCCTTCCGCTGCTGCACTTCTTGTCTTTTGGACTATTGATTGCGTTTCGCAGTTCGTTGTGCTCCACTTATGGACTAGCGCAAGTCAGAACTCTACCAGCTCTGGTCATAGATGTCCGGAATCTCGATGGAAGCGCCCTTCATCACAGTGGGTTCGGCATGCGGATGTCCTCGGCCTCGTATGGCGTGTACATCCGTCGCGTCGTGGCAGAACCAGTTTCGAGCTGGCTTGTTCACCGGGCGCCGAGGAAAGTGGTTAGTACGGGGGCTGTGCAGGTAGTGCACCGCATGTGCACAGGTGCCCACGCGCCTGAGGACGCGCAGCATGGCGGTTCGCGAGCTTCCCCATGCTGTGATGGCGCTGGCCTATGCCCGACAATGTGAATAGCGCTAGTGTACGTGGCCCGTTAATACTGCGGCCGACCGGGGCGGACCCATTTTGCGTAGGGGTACGTGTAACACATATGAATTGAATATTGTGTAAACCGAAAGCGAAGCTCTCTGGTTTCTCGGAGTTTCTAAACCTGGCCTGACGCATCACCTCATCCCAGGCTCCTGGACCGACGAAACCCGCAGCGCTGCTCGGGATCAACGGGATGAGGAACCCGGGGGTGTCGAGCTCGGGGGAAGGCAGGGAAGATGCGGATAGTCTCCAGTGCCTACATCGAGCGGACGGTGATGATCAGAGCAGAGAAGACAGGCAGCGGGGAGAGCTGAACCGGACTAGAGTCGACTGGGAGGGCCGGAGGAGGGTTGGAGCTCGCAGGCGGAAGCACAGGCCTGGGGACTGGAAGCCTCGGTGAGTGTGCACCGCCTTTCGCACGCGCCGATCCGATCAGCAAGATCATCCTGATCAGGCCCGTTTAGGCGGCGATGTGGCGGTAGAGTTCCAGCTCCGAGCGGCGCAATTCGTATTCATTTAGTATTAAAGTGCCACACCGCGACACTGCCTGTCCCGGGGGTTCGCAATATGATGATCATGGCCCGTTGTGGCGAGCGCGAACAGAAGCCCTGCAAGAAGTTTCCCAGATATGCTTAAGAAAATGCCGTAATCGTGTGTGACTGGGGTTGGGTCTATTTCGGCTGTTCGCGACTGTCCCAGGACGGGGGATTTAGCCTCTCCCCCTCAAACTGCGTGGTTTTCCCTCAGCTTCGGCAGCCACCAGGGCTGCGCCCCCTCTCTGACCAAAGTGTAAGGACCGTGCCAGGAACCAAAAACACAATCGCCAGTCGAAGCACTCTTATTAATGATGCTACATAATACATCGCAGTCCTAGATCCATGACGACTGCCTAATTTCATTACAATACAATATAGCAAAACGTCGAGTCTTCCTCTTATCTTCCAATGATCAAATTTCCTAAAGGTCAGGCGGTCCTGCCGTTCCCAACCTGCGACGCCCTAGACTCGGCCCGCGACCGTTCGAAGGCCGCGTCAATCCAGTCTGCAATGTCGTCGATCGCAATGCGTGCCCCGTGCATGAGTGCGCTCATCTGCAGGTACCCGTGGCTCCATCCAGGGAAGATCTGCACCGTCACGCCGTCATCGTCATCCTCCTCTGCACCCTGCCGACTTGACGCGTTTGGGCCGTCGTCGCTTGGAGGTGTCGGCGGAAGTCGCACCCCAGATAGACCTTCCACGCGCACGTTTGCGTTCGAAGCACGAGTGCGCTTCGCCTCACGCACCCGACCGCCGAAGAGAACCGTGTCATCTACGAGCGGGTCACGCGCGCCACACTGTAGGAGCATTGGGGGGAACGCGGCGAGTAGTGAGGATGGTGCGAAAACTGGGGACAGACGGTAGTCACGCTCGACGCCGGGCGCGGGCCGCGGGCCGAGGTATAGTAGACACATCGCCCAGGCCTGGCGATACAAGGTAGGTAATCCGCAGTCCGTGTACGATGCCGAGCCGCGTGCGTATGTGAAGGCGCAACGACGTGATGTGGCCAATGTACATCAAAGATGTTGGAAGAGAAAGGGGACAGTACCGTATGTGCATGGCAAACCGGGATCAGGCATCCGTTTCCAGATCAAAGGCGACATTGTAAGTCCGAATGATTATCAGCGCAGATTTTTGGGTGAGCGGGGTAAAAGAAGATGGACGGTCGTCAGCAAAGTGAACCAAACGCAAAGAAACCCAAGCCCCAAAAGTTAGAGAAATCAAGGCCATCAAAATAACCATGCTAATGCACAACGGCAACGAAGAGACATCATGCACATCGAATGAATCACGAAGACAAAAACAAGGGATCCCATCACGATGCGATGGGAAGACGACGAAGGCTCAGTTTATGATCGCATTGATGGTGATGATATGGGAAAATAGGAGTCGAAGGGGGCTTTGCCTCCATCAACCTTCATCAGATCCTACGGCGCCCACTTCGCACAACGACACTAATGGCCGCCGTGGTTCGTTACAAGGAAGAGCAGACAGGGTTGTTATCGGAGGGTGAGATATTACAAAAACCAAAGCGCTAGGAGACGAGAAGACATGACGACGAGGTGACTCACCATGCTCGGTGTAATGATGCGATCGTGCATATACCCCGCCTTGCTCGACATCGTCAGACGAGATCTTGCTAGCTGTGAGATACGTGTCTTTTCCAATGGAGATTGCGATTCGTTCGGCCCAAGCGCCTTTTGCACTGCTTGGTGTCGTTCGAACAAGCTCGCGTGCGCTTGTTGGTGCACAACGTTCTTGCTTGGATCCCATCGTGAAAGGTCTTCACTTGAAGATTCCACTGCACCCAGGAGTTTCTTGTTTTCTTCATCCAGCGAGCCTATAATCACCTTAGAGGTAGGAGAAAGGGTGGATAGAGTGGAGAAGGGAATCGTTGAGCTGTTTGCACGCTTGAGACTCGTAGAAGAAGCGTCCAGCGCAGCAGAAGAAGGTGACGGCGTGGGACCGGACGGACACGTCCAAGCAGCAAAGGAAAAATTTAGCGCAGCATATACTAGTGCAAGTCCTGCGGGACTTGGAAGGGAAAGATGCAACAAGGGTGAATTAGGTGACGTTGCTTCGATAATCTTAAACATCACGTTCACGGCTATATTTCCACCACTAGGGGCAAAAAAAACTTCAGCAGGGGGAAAAAAGTCCACGCATAAGAATAAGAGCTATCACATACGCAGAGTCACCGGAAATAACAATGTTGAGGCCAGTTCCAGACATTCCAATTATCCGGCCTGCGGACTCTACCAAAGCGCAGTACAAGTCGAAGCCTTCCTCGATAGCATACGGGTATGGAACTAAACGAGGAAAAGAAAGGAAAGTCAATACTATATTTCTCATTGAAAAAGGTAAATCCACACATTCGGGGGCCTTTCCGTAATCCACGCCTAACACTGGCTTCCCAGTCCTCTTCGCCCATGCGCGCAGACGCTCCTCGTGATCCATTGGACCCATGGCCACAAAACCGCCACCAGGAAAGTCCACCACAAGTTCAGTCGTTCGCTGAAGCTCATCCTCACTACCTGAAAAGAAAAGCCATGCATTTACAGGGCGCGTATGCGTCGAATGTTTGGGCCGTGGTATACAGTAATGGCGATAGATAGGGAGGGACGGCCTAAAGGGCGCAGAAATGGCACGTAGGTACGGATTATTGTTTGTCTTGTCCCAGGTCACACGGAGAACGTCAAGAGAGCATAGTTCGCGTAGTCTGTGTACCTATTTGGCGGGTAGATACTCAACATTGTGGTCAAAACAAATGTTAAACTTTTACCAACCTTGCTCTCCGCTTCGTCGGCATGAAATATGTAGTGTACGGAGAAAACCATAGAACAAATATCTCGTAACCATTTCGGACGGATAGACATCGCGGTGGCGAATCCAGCGTCCAGTGCTGTTACAACCCATGTTGCGCGATTGTATTCACGCGAATACTATGTTCGCATGAATAAGCAGTTAAACATAGCACCGGATAAATGACTCACAAGTTTCCCGGATGTGAAATTCGAAGCTATATTAATGTGAAACGTTTGAGGCAGGGAAAGAGGCGTCTATGAATTTGTGCGGAACCAGTATACAAGGAGATAGATACCCACCCGTACCGAGACCAAACAGTTTGTCGACGTTTCGAAGTGCGTAGATAACCGAAAGCGTTAACGTTATTAATTGATACGGCGTGAAACGTTCTAGTGTGATGCGCCGAGGGGTGACAACGTGGTCGCACTTGTTAGATCCGCTTTCGACAAGGCGTGAAACCTGAAGAACTTACGAAGGAGTCTATTGAGCGGTCTGATCCATAGAATACGTGGGCCACGCTTGTTGGAAGTGAGGATGCAATACAAGGTGAAGAAGAGGATGGAGATTGTCTGGCAACGATGAAATAACCCCGGACGAATAGGAGGCCGAAAACACGGGTGAGAATCGAAGTGGGATAAAGGAAGGTAGTATGTAACGCACCTCCTTGCGCCTCCAAGACGGGCTTGGACGACCGACAATATTGTCCAGCATAGGAGTAGGGGACTGGTTAGAAGCGTTTGCAATCAACTTGAGCGGCTTGAGCAGAGCGACGACAGAGATGGAGAAGGGGAAAGCAATAAGGCGATGCAGATAGATGAATAGATCGTGAAGGACTATGAGAGACTCAGAGTACGGCTCGAGCGTTCAGAGCAAGTTGTCGGGGGAAGAGCAGCGAGAAGAAATGCGGGGGGATGCAGCAAAATGCGGTGTTTGACATGTGATTCCTTGGGGCTGGCTGCTATTGGCCAATGATCCTTGCCGCCTTTGTGCTATTTTCCATCTCAGGTCGTCTCAGATGAGTTATCTTCAGCCGCCAGCGCCGCCGGCTCGGCCTTTGGCCTCAGAGGACCAATATTCGAGGAAATAGCATCATAAGAGAGTGCTACATGAGCCAGGGACCGGGATGTTCAAGGTCAGCATGAAAGGTGTAAGCCGTGGTTCCATCCGAGTAAGGACTGAGACACCCACCCTTTTAAAAATTGTTCTCCCGTCCGCTACGTAGAAATCTCGAGACCAAAGAAGACTGGGTGGGTCAAGGCCGACGATGGAGGTCGATCGCTGCTTGCTGCAACTCGTAAAGTAGCCATCGAGCAAACAAGATGACGACGCGGGACGCCGACGGAGGCGTTAACTCCGGCTCACGGCCCTGAGCGGTCGGTTCGGCCGGACTGTTTGCTCAACCTCATAATTGCTAAAATTGTGCCATTCCGCCAGGTTCCGCCTATCATAAGCTCACGCGACAGCCTTGTCGCTCTCCCGCCCTTCCCGTGTTCCTCACTTTCGACGCCATGTCTTATTCAAAAATCCCACTAGACGCGTTCACGGCAACTTTCGGTACAGAGACGGGTCAGTGTCTCCGCGCTTCGGCTAGTGTATCGTCCAACCATGGCTCAGATGACCCACCCAGAAATCTCTAGCGTCGCTTTAGGCGGGCAGGTCATAGATGTGTCCGACCAGTTTTTTGCTGAGGCGGGAAATTTGATCAAAGTCGAGGTGCGTATCCGATATCAACTTTGCATCGCACTTCTCCCCCCTTATCGGTACCCTTGTAGCCAGCCGCGAGCTTGAAGGGTCAATTTGGACCCAACGGCGCTCTATACGATGGGTGGGAAACGAGGCGTCATAATCCAACACATGATTGGTGAGTGGCTAGCCAAATATGTCGTTCCGTCTCCATAGTTTTCGCTGATTTTAATGTGCTTATCGCCATGTTTTTATTCTGGAACCCTCAATGTGATAAATTGGTTAGCTGTATACTAAAGTTTGGTGCTGCTGGACGCATCTCCGGATTTGATATCGACACCTCGCATTTTAACGGTGATGACTATATGCACTTGCTTCAGGCAGCTATGCTGAGTGTTCCATTCAACAGGTAACGAAGCACCGGAAGCTTCCGTCCAGGCCTTATTGGAAGTCAGCGGCACGCCACCAACCATTAACGATTCCCGTGTCAGAGTTGTTTCTCATCATACGCTGAGATTAACACTGACAAAAGTTTCTGCACTGTAGTGGGTCGAGGTTTTGCCTAAAGTCCCCCTTGGGCCTAGCGCTCGCCGTCTTTTTAAGATTGATAGGAGCACGGATGCATACAACTACGTCAAGCTGAACATGTACCCGGATGGCGGTATCGTATGTCTCAAGTCCTTCGTATATATTCAACAACTTTATTTAAATTCCTCGTTTGTAGGCACGTTTCCGGGTGTACGGTCTTATTCGCGCGGTTTTCTCGGGAAATAGCGACGAGAGCATTGATCTTGCACACGTCTTTTCCGGCGGACGAGCCGTTTCAGTTTCAGATCAGCACTTTGGCGCTGGTTCAAATTTACTGCTTCCCGGCCGGGGTAAGTGAGCCCTTACTCTGGGAAATGCAATATTTACACGTTTCTTAAGGTAAGGATATGGGAGACGGCTGGGAGACGAGGCGCAGTCGCACATCAGGCCACAAGGAATGGGTTGTTATCAAACTGTGCTTAGCTCACCTCCTTGGTACTTCTCTCTGGCTGATGAAATTTCTCCACAGTGGCGTGCCTGGCTATCTGGAGAAGGCAGAGATTGACACAGCTCATTTCAAAGGCAACTTCCCGGAGAGTTGCGAACTGCACGCCATCAGCTCCCCTGATGTAAGCAATGCCGTCCAGTGACTTTACATTGCTGCCAACGGCTGACTCGGCCTTAATTTGGCATATTAAGATGGTACCTGTCGCTGACGACCCTGCGTGGACGTGTATTCTCCCGCGAACAAAGCTCGGCGCACATGCACAGCATTATTTTGACCTTGAGAACGTCCAAGAAGGGGCTTACACGCACGTGCGCGTTACCATTTATCCCGACGGGGGTATCAAGCGTGTCCGAATTATTGGAAAGCGCGCGGTGGACGCCCCACTGGCGTCAGACAGGAGTGAAGGTGAAGCAGGGACCGTAGGGAATCGTCAGTAAAAAAAATACATTTGTAGATTAATAGACTAACCCCTTTGTCTACACGTCAGAGACAGCGGGGATCGAGTTGAAAATAGCAACAGTAGATGGTGCTGTATACAAGCCGGCCCCACAAATTACTTCCATCCCATCGCCTATACCTTCGGACAGTACACCTTCGGCGGTAATACCACTTTCCTCCACTTCACCCATTTCGGATTATGCGCCAATAACAGCGGTGCCACTCTCTCCCGAAGCCTTTGCGCCCTTTGGTCACGTCGTTCAGGCATTTTCGAGCGCTTCTGCCGCACTAAATGGCACGAAGGTTACGTCGGCGAATCAGGGCTCGGCGTTAAAATTCCACAAGCTTGCACCCATAGTTTCCTCTTACCCATCCACGCAAAATGGCTGCAACGCTACGCCCGGTCTTTCTGTTTATCGCTGCTCGCCACTCGACTTCGACTTCCGCAAAGACAATGAGGAGGCGGGCCCGGGGTGGGCTGTGCGTCTACTTGAGCGACACTCATATACTAACCAGGCCTTCGTGCCCATGGGAGTTGGGAGCGGTGAAGGTCTCAAAGGAGACGATGCACTAGGGAAACAGGGTCGTGCATATTTGGTGGTAGTTGCAAAGAATGGAAAAGATGACAAGCCGGATTTGACGACGCTGAAAGCCTTCCTTGCAGGCGCAGGACAGTCGGTCGTATATGCTACGGGCATCTGGCGTAAGCTTTTGATCATCCCCTTTGAGCAAGTTCCATTAGCTAACTGAGTGTTTTTAGACCATCCAATGGTCTCACTCGAAACGGTGGGTTGTGTCCATGTTAACAGTTTCTCGCATTCTCATCACCTCATTGTACACACAGACTATGGACTTCACCTGCGTAGAAACACAAATCGGTGACGGCTCGCAAGCGGATTGCGAAATAGTTGATCTTGATGAAACTAGGGGATACCTAAGGGTCAAGGTTGCACCTTTCTGAAATTGGGTGCCAAATTGTTTTCTCGGATACTTTGGGCTCACTAGGGTCAGACCATCTTGTTTACAAAAGTCAATAGAATCTAGAACTCGTAGAAGAAAGTGAAGCGTCTCTTTTCTTTGTTTTGTGCACTTCATGCGCCTGCGAGCCAATCGCATGCCTTGGATCTCCAAGTAAGCAGAAAATTCGAATTCACTGAGTGCTTACATAGCTTCCCATTACGTACATAGAAAATAGTCCACACGTTGTCCACATTTGGAAGCGTGATAATTAGTGTCACAACTCTTTGTCACTCACAAACTCCTGACTTGTGGTCCCTTGAATCGGACTCAGCGTCGCTATCTTCTCTCGCGTTGCAACCACCATCATCAACCAGTCGCATATGTGCATATGGAGGTTCAAGTTAGAGGAGTCTTAATGGACGAAGAGTCTCGTATTAAACGACGTGCGTCGACGGACGAGTGGACGGCGAATAAGAAGCGCGCGTTGAGCTCAACATCGGGTTCGCCTGTCGCTTCAAACAGTTTTATTGAGGATATGCAGGATACTACATCAAGGAGTGGCGTGCATGTTGATGAACCAGAAAAAGAGGATGACCTTGAGGTAGGTTATGGGGTGTGTTGTGGGACAATTTCGATCCTTACTTATTGTCGTTGCTGGTCTCGCGGTGTGCAGCGCTTTCGGAAGGCTGCAGTTTTTCGCCGGATGCGACATTATCAGCGGGAATATGGTCGCGCCTTCGAGCGTATTAAAAATCTTGAAGGTGCACTTAGGCGGGCGAATCTTGAGCGTACAGAGGCTGAATCATGTTGGTCAATTGTCCGTATAATTATTTGCCATCTTTTCTTACTAAGAGTGCTGAAGTGGACTATTTTGTGCCATACATCAGGTGATGGATACAATACGAAGAGCGACGCAACTCGAGGTATTGCTAGCGGAGACGGGGAGTAAGTTACATGGGCAGGTCCTGAGTGTCTGAGCTCACATAGTTCTAGGTCATTTGAAGACGGCTTTTCCCTCTCGAGTCTTTTCCGCAGAAGACTTTAAGAAGACTAGAAAGTCTTCAGAGTCAAAGACGCAATTGGCTGAGAAAGCTATAAATGTCTTTATTAAGCTTGCAGGGAAGGTCGATCGTCCGGGGTATGAGGAGTTGTTTTCCCAATGCCAGGAATTGCAACAATCGGTGAGTGGCACTGGCCTTTCTGTGTGATCGGCTACTGAGTGTAATACTCACGCAGAATTCGTTTCTAACTGCGGAAGCCGAGCAGACGTACGCATTACTAGTGGACGCACAGAAAGACCGGGATAGATACCTAGAGGAACTGAGGACGACGCAAATGAAGTTCGACCGTCTGCAAAGTCGAATCTTTCATCCAGGGCTTGGCCAAGATGAGCCCGTAGAACCAATAGACGCAGGGCCAAAGAGCAATGTCATCGTTGGGAATGGATCCGTGGTGGAAGGAGGTGGGGCAAAGAAGGAGGAGTCGCCGTCAGTTGTGAGTGGTTTGGTTTAAAGTTGGTGCGAATCCATTGCTCATCTGATTGTCTTTGTTTTCTTAATCGCACACTCGTAGGAATTACCGCCTTCGGTGATTGGCATTGATGACTCTCAGGATCGTGATATTCAAGAGCTTAAAGCTCAAATTCATGCGCGAGACGACAGGATCATTACGTTGGAAAGGGATAACGCGACCCTTCGAGACCAAGTGGTGATGGCGAAAGCTGAAGTGGGCGGTTATTTTTGCCATACTCGCCATTCATATACTGATTTCAAGGAAGTTCAACCTGCTGCCTGAAGAAGAGGTCTCAAAAACGCCTGCTTATCGCATTCTCTTGGATCATGCTTCCAAGAAGGAAGCACAACTGAATGAAGAAAGACAAGAACTTAAGCGCGCGAAGGATGAGATAATTCAGCTGCAGCAAACGCGGACAAGTTGGCAAGAAGAAGTTCAGGTATGCGTTTTTAGGGGCCATATTTTGCCTTTGCCGCTTGATGAAATATGTCCGATTACAGTCTGCCGCGGCGAAGGAAGCTTCTGATGCGAAGGCACTTCTGAAGAAGCGTGACGACGATCTTAATCGCCTTCGGCAACAAAGGGATCAGTTAGACTCACAGCTAAAGGAGCTGAAGGCGACACATGAAAGTAAATGGTCATCGATAAACAAATTCAAAGCTTTAGCGGAATCCCGAGGGGTATGAGCGATACAACTCGGAAACAAATGTTTACTGATGTAAATTACATTAAAGGAAAGGGTGGCGCTTCTGTCGTCCGAAATACAGAGACTCCGGGGCCGGCTGGCAGCCGCTATTGGCGATGAAGACCTCCTGTCGTTCTTATGCAATGACCCGGAAATCAAAATGGACTACGTCGATGACATCAAAAGACGCTTAGGGTGCGCAGTATTAATTTCGACAAACCACTTGTGACTAAATTCATTTGATGAATCAGCGAGACCACGAACGAGCTTAACAGCTTACGTGCAACCCTGCAAGATGCGGATAAAGGTTTAATTGACATCGCTAAAATGCGCTCTGAGTTGGACTCTGTGAAAAAGCAACTTGAGACACGGATATCAATTGAGACGTGCGACCTGACAAAGAAGCTTCAAGAAAAAGAGGAGGAACTACGTATCGCGAGTGTCAGGGAGAGGCAAAACACACAGGCAAGTCGTGATAGGGAGCTTTGGGGTATTCGGATATCTGATATTCATGTTTAGGAGACAAACGCTCTATTTGCAGAGTTGGACAGATTATCTTCAGCCTGGGAGGCTCTCGACAAGCAACTTCAGACCCAAGTAATTTCGCTTGAGAAGTGGGAAGAAGAACGTGAAAAGCTCGCAGCGGCGGTAAGCAATTCACTCTCCCATTCTGAAAGTACATCTGAGATATGTCCGAACAGAAAGCGCGTGCGGACAACAAATATTATAAGATGATGAGCGACTTCGACGCTAAGGATGGCGAGCGGAAGCAGGCGCTCCGAAATCTGGAGAAGCAAGTAAAGCTAGTCGAGACACTTCAGAAATCTGAGAAGGCTTTCCAGGCTTTGACAGTATGGCTTATTATGCTTCAGAGTCATGCTCCAATGGCTTACCACTGTTGCTGTAGGAGTCTCTGGAGAAGGAGTTGGCAACGGATAAGAGGGCCCTGGTAATGTTGCGTTTCCAAGCCGACGGGCTCGAGAAAGACCAGATCAACGCACGGAGTCGTTGTGACGAAGCGGAACGCCGAAATACCGATGTATGTCGAACTGGCTCTTGTGCATTCCGCCGATGTTTACGAACTCGTCTGCACTAGCTTCGCTCACAGATGTATAAACGCGAGCAAGAAGTGGCTCAGATGAACGTAACGGCGCTGAAATTAAGAGACGAGGTCCGCAAGGCAAAAAAAGAAGCTGAGAAGGCGAACGAGCGGAACAAGACACTGACTGTGCCCGCCTTACCATCTTCCGAGCGTGAAAGTCGATTACAGAAGGAAGTGGATAAGTGCATGGTGCGTAGCTGTTTTGTGCTGTAGCCGAATTTTCATCGTTAATTTTTGAGCAGAGGATATTAAAGTGTTCCACATGCCAGAATGCAATGCGAGATACGGTCATCACGAAGTGTATGCACTGTACGTCCTATACTTCTTGCTAGTGGTTGCACTCGTACTGACATACTTTCTGCTCGAAGCGTTTTGCAAAGGTTGCGTTGATGCACGAATATCACATCGGCAGCGGAAGTGCCCCGCATGTAACCTGGCTTTCGCACAATCTGAAGTGCAGACAGTTTACTTCCAGTAACCATAGTCTATCGCTATTTAGCTGACCTTGCAGTCGACGGACACCCTCTTATCGCTACGCTTTCTGTATACGTAATTTCTGATATTTTTATCGTTCTTGCCCACAACTTTTTTCAGGTTTCAGATCGGGTGTATTTTAAAGCATGTTATTTTCCTATTATGGTGAAGAAATAGATAGATAGGACATTGCGCGACAGAGATGATGTGAAACAACCGAGGGAGTTGAAAGTGGTGATCAACGCTTGACCCAAGTGTACTAAAGTGAGGTGTGAGAGCGTGTCGGAGATGATTGCGAAAAGTTTAGCACTTACCCCTTTCCTGGCCTTGGCCCTGCCAGTCTTTTTTCGCTCCACCATACGAGGATCGCGACGCAACAACTTGGCTGTGAAGATCTTGAGTGATGGGAAACGGAAAAACAAACGAAAGTGACGCACCGCGACGAAGTATAAGTTCTACGTCAGGAACGTGAGCCGCTAGACCCTTCGCAATACCAAGTGCAACAGCCCCCGCCTGTCCAGTAATTCCACCACCTTGAACAAGGGCGAACACGTTGTACGCGCCCAACAGACCAGCAACTCTGAACGGCCGCAATATGCGTTCCCTGTCGATAGGGATCTTAAAGTAATCACTCAGAGGGACGTTATTTACGATAATCTCCGTCATGGGAGGGGAGAGATCACCCGCACGCGCCCTGGCGGCGGTCGCATGCTCTGAAGAGATGACCCACACGCGAGCGGAGCTCGTTTTGCGGCGTCCATTTGCGTACGCACGACCCTCTGCATCGACTTTAATGGGCTTGCGCTGTCCACGGCGAAGGTGCTCCTCCTTGTCCGCGCGTTCGAACATGTCTAAGACGTTATCAAGCCCTTTTGCAAGGTCTTCATGGCCAGCGGTGGTAGCTATGCGGCGGAAGTCATTCAACTTGTTGAGGAGCTCAACGAGGTGGCGATGCCGCGAGGCAGAGAGCTTCGTCGCGAGTGATGATGCGAGCTCGTCTTTGCTTTTCCAGGCAGGGTAAGCAGGAGGAAGGGAGCGGAGAGCGAAGTCTGGGAGAGGCGTGAGCTGGAGGACTTTCAAAGTTGAGCGGGTGTGTTGGATGGCGCGTTCGAGATTTGCAACGTAGTCATAAAAAGCGGCACGACCAGTGTAGAAAGTTGGAGACTCTGGTGGGTCGAAGCGCGCAGCAAGTCGCGATGTGGTCGCGAAGGAGCGGCAGAAGGGGGAAGCAGGACTGAAGGCGTTCAGAGACGAAGCCGCCCGTCGGCACGCGAACGCCATCCTGTTCGTTGGTCGTCGGCGTTGGGTAGAAAACAGAAATAAAAGAGGAAATATCTCGTCTTCGTCACGTGGTTCCTCGCGGCGCTTGAGCTGGAGCCACCGTCGCGACCCGAGCCAGCACCGACGTGCGTTGCGGCTCGACGCGATGAGCTTGCCTGAGAACAACTTCTCGGCTGCACTAACAACATGGAAGGGTAAGCATTTATGATGCTAGGAGTACCACTACTAAAGCTCTTCGCAGATATAAACCTCTCGGAGCTCCAAACGACTTTGGACGCACAAGGCATAGAAATCGTGGAGAACCAGAAGGAGAGTGTTATTGGTAGGAAGGCTTTAGCAGACCGCACGAAAGGTCGGTTCCAACATGTTCGAATTGCCTGACTTCAATTAAACTTTGCATACAAGAGTTTAAGAAGATTCCTCACGAAGACAAGCTGGACGCGTGGAAAGGTCTCTTGAAAGGTATGTCAGCGTGTCTTGTCTGCTATTTAAACGCCATTTGACCTCCCAACAGCCTACCAGACTGAAATAGATAGCTTGACTAAACGCTCGAAAATATCCGAGAATGCGTTTCTTAGTTTGTACAAAAAGCTAGCGGAGGCTCCGGACCCATTTCCTCATCTGGAGGCTGCTGTTGTATGTTATTCGCACGTCTGCGCAATGGGTTATTCAAGATAATGACTCTCTCTCTATAGGAACAAACTATAAAAGCCTCGCATGCTTCTCAGTTAGAGAAAGAATTGGCAAAGCTCCGCGAGGAGAATGCTGCCCTTGGTCGCAAAGTATCCGATCTCTCAAGTGTGGAGGCAGCGAAGAAAAAGGCAGAGTCGAAAGCACAACAACTTGAAGACCGCATGGAGGAGATGCTTGCTGAACGAGTGTCACAAAAAGAGAATGAGTTACATGCGACGTACGACGAGAAGTTACGAAATTATGAGGACAGGTATGCCTGTCCATTTGCTCAATTCGCGTACGTGATACTTAGGCAATGTACATATTTACTAGAGAAAAAGACCTTGTTCGACAACTGTCATTGACACAGGTCCAACTTCGGGATCTCCGGATGTCGAATGAGACGAACCAGGCGAAGCTGTTAGATCACTCGCAGCGTCAAGGTAAGCAGCTATCACTCTTCCATGCGAAACCCCAATTTACCAATGTGCGTGTAATATAAAAGACCAAGAGACTGTAGCCAAGCTTGGCGAGCTGGACATGATTGTCGCAGAACTAGAACGTGCAAACAATCGTGTTGCCGCTGCTGAGAGGAGAAATGTTCGTCACATTGCATTAATGAACGTCGAGAATAATCCAGAGCAAACTTCTAATCGCTAATCTCACACAGGAGCTTCTTCGCGCTGAGATGGAGTCCGTCCGCAGTGGTAGCGACGCTGCGAGCAGGTATGCCTTGCGCAATGGACAAAAACTAGACCGCTAACAATCTCACAAAGGATCGCTCCTCTTGAGAACCAAATTGCCGAACTTACCTCCGAGTCTGAACGTCTCTCGCGCGTCCTGGAAGCTCAGAAATCCTCTAGTGCGGAAACCAATTCAACATTACAAAACAGGATCGACGAGAAGGATAGAGAGCTGTCTCTTCGAGTAAGTCTATGCTCCGACCTCTGAACCCTTGCTCAACGCTCCACCAAGTAGGACTCTGAATTGGCGAATTTAAGACAAAAACTTGGGCAATACGCGGATTACGATGAGATCAAGAGGGAACTCGACATCATGAAGGCATGACAACCGTTATTCAGACGTGTCTTCTAAATCTTACCTGGTCACGCTTTAGTATGTCGAGTTTGGCGGTATGGACGAGGACGATGCCGTCAGTGATGATGGCTACGTAGTAGACGGCAATAAGCTTGGTCTGTTCCTCCCAAACCCAAACCCCGCGAAGTCAGATACGCAGCATCAACAGAGCAGCTCACTCGAGACGCTTCTTGCGACGAAAAACAAACGGATTATGGAAGAATTGACTAAAATCAGGGTATGTTTCACGATCGATTTTGCTTTAAGGATTTTCAACCTTATAATTATTGCTAGGTTGCACATGGTGACCTTGAGTCGAGGATGGCTGAGATGGAGGAGGAATTGTATCTAACGAAAGCTGAGTTGGAGGAGAAACGCTCGCTGAACGAGAAGTTAGAACTTGATCTTCTACAAATGGAGGCATACAAACCCTCGGTAAATGACGCATCTTCCACCTACGGGTCGGATACACCCAGAGATGGTTTAGGGCTCGTAGACCTTGACCTTACTGGAAGAAAATTGCTACCCGTATGTGTTTATTATCCGAGTCAGACCGGATAATTAGAGAACTGGATTTAGGATGCAGCTGCGAAATCCTCGCCGATACCCTTCGCCCCCTCTGCGGATACATCGATCCTGCCGATAGTCACTAGCCAACGTGATCGTTTCCGGCAGAGGAACGCCGAACTGGAAGAGGTGTGTATCTAGATTTCAAAATAGCTCCTCTTACAGATTGTGGATTTGGTCTGATTTCTTCGTAATGCAGGAACTGCGCAAGCAATTCCAGACAATCTCGGATTTGCGCGCAGAAGTGAAAACATTGCAGACGGATAACCTCAAGCTGTACGAGAAAGTGAGGTACATGCAGAGTTACCGGGAGGATGCTCAAGCGCAGCTTAATCCACTGCCTGCCGCCCGCCAAGACGACCTGGGCAAGTATCATGCGCGCTACGAGGAGGCGATGAACCCCTTTGAAGCATTCCGTGGACGGGTAATTATTGTCCTGGCATACCCACTTGACCCCATTCTGCCATTTACACGAGCGCTTGTCCCCTTTTCTTCAGGAAGCAGCACGGGCGTTCCAGGCCTTGAATCCCATAGAAAGGGCTGTACTCTCGCTGACGCGCGCGATACTCGGGAACCGACGCGCACGGACGGCGTTCATTTTCTATGCACTCGCGTTGCATCTAGTGGTCATGTTCACTACGTATGAGATTATGATGTCGTCGGGCTCGGCTGTGCAGGCGCAGCCGCGGCCTATGCGATGACATATGCCACTTTACTCGACTCTATGCGTACGTTATTTGCATGATGATGTTAACATCTACTCCCGGTCTTCCGAGTCGGGATCATTAATCGGATTACGTGTACTTATGTACGTTACGCCGTATATGGTCACGTCTAATATATTTATCATGAATATCAGCAATGCGTTTGGCTAGTGTTTGGACCGCGACTAGAACAGTATTCCAAAGCTATGGCTGGGGAGGAGCCAGCAAACCGTGCCAGGAAAAATGGAGAACAAGCACAATACACGGGTATTATCATTTGTATGTATAAAGTACTGTTCGTCTACCCAAATGCAATTTAGGGCCTTTGAAAACAGGCATACACGTCTACAACTATACATAATGTATCTGTCAAATCCTAGTCGAACAACGCATTAATGACCCGCACTAGCGCAATGCCGAAAGGTCCAAGTCTGTAAGGTCAAAGGTGGCCAAGGATAGGAGAAGGATGAGAAAAATACAATATTGGGAGACACATGTATACAGCACGTAAAATGAGCCCCTGAACCCTAAACCCGATTGTTCGTCATTAATACTGACAAAAAAGTCCAGCAGTTCTATAATAAGGTTCAGGGACCGCGATGAGTATAACTCAACTTTGGTATACTACTAGGCTCCAGCCTGAGCCTAGGTGCGCCGTAGGCCGCAAAAGTTCAGAAGGTGATTATAGAGACGGACGCAGACTTGGAGCGGGTATCGGGGTGGTAGGATACGTAGGATACGAGCTTTGGGATAGATATCGGTCGTCGATATGTGCGCGCCCACATTGTGGGTGAGAGCAAGCGCAAGAGGATTGGCAAGCAATGTCGGTCAGAGGCGGACCAGGCATGGATAGACCGGAAAGCAAGACGATGAAAGCCATGACAGTAAGGTCCAGGCGCTGGCAAAACGGCTGGTCTAAATCATGTGTTTCGACTTGAAACCGCACCCGATATCAATATTTTTTTGCATGCTCCATTTTTTTCCCTTATCGCCGTATCAAGTATAAATTCGGGTTCCCCGAGCCGGTGCACGTGAGTGTCGTCCATACCACACAGGGGTATTTATGTTTTATGATTCAGGGGCATTCCCGTTCGATGAGGACGAGGATGCCGATGAAGTGGCTGACGTATGTTGTGTATCACGAAATGTAAGCGCGCGAAGGACCCATCCAACCATGTTGACGTTGCGCGTTAGGTCTTGCACAAGAAAGGCATGGTCCTAATTGTTAAAATCATTACGGGGTTAATCAGCAAACAAGTTGGAGGGCATAGAATACACTCTAGTCTAAGAGACGGCGACATACCAGCAATTCGGCGTACGTCGCCCTTCGCTCAGGCTCTTTTATAAGACATCTGCCGACGAAATCCTGCGCGATTTCAGTATATCCATCGGGGAGTTCGGGCGGAGGACCATGTACGATTGCTGTAAGCTGCGCAAATACGTTCTGATAGGTCTCCGGAGGGTACGGATAACGGCCGAGGGCAATCTCAATGATAGATAGTCCAAGAGACCACACATCTGACGAAACCGTATACGTGCCAAGGTTGTTTTGCGATTCACCCTTAATACGCTCCGGGGCCATATACGATTGACATCCAATATTGGTCTTTGCGAGTGATTTTTCGAGCTGTCCCGACACTCCAAAGTCGCAGAGCTTGATCTCGCCTTTTCTATTCACCAAAACGTTTGTTGGTTTCACGTCTAATTTTATCTGCCTTGAGATGTGATGTAAGCGGAAGTAGCGAAGCACGCACCGCGATGGATGATCTGCATGTCATCTTTTAGAAATTTGAGCCCGCGAACCATGCTTTGTGTGATGTGGGCAAGAACATCTTCCGGGACGCCGGCGCCCTGGAGGGTGTCGAGCGAGCCAGCGTCCATAAACTCCATGCAGTAATAGACGCATGACTCGATGAAAAACGCGCCATAGAACTCGACAATTTCGCTCGAGACAGCACGATGTAGAATATCGAGTTCCATCAAGATCGCACTTAATTTGGCGTCATCCAGTTCTAACCTTATTTCCTGTAGCAATATTAATACATCTGGGGTATAAAGATAGTGATTGGAAGTGAGTTACCTTCATGGCCATGAGCACGTTGGTTGGTTTGTGAAGAACCTTCTTCACGGTGCCGTAATTGCCACGACCGAGTTCCTCGAGAAGCTCCATCTGGGTCATGTTGATAGCAAAGGATGAGCCGTTTGAAAAGTCTACACCGGATGCGTGGAGAACGGCTTTGCCGCCAAAATTGAGCGCGCCAGACGGGTCGCTGCCGAAAGTGAAAGCGAAACGGTGAGAATATCAGATATCTAGAATGACGGAGAAAAGAGATAAAAGGGACGAAAACGTACACGATCTTATCAAAATTGGAAAAGGGGCTACCGGTGACTGGTGGGGCCCTGCGCATTGGCACATCTTCTTGAGAAGGTCGTGGCACGCCCGCACCAAGGCCTGCGCCGCTCGCACCATCGCCGATAATGTCACGGATGTTGAAGCCGGGACGCTGACGTTTGGCAGCAAGCCCGCCGCGACCGAGTGCAGAAGATGCAGGCATGGGAGGTACGGGGGCGGACTGGAAGGAGTGGAGAAGACTTGGGCGGCCTGAGGTCTGCGCACCGGAGGCAGAGGGCGGGCCGTTTGCCTGCTGGTTGTTGGCGCGGTTGGCCATCTGCGACAAAGGGCATAAGATCAGATAATGCAGGGCAAGGGGTAGAAAAGAAGATCGCGTACGGCAGCCATCTTTGCCTGAAGAGAAGGTGGGATGCGCGTTGCGGCCGGTGGGCCACGGGCAAGAGAGCCAACGGCGACGCCGCGGGAGGCAGATTGAGAGGGCGAACCGACGACGGGCGCGGCGGGGGGATTGCGGGAGGGCATAGGGGAGGATAATGAGCGGGGGATTTGGGGGTCGTGGTGGTTGTCCATGTCGAGCTGGATGGGGGGGGAAGCCTGAAGCCTGAAGGGGAGGAGCTGGGGGAGCACTGGCTGGGGCGAACCGGGCAAGATCCCGAATGACGTTCACCGCCCGCAGTGCATCACGTGATTCACTGTCCCCAGCCAGTAGTCTTTCGACCACTGGACATCGCCCCGCCCGCCCTCGCCGTTGACCGACCGACCCCCGCATGGGTTTCCGCGTCGACATCGACAATCTCACCCCGCTCAACGCAGGCGGTGCTGCAGGCTCGTTGTCGCTCTCTCTACTTTTCTTCGCGCGTCTCTGACACCGCCCATCTAGTCCTCGTCATCGTCCTCGTACACGCGACCCGTCTTCTCGTTCGCCGCTTCACTTCAAAACAGCACAACATGTCCGTCACCGTGAAATGGGGCCGTGAAAAGTGCGTGCCCTCTGTTTTCAATGCGCGTCGTTTTTATCGTGCTGAGAAAATGCAGGTTGCACATCCCAATTCCTGCGCCCGATGCCAAGCTCGGTGTCCTCCGCGCGACCCTCGCAGAGCATACAGCGCTTCCCCCCGCCTCTTTCAAGCTTGTGCATGCCGGCGCAGTTATGAAAGATGACGGGGCGCCTCTAAGTGCTTATGGCGTCCGCCCAGGAAGCACAATCGCTCTCATCGGCGGTGCCGGTGGCGCGCCTGAATCCATCTCCGTAGCCAAGGAAAAAGAGAAGCAAAAGCCTACGACAGAGGAGGGTACGGTTGCAGTGATCCGCGACGAACTCGCGCGTATTCAGGAGCGCCTCGCTCCTGCGCTTGAAGCGTTCCTTATCACCATCTGCCCTCCGTCACCGACCTCCTCCGATGCTCCCCCAACGTCGACAGACTCTTCCCCCTCCGTCACTGCCACCAGCGCGAGTGTTCCGCCCCCTACCTCCACTTCTGCACCGACGGCTATACCTACACCACTACCTAATGCTACTCTGGACATCGACATGGAACATCGTCGGATTGGTGAAGAGCTTCTTCAGGCGCTCCTCAGGCTCGACATGCTCGCACTCGACGGCGCTTGGACCACCGCACGCGCAGAGCGCAAGGGGGCCGTCAAAACTGTTCAGGGCCTTCTCGACCGCCTCGACGGCGGCTGGCGCGAGAGCAAGAAACGCACGGAACAGAGCGTGCAATAATCTCCACTGTTCTTGGAGTAAGGAAGTGTTGGCGAGTATTTTTTGGGTTCAGGGCGGAGGTATTTATGCTGCCTATTTCATGCCACGTAGACCTTTGCTTTTTCCCCACCTGGAATACCATTTTCATGGCAAGTCAAGTGGGCGGAGTAAATGAAAAAAATAACTCTTTCGTCCGACCGATCGACCGGCCGTCCTCCCCATTAACCGCACAGGGTATAATCTCATGCCCTCGCAAGGGGCAGTGCCGTGATGTATACGCGTCCTAGGTTGTTAGCTTTCAGCAAATGCTCTCGTACCAGTGGTGATTTAGGCTGACGCAAAATGAGTGCCTACGATAAAAGAGCAAAGTAAGAAATACGGCTAAGCTGATGAGATCCGCTTTGCCACTGGAATTGTTGTGGACATACTCCAAATGGCGAGAAAGCTCAGACGTACCCGCGGCTTGGGGTCTTCGGAAGACGCGTACGCAATCGCCATACTCGACGTCGTAAATGCACACCAAAGACGTAGCTTGATGCGCGGTTGGATGTGCCTATTGGGAGACGCAATAGTCATGTATGGACGCTCAATGTGATCAAGTTCGTCTTCAACCAAATGCTTGTTGTCTCGTTTGCTGGTATCAGAGTCGTCCCCCTCGTCGTTATCTTCGACTACCTCCTTCGTAACCACGATTACGCCTGCGCGCGGATCGTCCTCACCGCGGACTCTGCATTCGTCTGCACCATCCGTTTTGAAAGTGTAAGAACCCGTAATGGATCGTTAATCGGTCAAAAGACACAGAGTCGGGCGTGAAGACGCACCGCAGAAACCCTGGAGCGCTATGTGCATGACCTCGTGCGTCGCTTCAGGTGATGCAGCGCTGAGCGCCGTGGCGAGCTTGCGTGCGAGGGAGTCACGAATGATGGCTTCGCCCGTACCTACAGTTTAGAGGATAAGGAAAGGTATTCATACAGATTGAGGGGCATACCAGACACGCTACACGCTACGCCGATAGCTGATCCAGGAGGTGAGTCTGCCCACGCACCTGCGCCGAATACCGCTGCCTACAAACCGGATGGGCCACCATTGAGCGGACAAGATCACGCGTGGTGAGAATTACCAGATACGGCGTCTTCAATATCATAAAATCTACTCACCTCGCCGATACGGCCCGGGTATTTGAGTAGGAGTCCTCCGCTTGTGCAAAACAAGACAAAGAATGCATTTCTGCTCGGATTCACGATGTATTATGCAAAAAAATCGTTTACCTTGAAACCCCAGCAGCCATTCCCCCGTTTGTATCACACGTAATAACACCGACGGTATCCTCGAGCTCTTGGAAATCTCCTTGCATATTTTCATTCGTATTGTCTATTTGCTCCCGCGACTCCCGGTTGATATTGGACGTGAGCTTCGAGTGATGCAACGCTTGTTCCGGGTCTGAGTCGACACGTGTGGCATTTTCATAACGCGCCTTCCACGTCTGCCAAGACCGTCTCGCATCTTCCGTGAGAAGGGATCCAGCGTCGCATATCTGCAGACCACGGGAGCGAGCAAAGACGTATGCACCCCGGCCGACGAGTGTGCTAGAATTAATAGCGAGAGGTCAATTTTAAACTCAAGATAAGGAAAGAGGGAATGTTTACAGTGGGGGAACACGCCCTAAACTTAGGGGTTCCCTTGCATTGTCCATGACGGCGCGAGCGGCACGGATGGGGTTTTTAACGTCTTGAATGATAAGGAGATGGCTTTAACGTCGACTCTTCATAATTTCGGATTTCACACCTTGAATAGCGCCTACGCTACCGAAATTCTGCGTTTCCCCATCCATAATGGACGCATCACATTCGACCTCGCCGTCGTACGTTAAATTAGACCCCTTCCCTGTCAGAATTTTAGACATGTTAAATATGAGCAGCATTCGATGTATGAAAGTATACCTGCGTTCAAGCACTCTTCATCTTCCAGAGTGCATATTGCACGCTCAACGGCATCCACGCGCGCTAAGTTGTTCCTCCTCAAAGCTTCTGCTGCGGAGGCACATGCGCTGGAACATTGAATCGTGTTTTAAAATACAGAAATGCACGAAAATAATCAGGGATTTCTCACGAGCGCAATGCACGTTTTAATGCCCTCTGTGAGGTAGGATCTGTGCTGTGATACCCTGCGCCTCCGTGTACTGCGATGAGCCAGGGAGACGCAGACTGGCTCTCCGACATGATAATGGAATCGTCGGGTCAACAGAGATGATTGGCGTTCGCGTTTAAAGAGGCGACGTCGATCACGGCGCACGTGACCAGTGCGACTTAGCAGCCCGACTTTCTTTTGCGCGCGCAGCTTCCGTCCGCCGCTTTCGTCTTGCGGCCATTCGAATGTCTCCCTCATCCTTCCCCTAGAGCAGGACTTGCATAATGGACGCCAGCCACATCGAAGCGCCCTTCGCGACCTCCTTTCCGTTGCCCTTTCGTGTTCTTTTCCTCACTGGTACAGGTCTGCTCTGCTGGGCAACAAACCTCCACGTCCTCCATGCCCTTCACGTTGACGTCTCCGCTGCACTCGATCTCCGCACCCTCGACGTACACTCAGCACATCATAATGTGCCTCTTCGTCTCTCTGCACCTGGTCCACCTGCCGCGCTCGTCCTTGCGCGCGCGGTGTACCGTTTGTTCTTTGCGTACACGCTCTGGGTGTTCGCAGCGTGGTCAATCTTCCGCCTCGCGACACATGGGGACCCCGCGTTAGTCGATTCGCATAAATTCATCCCCACAGTTGCAGCCCTTTCAATCCTAATGTTCGCCATCTCTCCTTTCAACATACTTGAGAAGCGCACAAGGGACCAGTTCCTTCAGTGAGTAACGCCACAGATGTGTGATCCCGTGCAATCGTTTTGACTATGTACTAATTCCAAACAGCGCAATTCGGAGATGCCTGTCTAGTCCAACAAGCATGCCGGTTTACTTCTCCGATGTCGTCCTTGCCGATATTTTTACTTCATATGCCAAGGTCATCGGCGATGTCTGGCTGTTACTTTGTATGATTGTGCCCAGTGGGAGCCTGCTCGTTTTCCCCTCGCAGGACGGTTGGTCAAGGCTTATGGTACCTTGCCTTATGAGGTAAGCTGGTAAATCTATGCGCGGTTAAAAACGCGATTTGTTCAAACATTTGGCATATAGTATCCCGTACTTTGTACGGTTCCGGCAATGCATAGTAGATTACCTGCAGCCGACAACTACTACAAGGAAACCGCTGTACAATGCCCTGAAGTATGCATCATCATTTCCTGTCATATTCTTGTCCGCTGCACAAAGGGGCGCCACAACAGATTCGATGGCTGAAGATTCGGAAATAGGGGAGCACCCGCTCTTTCGCTTGTGGTATGACCAATCATCCAATGTGCTTTTCTTAAAGCTTAAAAGCACCCCTGCAGGTTGCTATCAGTTCTCATAAACTCCCTGTACTCTTTCTGGTGGGATGTCACCCACGATTGGGGTCTTGAGCTTCTACGTCCGCCCCCTCAGTCCACGCGACCTCAGTCAGGACCACTCCGCGCTCTCATTCTCCCTTCTCTCCACGCACGAAATTCATCGTCCCTCGGTAGCCTCGACACAGGCGTACATGCTCGCCAGCACGGACAGCTGGCAAGTAACGGACACGGCCCAACCGCGTTACATTCTCCGCATTCTCCGTATTCTCCTCACACTTCCCGCCATCCTTGGGGCTTGCGCGCGACACTCCTCTTCCCCTTGCCTGCATACCCGCTTGCACTCTTCGCAAATCTCCTGCTGCGTCTTACATGGTCTCTTAAACTCTCCGCGCATCTACACGCGCGTGCCGCAGCCTCCGTTGCAGGTACCGTCGCTGGTGCCCTAGATGATGCAGGATCGGCGGACGCGGGGCTACAAGTCAGCGGGGCGCTGCTGTTTTTCTGGCTCGAACTTGCAGAGCTGCTCCGTCGCTGGGTATGGGTATTCTTCCGCGTCGAATGGGAGTGCGTGCGACGTGCGACGGAGCAGGAAGAGCATGTCATGTACGCTCGCGATTTGGACGAGAATAATCTTCCGGACGAGGACCGATATGAAAGTATGAATAGACGGATGAGCGCAGACATGGATCAGGGGCTGGGAACGGGTATCGAGGGAATGTCGACAGTGTTCGATGCGGACGAAAAGGCGAATCACGATTTGTCGTGAGGCACGTATTGTGTTCGTATTTCTATTATATATACTCCTAAGCCCGTAGATGCATGTTTCTGCTTACAATGTAGTGCGCGTACATGTAAGTTTTATAGCTACTTAGTCTAATACCCAATACCGCCACGTTCCTGCAACCTAGAAAAGCTCTCATTCCTCCGACCAGACCGCAGGCCATTCCTTCAATCATGGGCTCTAAAATGGCCCAGCAATGGAGGAACGAACAAGGACTGTCTTTACGACCGTTCTCCTGGAATTGATCAAAAATCCCGTTTCAGGGCCGATGGTTTGGTTGACCAATCGAGGGCAAGGACACGCTCTTGGCTAAAAAGCATAGGAATGAAGCGCAGTAGCCTAACCCCCAAGAAAATAAATTGAGCAAAAGGCCTTTTGGTACATTGTTTAGGCCTTGAAGAACCATCACCGCTGCGAGACGAGCCGCTCCAAGTCGTCCCCGCCAGCAACTTGGTAATCTGCCGTCCCACTGGCGATGAGCACACCGCCCTTTTTAGTGAGCCGGCCCTGCCGACGCACGACATCTTGCATGCGCTGCTCTGCAGTTGCGTCGTGTTCTATGTCTGCACGATTGCGGCTGCGGTCTTGCTTTTTGGCGGGAATAGTAGAATCAGACTTGGAGTTGGCAGAGGGGCGAGAGCGTCCTTGAGCACGAGTGTTGGATTTATTCGAGCCGCCGCTGTTGCCCTTCTGCCCGATGCCGCCGGGTGCTTCGCGCAGCGCAAATGCCTTGGCGAGATGTCCAAGGTGCAGATGCCGGATGTGGAACATATGCTTTTCGTCCGAGGGATGCGTCGCGTAAGCGCGCATGTGCGACTGGAACGCCCTGCGTGCCAAATCACCGTTCTGTATAAACAAAGAAGAAAAACGTCAATCCTCCCTGTTAACAGACAGAAAGGAGTTAATGGCAAAGACTTACCTCTTTTTGCTTCAGCACCCACTGCTCGAACGCGAGCTGGACCTGAGTTGCGCGGTCCTCATACTCGTTGCCCTTCTTGCCGAAGCCCGCGCGTAGTACGCTCTCAACGCTCGCAGGAACGAGACTGGCGCGCTTGTCGACTTCGGGTGTATCTTTGTCTGTGTCATTAATCCGCGTTTCAATCCAGGGTACCCATTCCTGTTCGCTCGGCGTGACGAATGCCCACGCCTCACCGCCGCGACCGACTCGAGCCGTGCGACCGACACGGTGCACGTACTCCGTCGCGCCACCCTCAGTCGGTAGATCGTACTGCACGACCGCACGAACGAGTGGCATATCGAGTCCACGCGATGCGACAGACGTACAGAGAAGGATGGATGATAGCGGAGTTGCCTTGGATTTAGGATCTTTTGACTTCGACTTTTCTTGTGCACTGGCAAAGCCTTTCAACGAAGCTAGACGTGTTTTTAAGGGGAGTGAACCGTGTAGGCGGTAGATGGAGGTCTGTGGCAGCATAGGACAAGATAGTGCGATTTTTTCAGGCTTCGGGGGTTTGTCCTCTGAATCGTCATCGCCATCATCGTCGCTTTCTGAGCTCCCCTCGTCTGAACCAAGGGACTCGTCAATAGATGAACTGCCGAGGAGTTTCCAATGATAGTCAACTGAGTCGGTGCAGCTGAGGAACACAATGATTTTCGTCCCGTGTCGGCTCTGTGACTGCGCAAGGAGGGAGCGAAGGAGCGCTATTAATGCAACCAGTCTGAGCTTCAGAGGTGCAACAATATATTTCTGGGAAAGCTGGGAAGGCGGGGTAAACTTCTCGTTTGCATCCACAGAAATATCCAATTTGCTGTCAACAACGCCGTCGGCCGCGTCGGAAGGCTTGTCCAATTCCGTGGCCTTTACGAGGATAGGCTTTATAAGAGTTGTACCAGCTAGTTGCTGCACATCCTCCCTCATGGTGGCCGAGCAGAGGACCGTCCTTCTGCGCTTCTCCCAGTTCCATCCACCTACTTCTACACTCTTTCCTTCTTCCACCGCCTGGATCGCTAACTTCCGTCTGCCCTCCAGTGCTTGCAGAATACCCTTGATCGTCTCCTCAAACCCCAATTCCATGAGTCTATCGGCTTCGTCCAAGACGAGCCACTGACATTTCCCCGCGTTAAACGACGATGTGTTTTGAAGATGGTCGAGCAAGCGACCCGGCGTCGAGACAAGAATAGGGAGACCTTTGCGCAGGCGAGACTTTTCGTGTGTGCGGTTCTCTCCCCCTATGAGCAGCCCAGACACTAACCAGCGTGTAAGCCGAGCGGACGGGGTGGCATCTTCCGCTCCCTCTTCTTGCGGTCGTAGACGAAGACTCAGCAGCATCTCCAACACGTCAGATATCTGCTTTGCGAGTTCTCTTGTCGGAGCGATGATGATGGCAAGGGTACCAATTGAGCGATCGATGTAGGAAAGGGAGCTGAGCGGAAGGAGGTCTTGAAGGATCGGGAGAAGGTAGGATAGCGTCTTTCCGGAGCCTGTTTGACTCTGTATGAACACATCACGGTCAGACGTATCTTCTGCACTAGACGATAAAAGCGGGGGTAGCGCCTCGCGCTGTATCGAAGTGGGGTTGGAGATATGCATTTTCGTTGTGAGGTGAGCGACTATTAAAGGATCCAAGCCCAGCCCAGAAAAGGTCGACCTATCTGTTAAAGGAGCATTGCTAGGCTTGACAATCCTGAAGGATGAGCTGGGAGCCTCTGTAACATTGACTTCGGGGTTGTATGTGAACAGTGAGGAGACGATTTGAGGAGCTCGCCCAGTAGTCGTCGATTTAATTTGCCGTTCAGGCGCAGATGACAGGGGAACCGGGGCCGCTTTACGGGCCTTCTTTGCTGGGCGAGGGCTGTTGTCTAGCTCAGTGAAAGAATCGGTTTGATCCTTTTGCTGTACCTTACTGCCGTCCCCTGCGTTCTTGCGCCTTGACACGCGTTTTGCTTTAACTCTGCAAAACATGTTAACGAGAGTGAATTATATGCTGAGAGCTTTACGCACCTCTCGGTCCATCTTCCCCCCTTTGACTTGCTTACGCGCTGCCCAAGCTTTGCGGATGGTTCAGCTATGTTCAAGACAAATCCGTCGTCCATGGTTGCTCTCGAGTCTCGGGGTATCGCAGTACGTCGGGACCGCGGAAGTTTTGGCAGATTCGCGCTCACTGACGGAAAATGCCGATGCGGTTACACGGTTCTTGGTCCCTTGACACGTCGCGTCGTTCTACATCTTGCCTCTCTTCCTAACCCCCAACAGTCAGGAGCCCGACATGTACACAAAGCTATTCCTCTCTTTCCTTGTCGTGTCGCTCGCCGCGCTCTTCACTGCCCAGTCTGCTGAAGCAGCGAAGGGACCGAAGATCACTCACAAGGTCTACTTCGACATCCAGCATGGCGACGAGAAGTTGGGCCGCGGTCAGTTTGTTTCTTCTGTTACCTGGGAGCTTTCCTGAGTTTTTATGTTCCAAAAGTCACAATGGGTCTCTTTGGCGGGGTGAGTGTTGGAGCCGTTGATACGAAGGGTGTAACCGACTGATACGTGTCTACAGACAGTTCCGAAGACCGTCGAGAACTTCCGCGCGCTCGCTACCGGTGTGAAGAAGGACGGCACTGCACTCCCGGAGGGTATGGGCTACAAGGGCTCCAAGTTCCACCGTGTTATCAAGGACTTCATGTACGTGTACTCACGGATAAGCTCTGTCCGTATCTAATATTTTATATAACAGGATTCAGGGTGGAGACTTCAGTACGTCCCTCTTTAGTTTTGAAAGAAGTACAGTGTGACTAACCCCACCTACAGCTAAA
Organism: Coniferiporia sulphurascens; assembly: GCA_002794785.1. NCBI lineage: Eukaryota > Fungi > Basidiomycota > Agaricomycetes > Hymenochaetales > Hymenochaetaceae > Coniferiporia > Coniferiporia sulphurascens. The sequence goes on from NBBA01000003.1 coordinate 908,165, forward strand.
GGTGACGGTACCGGTGGGAAGGTATGTTCAATAAGTTGGCTGCTTTCATGATACTACGGACTCATTTATACTTTTCATACTTAGTCGATCTACGGGGACAGGTTCCCCGACGAGAACTTGTAAGCGCAGTTATAACAATTTCAATACAGTATTTGCTAAATTAGCCTTTTTTTTACACCAGTAAACTCAAGCACACTGGTCCCGGTATTCTCTCAATGGCTAACGCAGGCAAAGATACCAATGGTGCGTGGATAGGTCAATATCCAATTTTGACACGTAGCTAATTGTCTTTGCTGCTCAGGCTCGCAATTCGTATGTCTGCAGTTGGTGTGAATCGCCATGATATTGTACTCATTTTTGTTCCGTAGTTCATCTGCACCGCTATTACCAGCTGGCTTGACGGACGTCATGTTTGTCTCTTTCATTCATTGGCTTGCCGTCATATCTGATGGGTCGTTATTAGGTTGTTTTCGGGAAGGTTATTGACGGTATGGATATCGTCCGACAAATTGGTATACCTGATTTCCTGTTTCTTATTATTCATTTAATTGAATGCTTGCGTCAACAGAGGATGTCAAGAAGGGCAGGAACGACCGTCCGGTGGAAGACGTCTTGATTATTGACTCCGGAGAGCTCGAGATTGATTTCGAGGTCGACACGGAAGGCAACCAGGTACCTATTCATGCCGAGCTTTGAGCCTAAGTAGCCTCGGTCTCGTCTGTACCCAAAACCGTTGAATGCCAACAATATATATTCTTTTCTCGGTGCATCTAGGATGCGGAAGGCAAAGTCAATGTACCTGCGACAGACAACACTGAGGTCGAGTCCAACACCAAAGTGCAAGCTGAGACGACGCAGGAGTCTGATGCGCCGCCGACGGTGCTCGCCGATGCAGATGCGCAGACAACAAAGGGTGTTCCCGCCGACGATGCTGTCCACGAGGACATCTCGGAAGAGGATGAGGACACGTATCGTACGTCCTTTTCACCGTTCCGGGTTCTCTTGTTGGGCTTGGTCGTGCTGGTCGTATCGGCCGCGCTCTTCGTGTACTGCGGCGGGCTCCAATGGACACGGCGCATCTTCAAGGGCATCAGCCCGTCAAAGGGACGGTATAAGATGGTCCGTGACCAGGACCTGGAGAAGTGAATGCGTTGCTGATTGCATACCCGTTCTCTTTCGTTGTGAGTTGGGGGTGGAACTATAAGCATCACCTGAAGTTCGTGTATAATATAGGCATAGATACTGTCCACATCCTATCCGACCGAATACATTCCTTAGAAATAAAATAAAAGTACAAAACGATCCAACAACCGCAAAGTTATAAAATAATGGAAGAGAGGTATCCAGAAGCTACAGAGTATGAAAGCAACAAAGCAAGAATGGGCAGGGTATTTTTGGTGGCCGAGCTGGGGCCAGGAGCGGCCTCTGGGCTAAAACAAAGTTAGTAAAAGAGTGGTCAACGTTTACGGGAATGATCCCAAAGCGTCGACGTACGGGATACCGTAGAGATCGGAATATGACGCGCACGTCGTATTTGAATTAGACTTAAATTTAAAAAAGAACAGAACAACGGTCAGCATTATATCACCTGGCGAAATTTGCGGTGGGAAAACACCAATTGGGAACTCACAAAAGGATCAGTGGGACAGCAGACGCCGGGTCCTAAAGCTGTGACCGCGCCAAAGTCAGAGAAATTAGATGCGCCTGCCCATGCGTCTTCGCAGGCGACGCTTGTGTAGCTAATGTTCCATACGCCAAAGTCCTGTGTCATCGGAAGTGCGTTGACAACTCAAGCAAGTTGATAATTAGAGAATACCAGCAGCTGCTTACAGTGTAGCCTGCAATATCAGAAACGGTAAGAACCTAACTAAGAAGTTGAGAAAAGGCGCCTACCGTAAAAACTTTCGTTGCTCGGGAAGAAATCATCCGGGATACTCGTTGATGGCCAAGCAAGGTCGAAGTTCAGGTCGTGCCCAGCACTAAACAAAGACCGTTATGATCTCGTAAGACCAGAAGCATTTATATTTGTGCAGACGCACGGGTTTGTTTTATCCTGCGTAGCCGAGCACCAGGTAGCTGATATTGGGCAGAGGTCGGTGACCTTGACTACCACACTCTTTGTTACGTTCGGGAAGAACGGCGGGTCAGAGAGGAAGGTGTTGAGCAGCGTGAGGTTGAAGCATCGACCACAGCTGGGACCGAATGCCGTGCTGCTACCGTAAGCCATTTGGCTGAGGGCAGCGGTCGGGAAATGGGTGCTCAGGGGCACGCAACCGCAACTTGCGACGAAGTCAAGCGGGAGGTCATAGTGGGTCATGGTCGCAAAGCCCGTCACCGCGTAGTCGATCCACTCTGAGCTGGCGCTGCAGAACGCGGCGAGGCCGAGCCAAAGTAGCAGAAGGGTTTGCATTGTTGGTGGACAGATATATGAGTAAAATACAGTACTAGAGAGACATCCGGTTTTTCGAGGACGCTGTGCGTCGCGTAGCACGGTGAAGAGGGACTTGAATACTACAGAACTTTTCGCGTGTGCGCGAAGAAGGCGCGGCGTATGTCCGAAAAGGGAAGGAGCGGCTCACGCCGATCGCGCCCACCGACGCTGACCACAATCGCCGGCACTGGCAAGTCTGGGTATCTGGCGTCGCCGACATGAAGGCGAAAGTGCTCTATCCTGCTGGCTTTGACCCAAAGCTACTCAGCAAGAACGCTCTCGCACTCAGGATTGCCCGACACTCTCGTTGTTCCTCGTGCAATTCATGTAACGGTCTCCACCCCGCTCCCGGTATCTCTCTTGTTCTCGATTCGCATCAGGAAGGCTCCTCTCTTGGTGATCTATCTCAGTATGGCTCAGACGAGGAGGATACGAACCCACAATCGCGTTACCTCAGCGTCTGTGCTTGTGGCCATGACGCGAAGCATCACGGCGCGGACGAGCTTCGGTTGGGAAAGGACGAGTATGCACGTCGCTCCCGAGTTGCCACCCGGATGGACGAGCTCTTGTCGGTGCATGATGTTCGGTCCCTCTGCTAGCGGTACTCAGCTAACGTCTTGCTTTCTATTGTCGCTATGTGCTATTCAGGTGCGGTGTTTTGGCGCCCCTTCGTCCATTAGTCGTCTATACTCATACGTTTCATGATGTTGTGGTTTTAATCCGTGAAGGATGAGCAGAGGCTTCTCGAATTTGATTACACAAACGCGGACATCGACTCCCTGAGGAAGCAAATGCAGTCCCCCCGGCACGTGTCGAGTCCTCTCTCGGAGGGCTCTCCAGGCAAGTCTCTCTCTCTCTTTCTTATACCAACCCAAAAGACACAGTCAAGTCCACTAGATAAATCGAACTACACTGATCAATAAATGCCGTACTTAGATCCTTCCGCATCACCTGCGAAGCACCTGTTGTCCCCCGATTCCTCCTTGAGCGATGTCCCCCCGCACCCACCCAAGCGGCGCCGCACCTCGCAGTCTGACTCGTCACTTAGTGAGCCTGAAGACGACGAGGACGAGGAAGATCAGCCCCTGGCCGCCCGCATACCACGTACGACGGGCGTCACGAACGGTATGCGGCCCGCACACCGCAGCGGCAAGAAGACCTCCAAAAAGGGCATTGCCCACACGTCCTTGCCATCCGAACAGGCGCGCTCTGTTGCTGAAGGGTCGAAAATGAATGGTCGTGCGAACGGCACTTTGTCCCACGAAGCAAAGGTGAAGCTCGAGGAGAAGATGGATGACAAACAGCTCTCGCGACTAGCGACTGGGGTCACTGTCGATACAGGGACCACCGCACAGACCCCTGTGAGCCACCCACGGTTGTGTCATAAATACTTCCCTTTGACATGGACTTCCAGAGTACATTACGCCCAGAAAAGGCGGTATACGTCGAGATGCGACAGGGTATCATCCAAGTGACTGCTGTAGAAAATGACGGGACGCCTCGCTCGCTTATCATCTTAACTGGCTTGAAGACGCTGTTCCAAAAACAGTTGCCGAAGATGCCCCGGGAATACATTGCTCGACTTGTTTACGATACAAACTCAAAGGCGCTTGCCATTATTAAGCACGGATACAAAGCCGTTGGTGGAATCTGCTATAGGCCATTCCCGCAACGGGGATTTGCTGAAATCGTGTTCTTCGCCACTGCGTCGGTTGATCAAGTCAAAGTAAGTTGGATGGCGGGATATAGAGTTCAAAGAAATTATCTAATTCCCATCACTCATACAGGGGTACGGTGGAATGCTAATGAACCACTTCAAGATGCATATAAGGAAGACGTACCCAGACATGATGCACTTCCTCACATATGCAGACAACTATGCGGTAGGCTACTTCCAGAAACAAGGCTTCACCAAGCAGATCACTCTCGATCGTGCAGTGTGGGCTGGCTATATCAAAGATTACGAGGGGGGCACAATCATGCAGTGCCGTATGCTACCCAAGGTTGACTACCTCGACACGCAAGGCCTCATATCAAGCCAACGCGAGGCAATTCTCACTAAAATCCGCCAGATGAGCAGGAGCCACATCGTTCACCCGGGTCTACCGCAGTTTCAGGATGGCGCGCTTGAAGGCGTGAGCGTTGACCCGAAGGACGTGCCTGGCCTGCGTCAGTGCCATTCACTAAACTCGTTCTACTCTTTTGTTAAACGACGCAGTCTTCGGAATCTGACTTCGGTCTACGCAAACAGGAGAAACGGGCTGGACGCCGGATCTGCAGGCTGAAGTGTCCGCATTGTATTTTTCAAAAAGCCCTTTGTACAACGCCATGCGGCGCATCCTCGTAGAGCTGCAGAACCACCCTCTGGCTTGGGCATTCCTCAACCCAGTCAAAGCCGAAGAAGTCCCGGATTACTATTCCGTCATTAAAAATCCAATGGGTGCGCATCCCCTCAATTAACCCAACTCCGCTTACGCCAACGACTGCAATGCTGATGTGCACCCTACACCTTCTCCACACACCCCGTCATGATACCCCACAGACTTTAGCACAATGGAGCATAAACTCGAAACGAGTCAGTACTCGGGCATAGAAGCGTTTTCTGCCGATGCAACGCTTGTATTCCGAAACTGCCGTACATATAATCCCGAAGGCTCGATCTATTACAAGAATGCGAACAAGCTCGAAAGGAGGTTAAAGGAACTTGTGGAAAAGATAGACGTTGATTGAATCTTCCATTTCCGAGTCATCACCCCGGTTTCGTTTGATTTAGGACCCTTCACTACTTCCCATAGCGTAACTGAGCTGCTTAGCTTCTTAACTCTCCAACAGATGGTAGCGTTTTTTTCGTGATGTTGTACAGTATTTGACACATATGCTTATTAAACTTCCTTCTGCAGAATAGCATATCAATTTCTCATCCGACTCATTGGATGTAAACCAGGAATTCAGCAATAAATTTATTGGTACACAGATTAGATGGTTGACAAATCTTCACTAAACAATGGCGAATGTGTTAAACACCGTATACAATATGACATTGTACAACATTTGGAGCCCTCCCTACTCCATGTTTACTTGCGCAGACCGTCTGTAAAAGGAAGTTGAATCAGGAGAGGGCCTAAAATGTATACTAGGCAAGTGGCACTCACAAGCTTTGGTTTCGTAGCCGGCTGAAAGAGAACGATTCGATGAGTACTTTACGATTGCGACGATGTTTTCATGAAAGCTCACCCCTGCCAATAATGACGTTCGCGGCGTTCTGCGGCTTATTGTTGAAGTAGTTCTCGAGGATTTCGCGGGTACCGTTAGCATAGCGGGCTTGCGCGTCGAGGGTAGTGCCAGAGTAATGCGGGACCATGCCGTTACCAGCGCCAAGCGGGTTCTTCATCGTGCGCCACGGGTGGTCCTTAGGCGAGGGCTGCACATTCCACACATCACCCGCGTAGCCGTTGATAATGCCAGCCTTAAGCGCCGCTGCGACAGCGTCCTTGTCGCAGATCGCACCACGCGCGGTGTTGACGAGCCATGCGCCCTTCTTAAAGTGCGAGAGGAGTTCAGTGTTGATGAGGCCGATGGTACCCTCGTGCAGCGGGCAGTTGACAGTGACGACGTCGCACTACAATCAATCAATCAATCATTAACTTCTTCAGTTTGATTGAGAACGCTTTGTTGTACCTGCGAGACGAACTCCTTCAGGTCCTCCACGCGCCGAGCACCAACAGCCTTCGCGGCCTCTAGATTCAGAAAATACATAAGCACGCGTCTTATACGAAGAGGCAGACGGGGCCGGACCTTCCGGGAGAGGTGCGTAGTCGTAGTAGAGGAGCTCCTTCGTGTTGAAGGGCAAGAGACGTTGGAGAACACGGTAACCAATACGGCCTGCACCGATCGTGCCAACTACCTTGCCTTCAAGGTCAAAGGCGTTCCGTGCGATGTCGGAGACCTGCCAATCGCCACGCTCAATCATCTCGTGGGCGGGCACAAAGTTGCGGACGAGGAGGAGGATGGACATGATAACATGCTCGGCGACGGAGACGACATTCGAACCGGTGACCTCGAGGACCTCGATACCGCGTTCAACAGCCGCGTTGAGGTCGATGTGGTCAGAGCCAACACCAGCGGTCACACAGATCTTCAGGTTTTTCGCCTACAAGTCACCCAAACAATGTCAGTCTTTGGAATTATTGTAATAGGGGTTAGCGCACCTTGGAGACAAGTTCCCTCGTGAGGTAACCAGGGTGGAAAGGTGTCGTGATAAGGACTTCGGCCTATACATAGGGAAAGAATAGAGTTATTATTTATATCGCCTATATGAAGCGGAAAGCGGAGCGACGCGTTCCGCATACACGCACGTCAACGATGTTCTTTTGGAAGACGCTGTCGGGGCCCTCCTTGTCGCTGGTCACCTGCAAAAAAACACGGTGAGCGCGATCCAAATTGTTAGCCGAATGACGCACGATAAATTCATGACCGAGAGACTTGAGCCATTCGTCAATGCCGAGTTTGTTCTCGGTCGTACCGAGCAGCTTTGGCTCCTGACGAGCGGCTTCATGGCCATCGTAGAGAACAGCGAGAATCTGTGTGAGTATGGTGAGCGGGGGGACAGAGTGGTAATGAGCGACGGGACTAGCCTTCATGTTTGCTGGGGCGGAGGAGTGGAAATGCGACCTTGCGATATGGGATCGGAGAGGGGCCTTATATGCTCTAGCGAGATTCTGGGAGAGACGGAAAGCAGACATGGTTAAAGTGTGAGTGTCTGAATAGGCTGAGAGAGTAGGGTATGGAAAAGTAAGGCAGCTGACCGTAGAGATTTATACAATGCGATTGAAAGGACACGGGTCTTCCGTAGACAGACCTGGTTGCTATTTATGGGACTTTAAATGGATTACGTAAGGTACGTACTGTGCCGGCGGAAAGACGCGGGTGGCAGTCTCTGCGTAGTCTCTGCATAGCCGTCGGTGGTGCTAGTCTTTTGTCGCCACTAGTTCCGTCATTCCGCTGGGCTCCGAACAGACAGCCCGCACGCAGCCCGTCGAGGCTTTCTTCAGCGAGCGAATCGGGTGTCTTGCCGCCACGCTCGCCGAAATGCTTCACCCGCTCAGTCATCCGAATTCGCATCGTCCATTAGAGTTATCTCTTCGCAATCGTCGAAAAGGTTCCGTTTCACACCTTACATCGGTCACCTGCACCACTCGAAAGTGTTCCAAGAATTAGAATTGAGTAAGCCCGTTGATCCGCCCCGGGTTATCTATGAGATGAGCCAACGATAATGCAGCGCCAGAACAATCAGACAGTACTAGTGTTGACCCGTCGACGGGTCGACCGGGATGCCCTCGGGCCTCGGTGCAGTCCGTGTGACGGTATGTGACAAACCTGTTTGCACGTAATCAGCACCCCGACTTTTTCCGGTGAGGCAAGTGCACCCAGCTGAAATTTTCGCTGCGAGTGCGATGGGACATTTTCCAATTGCCCATTAATGAACGAACTTCTCCTTACACGAATCTCCTACACTGTCCGCTGTGCCCGCGTCGACGGGCCGCTACCTTATTCGCGGGCGGCGGGCGCCCTCGGGTTGTCAAAATCGGATCTGGCGAACTCTTCTCTGTGCAGGACTCGGCTTCCTATTGGCTACTGCATGGCCGCCCCCTATTGGCTTCCGCTGCTGAACGTGCCCCACCCGGATGCCTTCGGCCTCAGTTCCATTCTGCAGTCTTTCTCAGGAAATTACTGCGAGTTGAGTATCCCCTTTTCAAATTTAAGAGCGGCGTAGATTCCCTCCCGTCGTTCGTCTCATGAGCATCTCTCCGAGCCTCTACGTCCTAACACCCGCCCTCTTCAACCAATCGGAAGCATTTTCAAGCGACCAATGACGCTGCACTCCGAGTGTTCCCTATATGGCTATCAGATCAACATGGTCTCATTTCGGGTGCTAGAACCTGCACTGCGAGTTGTAGACTAAGCGACGGTCCAAAGCATAAAAGGGAAAGGTCATATCATAGACTTGGCGGTTACGCGCAGACTGTCGTTTCCCGGGAACCAATCGAAGCATTCCTTACGATCTGACTGCTCCAATTGCGATACGAATGGGACGGAGTATCAAAGCCAGTACCGACGGTTACATAACTAGGCGTTAAAATGGCGCTCGGGTCTCGCTGTTTAATTATTTTCACCTATACAGCCAAACCCTTTTGTCAAGACAATGCCAAGAGCACAATACGCAGGTGTGGAGGCCCCTTACGGTGTAGTGTTTTTCTTTATGCTCTAGGTCGCATGCAAACTATGCGTATCGCACCACGAGTTTGACCTTCAGATATCGTCGTTCGGATCCGTTTAAGGCTGAGCGCGCAAAAACCGCTGATTTGCAGAAGAGGAATAGAAGCAACACGAGCAGTACTTTTCTTCGGCCAAGCGGCTCTTCTTTTCGAAAACATGATGGGACTAAATAACAAGATCACGATCTTATCGATTCATAATAATATTATCTGTCCTTCGTGTTTAAACCGGTTTGACGGGCGACGGTTTTTCAACTCCCTGCTATCATGATATCGTTGCTCTGTCAAGAACAGGAACTTCCTTCGGCCGTCTCCTCTTATGAACGAGCTCCGAAATGCAAGATATATTCGCCTCTGTGGCTCGTTAAAAGTCCAGCGAGAATGTCCCGAGCACGCTCATGGTTGGCGTCGGTGCCCGACAGCAGCAATATCTGGGGCACCATTTAGCGAGAGTATCAAATACTAGACAATTTGCATGACTTACCTCCGGCTCCACTTCATCATCGTGTTCATCGTTCACTGCCGGTCGTTTTCCAGCCTGTACATTGGCTGAATTAATGAGGCTAACGGCCGGATCCTTGTTCTCCTTTTCTAGTTCTGCGCGGCCCTGTGCGTGCTCTTCGCTTTTCTGGCTGACACATTTCTTGGACGAACATCAGGATTCCATCTTTAAAGTACTTACTTTTATTCAGTTTTACTTACGAATAGGCACAAGTGGTTATGGTATGAAATCGTCAATGCCATTTATAAAGAATCTCACATGCTATTTGTACCCCCATTCGCGAAACCAGACTCGCCTGACTTTTCTGAGTCATAACAAGTACGGAATGGTCGCACCCTACCTGAGAGGTGGGATAAGGTGTGTCCACCGGTTTTTCGCACCTACAGTTAAAAGTGTGCCGGCTGACCGGGCTCTCTAGTCAAGAAATAAATTCCCTTGTATGGTGGGCAGTAGGCTATACTACCTTGAGCGGCGCAACACTTAGTCTCTGGTATACATAATGAGCGTGTATGTAGTAGAACTCTGCATAGCTGCACCTTTATAACGTCGCTTATTTTGGTTTGTCCGCCGTCGCGGACTCTCAGGCTGATCATCCACTGCCGATGACTTCAAAATGAAGTAATCACCGAGAGTCTTGGCCGGATCCGTTTATACGGACTCCACGCCATGTTGCAAATCTGTTCCAGTTTCTATTCGCTAGTTAACGCCGAAATGAACAAAGTGTTGTTGTTGATATGCTCGGCGTCCCGATTCTACGTCTGGGTAACGATATTTAGCCTGGTGCGTGCGGGGTAACGGGGTTGGAGCATACCTATTAATCACCATCTGCCTAGGGTGATTAGTTTAGCTCGAGAAATCAAGTCTCCATGAGGGCTTAGTTATCAAGATACCTCCACACCGCTCATACATATAGATATTTATCTCGTCCACTTTGGAAGTCCTTGTATTAATCTTACCATGCTTTGTGTTCGGCGGCGGGCAACGACACAAAATCGTTCCCTAAGACGCCTTTCCGGCAGTAGGGTCCCGGAGCTTCCAGTGACTCGGAGTGCCTTTGAAGCTAACTTGTCTGACGCCGTCGTTCTTCGCCGTCCGGAGGGACCATAACCCTATCTGTGCCTAGCTTCCTTCGTCCAATATTTGCCCGTCCCCCATTTCAGGCTTATTCTCATTTACAACTTCCCGGTCTTCTTCCTGGCGGCGCAGCACTCTTCTTTCTCTCGTGCCTAACTATAACGGCAAGTTTATACAAATATGTCTATGGGAGTTGAGCTTTTTAGGTTGTCTTAATTAAGGTGTCTGTTGTTCCTCTACAAACCTCCCAAGGAATGGCTATCTGTACCCTTGAATGGTATCCGTGTCTTCTTGGCCCTTTCCACCTTATGTCATAAGGGGCCCAAGGCAAACGCGCCCGAGTGCCGGTGCTGCTGCGGCCCTACCATTGCTTCCGAGCCAACGTTATACTAGTACTGCGTACCATCTTTGATCATGATCACGGACTTCGACTACAAGAGGAGACGGCGCATGCAGAGGTGCCGTTCATCCGGTTTTGTCCTTATTAATAGGCCTCTTCTTGCGATCGTGACCAGCGTACTAAGCTGCCAAGAATAGCTGTTCATTTACTTGCGTTGTAATAACAAAACTACATGATGTAGATGATCACCATCACGTCCGAACATGTGGAATACGTGTTTCTTTGATGAAGACGTTTTTCGAGGCGTACTTTGATACCAGAGAAATGATGACGTTTTCTCCCGTTTTCCCCTCCGGCTTCGAAAGAATCCTGTAGTACACGAGAAGTAGGGAGTAAATTCAGGAGCAGGGAAGAACTACGGCACTTTGAGGTCGCGAATGCCGCCCGGTCCGCTTTATTTGGTGCCCAGGGTCGTCCTTTCTCCGCCGACTTCGAAGTGAGGAGATTTTGACCGGGTGGGGGACAAGGTTCAGCTTGCATGTCGGTAATAAGCTCTCTAAGCACTTTATCACCGTGACCCATAGCCAGCAATAGTAGCCCTTAGAGCTTCGTTTCTTAGAAATGAGGCCACGCTGCATTTACGAAACCAACTCCAAAAGCCGATACCGGAGAAGGTCCTACCTGCAACATTAAAAACTATCGATATTTTTCCTCCTTGTCAGCCCGACGAGTCGCAGCCGGAGTACATATGTGCATATGATCGCGGATAAATAACATCGGCATTTCAAATAAATCCGCTTCAAAAAATTAGAATCCAAACGGGGTCGGACTAATATTGGCATTGTTCTTTGCCCTTTTCTCCAAAGGTCGGCCGTCCTGCTTGGCCGGGCGCTGGTCTACGAGCTCATCAGCCAGCCGTGGTCTATCCGGGCGTGCTCCCGGGAACATATGGACTGTGATGGACCCACATTTATTCGGGTTGGACCCACGCCGATCAGGTCCTGCGCCTAGTTTCCCCTCAGCTAGTATGCTTCCGTCCGCAGCAACTCCTCCTCCACCTCCTTTTTCCTCGCCTTCTGTCCTGACTCGAAAAAAAAAGAGAGAATCGGCTTATGCGTTTTCCCGCGATGGGTCGGCGTTCGTAGGTGATTTTTCGACTTCCCTTCCGTTCAGGTTTTTACACGTAAAATAATTGCGCAGGTCGCCGCCAGTGGTGGGACATGACGTTCAAGTGATTTCTTTTTCAGCTAGCTGGACCTGTGAAGGCCTTGTTGGGACCCGGTCAGGTACCAAATCACAGCTCTAGGAATCGGTGCTTGACACTCTGGGCCTGTGGTTGCGAACAATCCATATGGCCCATCAAACAGATTCCATTTGTTGTGATTTCCCTGATGCTTCTGTGTCCGCGCTCCATCCGATTCTGCATAATACTTCTTCTGGGACTTGGACATGACATTTAGGATATCTCTGATATTTGCATTCCAGTTTCGTCGCGCGATCCATGTTGCCTCTATCATGTTGGTTTCGTACGTTCAAATTACTTAGTAGGCTGCTTGCCAAAAGAGCATTATCGACCGAAAGGCATCTAAAATCTGCCAAGATATTTGTGCCTGATCGATCACTGGAAGCATCTAATGACGGCACGACGGATTTTATGATGCGAAGGAAAAGAACTTTCCTCAGTAAGCAGATTTGACCGTTCGCATATTCTGAAGTTGAAGGTATACATAAATCAGCCTGAGGAACATCGCGGCGCTTGTTTTTAGTCTAGATGCCGGGTGACCGCGTATCAGTTAGCCGTACTTCAGCGGCGATGTCTTGTTTTGTCCTTTCATATTTTAATGGGCGAAGTCATTTCCCGTTGCTAAACATACTTGAGCGCATCTTTACTGACTTGCGCCGATTGATTATTCGCTACGTATTACTCACTTCGGTTAGATATGCGTTTGACCTATCTTCCTCGGGAAGGCGCGCTGACGCCCCTGCGGCGGACGAAGGTACAACACCGTCAGGGACAATAGATCCATTTCTAACATTGCCTAACCTGAAAACGCTTACCTACAAACCGATGGAAGCGCAAATACGCCGCCTATCGACCGCGAAAAAGACAGTTCAGGCTATGCACCTGCAGACTACGGTATTCAACCGTTTAAGGGACCCAATATATCGCCTGGCGAACTCGGATCCGGAATCGGTCCATACATGGATTAATACCGCCTTAGGATTGTGGCTCTCTGAACGTAGTGCATCTCATCGGTTGTAGTCAGATCAAGATTAATATTAAACGATGTCACTGCTGTGATCGCAGCTCTGCTGGACATGACGGATCTTTGATCAAGAAGCTGCGGCGTAGGTGCGGTTATGCGATGAGACGAAGTGGCGGTTCAGATTGGTCCCGTCTCGATGCGCAAGTATTTGAGTACCCTTGAGCAGCGAAACCAGCCAAAATAAGGAAGTTGACGGACGAATTTCTCGACCTAGACCCGCTTATGGAAAAACACGGTATTTGCAGAAATTTGACGGGACTCTACGTGCCTAGTGTTACGGATTATGGAGTAAAAGACACAGTGTACCTTCACTCTTACCAATGCATTTGGCCAGACCAAAATAAAGAAATAAAATGTGCGACGCCCCACAAGATCCAACTCCAAATTTTAATGCTAATCAAATAGTTATACTGTACATGCATGTTATCTAGATCGTCTAGGGATACAAATCTATAAATGGCGGCCCTGACCCACAGTTCGGGGTTAAAGAGTACGAGTGGTCGCTATCCCTCAACAACAGAGCGCTAATTGATCCAGCCTACGAACAATATCAAAATCAACATCGTAGCCGGGGCGGGAGTCGCTGACCGGTCCGATGTCAGGGCTGTGTTCTCTTTCGCAATCAACTGAGCTCGAGTCTGTGTCTGCGTCTGTATCCGAAGAGACTGCCGTGGCGAACATAGATAGTGGGTTGACGTGTGCACCAAGTCGGTATCTCGACTCGGAAATTGAGATAACCTCACCGTAATCGTCTTCCTCGTCCTCCGCTGGTACAACTTGACGGTGTCTGGCGCTTTGTATATCCATCGCACCAAGATTCGGGATCGACTTGCCTGTTTCGATAATCGATTTCCCGCATTTTTCTTCAGCAGCATGAGGATCATAAAGGACAGCCGGAGTCGTCAGGATTATGCGTGTCGCTTCCCTGCTTCCATTGGTGGAGGGATCAGAGGCTTCTGAAGATGCGGCGGCGATGTCCGCAGCGAGGCTAACCTGGTGGTATAACGTCTCCCATCGACTAAACCAGCACGTTTCCCAAGGCCGTACGTGATCAACGGTCGGGACACTAGAAACAGGCGATAGTGGGGCCAAGGGAGTTCCACTAATTACCTCCTTAGCTGTGCCAGAAGTCAGGGCCACCGTCTTGCTTGGTTTCTTCAGAGGACTCTCAACGTTTGCATTGACTAGAGTTGTATCACTACCGTCCGTGTACGAGGAGAGCAATGTGTCTGCAGAGGAATTATTTGTGTCAAACCCCTCTAAGAAACTAGTACTTAGGCATCCCTGTCCTTGTTGATGAGCCACGGAACCAGAGCAAGAACGATAATTGACGTCATAAATCCACACAAGTTTAGAGAGTGTCCAGAGCGGAAAATCCGAGAACCAGGTGTCCACGGAGATAAGAAAGGAGTCGCGCAAAGAGCACAAATCACCCAATCGAGGAAAAGTGGCCGGATTGACGATAGTCGGGGTTGCGCCCGCAGGTTCTCTCATTTCCTGAGGTTCAGCGGGAACACCTTTCGCCCAAGGGCCGCCGGCTAGATAAGGGGGTAGTGGATGTGAGCGTCCGCATTCGTCCTCGGCCATACCGCCATATGCCTCTTCAAGGGTGATACCAGACTGCCAAAGCATATGTTCATAATCGTCCCACTCGCTCTTTCTTTTTCTCCAAAGTTCTCTCCTGTGACAGAAAGCTGAATAAGAGTGGCCGCGGTTGGGGCAGCGGTGTCGAACAACAGATTGTCTGTAGACAGGTCGGACACCAGAGAGAGGGGAAGGAAACTTGGGTGACGTTGGATGGACGATGCGGAGGCTATATTGAGGATAACTAGTAATCATATGCATTTCGCCGATATGGGTACAAACAGCGTCTTCCTCGTCGCTGTCACTAGAGCTGTCCTTGTCATCTGGCGGAGGCTGGGTGCGCGTCGTCTTACTGACCCTGATAATTCTGTTCAGGACGGGCCAACGGTCGGAAAGTCGGCTATTCTTAGGACGTCGAGGACTAGCAGCTTTCTGCTGGATGAACCCGGTAGTGCTTTCCTTGGTCGCAAGAGATGCAAGGGGACGTCTTCGTTGAGGTGCAGATATTGTAACCACTGTGCCACCAGTGAGCTTCCGTGGAGTTTCTGAGCGAGATGAGCGCGATTCAAGAGAGACAGATACAGGCATGGTTGTAGATAGAGATCAGATCCAGAGATAGGTAGACAAAGAGCGTGTGCAGTTGAAGTGAAAGTCCAGGAAAAGAGATGAGTGGCTGGCGGCTGAAAGAGGGCGGCGCGTAGTACTTAGTTAAAATAAAGTTACGTAACCGCTAAAGACTAAGAAGATGTGTCATCGCATCATCCCTGATTCGGAAGCTCATTTCACTCTTGGCCTCTTACCACTACCATCCTCTCTACTAATGGCTCCCTCAGGTCACAAAGATGACGCAAATTACGGCCCAGCACAAATAACTCCGGGGGGGACTTACTCAATTGATGTATGTTCTTCCGTTTACCTCCCTGCTGTGTCCAAATATTAAAGACTTTACGCTTTGTGCTTTATTAGACTATTTCGGTCGGCAGTAAGGTCTATATTAAGCGCAAAGACTCCGATGGGGAATTAGAAGAACGCCTGGCAGAAATTCTTTCTATCCGTGACAAACCTGTCAACATTTACTCTAGGCGTAACAGAGTGGACGAATACGCTGACCAACCAGGAGCTAACATCGAGTTCTTTGTGCATTGGGACCAGTTCAACAAGCGTCTCGACGAGTGGGTCTCGGGAGCACGCGTTGTCCTTAGTAGGGATCTTGAGTGGCCCCGTCCAAAGCTACTTGCGCCGAAAAAGACTGGACCTCCGAACAAATTGCCCCCAGGAAAGATACCGAAGAAACGGACAAAGTCCAAACAACAGTCATACGCAGATGATTCCGCTGCTCCCAGTCCATCTCCAGCCCCTGCCCCGTCTCCAGCTCCATCGAGTAGTCTTAAAAGAAAAACTCCCCATGATGAAGAGAGTAATGCAGGCGACGAGGACGAAAACGACCAAGATGCCGAAGGCGAAATGGACGTTGATACTATTGACTTAACAAATCCTCCCCCCGTAAACCCGCCAAAGCCGCTTTCTGCATTCAGCAAAGAACAAGAAATAGAGAAGCTACGCACTTCGGGTTCTATGACTCAGTCGATATCTGAAATCGCACGCGTCAAAAATTTAAATCGACTGCAAATGGGCAAATACGAAGTAGAGGCATGGTACTTCAGCCCATATCCCCGAGAATACGCACATCTCGACATTCTTTACATCTGCGAATTCTGTCTCTCGTATTTCCATTCTCCTTTCATGCTCAAGCGGCATCGAACACGATGCACTCTTCTTCATCCGCCTGGCAACGAAATCTATCGTCACGAGGACATTTCGTTCTGGGAGATCGATGGAAGAAAACAGCTCCATTACTGCCGCAACTTAAGCTTGTTGTCTAAATGCTTTCTTGACCAGTAAGTATTGTTTTTCCGGTATTTTCCCCAATAGTTTTTGACGGACTTCTCAGTAAAACCTTGTATTATGACGTGACCCCATTTTTATATTATATTATGGTGGGTTACCCTCATGCTTCTTCGGCCCAGCTTCTCGGACTAACGCGGCCGGCAGACTCAGAAAGACTCCAGCGGATGCCATATCATCGGGTATTTCTCCAAAGAAAAGGAATCTGCGGAGAACTACAACGTGGCCTGTATACTAACCCTTCCCCAACACCAACGGCACGGGTTCGGAAAGTTTGTGATCGAATTCTCGTACGAGCTGAGCAAAAAGGAGGGGAAGCTTGGCAGCCCGGAGAAACCCCTTAGTGATTTAGGGCTACTTAGCTATCGAGCGTACTGGGCGGAGACCATCATTGAACTTTTGCTAAGCACGCAGGACGAGCTTAGCATTGACGACATCGCCCAGAAGACGTCGATCACGCATACGGATGTCATGAACACGTTCGTCAGTCATCGTATCAGACGCATACAGTAATCGCTAACTGGTTACCCTCAGATGCACCACACTGCAGCTTTTCAAACACTACAAGGGCCAACATGTAATTTGCCTATCTGACGCCGTCCTGGAGCAGTACGAAAAGGCGAGGGCGAAACGCCGTCGCCGCATTGTACCCGAGTGTCTTATCTGGAAGCCGCCGGTGTTTACTCGTGATCAATTGAGGTTTGGATGGTGATTACTCCTTGCGAGAAGGGTGTTTTGAGTTTCCATCTTTTTGTTCTTCCTGGACTTCTCTATTGTAATCTTACAGCATTAATTTGTATACTATTTGTTTTCGTTAACTGGTGATACCGCCCGTCACTATCCAGGTGGTGTGCGGAAATCGTGATGATCGGATAGTCGGACTCCCCTGGTAGTCATACTCATGACACAAGTGCATCACCCGCACCAGCAACGCCGCCTCTCCTCCGCAGACCCGACAGCGAGCCCCCCTCATCTGTTTCTGATTCTCCGCCAAAAGTGGTGAAAGATTCCGAATCGCCGGGGGTCAAGCCAGCACCGCTTATGGGCTGCAGCCGACGGCGCTCGAGCGAAGGTGAGCCCTGGCGCGAAGGAGCAGGGGACAAAAACAGCGCGCCGGAGAGCGCGAGGTTCCGCTCGTCGGACGGATTGAAGAAGCATGCCTCCGGCTCGCCCCGCGTGAGGGGTGCCTGCGGAATCTGCGCGGGCGGCATCGAGATTGCTCCAGCGAATCGGGGCATAGACGCTGATGCGGCGGCGGAAGCAGCAATAGCAGTAGCACCACCATCTTGTGGTGACGGTCCCCTTTCCTCGTCGCCGCCGGCCTGTTGTGGTGCCTGTACGTGTCCGCCACTACCGGGTACAGGCGTAACGAGCACCGACGGATGCGCAACATCCTCGTCAGACGTTAGCTCTGGCCCAGACAGGGGTCCGTCGTCTGGTCCCTCGCCGCCACTGTATACGTCCACGTCCAGGAGACATTTATCACTTGTTGAGGCCCTGGTGGTCTCCACAACACCGAGCGTGCGCGCAATGATGTACGACGTGACATCCTACAACGCGATTTAGCTATCCTGTGTGAAGGCGCCGATGCGCGCCCAACGCCGCCCGGGGGAGTTGGTGCTTACCAGGAGAGAGAGGAGGGCAAAGGGGACGATGACCAGCCATGCGAGGAGCTGGAAGGTCGATGCGGCGCTCGCGACCCAGGAATTAGGCCGGTGGTGCCAAAGATGGTCGAGATACAAACGCCAGAGATGAACAGGGATTGCGAGGGGCAGCGACAGCGAGGTGCCGATGGGCGGCGAGTCGAGCATGCCGAGGCTCGGTCTTGAGCAGGTTGGACCGAGTTTGTGGAGATGTGGCCAATTAATTCCACCGAGAGGGGGAGAGCAAGCCTGAGCCTGGGGGCCGAGTCCGAGTTGCGTTGAGGTCTCGCGCGCTGCACGTGTGGCACTGCTCCTGCCTATAACGGCGTGCCGATCGTCCGCCTTACAGCGGCGCCCGAACTCGAAACCTTGTTAATTTCAAACCGGCCAAGTATCAGCTATCAATCGTCCCGCACAACAATCGGCACACGTCGTCTATTGCCTAATAGCAAAAATAAGACGCATTTGGCGCACACCGCTGACGGCCCTTAATGACGATTCAGCCCTGCCCCTGCACGGCTTCTTATCGGCTTGGATGCTCACTAACACATACTACTGTATGCCGGTGCGTCGGACATTCCAGACAGCTCTCACAAATTGCATCCTCGCCCTGAGCAAGCGGTAAAGGGGGCAAGCGTCTCGGAACACGAAGCACGAAGCACCGTCGCCTAATAGCAGCGAGCGGCGCGACCTCCACCGAAGCCCGGCCGGCGAGCAGCAGCCTTAGCATGACTACTACTGGCCCCAGACCCCATGCGCGTGCCTGCCCTTCCATCTACAACCCTGACAAAGAAAAAAAAGAAAAGAGCCCTCTCCCGCCGCTCCTAACCCCTTCTTCCTCCCCGGGCTTCCCTTCTTTCGCGTTCTGTTGCGGCGTCGAGGCTTAATCACTTCTGCCGGGTCTTCGTTTTTCATCAGTGATCAACGAATTGACGAATCAAGGAAGCAGTCCCGGCGAGCCAACGATCACCCAGACGCGCGTCGCACCCCCTCCCCCTTCTCTCCCCTCTCTGCCCTCATCAGACTGGCGACGAGCGATCAGCATCCAAACTCGTAACGCAAATACGCTCGTCCCGGGCACGCATGGAGCAGCGACGATGTGCCCGCTCGGTCTGGACCCGGAGGCGGAGGTGCAAACCAAACAGGTGCTCAACACCTCATTCAAATTTCAAATTCACGTCTATATTTGAATGCGTAATTCAAAGCCCCATTCAGATTTTGAATTCAGACTCCGGCTTTTGCATTACAGGCCATGGGCATAACGTACTATGTATACGTATATAGTACGTGCGCCGCGCCGTACTTCAGAACACGTACTTATTAATCATCATTGCACGTCGCACCACATTCAGGCTAGGACAGGAAGGCTCGGAATCGGGTTCGGGGGAGTAGCCTTTTTTCGACAGCATCCCAAAACCTCGGTGAGGATCCTGCCTGCCCTCCAAGACGGGTGTCATTCACTAAAAAGTACCGTCTCCGCTTTCGAGTTTGAATCCCAGTCCGTCAAATGGGCACCCCTATGTTCCCCATTTCACCGCCCGTGCGTACAAAGCCCCCCCTCATATTTAGTTCTGTGGCCGGAATGACAATAACAACAGGGCCATAGGGCACCCGACCATAGGATAGGGCCCACACAGGGGTGGGGAGAGAGGAAGGGTAGGAGAAGGGCGGCACGTCCACCTCCCACTCTTTCGGTCTCTTTCTCTCCTAATATAAATAAAGATAGCGGAAGAAACAGGGCCTGTCTGTGCCCACGTCTCCACCTGCAAATTTAGACGCAAGCGCCTATGTATATTATGCCAAAAAATAAACAATTACAACCGAGTCCATTACTCCCTCCCCTCCCATTCTGAGCGCCTTTTCCTTTCGGGACGAGTACTATTATCGGTATTGCACCCCCTCTAAGTCCAGCGCGTACACATAGTTTATTTAATCCATTGAGCTGAGGTGTTCAAAGTACAGGAGTAAATATGGCTGTGTCTACGGCAGAATGGATGAAGTGAGACCAATAAAGGTCGATCGAATCTTCTTTTTTTGAAGGGAATACAGCGGGATCACTACAGAGAGAAAGGATGATATCCAGCGCGATGCGAGAGAAAAATGCAGAACAGATTATACGGGATAGCAGACAGAACAGCAAGACAAGGGAGGAAAAGAGAAAGAAACCAATGAGCTCCCATATATTATTATTAGTAAAACCAGAGAGAGAAAGAGTCCATCGCCAGCGAGTGAGCGTTGAATGACTAAGGATACATAGTGTTAGAGGGAAAAACGACGCCATCCGAGCGTACAAGGATTATAGGACGTCTCTTTGTCGGCTGGCCTTCCGGTGGCAGACACCCAACAACCTCGGTGCAGCGAACCTCAACGTATGGCGAGGGATCTGCCCCGAAGAACACTGTCACCGGGTCCGCCTTGTTGAAGTTCTCTCCATATAGCGTGAGCATCTTCGACGTGTGCGGGTTTGGCTTCGCAAGCGCCGCACGCGAGGATGGGCAGTTAGACTTTGGCGCCTCCGCGGCGCGGTCCGGCGGCAGGTACTTCACGACACCCGGGAACGGTGTCACGGGTTTCAGCGGGATGGGATACGAGCCCGTTACAGACGGAGTCTGCTGGTCGAACAGCACCGGTGGAACGTAGAAGTTGTACCGGATCTGGTCCGTACCGACGATCGTCCACACGCTCGTTTCGCCAATGTCCACCTGCCAGAGCGCACCCGAAGACGCAGCCTGTTCGCCCCCAGAGCCGTGCCTGCTACTCGAAGTTGAGCCTGCAGAGTTCTGACGCCGGCGTCCCTTAGCCGAGTGCGTCTTAGTGACACCACCCCCAGTGCTCGATGTCGAGCGCTTCCCGCGCTTAACACGTCCACCGTCGTTAGATGGGAAGTCGTACGACGTAGGCGAAGCAGGGGCGCTAGTAGTCGATGATGGCCCGCTGCCCGAGAAATAGTCTGCCGTACCTGTGCCCGAGCCAACCGAGGCGGGTGTACCCACGACTGGACTGCTTGGTTGAGTCGGCGAGTTTGAGCCACGAGATGATGACGCCTGCGGCGCGTTCCATATGCGTCCGTCGATAGGTCTGTATGTATTTACTTTCTCGCCCATGCAAGACAGGAACGCTCCCGTAAGGCCCGGTGTTCCCGGCTCGGGGATGCCCTTGTTCATGTCGTACACCTCGAACGCGATCTTATGTAACTGCGAGACAGGATCACCGCACACCTCGCCAGGCGAACAGAAGAGATCCGCGACACCCTTGGCGCCTTCTTGCAAACCACCCCCCACAACAGTCGTGCCATGGTCGACCTTGCGGATGATGAGAACGGGGGAGACTACGCCCGACGTAAGGCACTGCAGGACGACCGTCTGGTTGTAATAGATCGGTATCTGCGATCCATTGTTGGTGAAGGGGATGGCATTGGGAGGCGGCGAAGGATACTCCGGCTGCGGTGGAGGTGGCGGCGGTGCATCAATGCCTCCTGCAGGCTTGTTGACGTCGACTATGTACATGACAAAGGGATCTGTCGGTTATGAGCGGTCAGAAATGAGGATCGCGTTTCACGCATACAACTAATTTAACCTACCCCAGCTCGCGGTCCTGGCAATAAAAGATGGAGTAGCGGTACGTGTTCGTTGATCGACTCCCATAAGCGGCGCGCCGTCGGATCCCTTGAAGGACGACCCGGAACCTGAAACGCATAGATACTTGGTGGAGACCGTTTGTGACCTAAGACGGTGGAAGAGCGAGATAGTCGACCCATGATTGATGCATACTAATCGGATGGAAGCAGGAGAGATGCGGAAAAGATATCAGTTCCTTTTCCGCATAAAATTGATACCAAAAATACTTACGCTCAAGGTTCTTCGCGCTCTGCCTCTTTTTGCTAGGTTTGCTGATGACTTTGATGGGCCTTGACGGAAACGTACCAATGACACGCTCGGGCTCGTCATCGGATGCGGGCGCCATGATCTTCACGAGCGCCTCGACCTTTTTCTTCTTCTCGTCGACGTCTGAGATGAAGAGCTGCTTACCAACGCAGCGGCCGATGTAGGTCGTGCCTGCGGGAGGGTCATTGACATCGAAGGCCTTGCCAGACGTGGAGGTCCACTCGACGCTACCCTCCTGGGGCATCGGTTCGCCCGAGATTGAGATGACGACACGCGGCGGCGCTTGCTTCGGCTCTTCCCCGCGCCGTGTTGTTTCTGACCACCAAGAGTTGCCGATCATAATCGCCGTCGGCGGCGGACACAAGAATCGCTTCTCTGTACCATATGATTTCTGGGCAACCTTGCTCGACATGACGATTACAGTGCGCTCGCCGAAGGCGAGACGGTTTGCCGTACGCGTGTACTGATCCAAGTACGGCCTGCACGATAGGACAATAGAGTCAGTACCCAGAATAGACAAGAAATAAAGTTTAAATTATATTTGGGAGTAAGAAGGGACTGAAGTGTGGGAGAACATACCTAATGAACGATTGCAAGTCAGTCGCGGCAGCCATGCCGACCTGTGCCTGGAGCTTCATGAGCGAAAGCGTCTCGTCGACGCCAATATTCTGTCCAGGCATGCGCAGCGCTGAGTCCGCCGACGGGGCCATTGTAGGGAAAGAGCCCATATCATCAAACCCGCGCGTCGCATGAGGGTTCACGCCGCGCATCATGTCTAGCGAGGAACGGTGGTGGAGCTGAGATCCGCCCGGGAAATGGGACAATCGCTCCTGAAAATGCTGGAGTGAGGACGGCGGGGCGAAGCCGAGACCAAGTGCACCGCTCGCGCCAAAGTCATCATGATACTCGGACTGAAAGCTGCCGGTGCTGACACTGGATGCGCGCCGGTCGTTGATGAGATCATTGTAGTTGGACGGAAAGCCGTCCTTGCCGACACCATTGCCAAGACCGGGAAAGCCCGGCGAATTCTGTAAACCAATGACGGCGTCGTTCGGGGTGAGCGGCGAAACCTTGCCGCTCGAGTAAGACGAGGAAAGACCGTTGACAAGATCGAAGGAGTTGTGGCTAGGCGGGAACGGGGACATGGAATCGGCGAAGGGCGAAGGCGCGTGCGGATAAAGTGCATCGGAACCGAGGCCCCCATAGCCCTGACCGAGAGAGGAAGACGAGGACGCGTTGGTGCGGTAACGCGCGCCGAAGGGCGGCGCCCCGTTCGAAGGCGAAAAGTACTCGTATCCGTTCTGCTCCTGGGCGATATCCATGCCGTCCTGCTGATCGAAGCCAGGCGCACCCATATGATTCTGGTGTGCCCCTGATGCTGCGAGCGCGCGGTCGAAGTCGTTGGAAGACTGATATGCGTGTTGTTGCTGTTGCTGCTGCTGATGTCGCTGCTGCTGCTGGCTCTGAGCAGACGCGGGGTGGGGAGCGGAGGGAGAAGACGCATAGTCCAAAGACATGTGCTTGTCACGGGAGGGATTGAGGATGTCCGCAAGGTCGAAAGGAGAGCCGATGAAAGCTGAGGGGTTGCGGGGCTGGTCCATGGCGGGCGAGTAGGTGTTGCGGGGGTCGGGAGACGAAGCGTGAGGAGGGAGCGCGCTCCAGATTGCAGCTGCGGTCTGGCTCATGAAGGGGGACAGAGACGGGTTTACAGCGGATGGCGTCGCTGTGGCCCGGCGAGGGAGGGCGAGGAACGAATAGGGCAGACTTGGGCGATGCAAGCGATGCGCAGGGTTAGCGGTGTGCTCTAGGGAGGGGCGGGAGGGGATAGGTAGATTGTGGTAGTAGGAGGAGAGGATGCGAGCAAGTCGACGGAGGGCAGGTACGGGAGCAGAACATGGCAAGATTTATACTCTCAAGACGACGGACGTTCTAGTGCACAGAACCCGCGGACATATTCCATATCCCTTTCCGGGTGACCCTCCCGCCCCCGGCCGGCTGGCATCCTCTCCTGGCAATCCTCTGGGCCGGCCATCAGCCTGCTGTCCTCGGCGATACCCTGCTAGCCGTAGCCGCGCCACCTGCTAACCACAAATCTCGATGTCACCCCGATCATGTAAGCGGTACAGCTTAGTCATATTCAGAAGGGCGACGAGCCCATCGAAGCCCCGTCTGTGCCGTGCCTGGCTCTGTGCTTCTCTGGCGATGGAGCATATGGACCACCGCTCGCCCGGCCAGAGCCGACCCCCAGTCCCCCACTCTCCCGGCCCCTGTAGCCCTCCCCCAGCGACAAATGGCCTCCCCTGATCCACGTACGCCTCTCGCCTCCCTTTCTCTCTTGCACACAGTTGATCATAGTAATCAAGTCTTGCTCATTTCCATTGCCCACTCAGCTCCCGGCGTATCAACATGAGAAACAGAAAATAGCTTTTGCCTTTGATATCTCCACATGCCACCACTCTCATTGTTGCCCTCTCTTTTTCTCTCAAACATACAGACCCCCAAGCTCTAATTGGTCCCCGCTCTCGGCCCCCACTTCTCCCGAATCCGACCCAGATTGCCCCGTCAAAGAAGAAAATAAACAATTCTGATCGCATATGCTGCGGCCTATCCTTGCTGCGGAGTGACCGAATCCAGGTCCTCTCTCGGTGAGAACACTGTGCGCCAGAAGCACAGCGACAGCGCGGTCGGAGGCTCTTGAAGGCTCCCCTCTGTGAACGCGCGCACCTATCCGGGCCACTAACTCATCCTCCTCACCTCCTCCCTCGCGCCTCGCGATAGCGATAGCCACCCTGATGCGGGCGCGTTCAATGTCCCGTGGATGCCACAGGATGTGCACAGGGGCCCATGGAAGAACGCCCCTACATTGCGAGCGAGAGATGCACCGGGAGACCCCAGTCTTCGCGCTATTAAGCGCGAGCGAATGCGAGCAGACGTATACAGCAACACAGAACAGAGGCCAGAATTACGCCGAATAACACCATCTTGTCCCGAGAGAAAAAGAACACGAACCGCGTCTCAGGACGCCTCGCCGACCGCGTGCTCGCGTTGCCAATCTGCGTCCGCACCGTAGGCGGGCCCGTGCCGGACCAACGTATCCATGGATTCGGATACTCGGATGCATGCCGGCACGCGCTCTACCGTTCGTCGAAGACGCTGCTCAATGAGCTCTCCCGCTGTTCTGGCTCATGAGCGAGAGAAAAAAAAGGAGGCAATCGCGAGCGGGACCTGACCTCCAGAATCGGATTCCATTGGCAGGACCTACGAAACAGGCCAGGATGGCGGATCGAGCTTGCTTCGCGTCTTCTTGGACGCCAAGGTCCTGCACGAAATCTCCCATGCACGCGTTGTCCGAGCTCCCTGTGCAGGTGTAGTCAAAAAGCCTCCGAGTCACTGTTCTCAACTAAGCATTCATTGCTCACACCCACACTGGTGCATATGACTGGTGCGCGTAGGTATTTTAACAAGCTAGCACGCACCACTTATGGCCATGCGTCAGCACGTCATGTGTATGCCCTGTCGCGGTGTATTTCTGTACACCCATTTCAGCAATCCCCCAGTGTTTGGATTTAGAAAATTTGAATGCGAGAATATCTCAATATGAGCGACCGCATGTGAGGAGCGAGCAACACACACTCTAGAGCTTCTGAGTTACTCTCCGCCCGAATGAGCAGATATATCGAAGTAGGTCGGCCGCTTCGTCAATCTGGCATTCTCTCCTTTTTTTCGGCCATTGGGGACATAACCTAGATCCGGTGGCAAATCGGGGCACGCGATGCATTGTCGACATGCCAAGCATTATTTTGGGGAGCCGGGCGTTATGCATAGCACCCTGTGAGCCAAAGGCTACGCGAGCGAATGGGCGGCGAGGTGGGCCCCAGGCTCCCTGGCGCGTATCGGGACCCACTAGTCTGACCGACCCCGGGGGGTTCTCGCTTCGCCTGCGGCGCACTGCCAGTCGCTGCGGCTGCGGCTGGCTCACCTCGCCCCCGAGCTCAGATTAAGCACGCGGGTAGCCCGGTAATGAGCTGGATGATGAAGGGGAGGGCAAGGGCTGACCCGTCATTATGAAAACAACCGGCGGTGAACAGCTCGCATATCCGAGCTCGGCCGGTATTAGTAGTAGGGACGAGACCCGATTCGATTCGATTTCGCGAATGAATTGCAGGGGCGGAGAGCTTTAGGCTTTGGATGTCCATTTTGTTGTTGTTGCTGTTTTTGATGGAGAGTTGGATTACTGGCACCGCGCACGACTTTACTGAATACTGCCCATGCCGGTGTGAGAGATGGAGGCTAGTGTCGGATGTAGGCCGATGGACACAAACATTAAACATACATACGCACATCACTGCGATCAGCGCCACCGATCGCCCGCGCCGGCACTGGTCGCGTACGGGCTGATCGTATGCACCGCAGCGCGCGCGCATAATACTCGCACAAGCAGCACGACAATTACTAACAAGGTTCGGCGGGGTGAAACCAAGAATACAACTGCCGGTCGCTGCACGCCGACGGCCATCTGCGAAGAGCGCCCGCCACAAAGAGCGCACCGCCTTAATGCAAGGTCGCGATCACGAAGACCCGAAGCGTCGGCGTGAGTGGCCCTCGCGTTACACCCGGATCCTAGCATTCCAAGTTTACATCTATCTCGCTGTAAATATGTATTGGTAGGGACGCCCCAAAAAGGGGGCTGGCCCTCGTCTATCTGTAAATACCCATGCGAGAAGGAACGGACGGAGCCCCGCGTCACTCCCATCAGCGCTTGCTGCCTAAGAGTGAACGCGCCGACTGCCTGCGGCGCCAGGTCCGTTGAGCTGACTCGGACGAGGGTCGTATGCGCGCCGCCGCCGGTGCTGGTCCTTGCTCTTGGCCCGACGGTATGCCCGGCACAGAATACGGGTCGGCTCCTGAAAGGGCAAGTGGCGGCTACGCGCCGGCTAACGACACCCCCCACAGGGACTGCCCGCCAGAACCAAAAATTCAAAAACGTAGATCCTCACACCCTTTCTTTTGGGCACACATTGTTAATAAACAACCCAAACCTTATCTTCCCACCCGTAACAGAGTCGTCCATATCAATCAGCGTTTTTTTAATTCATTCCACTCCGAGGCCGTAGCGGACATAGCCCTCCAGCGCTCTCGATTGGTCTTGTATGTAATGTTCTGCCTTGGACACGCCCAGTGCACGCTTTATTGCGAAGCTCAGAAGCACCGCCCTGCGCCTACCGCTGGTGGGCCAAGTACTCGATTGATCTGCAGGGGTAGACGCTGGAGCCTCCGCTGACAAGTCTATCGCATTGGATGCCCTACGCGAGCCCCAACTCCAATTTCACCCGGGCAGGGCCCCGTCCTCTATACCACTTCAGGAAAAATGACTGTTCGAAACCAGTTTAATTATGCACTCCTACATCCATCCATCAATTCCCTCGATTCTCCTGCTGATTTTATATTATAATAATAACTACAGAGGCGCCTTCGCGAACGGAGCCATATTCCGCAGCCACTGGGTTTACGTGCTTGTGAAGCCGTACCAGCCCGGTTATATGGATGAAAGACCGCCTTGTAAAAAATTCCTGTGCATCGCCCTAGAAACCCTGGAAATAAACTATAGATCGCGGACATTGAACACAAGCGCACCTGTCTTCATCTCTGAACGAACCAGATATGGTCTGTCATTCACGGGCATTGGTCGGAGCACACTTTGTGATACGCAGTCAATCCCCTTCTCCCCGCCCATTTCTTGTGGGAGCACATTTAAAACGTGCTGCGCACGGTCTGCGTGCATCGAAAGACAAGGTTCCGCGATAGCGTGTACAATGTAGGTGTTTTAAATTCGACATTCCCATGGATTGGCTACAGGTACTGACGTGTATTAATTGACGTCAGCATGGCGAGCATAGCATTTTGGGAAGATAGTAGGAGCCTTCATCGGACGAACAGCCGTCGCCAACACAGAACACGCCATAAGCCAGGCACAAATTTTAATGAGCCAGAATGTAGCGCACTTCACTGCTGTTGACAAAAGTGGCAATGACTCGAAAGGTCGGGGGGAGATCCGTCAGGGTGTGAACACGGAAGCGATAGAACATAGGTTGCACTGCGGACGGGTACGAGCGGCCACTTCTGTCGGTTTGGTGCCATGGGGATGCCTGTTAGAGAAACACGTAGGCGATATGATCGTGCGCAAGTGAGGAGACGGATATGCGAGAAGACAAGAAGTCGAGAAGCCAATGTCTTAATCTTCTGCACGCGCAAGTGTTCGTCGATTGTGGCATTGCAATCCCCCATTCCGGAATGCAGGCGGCCGACAACCAGAGAATTTCCGGCCGTGTGTCACAATTGAGAGGCGGGTAAGGACGGAGCATAACGAACGGGTTATTGATACGGCCGGGTTGAAGTCAGCACATATCCTTGTTTTAGACATAAAGAGCGTCCAGTACCGGAGAGGCGCGTCGTGCCTGACCTGTTTTATGAATTCTGCTCTCACGGTGTGAGATTCAGTGCAGAACTCGTTATCTCGTGATGGATTGTACCTCGAACGCCATAGAGGCTGAGCGATCCAGCTTGGCGCGAGCATGAGGAGCGCGTCGGGCCTCATAGCTTCTGGGAAAAACTTACGTTTCGGCTATTCGGGTGGACTACCTCCCGCCGTGCTTCTTCTGCTTGACGTGGGGAAGTGGAGAAACATAATTTTTGAAGATAACAAACCAGCATGGTGCAAGAATGGTGTGAGATTCAACGATTCGGTAAGATGATGTCGTTCATGAGAAAGTGTTGGAGACCGCAGAACGTTGTCCGTCCTCATTTTTGAAATAAGAACGGGAATAGCTTTTAGATATGTCCATCCATCTGCCCGAATTGTTTAGGACATGATGCAACACATTGGAGTTCTGCAATTCAAGTGCTCCGCGTTCAGCTAATTCGCGATCGGGGTACAAACTCCTTGTGAGGTACAAGCTCAATAAAGTGGCTTGCGTGAGTCAGCGTCATCCATTTAGGGCCGCAGTGATAGGACCTGATCACCAAGTATGGTGGGAGACGCGTTCCGATAGCAGGACCGCATGGCAAGCGAGCGTTTGGGATCGAAGAAAACGGCGAGCGTGTCACCCGAGCAGAAACTCTAAAACGGCTTCGATACCATGGAGAAGAGAACGCGAATCTCCGAACATCGAACAAGCAACCAAGAGACATCCAGGCAGACAACCATTTGATAGAGGACAATTCGTAAGACGGAATATGTAAGGCGAGAGGAGAGTAGCTGATCGAGCGGCTGCAGTCCGAAACACAATCACAGAGATGTATTCAAAAGTTGCCGGGGTTGATGTTCCTAGCCAAAAGCAGGGTAGGGATTAGGAGGTGTTGAAACCTACTGAATGACAATTTTGAGCATTTGCCGAGAAAGTCGGGATAGGGGAGTGTGAGACGAACAGCTCGTGGGCGAAATTGGAAGGGTCGCGGTGGTTGTTGACCGGGTGTTGGAGATGACAGTCGCAGTACCGACTCCCTAGCTTGTTGCTGCTGATCGAGGTTAATGGTCGAGGCCAGTGGCTGATTGCTACCGAGGGATACGAAATGATTGGCGAGCAGCCGAAGCCCGTGGTCTCTAGGACGTGATCACTGTTTGGGAGGACGCAGAGCAGTGAACGAGTGAAGTGTCGAGGACGAGGACGCGTACGCGATGAAATTCTGCTGGGGTAACCGGGCCGGCTCGGCGACGGAGCAGTAACAGCAGCCGAAAGTGGGGGTGATGGCTGCCGCACAGTCAGGAACACGCGTGCGCCGACCGCGACCTGCCGCTGCGCGCAGGCTCCGGCACTCCAGTATCCCTTGCCGTCGTCCTCACCGCTGCCCGTGTCTCCTCTCTTTTTAATTTGATCATCTCCCATCCTTCGTTATCGCCGCCGTTCCGTGGATGGCATCGTCCTCCACCGTCCGACCCCGCCCACCGCCTCCCCCGCTGCGCCTACAAAAGACACCTTTTAGACCAACCTCTGTCCATGCAGATGGCCAGCTTCTCTACGACCTCCCCTCCGCCACCTCCCTCACTTCCCCTCCTCCTGACCGCGGCCAACTAAGTCCAGCCACGCTGGATTCGCCTGCCTCTCCTTCGCGTGCTTCCTCCAGACCTCAGAGCAGGATCCGTGTCCATCCTGCAAACAGAGCAACGAGGGCCCTTTCTCCGCCTTCGATTTCTCCTCACGGACGCACGTCCCCCTCTCCAGGAAACAATGTCGATGATGAGCTGGAGCAGTTTGCGCTTAAATGTCGTGCTTGGTATGACATATGCATTCGGATACAATCATCTAGTGGCTAATTAGGTTTAAACCCGACACTAGGTATTACGACCAAGACGACGACGCTGGACGTCTAATGACGCAGACCTTAACCAGTCTTCCTCCTTCGATCCGGGCAAATTACGCTCGTATACAGGCTCACATTAGGGCCTCATATCACACCTTCCTTGCCGCACGGCGCAAAGCGGAGTTCCAAGCGCATCTTAGTGCTACAGTGCCGGGAGGTTCGCTAGCCGCACACTCCCGGTCAAATCCTAATGGCCCCTTGGCCAAGCGCGAAAGGTGGGAACGTTTCGACCGCTTTGTAAAAGCTTGGTGCAATGTCGGTATGCCCGGCACAAGGCCATTTTTTGAAAGTCTATGGGCAGTCATGCGATTGCAAGTAGTGCCCGAAAATCTAGGCGGAGCCGGCAGTAAACGGATCGAATGGGAGTTCGATGACGCTGTGTTCATGGAGTCTGCGTATGTTGTCGGCATCCGTAATCATTTACGCGTAATCGCTAATTTTTGATGTTCATCAAGCGGTAAAGAGTTTATGCTTGAAGCTATAGATGTACTCAAGGGGGTCAGTTGATTCCCTTTGTAAATGAACTCATCGGAGCTCAACTGAATGGTCTGCGCAGGTTTTGGGATTCGAAGAAAGACTAGCCTCACGCTCATCTTCCGTTCGTCTCTCGGATGACACAACTCTGTCACGGCAACATTCTAGGTCTCGCTCGGAGCCTTTGAGCACCTTGCTCCTTGCACCTCCGAATTCTCAGAACAGAGCCGCACAGCGTGTACACTCCGGCCGTTCTCGTGCGCCTTCTGATCCATTTGTTGATTCGAACACAACACCTTCGGCTTCGCCACGGAGCGGAGGCTCGCCCTTTAGGGAGATCAAAGGAAGTCCAGAAGGTACAGGGACACGCACCGATATTTCTGGAGGGCCCTTACCGCCTACAGGCGCGCAGATCGATGCACTACTCATGCGCACCGCCGGCGGAGAGCGCACCCATGCGCCGTCTTTGGCGTCCGAGAATTTTGATGGCAGCGCACAACTGCACACCTGGACTGCGCCAGGTCTATCCAACCCGGAGTTTATGACTCTGCTCGCGTCGTTCCCATCTTTCTTGACTCGCCGTACACTTCCGCGTTTTCCCGTTGCAACCAAGGGAGGCAAGCGCTTTGACGCTAATCTCGACCTTGAAGAAGGTGTCCTGGATCCAGACGACGTGCTGGATAAACTACGCGTCGGGACGGGTGTCCTCTGGATAGGTCCACGAGAGAGAACTGGACCTTGGAAGGGAAATTGGTGGGAACGGTTTAAATCTTGGTGGCGGCGTTTACTGGGGTAACATTCGTGCTCGCCGACTCGCCAGTGTCTACAGACGGCTTTGCTTTGTGAACGACTCGATTATATTTTCCCTTCATAGAGAAGTTTCCTACTTGCAACACGGGCGCCATGCCTTCCCTCGGACATGCACAATGTCCATTGAATCGTGGTGCTCGTAAGGCGCAGCCTTTCTAGTCATTATGCTGGGCGCCCATACATCCTCTGTTCCGTCCGTTCCGCTTGTACCCGCTTGCCCTTTTCCCCCGAGGGTTTTCGTCTTTTCCCGTCCGACTGCCCATAGCAGTCTCTGTTCCCTTCTCTGCCTGGACCGGGTCTGGGCTGTATGTCCTGTCGTAAAGTAATTGTCATTCCCCCCTGCGCGGTCATTCATACCGGTAATTGTTTCATCTTCGTCACAATGTGCTAAGAATAAATAGTCATTTCCGGCATGTATACATTCGTTACTATGCAGCTCCCTTCAAATGCCGCGCTAATATTTGACAGGCTCGAAGTAGTCATGACAAATTGCGGCTACAGTGAATCACTTTAGGCTGAGCCATACATCTTATTCTCTCCGCGTCCAATTTGCAATCTGTGCAAGGAGTTGTGGATTGGCCTGACCACTGAGAAAGTGGTACATGGTCCACTCTTTCGGGCGCGGACACTACCCCCCCTCGCAAATGCATTACCTAGTACAGTAATACGTCCAAGCAAGCACACACATGGGAGATACAATAGCCGACCTATTGCAAAGTAGCATTCATTCACTTTGCTTGAACGTTCACCGCACGCCACAATTAGTACTTGAGCTTTTAATTGGACACGGGAGAAGTAAAACAAACGCTTACTCATGATATGAGTACAGCCGTTATATTCCTCCCACGTTATGGTGCGTTTGCAAGCAAGATCTTGAAAGCATCGCGGTATGGGACGTGGCTCCTCACACTTAACAATACAAAGCGACGGCATGGACAAGGTCCAGTAGGCACGCGTCTCACAAGAAGTGGGTCGGGGTGTTCGAGAACCTTAGGCTTCTGACGCTTTGAATAGGGCGGGTCCGCTTGGTGAGCGCTCCGAGGCCGAACCAGATTCGCAGCTACGAGAAGGTGATTGAACATAAGCATGGAGGTTTTACACTTGACAGTTTTCTGATTTGTATTCATCAGGGGCTCAAATAGAGGCCACGCAAGCTGGATTGACAAAGTTATAAGAACCGTATACTATGCGCACTTGAATTTATGGTTTTGTAGTGTAAGCTAAACTGAATGCCGATCACTCCAAATCGAAAAGGAAGGATCGTCTTCCAAAAGTGGGCATCCGATTTAGGTGATGTTTTCAAATTGTGCAGGCAAGCGAAGTCCAGTTGTTTGGACATGAAGTCCACCAGCTTTTGAAAGGGCGGTGGCTGTCTTCCTGCTTCCGCATTCATCGCGCTGTCCTTCAGAGTCTGGAATCGTGTACTGATTTCACCGCCTTCGGTCTGGCGCCCTCCCCGCCGTGAGCATCGTCTGTGCACCGCACTTGCCTTCCTCAGACAATCACTCCCAGGACCAGAAGTAGTGCGCTTTGGTCTTGCTCAGGCTGGACTCAAGTAGTGACCTTGCATCTAGCCCGACTCCTCGCGCGTCGTACACCTTTTGGTACGATCACAGGTCTTTCTGGACCGCGAGCAATCCGCCCAACCCGTGCTATTTTGGAAGCCGACGTGCCCGCGCCGTTCCGTAGGTTTCGCCCGGCGGTCGCTCTACGCCACATGTGTCGGATCCGCGGAGAGCACCGCAACGTCTGGCTGAACAAATGTCCCGTTGCATTAACCCGTTCTGTCGGTAAACGCACTTTTTGCCTTGCTCGTGAACAAGCTTCCTTCTCCCGAACACGCTTGGCGAGTGATGTTCCGTTGACGAACGCGAGCCCAATAATATCAACCTGTGGAGACCTCCATCCGCGGAAAGGATTAAGCGCGTGAGGAAACTACGGCATTCCTATGATTGAATTGTGTGTACGTTAGGTCCAGTCGGACGTCAACGTATAATTAGCTAATAGAGATTATGGCTCATACTTTAGGCCCCTGCGTCAAACAAGACGGAATGTACGGGGGGGATATCACGATACCATTTCGTGGCTGAATTGTGGAACATTTAGTGGAGAACCAACATACCCCTCACGGGGCCAGACTTTTACTCCTGAGTCATGCGCACGCATAGCCTAGAATGCCCTACTTCTTCCTTTGCATCGCCGAAGCCCAATCACTTGCATTGGATACATCGCAAGTAGGCCAGCAGAATAGTTATGCGCGAATTACGTTAATGTCTAACGAAGAATCACAGACTAAATGAAACGCAAAATTAAGGCCCATCATCATAAACCTCTGACTAAAGACTACAGAGGACCTACAGCCCGAAAGTCCGTGGTGGGAAGCCATCAGTAGTGGGAGTGGTTAAATGATAAAGCGAAGGTCCAATTGACTGGTAGCACCGATTTGAAACAGATTCGGCATATATCCCGCAAGAATAAGTTTTCTATTCCAACGTTGAAGTGCGGCATCTTGTCCTGACTGGACCCCTACTCGGGCTATATGTGCACTCCTGTGAAGATCCGTGCTCTCCAGTACTCACGGCTCCGGTGCCTATGACTGCAATAATTTAGGCGGATGTCTATTCGCAAAACTTGAAGACTTACGCAGCTATTGCTCCTCAGTCCCGTGCTCATTTTCACCGCCGTACTGAACTTCGTCTTCTTCTGCGGTTCAATCGGATCTATGTGTCTCTCGGTCTTTGTTCGAAAGCAGGCACGGTCGGGGAAAGGGTAATGGTTTGTGCAAATTGAGATGTGTTGTAATCTCTCCCCGGCTAGTCTTAATTGCGAAGGAACTTTTCTGCAAAATATCAGCGCTTTTACCCGCGCGTTATCATGTCTGCAATCCGTACGGCTTAACCCGCCCGCTCTCGGGAAACCTTACTTCGTCAGGGGAGTTTGCCGTGGGTATGGTGCAGTGACAATAGATTTCAAGCCGGCGTGTAGCCTAACTAAGAAGACAATTACTTGCTACAACTTGACAGTATGGTCCCTCGTGGCCGTGGCTTGGAGCACTGACATTCTATGACGCCTTGTCTTTCCGTTAAACTGGATAAGTCTGGACCTTGGCCTATTACGGAGACGCCGATAGTCTCCGGAGTAAACAAAGTTTATAGACTTGGCTTACCATCATTGCAAACCCACTGTGTACCTTTCCCTAAACTCTCCTTAGGACGGACTAAACGGCATGTACAGTCATTATGGTGATATTTTGGCGTGTGCCTATACCACTCTTCCCGTCTCGAAACCGATGTCGGACAACTGCGTAATCTTCGGGTCGTTACTTGCTTCCCTGCTCACTCAGATGTGCCTTCGGTATGTCTCAAATTTCAGGTACCTAGTCCCATTCGGGCGTCCTCATATCCTCTGGCGCTCTTCTTTGTTCCGTAGAACCGGGTGCAGTGGATGGGCGTTGCGGACTCTGGGACTCGCAGTTGTATCTTGACGGATATGTTCAGGGGTAAACCACGCAAAAATAAGAGATTAGGAGATGGGTCTGAAACTCGTACCAGCTCTCCGAGGACTCACACCGGTGCCGACTTATCGCTTGCGTCGATTCTTTTTGGATATGACGCCTTGGAGGCTAAGTGATCAATACCTGGTCTTTTCTTTTTTTTCAATAAGTCAGGCGGAAATTTATCGAGTCATCTTAAAACACGCATGTGGCTTATTGGCTAGGGAAGCTATGAAACAATTCAGTACTATCGGGCTTAAGCTTTGAGACTCGGAATGATACTGGACTGGTTAGCAATTATCGTGTGATCGGCAAGGGACTTTCGCCGAAAAGCAACTTAGTGTCCGTTTCATCGCACAGAAGTAAAGAATACCCTTCCACTTGTCCCACAATTGCCTTCCGCACGTGGGAGAGCAGGAGGGAGAAGAATGTTTCTATTGCAATAATCGTAGAACAAGTGGACAGGAGCGCGGTGGAACTCCGTCTCGGCATAACTTACAAATTGAGGGTGGCTGCTGAGGCCTCTGGTTGGACAGATAGCAATGGTCGTACCATGGAATTACAAGACTTGGAAACAAAGCGATTGACGCCGTATTGGTTATTATGTAAAATGTCGGTCGCCGGCCAGAAACGATTGGTGCTTTGGGTGCGTGCCCATCTGCGGGGCAGGACCCAGGTGCTTCGATGTGAAATTTACGGCAAGCGCCTGTAGTCAATCGAGTTTCTGAGATTCGATGCATACTAACGATACGGGCACGAGACCTATTAAGTGTATATCCCCTTATGGTGGAAGGGCGTTCTCGGCCTTCTTTGATTCCTGCTTCGTCATTAGTAGTATCAAAGCAAGCGTCCTCGGGATATGATGAAACGCGATTTCGATTGCTGGTAGCATGTGGGCAGCCGAATTGACCAGGTTCGGCCGAATAAAGATTGCGCAGATTGTACAGTGCCATCGTTCCTCGGCGCCTGTTTGCGATGCAAGCCCGAGCCTGAGGGACGGGAGCAAACAATACATATGTCAACTCGGAGAAAGGAGAAGCGATACGGCTTCGAAAGCACCCGCAGACATAATTGAAAATCGCAGAAGGAAGAATTCCTGGATGTCTGCTTATCTGGACACTCGGACTGGACACAAGCTGGTGCTCTTTGGGTTTATCCCCGGGAAATTTCCCTCTAATCCCGTTTACGAGTCATCCTCCGCGTCCCAGAGGGCAATCAAAAGTCGAAAGGATGTCCGGTTTCTCTCTGTCTTCCGCTCATTTTCATGGATCGGAAGTTCCCGAGATAAGGCTGCCCACAGCCATCGGAAGAACACCTTCGAGCTTGTGCTACCCAGGAGCGGTGTAGAGACATCGATGCTTGATATCCGGGACGAACGAGGCTCGGAGCCTGGTACTGGAGGAGAGTAAAAACGACCTTGGGCCCAAGCCATCATTATTTGAAGAGCTGTCCAAGTCATGTACGCCCGACCAGGCCCGAAAAATCGTTGATTAATTAGTACAAGTAGCTCCCATCAACCCTTCATTTTACATACTGGAAGGCTTATCTTGTCCTAAGAAGCGATCGAGCATTGATGATCGAGGTGAATATTACGTCGGTTAACCGTACGCGTCGGGCTTGCATGTGGGGTAAAGAGCTGATACCGCTACTCATTTTACTTCTCTGATTCCCGGACGCATACGAGGGGTGGTCTAGGACGGCCGGGTCTTGCATCCATGCTTGTCCCTTCAGCACTAGCTCAAGTGATCAGGATTTTTCTATACCAGAATTTGGGAGCCCTTAGTACGCCACTCGGACCGCTCGGGTCCTGGACGCATTTAATATCCTCGTGTCGCAAAAGTGGAAGGTTTTGTTGGCTTGGCCGCGCAGGATCGGGTGTACCGTAGTGGAACTGGAGGGCCTAGAAGCGCAACGAAGAGAATATTTGGAATGTTGTATTTGCATTTGTACACGTAAATAATACGAGAGTCTGCGATTAGACAAAACGTGCATGTCGCAGGAAAAAATATGCGAATCGCGTAGCTGATATGTAGATGAGTTGAGATGAGCTGAAATGCAAAGAAAATATTACAAATCGAATGGCAATGAGAGAAGAACATAGACACTAGAATGCCTCAAAAATGTGCTTCATTTTGAGGCAAGGCGGGAGAGAAAAACAAAAACAAGAAGGCCCAAAGAGTAGGAAAAAGGGGAAATATGTAAACAGAATATAGAAGATGTAGTGTGCACATGTTTGACAGGCAGGCGCACCCATCATCGCTGCCATTCGCTCTCTAAGGAGGAAGGTTCATTTGCGTGAGACTCTGAAAACCGCTGCGGAATTTCTCTAGCCTGCAACAAGGAAGCGCTTGTTAATGAATGGATGTCAGCAGAGAGGGTTGAAAGGGACCTACGCTGCGTTTCTCTCTTGCAGCCTGGAAGCAATGTCAGTCTCCGCGGAAGTCAAATTTAATGTCTCCTGAAGAGGCTACATACCGTGTCCTCTCCCGTTCGAGCTCCTCAATACGTCTGGTCTTAATCGACACGTCCTTATCCGCTGCAACGAGCCTCAGCCTGAGCGTCTCCATCTCCTTGTCCATGGCTTTCACAAGCGACTCCACCTCTGCCAACCCCTTCGTAGAAGCTGAGATCGCTCCCATAGCCGCGGAGACATACGACTTCGATGTATCTTTCTGGCCGGAACTTGACGCACGACCTTGTGCTAGATTCGAAGAATGTGAGTAGATGGACGCGAGCTGCGTCTGATAGCTTTCCGGCGCAACGTAGCCAGAACATCCGGCTTGGGATCCTCCGGGCTGCTCAGTCTGCGCAGGGACGGAGGCTGTCAAAAAGCTGAGGAATGAACGCAGAAAAGAGAAACGGACGGGCGCATCTTCATCCATGACCTCTTCATGTTGTTGCTGCTCGTGCGGCCTGCTAACACCTTTGCTTACGCTGGACTCGACAGTGCTTTCGCGCTGCTTGCCTTTCCCGGAGTCGCTGCCGTTGCTATTGCCATTACCATTGACACGTGCCCTTTCCAGAGCTCGCTGCCCGGCGAGTGTGAAAGACGTCGGAGAGGCAGGGCCATCTCCGGAGAAGGTATTCTCGGACGACGGAGAGCGCTTTGTCGACCGTAATGGCGTCGGCAGCGCTCCAGAGAAGAAACCGGTGTCCCGACGTGGAGGCGTACACGCAGGCCCGTGCTGCGTCTCTGTCTTTATTGTGAGCCGCGTCCGCTTTGATACCGGCTGCCAATGGTCTCCGTCGTCATCTGAAGCCGCCTCGTTGTACGTGGTCTCCTCATCCTCGTCGCTCACCGGAATCCGCTCCCTTTGCAGACCCTTGTTTGGGGTGTCTGCATTGGGAGTCTTCACTTGGTCCAACCCCTCCATAATGCTAGCGAGAAGCCGCGCCCGTGAGGCCGGAGACCGATTGCGCACACGTTGAGACTGAGGCGTAGTTTGGGACTGGGGCGGGGACGGAGGTTGAAGCTGGGATTGGGACGGGAGCGATGGTCGGCCTCCAGTTGACATGGTTGCGTATGCCCGTTTCCCTGGGGTAGATGGGGGAGCTGCAACATGCCTGCCTGCGTTTTTTGTAGGAGTTGGAGGCGAAAGGGACCCCGCAGAGGATGCAGGGGCCTGCGGCGACTGCGGAGGCAGGATACCAGGCAAATCATCCTCCCACTCTGCTCTCGGGGGTTGAACAGACAGAAATAGACCAAATGTGAGCCACTTATTAAGAGGGACGCTGCGGCGAG
The DNA here is from genome assembly GCA_002794785.1 of Coniferiporia sulphurascens. Taxonomy (NCBI): domain Eukaryota; kingdom Fungi; phylum Basidiomycota; class Agaricomycetes; order Hymenochaetales; family Hymenochaetaceae; genus Coniferiporia; species Coniferiporia sulphurascens. Next base: position 946,947 of record NBBA01000003.1, read on the forward strand.
AGCTACGCACTCCAAAATTTGCAGCGCTCCTCCGAGCGCGGGCATCGATAGAATGCTCTGATGGCAGTATCAAATTAGCAGCGGTACACTTAGACTCTATGAAGACGGACCTATCAGGATTCTTTCTGGTGTTGCTCACAAAGCGTCTCGCAGGTTCGTCGCAGGTGCATATCACGATGCCGTCGCGCAAGCAGCTTGCGGAGATGACGGAGTTTGTGCTCTGCGATGCGGGCGACGTTGTATAGCTTCCGAATGCCATGTTCGGATGCAGAGCGACTGACGCAGTGCCAGCCGGTTTATTATACAAGGATATGAAAGGAGACAGACAAGTACTTCAATGGGTGCAGGAAGAAAGGATTAAAGGTGTTGAGTCGCTGGAAGCAGACAAGTTGGCGAAACTGAACCCGGACTCGATGGGCGTCTGACTATATTCGAAAGGTACCCGCCCGACTTTCCAACTATTATCCCCAGTTCCGAGTCTCGCCTCCGCCGTCTCGCTTTTAACGCTCAGCTCAAGGAGAGCGAAGGGCGCAGGGCGGACCATGATTGAAACAGAAATAAAGTATTTTGCGCCCTCCGACGACTCCTCGCCTGCACTCGTCGTACAATCGACGCGTCTCGTCGACTCATACATGCTCTGGGTCGGCTCGACCGAGGCGGGTCCTAACGAGGCCGAGAGAGCGCCGCTAAGCGGGAGCCTGTGCCGCGACTGGGCCTGCGCCATGCCTCCGACATCGGTAGCTCTCCGTCTTTTCCTGCTAGGCTGCATGCTGACTATGTACTAGAGTGCGGTGCCGGCATCTGCTAGCTCGCTGTTTCGCGGCCCTTCGTCGGACGTGGCGCTGTCGATGGCACAGAGACTCGGTTCGTGATATTGGGACATCTATTTGCCCCTACGGCCGCTAATGTGGGATCTGGCAGCGCGGCGATTCAAGAAACAAATATTCCTGTCGATCGACCTGCCGTCGTCTTCTATCGCGATGGGCCACGGCCCGAAGCTGGTGCAGGAGGCGGAGCGCAGGGTTGTTGAACGACTGCGAGAGCTGGAGGCGACCGCAGCGTAGCTCTCTATATGCGGGTGTACTGTACAGCGCATTGTGCGCAGGCGAATACTTTCGCCGGGCTCGACCGCTCTGAAGTAAATAAATAAAATAAAAGAGAAATCGATAGCAAGGCCGCGTGTGCGTGGGTATCAGCCCTTCACCACCAAGCGCTCCGGTTGCAGCGTCGTCGACTCGACGTCTGTCTTGATCTCAACCCGCATTCGGCACGCGTCGTCAGCGAGCCGACTCTGCCTGCCGCTGCCCACTCCCGTCCTGTCCTCGCCGTCGTCGTCTTCCCCGGCGTCGCAAGGACAAACGCCTCGTGTTCGGCGCAGCCTGTCCCATTGTTCGTTCCTGCTTTCGTCTTGTGCCGCGAGCAACCGTGACCGCCGGACAAAAGAGAGGGTGAGAGCATGTCCGAAAACGAACTCAAGCTGGCGTACATGACGGGCAACGACGACTTTGACCTCCTGCCTCGTTGGCACGACCCACTCTCGCCCTCTGCGCAGGCCGCCTATTCGAGTCCGTCATACAACTCGGGCCCGGCGCCCCCGCCGCAGTCTCTTTCAGCAGCGTCGTCCCGGCAGCCTCCCATTATCAACACACATCACTCGATAGCCGCACAGTCCGACTCTCAGCCTTCGTCTGCCCGCAACCCGCGTCTCGCAAACTTCTTCGACGCAGACCAGCTCAACCACGGCCAGCATCAGTATCTCTCTTCCGGCCAGGCAAACCTCTCGCGCAGCGCATCTCTCGGTGCCCCCGTTAGCGCTGCGGGTGCTGCGGGTGTAGGCAGCGGCGCTTTCTCATCGCGGAGAAATCGGCACCATATGCCGGACGACCTGGAGAGCGCCTTTATGAACGACGGTACGCAGGGGGGCGCAGCTGACAGGCACCAGCAGCATCGTTCGCTTGGCACATCGCACCAGATCTCTCAATCGTTCTATCCACCCAGCGTCTCGTATGCTACGCCCCAGCAGCCGCAACTAACCGGCCACTCCGCAAGCTCGAGTATCGGCAGCGCAACGGCCCCGCTGGGCAGCGACCCATATCAAGACAGTCATTATTCAGGGTCACCCGGCCTGCCTCGGCGACACACAGCGGCGTCAAAGTTGGAGGAACTGCCGTCGTCAACACGGAGTCCGCGTCGCGCCCAGGCTGGACAGGGGACGACGCCCTTACTCGATCCGTATTCCCAGCTCCAGCAGATGTCGTCAACAACCCCTTCGACGGCTTATTCGCCTACTTCGACTGTGTATCAATACGGCGGTCAATCCGACATGCCAGTTGCATCTCCTTACCAGCCATCTGTTCCTCAACAACAAACGGTGTCCAAAGCCGGGCCTTCGGCATCCTCGCCACTTGGATCACCATTTTCAGGCCAAAGAACACTACCACCGCCTCCGGCGCAGGCTCCTTCCCATTACCCTCATTACCCCATGGACACTTCATCTCCAGGCCCGTCTCAGTCGTCTCAAAATGCGTCACAGCACCACTACTCTTCGCAAAGCACGATGCCTTTGCGGCAGACAATGTCCACGCCGAACACGCCACTCTCGTACCAACACGCCCAGAACCAGATCGCTCAGGCGCAGTATCACACCGTAGACGACAATGCAATGGCTGTCGAGGTAAACACGCATAAGCGTCGGGCGTCTGGCTTCAAGCGTGTCCGCGATCACCGCGACTTGCGACCTTACGTAAATGTTCAACCCGCCGGACGAAGAGGAGACGCGAATGGACAATTCCTGTCGGTGAGCATTTTCGTATCACTGGCCTGCTTCCTTCCCTATGATTCTAACTATCGGTCTTCCACGCTAATCCCGAACATCACAAACTTCTGGTGTTGTTATAGCCCTTACGACAGCTAACTACGAACATCACGGACACGTACCATATATGCAATCCCCAATTCCGTTATGAGTCCGCTAGTAACCCGCGTCGTGTCCTCACAAAGCCGAGCAAGCCGATGCACAATGATGGCTTCGACAATGAGGATTACGATTACATCCTCTATGTTAACGATTGGTTGGGGTCAGACCAGAATAAGTGCGTGTTTACATCGGCTCTTTCTATTAATGAAACACGGCGCTAGGGGTGGCTCACCGACTTCCTTTTGATATTTGATAGATATTTGATTCTGGATGTTTTGGGCCAAGGAACGTTTGGTCAAGTGGTGAAATGCCAGAACATGAAGACGCATGAGATTGTGGCCGTCAAAGTGGTGAAGAACAAACCCGCATACTTCAATCAAAGTATGATGGAGGTGACCATATTAGAGCTGGTGCGTTCTCGCTACATTTTGAAGTAATTTTTTCAGCTTGCTTAAATCAACCTGACCCGCGAAAACCAGCTTAACAACCAATGTGACCCTCAGGATGAGCATCACATCTTGCGATTGCGTGATTCATTCATCCACAAGAATCACTTGTGTCTCGTTTTCGAACTTCTTTCGTCCAATTTATACGAACTTATAAAACAAAACCAATTCCAAGGGTTGAGCACGCAGCTCGTGAAGGTCTTTACAGCGCAGCTCCTTGACGCTTTGAGTGTCTTGAAAGATGCTAGGCTAATCCACTGCGATTTGAAGCCAGAAAATATCTTGCTCAAGTCGTGCGTATGCATCCCTTTTGTAGCCTTTTCTTTTCAAACGCGAGATGTCCCTTCAGGTTACAATCGCCAACTATCAAAGTCATTGATTTCGGTTCGGCGTGCCATGAACGGCAGACTGTATACACCTACATTCAGTCCCGTTTCTATCGGTCGCCGGAGGTGTTGCTGGGGATTCCTTACAATGCTGCTATTGACATGTGGTCCCTTGGCTGCATTGCTGTTGAACTCTTCCTTGGTCTTCCGCTTTTCCCAGGAACAAGCGAGTACAACCAAATCACAAGAATTGTGGAAATGCTCGGGTAAGCTCTTCTGGCTATATAGTAAATTGAACCCAAACACTGAGCCCTTTACATCTACGTAGTCTACCACCAACGTATATGCTAGAGATCGGAAAACAATCCGCGCATTTCTTTGATCCGCATCTCGACCATTACGGACAGAAAAAATACCGCTTGAAGAGCATCGAACAATACTCGAGGGAGCGGAACACGCAAGAGCAGCCCGGCAAGCAATACTTCAAGGCGACCACTTTGCCAGACATTGTCAATAGTGCACCTATGCCCAGCTTTAAGAGCTCGTCGAAGTCAGGTCATGAGATGGAGAAAGGTTCGTCAATAATTTTGACTTCGCGTGCTTGTACGGTCTGACCAAATATACCGGGGATAGAGCTTATGAATCGCGCGGCGTTCATTGACTTCTGCCAAGGGCTGCTGAATTTAGATCCTATACAGCGTTGGACCCCGCAGCAAGCTCGGATGCATCCGTTTATCACAGGGGACAAGTTCACTAAGCCTTTCGTGGTATGTTATTTCCGCGAATCGCCGCTGCTCCGAAGGCTTAACGCTTCTTTCAGCCACCGACTCACCTGAATAGCGCGGCATCAGCCGCTGCCGCTGTGGCCGCTTCGCAGCCCACGACTCCTGCGTCGGACCCGAAGAGGCCATATGGAGGACTTGTCCCTCAGCAGCCAAAAGGCCAGCGCGCTTATCAAGATGCTGCGGCATACAACCAACACCTTGCGCAGCACCAGGCATACACTGCCCAGCAGCAAGCAGCATCCCAGGCAGCATCGAACGCGTACCGGAACCCGTACGTCACGCAACAACAGCAGCCCCAACAGCATGTCCAAGCAGCGTCAACACAATCGCTTCGACAGCAGGACACTCAAAATTACAATCCGCCATCACAGCAGATGCATGCGTCCGTAGGTCACCAGGGTGCCGGAAGTGAGTGTCCTTGGCAGTTAACGTGAAATTATAGCTAAAGCGAGTTGTCTTTTCCATTATCCAATTTAGACTTGAACATTCCGGCAAATGCTCAGCCGAATCCGCCTACAAGCGCGTACTACCCGAACTCACGAGCTCGTGCGAACACGATCAACAACATGGATGCCATACCACCTGCACTGGCGCGTCTTCAGCATATGAACAACGATGTCATATCTGGGCGAAACGCACTTACACCTGTGCTCAACCGTGATGATGCCATGCGCGAATGGGAAAGACGCCAGGCAGGAAAGGCGGCTGCGGCACAGCCCTACCCGCAGCTGGAGTATCTACAACAACAGGCTGAACTGGCGGCGGCGGGTCTTGGAACCTGGAATCAACCGCGTACCGCTCACCGGTATCCTGCCCAGCCGTCTTCTTTGTCGCAGTCTTATCAACCTTCGACAATTGTCGTTGACGATCCCTCTGACAGACGAGAGGTCATCATGTCTAATGTCCGCTCTGCAGCACGAGGGGACCAGTCTGCCCAGTCGCTGTACGGCTCAGCAAGCTCCACATCCCTACCAAGTCCGCCTCAAGCATATGCGGGCAACTCCGTGCCTGTAGGCACACGGTATGCGGGCTCGTTTTCCCAGCCTCAGCAACAGCAGCAGCAGCAGCAGCAGCAGCAACAGCAGCAACAGCAGCAGCAGCAGCAGCAGCAGCAGCAACAGCAGACCGCTGCTGCACCGTTCGATGCGCTCGACAGTCGGGGGCGCGCAGACATTTCAAACATATACGTCCCAATGCAGCCAGACCAGTACCAGAGCGCGTACGGACAGTCAAACCCGACATCACCAGCGGCGCATGACCTTCGCGGTAGTTCGCAGGCGGGAAGCGCGGCGCCGTCGTTCTATAGCGCAGGGGTCGTCGCGAGTGGGGGTGTACCGAATCCTGGCCAGCGCAACCCGTTCGCGGGCGCGGTCCAGCCTCCCACACCCCAGAGTGCAGCACAAAGAGATGGACAGCGGGCGAATGGAATGGACGTTTGGCCACGCTGAAGCGAGCCACTGTGAATAATAGCATCTTGAGCCTGCGCGTGTTGTGTTTTCGCCCGCGATCTTTCAATATTTTACGTGACAAATTCACTTTCCCGTTCCCTTTTCTTCTCTTGTCTTCCCGATTGCAGCAGGCACGCTTCTGTGATTCGTCTGGCGTTCCCTCGCCGTCTGCGCTTTCTGGGTATCGTTCAGTGGTCGTGTCTGCGCCGGTGCAATGTACGACAGCTTCTGCATTCACTCGCAGAATGTATAAAGATACCTTACCCGCATGCATATGTATAGCACAAGTCATGAGATGTCGAGAAGCTCAGGTACTTATCGACTGGACACTAGGTCGAGCTTCACAGATTTTTAAATGACCAGGTTCCCTCCGAGTACCATTTGAAATCCAAGTGGACAGATAGGTGTACATATACATTTTTGAACTAGAGCAAGTCGAAGATCTCTTCAACCTCCCATGCGCCGCCCCAGTACTTAATATTACAGCGGACGCCGCCCTCCTGGTCTATCCGTCGCTGCAGCCCGCGGTGGGTCCTGCAGAGTATAGTGTCATGTCTACGTACAGAAATGTGAGATTAGTTATACACATTTGATTGGTATATGCGAGGTAAACTCGCGGACGCACTCTCTGAGACGGACAACAGGACAGAAGTCGTTCGAGCCGTCGCCGACATAGACTACGCGATCGTACGGCGCGCGGTCCTTCAAGAACGCGTCTAGTTCGTCTCCTGATTTGGCGAAAAGGTCAGACTAGCCAATTCTTCAGCAATCATGAAGGGAAAAGACGCGCCTTTGCACATATTGGGGCTGCACCCGACAATGCAGTTGTGTTGCGGACCATCGGGATCGACGCGTCGGCGTAATTTGAGCAGTCCAGATGGGTCCCATTGCGCAGGGTTAGTGACGACAAGGTCGAAGATGTCCGTGATCTCCTTTGCCTATATGCGTGTGGCGGTTCAGTAAAAGGCATCAATATTCGTAACTGAGCTGCGGAGAGGAATGAAAGGACTTGCCTCAAGGATCGTAGAGATGAAAACAGAGTTCGAATTCGAGAGTATGAAGAAGGTAGTATCGACGTCCGTGCGCGCCTTCAGCTTTTTTATTGCCCTGATCATGGCGGGATGCTACAACTCCCCGTCCGATTAGAATGTGCCAGAGATAGACGGGAAATATTGCTCGGCTCACGAAGGGCATAATGCGCAGTGCATTCTCGATATCCTCGCGCATCTTGCCCTCTGCGTGGACCTCGCGAAGGGATTGTGCACTTTGGGCGGCGGAGGAAAGTAGTACGTTGGGTTGGTCTCTCGTCGGGATCACGACAGTGCATAGAGGAAGTCGTACACGAGATCTGTCCATTGAACAGTGGACTTGAGTGTCTTCATTTTCCTACGCAGATGGGGTGCGAGGACCTCGAAGATCCAACGGTCTGTATCCTGGTCGGCCAGAGACCTGGGGACGGCTGTGAGCAAATCACAGCTCGGGAATACAGAGTATATGCGCACCAGTCGAAATCGAAAACGACCAGCTGTCGCTTGACACTCTGCGCCATGGACACGGATGAGATGGGATAAGGAAAGGACGAAGAGCACGCCAGCGGCACGTATCCAGTATAGCAAATAAAATTAATGACTCTTCTCTCAACACTCGGCATAAATTTACTCGACCAGCGGCGCAGAAGAAATTCTCACGCCCTTTGGTTGGGTACATGGCCTCATTGACTAGTTCACTAGCGAAAGAAGCAAATAAGTACTGTATATATAACAATGCCAATTATGTGCCCTTTCTAGGATATAGTAGAAGTTATTGTCCAGCAAAAAATTAGAACGACGCTCCACAATCTCGCAACAAAGCCATCGCCTTGCCAATGTCTGTTGCCTGGCGCTCTCCCCCTTTGCCGCCGACCAACCCGTCAACAGTCCCGGCCACATCATGACTATCTGAATTTTCGTTGTACATTCTTGCAAAAACTTTTTGCAGCTTGTCCACAGCTACCGATCGCTCTTGCAAAAGAGAGCGTACCAGACTATTTTTTGACACCGGTATGAGCTGATGTTCGGCTGGAGATCCATTCCGGCTCGCCATCGCATTTTTCGAGCTCTGATCTACGTTTGCAACTTCACTCTTTTCACTCCTCTTGGCAGTGTTTAGATCCAAGCCGTTGTTTTCCTGGAGAGACTTGGCGATGTATGGATTTATAGGTGGCGGAGGCATAGTGAGATACGGTTTAAGTCTTTCATTGCTGACAGGAAGATGGGAGTTTGAAGATAAGAGAGCACGGAGAACCAGAGACGTTGCTTGCAAACGCTTGAACCTGCTTAGGAAATGAGGACACATTCGGACGCACATAATGAGTGTCTGATTTACCTGACATAGTTTCCTACCATTTCCCCATTATAGTGATAGACCTTAATCATTTGGAGCAGCCGATATTGAACCGGGACTACTCACCGTCAATGACCCGTGCGTGCCATATAGACAGCATGAATGCGATTCCTATGGCCCCCACAATATCTCCCATTCTGCCAAGGCTCGCCCAGCTCTTGATTCCCAGTCTCGCCGCGGTTGTCACAATTTCTAGGCATCTATCCCATCCGACCATTACGTCCTCCTGCCTTGCAAAAGGAAGGGCCGAGGCGGCCGAGTGAAGTAGCCTTGTAGCGACCTCTGCAAATTTTCCGGCTAAGCCATCCTTCACCGCGGGCAGAAGTATTCTTTTCAACGTCCTCCACACGCTCAGCCCTATCACGGATGTACCGATCGCACTACCGAAGCCACCGAACACGACCTTGAACTGTGCGCGGGCTTCCTCATCCCTTCCGGCAAGCCAACGCGCAGCAAGTGTTCCGAGAACGTACCCGGGTGAATAAGCCAGATGCGCTGGGAAAGACAGTCCAAGCGGGATGAGGACCGAAGGAAGTTGGGACAGAACACTTAAAAACGATAAAGAGAGACTCGAATGGGGGTGTAATTTCAAGTTGGAGGCATCACGAGGAAGGCATGAATTCCTTGTTGGATTCAAGGATCCAGAGGTAGAGGACGGGGGTAGCGGAATGTGCGATAATGAGGAGTGCGTCACTCCCACATAATATTGTAGAGCATTGTAACGTAAGAGTATTTCCTTCAGTTCACTAAGTGCATCCGGAAGAATAGCTTGGTCGAAAATCCCAATTAAGCTTATGCCGACGTTGAAATATGTTAAACAAGTTTCGTGAAGACCTTGGCAAAAGGCTCACGCTTTTGACACATCCAGAAACTTTTCTAGTGGTATATTCCTCTCATCGGACCAGAGTATGCTCCGCGCCGTCTGAGCGGCGTACATCGTTTCCCTACATGACGGGTTGTATGTATCAGGGTTTACGCACATAATCCCATTGGTGTGCAATTTGCAAGCAAGAGGGGGGACACGGTTATGGACTCACCAGTCCCTGGCATTAATCGTAAGCCGCAGTAGTTCCCTCTCAATCTCGGCCGTGAGCGACCGTACGGCGTTCCGCTCCCCCTCACTGCCGGCCTCGCTCTGAAGGTACTGCTCCGTAAAGGATTTCAAAGGAATCGGCTTTCCATATCTATTAACAGTATCATTAAGCAGCGATAAGAATATCAAGAATACCCGAAGGCACGTACTGTACATAAAGTCGGCTGCGGTAGTTCGATTTGTCGGTATACACAATACCGACAGGTACCACGCTTACGCTATTTTTGCGGTCCACTTCCAATCCCCACCGTGCGAATCCGAGTGCGGCGCGTGCGGCGCCCTCCTTCACTTGCACAATACGCGGCATTGTGTACGAAGTACCCTCAGGGAATACGGCAAGCGTACTGCCGCGAGAGAGTTCCCGGTATGTCACATTGAAGAGTGTTTGCTTTCCCTCACCGGCAGTACGGCCTCCCTTACCGGCTTTCAATACGATGTTACCCGAGCCTGTGATCTTCTGAGACTCTCTCTGCGTATGAGTATGATTACGCGCCACAGGTATCGAGCCTGCCGAGTGAAGAATGAAGCGCGAGACTGGGTTCTTGAACAGAGATGCCTTCGTCCAATAGGCAATTATTCTCCGATGAGGAATTGTTGCGGCTGAGCACGAGGATAAATTTATAAATTGAAATACAACTTGAAGACGAACTCACACAAGGCAGCTATGTCAATTATCTCGTTATGATGACATGGTGTTCTGATATGGTTCCATTTTAGTCCTCACTGCGGATTCGTCCGAAAGATTAAACAAGACACTCAACAATATAAGCGGGCCTGCCGCATTGACGCACTGAGACCCTGTGACGAGTACCTCTGAGAAGAACCCTGCGAGTGCACAATCGGATATGAGCCTCAGAATACGATATGCGAGCTTAAGGTCCCGTCGCGGAGTAGCTTCAAGTTGTTGCCCAGTAGCTTGACCAACTAGCGAAAGGCCGCCTTCAGATGGTTTAGTCCAGCCTTGTACAATGTCAAGATCTGCCAAAGGCGTAGACAAGCCTGAGCTGTCCAGAGAGTGGTTGGACATCGGCAAGAAGTACTACCAAGGGATGCGTTAATAGGCCGGGTGCCAATAGACCACTAGGCAACCGCGTATCCCATAAGCTTTGATGATGGAAGCCCTCCTGTAAATGTATACCTAGGACTCGAAAAGGGGCAACGTATTACTACGGCGGTCGCCCACAGCGGCCTCTGCCGAGAATTCCCATGGGTCTCAGCCAAGAATCCACTGACATATTCCACGGTAGCTCCCTCCACCACAGCACCTGCTTGGTCGTGTAAATTATACGAACTGAAGGCTGCGGTTTACATTGATTCTTTGAACGTAGTGACTCGAGGCCGCCCCGGGCCCTCACAAACGGCCGTGCCTGACTACGGCTGCGCTGCAGCGCATAAGTCATTATGTAAATGATAAATCACGGTACGGTCACGGTGAGCACGTGGCTCGGGATGCCTCCTACCCCCCACCTATGTCGTGCAAAGGCATCCTACAAAAAATCACCCGGAATCCTTGAGCTTACCCAGTCTCAACTTCGGTGGACGGCAGCTGGAAAGCAGGTCCCCGACCTCCGCATTCCAACCTCCAAGGCAGCTTGTAATTGCCACACGTCTACAACAGCAACGCGTCAAGCTGACCGCGTCTTTTTACAGCACTCTTCTGCAGCAAGGAAGGCTCACCACAGGTCAAGCTTAAGCTTGGACTCGTTGGAAACGATGCCGGACATACATTCATGTTCACTGCGCCACAGGCGAGCGCTGAACGCGAAATCTTCAAGACGGAGCTCACCAACATAATTGGCGCCAACCGCGCAGCCACCAACACGCCCACAGAGTCCACCCTGCCAACTCCAAGACAATCTATATCTGCTCCTGCCCTGAAAGCCCTTACTCCCCATTCTACTCAGCCAGTATCCCGCGCAACATCAGTCTCTAGTAATGGTCGGGCGTCGTCTTCCACTCCCGGAGGCCCCACGGATGATTTTCGTATTCGGAAGAAGGTTCTCGTCAAGAACCCAGAGCTCGCTTCGCTCCATCGTGAGCTAGTCATGTCTGGGCAGATAACTGAGTCGGAGTTCTGGGAGGGCCGAGAGGTAACCGTTATTCGCCACGCCCATCTCGACCAAGCGCTCATGATAGTTGCATAATGTTTTTGCATTTCAAGCATCTCCTCCTTGCTGAAGCTGCTCAAGAAAGCCAAAGGCGCGGGAGGCCGGGTCAGCTCGTAGACCCTCGACCTGAAACAGTCGTGGGCGGTGACATCAAGATCGTCATAACCCCGCAACTCGTTCACGACATCTTCGAAGAATATCCCGTCGTGGCGAAGGCTTACAATGAAACTGTCCCAGATCAAGTGCGTGATTTCGCTCATGTGCTCTCGCATCGCTTTAAAAGAGGGATTAGCTTTCAGAAGCAGAATTCTGGAAGCGTTACTTTCAATCAAAATTATTTAATAGTCATCGGGCATCAATCCGTTCATCCGCTGCGCAACACGTTGTCAAAGACGACCCTATATTTGACAAATATGTCGAAAAAGAAGACAATGGTTTGTGGATGACCCATTCCTTGTGGTTGTGATGTGCGATCCTTACATTCACAACGGGACAGATCTGGAACCGCGGCGACAGCGCGAGAACAATGTTGACCTGTTTGTCAATCTGCTTGCGACGCAGGAAGATCATATAGAAGTCAGCTTAGCTGGTGGTACTTGCCCATTACATGTGCTGAGTAAGCGTCACATAGACCGGAAACCAAAGGGACACGACGATGCAAGCCGGAAGGCAAAGGGGAGCCCTACCTCTCATTCGGAAGTTCAACGAGCATTCGGAAAGGCTTTTGAATGCAGCTGAGTAGGTACTTCCTGCTTCCACTTCTACATACTGCTCACAAACGGATCATAGGGGTAGTCCGAGCAAGAAACGACGACTTGACGATGGGGAGGTAACTATTCTTACCGTCTCTCGATGATAGGACTCGCTTCTACGTCATTTGCACAGTTACCCTACGGACAAATTGACCTGGATGATTTGCATGATGCTCGAACGTCTACAGGCATCGTTTTAGAGATGAGAGACCGCGATCGTTATTTTGACGGCCGAGCAGTCACAGGCCAATCAGATGCCATGAATGATATTGTATGTCTCCAATTCTAGGACTTTTCGTACTTTTCTCATAATGTTCCACAGAGACCGCCTGCTTTTAAGGTAATATTGTCGGAGGTGCGAGGGCAGACGAATGATTGGGCTACGAGCTTGAGTAATGTGAGCTTTGGTACCGTATGCTCTGCGATGGACTTTCGCTAACTTGGATGAACACGACTGGTTCGACTGATTCGCAGCTAAAAATTGAAAAGAGGGCTGGTGATGCCTCATTGCAAGCGATGACACAGAATGTCCAGGCGCGGCTGGAGGTTAAAATGCGCAAAAGTACGACCGAAGGAACTGGTTATTTTGCGATCCACTAACTTAACCCTTCGCCTTTTTTTCATCACCAGACGACATACCGGAGAGCCTTTTTGTACAAATGCGCACCTGTCAAACCGCTGCAAATGAATTCCTGCGTCAGTTCTGGTCATCTGTCTACCCTCCACCTGCCGAGGGGCATGTGCTCGCCACCGCAACGCCTGCTCAGAAGGCAGCCAAGATTGCGAAGATGGCAGGATATCTTACGAAGACACCGGAGAAAGTAGCTGCGATAGTCCAAACCGCTCGTAACGAGGGGTTTGATCCGGTGAAGATAGAAGTGGTCAGCTCTCCTTTTCATCTCATGTGCTTCTTTCAGTCCAACCGATATTCCTATTTGACTAGGCAATGAAGCCTATTCTTGCGGCAGTGGACAAGGCGTTACAATTTCACATGTCACGCAAGTCGCCCCGATGAACACTGAATACTTCCCCTTGACCTGTATTGCAATTCATAATGTACGCTAGCCTAATGCGAATGTTAAATTGACTTTTGATAATTGTTTTATTAAACGGGCGTGGAGAGTACTGATTAAGCATGACTTTTATAAACAGGATTTAAATACATTGCTTTATACTACTTGTCTGCTAATGGTGAGATTATCGCAACGCCAGATAGCATAAAGACCGAGGGCCATCAAAGAGGAGTCGGTCTACGTGGATTAGCTTATGGAAGCTCGATTAGGCGGTTTCGGCAGTCAAGCGCAATGAAAAAACTGGATTTAACCCGCTTGACGACCTTCCTCTCGTTGCCCTGGATACGAAAACCAGACGACGAAATAGTAAAGATGCCGGAGAAGCTTCTGCCAACTAATGAATGTCCGAGTTATCATGGACGACAACTACATTTGCTACTACGTATATCCGGTGAAGCACATACATAATAATGAATCAACATGACACGCCTTTGGACTGGTGTGCTAGCGTGACCCAGATCCCGTGACTTGGCCAAAGATTGTAACACCGAGGCAAAATCGAGTCAAACGGCTACTGATCACTTTAGATTTCGTACTAGACTCAGAGCTGGGTGCTGGCAGCTCTCCCTCCTTCTCGTCTGACCCGAGAGTCAGCTAGCTTGAATACCTTGTCCTACATACAGAAATCACAAGAGAAAAGAGGACAGTTCAAAAGAATTAGATAGATCATATGGCTTTCCCTCTGCACGACAGTGAGTGCTCACTCTATGCGCTTTCGCTACCGAACAACTGGTGACCACTATGTCCTCAATCTTGCCTTGGCCGTGCACATAAAATTGTACCTATCTTCGCTCACTTCTTAATGAATAGTTTCTGCGCCTTTCAATTTCCCGAAGGAGGAAGAGAAGGTCCTCGCATTTTGGCGCGAGATCGATGCCTTCCGCACTCAGCTCAAGCTTAGTGAACAACGCCCCCCTTTCTCTTTCTATGACGGCCCGCCATTTGCAACCGGTCTTCCTCATTATGGACACTTGCTTGCGGGCACAATCAAGGTACGCATGTCGATTCAAACAACGGGCTATACATGTTCCCAGTGTTGACATACATGTGGACACTAATTATTGCATTTAATCAATAACCAGGATATAGTCACCCGACATGCCACAGCATCTGGCTTCTATGTCGAGCGGCGTTTTGGGTGGGATACCCACGGACTTCCCGTCGAGCACGAGATTGACAAAAAGCTTGGAATCACTGGGAAAGCGGACGTTCTTGCTATGGGTATTCCGGCTTACAACGCTGAGTGCCGCGCCATTGTAATGCGCTATTCATCTGAGTGGCGAAAAACTGTCGAACGTATGGGTCGCTGGATCGATTTTGAAAACGGCTACAAGACTCTTGACTCTTCATTCATGGAGAGTGTGTGGTGGGCCTTCGGGCAACTTTTCGAAAAGGGCCTGGTATACAGGGGTCTGAGGGTTATGCCCTATTCGACGGGATGCACCACTCCGTTGAGTAACTTCGAAGCAGGCTTGGATTATCGGGATGTGCAGGATCCTGCGGTGACCGTAGCATTCTCTCTTGTCAACGACCGAAAGACCAGCCTGCTAGCATGGACGACCACGCCATGGACACTCCCTTCAAACCTTGCGTTGTGCGTGCACCCTGCATTCAAGTATATCAAGATATTCGACGAGACGCGCCAGGAGAACTTTATCATTCACGAACCTTTGTTACATACATTATACAAAGATCCGAAAAAGGCAAAGTTTAAGAAGGTTGGGGAATTCATCGGGGCAGATATGAAGGGTTGGAGATATGTTCCCCTCTTTGAATATTTCACTGAACAGGTTTGTCCCTTATTCCCACATCAGATTTTTACGTGACTACCCATTATCCGCATCTAGTTTGAAGACAAGGCCTTCCGCGTCGTGGTAGACGAGTATGTCACTGCCTCGGATGGTACGGGCATTGTCCACCAGGCACCTGCATTCGGTGACGATGATCATCGCATTGCTCTGGCACACGGTGTCATCGAGGCCGACGAATTGCCGCCTTGCCCAATTGATGATGCTGGGCGCTTTACAAAGGATGTTCCTGACTTCCAGGGCATGTATGTCAAAGACGCGGACAAGGAGATCCAAAAGGTCCTCAAAGCGAAGGGCAAACTTATCGTACAAAGCACGATTGTTCATCAGTACCCATACTGTTGGAGGTCAGCCTTTCAGTTGTTTCATTCTCAGAAATGGCACGACTGAACCGTATACTTGCATAGATCGCACACACCCCTTTTGTACCGCGCCATACCGGCATGGTTTGTGCGGGTACAACCCGTAGTGGACCAGCTCGTTGCAAACAACAAAGAGACGCGATGGTCAGTACAAATATATCTTTCCTCCCTCTTGCTACTTTTGTTCCGAATATCTCGTGGAGGGAAGTATGTCCAGTCCTGAGAGTAATGCGCCCTTAAAATCAAACATCACTAAACCAGCCGCACAACTTCTAACACCCTGTTTACGACAGGGTACCACAGAGCGTCGGCGACAACCGCTTTGGTAACTGGCTCGCGAATGCACGCGATTGGAATGTATCTCGCAACAGATACTGGGGCACGCCTGTCCCTCTATGGGTTTCTGATGATCTGGAGGAGGTGAGAACTAGGTTAAATCCCGCTTCACTCCTTCCTGATGTATCCGTAGGTCGTTTGTATCGGCTCTATCGCGCAACTGGAGGAGCTCTCCGGTGTTAAGGGCATCACGGACTTGCATCGCGAGAGTGTGGACAACATTACGATTCCATCAAAACAGGGTAAAGGCGTATTGCGGCGCGTAGAGGAGGTATTTGACTGCTGGTTTGAGTCCGGGAGGTTTGTTATTTCAAACTACCTCTGATGTCGGGATGTACTAAAGTCCCCTTGTTTTGCTAAAGTATGCCCTATGCTCAGCAGCATTATCCCTTTGAGAACAAGGAGAAGTTCGAGAAAACCTTCCCGGCAGATTTCGTTTCCGAGGGCATAGATCAAACACGTGGTTGGTTTTATACGCTTCTTGTGCTGTCGACACATCTATTCGGCAGGGCGCCTTGGAAAAACCTTATTACCACAGGACTGGTTCTGGCCGAGTACGCGTTTATCACACTACATATCGGAGGCCGTGGTTGACATTTGTGTGATAGGGATGGCAAGAAAATGAGCAAGAGTCTGAAGAACTACCCTGACCCTATCTTGGTGGTCGATACATACGGAGCAGACGCGACACGGTCTGCATCTCTTTTTTGATTTTTCCGGTCGTCACGATTTCCTCATCTATTTTCGGGTTATTCAGAATGTTCCTCGTCAATTCCCCCATCACACGTGCGGAGAATCTCAGGTTCCGAGAAGCGGGCGTGCGGGATGTCATATCGCGTGTACTCCTTCCGTGGTTAAACGCATTCCGGTTCTTCCTTGGGCAGGTTGCTTTGCACAAGAAGGAGAGTGCACTCGAGTTCAGATACGACCCTCACGCATCGCTTTCGGCCAATGTGATGGATCGCTGGATTCTCGCCCGTTGCCAATCTCTGATTAAGCTCGTGCGCGAGGAGATGTCTGCGTATCGCCTATACACAATTGTCCCGCGCCTACTCGATCTTGTTGATGAGCTTACAAATTGGTATATCCGATTCAACCGGAAGAGGTTAAAGGGGGAGGAGGGACAGGAGGACACGATAGCCGCCCTCAACACGCTCTTTGAAACCCTTTTCACGTTGTGCCGGACAATGGTAAGAAAGTTCCATTTGTTCATCATATGATTACCCACCTACAAATATTTTTAGTCGTCCTACACTCCTTTCCTTACGGAGAATATCTACCAATCGCTCCGTCCGTTTATCCCCTCTAACCCAAACGAGGATACCCGATCTATCCACTTTTTATCTTTCCCGGAGGTCAAGGAGGAGTATTTCGACGAAAACATCGAGCGCCAAGTCAAACGAATGCAAGTTGTCATTGAACTGACGAGAAACGTCCGCGATAGATTTACTCTCTCGCTTAAGGTTTGCCTTCCTTATTTTTATTCGTGTTCTCCCTGGAACACTGACGGATTCGTGCCTCACAGACACCTCTCCGGGAGCTTATCATATACCATCCGGACGAGCAGTACCTAGCTGACGTGAAACCATTGCAACGTTACGTTGAATCCGAGTTGAACGTGAGAGACGTTAAGTTCACTTCCGATGAGACAAAAGCGGGTGTGCGATACCGTGCCGTCGCCGACTGGGCAGTGCTAGGGCGCAAGCTCCGGAAGGACCTCGCTCGCGTAAAAAAGGGTCTCCCGTCCGTTACGAGTGACGCCGTTAAGGTGTACATGGAGACAGGCAAACTGACCGTGGACGGCATCGACTTAGTGGCAGGTGACCTTACAGTGCAGCGGTACGTCGAGCTTGACGAGAGCCTAGGCTCATACGGCTCGCACACGGACAACGATGTGGTAGTGCTGCTCGACATAAAGGTCCATCCTGACCTCCAGAGCGAGTGGCTAGCGCGTGAACTGATCAATCGCGTGCAAAAATTGCGCAAGAGCGCAGGGCTGCAGGCGACGGACGACATTGACGTGTTCTACAGCTTCCAGGAGGGAAGTGGTGCAGACATACTGGATGCGCTGCGCACGCAATCCGATGTAATCCAGAAAACGATCCACAGTGTGCCGAAGGACGTGAAGGAAAAGCAAGAAAGCAAAGTGGTGCTAAAGGAGGAGGAGCAGGAGATTGCAGATACGAAGTTCATATTATCGTTAGCATGGCCATGACGTGTACAAGAAAAAAAGTGGCAAGGAGGTAGTAGTACAGCTGTACGCGTAATCGTAAATGTTGTTTGAATAAATTAGCGTGATATGCATGCGAAACAAAACCGGTGTGCACAAGGAACGTCTGCGAGACAATTATTTTTTAGTAGAACCAAACCCACCAAAGCCCATCATCTGCGACATCTCATCATCCATTGCGACATCCTTTACAAGTTCCATTCGAGCCTTCTCCTTCTCCGCCCTTTTCTGTGCCTTCTTTTGCTCCCTCTCAGCGTCTGCTTTTGCCTTCACCTCAGCAAGCCGCTTGTTAAAGTCAAACGTCTTCGCACTAGATGCTTCTTTCTTTTGTTCGCGCAAAAATGCTATCCGCGCCCGTACTTGTTCAACCGTAGACCGCGCGATCCGCGTAGTCTGGCCAAGCCTGCGTAAGTCTACATGGCGGATGGACAAGGTTAAGAACGGTCTCCTGTCAGAAACAAAGCGCCTGCTTACGCTGTCGGCCATTGATATGGTCGAGATAGGCTGTCGTATCTTTATACGTCCGATTGCATGTCTCACAATGGAACCCGGGCTGACCAGGCCCCCGCCCTGTCGGATTTTGCACGACGACAGTCTTGTTTAGGTTCTTGTCGAGCTCGAGGTCATAATCACGCTGCTTCATCATCTCCGTGGGTTTTGGAATGTCTTCCATTTGCCCCTTTCGCGGTCTCTTTCCTATCGGTGCGTGTTGAAATGTCCATTAACCTCAGAAGTATCGAAACTGAGCGCGCGTACCCTGCTTCGCTCTCTCCTCATTTTCCTGCATGCGCTCTTTCTCCTCTGCATCCTTCTGACGTGCCTTCTCGGCATACTCCTCTTTGTCCCACTTTCGCCTGAAATTTGTATCCGATGCGGTGGATGTGTAGGCGCCCTTTCTTTCCGACATGATTTTTGTTCTATTAAAATGTGGGGAAATACGAGTAACGGAGGGTGTGGAGGAGCGACAAGTTCGAACTGAAGTTAGTGGGAGACGATCATTGCGTTGAGCCCGATCCATTGCCTGATTGGGGCGAGCCAGTCGCCGTTGGTCCCGGGCCGAGTGCCGATTCGCTTATTCCCGAGTTCAGTCGCATCTACGTCCTTTTGCTCAAACTTCAGTGCCTCTGATTGTTATTGAGCGCCATTCTTCGACCCTGCATCAAAAACTCGCAAGACTTAATTCCTGCTTCAACTCAATTAGCCTCTGCTACGCTGAGAATTTCCCTCTTGGGGCTGTAAGTAGGGGGATCACATTCACGGAGTAGCACCTGACGCTGTTGCGCTGAAGCCTCAATTTGAAGCACCCTTGAACGCTTCAAGTCCGAGGACAAAACTTCTCCAACACAAATTACTTTTTGGTCATGAGAATATCATCACAACTTAGCTGACCACGACGCCGGAGTCAGGCTGCCGACCTTAGCGACGAACATTTTCACGCTCTGTTTTGAAGAGAGAAAGAGAAAAAGCTTAATTAATCATTTGGCGGTGCCATATCAAATCGTGGCGGAAGTGCCTGCTGTGGTTTCTATTGGTATCTTTCATAGTCGCCGTAATGATGTCAAGTCCAATCCTCTAAAAGCCGAGTCTGGAAAAAGACTTGTAGCGAGAGGCGGTTTCATGTCTTGGTCGCACGAGTTCCATTTCGTAGCCGCAACGCCCGTACTGTGTGCGGAACACGAGACAAAATTCCTTTCGGAGCATCCTTAACTGTGGGCTCAGCATCAAGGGGATTCACCATGTCCGCTAAGTCAATAGATGCTCGTATTCTCCTTTCTTGGTACTTGTTCTATTGTGGTCTCTGACGAACCGGTGTTTAACCTTCTATAATTTACATTCTTATGATCTAAGGCGGCCCCCCTCCTTTCCCCGGTCATTTATAAGAAGGTCCCAAGGTATACTAGAAGGAACAGGAGAACCTTGAGCTTTACCCCTTCTCCGCCATGACACGCACAGGAACTATCGAGGATGACCATATTTTAATGTTTGCATATTCGTTTTTTGGTTGGTCGCTTCAACCCGCGTTCTCGCATTGCCTAGATTTACTCCTTTTAATACAGGACATCAAAAACCCATGTGGGATCTCGCCGTAAGGATCCTGCGCTCGCGCCCTGTTTATGTCACGTTGTTGGTTGGAGAAAAACTGTCCGATACAGTTCAAAAGCAAATCTCGGGTCAAATCGATTCAAAGAAAGAAGGGCATCTTCTCTCCCTTATCCAGTGAGCACATACAAGTCTATGGGGGCACATACTTACAATAGAGATTTTCCGTCAGCGTGGTGGGTATCGACTGCGGGGCATCGGGCTTTGATTCAATAGCGACAAATAAGGCATTCGCTACGGCGTTCAGAACGCTGACGGCCCGGAAGCCACTGAACAAAATGCCGAATTGCTGCGACTCTTTCGACGCCTTGCCACCGCCACGTGTGGTTATCCTGGATGTGGGTCAAAGAATATAGGAGGACTCGATAAAAGTGACCGCTGACAAATGCCATTGAAGCTGTTGGGTTACGAAGCTCTTCAAAATATCCGTTCAATCAGTGTATCGCGTCCTCTGGTTCTTGTGCTACAGCCTTCGATGGCCGCTCAGGTTTTTCTAATGTCTGCACCAAAAGAACTAGGTGGACGGGGAGATTTTGCTGTCGAACTTGAGAGGAAAACGCAGGGTGTTGACCGCGGTCGCGAGGGAATCTATAAATTTGCACAGCAGGTAAGCAGCGTAACTCCGTTTAATCAAATACCCACTGAGGACACCACTATCGTAGCTCTGGGAGAGTACAGACGGTAAGCTCATCGGAGGTGCGGGCTTACCGCCGATGCATGATTACGAAGTGTATCCACAACTGGTCAGCTACCCCTTTTTGTCCCCTTTTCTCCGGTGAATTTCAATCGGTCACAAGAACAGTCGGTTTTCGGTGACAACGTATCGATCGCTTATATGGCTCGATATATGCATAGGTACGAGCGCGCGCCGTGTATTTCGTCCGTAGCCTGGTCCTTAACAACCTGCATAAGACTATTCAGTGAGAGCGATGGTGTGATACTGAATACCTCGTTTTCCGTCGAGCCCCAAGCAATCTCGGCTTGGAAAAAATGGCTTGGTGATCACCCTGTATTTGTTGTTGGACCGCTCACTCCCGCGATTAGGCCTAGTACGCAGGCTACCAACGGAAACGAGTTGATGCCTCACGATGTAAAGGGGTTCCTTGATGAAGCGCTGGAAAGATTTGGCGAGAACAGCGTCATATATGTAGGACTTCTTTTTTTCCCCATTTATTTTTAGTGCAACAGGAGTTTTAATCGAAAATGCTTGCTAGATCTCATTTGGAACGGTGTTTTGGACGACGGAGCCCGAGAAAGTGTGGGCAGTCTTTGACGTCCTGATGACCCTCCGCGTTCCGTTCGTGAGCAAAACCTCCATCTTTTTTTATGCGAGTCTCTTAGCCACCGGTGTTAGGTTTTCGCGCATGCATCGCCTGTCGCAGAAGTCCCGGATAGCATTGTTAAAAAAGTAACTGAGTCCGGTCTGGGCTACATCTCAAAATGGGTGCCGCAGCATCGCGTTCTTCATCATAAGGTGAGTGTTGCGCAATTTCGGGTGAGTTCGACTTTGACAAGTGCGACTTGAGGCTACTGGTTGGTTCCTATCACACTGCGGTCAGAACTCTATCCTTGAATCCCTAATGGAAGGTGTTCCTATGTGCGTCAAATAAATCCATTATGATTCCAGATTCCGCTTACAAAAAAAATTGTTAAGGATATGCTGGCCGTTCCGAGGAGACCAACCATGCAACGCCATAAATCTCACAGTGAATCTCAACGTCGCATACGAGCTATTTGAAGTACGAAATGGTGTGCATGGTCTGGCACCTATCCTCAGACTCGGAGAGAAATCGCCGTCAGGTGATGTAGACGCCGTATATCGAGAGGTTCTTGAAGTTTTGAAATTGGCAAGAGGAGAAGATGGCGCGACGAAACGACGAAACGCGCTCAGAATTCAGGCTGAGATTATCAAAGCTTGGGAATTGAACGGAGCCTGCAATGCTGAGCTGTTGAAAATGTTAGATTTCGCGGGTCTTGGTCAAAAACGCGAATGTTAGCTTTAATAAATAGTTGATTTGACATAGAAGAAAATGTGCACATTTAATCGACACGAGCCAATCCCCTTCGTAAGCAATACTTTCGTCCGAAGGACACATCCAATTTTTGCACAGCAGTCCTCCAAAACCGTCTTCGTTGTATCGCAATTAATCAGTGACGCCTTTCCGAATAGAGTCAGTCAGAAGCAAGAAAGTTAGGCCGCACGACGGAAATACTGTATGGACACAACGTCCGCCCCGGCTAAGGCCGGATCACAAATTCGATTAAAATACACAATGGAAAGGGCTTCCCCTCTCAATTGCCCCGTGTAGGCGCTGTGGCGCACAAGGACGAACCCTTTCCTGCATCAAACGGACAAACTTTCATTGTGTGTTCCGTGCCTGTAATAAACTTTCCAGGCAGCCTAGAAGTACTCGCTGGTTGTCTGAGGTTGCTGCTAGTTGGCCTCAACGGCCCGTGACAAACACAAATGTACTTCGGCAGCTAGACGCAGGTAAACGGGAAGATTGGCTGTTTTCCCGGGGTTTTAGAGGTTACATCTTGGAAATTGTGCGGAACATTCCGTACCACGACCTACGATATAACTCCTTGTATTCTTCGTGGTAAAATCAGAGAGTCAGCGGGAAAACGGCTAAGATTTTCCCTGCGGACGATAGAGTACGCAGTAGTCGGGCGCTATGGTAAGCTTGAAACAGCGTCGTTTATTCGCAGGGGAGTCTCCTGGTCCCCTTTTTTTCCGCAGTAGTTCTCAATGCCTTTTCTGAGAGCTTTTCTTTGAATCTGCGTCTTGTGTAATGAGTAGGTGTAACTGGTCTGGGGATAAAAGACGACTGGCGACTGGCGGTCGTAGTCATGGTCGATCATTATTACGTAATTGTCGCACCCGCTTTCCCGCTTCCGTCCTCAACGACGCAACTCCGAGGGCCGCCCCAAATACAGCCCGTCCATATCTCCTTCACTCTCCCTTCCCCTTCCCACACCGACGACACCAATTATGACCAACTATACATACGTTGGCGATGTGAACTCAAATCTTGTGAGCATAAATCCTTCACCGCCCCATCCTACTTAGGCTGAATCCTGCAGATATGCTGTATATGCCAGTGAGTGGAATCCAGCCACCGCATCGACCCAATGTTCATCATCCGGTAAACAAAGGGCACCATTTATCAACCCCACTGTGACGGCAACATGCTCGCATACGTTTTGTAGAGACTGCATCTTGCGCTCGTTGGAGTCACAGCCGTGCTGTCCTGTAGATCGTTCCTCGCTCTCGTCGGATGAGTTGAAGCCGGAGAACCTACTCCTTAGAAACGTAAGCCCATCTACGCATCTTCTCAACTGTATATATAACTCACCCCACCCGATAGATGGTTGATGAACTTGTTGTCGAATGCTCACATAGACCGTTGGGATGCAAATTCACCTGTCAACGGCAGCTCCTTGCGGCGCACCTGAAGGAGTCCTGTCAATTCGTCCAAGTGGCGTGCCCGGAGGTTACTTGTGATCAGACGGTCCTACGTGGAGACCTCGGAAGACATGCGCACGACTGTGTACATCGCGTGATAAAGTGTGATGCTTGCGGTATCTCCGTGAGGGCGTTTGATTTTGAAGTGCGTTTACCTTTCGTCTTCTTGTAGTTTTTATAATTAATCCCTTTCTCGCTTTCCACTTGTCAATCTACTAGGCACATGACTCCGAGTGCGCTGAACGAGAGACGACGTGCTCAGCATGTACGCAGACTTTGAGACGGGCCGACCTGACAAAGCATAGGTCGCAGTGCGCGGAAGTTGAACTTGCCTGTCTGCACATCACTAACGGTTGTCCGTGGACTGGCTCCCGTAATGCATTGGGCTCCCATCTGTCGAAGTGTCCGTATGAAGCAATCAAGGGCTTCTTTTCCCTCAACGATGTACGGTTGTCGGTATTTCACGACGAAAATACTGTGATGAGACGAAAAATTGAGAATGCGGAAATAACCATCCAGTCGCTGAGACGGGACCTTGACATCGCACGCAAAGCGCTTGGTCCCTGGTGGAAATCAGACGATACTCTGCCTCGGATTCAGGAGGAACTACTAGAGCCCGCGACCTCAACACAGCAAGCGCAACGTGGTCCAGAACAATCACGCTGGCGCATGCTAAACCCTCTCCCTCCAAATCTTGTATTCTCACCCGATTCTTCACCCGCCCTCACTACGCATGAAACTGAACCATTCGCGAATGCCGGACCCTCATTTTCTGACCCTGCTTTTTTCTCATCGTACTTCCCCGCTGCGCCCAACGCTAACCAGGGAGATGCCCCTAGCACGGCCGCCTATTCGGGTGCTTCACCTCCCGCGCCTACCGACTCACTTGCCCGTCATCACTTCTCCTTCTCCACCCGCGGCGCTGCCGCGTTCCCACCACCGCCCGTTCGCTTCCTCGACTTGCCCCACGCACAAAGTCAGATGCTTCCCCGAGCAAGGGTCGCGCCTGTGGACTGCGATGCGACACTCGAAGGTGCCCTTCACGGCTTGCGCGGATCCTCAGTCGTTCTCTCGGGCGCACTCGACGCGCTCGCACGGCGCACGGACGTCGCGCTGACAACAGAGAACCTGCGTATGAACGAAGAAGTCGGCGCGCTGCGTGCGATCGTGCATGGATTACGGATGCAGGTACATGCACTGATCACCGAGCGGAACGGTGGGAGTCCGTGGGGCCCAGCAGCGACCACAGCAGCGTCGTATTATGGCCATTCGTCTTCGCCCCCGCATCCGCCACCGATGATCAACCCTACAACACAGATCACTAAGCTCTGAGCACCTAGGACATAGATACTGTATAAATACCTGTATTTGTTGTATTTTACAAAGGCCACAAATCAAAATACACGCATCACCGGCTACCACCTTGCCGCACTTTGGATGGGTGCCAGTTTCTCAACGTCAATACTTAAAAGAGAAAGGCAGATCAGAGAAAAAAGTGCTAATTACGTTCACTGTAAGTTAAACAACAAGGTAGTACATCAGAACAATATGTAGTCCACTACTGCTCTTTCGTAGAAAGTAATCTCTTACGCGAGCTGAAAGTGTAATAAAGACTCGGAGGCTCCGTCGGGGTTGAAGACGGCCAACACGTTACAACTAAGTATTCAAAAAAGACGAGCGCAGAAAAGCGCTCTAGGGTACCGTAAGAGCCAGACAAACAGAAATGGAAAAATATGAGTATAAATGAGGGGCGCAGAAGCGTGAGGCAAAACAGAGGGAGAGTCAAAAGAGAAGGTGAGAGATCAACGAGAGCATATATGAACAGACTAGTTTTTGGTCATGAAGGCGCCCCTGGGTCCCTATTGTTGTACAGGCTGCACGGCGCGACCAAGTCAGAGCAAGGAGAGACGAACGAGGGTGTATGTGTCCTGCCTGCGGCGGCCACGAAAAAGGGGATAAGGTAAGCCCGAGTTTCCGCAAGGAGCGTTGTGATAAAGGAAAGGAATAAATGAGACGGGGAGCATTACTGATATAGATAAAAACGGCTGTAGTGGAGAGAGAATAAAGTACGTGAGAACGAATGGAATAAAAACATTGCAAAGACGGGTTTTGCGGTCAGAGTGCTTGAGATGGCTTGAAGCGGTAGAAGATGGATGAGTTCAGCGCCACGGCAAGCTCCCACGGGATCAGGAGTGTCCGGGGTTAAAACGTCAGCAGCGATCAGTTGTAGTATTGGTAGGCGCTATTCCCTTGAGGGGGACCTGGATTAGAGTATGTTGATGGTAAGGGTTGCGGCCTGTAATCAACAGACGCATGTAATTGCTCATCTAGCGCATACTGATGCGGCGCCATCCCGCGCTGACTCTGGCTTTCGCCAAAGGAGTCCCCAATAGATCCATTTCCTGTTAATACAGACAGATGGTCCTGCGATGCATTTACTGCAATGCTCGGAGGAAAATCGAACGTTATTGAACCGGAATGTGACACTGGTGAGTAATGCCCCGTTTCGGAGACGTCATCGAAGCTGTGTAAGAAGTCGAGTTTGTCCGTATCGAGGCGGGGTGGAGCGGAAGGCGGCGGTAAAAACATTCCAAGTGATGAACGCGAGGAGTTGGCGGACGGAGGGGCAGAGTGCATGTAGCCCAGCGACGACCCAGACGAACTCAAACTAGAGCGATGGCCTTGGTCAAACGACATCGCATCCAAGGAATCGCGGACAGTACTATAGCCGCCATCGGTGCCACGGACAATGGCATTATCCTGTACGTAGTTAGAGCACTAAAACGTAAGAACCAGCTCACTGATCTACTTACTGGCGTTAATGCAAGCGCAAGCTCGCTGCTGTTGCTTATCGGCACCTGTGAACTTTGTGCCTGCTGATGATGTGAGACATTACTGGGCATGTCCGTGTTCCCTTCGTTTCGAAGACGCGATAAGGAGGATGATGATCCGTTTTGCATACCGAGGTTCGCAAACATCCCCATAACCTGTCCAGTGCTGTGAACATTGAAAAAGGTTCGTGTTAAAGACAGAACGACAGAGGTGAGGGAAAAGAAAAATTACCAAGAAGGCCTTCTAGCATCATTGAACCCGCCTGGAGGACGTGCAACTGACCCAATACTATCCTGCTGGACGTCAAAGCTGCCCACTTCGCTGTAGAAACCGCTCGTCGCGCTTGACTCCGATTCTGCAATGCTCGCGATGCTGGCAATCGAACCGAAGCGCATTGCATACGGGTCGGTCCCACCGTGCACGCCGTGTGCATCTCTGAAGTATGGAGTCGAGCGAGCGCTAAATCTCGAAAGTCGGGGATCTGGTTCGACATCTGTATCCATGCCCATCTCTGCGTTTTCGCCATCATCTTTCCTGCCCTCAGAAATCGAGAATTGAGAACTCTGCTGATGAGCCCCTGGAACTCCCGATCCAGCCGTATTATTGTCTGTAGGCACATTCTCACCATCTCCCGCATGAGGTGATCCAAACGAGAAGTCTGGATTTGGCAGGGGACCGGGAATCGGTGGCTGATAGCTGCGCGTCGAGAATGCATACATATTTCCGGGCTGCGAGAAACGCATCTGCAAGTGCGAGCCTGAAAGCGGCCCTGTCTGATTGCGCGCAAGGGACGCCGGCGGATGGTGCGCAAATTGCGCTGGGAGCGATTGTCGGTGCAAGAGTTCCGGGCGCAATTCTGGCGCCGAAGGAGAAGTTGGCAAATGTTGGAGATGCATCGGTAGCGAGTGTTCTGCAAGCCCACTCTGATCGCAATCGTTCCTAACAATATTACATTCCGCCTGCGGAGCCTGTACTGCAGGAAGCTCAGAGGTGTGAGCCTGCGGGGTAAGTGTGGGTGTGCTATGGGTAGTCCCAGGAAGGGTAGGTCGGAACCGGGTTGCCCCGGATCCGTAAACCATACTATTTGCCTGCGCTGCAAGATGTGCATATGGATGCACGGCTAGTCGATCAAGACTCATTCTGCGTGAATTAGGGTCAAACCCTGCAAAGCGTGCGGCTCCAATTCCGCCTGTGTTCATTCCCGAACCCACACCACGCGTGCTGCCGTGGGGACCTACTCGTCCACGCGAAGATGCCACCCCAAGATGCGTAGGAAGCGACGGTCGACGAGAAAACTGGTCGGAATTAGGTGTTGGGATCGTGTTCGTGTTGCCCATTTGTCTCATATCTGCATCTGTACGCATTCCTATACCCATTCCTGATGTCGGCGTGCGACTCATCGAGCGTGGGGGATTTTGCCACGACGCATCCAGTCCATCCATCATTAAGACCTGCTTCGTATCGCGGCCCAATGCGACGCCATCTTCGTCTGCAGGCGGGCTCACATTCACCTGCGGAGGGATATCGACTGTCAAATTGGGTGGGGTCGACTCCGGGGAAGTGCTCTCCGGAGAGTTCGAGGACGAGTTAGAGTGTCCACGTTCCGTCTGGTCGTTGCTTGTCACTAGCGTAGATTGATCAGCGTGTGAGGAGAATTCGCAGTCAGCGTTGCTGATTTCTGCAGCGTCTTCTTCATCACAATCAGCATCTCCGTCAGCGTCACCGAACCCATCTTCGTTGAGGCAATCAAACGTTACAGATTTTCTAGCGGATGATGTTGCCTTTTTCGCCAGGTTTTTTTCCTTCGCACGTCTGTAAATAAGGTACGTTAGCGGTCTGCTTTGTTTTCACGGGGACGTGGAGGACATGATGCGAGCTGAGCAGGAGATCGCCTGTCTAAATTGGGCAGCGCTAATCAATGCGACAAAAGTAATTACCTGTTCTGAAACCAGACCTATACAGGTAAACAAGAAAAGCAGTGAGCTCATGCAAAAGTGAGCGAAGTCAAAGTGAACAGGGAGATGGGAGGGCAGGGAAGGGTAACCCGGCGATGAGAGGAATGGGGAAAGAATAATGCAAGAAAGCGCACCTGGACGCCGCGGGGGGTCATCTCAAGCTGAGATGCCAACGATTTCCTGAGAGCAGCATTGGGCTTTGTCTCCTTTTTAAAAGTCTCTTCGAGCACTTTTAGTTGAGGACGAGTCGTGCGCTTTCGGTGCTTGACCTCCGATGGATTGTACGGATAAAACGTGCGGAAGTCAACCGTCGCCGGATCGACCCCCGGAGGAAGGGCGATGTACGAGTTGCTGGGGTAGCTAGAGTGGGCGCGTCCGGTTGCACTGGGGATATAGCGCTGTACGCCTGCCGCGAGCGCCTCGACGTCGATTCGAGGGCGATGAACGGGGTAAAAATCATCGTCTTGCGATGCCGACAGCTGTGGAGTTTGGGAGTAACGGGCGGAAAGCGAAGATTGTGTTGCAGACGCTGAGCTGGTTGACTGCAACTGGTTGCGGAGAGGTGGGGAAACCAGAAACTGGTCCCGAGGTAGCTGTTGATGATCGTGGGCGGGCATCGCATGGTCCATGACGGACTCAGGACGCGAAGGGAGAAGAGCTACGCTGGGAAGAGTTGAAAGAGAGGGGAGGGGGAGAGGGGGCGCAGAGTGTAAAGGAAAGAAGGGACGAGGAACGATGCTGAAGCAGAAAAGGGAGGCGGAAGTAAGAAGCAAGGGTCGTTCAGGATCCGTTACGGTCGTTACAGTGACCACCTACCCGTGACCGTGACCGAGCGGCAATCTCTACTACCACTCGTTTTCGGCCAACTCCTCCTGCCCGTCGTCGTCTTTCGCGTTGCGTCGCTATCGTTGGCTGGTGTCTGCCTTTTCTGCACCCCAGGCCCAGCTTCGCTTTGCATTCAGATTTCTACTTTTTATGTGAACGTGCGTATGCATGCATTATCGCCTGCTGGTCTAATCTTGGCTTTAAAGTTCTTCCGTCTTAATTTCTCGTTTCGGTCTGCAGCGCGCGTTCATCACCCTTCTTTGTTTCTTTTCCCCGGGCACTGAGTGTATTGGTGCAAGTCTCCCACAGTCCTAGCTTTCTACTGGCTGCCGTCTCAGACAGTTTCACTTTTGGGTTATGTGCAAATCTCGGCAGCTCTCTTCCTGCCCTCTCCTCGCAACGCGTCGCCATCTTGCCTTGATTGCACTGAACACGAGATGCAAGATGTAAGGTGCTACACATCTTTCAGACTACCCCATCGTCGCTGCCTCCTGAGCGGCTATTGCATCGCGCAACGACAAGATGCCGCTGCGCTGATCATCACCACCTGTGCTATCCCTGGTGATCTCCGAGCGGCTTCATTGCCTCGCCGCCTCACTGCCCTTCATTTCTTCGTTCGAACCCATCCAAATAGTTGCGAAGCCAGGCTGCACGGTCACTCCGCTCTCTATGCCCCGTCAGCTGCCCCGCTCTCCACGTCGCCGACATCCTCGGTCTAACTCCAGGTTCCGATTCACGGCAGCATTCTCTTCTCACTTGTCTGACAACGGTGCTGCGGCACCTTCCCCGCTTGGACCCCGACCGGCGCCGTCTCTTATCCTCTTTTTACATCCCTTCTAGCCGCAAAATGTAATTTAGTACTTACGATTGCTCCCCACATCCCGTAATCCAATACAGTCGCTGGCATCTTCCCATCCTCAGCGGCCGTAGTATCTTCCGGTCTGGTATGGTCTGATCCCACGCGACAGGCTTTACAGGTCCCTCCTTCCGATCGGCGTATTTGATCTTCTCAATCTCTCGAGATCACAGGCCGGGACTTGCGTCCTCGCGGGTGTACGGGTACACGGGGTCTAGACTTTGCAGCGAACTCTGCGTATATTGCATATACGTACAACAACGTACACGCGGCGATTGCTCACGCACTTAATTTCCGCTAATCTCATTCTTTTTATACAGCTGGCCAATCGCTGAGGCTCTTCGACGTCAAAAACCGCCTTCAGATTGCACTTGAATCTAAGCCACAATATAAACGTGAATCGTCCGCACAAATGCAGCTTATACCCACAATTCTTTCCTTTTTTTAGCGGGACCGCACCTGCGTCCGTGTCGGATCTTTTCCAATACCAAAAGCGTATCTTTAACGTACACCGTCCCCTCGTTCCCTTTCCCATCAACCACTTCCGGGTTCCCTTACTACCCGATTGGACCCCTGCTTTGCAGGGATTGCTGACAAGTGAACGGGCCGCCTCGTTATCCTCATTTGACGTGCTCTCGTTTCCATCTGGCCGAAACGCCTATCTCACTGACGACTGGCGGCCAGGCACATACGAAACGACCGGGACACGTCCGTGAGCGGTTGATTACATACATATGTATGACGATGGTACAGTGTACATGTCCTTTAGCTCAGCACGCACCAGGCAACGAGGCGTAGGGCGTTGCCTAACGTCAATCTGCTCCCTATCGCCCCGTACCAAGGCACTAGTACATGAACTGTATCCGGTTCCAAATACGGGCAGATCTGCCCAGGACCAGACCACCGTTGAGGTTTAGCGTACTTGTGTATTCAGTAGATAAAAGGAAAACTAGCGGAACCTACACCAAGATATGTGCCTTCAACTAAGGGACAGACCACGAAATTTTCCTGCACGCGGCCAGACCTTGAGCTTCCTTCCTAGCTCTGTGTGAATTCCGAGTATCAGCGGCAGACCATCCGCTGCAATGATACTTCCAGCTGCGGTCGCAGCTCGACCACCATCCCGGCTTCGGGCTTGCGGGACTGGCAATGGCCGAGACTGTCCCTGCTAAGTCCTCTTAACGACATCTGCCTGTCGAGCTGCTGCTCCCTATGTGCCAAAGACATCGAAATAAACACTAGACGTCGACCGAAACCGCTGCGACTGTCGCGCGGACAGAGTTGGGCTTCGAGATAAAACGCTTCGAGTCGGCATTCCGCCGGTCGTGACGAGGTGATGCCGCGCCGCGCACAAACCGCGTGTCGGTCGTGAGCGGCGGATGGCGCGGCCCGGCGGTCGTACCTAACAAGTGCCTTGCGCGCGTCAACGTTCAGACGCCCTGCACACGGAAGCAATCGTTATCCGGGTTTCGCGCAAGATTCATAATTATATTGCAGGCTAACTAGAAGCAAGAGACGAGACAGAGGGGAAACTGTCCTACATAATGTGCCATAATCGCATAAGTAGACGCGTCCGTGCGTCGGGGTCCTGAATCGCTAGTACTCTATACATGAAGAGAGCAGTCATTTGAACACAATCGCAAAGCAAGCAAAAAGCTGGAGGAGACAAGAGGAGCGAGAGAAACAAACATAATTGTAGGTATGTATGGTATGCACGTATTGTATGTATGTATGGGTGGAATGCAATCAATCATCAATCATAAACGCGTCGTCTCCGTCAAGAAAGAGAATGTAATAATAAAAGTGTATTAGTAGCGCGAGCATAGAGGGCGACGATGGCGGCGCTATGCGCTCCAGTCCATCGCAACCACACCTTCAGATGCCTCCGCGCCTAGGATATCCGCCAAGAACGACGCTTCCACTCCCGCAAGTGGAGACGCTTTAAACAAGTTCTCAGGGCGCGTCTCTTCATGCGCCCTCAGCACGTTCAGTGCTTGTTCCATCCGTGAACGCGTCCGTGTAATTACCGGGTGTGTATATACACTTTCCGCATCGGGTCGAGCCGCAGGGTTCTTGCGCAACATGCTTGTAATCAGTTGCACTAGTGCGCTACTGCATTCACCAAGCCCGTCCACTGGACTAAAGTCCTCTTCACGAAGCTTGTGCCATAGCTCACCCCTGTGCCAAAGGAACATAAACACGCTTATCAGTTACTAGCCCGAGAAGACGGCAATAGAAATAAGAAATCGATATCACCACAACTTCCAAGCGCCCTCCGCGCACATAGGAAGCTGCTTTTTGAAAGTAGGTAAAGGACAGGAGAACAATACGCACTGTGCGGGCACGACAATATTAGTCGCTGTCTCCAACATCATCATACCGAAACTGCAAGAGGACCGAGTTTCGGTGATAAATATCCGGTTCGCCATGTATAGAGATGTGAGTACACCTACCTGAAGATATCCGTTTCCTTGCCATATTTGCCCTGCAACACCTCCGCAGCGAGGTACATTTTGTCACCTTCGCGCTCAAAACCGTTGTTACGACCAGCCGCAGTATTGTCCACACTGGACCCGTCCTCTAGTCTCGACGGCCGGGGCCACACCGACGCCATTCCGAAGTCACCTATCTTGAAACGTCCTGCTGCTGTGATGAAAACATTGGCAGGTTTTAGGTCGAAATGAACGATGTTAACATGGTGTATAAATCGCAACCCCTGGGAAAAGGAATATTAGCATTTAGGCCCGTTTGACGTGGTAATCCCGTTCTTGATTTTGGACGGAGACGCGCCACTCACCGAGCTGATGTCAGCAAAGATTTTCCAGACCCTTGCCTCTTCCAGTCTTGCAAAATGGTGACCGTACTCGCTGAGGAAATGAGCGAAGTTCCCAAATTCGCATAGTTCCGTCAGTATGTATAGCTGATCATCCTGCTCCCAGCTATCCACGTAACCAAGCACATTCGGATGGAAACGAGGCCCAGCGGATGTGGACAAGTGCTGTAGTACCTCGACTTCTTCTCGTAGGCGGGAACTGTTATCAAGCAGACCACCTGATCAGTAACAATGCCTTGATGATGAACCCCATTCGATACAAAAATGTTCTCGAAGAGATGCACCCGTGCCGCCAGCACATGCTTACGCCACGGGGCAAGAACAGACCAGGATTGGCCACCAAAGGAATAGATAACTGGTGGAAATACAACCACTCACCGATGACGGTTCCCTTCGAAGCGCTTTGACTTCTTAACAGCGTATACAAGGCCTTCCGATCCGAAATCGTCTTTGTAGCAGACTTTAATTGCGCTGCCGAATTCACCGGCGCCGATTTTGTCCACCTCCACAAATTCGCGTTCGAACCTCCCAGGCTGATCATACGGTCGAGGCGGGACCAGGTGATGATTAAAGAAAACTTCGTGTGCACCGCCGCGCTGCTGGTACAACGACTCGGAGTTGGACATCTGCATGGAGAAGCGACTTGGAGTCTTATCCGTAATGCTTGTGCCAGAACCATCGCGAAGGTGCATGTTTGGCTTCCGGTTCTCTTTGGCGTGTTTTCCAGAAATTGGCAATTGGTTGCGGACAGGAAGGTGGAGACCAGATGACTCGACGAAATCCGGAGAAGGGTTAGAGGAAGATGGCGTAAGTCTCAGCGCGTTGTTCGAAGGAGTATATTGGGACCTCAACGGAAGCATCGGTACGCGGAACTCTGAAAAAATTAGTCACTATCAGCACATATCTCAAAGTACCAAGGAACAGATAATGTACCGCTATGCCTTTTCCTCGTTGGGGTTCCGACATTACTGCCATCACTTGCATCGCTTGTAGTCGAGAACGCACCACTTGACGAGCGCCGCATGAGGAATTGTGTGCCATTGAGCTTGGCAGTGGGTCTACCCAATCCTACATCTCCGTACGTCCTGTGTCTGGGATGGTTAAATTTGGCTCGGGAGGGGCTATTGTCTAGCTCGCTTGCGGATGAGCCACCACTCTTTGTACGATTACCGCAGTTTGCTAGGTGTTCATCAATGCTTGGAAATTTGAGATCGCCTGGGCAGCTCTGTCTCGGTTTGCTGTTCGGCCCCAACCCCTTTCTCGGAACAGAAAGATCTCCAGCATTTCCGCCACTGTCTGTCACAGTTCCAAAGTTTGGTCCGGGTAATTTTTCATCAAATAACGGTAGGCGCGCCAACTTGTTTGGAATGGCACTAGCCCAGGGGCGATGCACAGGTAAACCCAGAAAAGCTGTCTTTGTCCTTTTCTGTGGCGTGTTCGGGACACGCTTTTCCGCCCCGCCGCCATCCTTTGTACCCGCCTCAAGCGTCTTTACGATAAACTCGTCCACTAGGGAAATGTCGAGAGAAGAATCCGGCCATACCGAGTCCTTGCTTTGTTCGTTGGACGGCGTGACGAGACTATCATCCAAAAGAGTAGCTTCCGAGGACGTGGAGTAGCTTGTCGATGGTTGAGGAAAAGTCAGAGCACGGGCGTGGGGCCTGCGAAGAGAATCGGGTCTAGTTAACGTCGATTGCAGTAACACAGGTTGAAGTAGATCGTCCGCTTCATCGTCACTGAGAACTACGCCTGAATCACGCGGTTTCTTGAATTTCGTTGGAATGCGACTGCGAGGCGAGGGGCTGTCGGCCGTCACCGAGAAGGCGAATGATGATGATGCCTCACTTGGCTTAGGGAAAGCGCTCGTGAAGGAAACGTCAGGGGAAATAGGACTGAACGAGTCGTCATCATTAATATCTCCGGATTTCGCTGGCGTTGAAGGAGGCAACTGGTGAGAAGACCTATCTGAGCCCAAACGGGCTTCAAAAGAGTCTCGTCTCGAAACATTAGACGAAGGGTTCACAATAGCGGGGCCAAAGAACAACGTAGCCGAACTGGCTATTCGGTCGACCTCAGGTCTGGCCTTTTCTGCCCTGATCATCCTGATGGGTGACCCCGATTCGCTTACTGACGTATTCGATCCGTTCCTGCGATGCCCTATCTTTGAAAGGTTTCTGACCGGCTTTGGAGATGATGCAGAAGCCATAAGTTCAAGAGACACGGGTCGCGATTTAGCCCGTCTCTTTGCGACATGCCCATCAGGAGATATCGTTTCGATGACCTCCTGAGTATCACCGGGTGGTCGCACCAGTCGGCTGGTATTCCCCCGGACCTTGATACTTGAAAATTCATCCGAGCTCGAATCAGAATCCAGGTCGACAGATCTATCAGAAATGCGCATCTGTTTGAGCGTATCAGCCTGTCCCCCGATATTGTTTCCCACCGAGCCGCGTCCACGAAGAAAGCGTGGCGCCTGTAACGGTGCGAGAGTAGCAAACCGAGTTGATCCCGTTTCATCTGTGGTCTGATGAATTCGGAGTGGAGTGAGGCTATGCTTCGCATTTGGTGACGAAGACATATGGTTGATCTGGAGACGCCGGTCAGTGCAAAATACACAGTAAATCTTTGTAACCTACCTTGCGCTTAGGCGCATGTGAGAAGTTTGGGTTCGAAATCGAATTGGGGATATCTACAAGATCGAACGAGTGCCTTGTAGGAGTACACAAAGGCAACGAAGTGTGGCCAACGTTCGATCTCAAAAAGAGTCCCTCTTCATCATCTGGTAGAGGCTTTGGAGGCCTATGGAATTTGGGCGGATCATCCGGTGCCCTGAAACGGGCCTGCTGCGTCGATGTGCGCTTCGTGGCAGGGTGGAAGGGAGTACTGAACCCAGTGGCGGCAGAGAAGTCATCAAAGTCCAGTTGCATGGCTGCGTCGAAGTCATCATCGCGATCGAGGCGCCGTCTAAGCGGAGAGGGAGTAAGCATGAGTACAGGTTGTTTCCTTGGGGGTGTCGCAGAGGCTTGTCGACGAGGCGAAAGCGAGTTTGTAAATGAGGAACCAGGGTTTGTCTGCCTGCAGGAGCGGAAGGCATAAAGATCCGAGGCAGAAGGAGAACGAGAAGGAGTGTGTATTGCAGCAGACATTTTCCTTGAAATTAAGTTGAAGAGGGATCGGGGGAGGGAGGGGGCGGGGGATGGAAGGATAGATGGGGTATAAGAGGTTACGCCGGTTTCCCAAGGGCAGTTCCGCGTGGCTGTGTGAAAGCCAACACGTCCCACGTGATCGCGTCGCCTCTTCCCAACGGAATGACTCGTCTAATAGCTATTTCCTTTGAGCTCTTTCTGTTTTCCAGTTTCCATGCCTGCGCTAGCTTTCAGCCTATTCTCTCAACTTCTTCGGTCGACCGACTCTTCGACGCCCGTAACTGCGTCGGAGAGTCGTGGAGGAGGGCCGTGTGAATGTGGCCGAAATACAAAACACGGGCCATCACGTGATTTTATATGATATGAGAGGGGCCACGCGTAGTATACTAGTGCCGCAGCCCGCACATATGCCGCCGCGTAATTGTAAACCGCTTAAGCTTGCTCGTGTCTACTAGCAGTGGTCGCGTCCGAAAAGCATGTCCGAGTCGATTTCCATACACTGGATCCTCAAGTACTGGCTTGAACTCGCCGAGAAGCACGGCGCTCACTTACAGAACGCGCCTATATCGGACAAAAAAAGAAAGATCCAAATCACTCAGGTGAGGCTGCGTGATCCAGTCATTTTTCTTCTCGTTTCATGTAAACTAATTCAGACTGCCCTGCCACCAGTTCATCACTTGTCCACGACCTGGTTATCCCAATGATGCCATCTGGGCCCGCGTTTCCGACAAACAATACGAAGTACCGATAAAGCTCACAACAGCCGCGGTCGCGGACTATAACAGGTGCGCCTCCCATCACCCACACTTAAATATACACTCAATAGCCGCCCTTTGTCTTCCTTTCCGGGCTTGCTGCGTACTCGTATTCCTTTTGTCTACTCGTCAATTTTTCCCAAACAGCAAATACAACGTGGTCAACTCCGAGCACCCGCGCCGCCTGACAGCGCGCCGGTTTGCGGTCGCGTGTATTGGCAGACTGAAGCCGTTCTTTGCCCGCGTGCCGTTAGCTCCCGGTAAGGGTATGAGTGCGGCCGAGCACCTTGTACTTGAAGTTGGCTCTATCGACGTCATTGGCGGAGACCACAGCGGCTTGTTTGGCCCGCCGCAAGACATTGAGCAGCATGATGAAGTGCGCGACTGGGTCGCTGGACTCAAAGAAGGCGGTGGTGCAGGGTGAGTGAAATGCCCTAATCTTAAGAATTTAAATGATTTAATAAGAGGGTCGATATCGGTACAGAAACGTGTTGAAGAACTCGAAGGAACAGCTCAAGCAGGAAAATACTCTTGTTTCGCACAATCACCCCACAGAAACTCCACCCCAGGAACAGCTCCCCGAACTCGTCAAGGCATCGACACTTGAAGACTCTGCTATAACAGTCAATGCCCCTGGTAAAGATAGTAAAGATAATCCCTCTCCTTGTAAAGTTGCAAAGCATATTGGCGAGGAAGGACGTGCTCCGCTCAAGGAATCAGAAAAAGTGGACCTACTGAAAGCTTGGAAGAAAAAGTGGAAGGTATGTTTACCTCGTGTTGTCCGTGCGGTGCTCGACTTGGCCATGTCTCTGACTTCTCGTACTACGCTACGTCTTGACAAGTTCGCTGAACGTATTTGGCCCTGTCTCATCGACGTACCCGATGAGATCCAGATTCAGCACAATCAAGTTCTCAGTACGTACAATCCACTCACTCCTCCTATCTTTTTTTCCGTGTCGGCCATTAGTTTTCGTTCAGTTTTCTTTCTTGCCGTACGTCCTAATAATTTGATAGCATTTGGTAAGGGCGTCAAAGGGCGCGGGCCTCCCGCTGTCGAAAACTTAGACGTCACCGACAGCGCAAACACGTCCGATGAAGGGGAGGCTTTACGCAGCCCTGTGTCTATTCATCCAGCCGTAACAACCGGTGAGTGCTGTCGTACAAAGCATACGCCTCACTGACGATGCATCACTAGAAGCTACTAAAATCCAAGAAGTTGTGGAAGAATCGGACGACTCTCTCACTTCTATCGTGGTTTCTAAGATAAAGAGCGCGGAGGTAGGGGAAAATACGCCGCGTCAAAGTACACCCTCAGAATGGATGGACTCTGATCGAGACAGCCAGGACGAAGAAGAGGATGTTGAAGCAGAGGTTCTCTCTCAGTTGGTTCAAAGGGGCGATCAAGTCATCAAGACTACAGAGGCTCACGAGGGCGAGGTCAAAGACGAGAAAAGCGTAAATCCCGATATAGAAAACATCAACGAAGATGAGGACGGAATGGAAGGGGAAGACGCGAATAAGGACGAAGACAGTAGAGCGCTTGTTATTGGCGACGAAGACTCTGGAGACGACCTATCTGACAACGAGGTAATCGGAGCCGACGGGCCTCAGATTAAACCGCAAGAAGTCGAACATGTAAAGGATAAGGGCCACGATGAGACTTGGCTCCACGAACCTACACTCGCACAACGTCACAAGAAGGATAAAGAGGTGTTGGCGCAAAACCCAGCGGGTGTATCTCGACGAACATGCTCAGGGGAAAAGGTGTCTACAAATGCGGAAGTAGACACGGCATTTTCACTCGATAATGATGTCTCCATCACACTCGGCACTTCGCAACCGCCATCACAGTATGTATCAGGAGGAAAGGATCAGCCCCCGACATGGAGACACCCTCTCGCGCCGATGAGCCCGCGTTTCCCAGCGAAGCGCGCCAGACAAGCGAACGAGGAGCGCCCACCGCGGATACTTGTGCCTGACTCAGACACCTCGGGTCCCATACTTTCGCAATCCCAGTCACAATCCCAGTCATTATCTCAATCACACATTCGTCTCCCACAATCTCAATCTCAGTCACAACCTCAAGCGTCGTCAGTCCCTGAACAAAGCCAGCGCTCAGACGACCGGAGTCCGAGTCACTCTCGGAGCCGACTGCACCCTTCGTCAGCGTCGCGACCCGAGGAAAGACAAGGGCAAGAGCAGAAGGACAGTCAAACATCATCAGTCACTCAAGAAGATTCACAAGAAGTCCACATTGTGGATAGTACGCTTGATGAGCAAACGAACCGAAAAAGCATACAAACACAGACACATGCAGAGCCAGAAACTCTGGCTAGTATGGATGCGGATGATGCGGAGACACATGCTATACTGCATGGTAACTCGACTGACTCCCATAGCCCACCGGACGTCGCGAGCAAACATCGGGGATCCACAGTGGACACCAATGAGAATGGAGGGAAAAGTAAGCTAATGGTATCACGCCCCGCTGAGTCCGTCGTTAAGCAGACATCGTCGGCTACGCCTCTTCGCAAGCGGGAGCACGAGACATCACCGCGTCCTTATTGTGGTGTTCCTCCAGCCCTCCCTGATAATCCTCAGGATAGAAAGCCGGCGGGTCCTGTACGAAAGAAAATGCGACTATCTCCTCCGGTTGACGATAGTGAGGTCAGTGAGCAATTGGTCAAGCACGACTCAAAGGCCTGGCAGGAACCAAGCTTCATACAGCGCCGGAAAGACCGTACTCGGAATCCTGGCATTGCTGCGCCGCTTCCTCCGCGTCTTGGAGGCTTCACAGTCGATTTGACTTTGCATAGGGAGGCAGACGGCCCGCAGTGGCTAACATGGAACGACGTCAAACAAGTATTGCTCAATACTGGGCGTAAGCGGCATCGAGAGAGGATGCGTGAAAAGGAGGAATTAAACAAATGAGGTCGGTGTGCGCCTTTTGACGGCGCTCTTGAGTCCTTCCCGTCCGTCCCTACAGTTTTAAAAAAAAAAAAATGCATTTCTATAGCGCGTCATGACTATTCTGTCCCTGCAGTCAAACCTACATTATCGTATACTTTATCGTAATTTAACGTTGGCGTGAGATTAGGTTATACTAAATTTGGTATTTGATACGACAAGCTCCCGTTCTCCGACTGACCTCTCCTGTTGACTCAGGCTGTTCGTCTCACTCTTGCTCACTGCGCCTGTTTATTTCGTGTATCATCAATGGACTCAGTACCTCCCAGCCCCGTCGTCGACACGACACATGCAGCGGGTCTAATGAGCCCCGTCCCGATGTCATTTCCCTCCCTTCTCAGGGGTAGCAAGTTCGCAGACCGATATGCGTACCTTCGCGAAGCGTCCCCGCAGTACCCAGTGGCTACGACGAACTCGCCTGCAAGAAAGAAGACGCGGGACGATAGAGACGGCAAGCGTTGGGTACGGCGGAAGGAGAACTCGCGCTTCGTCGGCAATCCGCACATCGTCCAGGCAATGGGGCGTGATATGCAGGTTGATCCGCCCTCGGCTCGGCGCACATTCCCCGAACCACTCCCGCGTTACCTCCCGCGCAGCGTCGCGGCGCCCACACCGCCGCGGCCGGCCTTTGACGCCGGCTCGGCGAACGCTGGGCGTTATTCGATGAGTATAAAGGGGATGCGGCGCACGCTGCGTAGCCATGGTCCCCGTGCACAGATGCTTGTACGTGACGTCGAGCGAGAGGTGCTGGACTGGCTCGTCGGGGGGATGATACTTTTACCCGATGCCGAGGAGGTCGTTCTATTGGAATGCGGTAGGCCGATAGGGAGTGCGGAATCCATCGTCGAACTCTCTCGTACGCCGCTCCAGTTGATATGGGGAATCGAGAACGACGCATTTGCGCGATACGTCGTCCACTGCTGCGCCCGCTACCACAAGGTCGTAAGCTACAGTAAGTCATCGTTGCCTTAAACGTTATTGAGTATTGGGTCATAAGTATATGCGCACTTCTATGCTAGGCAAAGATGTGGACGGCAGACGCCTGACATACCTCCTCCGTCCCAACGTCACCCGACCCGACTACACCTCCCGAAATGTGATTGATACACCCCCCGCAACAGAGTCGGACTACTCGCTTGGTGTCCTCTCCGAAACAGACATACTCTCCGTCGAGGACAACGAACCGATCTCCGACACGATTTCCGACTCGGAGCTACCAATCGACTCGCGCCACCGCCGCCTCTCATCCGTATCTGAGCAACCAAACGAGTCAGGGGCGGAAGTTACTCCGCGCCCCCTGCGCACCGGCCGCGTCTCATATCTCGCAGATAATGCAGCCGACGCCGACGTCGATGACGATGAGTCGGTTGTCGGCGATGTACTCGCGCGGAGCGTCGAGTCGTTAGATCTCAACCCTTCGTACAGGGAGCCTCCCATCAGATACACGGCCCAGCCTGCTGAACGGACACCTCTTTGGGACAGGAGAGGTGTCAGTCGCACGTCGTCTTCACCATCTCGGTCGCCTTGTCCGCCCTCAAGGAGAACGACGCGCAGAAACCGCATAACAGCAAGGAGGGCAATACACGATCCGAAGCAGTCCTTCTATGATTACCTGTACTGTTGATTCCTGATCCCGACGAAGCCTATGTACCTTGTAAGGTTGTACCCATGTCGCACGAGTAGGTTGGTCTTATAGCATGTAGTCTCTTCGCGCGCCTGTGTAGACGCATGAGTCCATATTAATATTGTGCTCATACCGTACTGCTTGCATGATGTATATATATTGTTTATTGAGATTTATGAACATTATCGACATGATTGAACACCTGATGCTGAATGATATGAGTAGCCTACGAAGATTGTTCTTGATTAAGCTTCAATGCGATGTATGCGCTTAGGAAAACGTGAGATACATGAATATTCTAGAGTCCATGATTAATGCAGTAAAATGAAGTCTGAGCAACTTCTGAGGACGTCATCCCATAAGGATGTATGCAAGCATGTATAGCGTCGAGCCGGCGAAACGCTAGATTTAGGACGGCGGACATCTGTGAGTAAACGAAGAGAGAAAAATAGCGCGGGCGGAAAGACGCACTATGATGTTTGTAATCCCCACAAAGGCGAGAATGAATGTCATGTAGGTCCTTGTTACACTTGCCCCAGAGCTAAATGTCGATGATGGGTCTCCAACGCTCAAAATGGCCACCAGAAGGACGCCCTAGAGTATGCCTTTTTCAGTGCATAATACAGAAAGAAGTACAAAAACACTCACGTTTGAAAGAACCCAAGTAAGGAGCACCTTTTACAAAGGCGTCAATGTCTATACCTCGACAAATTCATGGTTGTTTACTCACATTCGTACGAACATTCGCATAGTAATCCTTTGCCTGCTCCTCCTCCACTCCAATGGGTACGTTAGTCCGTGTCGCGACTGGCTTCCGTGTCCGCAGGTTCGACAAAGTTTCGTCGTACATCTCATTGACGTCCGACGGCTCCGCTAATATCTCGACATCAACCTGAGATTGACTATTTTGTATGACGGCGCCAAGGTCGGTCTCGACATCTTTATCCTGCTTCGTTCCCCAGGAAATCTGAAGAGTTCGGCACCGCGTAAGAACACAGATATTTGTAAAACATTTTGACTTCTTACATCATCCAAGTTCGAGTAGGAGTAACTGAAACGACGCAATATGAAGACGCGAACACTTTCGGAGAAAGTTTAATGGCACGTACATATTCAATATGTTGACGTAGGTCGGAGATAGCAGCACGTATGGTAAGAAGCTCGTAATCATGTGCCATGGATCAAGCGCAAGGAGACTAGACATCACGTACACTAAAGAAACGAGTAAGTGTCCCTCCCTATAAAGGCGGTAATCCTACTTACCTCCGTACGTGATGATAACACTAAAAAGCATGACTGAGTAAGCTCCACCCCCTTGACGCGCAGCTTGACCTGCAAGGATGCCAGCACAAACGATCGCGTAAATATTGAGGAATGCGAAGAATATTGAGGAAAGTTTGTATTTCCATGGTGAGCTGGGTTGTCGTGAGTTAACTCAAAAAGCAAGCAAGGCTTGAACTCACGCTCTTGGCTTATTACCCATTGAGAAGAGGAAACAAGCCACAACAAGCGAAGCATATATGTACTAATATATATTAGCAGTTAGTGTAATACTGTAAAAGATTATGAAGGCACTTACCTGGATGATGGTATTGAAAAATCTGATTCCTGAGAGTCCAAAGGACGGGTCTTCTAAAGATGATGTTACAATAATCTGACGATAACCTCAGCCCGGAAATTCATCAAGGTAGATTGCCAAGGTCTCTCACAAAGAATAAATAGAAATTCCCCTGTAGATCAAGCTTAGAAAATACGCTTCGGGAGAAGGCGATGCCTGATGCTCACGAGAGAAAACCAAGAGAAAATGAGATTGATGACGTTGTAGATTGTCTCAAATACCAGCATGACTTTTCGACCAACGCTGTGACCGGAGCGGAGGACTTGTGCCAGATGAGCGACGGCATATACGGAAGCAAAGAACGACCCGTTTAGCCAACGTCTTCTCTGGCTGATGAACTCAGGAAGGGCATCTGGAACATCGGTTTCTCCAACAGCGGACTTCACATATCGCAAAACCCTGCACATCGCTGGAGATTGGTTTTAGCCATCAGTCAGGGACAAAAACACCCACCAATTGGAGTTTTCCTTTGCTACGAGTTCAAAACAGAGGATGCGCTAGAAAAATGACATTCAGAGTCCGCCGTGTTTCGATAACTGTGTACCGCTCACATCCTCAGCAAGATCTTTAAACCCTTTAGTCAGAGTGGTTTGCGGTAGTTTGCGGTCAACAGTACTCACACATATTTGACGTGAATATATCCGTCTCGTGTCCATGAAGGACCTCGCCTTTGAAATACGACGCCAATGGTCCAATCCCGCGTTTGTTATTTTGAAGGGCGATGTACCTGTATGCGGAGAAGGCACCAGGCTGGGACAAGTTAGCATGGGGAGTGGACATGCAACAAACTCTTAATATGCTCTCACCAAAACACTGATATACCCAAAGAGCGACTCCGTTGGCTTGTCTAAGATATTAGATATCTTGTACTCGAAGTTTTGAGAAGCGACTGTTTCGATCCGTGAGCTTAAAAAACGCTTCACGAGCAAGGGGCTACATCGACTTACCGAGTGGGTTCAATAAGCCCTTCCAATGTTTGCCCTTGTAGGCTGCGATTTCACCACACGCCCCGCCTACATTCGAGTTCAAGTCGAATGTCTTCCATAGATGATACAGGCTCTTGCGGCCGGGCCTCGTCCCGACGTCAATTAGCACACAGACCTTTGGCTAAAGAGAAAGCATTTAAAAGACTGGAACCACGGACAATTATGCCAATTCTGATCACGATACCTGAAGCAA
Organism: Coniferiporia sulphurascens; assembly: GCA_002794785.1. Taxonomy (NCBI): domain Eukaryota; kingdom Fungi; phylum Basidiomycota; class Agaricomycetes; order Hymenochaetales; family Hymenochaetaceae; genus Coniferiporia; species Coniferiporia sulphurascens. Next base: position 991,169 of record NBBA01000003.1, read on the forward strand.
AGGAGCGAACGCATTGAAAAACCACCGATGACTGTTAATTTTCTTCTGATTCTTCTCCTTCAAACAGAACAGAATTTGCGTTGGTACAATTCCTTTATCTGGATACCGGAAGTGCAAGTTCTCGTCTAAACCGAAAGATGTGGTGTACTCAAAAAGATGTGCCGTTACGGGCTTATTGTTGATCATATTCTTCATAAATTCGCCGTGCTGATATACACCCAAAGCCGTGAGGCAGTCCAGCACCCGAGGGTGTATCTTCTTGCGTCCGTCGGCAACGATGCATACTACGACTTTCTTCCAAGCATCTTGTCCCCATGTTTGCGAGTTTTTGCGTGTGCAGAGATGTCCAATATTGCGCATGACGCCATGCAAAGTTCGACAGAACAGAATCTCGTCTTCCTGCAAATGGCGTTAACGTCGCACCGGAAATCATCGTATCCTGAAACCCACATTGTACATGGTGACAACAATGAACATTTCGGTAGTCCTGCCATACTCGTTTTGACGAAGGATGAAGTTGTTCTTTTTGAAATCATCTGGGTCGCATGTCACCGCTGTATAACGCGTTTTCAACATCTCTTCCTCCCTTCTCAAAGGTAACACGAGCTTGGTCGGGACGTTAAGATCAATAACAAGATTTCCTCTCGTCAGTTGCACTCGCTTCTTTTGATTATGCCGCCTCTTAACACGTCCCACGGGCGCTGGCCCATAATGTTGCGTAGTAACTGGCATGTCTAGGTGGGCGGAAACAGGCGTCTTTTCCTCTGGCCTCAGTACACTGCTAGGCTGCAGATACTGGAGCCGAGGTTCGAATCCTTGTCCGTATCCATATCCTCCCTTCTCCGGGTCATCATCATAACCAGAAACGCTCTCGTAGTCCAAGCTATCATCATCCACAGCAGTATAATCGTCGTTTCCCATTGGGGTCACTGAGCGCGACCGGATCTGCTGCCGCGAGCGCGAATCAAGTCCACTAGCGTACGCCTCCGGGCTATGGCCTTGATGGTCAACTATCAGCTCTCCCTGCGCGTTATAGTGCGTAGGGAGGCCCTGCTGGTGGCCTTGCGAGCTCAGCGTCTGTGCATGAACGTACGGCGACGCGCGCTCTGGTGTCAGCTGTGACTGCCTGGCCGAGTTGTAAGAAGAGTAGGCCGAGGTAGGCCGAGACGACGGATAAGCAGAAGCCGGCCGCGAGTACGCCGCGCCTCCGTACTCAGAATACTGCACGTATGGAGTTTGCACGCGAGAATAGCTGTCCTTTGCGTCCGAAGTGAACACGGGTTGAGGCGGCACTGGTGGTACAAGCGGCTGAGCATAACCTTGAGTCGTATACGAACCGGCGTGGGTCTTCAATGGCACCGCTTCTGAAGTATCATTAAACGGGTCCGGAGCCGGTTGCCTATCGAGGTCACCCCAGTCGAACGCTTCTTCAGCGTTAATAGCAGGAAGAGTCGGCGGCCCGGTATAGTGAATTCTCGCGTTGTACCGTACAAACTCATCCTCGCCGCTCTCGACCGTCGGCGCATCCTGCTCGTTTCCTAAAAGCGTTGCGGACGATACGGACGGCGACCTCGGGCGCTGGCTTGCGGCTGCGGAATACGCAGCAGACAGGCCCAGCGCGTGCTGCATCGTGTTCGACCTCGGTGGAGAGCTGCCCTCCCCGTCCGTAGAGTATCTGCTCTGCATATTCGTGATTGCATTGTTGATATCTTCAAATGTCATGGGGCTGCGTGCGCTGTACGCCGCATCCGAGGGCGCGTAGCTAGCGCGGGACCGGGCCTGGCTCGTAAAGGGGTCATTGTTGTCGTCGCCAGTGGGCGGAGTCGGGACTTTGCCTAAGTTCGGGGCGGGCTTTCTATGCATTTCTTTGTTTCTGTAAGCTTGCGATGGTCGAGAGGTCGGGGTCGGGTTCAGATAGGTGAGCAGCAAGACATATGAAGTGGAGGAGTACGCAGCCCGCGTGGCTACATCCCTGGTGTCGCGTGAAGACGAACCGTCGCGTCCAATGCACGTGACCGTTCTCGGGAATTGCATACGTCCGAGTCAGAGGCCGTCGGGCATGGGCAAAGCAGATTGTCTTTATTATTTACTACTACGCGAACATATCTAATAACATTACATGTGGACCACACACAAGATTGGCTTATTCTCAAGCTCAAACCTCCAACCAATCCAGGAACTGGGGTGTGAAATAAGTCAATATCAAGGTCGCACCTAGTTCAAGCATTAGTATCGGATTCAGACAAACAGCGAAGAGCCATACCTGCTCTGATCATGCTCTCCACGCTCTCAAATGCCATCGTGCGAAGCTCGTACACGCCCGCATCCGCACCTGCGCACACCATAGCGTACTCGCCGCTAACCTGGTAGCACGCAAGCGGGTGGTCCGGGGCCAGCTGAGCGGCGTCCGCGATGATGTCGAGGTACGGAAGCGCAGGCTTCACCATGATGATATCAGCGCCCTCGGCCGTGTCGCGTTGCTGTTGAAGCGAGCGAGTCAATGTCAGACGTAATAGGCATATAGCTAAAAACGGGAGGTTACGCACGATGGCCCGGCGGGCGAGGCCCTTGGCGGTCGGAGGAAGCTGGTAGCACTTGCGGTTCCCGAAAGACGGGGCGCTGCCAGCAGCATCACTGCAAATTTTCGTCGCGAGTCAGGTCCCGGATCGTCTCCCTCAATCCCCCATTAGGATGTAGACGAGCACGTACCGGAACGGCCCGTACAGGGAGCTCGCGAACTTCGCCGAGTAGCTCATGAGCGTGCACTTGTTTCCGAGGCCAGCGTCAATAAGTCCGCGCTTGATCGCTTTGATGCGCCCGTCCATCATGTCGCTCGGCGCAACGCAGTGCGCACCGGCCTTCGCATAGTTCACAGCGACCTCCGCAATGCGCTGCACAGACGGCGTGTTGTCGATGGAGTTATCCTCGCGCAGGAGCCCGCAGTGCCCGTGCGAGGTATACTCGCACAGGCACACGTCTGTCGCAATGTACAACTCCGGGAACAACACGCGAAGTTTCTTGATCGCAAGGATGACGGGTCCCTCCGGGTCGTCTGCAGGTGTTCCGCGTCCGTCCTGCGGATGCACACGCAATGGAGTTAGAGCTCGCGCAACAAAGAGCGGCAGAACTGAATACGCACTTTCTCGCACGTCAGCGGGACGCCGAACAGAATGACGCTTTGCAGTCCCTTCTTCACCAACGGACCGAGAAATCCCTCGAGCTTATTCACACCCCAGCGCCGCTGGCCAGGCAGCGTCTTGATCTCAACACTAGCATCCGGGTCGTCCGTAATAAAGATAGGGTACATGAGCATGGACTTTGTGAGCTGGCGGCGGTTCTGCCATGAGCGCGAGACGGCGTGCTGGTAGCCGCCCTGGAGAATCGACCTGTGATGTGTGCAAGGGGGTTGAGGACACTACAAACAGGAGTCGACGATGAACAGAGCACTTACGAGATGTCCATGATTTTTTTTAGAAACCGAGCAGCGGAGGTTAGTGTAGTTGGAAGAGAGTTAAGTTTGTCAGGCAGGATCAGGTTTCGTAATTCCTCGCTAACTAAACGGACTCTTGCAAGTCGACGGGCGCGCACACTAGAAGTCTAGGAGAAAAACAATGACGGCTGTGACGCCCTGACCCCTGGTTTTATGTACGTGTTGTCTCAGTAAAGGCGCCCGGAGCAATTTTGGATGCGTTTCGGATGGGCGGGCGGGAGAGTCGAGGGGGCATGGGACTTAAGCTGAGAAACGTGGGACGGTGCCTCCCCCCGTCGCGTTCACCGAGCTGGCGATTGGACCGCCGCCGACACCGCAGGGCCAGACTAACAACAGATTGCTCTCACATACACGCATTTACACCCGGTGTGAGAGCACATGCATGTATTGTATACGTGTTGATGCACTCGAGTACTCACCAACGTGGATGTCTCTGACAGGAGCAGCGATAATCAATACTATAATGGTTTTTTTTCGTAAGATTATTGCATGTATCGTTCATTTCCGTCAAGACTCGTCGGACAATTCGTCCCTAAGGGCAGCCAGCTATTATCAGGCCAGCCTACCAGGGTAAAAGAAAAGGATCAACCAAAAAGGGGGAATGTCGTTAAAATCTATCCTAGAAAAAGCGTGTCTCTTCGCAGAACCAATAGTCGAGAGGATGAGGGGCATGGCTAGCAAACAGTAAAAGTTAGGGTCAGAGAAAATAATCCAAACCGTTCTCAAACAGAGCTGGGGTGAAGAAAAAAAATCCTGATTAAAATTATGAAGCAAAAAAACATCAATAGAACCCTTCTGAAATTCGTATTCGTGATCGTTCGAGTCGTGATAAAAAAAAGTAGTGAAGATGAACAGTGTCTTGCTTATTAGTCATTCGGGGCCTTGCCACGGGCGATGGTTGGCAAAACCGCCGCGGCAATCAGATAAAACCTCGGTCCACGGTTGAACGTCCAAGCGGTGAAGGTAAGCGATCCGACACCGTCGGGAGGAATCTTACTGCGTAATTGACAAAGACTCCAAACCGAGGAAATCCGGTAAGCTGTACACCAGGGGTACGTTAATGGACACGTATTTTGAAGAGCCTTGTGATCGTTACATAGCCCGCGGAGAGCAGTCCTCGCAATCAAGACGAGAGCAGACGATGTGCGATGAGCCAAGATAGATGAACTCGAGATGCGATGCTTGATGATTTATGATACGTGCATATAGAGTTAGCCACAGGCGATGACCAGGATGGCCAGCCTGAGGAGGATGATGATTATGCGGGATAAACAAAAATGCAGGTACGAGATGCAAGAGGTGATGGAGTCAATAATAGTACATCACAGCGTCGAGGATACACATATGGACTGCACATGATGGGATGTGCGGTGTGCGAGAGGAAGTCCGGCCAAACCAGCGCACGGAATGATATGAACACAATACGTCGATGATGAGAGTCGACGATAGTTGACAGAGGAAATGAGCACTGAGGAGAGCGGGCCATAAGCGCCATCCGTCCAGAGTCGTAATAACTTAGATAGCGACAATGACCAGATGATTGATTGCGGAGAAATGAATGAAACCTGTGAGACTGATTACCCCATTCCGAACAGTTGCAATTATCTTGATGACGCTGAATCCGAACGATGCCGGCCCACTGTCAACCCCGCTAGTCCGTGGATAGCTGCACCATTCGCGCCGTTTGTGAACGACCACTTGCGCCACCATCGAGCCCACAAACGTAAATTTTCTTCACTGTCGTCACTGTCGATGTCCATCCCAGGCGGTTCCCCTAAACCTTCTACGCTCGCAAAGGAAACGTAGCCTTCCATTCGCTTGCACATTTCCAAAGCTGTCCTTGCGTTGAAAGGAGGGGTTGGTGGAGGGGTTAGGGGCTCAGAAGGCGGAGAAGGGGAGCTCCCTTGGCCTGTAGAGTCGTCTCCATATGACGGAGACGAATATGCCCTGGCTAGATCTGAAGCAGAGTTCGATAGCGAACTCGCAGCAAGAGACTGAATTAATAATAAATTAACACTAGTTCTTATCTCAATTGGCGATAAGAACGCACCTGTGGAGAGGGCGACGCCGACGAAGGGTCATCGCGTTGTCTCGAAGAAGTGTTCACGGTGACGCCATGAGAAAACGCCCTCTGGTGTTTCCGCACCCTTCCTACGCACCTAGCCTGACCTTCTGCCTCGTCGGTCTGCGAAGGTCCTGCTTTCTGCAACACATACTCCAACTTGGCCCTGAGAACAGACTCGTGCGGGCTGAGGGTGTGTGTGCGCTGCTGCTTCGGGGACGACTCGCCCGATGCCACGTTCGAGTGGGTATGAGACTGAATTACGGTATTTGGCAATGATCGACGGTCCGCACGGGGACTCGGCGACAAACGCGTCGATGCATCCCGATGCTCACTGGTACGGGTGCGCTGCATCAACGGGCGCGGAACAGCAGGTGCCGTGTGAGTCCTGGACATCAAAGGCGGCATGGGCGAAGGCGATGACGGCGAGCCATAGGGGTAAGACACAGCCTCGGTGGGACTGCTGTAGTTGGCGCCACGCACCACGCGCGGGGCGTTTCCGACGACCGACCTACGGCGGGGATAGTTATAGTTGTCCCTCTCGTTTGGAGAGTAAGCAAAGAGCAAGTCGTCGCAGTCACAGTCACTATCCCCTTGGTCCTCCGGCCGGAGTGCACCCATGAATGGGTTTCCATGTGGCCTCGCCCTTTTTGTGCCCGCCCACCTCCCGGGACTCCTCGACCCACTCCTGTGGGAACGAACGCGCTCCTGCTCGTCGGCGCGGCGCAGGGTGTCTCTAAGGAGAGATTCGCAACGGCTCGGGGGGCGAGGTATGTCTGGGCGCGTAGGCGAAAGCGCGCGTGATCGACGTGAAGGAGAAGAGGGACGCGACGAGGTTGTCATCATGAGTGCTGCTGAGTACTGGACGGGCTTGGTGTGCAGTTCGATAGACAGAGTGGGTTGAGCAGGGAGGATACTTCGGCGGCGGGGAGACTGGGGCGTTGACCTCCTACCCGCGTTTAGAGAGAACGCGGGTGGGGGAGGATGGTGGCTGTCTTTATATGTGTGGAGGGCAGGCGAAAGCGAGGCCCGTGAAGAGACTGGAGTGAGGAAGCCGGCAGCGGGAGTCGATGGGTGAGTGTAGGAGATGAAGAGGGAGGAGCGACGGGGGGTGGAGGGAGGAGAGGAGATGAAGCTGGAGGAAGAGGATGAAGAAGGGAGAGACGGGTTGGTGGATTGATTTGGAAGGTTTGCGGGCGATTGTTTGGTTTTGGAGGAGAGGGAGGGCGAGGACGCGTCGGACCGAGAGGGCAGCATAGTGCACTCGTGTGATGTGTACGTGAAATGGGTGTGCAGGCTTCGATTCGAATCTGGGGTTCAAGCACGATGCACGCACGAGCCGGGAACGTCTGGTCTCCCGGGGCTGATTCCTGCTTCCTGCTCTTCTTTATATCTGCGCGGGCATATTGTCGCTCGTCGTTGTCTTGCGAGTATGGGAGAGACGAGCAGGGGAGTCGCTTGATATTTGCGGCCCATATTTACATTATTTAATCAACCCCCGTTTCCACACCCCGCCACTCCTGCCTTTCCTGTATATGCGGCATGACGCATATTCAATCCCCAGCGGGCCCCGGGGTCCTCCCAAGGGTCCAGGCCAACCAAAATACATCCATTAATAATATCTGCTAGTGCGCTCTATTAATTATTCACTATCTCCTGCAACAAATAGGCTCAAGCTCAGCCTGTGGGCTTTGTTGCCCCCTCCCCCTGTCCTTTCATGCGCCCCCTTTCACGCCTTACGGGGCATTGTCCGGGTGAACGGCAACAAAAATGCAGTGCGCGGTAGCAATTCTGTCTTTGTTGCTCCACGGCCCAGACCCGCGAGTCCGGCTAATTCCCCAAAGAGGAAGTTCAGACCTGCTACGGCCTGCCCCGGATCGCTGCCCTGGCCGCCACCGCCTACCTTTTATTTAAAATACTACAAGCGGTGCTTGTTCCGCGTCCGCTGGGTGGGTCACGCGACTGTGCATTATCGGGGTTGGGGAAATTGGCAGTCTAGACGCGGTGGTGTCCATTCCGAGTTCCTTGTGCGTTTCACAGTAGGAAGCAGGTGTGACATGACATCGAGAGCTAACCGCACAGTCGTCATACATGATGTCAAACCGTGTCTACACCCGTTCCCATACATTTCGCCCGTATCTCTCCCACGTGCTGCGCGCTCACCCTGCCGGGCCACAATCACTAGTCGTTTGTATGTGTCCCTCTGACAAATGATATATATGTAGCATAGTACTCGTCTCACTAGCACGTATCTTTGGCTTTAACCTGCACCCGGAGTTTACGCCGCAGTATTGGGCCCCTCCCAGCCACCGGGCAGAATCGACCCTTATCACGGCGATATTCCGAATAACACGCACACAGTACTCTAGCAGTCAATTTCTAATATCAGTGTTATTATCTGGATTACACATACCGTACTGTGTCCTCGAGTATTCGAAACAACCCAGCGAGCATGCGGCAACCACCGGCCACAACGGACCCGTATTCCTGTGCTCAGCGCGAGAGCAAGTATCACTAACAACCGTGTACTCGGCAACAGCGAATACACCCCGCCGGGTGCCCACCTTTACCAATAATCCCCGCAGCGCCCGGTTCCCCCTTCCCTGTTTCACGGATACCCGCATGCCCGAATGCCGCACAGACCAGGTCACCCGTTCACCATCCGTCAAGCCAGCATCGGCCGTGACGACAGCGAAAGAATAACACAAGCTTTATCGATACCCAGACCTGTCCCCGCACTCGAAGCTCCAAGCAAATATTCGCGATCGGCCCTCAATATTCTCAGGGTTATCGACGCTGATCAATCTCAGCATCTCCACGCAGTTATCTAGTAAATTATCTGCGCAACATCCGCTTCGTTCCGCCCAGCTGGCCGCGGCCGCATGGTCTCGGCGCCAGCGCCGAGGGGCAGTAACAAGACCTGTAGAATAAAAGAACGACGATCGTATAATCAGCCAGCATCCTTTCACAGGAAGAGAATTAATTCGAATGTCACCGGACTCCAAGAAGCAGGGGTTATCATGCTCGAGTAGCACTAGTGTGCAGATAATAATCGCCGTCCTTGCTAGAGAGGGCTACGGCGAAAGGGTCATTTGCCAGGAGCGCGTCAAAGTAGACGGCGTTCGCGGGTTCTAATATGTCCACCGTTCTGCAAACTGCATACATACAAACTAGCTGATACGGCCTCCTGGCGAGCTATCATACCAGCTGTGTCCTTGTGAACTCTCTATCTCAAACTCTCGCCGGACTTCCGTACGCTAGTGCTAGACGCCGAGGGGGTCTCGACCACTGGTTTGTGCTTGGGACGTGTCGAAGAGGTGCGTCAGGCATGGGACCATCAATCATGTGGACTGTAATTTCGACCACGACCTCGACAAGACGACAATCGGCCTTCCCGTGAGTTCAACGTTATCTGTATCGTTGGACCTTCGGTTTTCTCCTCAGTTCACAGTGCCCGTAGTGCCCGCAAACACCAGTGCAGCTGGTCGATAAGTGGGCTCTGGATTCCCAAGCTCAGGCTCTGAAAGTTCGGAAAGACCTCTTTATCGCCTGAGGATGCTGAACCCAGTGATTGCACGGCCTCGGAACGATGCGGGGTTGCACCCTGGGGCTGCGAGTACAAGCACTAGCGTTACCGTACAGTACGTACTTATTACTCCCCCGAGGAGTCGGGTCCGAAAGCAACGATACCCCAGAAACCCGATGGGAGTCCGCAAAAGCCGACGAACGTCCAGCTACGGCCCGATAACTGACTGCTTGAGGGCTGAGCACTCACGAATTTGAAAAAAAAATTAAAAATTAAAAATAAACTGCCTGGGAAGCCGGAACGCCGGGACGGAATCGCACTTGCCCGCACGCATCTGCTATTATGATCTAAGTACGTAGTTGAGAGACCAGAAGAACGCGGAACGCGCGCTGTGTGCGTGGACTGGCACCAGTTCACCGAACGTCTGAGGAACGGATCAGCATCACTAGTGTGGGGTACGAAGGTTAACTCCCCAAACTCTACTGCATACTGTACCACACATTATGTAAACACCCCTAGGCGTCGAGAAAAAAAATTAGTGGGGAAGTATACGCGGACTAGCGCCTGTTTGTACCTCGTTATTTGTCGTACGCGTCGCCTGTTTGTTTGTTTGCATACTGTTGTTAGGTTGTCTGCCGCTGAGTAAGCCGGCTGACCCGGCCAGGGTGAAAAGCCTCGCACGGAAATTGATGAAGGTTTGCGCCGGGCGCAGTTCAAGTTGGCCCCCGGGAAGTACAAGTACACAAGCGGAAAGTTGCGAGCCTGAGTGGGGGAAAGCCGTGAACTTTCTTGCTCTGTCTCTCCCTCCGAGCAGCCGACCCGGAGCGTATCTTCTCCAACTGAACTGCAGAACCCTGCCCTCTTTAGTACCATAAATCTATCTTTTATTCTTCTCCTTCTCCTGGACAAGGCACGGAAGTGCAGCGAATCCGAAGACCGCACCCACGAATCAGAGAACAACAGAAACAAGAACGTCGTGTGACGGGGTCCCCAGACCGCCAGAAGACTCCCGCATATAGACAGGTATCCACATATATGCACTCCGGTGATAGTGGTCTATCCGTAGTGCACATGGCTTCCACTCGAAATAATCGATATTTACGACTCGAAGCCCCCTCAGATAAGTAGACGCGACCTGGACCGCACGGTGGACACAATTAATGCCTACGCCCGTGTATTCCTTCACACGTTCACAGGTCCTCCGCCTGTCCCCTTCGCGTCTTCGTTAGTCTAGCGGTAATAGTACGCCGCGCTCCTCCCAAGGCGCATCCGCAGTTCGAATGCTAACCACAGCAAATCCAATGATGAAATTGGGACGAGAGGAGGCGAGGCTTAAGCTATTGGACGCGACTGAATCACTTGCACCGCCTGCCGACCAAATTTAAATGCGCACAACTCACGCAAGGCGGGAGAAGTGGAGCCTAATATCTATTTCCACAGAATCAAACCCACCAATTTTGCAGCGAAGCCCGGCAGGTTCTGTGCGGACCTGATGTCGGAACCTAAGAATATCGCATTGTGAAGCAAGAAGGTCGAATGGCGGCATGAGAAGACTTCGAAAAATAGCCAAGCACTAGCAGTACCGAAGGGCGCCCCCGGGTCTTATCTCTTGATGCCGTCCGTTACTTGCTTAACGCGAAATATCCTCAGCACGTCTCCGTAGCCAGGTGATCGAGTATTCCCAATCCGTAGTGCGTCTTACTTGATAGCTCTTTTCGGGACATGGGGCTAACAGCAGTAAAAGCGCTGAAATACCCCTAAGCTTGGAGATGCGTGAGGTTGGGCACCGCTTTAGCCACACGCAGAAAGGAGTCAATCATTAACTCACGCGCCGACCATTAACGAGTTCTTTCGGGACAGCTAATGTGCTGCTGATTCTGAAGGAGAACCTCATTAATTGAGCGGAAAGTGAAGCGGGGATATACTATTGGAGAAGCTCGTGGGCCCGCTTCCCGACGTTTCCAGCGAATTGCGCCAGTCGCAGCAAATATTGCTCAGTTGGCTCCAAATGTGTTCAAAGGGCGGCTTGGATTGGTCCGCTGTATCCACCTTGTACTGATTTTTTTTTTCAAATGCGCTCTAAACGCTGCACGGGTCTTTCCGCATGACGCGGCGACCATAAGCAAATCATGCGCAAAGAAAGGGGGAACAGACCAGCTGAAGGAGGCGAAGAAGGATCATCTGTCTTTCTGTGTTTCCGGTGAGGACGTCAGTTAGCATGCCTAAGACTCCAACCGGGAGCTTTTTACATGTAAAGCACGGGCGGCGGAGGTTCGTTTATACGCGGTCGATATCTCGGGAGTCGGGACGAGTTCCAAGCGTGCATATATTCAGTTGTGTTGGAGCTGCGGAGCCAGAGGGAACTTGCGTGAAGAAATACCGAGCAGATCGAATATTCGACGCACAGTCACCAGATGACTCAATGTGCACATGTCAAGGAAGCTTACGCGCACACATCCGCTGTGATCGGGGTCTATCCGGATAGGGAGATCAATACACCGAAAAAAAAAGGGAAAGCGAAGAAAGAAGGGAAGAAAAAGAGAAAAAAATGTGCAGGGACGCTGCCGTTTTTACAGCTTTGCAAGGTCCGGCGTGGCGGCGGAGTCCATTTTTTGTGACGTGTCCAGCTGACGTATTTTTCACCGCCTGCGCTAACGGGGGGTCCGCCGCCCGGGAACAGCACACAAATCCAAAATTCTAAAAACACCAACACACCTTCTAGGCATGCTTTTAATATTAATACCAGTATGGCTTACGTGGCGACTCGGATGCGAAACAGCGGTCCCTCAGGCTCGTCTCCATCGCCACTCCAATGGCACATTCGCTCCCGCGGTGTCAGCGGGTCTTTTGGACAAGCTTGGACCTGCGTGACTTCACGGGCGACGCGTACGCCTCCGAGTCGGAGCTTGGTGGCGACTCTAATACGATATTGCATCAAAACGCGCCGGCGAGCCTCGTAACGTGCGGATAGGTCTTTTTATATCTACAAGTCTGATTTTTCATCAGGTAAACGACTTTGTAAGTCCAGCGCCGCAATCACTCATCAGCCTTCGTTGTTAGGAGATCTAATTCATTACTTGTGAGAGAAAAGGGGTAGAAAAAGAAAAAGGTGGACAGTTGACACCGCGACGGAATCAATCAATCATGGAAAGAAAAATCGGGCTTGTATTTTGTGCGGACCACCACTTGGAGCCTACCCAAATCGGGCAACAGCTGAGACTCGAATGCATGCGTAGACATGAGTCAACTGGCCCCGTCGCAACGGTTCTGTGCAGGGACGAGGTATCGACGGTGACACCGGCATCGCGCTTCTGTCAGCGGCCCGGGTCGTTTCCTGCCCAAGCACAATACCACCGCGCTCAACCAAGTTAGGAAGGCCACGTACCTCCCCGCGAGCATCGATTATATACTCGGCTCGAAAATCCTCATGGATTTGCGGCTCTGAGTCATAAAATGTGTCCGAGAACTGTGCGAAGTGCTGCCTGCCACGTATTAGTAATTAATTTAATCCAGCGATCCACCGGACCTGCGTACGGAGTTCCCGGTGCTCGCTCTTTGCTCAACATGGGCTTTCGTTCCGGAATCGAGTCGAATCCCATCATGATACGAAAAAACGCCGGTGGAGAGGCGTTCGAAATTATTATTCCTCTAGGCACCCTCGGTCCTCAAGGCTGGCACGATGGATATTAATCGACCGGGCCATGGCTACCTTTTCGACCGTAACTTGCTGCTGGGATATCCAATCTGAACGGGCCGACTTCAATCGCACGCGATGTCCACTCTGGAAAATAGTATTGCCCTACCCCCCGTTGGCTTATGTATACTGTATCTTCGTGCGATGTATAAAGTGACCAAGCTCGAGACTTTTCCTCATCCGACGACGGGTAACAAGGACCTTACTCAACAATACGTAACAATAAAAGATCGCGATACAGGGTACAATTTTGGACAAGAACTAGCACACCCCTGAATTAAAATTTCGTGCTACTCCAATTTAACATTTCCAGCCTAGAACCTGTAGTGGACAAGACTACGCGAGACAAGACTACGCGAAGAACAACAATATCCAGTACAACTATTGTGCATGTGGAAACAGGTTACGCCACATTCAGTTGTCAAAGGGGAGGGATCGGTCCAAATAATGTACATGTTATACAACAACGTGAGCGCTGTAGAGATATGTATGCAATAGTAAAGGCATCCTTGTACGCCATGTTCTTTTAAACCCTCTACCATCCGGTGCTATCCACCTGCCAGTATATGGTAAAGGATCCTCAACATTCAAATAAGCCAAATAGTCCGTCTTCTCAAACAGGCTCGTAGGTCATAAATCCGACATGCCTGTCGCGAAGACGACGTTCCCCGCCTCGTCCCAAATTTCCGCTTCGGCATTCCTGTGCTGGACAAGCATCTGTCCAGGATTCAATCCACCCCATGGTATGCTTTTGAACCAATCTATAATTAAGTGTTCATATCAGCTTCTAATTGCGAATGAAAGAGGAGTACGGAGTTCTTGCCTTTACGCTTCTCTTCTTGCCAATGTTTATATAGGCACTCGTCCACAACAAGCTCGCCGTCGCGAATTAGGTAAGGTTCGCGAGGTTCAATCCTTTCGGTGACTTGCCCGTATGGATGGCGGCGCATAATATACGCTTTCTGCTCGCGCTCATATGGTTCGACCCATCCGGTTGTAACGTACGATAGATACTTCAAATCAAACCACAGTGAGCCTCCATCATAGCCTTGTCCATCCCTAATAAGCTGCACCTCTTCCTCGTCATTGTCGGGCGAAAATGTCGGTCGCCTCTCTCTCTCGCTCGCCGACTGAGTGAGCGAGAAAAGTCTGGCGCGGTGGTCGGGGGTGAGACTATCTTTTTGGATTGTTGAATAAAATACTCCTTTGTCGGAGAGCATGACAGTGTCCCAGCTATTAACCATGGCCTCAAAGGTGACGAATGTGAATGCATCTTGTTCGGAGAAGATAAAGTGGCTAAATTCACCCTCCTCGGCATCAGGACGGGTCTGTGGAAGCGTGAAATAGGAGGAGAAGGACGTGAACTTAGGATAAGTAAAGAATTTATCGGTCACTTCAGCCGAGTGACGAAGGAAAGTCATATGTCCTCTTGATTGATCGGTTGTCAGAATACGAACAAACTAATACCACTAGGATCCCACCTAGTGTATAGAGGTCTAGAATTGCTAAATTCTGGTTGTGACGAGGCGACGAGGACGTCAAAATCGTGGGCGATGTCCCAGGGGAACGTTCGGGAGAAACTGATAGTAATTCAGCGAGCAGAACAAAGCCCGAAATAATTGTAGGCATACTTTCCCCAGAAAGTATCCATATCGCACCATCCCTTTATGACGCTCTTAATATGCTAAATGCGAGGGCTGATGAAAGTACTCACCCATATTGTTGTTGCCGGGTCAATCCAGGACTTGAATATGCCGTTTCTGAAAACTCTGAAGAAAGAGTAGTTCTACTTCTCCGTTAAATAGAGGACATGGAAACGACCTCCTCGAAGCTTACCGGGTCTATCTTGTCCATTCCTCTTAAATATTCCAAAAGGGTGGACCTATTATCATCTGTACATTCCCATTTCTTGCAAAGGAAGTCGACATGGAGCTGGTTGACTAGATCCTTTGTCAAAACGTAGGAAGTATGGAATTCATGAAGCTAGTACGGACATTGATCTTCACTCAAACAGATCTCCTAAATAAACTTAGCAAGTAAGGATATCACGGATGGTTCTTGTGCATAGGAGCAAGCTCGCCTGGACATTCGGGGCGTTCGAAAAGGACTGACATCCGGATCGCTTGTCTATTTGCACCAAAAGTAAGTCGACCTGGGGATTTGCCTCGACGGATTGAAAGAAATAGGGTAAGTAAACGGGAGGCGCTTGTCCTCGAGAGGACCAGATTGCGACGACCGTGATCTTCGGAGGCCTGTTCTCAAGTCCAGGATTAATCGCTGTTAAGCGGTAGTCACTGTTATATACAAAGGAAAAGCCGAGCAAGAGTAGAGCGGAGGTGGCAATGACGAGCAGATACCTCGAAAGCCTCTTCATGTTCGGACCCTGACTCGGAAGAGGCTGCTCCACTACCGGAAAGCTGGAGGGTCTGGTATGTCACGCCGTCACGATTCCAGTGCCTGATTGTGACATCCGCTCGGGTTGATCCTAGTCTGCCGGGGAGCGTGCCGAACGGCGACCTCCTAGCAAGCGCTGCGCAGCACGAAGCAACTCTACATAAACCATCACCGTCTCCATCTCTTACTTGGTGAGTAGGAATCCCCACCGTTATAGTCGAACCACTACCAATTTCACTGTAGAACCATCTATAATGAAATTTACAGGGCTTTCCTTTGCCCTTGCGGCCTTGGGTATGTCCTTTCTGACCTTGTATGCCAGGCTGGCGGCGTGCCTGACTTCGCTGCTATTTCAGCCGTCCAAGTCTCTGCGAGCCCAATTCGCATCTACGTCTTCCCCGGCCCAGATGCCACTCCTGCCGACAACTCTGAGCATGGTGCTGTTTCGTACATGCGCTGGGGACTCCCGGCCGCCAACGCAGCCGTACCCCCCGTACCCCATATGATACACCCCATTACCGGAATGAAGGACGCCGGACCTCACAAAGATGGCGTTATCCGGGTAGCCAGCTCGAGTGGATTCCAGCACCATGTTCCTCATGGCGAATCTACGGCTGCCACGCCTGTGAGGAAGCACCGTTGCAGTGGCGGCCTGCGCATGAAGGCTATCGCTGCCTCCAACTGGCTTCGTGAGAAAGTTGGTCTCCCCCCCATCGCATCTCCGCACCATCATGGCCATAGCCACCACCGCCCAGGAAATTCGAAGTCAATCCAAGGAGAGACTGTCGCCGTCCCTCTCCCTTTTGTCCATATCCCCCATGTAGCCGAGCAACTCGAGGGCGAAAGTAGTGCCACTCCTGACGACACTCACCGTCATCACCGTTTCCACCCCGGTCATCGCCAATGGCGCCCTTCAACGTTTGCAGGCCGTCTTCAAAAAGCATTGATGACCCTTGGCCCATGGGAAGGCCGTGTTGTCGCGTTCGTTATCGGTAAGCGCTCACAACTTATTTTTATGAATAAGCTTATTCATGACGTACGGTTCTTAGGATGCGGTATCGGTTCCCTTCTCAGGATGTTCTATGTTTTGTTTGTTCTTACTTGCAGGTCTTTCGCCTCTCGTAGGGACGAAGAGGCTGAAGTAGAAGTCCTTTTCGCGGAGGTTGAAGAGACTTCACCTCCTAAGTATTTTGACGAGAAGATTGCGCCTGTAGACGAGGTCTCGGCTTGAGTTTTATCTTTGGACTTTTTCCCTACCCATTACTTCCCCCACGATGTGTTTTTTACCCCCGGGATATCCATTGATGATCCTGATTCACACTCCTTTACACCCTGTTTTGCGGGACAGCGCACTGTATGACTTTCGTACCTAAGTATTTTTGAACAATTATCTCTTGTTTGCACGGGCTTCCGATGGTGCTTTCGTATTATATTGCTTTCGTATTATATTGCTCTTATTGAATACGGTCAAAATTTGAGCTCAGGCTCACAAATCAAGCCTGCCTTTGGTAGGAGTGCCACCGACAACAGAACAAAAGTCGCATCCGAATAAACATCGACTATGCTGTAGTTACTGCCTACTACTACTCGAAGGAATCAAGAACTCTAAATGCCACCGAGAAGAACCACTTGCATTGATATTGTAGGTATTACATGCAGAGTTTGTAGATAATTTTTTCCGGACAGCAAAGCCAAAGCCTGAACAAGCGAATGTAACTAGACAATCAAAAAGTAGATTTATGTGCTGGCAGGCCATTGCAAGAGATGGAAACAATTGTAAGTTATAGGAATTTGGGAACTTCCATGTATACCAATCAAGTCAAGTATTAGACGCGTAATAGATCATTGTAATATTTTTCTGAGAATCCAGCCCAGTCAAGGCTAAGCGGTCCTGGGTGGTGGTAAGCTGTATCGGTTGCCTTCCCTATCCAAATCGGGTCTTGAGTAGACAGCTCTGCCTGTATACGGCGGAGAACGTGGCGGACCCATGTCTGCTGGTCTTCGTTCGTAGTATCCAAGATCGGGTGCACGCTCCCGCTCCGAATATGCGTCATGTGCATCTCGGGGCGGATAAGCAGCGCGAGTGTCATAATAGCTGCCCGCCGTGCTCGGCGGTGGCGACGGCGCACGCGAATGTGTGTAATGTTCTGGTGGAGCATACGGTAGCGTGCGCGGGATGTCGTAATATGTGCTTTCTTCACGTACGCGCTTTGTCGGGCGTAGTTCGTCCAAGCTACCACCGGTACTCCGCCGATGCGGACTGGGACTACGCTGCCGGACGCGCGAGGGCTCACGGAAGTCGGAGGGAGGGTAGCGTTCTCGTTCCACGTCGACTCTATCTTCTGGAGGGTACACCTCCGGCGGAGGGCGAGCGTGAGTCAGAGTATCCTCACGATCCCAGGAACGTGGAACCAAGGAGGCACGACGGCCTAAATCGCGGTCCAGATACCTGTCCCGTTCCGCATCGACGATAGGCGGAGAGGGACGGCGTGCGTCGTAAGCCGGTTCGGGCATTCTATAGCTCCGATCATTTGGAGCCCAATCCCTTGAATCTGATGAAGGTGGCAGGGGATAACGCTCCCCTGTGTATGATTCCGGTCTGGTTGCCACAGACGTTCGAGGGGGGTAACTAGCCCGTTCACGCCATTCGCGCGTTTCAAGATTCGGCTTCGTATGATCATGAACAGGGGTAGGATCGCGCTCCCGAAGAATAGGTCTTTCGTAATGCTTAGCTGGCTCAATATCAGGTCTTCTGGCATCTGTGTAATGCCTATCTAGGTCATCACGATATGCAGCAGCAGAGATCAACCTTTGTTCCGGAGCTCCACGATACCTCTCCTTTAGGAGAGATTCAGAGGCACTGGTGTGAGACGAGGGAGGTAATGTAGCACGAGATCCGTCGCGAGTATTTGCCCGTGTATCGGTCCCATAGCTAGGCGGGCGAGATTGGAGCATTGTGGGATCGCCTGCCGGAGGGCGAGAAGAGCGATCCTCAACCCTCTGTTGCAGTGTTCGTGCATTCGCTGTGGCGGATAATGGGGAGGAGGCAGCCTTTTCGTCGACGGTTCGAAATCGACTGTTTACTGACTGTGTGATAATAGAACGAGTATCACCAAGGCGCGAGGGATCACCCAACGCTGGGCTACGATTATCAGTAGCGCCAGGTCTGGAGCCTATTCTCTCCTCCAGTGGAGGGCGATTACTGATACGCTCTTGAAGTGCCGTCACTGACCGAGAAAGCCTGTCTAAAGGTGGCGAAGTAATACGTTCTTCCAGTGGTATTCGTATGCCTATTCGATCTTCCAAAGGGGGCGGAGCACGGCCCCCTATGCGCTCTTCAAGAGCTGGAGCTGCAGCGTTTCTTTCCGATGCCTGAGACGTCTGGTGAGAACGGTCACCCCCGCCGAGATGCCGTTCCCTATCGTCAACCGGAGGCAAGCGAGCACGGTCATCCAGAGGACGGGACCGCTCATCGACAGGAAGTCGAGCATGAGAAATAGACGCGGAAGCCCGAGGGAGACGATCATCATCAACCGTAGACTGAGACTTAACCGTAGGTATCGGGGTCGCCAAGGAGGAAACGAAATGAGTCTTATCGTTCTCGTTAGTGTGTTTAATAGGGCTATTGTCGCCAGAGGGCTGGGTCGGCCGTTCGATCGGTACTGCAGGACGAGGAATTCGGTCGTCGGCAAGACGGACTGACCGTTCAGAGACACTAGGAGCCGGCCGGCGGACGTCGGCATCCGCACGATCGTTTGAATGCCTACTATCCTGATGACTAAGGTTTTGAGCGTGCTGGTCTCTATCAGTGCTTACTTCCAAAGAAATTCGAGCGTCTCGGTAATCCTCAACACTAACACGTCGATCGTCAGAGCGATAGTCGAAGCGTCTATCGTGCTCTCTCTCCTGTTCCCTGTCACGATCACGCTCTCTATCTCTGTCCGCGTTACGAACGTAACGAGGGTCGTAAGCTCTTGAATCGCGAGTATCAGCAACACGCCTGCTCCGCTCATCCAAACCATAAGTACCGTCCCCTGGTCGACGAAGTCCCTCCTTTGGGTCATAAGGAGGATCCCTTGAAGAAACAGAAGTGTTAGATGGCATAGGATGTCTTGCATGATTATCAGACATGGATAGCATCTGCAGCTTCTCAGAAGAAGGCCGACTAGCTTGTTGACTAGGATGATAAGTGAGACCGTGCTTCGGAAGATCCAGATTCCCATGAGGCGAGGAGAACTTCGGAGTGTCCTGTGTAGGTATTTGGGAAAGGTATGGCGAACGTTGATCAGCCTGTATAGTTTTTGACGTTATTTGAGGCATCGATGAAGATCTGCCCAGGCTGGTACTATCAGGCCGACCCAAGCTGACTATGCTACTTGATGACACAGGACTTTGTACGGGCTGAAAGGGGGTCGTTCGCGCAGGCTGTGTAACACTTAAGGTCAGACTTCTCAACAGGGTCAGAAAGAAATGAAAAAAGTACATTCGTAGGCTGGGATGCCACACTCACTGCAGCGTCCCCATTCTCCCGAGGTTGGTTAACTAATACTGAGTGTCCCAAATCACTCGTTTTAACATCACCATTAGAGCGTGCTGACGATTGAGGACCAGTAGACGTATTTGCCCCGATAGCCACTTGCTCAGGATGAGCCGGAACAGAGCTTTGCCCTTGCAGTGTACGGCCCAGGTAGATACTCTCCAGAAAGTTGGGTTGAGGGACAGCCTTGTAAATCGGGTTCTGGCCTTCAAGAATCTCTCTTTTGAGTCGTTCCAACCTTTCCAGGTCACTGTTGCCAGAAGAATGTGGCCGCGGTTCTGGAGGAAAGAATGACTGATGCGTTGACGCCTGGAGGCCCGGCGTTTGAGGTGGCATCTGAGACTGGCCGTTCAAGGATTGGGCGAACGAGTTTAGGCCAGGGAACACGGGAAAATTGGGGAGCGCAGGATGATAAGCAGCCGGTGCGCCATTGACACTGGGAACGAGAGCATGGCCGTTGTTGCCAGGCGTAGACCCACCAGATGTGAATGGCTGAGACATGTGAGCAGACGCTGCTTGATGCGGCGAAGGGAGGGAAGGGGTGAGAGTCGTGACTGTTGCTGGGCGAATTTTACGCAACTTCGTAGGCATGAACACCACGAGGCTGGAGCCAACACAAGCACAAACACTCGCTCGCTAAACGATCTGGCGACTGCGTCGACTGCGGCAACGACAGACGATGGTGGGCTGCGGCGATGGGGGGTGAAGGGGGACGAAAACAGTACCGGGACAAAGAGTTCGCGTATTCATATAGCGTTCCGATGTCTCAAAACGGTAAGTAAGTAACAGGACCAAGAAAAAACTTAAGAAAAAAATACAGAAAAAATGGTTGTATGCATGTGATCAACGGTACATCTACAAGTCTGCGTTTTCTAAGCTACGTCCCCATCGCACTATCTAGATATCCAAACACCGGAATCTACTACCCTGCTAGCTCAGTCGATATCCATCTCGGACGGCACCTTCGGGTCCTTCTGGTCTCCAGTCGCGTTAGGGTCAGGCGTGTCCGTGCGGCTTTTCGGCGTCTCAGTTCCGTTCGCCGCAGGCTCGCCCTTGGGCTTGGGCTTAGGTTTATTGAGAATTGGTGACGCGAAATAGATGACCTCGTCCTTTTTCTTCATGGCTTCCGCGCAAGTGAATACTGGGTCAACGTTCTTTGGTCTCTCGGCCTGGCGGGCGAGCTGGTCATCCAGCCACTTCTGGACCGTCGCCACTTTCTCCACGACTTCCTGCTTTTTGCTTGCCTCGATGTGCGAGTACTTCTCGTCCTCCGAGGTTGCCTGAGTAAGATAGGTATTCAATGTTTCGCGTAGCTGAGTTGCCGCGGACGAGCGAGTCTCCGCTTCGCGGTAGCGGGCAGCAATGGGATCGCCTAGCTTCTTCAGAGCATCGAGCCGAGAAACATACGCCGATTTAGTTGCGTCCTCGCCCTCTTCGCTATACAGCCAGTCCTCTGACTCCTGAAGGGCAACGAGTAACGCCTGTTTCTCTTGGGGTTGCACATACGCAGCATAACGCTCATCAAGCTTACTGCGAGTGTCATAAATATACTCCTCAAGAGCATTTTTGCGGTCCTGCAACAATAATGATTACTTTACTTGTATTAATTTATTGGAAAATTTCGTACCTCCGTGTCCATAACAAGCTTGTCAGAGGCGTGCATTTGATTTTCAGCCTCTTTAAGAGTGTTGACTACTGTTGAATCGAGTGAGGAAGTGCCGGCAACGAATGGTAGATCTTTCTTGCGAATCACTCTCTTTTTCTTGGGTGCCTCAGCTCCATCCACTTCCATCGTCTCCTCCTTCTCCTCTATTTCTTCGTAATAAACCTGTTCAAAGGAGATGGTTCCCTGCTGACCCAATTTGACCTTGACTTTGACAGGCGACAAATCACCCTTTGCGTCAGCTGGGCCCACCTGCTTAACGGTAAGCTTTGAGATCCATGGGTTAACATTTCCAGGCAGTGCCTCCGGTTCGGCGTACACAGCCTCGATGTCAAACGGCCCTTTACGGTAAAAAGTGAGAATTTTCGTGGAAGGTATAGTGTTTCCACGCGGGAAGACAAGCAACTCGCTGTCCTCGTCATCCGGAACGCGCTCCCATTGAACTTTGATTGAGTACGAGCTGATGTCGACCATGGAAAATTCACGGACACGGAAAACGGGGGAGAGCATGGCACAAGCAAACGTAGCTCCACGGGCGATAGCCTCGTCCTGGTTAAGAGTGGTTGACAAAACCTTACCAGGGAAGACAGACTGGATGCGCTGGCGGACGGCAGGAATACGAGTGGAACCACCAACGAGTTCAATTGCATCAAGTTGCTCTAGGGTCAGGCCCGAGTCTGTGAGAGCGGCCTGAATGGGGGCGGCAATACGGTCGAGGACATGCGAGATGAGTGATTCGTAAGTTTCGCGATTTAGCTTAGAAGAAGCATCGATGTCATTCATAATAGATTCGACATTGAGGGGGGCCTCGGCGTTGGCGGAGAGAATTTTCTTCAACTTCTCGCAGCCCGCAGCCAAGCGGAAAGTAGCCTTTTGGTTTGAGAGCACGTCGATCTTGTATTTCTCCTTGAACTGGTCCGCGAAGTGGTGTACAAGTGCATAATCAATATCACGACCGCCAAGATTGCGGTCATAAGCGGTGCTCTTCACGGTGAGCTGACCCTTAGCGAACGCAACGACAGCGACTGAAAGGTTAGAGTGACCAACATCGACGAATACGACATGGCGGGGATTGTCGACCTCGGGAAGGTCGGATTTCGTTATACCATAGCCAAGTGCCACCGCAGTCGAGTCGTTGATAAGACGCAGAACGTTAAGACCGGCAATTTGTGCTGCGTCAATGGTTGCACGTCGTTGTACTTCGGTGTACCAACCAGGCACAGCAATGACGACGTCTGTTACCCCAGACTTTAGCTCATTCGCTGCTATGTCGCGAAGCTTGCCGAGGTACATGGCTACTAGCTGTGTTGCGGTAAACACCTGCTGTTCGCCCACGTAATTTACCTTTGTAACGTTAAGCATCGTTATGCATTGCAAAAGTCCCTTATAGACGTACTTGGATGCCAATAGTTCCCTGCGCATCCACAAGTTTTGCGGTGATGAATTTCGATTCAACCTCTCGGATTTCGGGATCACTCGAGGAACGGCCAATCAAACGCTTTAAGGAACCAATTGTGTTTTTAAAATTGGAAATTTCTTGCGTTTTTGCGGACTCCCCGATAGCACGCTGCTTGGGACCAAACGAAACGAGAGAGCTAGCATACAGGCCATCAGATACCAAGCGAACGGAACTGCAGTCATATAACTTACGGCGTCGCCCTATTGGATACCTCATTCGTAATGATGTCAATTCCTTTCCTCCTCGCTACACCAATCTAGAGGAAAGTACCAGACGCGAGGTGAATAACCATGCACACTGATCGACGACGCATATAGAGGCATACCTTGCTACCAAGAGAGCCAAAGTCGATACCGACGACAGACATTATTAGAAATTACAAGGTGTATGCACGCTGGAGATGATAGTGGAGGCAGACACGGAGAGAGCAATGGGGTCGAGGGTTGTAAGTGAAGAGCAGGGCCGGGCAGGAGTTCACGTTTTCTGCTAAACGCAAAACTTCTGTGGCGGTGATTACCGGCTTCGATAAGATTCTCGCGACTTCCACACGGTGACCGTGTACAAAATGAACAATTCGGAATAATCCTACAATGCGTAACAAATAGTACATTCAAGCGAGCGGAGAAAATCTAGCATCCCCCGTCCTCGTCGCAGTAACAATCGCAATCCGCGACCGGACATGTCCTGCGACGGCGATCGCCATCTTCACCAAAAAACCACTCGATTATATGCGCCGCGTGTCCCCCGTGCCGACACGTCTGACAGAACACGAACGCGTCATCGATGGTATCTGTTCGAATGGGCGCCCGCTGGTTAGCACATGCCGAGAAATGATATACTTATCGCCTCACCTCGGAAAGACGAGTGGAGTAGATCGTTCTCTCGTCCAGAGTCGGGTACAATACAAACACTCATAAGACAAACTGAACACCTGGGCAACGCCCTGCCGCACCAAGGACACGCGGCGGCCTGTCCGAACGTCATTTTCAGAGTCGAGTGATATTTGCCGGCGTACAATTCGCTTACCCTTTTCCTCTGCATAGCTATTGGTTCTTGGGGACGTTGCTGCTGCTGCGTGTTCATCACCTTGTTGCAGAAGTTGCACCGAATCAGGAACTGCTTTTTCACCCACTCCCTGGGTGCAAAGTCACCGTTCTGTATGCCTTCTTGTAAAATTTTGCCCTGGTCAATGTCAAATTGACAACGATGATGAAATAGCTTCCATCCATCGAGAAGATCCCGGTATGCCTCAGTCCATCGCTCCGCGCGCTTGTCCTTGAGCCTTCCAGGACACACATAACTTGCTAGCAATGCAGCCGTTTGAACATCTCCGGTCGTGTCGACATATCCTTGCAGAATGTCAAGCCCACGGGGAGTCAGTCCGGTCACCATTAATCCTTCGATACTGCCTTTAGCTCGGCAATCATCTGCGGCCCGACGAAGATACGATGTGAGATCCTTGTCTTCCAGGAAACGTAAGGCTATGGCGATGCGTTCGCGAAGTGGTAATGCTTCTTCCTCAAGGACATCGGACCAGTCGCTGAACATGATGTAAGAGAGCATAATGCGAAAATGGGGGTCTTGCAATTTCACTATGAGTTGTTCACAATAACTCCGGAGTTCATGGTTCCTTGATGACGACCCTGACTGCAGCATGGCAGCAAATGTCCCGGACATCATTTGGTGGGATTCGTCTTGAGGCAAGAAATAGTTAGGTCATAAAGCCCGTTGTAAGAACGAGGTATAACGTACTTTTGCTTCTCATTAGCATTTCGATAGCTCGCTTGCCTTGGTTAGTGAACAGCAGCCAACAAGCAGCTTGGGAGTGTTTCCCTTCTCTTTCCCATCTGTAAAACATTTAAAGACGAGCATTTACTAATGGTAAAGGGGGGGAAACCTTGAAAATTCTTCTTCTCCAACCCTCCAATCACATAAAGCCAGAGCTAGCCTTCTTTGTTGATTCTTGTCAGTGTGCACTGTCGACTTCCAATTAGACTTGTCCAAATTACTGCGGGAGTTGAGCGTGTTAAGCGCAGCTGTGTAATTCCCGTGAAAGCCATCACCCATCCTGTGGGATTTATTGGACTGTAGGCGGGGACGCATGGAAGCATTAACATCAATCGAAGGAGACGAATCATTCAAGGTATTCGAAGATGCTTCTGATGGCGCAGCTAGGTCAAGACTATCAAGAAGACTAACGACCTCTTGGGAGGAGGAAGCTTCCAATCCCTCCCAGATACCGAGAATTCCTTGGTAGGAAAAATCTATGCCATGAATCTTAGAGGATCCAAATGTAAGTAAATGCTTTGAGTCTGCGCTTGCTTCAGAGATGCCTCTAACGAACAGATACGGAACAGAACGCACGATTAAACCATGTCCATACTTCTGACAGGGCAACATCATCGTCGAGTTGATCAGCTATGACCCTTGAGTTATGATTTGCCTTATGATTTTGTTAAGCTTTGTTGCTTCGTCTCAAACCTGGTATCACACTCACATTGAACAGCCCATAACCATGCAAAACTCTCGATTTCATAATCATGGATATGTCACTCTCGATAATCGCGGATGTTGAGGTGTCATTAACGGATTGATGCTTATGACTCCTTGACGAACTGCGCCCGGGTTCTGCTCGTTTATTTCTGTCTAAGGCTTGTAGATTACTCTCTTGTGGGCGTATCGAGACGTTTAGGCGTGGCGTGTCCGGGGTCGTCCCGCGGAGCACTGAGGCAGATGAACCCACGTTATTGCGAGAGCTTGAATGTTCCACCGAGTACTTCCTAATAGATGCAGGGCTGTACGTACGACCTTGCGTGATTCTTGTGGCCGCGAGAGAAGATGCTCGGACGTTGGAACGAGCCTCCGACGAACCTTCCTTGCTTGTCCGTCTGTGGGTCAGTTTCTCATTATCCTCCATTCGCGATTGAGGACGACTGGCTTTGCCTTTCGTACTGCTATTGCGTCTTTCCAGACTTGCTTCGACGTTGGCCTCAAGTTCCCAAGGTTCCGGAGCCTGTTCACGGTCGTCGTAGCCAGGGAGTACCATGAACCGGGTACCTGCGCCTAAAGCAAGCTCACCCCTCGGGCTCCAAACCGCGTGTTTTGGAACGTCATGCATCTTGTGCATTTCTATATCCCCCTCTTTACTGATAACGACTATATTTGACGTGAGGGGGTGAGAAATTGGACTTGGCGCGAGGGCGAACGAAATGACAGGGCGAGGAAAGGTCTTGGCTAATTGAGATAAATAAAGTCAGAGACCAGGAAAAATATGCGGAAGTGAGGCCACGTACACCGATTCGTATTCGAAAGAACGGCATTATTTAAATCTGCAGGAGGTCGGCTAGCAGAACGTACGTGCTCGGATGGAGCATTCCAAGGTAGCATGGTTGACGAAGCCGGCCAAGATAAACGCGGCAGCTTGTTTTGTCGAGATATCTCCTTCTGCACCTCCCTCGAAGTACGGTCTTCAGGGCCACGCGGCGTCTCGAATGAGGGAGTCCTCTGAATATCCCAAAACCTAACGTGATTCGCATCCCGAGTCAGCGTTGCCAAAGTTCCACGACGTACTAGAGAGAAATTTTAGCATTGAGTATAAGCAGTCATACAAAGGATAATCAATCAAGATGCTACGCGCACCTCGAGAAAACTCTATGTTGTTGAAAAACTCGCTCGCATTATAACGAGCACCGTCCGCGGCGGCATCTTTCAGAGTAAAGGTGAGGAGAGGCAGCGTAATTTTCCGCGAGTCCCAAACGGTTACAGTACTTTCTCCGAAACATGCCATGCGATGGTCGTCGAAAGGGTCGGTGACTATGCCATGCACCTTAGCTGCGGATGCCTGTGATACATGCAAACCGTTGGTACGCAGATCAAACAGGCGTAACCATAGATTGGAAACACCGGCCACAAGCAGGTCCGAGGAGCCGGGTAGAAAAGCAACTGACGACACGACCTCTGCAGGAGCGTACTGTTGAATAGGCGGTCTCTCAGCTTTGATGGCAATAGACGATCGTGCACTCGTGGATCCGCTAACGGACCCGATTTTATTGCTGGATGAAGGCACTGAAGTAGCAGCCTCAATATCCCAAACAACGAGACTTGGCTCGCCGCGCACTTTGTCTAGCCCACCGGCTAAAAGGTTAGGCTTTTCGGGACAAAACGCGAGCGTGTTGCAGCTCCTCGTACTCCTGACAGTGAGGGACATCTCAGGACCTCCAGAAACCATGTTATTCTTCGCATATCTGTTCGACTCCAAACGCCAGACGTCGACCTTGCCTGTGCTGGAACCGACAGCGACGAGGTCGTCATAAGCTGGATCTGGTGACCACGCAAAGCACTAAGAAGGGGCCTTGGGAGCAGCCCTTCGAAACGACGGGCATTGGCCACTCACTTTCAACATTTGAAGGTCAGCCCGCGATGTTACAAGCCTGAATTCAGGGATGTCCGGTGCCCAGTCAAACATCGTTATTTGGGAGCCCCCTCCTACTATGAATTTGTTCTCCTGGCGCGGGTGCCATATCACTTTCCTCTCGATCCTACCGGCAGTCATTTCGTGTGTCGTCTAGTATACCGGCGCACATATGCTGGCAGCAGACGAACTTGGGATAGTAGTGAGCCAAGATTCGACGCACACGTTATTGAATAGGTTCGGTCAGCTTGAATAATTAGTGCTGGAAGTCGGTTTGAGACGCGTCTTGAACGTCACGTCGATCCGACGTTACGGAGTTGCATAACGCATACATGTATGCACGCAGGTAGATAATGCCTCAACTGCAACTCCTGTCATGTTATTTATTATCCGCAGCCTTCGAGCTACACTTCTGCGTATGGGGTCAACAGAGCCCTTTTGGAAAATATTGGCGAAATCTATTCGACAGTCATAGCAATGTGCGTGAGGGATTAGCTGTGTCCGTTACTACGCGTCCTTGCACAAAACAGGTGGTCGATGTCGCATCAAAGGGTGTAAGGAAGAACGAGCATTAAGCATGTTACGAGGTGGAAATCCGGGATTCCACCAAACAAAAGCTCTTCGATTGCAAGCAAACTCATCACAACCCTGGCTGTACACGAGTGGCTTCAAGATTGTACTGCACGTTTTTGCGATATTTCGTGATAAGGCTAGAAGCTGTCCGCACGTCCCGATTTGCCTTGTTAATCTCCTTTAACGAGCGTCAGCACGGTTCCGTCTACGACAAGAAAGGCATTGACCTCCAGACAGTGGTTGAGCTCTGCGATCACTTCAATGCATTTCTCCTGGGACCACGTCAACTCCTAAGTACAAAAACAGAAAAACAACAGACTGACTGTGTTCTTAACGACCCTCTCAAGTAGCACGGCTTGTCTTTCAGCATGCGGATTCTCCATCGTAAGCAGGTGAAGCTTGACTTACTGGAAGAATTCGCGCAAGGAGACACGACCACGTGCCTAGATCATTGGTATACGTAAGCACTCACCGAAAGACACGTTCTGAGCAGCCTACAGTCTCTCACTCACTTTCATTCGACTCGTCGCTAATTCTAGTATTGGCTTGCGTATCTCTGGACCTGTATCGTATAAGAGAATCTGGGAAAGTGACCCCTAGCACGATGCCAACACTTACCAAAGAACAAATCCGACACGAGGTTATAAATCTCTCAAAGACTCTCAAGTTGCTTGAACGGTCTGTCGACGAAGAAGACTGGGAAAAGTATGCAACGAGCGACCGCAGTAATAAGTGGCTGAAGGCCCAGTCCGTTCTTTCGGTATGTACTCGCCTGCCCATAGCGGTTCCTTACGACATGTTTAACTCACTGGCGTCCCAGGGAATAAATTATTGCCGAGGCATACTTCTAAATGTCACCCCTAATGATTATGACTATGGGCTTGGTGAGAATAGGCAGTGAGCTCATGTTTGCCACTACCCATATGTTATCGTTTTATAGATTTTCTCGTAGAAAGTCAGGGAGTCAGTTCCACGACGATGCACAGATGCTTCTCGACCGTTTAGAGCACATTATGATCGAGATAAACCAGGTACGACAAGCTTTCGCCGTCAGACACTGGACTTTGATCAATTATGTCCTCAGGAGCTAAAACCACGACGTCGTCGTCTTAATCCTATACTTCCGACTCTGCCGACCCCCTCTCCAGAGAACATTGATGTAACTGAGGCCGCAGTGGAAGAAGAGCTAGAGCGCTCTGTAGGCATGGCTACTCCCGACGATGGATTGACGTCAGAAGGACATGCCAAACCTCTTCCCACTGGCCTTCTCCTAGAGTCTCCCGCCTTGTTCAACGAGAAGCCGCCCGATGACCACTCATCTCGCCCAGCGAATCCGTCAGCAACACTTCTGCCGCACTTGCTTAGCGCAACGTCATCACTTTCAAATACGCGTCCGTCGGATTCCGCACCCAAATTTCTGCAGACATCAACTGCTCTACAAGAGGACCTCTCAAGCCAGCTCGCTCAGATGGCGCGGCAACTGAAGGTTAATGCCCAGCACTTTTCCGAGACGCTAGTCAAGGACCAGGACGTGGTCCAGTCAGCACAAGAGAAGCTCGAGCGCAACTACGATGACTTGACGAAGGAACGGGTACGTTTGCGGGACCACAGCGGGAAGAGCGGGGGCACAACCTGTCTTGTCCTTCTGAGCATTATGGTGGCCATCGCCGGCTTCTTCATGACGTTCTTCATCATCCGGGTCACGTAGGACACCCGCCTTGTATATCAGTCTGCTTCTGACACATTAATATCGACCTTGCCTCATAGTCGACAAACGCAATAAGCTATGTAATTTACATGCCAGTCACTGCGTACTGTTACGTCAAACTATTGTGCGATCAACGACTGTGGCTCAATCAACAAAAGTGCAAAAACTAAGTGGTATGAAAAAAAGGTAGAGTAGATATAAAAGCACTATAATGTCCAAATGTCCAGGCATTCAGAAATGTCGCCCATAGATGTATGCTTCCAAGCCTTTAGTTCGTTCGAGCCATGATATAAAAAAGAGTGTTGCGAACGAAAAAGAAAGACCAAAGAACCCGAATGGTTCGAAGCATGGGACTGAGATGGTACGGCGAAGTAGCCAGGTATGCAAATACAACGTAAACGGAAGAAAAATAGTCGACTGACTCGGTCATATCAGGGTGTTATTGCCATTGTTGAGGACGAAGACGGTATAGTCGTTTCGCGCCGACGAGCAGCTATTGGACGTAACCTCTTTCCGGCATACCATCTTGACTCCCGTATTGAGGCGTATACTGGTACGGAGTCCGAGCGGGAGAGTCTGCATACTTCTGTGCATCACCCTGCAGCTTCTCATCAGAAGGGTTTGCGTTCGATGATGCAGCTGCAGTAGCTGCAGCCGGGTCACCAATGCCAGCCCGGGTTCCCCAACCAGTCTGTAGGGTCGAGAGTTAAGGAAGGTGTACACAGAAATAGAGAATAACAAACCTCATGTAGCGTTAAAACGGCGTAAACTTTCATGATGGCAAAGTAGTATCCGAATAATATAAAGGCTGGCACATAGACAATATGGCTCGGCTGATACCAAAGATGTGGTAGGAGCTTTAAGGTACGTGTCGCCGTCAACCAGACAAGATAACAGAGTATCACATTCCTTAAAGGGGGTGAGAACTTCATATTTACTATATATTTCAGCCATAATGCTTACCACCACGGCAAATGATATCCACCATCATCAATGGGTTTCGTACTCTTATACACGACGACAGCGACAAGGCATGGTCCAACGAGTAGGGTGAAAGGGTTGAAAAGCTTGTCGACCTAATTAAACGTATCAGCGTCAGCCACATAATACTACCAAAATGTGAAGAGGGGTTCAATGTTACCATGGTGTACGCGACATAAGGATGTGCGGTCCAGATGTACCGCTCCGTAAACAGTGAACGAATGTCACTCCTCCAAGTGTTTCGTGTCCAGCGTAAGACCTGTTTCAGAAACCTCCAATTCGGCTTCATAGTACTAAGAATCTCGGCCTCTTTGCAACACTGAATGTAAGTGGTCCAGCCGTGGCTGACCATCCATCTTGTGAGGAACTTATCGTCGCCTGAATTGAGCTGGTACTTTCCTAACCAATAGTCGTGCGTGAAGCCGTGGAGGAATTCCGGATCCTTGAGAATAATCGTCCGATAGGCTGCCGTCCTTCCCGACAGACAGCACACACCGCCGTCGATATGCGTAGATGAAGAAATCTCTATGTTCCGAATAGTTAGCCGAAAAGCCGCCAGCACTTCCCACACTGTCATTCTATTTCCAACCGCCTGAACTCGTTGAGATGTACCGACTCCTCCGACCTTCTGGTCTTCGAAGCAGGCGAGCATGTAAGGAAGAAGTGTGGGAGGCCAGATGGCATCGTCGTCTGCGAAGACAATAATATCCGTTGTGGTATTCTTGATTCCGTGGGACATTTGTAGTCGCTTGTTTGCGTAGGGCACAGTAAGTACGCGAATGCGCTCTGGGTCCACAGAATCGGCCAACTCCTGCAGGGGCCCCTTCATTTTTTCTTCTGTTATAATTATGATCTCCTTTGGCTTTCCGACTAGCCATGAATGCGCAGCTTCTTTGAACTCTTCACCTGCGTCGATAGTGGGTACGATGATGGTGACATCTTCAGAGGCGACGTATGTGGGATTCTCGGGCAGAGGAACCGGGCGATATGCAAACGATGCAAAAAGGCGAATGAGGTACCAAAGATAACGATAAAACCTGAGGGGGTAGTACCATTAGCAAGAGTATACTGCTATGAGGTTATTGGAAAATAAGTTTCTCCCGGCACGACGTACCCAATGACTCCGAAGGGGATGACTGAAAAACAATAAGCACGACACCTCTTCAACAGTAAAAGAAAAAAGGCACGTACAGACCGAGAACTTATCTGATGTTAGGTATAACATCTGACACCATCCACGCCAGCGGCGCTATAATGAAAGAGAGAAGGCAACGAATGACGAGGACGACGCCAGCCGGCGACGCAGACGGAGGCAGGTGGTATAAGCGAGAGATGGGGGCTTTGGACGGAGGTGGGAGGCTGGATGTGACCTTGCCTACGTGTGACCTTGCTTATGCGTTACGCGTAACTTGCGTCTATAGTCGGATCTCAAATCGTAATCTATTCTGGGCTAAATAGGTACCGCACTACATCCGTCTCAAGTCGGCTCCTTACCTGATTACCGTGAAGAAAGCACCTAAGCTACACAATAAATTTTGAACTGCAATATTTCTCCCTGACAACCTCATGTATAAAATAGGGCTTCACCAGACCAGCGGGTCTCTATCTCGCTCATCAACCGAGTACGACGGGTTGCGCCTGTACTAAAGTTGTCCTGACGGCCCTACCGTCTGGGAAACGGCGGGCGCATTCTCGATGGGCTTCATGGCCGGGAAGAGAAGTACTTCTTTAATATCTGGGAATAACAAGTAAGCCACTAGCCATCACAACGCCACAAAAAGAGTGCATACTAGTTGAGTTCGTCAAAAACATTACGAGACGATCGATCCCAATACCCCAACCACCCGTGGGGGGAAGACCGTGCTCAAGTCTGCTCAAAACTATCAGTGTTTCCTACGGTGAGAGCAATGCTTAACGCTTACGCATCAATGAACGTCTCATCTATGCCTTGGGCCTCGTCATCACCAGCCTCCTTTTGACGCGCCTGACAGAGGTATGAGTCCACTAGTCAAGCAATCGTAGCAGAAAATAACCTACCTGTTCTTCGAAGCGTGCGCGTTGTTCAAACGGATCATTCAACTCTGTGTATGCATTACAGAACTCCTTTCCACACATGAAACCTTCAAACCGTTCACACAGACCCGGACGGGATCGATGCCATTTGGCTAGTGGAGACATGACTTGCGGATGACCAACTGCGAACATTTATCACCATTCGAGTCGAGCAATCAGGCGGCGGGGACAAAAACTTACCAATGAAAGAAGGTGAAATGCAAAGAGGTTCTATATATTCCCCGACAAGCTAGAAAAATGTTGGTCAAATCTTCATACTTATTTCTTGAGATTTACCTTGTCCAAGAGGCGAGGGTTTGTCCGAGGTTCCGAACATTCGATATTGTGCTAGATAAGATTTAGCAACAGCTTGAAATTTTGGAAGTGGCTACTGACCTTCTTACAAAGGTCCCGCAGGAACTCATTAGACTCGGCTGTGTGTAGCTGGTCACCGGGCGGAAACTTCACACCTAACTTCTCCTCCAGCGTCTCGATCATATCATAGCGCTTCCACGGCCTTTGGAAATCGAGCTCGTATATCTTGTCCTCCTTGCCTTCCGGCTTGTAAAGTATCTTCGTCTCCCCGTCGTTCAGATACTTCACCATACCCTCGACCAGAGACTCGGTGATATCCATGATATCGTACATATCAGCATAAGCCATGTAGAACTCGCAAATTGTAAACTCTGGGTTGTGGGTGAGGTCAATGCCTTCGTTACGAAAAACACGACCGATCTCGTAAACGCGATCAAGACCTCCAACAACCAGCTCCTTCAAATAAAGTTCAGGTGCGATGCGAAGATAGAGATCAAGGTCGAGATCGTTGTGATGCGTTATAAACGGTTTGGCAGTGGCACCCCCTGCAATCATGCTAGTCATAGGAGTCTCCACCTCCAAAAAACCATGTAAGTCGAAAAATCTGCGGATATAACTGATAATGCGACTGCGAGTAATAAAGATTCGGCGTGTCTCGTCGTTAAGGATGAGATCAAGATAGCGCTTCCTGTAACGTGTTTCCTGGTCCTTAAGTCCGAAGTGAGCAGACGGAAGCTGGTGGAGGTTTGGCGCGAGAAGGATCATCTGCGATGGTGAGATGGATAGTTCGCCCTTCTTAGTGCGAGAAGGAGTGCCCTTGACACCGACGATGTCACCTCGCCGAAACATGTCGTGGATCTCAATGTATTTTTCTCCGTCTTCCGAATCTCTGAGGTTGCAGATAATTTGTTAGATTTCACGAAATCAGATTATGGACACTTACTGTGCTGTCGCCATAATTTGGACTTTCTTCCCCTCAGAATGTAGATCATAAAAGCGCAGCTTTTGACCAGAGGCCCTTATATTATGGATGCGTCCGGCTAAAGATTCTGTGACCCCTTCCAGCTTTGTGCCTGCGGGAATCTTGCCTTCGGTACCGTACTTGTCAATATAGTAAGAGAGGGACGTGGAAACATGAAATTTGTGAGGGTAAGGATTGGGGTTTTGTGTCTCGCGTAATTTTTGGATTTGACGAGTACGAAGCTCAAAGTATTGCTGTCAAACAAACAAAAGAGTCGCATAAAAGAAGAAAAATTTCAGACCTTCTCAAGTTAAGTCATCATCGCACATTAAGCTGCTTACATTCGGGCTCAAATCTTCCTCAGCTGTTACGTCCTGCTTTACTGACGTCTTTGCTGTTGCCTTTTGCGCATTTTCAGCTGCCCTTGCTGCCTTGTGTGCCTCCTTCGCGCGCTTTTCCAGACGGCGCTTCAGCTCACTGTGATCGATGCGATGCGCTCAGAACATATCATGGATGAAGAGAAATCGACTGGACCCACGACTTTGAAACCATTTCCCCCGTGACAGGGTCCAACTGAAGATTCGGCTGTTCTGTTGACATCTTGCGATGGCCGTGAGGGGGTCTGGTTGAACAAAACCGTGATAATCTGGGTGAGTTTAAGTTGCGAGTCACTCGAGTCACCCGAAGCAGCACCTGCATACGGTCTCTACAACTTTTTAAGGTAGGGCGTGTATAAACTCAGTAGGCCTATGTCACCGTCACAGGCACGGATCCCATTAACCTTCGCTTACCATACTTGGCGGCAAAATCTGTGATTGGCGAAAAATCCAAGTCACCAAATCTTCTCCCAAACATCCTGACTTATGCCGTAGCAGTTTAAAAGCATAGCGCATACATAGTCATTCCCAGTCCCTTAAACCTTCGAGGCAATACACTTCTTCATTGGGATAATAATTAGTTATATTACTAAGTATAATTAAAAATTAGTACAGGTGGATGTAAAAAGTTACGGACCGACCGAAAAAGGAAGGAGATCAGACACCCTCATTCAAGTTATTTTTATGAGCCAAAACGCCGTTGCAGCTTGTCTATAGACATATCAGTATATTTTAATGGTAATTATAAGGCCCTCCTACGCCGAGTCGAGTTGTTTGTCCTGCATGGGCAGTTCGAAGCGCGATGTGAAACTCCTTCCCCTTTCGGCCGGTCCGTAACTTTTTACATCCACCTGTATATGAGATGTCAAATTGCCTTATTTGGTCGGAAAGTTTTTGTCAGAAAATTTTCGAAGTTTTTTCCCCTCACACAGAAACACAGAAATTGTGCTCTAAAGTTGTTTTGTGAAAATAAATTTATTTGTCAGTAAATTATGCAAAACTTGAGGTATACAAAAATAAAAATAAAAATCTTGAAGCTACCTCCGCAAGACTGTTGGGCCTGAATTCGGTTTTAAGTTCATGTGCGGGAGCCGCCAGAAGGTAATATTTGGCCTGTAGTCGTTGAGTCCGGATCAGGTAACTAGGGTCAGTCACGCTTGCTGAGTTCCTTCTTCTCCTAAGGCGGGGTCGGCAACTGCCGTTCCCACGAATCGGTTGGACCCATAAGCACTTCAAGGCTGTCGCACGACGGCACTTTGACTAACCCCTTCACCTTCTATCCAATACTTAAGTGCATTCGTCGACTACCGACTTCTGTTAAAGTCTAGAACAATGTCATCGGAATACGATTTCTCTGACGATGATGCCGAGTATTACGAAGGGATGGATATCGACGACGACGAGGACGTTGAGGCTCAGGACGATGGTGAGCAGTTACTCACCCTACCCTTCGCCCCTCCTTATGTACATAGACTCAGCAATCTCGGAGGATGATTTGGAGATGGAACTTCCTAGGAACGACCGCGGTCTGACTGGGAAGCGAAAGGCGTGTGAAGTGGAGTTCGACATAGTGACTCAGGAGGCCGTGGAATCACTTATCCGCAAGGACGTCGACCACCTCAGTAGCATTTTCGGAGTTTCTGTAAGCAGGACTTATGTATACTTGCTCAGGGCTATTTTCCTAACGTGCCTCACCGTAGAACGATGTCGCCTCACTACTATTGCGATACATGAATTGGAACAAGGAGCGCTTAATTGAGAAGTATATGGACAATCCGACAGATCTGAGCGTCAGGGCAGGCGTTTGTGTTGCTCCGCCAGCTCCTCTTTCGTCTTCTAGTCGTTCTTCAAACTCCCGATCCAAGTTATCGACATATGTGGCGACCAAACGTACTACACGCCGTTCTGCTGCCGACTCAGCTCCGCGGTCGAAGGCAGCACCGGAACCTCCGGCACCAGAGCCTGCTATCTGTCAAATCTGCTTCGATGATGAACAAACGGAAATGTCTGCGTTGTCTTGTGGCCACAAATTCTGTCTTGATTGCTGGTCGACTTTCATACGAAGCAAGATCCGGGAAGAGGGAGAGATTAATGTTGGATGCATGGCTTCAGACTGCTCACTGATTTCTCCGGACTCGTTCGTGCATTCTGCTCTGGGTGCTGACGAACGGACTATCAAGCGTCATCAGGAATTGGTTGTACGCCAGTATGTTGGCTGCAATAAGAACCTCAAGTTCTGTCCTTACCCGAGCTGCACTTACGCGGTGTCTTGTCCAGCGGCAGCTAGCAAGTCAGCTCTTAGTTCGATCGTGCCTACAGTTCATTGTGGTGCTTCTGACGATCATAGGTTTTGCTTCGGCTGTCCTGTCGAAGGCGACCATAGACCGGTCATCTGTAGCGTTGCGAAACTTTGGTTGAAGAAATGTCAGGATGACAGTGAAACTGCTAATTGGATCAAGAGCAACACCAAAGAATGTAGCAAGTGCCAGAGTACTATAGAGAAAAATGGCGGTTGCAAGTGAGCTTCAGGAGCTCGGGTTTATTCACGTACTTAACATTTTTTCAGTCATATGACTTGCAAGAAATGCAAGTATGAGTTTTGCTGGGTGTGCATGGGTACGTTGTGGTTGTAAACCTAGCGATGCTGTGATTAATGTTAAGCATAGGTCCTTGGTCCGAGCACGGAACGTCATGGTACAACTGCAATCGCTACGAAGAATCCTCCGGCGTTGAGGCTCGCGATGCTCAGGCTCGCAGCCGGGCCTCCCTTGAGCGCTACCTTCATGTGTGTACACTTTTTTCCGAAACGGTTGTGCTCCAACTTAGTCAAATGTTATATAGTATTATAACCGATGGGCGAACCATGAGCAATCAGCAAAGCTTTCAGTCGATCTTTACGCGAAGACGGAGAAGAAGATGGAAGAAATGCAAATTACCTCGAATCTAACGTGGATTGAAGTTCAATTTGCTAAAAAGGCCGTAGACGAGGTCTTCAAATGCCGGATGACTCTGAAGTGGACATATGCAATGGCCTATTACCTCGCTAAGGGCAACGCAAAGGAACTTTTTGAAGATAATCAGAGGTCAGCTTTTAGTAATCGATGTATGCGCTCCTGCTTATTTTCCTATTTTTTTAGGGATCTGGAGAGGGCTGTTGAAGATCTTTCGGAGCTACTAGAGCAGCCGATCGAAGCTGATAACATTCCGATCTTGAGACAGAAAATGACTGATAAGACGGTGAGTGGGCGTCCTTAGTCGCAACAAAGAAAGCATGGAAATTTATACCCTCATCCAGGTTTATGTACACAAGAGGAACGAGATAATGTTGGAAGATACTGCTGAAGGCTTCTTAGAGGGGAGGTGGAAGTGGAATGTAAACGTTGAAGGATTTGAGACAATGTCGAACTAGTGGATATGGGGCACCGTTCATCCACATCTCGCACTTGTGTATATATACTGCTGTCATTTTTTCTATTCTCTCAACGCATTGTTCTGTAGTCTGTCTACCTACAATCTTATCTGCTGTATTTTACTCGCTGTCTGATAATACGTGCACTTGCTAAATATGGATGTACAATATTATCTTATCCAAGTGCGCACGTGCCGTGCAGTTTTCAACCCGTAATGAGTGCTTGAACTCTGCCTGGAACATCATCCTTCGATTCCATACTTGTTATCCGGGATACGTAAGTGTGTATTCACTACTTAGCCAATGTTCTTTCTTCACCGCTATTCAGGGGAACATAGAGCGTATTCTTTCCAGTGCTACTTGGAAGTAAAGTAGCGCATATACACAGTTAAACTAGAAACTGCACGCGCGCAGGATATAGGTGAGGAGAACCCAGTCGTCGCTATGAAACGTATTAAAAACTGTTAAAAGGGGGGACAATGCTCTTGCTTGCAGGAAGCTCGGCACTTTCACCCAGCAAACGAAGGACGACTTTGGCGGCCATACAAAAAGTCTGCACGTTCATCGACTCGATAGATGCCATCTACATCCATCTTGTCAAGTGTCTAACGACAGAATCTGAGACGATTCTGAGCCGGAGGGGGACTTCGCAGCGAGATGTGCTGGACACTCTGTTGAAATACGGAGACTGTGTGGACGAGACTACGCGCAATGTACTCGAGCACACCACGCAGAATTTAGTGTATGTGATTCCCCGTGCTGGTTCCATCTCTCCGTGGTCGAGCAAGGCCACCGACATCTCACGTATTTGCAACCTCGGGGTACATATTGAACGTATCGAGCGGGGTATTGTCTATGTCATAAAAACCAGAGACGACAGAATCATTACAGATATAGACCTTCATTCCTTCTCACAAGTCATTCACGACCGCATGACCCAGATTGCTCAGCTGATACCCCCAGTGGAGTCGCTGTGCTTTCAGCAGCACAGTCAGAGACCCTTGCGCATAATTGATCTACAAAGCCATAAAGACCATGCCCTGGCCACCCTTTCGATTGCGAACCAGGAACTAGGTTTGGCTCTTGCCCAGGATGAGGTTCAATACCTCGTCGACGCCTATGTAGCCGGGGATAACGCGTTAGATCGGAACCCTACTGATGCGGAGCTCTTCATGTTTGCGCAGGTGAATTCGGAACACTGTCGGCACAAGATTTTTAACGCGGCATGGACGATTGACGGGGAAGCCCAAGACATGTCGCTATTCCAAATGATTAGGAATACCGAGAGACTATGTGGCGGGCATACCATATCTGCATACTCAGACAATGCCGCAGTATTCGAAGGTTACAATGCGCCCCGATTCAGCGCGAACGGTGGCCTGTACTCAGCTTACGACGAGCCTATGCCTGTACTAGTCAAAGTTGAGACGCACAATCATCCGACTGCTGTTTCGCCCTATCCCGGAGCTGCGACTGGATCCGGGGGCGAGATCAGAGACGAAGGTGCCGTGGGTCGTGGTTCAAAGCCGAAGGCTGGATTGTCTGGATTTGCTGTTTCCAACTTGTTAATTCCAGGTTACGAGCAGCCGTGGGAGACAGATTTTGGCCGGCCGTCTCATATTGCATCTGCGCTAGACATTATGCTGGAGGCTCCTTTAGGAGCCAGTGCCTTTAACAACGAATTTGGAAGGCCCGCCTTAACTGGATACTTCCGGACATTCGCGGAACAGGTGCCGTCGGCGTCGTCACATACGGCGAAAGAAATTAGGGGCTATCACAAACCTATTATGATTGCAGGAGGACTAGGGAATGTCAGGCCTAAATTCGTCAAGAAAACAAAGATCGATCCCGGCGCGAAGATCGTCGTTCTTGGTGGTCCAGGAATGCTGATCGGACTTGGGGGTGGGGCAGCTTCCAGCCAGAGTTCTGGTACGAGTTCAGCTGAGCTTGATTTTGCGTCCGTCCAGAGGGACAATGCAGAGATGCAGAGACGCTGTCAGCAAGTTATTGACGCGTGCGTTGATCTTGGCGATCACAGCCCGATCCAGTCTATCCACGACGTTGGTGCAGGCGGCCTGTCAAACGCTCTTCCCGAGCTTGTTCATGACTCAAATCTGGGCGCGACATTTGAAATACGAGATGTACTTGTTGCCGATACATCTATGTCTCCGATGGAGATATGGTGCAATGAGTCCCAGGAACGTTACGTGCTAGCTATCACGTCGTCTCAGACGAAACAATTCGAAGATATCTGCAGAAGAGAAAGATGTCCGTTTTCCATCGTCGGAACAGCCACCAAGGAAGAAGACTTGATTGTTACTGACTGTCTGATGAAGCAAGACGTTATTCGACTCAAAATGTCTACACTGTTCGGGAAGCCTCCTAGAATGCTGCGTAACGACGTAACGCCGACTGTCTTAACTCCCCCCTTTGACGCGTCTCTCGCTCAATACTTACCGAATCTCTCCACTTTAAAAGAAAGGCTTTCCGAGGCGGTTGAACGAGTTATGCGTCTACCTTCTGTTGGATCGAAATCCTTCCTTGTGACCATCGGTGACAGGAGTATAACCGGACTGGTGACTCGGGACCAAATGGTCGGACCGTGGCAAGTGCCCGTGGCAGATGTTGCAATCACCCGGACAACATATGGATTCGATGTGTTGACGGGTGAAGCAATGGCCATGGGTGAGCGCCCTCCAGTTGCCTTACTTGACCCTGCTGCATCGGCTAGACTCGCAGTGGCAGAATCGCTCATGAATCTAGCTGCGGCTTCTGTCGAGAGTCTCTCGCGTGTCAAGCTTAGCGCGAACTGGATGTGTGCTGCCTCCAAAGCTGGTGAGGGTTCGCGTTTGTATGAGGCCGTGAGGGCAATCGGAATGGATTTGTGTCCGGCACTGGGCATCAGCATTCCAGTTGGCAAGGATTCGATGTCAATGTCAATGAAATGGAAAGACGGGGAGGAACAAATGGAAGTGACCGGTCCTTTGTCTCTCAACATAACTGCGTTCGCACTCGTAGATGATATTAGCGAGACATGGACACCTCAGCTGAAAACCGGCTTAGGTGAAGATACGGCTCTGGTGTTCTTCGATCCGTCAGCCGGGAGGACGCGTCTTGGTGGTTCCGCTCTGGCACAAGTTTTTAAGCAAATAGGTTCAGAGGCGCCAGATGTTGACGACGCCTCCACTTTGAAGTCCTTTTTTGAAGGATGTCAAAGTGTTCGGAGTAGCCGTCCCGGTGTTGTCCTAGCATACCATGATCGCTCTGATGGAGGCTTGTTTACAACACTTACCGAAATGTGTTTTGCCGGCAGGGTGGGCGCAGAAATCTCTCTGGATGCTGTCCCCGGAAGTACACAGCCTCTTGCCGCCCTCTTTAATGAGGAGTTGGGCGCCGTCATGCAGGTCAAAAAGGCAGATCTGGAAGCTTTAATGTTTCCTTTCGTAAGAGCTGGTTTCCCGACATCTTCCATTCACGTTATTGGTTCCGTCAACGAGAGATCGGACCAGACCTTTAGGATTATGCAGAACTCAAGCCCTATCTTCACAAGCACCCGAGCGGAACTTCAGAGTATATGGGCAGAAACTTCGTATCGCCTACAGAGTCTGCGGGATGAAGCGCTCGGAGCCCGGCAGGAATTCGATCTCATCAAAGACGATTCATATAGTGGTGTTTTCTACGATCTCACGTTTGCTTACGAGCCTATGAAGGTTTTCAACCACAGACCTAAGGTCGCAATATTGCGTGAGCAGGGAGTTAATGGCCATGTTGAAATGGCATGGGGATTCTCCAAAGCCGGGTTTGATGCTGTTGACGTACATATGTCCGACATAATCAGCGGACTCATATCGCTTGATGAATTCCGTGGCGTTGCAGCATGTGGTGGGTTTTCGTACGGTGATGTTCTAGGCGCAGGTAACGGTTGGGCAAATTCTGTAATGCTGAACGAGACCGCGAGGCAGGAGTTTCAACGTTTCTTCCGGCGAGAAGACGTATTCGCCTTGGCTGTTTGCAATGGATGTCAATTCTTCAGTCACTTGCGTCATATTATTCCAGGGGCTCGGCTATGGCCGGATTTCAAACCCAATAAAAGCGAGCGCTTCGAAGGCAGAACTTCAATGGTCGAGATTATTGATAATGAAGTTACAGCGTCTTCTGTCTTTTTCCGCGGCATGTCTGGGTCGAAGTTACCGGTTGCTGTTGCCCATGGCGAGGGTCGCGTATCCTTTAACGACGACGCCCAACAGTCAGCCTTAGCTGAGCAGAACCTCATTGCCGTCCGATATGTAGATTCTCAAGGAAAGCCGACGGAAATCTATCCCCTGAACCCAAATGGCAGCCCTGGGGGGATTACTGGTGTGCAGACACCTGATGGCCGCGTGCTGGCTCTGATGCCTCATCCGGAGAGAGTCACAACATTACAGAGCAACAGTTGGTACCCCTCAACCATGCTTCAATCATGGCATGGTTCGGGACCTTGGTTCCGCATGTTCCAAAATGCCAGACAATGGTGTGGCTAAACTCAGTCAAGGTGGGCCACTCGTTTCAAAACGAGTGTTTGTATTGACACCAGCTTACTATAGATGTTTACGGGATGCGGCGCATAACATGACATGATGTGGTTAGTCGTGTATCCGAAATTGCCGTACAAAAAATGAACTTGATGTCAACGCATGTATGAGTCGCATGTGGAATAAAGTAAAGGAAAATGTTGTATTGATATAGCTAATTATTGCCCATGACGAGCGTTGAAAGATACAAGAAGTCGCCGCTGGATCTGCAAATGATCTCCTCCGGAAAACTGGCTTCCGTTATGGCTCATTCATTTGTCCGGCCTACCTTCACTTAAATAGTCTCTCGAATGCTCAGTGTATAAGTACGCAAGACGTACATTTCGGACACCCGGGCCAAAAGCGTGCTGGTTAATGAAGTTTGTACATAGCGTTCGTAACGCTCACCTCATAATTCTCGAAAATAGAAAGTATGTCACCTGAGAAAAAGTCTTGATATTGTATTTGCAGTTGCATGGGAAAGTTTGGTGAATTAGCTGCGACCTTATCATAGTCCTCTTAGGCTCAGCAAGGGGCTACGTCGGAGGGCTCTCGACTCCAATATTAGCATTTGATTATTGATAAGGGTCAGAGCGTGCAGCTCTGAGGATATAGGAGCGTCAAGCTGTATTGAAGACATACATTCTACGCGTAGTATGGAAGTCCCGCTGTGGTTGTTGTCATCCTCGTGTAAACCAATTTTGAAGCTTTCGTCAAGTATGGAAGAAAAAGTCAAAGATGAGTCGAACAGTAGACTTTAGCGGGTATCCCACTTCGCGTAAACTGTCTCTGGGTGATTTCCCGCCCTTCGTGTGATGTACAAAGAAAGGTCGTAGCAAATTTGATATTTAGCCGAACTGACGGTACTCACTCACACTGAAAAGACTGAGCTAGCCGGAGTCGCCGGACCGGATACAGAGGCGCGGCGCGTGCACGTGCGCGTCCGGCCTAGTCATAATACGC
Organism: Coniferiporia sulphurascens; assembly: GCA_002794785.1. Taxonomy (NCBI): domain Eukaryota; kingdom Fungi; phylum Basidiomycota; class Agaricomycetes; order Hymenochaetales; family Hymenochaetaceae; genus Coniferiporia; species Coniferiporia sulphurascens. Next base: position 1,034,294 of record NBBA01000003.1, read on the forward strand.
ATAATTATTCACTGGCACTCATACCGGTTTTGTCCTGGTCTTCAGCAATGTCCCTTTCTGCAGCAACACTGGAATACTCTTCACATGCCCCAGAACCAATACCGTATCCTCGTATATCTGAGCACCTACTTCTTCCGTCAAAAACACCCGATTATCTACGGCTCATCCTCACTTCGAAAGTCTACGATGTCCTAAAGGAAACGCCCTTGGTATATGCTCCCAATCTTAGCGCAAAACTCGGGAACGAAATATGGCTCAAAAGAGAAGACCTCCAAGAGGTTTTTAGCTTTAAAATCCGAGGCGCTTACAATTTTATGGCGAGTCTCAGCCAGGAGGAACGTTGGAAGGGCGTCGTGACTTGCAGCGCTGGTTAGTGTGCGTAACTTCGTCCCTCATCCGAGTGAAATCTAAACCTATAAATCCAACTCTCAGGAAATCATGCTCAAGGGGTGGCTCTCTCTGGCAGTCGCCTCAAAATCCCCTGTACAATTGTCATGCCAAAAGGTACTCCAAGTATAAAAGTTCGGAACGTTGCACGGTTGGGTGCGAAAGTCGTCCTTCATGGCGATGACTTCGACGAGGCAAAAGTCGAATGCTCGCGTCTTGCAGCAACCCACGGGCTTATATTCGTACCACCTTATGATGACCCTCTTGTCATTGCTGGCCAGGGTACCATTGGTATGGAAATATTAAAACAGATGAAGGAGTCAGACAAGCTCGACTTCATCTTTGCAAGTGTGGGCGGCGGAGGCTTAATATCTGGAATTTGTGAATATGTAAAAAGGATTGGGTCGCCGAACACTCAGGTCGTTGGTGTTGAAACTTTTGACGCGGATGCCATGTCGCAAAGTCTAGAGAAAGGCGAAAGGACACTTCTGAAGGAAGCGGGTCCATTCAGCGATGGTACAGCCGTCCGAATAGTTGGCGAGGAACCTTTTCGGATATGCAAAAACCTGTTGAATGGCGTTGTATTGGCGAATAATGATGAAATATGTGCAGCTATCAAGGATATTTTCGAAGGTATATTTGTGTTTCCCCTTCCAGTTTGAGGCTGAGATTTCCCTTTTTCTAGAGACGCGATCCATCACAGAACCTGCCGGTGCTCTTGGATTAGCTGGATTAAAGCGTTACATTCAGGAGAAAGGTTTTCTGGGCGCACAAAAGCGCTTTGTCGTTGTGGTGAGCGGCGCAAATATGAACTTCGGACGCCTCCGCTTCGTCTCAGAGCGTGCGGAGCTCGGTGAGGGCCGCGAGGCGCTTTTTAGCGTTGAAATACCTGAAAAACCCGGAAGGTGAGTTCACGAATTTCCAGATATCCACTCTTGTAATTTATTCCTTGAAGTTTTGTAGCGTTACACACTGCAATACACCCGCGGCCAGTTACCGAATTTCTTTATCGTTATGATTCGTCCTCTATTGCACATGTCTTCCTCTCTTTCATACTTGACCCAACGCAACGGCAGAAAGAGATTGCAGGAATTCTGGCCGAGCTAAAGGCTCAGGGTATGGCGGGGTACGACATCAGCAATGACGAGTTAGCGAAGTCACATGCGAGATATATGATCGGTGGGCGCAAATATGTTCCTCATGAGCGCATTTTCAGATTCGGTCAGTGGCACTTGAACTGTCAATGCGGAACGCTGATGGCTGAATTAATTAAGAATTTCCTGAGAGACCTGGGGCTTTACGGAAGTTCTTGTTGGGGCTACACAGTGGGTGGAACATCTCATTGTTCCATTATCGCAATCACGGCGCGGGTAAGTCTCATTTTCTTTACTCGCGCCTTATATAATAACTCGACTGCTCACGAAAATAATAACCGCGCATCGTTAAGACCTTGGAAAGGTCCTGGCCGGGATCGAAGTCCCGCCTGATGAAAGTGCCGAATTTGACGAATTTCTTCAGCAATTGGGATACGATTTTGTAGAGGAAACGGAAAACAAAACATACAAGCGGTATTTACGAGGAGGGACGTCGTAAGAATTGTTTGTCTTGATTGAAAATAGTACACGGTGCAGATCATGTAGAGATCCAAGTCTGATCATATTTGCAAAGTCTTTATTCCCGGAGCCCGTTACAATGAAAACACACAGGAGAATGATGAATATAAAAGTACTCAATGTCGGATGAAGATTAAGAGCGATAGACGGCGTCAAGAGAAAGGAGAGGTCATGAAACGTCAATCTCCCCAACTTCGCGTGAGAGTACCAACATCTTGAAAATCATCTTTTAAAACTGGGACGAGCTCGTTCGAAAATGCCTTCAGCTATACCTAAGTTAGTTTGGTCGGGAAGGAAAGGTTGAAACTTACATCAGCAATTTCCTCATCACCCAAAGATTTTATTTTAGGAACTCCAAGACCTGCAGATCCAGACGGTAAGTCTGAACCCCCATTCATTTCGGAAGCGATATTGTCAGGTGTGTCGATATTACCGCGGCCACTGTCAATACTTTGGATTCCTTCCAAGGCCGGAGCATTTTCCAAATCATCCGCATCCTCCACATGCCTGCTATGTCTCGTCCTGCTGCGACCCCTTCGACTAAATGCACGCTGGTTACTCTTTACGACAGGTATTAGGTGCACCTTTAATTTATGCTCGACATAAGGGTCCGTCAGGTCATCCGTCGTTGAGAAACGGGAGACAGAGACTTGCTGCATGGACGACATAGACTCAGAGCGACTGACAGACGGAGAATGCTTGGATGACGATCGGCGGCTTGTGTCCTGCCCGTGCAAGTAATCCAGCGAGCGGTTATGCGGATAAGCAAGATTCGTGGAAGGACTCCTGTTGGACCGCGAGGACGAGGTATTTGCATGACCATCCGGTGGGGCGTCACGCAGATTGAACGGTACCCGAGAGAGAACGCGGACCATTTTGCTGTGTCAAATGATGGGAATTTCAAACAAGACGGCAGGTAGTGCACAACGTACCCCTCTTTTGCCTTTACAATACCGTGCAGACGTTCCTTCGCCTTTTGGTGGTCGACGGTTGTAGCATCATAAGCCGGAACTCTAGAAGCTAATTCCAGCCTCTTCTCCTAGGCTGAGCGCAATAGTTTTAGACTCACGAAGGGCCGTCTTCAGCTGGGGGTATTAGAAAGGCTCTTTCATCCAGAGACTAGAATTTGTAACTTTAAGCATAAACAATAAACAGGACATGAGCTAGATATTCGCACCGCATCAATTGGCTTGCGTCTTGAGCAACAGGAAAACAGGCTGGCTAGTATACCGTTCATTGTCATGAGCGGCCCTTCGACAAGCATGACTTTGGACAGTCCGGGCACAATCAAATGTTACGTTATGTAAAATTTACGAATATCGTGCACGGGATTTTCCTTTTAAAGAGCATCACGTGCATAAAACGCGTCCAAAATCGCGTCATGGCCTTTAAGCCGAGGGAGGCCATGAGCCCTTGGAAAATGGAAAAAAGTCAGCAAGGATTGTCGGAAATGAAATATCATTGGACGAAGAGTCTGCACACCATTTATTCGACAGGATTTTGATCAATTTGAGCCCGCCGGCGGCAAAGTGGAACAGGCCCCTCGAAAAGGCAAGTCTGATACGACGCGTGACGCGCCCTGGCAGTCGCGCTTTACAAGACTCGAGGTCTGAGTACGACTTCTCTTCCAGACTTCTACTACTTCCTGCTGCCTGAAGGAATGTGCTAAATATGGGAAATAACCACTCGAGCTCGATTGTATCCAGACCCGGAGGAGCACCCGATACTTTTGTGTCTGAGCTGGGCCCCGATGTTATTTATGACAAAAGGTGCAGTGTCTTTACTTCTATTATTCAAGTCGGGCTCTCGCAATTACTCATTATACTCAGCTTGGGCTATTCTCGCTTTTTGAAAACAGTGCGATGTCGTCACAGAAACGGCTATCTTGTTGTCAAGATATTCATCAAGCCAGATACGAACCAGATTGACGAGAAGTATTTGCGTAGGCTGAAGAGTGCGTTGAAGTCTTTGCCTATCTACTTTCTAGTGTATTTATGTTTTTTTTAGAGGAGAAGAAAGCCCTACAAGATGTTCCGAATGTATACCCATACCAACTATTTACGGAGTCGGAGAAGGCAGGCTATCTCGTTAGGCAATGGGTTGCTAGCAGTTTATATGACCGCATAAGGTGAGTCCCTTTGTTCTCAGAGTGACGTGCACTTCAAGGCTGAGTTTTGGGTAGTACGCGCCCCTTTCTTTCTGCTATTGAGAAAAAGTGGATTGCTTTTCAAATTCTCGTCGGGCTACGCGATTCTAGGAAGAGGAAGATCGCTCACGGTGACGTGAAATCCGAAAACATACTTGTTACGTCTTGGAATTGGGTTTACATCACCGACTTCTCATCTTTCAAACCGACGTTCCTCCCTCTCGACAATCCTTCGGATTTTGCATACTTTTATGATACCTCAGGCCGGAGAAGTTGTTATGTTGCCCCAGAAAGATTCTACACAACAGAAAAGGTCCAAGATAGTACTAGACGCAGCTCTCTTGCCGAAGAACCTGGTACCCTCCGAACTGAAGACAATAAGAAAGATGGCAAGGTATCGGAGGCTATGGACGTTTTTAGTGCTGGATGTGTTTTGGCGGAGCTCTTTCTTGAGGGAACTGCATTGTTCACCCTAAGCCAGCTATTCAAGTATCGGGAGGGTGAATTTGATGTTGATATACACCTTTCCTCGATTGAAGAAGAAGCTATTCGGGTGCGCTTTCAGTCTCTTAACTCGCCGGTTATTTTGCCGCTAAATCGCGTCTTCTCATTATTAGGTTCTTATAAAGCAAATGATTGCGATTGAGCCGTCCAGCAGACCAACATTCGACTCGCTCCTTCATACCTCCCGAGGTTCCTTGTTCCCTGAGTGTTTCTATACAACGTTCCACGACTTTATCTCCTCTGTGAATGACATAACAGCCTCGACACCGTTTTCAAACACAGTTCAGACATCAAGCAGTAACCCTGCCGCCCAGACTTTGCAGGTGAAAACATCTAATATAGATGATAAACTTCCTATCAGAGAAAACTCTGGCGTAGAGATTCTCTCCTTGCCTGTGGACTCGGATCGCCGTATCACGCGCATCTGGACTGAGTTTGATGTCGTCGAGCCATTCTTTTCAACGCATAGCGAAGATATGGAAGCGACTGCTGTAAAGGTTGACTACGCCGCTAATTATTCATCGTTCAAACCGATACAGGTGGGTGTAATTCGACATGGACATGGTTTCGCAAGCTGAACCATGGTACATAGAGCATAATCCCAGTCGTCACGCACATGTCTAATGCAAGGAGTCGTGTGGTCAGCGCTCTTAAGTCTCCGACCATTGGTTCGTGTCGAGGGTCAAGATCATTTTCTTCGTCATTCGCTCACTTTTAATGAGTCAGATGGCCCGGCCCTGATTATTCTGTCCCTTATATGTGCGAATATACGGAACTGCTGTCTTCCGAGTTCTAAGCTTCGCGCTCTGGATATGCTTCTCACACTATCGACTTACCTTACTGATGAGGCCAAGCTAGACCGCCTCTTGCCATACGTTATGGAACTTTTTCACGACGAAACCCCGGTTGTTCGTGCAGTTGCTGTGCGCACGGCTCTTCAAATTGTAAGTGCCACATGCATTTGCTCACGAAGCGATGCCTGATCTTTTCTGTAGCTTGCGCTCGTGAAAGCCATCACTCCCTTCAATGCAGACATATTCCCTCAATACATTTTGCCTTACTTGCGTTATTTGACCATTGATCCGGAGGTGATTGTACGGAGTGTATCGGCACAAAGTATTGTTCCGTTTGCGAACTTGTCGGTCAAATATCTTGAAATGGGCCAGGCGTTACGAGCTCATGGGACGCTGAAAGCGTCTGGAGGAACGCAGCATTATGATGAATCTCAGTTTGAGGTGAGCACTTACACAACGCTCTTCACCGTGGATTTCTAATTTGACCCTCAGGTCTCCTACGATCTACACATGGAAGAACTTCAGAAGGTCATGGAAGAACAGCTTTCTTCGTTACTGGTTGACCAGTGCAGTGTTGTCAAACGCTCGGTACTACTTGACATTGCTCCTCTCTGTATATTCTTTGGACGCCAAAAAACCAACGACGTGCTCCTGAGCCACATGATCACTTACCTCAACGACCGCGATTGGTTGCTAAGATATGCGTTTTTTGACAGCATTGTCGATGTTGCCGCATGTTTGGGCGGGCGAAATCTTGAGGAATACATTTTCCCGTTGATGACACAAGCCCTTTCAGGTGAGATTACATATATTGAGAGTAGTCAGCAAGCAATTAAAGCACTAAAGCGCTGCAGATGCCGAAGAAACAAACGTCGCGAAGGTCTTGTCAACCTTGACCACCTTGAGTGAATTAGGACTCTTCCAAAAGATACGGCTTTGGGAGTTGATGAGCTCAACCCTTCCCCTTTTATACCACCCAAATGGTTGGGTAAGACAAGGTGAATGCGTTCGGATTTTTCTCTGCAGTTACAACACCTGATTGTAAGTTAGGAGCATCTTTGTTCATTGCATCCGCGGCCAGAGCTTTGTCTACCACTGATGTCTGGTGCATTTTGTATCCTTCATTGAAACATTTCTTGCGATCGGAAGTTCGCTCAGTGGATGTGAGAACAGTCATGAAGGCTCTTAAGGCACCGGTGCGTTCGGATTTTCTTTCTTAGCAAATATTGCATTAAACAGTACTCCTGAAGCTTCCTAGACATATGTATGATTTCGCGTTGGATTGGGCCATGAAAATGGGGAACTCTCAGTTCTGGAGGACTCAACGGAAGTCCTCGCTAAAGTACGACAATCCCAAGGAAGCGGCTGTTGCAGCTGCTCGGAAAGGCGCGAGAGGATCCATTCGCATAACCCCCAAGTCGGAAGAGTCAGTGTGCAATGCAATTGTCCAGATGTCACCGAGCCTGCTGCTAAATAAAAACACAGGGATGAGATCCAACTGAGCAAGCTGGGACAACTTGGCATGTCTGCGCCAGAAGAAGCAAAGCTTATCACGCTGAGGGATTACATTGCGAAGTCTGCCGATGCTGTGAACAGGTGAGTATTTTCTTAGCACGAAATAACGACTGTCCTAAAGGGAACGCATACCAGTCTACGATCACGACTTAAACTGGATAGTGAATCAGAGGCACTTCAATCTATTGGACACGTTGAATTGCAAAAACTTGGTGTCGTCCCTCAGACAGTGTTCTTAGGGTCTCGTAGTGGTCAAGCCAGTCAAAGCGAGCCAATACGTCGTGTTTCGGGAGGGTACAACCTTTCCCGCGTCTCAAGCCATGACACCGGAGCTCCGTTTGAGGATTTACGTCGTCGCTTAGCCACCATTAACGGCTCCAGCTCGTCATTAAATTCAGTGCCCGGTCGAGAACGCGCTAGTCCCTTGCCTCAGAAATTTCCGTTAATTTCAGAATTGCCTCCGACGGTCCCCATGAGGCCGGGGAGTCCGACAGAATCCATCGTTTCAACATCAAACTCCGTGTCTATGCGTCCTCGCTTCAATGTCGGTTCGTTTGATGGGGCTAAGGCCGCACCAGCCATTGGATCCGTGAGGACAACTGCTGTGGGTCTTCTTGAGGCGCCCGGAAGGATGATCGTCGACGGAGAACCTGAACGCTCTGAATTGACTTCCCCCGTGTCGTTAGCATACACTGTTCGTGGAATGCGTAGTCCAATCCCATCCTCCGGACAAGAAGGTTCGTGTTGAAGCTACCGCTTGGTTGATGGTGCTAACAGTATCTAGACGGCCAAGATAATGCGCTCAATGCATATTTGGAACATGTTTACACTGATTTGAACCGAGAGACGCAATATGATTTTGGCCCGCGAGTTCATGAAGGTCCAGTGCGCAGGCGTAACGCAACTCGACAGAACTTTTCCCTGCGAGATACCAAACGCCGAAATCTCGAGGCGATGCTCGTTTCGCATCTCAGCTCGCATACTGAAGCCGTCAACGGCATAGCAGTTTCCCCGGACCATCTTTTCTTTGTCTCGTGCTCCGACGACAAAACCGTTAAAGTCTGGGATACCGCGCGGCTGGAACGTAATGTGACGAGCAAACCGCGACACACGTACGGACAGCACCATGCACGAGTAAAATGTGTCTGTATGCTCGAAGGTCATCATTCGTTTGCGAGCGCTGCTGAGGACGGAAGTCTTCATGTTGTCCGCGTACATGTCAATCAATCTGGCTCTCTTCCAAAATACAATAAATTGCAAGTTATTCGGGAACATCGGATGGACAGGCCTGGTGAATACGTCCGATGCATGACACATTACAATTCTGGTTAGTCCTCTCTTTCGCACTTTCCGCAGTTTACAAACTAAATCCAATATTATGCATAGACTCCGCTTCGAACTTGGTGTACGCCACGAATCACTCGACGATAGTCGTCCTTGAGTTGCGCACAATGCGGCTATTACAGACAATGGAGAACCCTCGCCACTTCGGTCCCATAGTCTCGCTATGCCTTGATCGCAAGCGGACTTGGTTGGTGACTGCTGCATTTACTGGTGTTCTGTCGCTCTGGGACCTACGATTTGGGCTGCTGTTAAGAACATGGAGCGTTGGAGGGTCATCAAAAAATCGACAAGTCCGGATCCGTCAATGTGTCCTCCATCCATCAAAGGGACGAGGGCGGTGGGTTATGGTGGCATTAGACGGCGCCGATACGCTTCAAAACCATCCGAGCACTGTTCTGATTGAAGTCTGGGACGTGGAGAAGGCAACGCTTGTCGAACATTACGTATCGCAGGATTCGTCGGATGTGCTCGCTGCCGTGGAGTCGAGCCCCGCATCTGCATATGTGAAGCCGACTACGCCGAGATATACACCAGCCGAATCAAATCCATCTGCAGCAATCGCGGCTCTCGTTCGTGCACGCCAGCATGGCGGGGTGTCCCCTTCAGTGCTTTTAGACAGTCCTATGGACATAAACGAGGCCCTATCGGGCCCATCGCCGTCGATTACAGCCATGATGGCTGGTGTCGATTTTGGAGGGCATACGAGTGCCCCGCGGTCATTTGTCGACCTGTCTTTAGATATCGAGCGGCAGAGTGCGAACACGGATACAGGAAGGGTGGCAGGAAAGGCAGGCTACGTTCTCGTCGGCAGTGAGGATTGCAGTGTGAAACTGTTGGACTTGGAACACTTCGAGCATTCAGTCATACTGAGCGACCGCGATGATGGGCGTGAGGGAGTCGCCTTCAGGTAAGCTTCGTATGGCCTTGTTCTAGGCGGTGCTTACTTATATATAAAATTGCTATTCGCATGACAGCACCATTCCGTCTACTGGCGAAGGCCCAGCGCTCCACATCGAGTCGACTTCCCCGGAGGGCACAGTACATGCTGGCGCTGGCCAGCGCGCCGCGCTGATCACGGGACATCAGGCGTCTTTACTAAGGTCGCACCAGGATTGCGTGTGCGCCATTGCGTGCGTGGATGCACCTTTCCGCGGCGGTATTGTGACAGGCGATCGTGCCGGCGTCATCAAGGTCTGGCGTGTCGAGGGCCTGCCGGAGCACGCGGGGGGACTGTATACTTAATGTTGTGTAATTGTCAATCATAAGTAGGATAGTGGAGTCGTCCATGTATGCGTATATTCACTGTTTTTATAGACTAGCAGGACCTGCGGAACCTAATCTTTCACTTTCTAACCTTCATCCGCGGGCTTTTGTGTTGGGAAGAATTCGCCTAAGAGATATCTAGTGGACTTCCATGCGGCATGCCGACAAAAGCCACCTTCGCCTTATTTCCACTTGACGGCCGTGCGCTGGCAAGATCTAGCTGGCGTCTTATCTCGCCAAGAGGAAAGGTACTTAAATCTAGGTTGTGATCGTCGTACCAGTACTGACAATCCTCCTCAAGTCCGTACATTACCGGGCGCACCGAGCCATGTCCCTCGAACAGATCCAGCGTGAGTTCCTGTCCGCGCCACGTTTTGCGGTCGTCGGCGCGTCAAAGGACCAGACCAAGTACGGAACGAAGGTGCTGAAATGGTACCAAGCGCGCAATCTGGCCGTTACCCCCGTCCATCCTGTAAGTAGACCGCCTCTGCTATGGAAATGGAATCTAAAATTCGGACAACTGTCTTGCTAACTTACTAACAGAAAGAGGCAGAGCTAGAAGGCCTCAAGACAGTCGTTTTCCCCGAGCTCCCATCGCCGACCGAGACGGCCGTCAGTATCATCACACCCCCCAAAGTGAGTACAGTGCGCGCTGGCCGCCGCGTCGGCTGAAACTAATGCATCTATCCCAACGTGTTGCGCAGGTTACTCTGGGTATCCTGAAGACTGCGAAAGAGCTCGGTGTCCCGACGCTGTGGCTGCAGCCCGGGGCAGAAGACGACAGCGTGCGCGCATACATCGAAGAGGCCGGATTGCAGGATCACGTCATCCTGGGTGGCCCGTGCATACTCGTCGAGGGCGAATGACATCATCACTAGTCTGAGCAAGCTTTAACGTAATCAATTCGAATTCGTTCAAGTTGTACTACACCATGTACAATAGACCAAGTGTAACTGTTGACTGAAAAAGCCAGGATGGACGTGAGTTACAAAGAAAGAAAGAAAAAGAAAAGAAATCGGAAGGTAAAACCTGTGCAGTTATAAAGACTAATCACCTGTCGCAACGGGATACATTACAGCGACAAATGACGACGGCGGGACGAAAGCAGTGCTAGGCATGAACATGATCACGAATACCCATTACATCGAATATGAAAGAAAGGGAGGGAGAGTGCGGCAACTAGTGATACAGTCAGACGTGAAATGGAACTCTATGTGCAATCCACTATGATAATGCTGCGACGCGTGCATGCCGCTCCTTCGATAACCCTTTCGTCGCACCCGGTCCGAAGCGTTCCTGAAAGCCGATCAATTCCTCCATAAGCTCCTCCATCATCTTTGTTGTCGAAGGGCGCGAGTCCACAAACATTCCAGATCGGAAGCTGAACGCAGATAACGCTCGCGGTGCGATAACGCTAGTACTGACACCAACACTGGCACCAGCATTAGCTGACTCCGGTGCGTTACTGGCTGCGCCAGGCCCCAAGCCCAAAACATCGGAAGCTGTGGATGTGGATTTCTCCTGAGCAGACGATTCCCCGGGCAGCGAGCTGACAGACGTCATGTCGGATTCAGCACCCGCACCGATGTCCCCCTTCCTTCCACCTTCTCCCATGCCTGCGTTCACGGGCATACACGTCTGCTGTTGCATAACCAAGGCGGTCTCAAGTGCAGCCTTCCGCCGTTCGCGATCAAGCGCCAGTGCTTGCTCCCGCCCGACCCACTCGACGAGCGCACGCACACGCTTGTTCATATCTGCCACGCTCATACGCTTCGCGGGCCATTTCACTTTGACGCCACGCTCTGTGAGCGACTCCGTCGCACCTACCATCGCGTCCGCTGTCTGACCATCGGTACTTTCATTGGAAAGCAGGCTCGGACCAATATTCTCATCGGCCACCATGCTTGTCGAACGGATTTCATCGCAGAAGAAACTGGTCGCACCGCGAATTTGCAAAGGTGGTGGGACTTCAGAGGGAAGGATAGACTGGAGGTGTGCAAGGTAGTCTGGGAGGCCCCACGTTGTGAACATTGGGAGCTGCATGTTATTGTAGTATGCGCTGTGAGTATTTCGTGAGCCGGAGCCTGATGGACCGCCAGAGTTCCCAGAGCTATTAGCGTTCCGACGTGTGCCATGGTCGTGCGTTGTCGAGTTATGTTGGCTTTGTCCAAGTGCCGACTGAGGTGCGCGTCGACTCTGGGTATTAGAGCCAGATTTACCTCGATAAGTGTACTGATTTGGATGCTTCTTAGTGGCTAACGACCCTTAAATCAACCGTCAGCCTCCGGCAACGCCATAGTAAAAGCGAGTCGGAGTTACAAACCTTCCTCGCCATCATCCAAAACAGAGGCGTCCTGCGCGATGGCACTCTTCCGACCTCCAGCGCGTCTGACGCGTGATTTTCCATGCACCGGGGGTGGAGGTGGCGGTAAAAGAGCCGTAGTGATTTCTGCAATCTTCTCCGGCTTTTCGGTACCCGATACTGTTGTGGCTACGCGTTCCGAAACAATAGAAGACGATCGCTTCCTCTTCGTAGACACACTGGACGATGATGTCAAATACTGCTAGCACTTCAGCAAGGAAAGAACGCGTACGTGTCCTCATCCATTCGTTTTCGTTTCTTCCGCCCCCCGGAAACCGCATCGGCAACATCTTCTACTACTTCTTCGGTTTCCGCAACACTCACAGCCCCGTCTTTGCTCACTACATCACCGTTAGGCGACACTTCTGCCGCTGCTGCCGTCGCGTCCAGAAGTTCCTGTATGCTTTCTTCGTAAGCCGCGTCGCGACTATTCATTGTGTTTCGCCTCTTTGCTGTTTTCAAGAAGTGAGTAGGGGAATGTGAGCGGGAGTTGCGGGATTGGTGGGACGCGTGTAGGGACTTCTCAGAGCTCTGTCGTTGGCGCCTTTGCAGCTTCCTGGGATGTAGTTAGGAAAAAATTACGGATTGTATGGAAGGATGTGACGCACTTTAACAACTCTACATGATTCTCTGGCTTGCACCGCTCGCAGTAGTAATCGCCAGGAGGCAGCTCGCTCTCCTGCGCGAAACCCATGCACGGACCATGCTGCCAGGCCATGCACAATTCACACTGAACCATAAAGTCGGCAGCGTCCCCGTCATCATCGGCTGAAAGAATATACGGAACACCGTCAACGTGGTTGAAAATCGTTGTGGCCATCGTAACGTGCCTAGACCTTCACAGACACAGCGGGTAATTCCTGCGTCCTCTTCCGGAGCCTCTTCTCCAGCAGCGGGGACCTCTGTGTCCACTGCACTTGGGGGGATGAGCTCAATGGCATCTTCCACCTTGGTAGTGTGCTCCTTTCCTCTACGCTTGGTCCGCTTTGGGGCGGTGGGGGCGTGTACAACGTTGGTGGTAGATGCGACAGAAGGGTTCCTGCGGTGGCTCGTCGGCGGAGCAGCCTGGGATTCGTCTACGTCGTCCTTGGTGCGTTTTGCACGGGCGGCAGTCGAGTTCGACAACGAGGACGCGACGGAGCGGACGGAGGAGTGGGCGTCAGGCTCTTTGGTGGGTGGAGGGAGGGAGGACGCGTCTGGGGATGGAGAGCCTGCGGATTTCGAGGTCGAGGTTGAGGAGTGAGCTGAGCGGCGGTTTGAGCGACGCGGTTCCTTAGCGGACGCCATCGAGGTTGCGGGCAGGGGGAGATGCAGCAGTCCCGCTAGTGAGGGATTGAGGTTTCCGGTTATAAGCACGTGACGGTGAGAACGATAACGCCCGCCCCGTCTGCCTGGCCCAGTACTACCCGGTCCGCCCAAGCTACGCGTACGTAATCAATGCAATCGCATAATCGAAGACACAAAGGACAACTGCAGTGCCTTGCACCTCTCAGCGACTCACTGGCAACAACAGCGCACAATGACGAGCGTTTCCCCTTTCGCGCGCAGTACAAGTCTCGATGATAACCGCCTCGCCTCTCGCGAGCAGACGGTAATTCGGCCTCGTTTTCTATGCTGCTCGCCGGTAGTCCTGATGCGCTACCCCCGTGCGCGTGCCCACAGATCGAAGAGATGTACTCAGTGCCCGAGAGCTTTCTAGAGATTGAAGTGCGAAATCCGCAGACGCATGGTGCGCGCATTTGCATTGCTTTTGAAAAACAGTTGTTTCTCATGTTCTGCAGGCTTCGGGCGGAAGATGTACACTGACTATGAGATCATCTGCAAGGTGCGCTCCGTTCTGTCCTACTGCGGCACATCTTAAAAGTACCTTCACCCATTTATGCTATTGGTAATCCAGACAAACATACCTGCATTTAAGCTGCGGCACTCGCTCGTTAGGCGGCGCTACTCTGACTTTGAGGCGTTCCGTGATATCCTCGAGCGCGAGTCAACACGCGTAAACATCCCGCCGCTCCCGGGCAAAGTTTTCACGAACCGCTTCTCGGATGAGGTCATTGAGGCACGCCGCGAGGGCCTCGAACGATTCCTCACAATTGTTGCTGGCCACCCGCTCCTCCAGGTCTGTCTCTATCATATCTTCCTTATGCAGGTGACTCACTCAAGGTGCTTGAGTAGACCGGGAGCAAAGTCTTGTGTGCATTCCTCCAGGATCCCGCATGGGACAAGGCTCAATGGGTCTGAGCAGGTGAAGCGCTTCCCATATTGATCACCTGTTCACTGTGTCCCGGCCAAGTTCTCAATGCGGCGAGCTTCGAAAGGTGGCCATCGGGTCCGAAACTCATTATTCACGAGTAGCCGTCCGTCCTTCCAGTACAAATTGCTTATATTGTCCTGTATCATAGTGTCCTTTTTTTATGCTGTGCCTAAGTTCTATATTTCCCCCTCTTCCCACTTTTCGGTTGTAGTTACCCTAAACATGCTCTCATCCTTTTGTAAACGAATCGTGACCAAGTATCCTTCACGCTATGCAGTCGCTCGCGAGGCAACATCCTAAGAGCTTTAGTAAATAAATATAGACTTCAAACTAGCAAAGCGACCTAAATAATGTCCGTATATCGTCAGGGGACGCAAATGTCCTCACACTACCTCCACTGTTTGATTCCTCCGTTGTCGGCATAAACTCCGCCGCTTTGCAAAGCGAAATGTACACGTCCACGACACGCTCCTGCACATGCGCGAGCAACACCGAAACTGTTCCCCGACCACCAACCTTATCCTCACTGCTCGCCTCGCCATCAACAAGGTACAGTCGCAGTCGTAATCCAATCGTCGGTACCTCACGCGCCAGGCCTTCGCGGAATGCTGCCTCGACCTCTAACGCGGCGCTACGCGTGGGTGGTGAGGCCTTTGTGACCTGGAGGGGGGCGGAGGGGTGGACGCCATCTACTGTACGCATGAAAGTGTCTATTGGCCGTGTTGCCAGGCCCGCACAGAGACGGATGGCGGATTCACAGGCATGCTTAAGATCGCCATCGATGTCCTTTCGGGTATTTGGGTAATAAGATACGCTGAATACGACGTTTATGAGATATGAAGGTATTTACCCCTCTCGCACCGACGTCGTCTTGAGCTTTTGACACGGATGATGTGAACGCGTACGTCACTAAGTTCGTCGTGCGCAACATATCTCTCAACGTATCTACGGCGGAAACCGAACACCGTTCGTCAATAAACTGGTGCCAAAGAAATGGGTTTAGCTATAGCTACCTGTGATGTGTCGGAATTCCGGCGGCCCGTCCGCATTGCCGGTTGCGAGGTTCATCGCGTTAACCATCTCCTTCAGCACGAGCAAATGTCTAATAAGAAATAGCTGTGCGTCAAGCTCTGCCATGGGCGTACTCCGCGTGGCTATCAGGTTCGCGGCAGGGGCGAGGCTCAAGCGACACAAACTAATGGCCTCCTGCGCAATATCGTCGAATATTGAGGGCTGAAATGATTGGACATTAATAAGGGAGGGGGTGAATACAGACGAGACACGCACCTGAACAAATTCATACAGCTGTGTTAAAACTACCATTGCTGTTTTCAACGTAGAATACCACGTGCCCCGTTTTTCGATTGAAGAGATCCTGGACAATGTGTTATCGTCCTCTCGTGTATTATCGGAAATACTCCGCTGTTGTAATCTATCTTCATTCGTAAGTGTAAACAAAGTAAGTTCGTAAAATGGATACTTTGCCAGGGCAAACAAACATACCTTCCAGTATCTTGGGGTAGTCTAAATCGTCTGGCTTTGGGACATAGTACCTAATTTCCGCCTGTAAAACAGTTTGTGCCTTGAAGAAAAGGCGGGTCTGTGCATCTTGAAGCACACTTTGCAGCATGTGACTAATGTGCAATTTGCCAAGGCTCTGCTGAGTGTCATGGCCCGGCAAGACATTCACATTATATGGCTCCTCATCGTCCGACGCAGATTCAGTCTCCGGGACATCGAGAACCATGAGCGCTTGTAGTACCCTGCATACATCGCAGAGCACCGACAGCCGAGGCTCATGAAGGATGCGAGGTCTGAGATCATCGTATTGGTAGTCGCACAGATTTTCCAAATATGCGCTAGGAAAATACAATTAGTGATATTAAGTTGGTCGTGGTCGGATAAACTACTTACTAAAGTGACTCCTTTCCTGAGTCGAAAAAGCACTTGTATATCGAGAACTCGTCCATGCAGAGCTGCTTTAAGTAGCTGCAGCCTGCCCTTGTCTAATTGTACAATGAAAATAAGTTTTTGTACAAGGGATTGAGTACCCACCAGTTCCACCAAGTCAGCCCTGCTCGGATCTAGCCCTTTTATCTCCTCGCTCAGTCTGCCGACCAAGAGAAACTTCCGAGAGCTAAAATAAGCAGAATGGCACTCTGTTAAGAGGGACGAAAGCTCTTCATGGTGAGCCTGTACCCGTCTTTCTAGTTCGCCAAGCAGGGGTGCAACTTGTACCGCGACGGACTCAAACCTAGTATAAAGGAGATACATCTGCGCAGTTTGAGAAACCTCTCTGTCTGACATTCGTTTTGAGATATCGGTGGACAAAGCTTTAAGCGAGCCAACAAAGTACATCTTGATCAATGTCATTGCTCGCGTGAGGCACTGCTGGAAGCGAAGGAGATAGACCTCTGCTTCACGGTAATGTTGCTAAAGATGTTTCTCAGGAGCTATCCTTGTAGACACCTATTGAAAGACTCACATGGGCGCGAAGGAAGCCGATACAAATGTCGACACGTTCTACCATGTCCAAGAAGTCCTCTTGAAGGACAAGTGATTCTCCAGGATGGTTGAGTATGCGTGTAGCACGCTCAAGTTCTTGAAAGTACTCCAGACGAGCGCCGGTGTCCTCGGTAAGTTTAATCAACCTATCCTACAACAAGCTGAGAACATCCGAGGCTTTGCGTACGCACAATGAAAGGAACGCACACGCTCGTCCAAAAGCTGCTCGCAAGCGGTCTTAAGGCTCTTGCCTCCTGCCTCTACGCTCCTCCAGTTGTCCAGCATTTCGTCTATCTCCTGCCGCACTTGGTCAACACTCCCTGCCAGATCTTCGCAGGTCTCTAGATGCCTTGTCACTGTCGCCAGATACTCGCGATAGCTTGCCTCTTGGCTATGTGCTACTGAACGCTCAATCATCGAAAACCAGTCATAGAATTCCTGGGTAGTTTGAACCGGACGGTCAGGGTGCATGTGCTTTAAAGCTTGGGTTTGCTGCTTCGCCACTAATATTGGTGTTCCTGGCCTAGTCGGAGATCCCTGCCTGTCGACCTTACGCCTGGAAAAAGGGGAGGACGTGCGAGACGGTGAATCGTCATCCGGTAGACTCTAAACGGGACAAAAGCTCTAATAGACACATGAACTGCCTGCGTTCCGACACACCTTCAAGGGCCAGGGCTTCTCCTCACATGCTTTTTGAACGGAAATTACACTCCTCATTTCCAGTTCCATGAGGGGAGCCTCCGTCTCCCATTCTTCAAGGGAAATGCCGACCTTTGGGTGAGGAGATGGGGTTGAAATGCCAGCTCGAACAGCTGGTCCTTTCAAGACTGTAGACGCCATGAATGGAGTGGCCGATATTGGACGAGTCGTAGAAGATCAGGCCAATGTTCTGAAGTCAAGATTATTGAGAACCTTTGTACAAGCCGTCGGGCGACGCATGCAGACTTGGACGCGTCGCGGCTTCACAATATTAATCATAGACGCGTGGTGCTACTTACCACTTAGATGCATGGCCACCTTCTTTATTCGGGTTGAGCACAGCCGTTAGAAAAGTTCAAACATCAAACTCTTTCCCCAGCAAATCTAACTACAGATAATACAACCCCCCCGCAGGGACTACTCAGACAAGCTTGTTCTGCAAGCTGCGAGATGCCTTCAATCCAGACAACTGCTCACAGATCGTATCTAACCTTACGATCTCTGAACGTGCCTTCGTTCCAACGTCGTCACGGTTGCGTACATTTACGGACCGACTTTCAAGTTCATCCTGTCCAACGACTATACGCGAAACACGCTATTAGCAATCGGTGGTATACATGCCATAACAGCTTACCTAGTATAAAGCTATATTGAGCGATTTCGCCGTTGCGGATTTTCTTATTTAGGGTGTTGTCTCCATTGTCAACATCAGCGAAGATGCCAAGACCGCTAAGTTTTGTGGCAATCTCGGAAGCATATGCTTGCTAAATTTCGCAAATGTTTAGAGACTTTAACGGAGCCCAAGGACGATGAACGCACATAGGGGGCAGCGACGGGTATCACAAGGACTTGACGAGGGTTAATCCAGAACGGCCTGTACGAGCAGCGTAAGACGGTGCAAAAAATTTGGGTTATGCTCGCGGTGAGCTCACCATTTCCCTCCAAAATGTTCTGTGATAATGGCGATGAAGCGTTCCAGACTGCCGAGAATGGCACGGTGAATCATTACCGGGCGCGCCGGCGCCTTGTCTGGCGTCTGCTCGTTGTCATCAGCAGCACGATACTTCAGGTCAAAGCGTTCAGGAAGCTGGAAATCGAGCTGGATTGTGGCGCATTGGAAGGAGCGCCGCAGTGCATCACTAATTGTGATATCGATTTTGGGGCCATAGAAGGCACCGTCCCCCGGATTCAAACTCCACTTTCCAGGATAGTTCTTTTCTAAAGCATTCGTCAATTGCTATGAAGATTAAGTAAATAAATTTGTTCGCATATTCGAGGATGATCCAAAAAAAACCTCTTCCGCTTGATTCCAAGTCTCAATCTTGCCCAGGTAGTTATCCGGCCGTGTTGATAGCTCCAAACGGAACTCAAACCCGAATAGACCATAAATACATTGCATGAAATCAAATATGTTGGCAATTTCATCTTCGATCTGTTTATGTATGCAAGGCGTTGAATCATCAGGCTGATAGACAGGAAACAATGAAGTAAGGGCCAACCTGAGAAGGCATGCAGAAAATGTGCGTATCATCCTGCACAAACCGACGCACTCTCGTCAAGCCTGTCAAAGCGCCAGACGCCTCGTTTCGGTGAATAACACCGAATTCGGCCATGCGAATCGGTAATTCTTTGTAACTTCTGTCTCTGCTATCAAAAATCAAACTATGTCCGGGGCAGTTCATGGGTTTGAGCGCCCATTTTTCCTTCTCTACGTCAAGGATAAACATGTCGTCCTTGTAGTTCTGCCAGTGACCTGACGTTTCCCACAATTTGCTATTGAACATATTCGGCGAAATTACTATTTTATTGTGAGCATATGAAACTTATCAGCTAGAAAGACAGGACTCTTTCACGGACCTTCTTGGTAGCCCCGTTTTGCGTACTCAGACTGGAAAGTACGGATAAGATTGCGTAATGAACGTCTCAGCGAAAAACGTACGCGCATAAGCTCGATGAGCGAATTATAAATACGGGTCCCATGAGGAAGGAAGAAAGAGCTTCCCGGACTGAGATCATTGAAAAAGAACAGCTCTTGCTCCTATAGCAAAATCTGTATTAACAACTGAATTATGAGACCAGTTTTGGCGCAGTTACTTTTCCAATTTTGCGATGATCACGTTTGGCGGCTTCAGCCAGGAAAACCTTGTACTCATCCAATTGCTTTTTATTTGGGAAGGAAACACCGTAGATACGCTGGAGGGAGTCATTGGCCTGATCACCGAGAAAGTATGATGCGGAGCTCTGCGACCCGCTTGTCAGCTTTAAACCTCCTCATAAATCTAGTGTGCATACCTTCGTCACCATGAAAGCTTTCACACGACCAGTATGGGGTATATGCGGTCCAACGCAAAGATCGACCATCGGTCCGCAACGATATACCGTTGTGGACGTTCCGTCCGGGATCTTCGTCTCGATCAGATGCTTTTTGTATTTGTTGTACTGACAAAATTGAAATAAGCGTAAAGTCTTGAGGGAAAAAACCCCCCTCACAGAGAACATTTCCAAAAGTATGTCTTTTGATACCACGAGCCGCTCGAATTTTTGCTTCTCCTTAATGGCCTTATCGGATACCTTTTCAAGAGCAGGATAATCCGTCGTCAGAACGGGACTAAGAAATTGGTCAGCGAGAGGCCCTGTTAATGGTTGATACATCTCGCGCACCGATCTCCGGTGGCCATCTCGTAGAAGAAACCGTCGTCCGTCGGCGGCCCGATGCACAGATGACAACCGTAGTGACGTTCGGCCGCTTCCCCCAAAATGTGAGCTGATGAGTGCCAGAATACACGCTTTCCTGCTCTAATTCAGTGTCATGTCGAAAATGAACGCAAGGAAACAGACCTTCGGGATGATCGAAATCCAGAAGTTCTAGCTTCACAGATCCCTCCAGCGGCCTTTCCAGATCCCACAAGCTACCGTCGACCTTTAATCTAGAGATGAGAACGTAGCCGTGTAAAAAACATTGTCATCATTCACCTTTGCGATCACTATACGTTCCGCAAGACTTTTCGACAGCTCTTTCGCGACGTCCATTGGACTCGTTTCCCAGCTCGTACCCTTACGCATAGAGCCATCGGGAAGAGTTATAGATATTTCTTGTCGGGATTGTTCTGTTGCAAAACGTCGGATAAAGAACCCGACCACTCATGGAGTGCTTACGTTTAACCCACTCATCGTATTCTGCCTTTAGTCTGTCGAATATCTGAATACGATGACCAAAAAACGCCGGCGGCGGGTCCAGCTGCAACGAACGGTTCTAAGTAAAAGCGGAACCACAGGGAAACGTCGAACGCACTTCGAGTTGTACGGAAGATGCAGCAGCAACTTTTTTCTCCTTTTGCTTCTTCACTCCTCCAGACTCTGCCTGTTGGATTGCTGGATTTGACGCCGGAGTCGCCGTAGAATGAACAGCAGCTGGAATGACCGAGCTCATGTTTCGTATAAGATTCGCTCTTGACAAGTGATTTACTAATTGTGTGTAATTCGAAATGCGCAATGGGCACCGATGACAAGGGCGACGAGAGAGAACCCTGGCCAGCATTCAGCTTCGAGTCACTTCCTGAGCCTGAGTGAGAGAAGAGGTAGGTTATGTAATCAAGTCTTTGTGGATTTCGTGCGCTCCCGCTAGACTTCCCGTCTGCCCGACTATCCTCGGCAATACCGACGTGTCACGCACAATGTCGGCATCCAGGACACTTAGCGAGCTTGTGGACTCACCCCCAGACGACTCGGACGACTCAGACGAACTAAACACCGTTAGAAATCGGACGCGCAGTAACTCTGGCTCATTCTCAGTTGATGACGCGGAACGGACTGGACAGGGTGATTATGCCTCTCGGATGGACGAAATACTTAGCGAGAGTGGTGATATTGGCAGTCAAAGTGGTATGGAGAATGACGAGGACGAGGGCTTCCTGTATACGGGGAAGGACGCAGACGAACCGACGGGAGGCTATCGCGAACGGCTGAAGGATGTTCTAGACGAAGAGTTGGATAGTGAGGAAGATGCTTCCCACAGAAGCTTTAACTCAGATGGGTCGCTGCACATTGTGAATGATTCATACGATGCTTTTGAACAAGCGCGTGCCGTGAGTGCCTAAACACACACCTACCTGCCGTTACTTACACGCTATACTTCGAACGGCGTGTCGGACGCGTTTAGATGTCAGCGTCAGATCATTCAGCGCCGACTTCCCCAGTCTCTACCTCTCTCATTTCTCCCTCGGAAATGCACGCATCCCTTTCAGAGGACGAGCCACCCAGAGAGGCGCGACCTTTTTTGCATCCGAGTGTCTCCAGGTTGCGCTCGAGGTTGCAAACGTCTCAGCGCCCGGGCGTCGCCTCCTCTTCAAGCCCGGGTATGAGGGAACTTGTTACCCCTTCACCATCCCAATTCTCGTCTATGTCGCGCACATCATCGTTGTCGGATTTGCAGATGGCTTACACTTCTGCGTCAAGGGACGAAAACGAGCATGAGGCCTTTAAATGGACAAGTTTACAGTCGATTAACAGACATATCTTTAAAGCAACGTCCGAAAAGGCAAATGCTGTCCTTGGCTCACCTATCTTAGGTTCGCCAACTGTCATAGCAGCAAATGGCTTAATCTGCATCGGCACTGATGCCGGACGGGCGCTTGTATTTGACTTCAAGCAGCAATTGAAGTGCATATGCGGGGATGGAGACTCGGGTATGTCTACCGCCGTGTTTCCTTGTCCGCCACTGAATAGACTTGCTAGTCAGGCTGTTTGGACCAGTTACTGCTCTTGCGTTGTCTCATGACCACACCTTTGTGGCCGTCGGTCATGCCCGCGGACATATACAACTTTTCGACGTCAAGAATTCTGCTGTAGCGGCTCGCACAGTAAATCCGACGACTCTGGCCGCTGTCGCATCTGGCCGGCAAGAAGGTCATATTCTAGGGTCACGTATTGTTTCTCTCGGATTCATCTCCGGAAGACATACGGCTATTGTGTCAGCAGATGACCAGGGCCTGGCTTTTTTTCACAGTCTGGGGAAGGTGTTCTTTATAGAGGCAAATGATTGCCTGCGAATACTAGGCAAGTATCCTGAGGAAGAACCGATTCTCCCAACGCTACCCGCATGGTCGGCGAATGGGACAAAAGGCTCCACGGATAGTACCGCCCCACCGCTTATTGCCCCGCGCAAGGCGCATCGAAGAAATGGTGCAATTCTCTCTATGGGGCATTTGCCCTTAGGTACCGCTGCACATTCCACCGATATGTACCAGCTGATTGCGATATTGAGTCCTATCAAGCTGGTAGTCGTAGGCCTGAAGCCGACCCCCAAAACGTGGTTCCGCCGCCATCGTGAAGGAGAAGATGGAAGTGTCGGGAGATCTAGATGGCGTGGTTGTCTTTCGTGGTTTCCAAGTGTCTCTTCAAATGATGTTGCTACTGGAGATCGTCCCAGCAAGACTAAGCGAAAGGATAGTTTGCAGGATGTATCAGATCCTTTATTGGCTTACTCGTGGGGCTGTAATCTCGTCATCCTTCGCGTTTCCGAGTCCCGGATTTCTCAGAAGATACGCAACGAGAAGACAGGTAAGGTGGAGAAGATAGAGGTTGGAAAAATCATTTTCAATGAGCGAGGAATTTTTACTCTGCGATCCGACATACTCGTCATTCAGTGGATAAACATGAACGTGAGTATTTCCTCTTTTTGTTTCCTTAGTAGGTCGTGACTCCTTTTTGCTAGCAACTCATACTCTTCACGGACACAACACTTGAAGTCTTAGACATCCGAACGCTAAAAGTTGTGGAGAGTGTTTTTTATGATTCATTGAATCTAATATCTCCTACTTTGAGCTATACTTCTTCCGGCACTCTAACCTATCAGGACTCAATCCGAGATGTGCAGCATAGCGTACGAACATACAAGGGCAAGATTTTTGTTCTTGTGAGTTTGTTTTTTTACTTACTTCATTTGTTCAGCTCATTTAAGCATGGTTTAGGGATACAGAGAGTTGAAAGTCGGCACTTTATTGTCATGGGCGGATCGTATACTGTCTTTCGTCCAAGATGGCGACTTCTTGAGCGCCATCAATCTAGCAAGAGACTATTACCTTTGTCAGGCCAAAGGCAATAAAAACGGGCTTCCGGAAGACACTGACCTGATGCGGACGGTCGTCGGCGAGAAAATGAAAGAGCTGATGACCGCTTCCGCACGTTACGCTTTCTCGGAGGACCGGATGACGGACTCAACGCATGTCACTCCTGAAAACAGGGGTGTCGACCGGACTTCACTCTTTGAAGACTTAGTTTCGACATGTGCGCGTGCCTGCATAGCACTGGACGAATTCGATTCCCTCTTTGAGGACCTTTTTCAGTACTACGATGATTCCGGGATCACACGCATTTACCTTCAGCAGCTAGAGCCCTTCGTACTGGATAATAGCATTCATTATATCCCTCCACGAATATCTCAGCGTCTTGTCGGGATGCACGATCAGGATGGAAGTCAGGCAGCAGCTGAGAGGTTAATCTGGCACATCGACCCTGACTGTCTAGATATCAACCAGTCTCTAGTCCTATGTCAGAAGTATCATCTTTACGATGCTCTGGTTTACATCTGTAATACTGCTCTTCGCGATTACATCACCCCACTTGTGGAGCTCCTTGGTTTGGTCCGGAAAGTTCAACAGATCAAAAGGGAGCGCTTACTCAAGTTAGGGCATCCTAACCCGTCAGACTCTTACGATGATGTGAATGAGGAACGCTTAATGGTGAATGCTTACAAGATCTATCCATACCTTTCCAGTGTTCTCTCAGGCTTGGCGTATCCCAGTGAAAAGCTCCTTCCTCACGAGGAGGCCCTTCGCGCGCAGAACGATGTTTACTCGTTCTTATTTTATGGTCGTTCGAGCGTTTGGCCGGCTGGTGATGGTGGAAAACTGGTTCTAACGGCTGATGAGGAGGGTGGCGTTGAGCCAACCTATCCTTATGCTAGACTCCTCTTGCGATTCGATGCAGAAGCGTTCCTACACATTCTGGACATAGCCTTTGAGCAGAGTTATATGAACGACGAATCTCAAGGAACGAGTCGGCAGATTATAATTAAGATATTGCTCGATGTCGTGGCGACGTCGGGTACCGCCTTGTCATCATCCGATATTACCTTTGTGAACATTTTTATTGCAAGAAATGTGCCGAAATACTCGCAATCTATTCACATCGCCCCGAGCTCTTTGCAAAATCTCTTGATCGGATTGGCTTCCGATATGGATCGGAGTACAAGAGAGGATCGCCAACTAGCCGCGGAGTTCCTCCTCTCCGCATACACACCGCATGACGGCGAGCGCATTACACGTCTCTTCGAAGATGCCTGTTTCTACCGTATTTTACGCTCATGGTACCGGCGGGAACGGCAATGGGGCCTCCTGTTGCGAACCTATCTTCATGACCTTGAAATGAACGCAATCGACTTCTTTCCGAGTATTGAAGAAACGCTGATACAAGCGAGTCGGGCGAATAAAAATGTACTGCCGGACGAAGTGTTTTCATCTATACTCGATTCACTTTCTCTGCTTTTACAAAACAGTATACCGCAAACGGCGCTTCTCATTGATAAATACGCGCCAGCCTCTCATTCGAGGGTAGTTGACTCCTTTGGTGATAGCGTCGATAGCGCCGATCACAACCGCTACGCTTACCTCCAGTGTTTGTTGGGTCCGCCGGCGCCCAATGACGATGGCTCTATTGGACTGAGACGGAGCAGTCCCTCTCCGTCAGTTGACTATCCCCTTAGGGAACTGTACTTGAAACTCCTATGTCAGATGGAACCAATGAACACGATCACGAGCATTGCATACTGGCCTAAGGGTTTCCTGGGGGTAAATGACATCGTCACCATTTGCGAGGAAGCAAAAGTTTACGAAGCCGTTGTATGGCTTTTGAACGAGGACAGTGCGGTAGCATCACTGACCAAGCTCGAGACTTATAGCCATGAATTAACTGCGAAGGTTGGCGAAGAGCTCATTCAATCGGAGGAAGCGCCGACGACTGCTGAGGAGTTGCGATCTCTCGTATCAAAACTTGAAGCTCTATGCCGGATGGGTATCAAGATCTGCCATACGCATTCCGAGCAAACGGCGGAGGCCGACGTTCCTCTGGAAGATATGTGGTTCAAGCTTCTTAGCAGCCAGATCGAGTCTGTACAAAATATTTCATCAATCATCACGTCCGGTGGTGCTGCACCTTACAATACGATGGAGGAGAAAGTCATAGCTTCGCTACGCTCACTGGTCCACGACTCTTTTACAAGCCTTGTTGCAGTTAGTTCCACCAAGGCTGTGTCCTTTCCGAGACTATTCAAACGATTGGTGGACGCAACGGTACATTCACGTAGCCACGCTGGCACACCTTACTCTGAGTTCCGTAATATCCTCACCGGCATGCTAGAGTCGTATCGCTCAGAGGGTGACCTGCTTTCGATGAGTAAGCGCATCGTCGACGAAGATTTCTTTGACACGCTGGGAGAGCTAACGAGGGAGCGCTCGAGGGGGTGGTCCGCCCAGTCCGCAAAGTGTCCCAGATGCAGGGGGCTATTAAGTGTGGATATATTGATTGCTAATGAACACCCTCTGTCAAATCGAACATCACTTGTCGTGTCTCGCGCCGGTACCTATCATTCCGCATGTTTTTCTCCCAGTCAGTCCCTCGCATGATGTATAACAACATTTGTCATTTTAGTTATCAATACCCATTCCTGAGTAACTTCCTCCGGATCGCTCCTTTCCTTTTATGAAGCTAGACTAAAGTTAGACGCTGGCGGATTTAGTTATTTGATTATTATATCGCGTAAGACGTTTCAGAGTATAAGGAGATCCCCATAAGATTAATTAAGCCGCCTCTGCATCCACCACATTAGCATGAACCAAGTAGTTTAAGGCCTTGAAGGCCGCACTGCGATCAAGATCAACTCCAAGAGACTCTGCGTCTTTGCCGAATGCTTCGATATCGAGTATTAGTTGGGTGCGCACACGTTCTTCATCCCGACTATCGTCCTCGTTGCTGGCACCAGAGCCTCCAAAGAGTGAAAAACCAGTCCGCTTTCCCACTCGAAGGCGACGTAAAGAATCTTCAGCCTTGCGCATTGCAGTGACATGAGTCATGTACCTTGGACATCATCAAAAGAATGTGACAACTAGAAGAGAGGGTAGACATTTTACCTGCTAGCCACGGCCCCGACGACGTTTGCGCTCACTGATGCGCAAAACGATTCCCTCAAAGCCCTTGCGTCACTCTCCCCGATGCCTACACCAAAAAATGTCTTTACCGGCCGTAAGATCAGTGGCACGAACGTGCTCGGCTTGATCGGCATGTTTCTCTGCGACGTCGCACGAAATTGTCCTGGAAGAGACTTAACGGGTGCCAAGGAATCACAACAACGACGTATAAGTATTGTTTCAACTTGCGACGATAAAAGGGGAAGAATGTCGTTCAAGGAAGTCAGCGAAGACCTAAGGGCTCCTTAGAATTTCGAACTGTAAGAACCAGACACCATCACATTCTCGCAGGAATGACTTACCCTCAGGTTGTCCTTCAATATCATCGTTTGTAAGATGCTGAGGGAGCATTATGCTGACCTGCTGCCTCCAGAGTATCCACATTGCGCGTTCCATTTCTTTAACATCTTGCATGAGAATTGCGCACTGGTGTAATATGCCGTCTTCATCGACTGCCTTGTCCGAGTTCTGGGAGTCTTGCAATGGTGCTGGGGTACTTGGTCTAGAGCCCGATGATGCTGTGTCGGTGACCTTTACGACCAAAGACCACACAACCATGAGCAATTAAAGGAGGAACGTGCGAGGCAAAGGGACGCGGCATTTTACCTTGTTCACTGCAGGCGACTTACTTTTCGCCGCTAAGTTCACGAAATTGTTCTCGAGCCATACACGATAACGCTTTAGCAACTAAACCCTCATGTATGAGGAAACGCTGGCACTTAATATCATCGGGTTAGCCTCACCTGTAAAGTCAGTCTCCAAAATCTGTGCCCCAGATCGGGCAAATATATCTCCGTACTCCAGCATCGGCGGAGGGCACTCCAGATTACCGCAGACTGATTGGCAAGAAACGTCACATCAATATCCTCTGGCTTTAGAGTATTAGTCGGAGCGGAAAGTGTTTTCGATTCCAACACCTCTACTACATTGCTGACAATGTCTTTCCAGCGCAGCTGGAAGTAGATCGGTAACTGCCACCTTCTTTCAAACGCTTGGAAGCTAGGATGGCGTCTTAAACTTCTAACTGATTGCAGTGACGGTGCAAGATACTCTAGTGACCGCAGAAACGCCTGCGTTGTCTCGTAGTTCTGAAAAACGCATCGCATGTTGTTGTGATTTGTAGCTTTGAAGTCCTCTTACCTTGTGGAATTCGTCCGGCCTTCCCGCCGCAAAAACCAATGAGCCTAGATCATCCGTTATAGCTCGAGACACCTCCACCCAGACCACATTTGACAGAATATCGAAGTCGTTGTTTGCAATCCCATCGGCGTCGTTGGTAATGTTTGCATTAAGTGAAGACAATCCGGTTGCTCTTTGTGGATTCTTCAGGCTGACGCGGTCAGCAGCTTCCATAACAGCTTTTAAATGCTCAGAGATAAACCGCAGGACCTTGTTATACAAAGCTGCCAGAGGGTTGTCAGCATCTTCTAATAAATATATGCTTGAATCGAGATCGGCTGGATGTGAAAGGAGTAAGTTTTGCCTTGATGCGAAGGCAGTATACGGGGTGTAAGGAGTGAAGGGCTGTTGATAAGATCCAAGAGATACCAAAGGAGATGGGGTATGGGGTAAGACAGGGGAGTGGGGGCCCGAGAGAGCTCCAGGGAATATAGTCTACTCCGACATAGAATCAGATTAATCGATCCCATTCAAGCCGAGAAAGAAGAGCGGGACGAACTTTTTTTACAAAACCTCTTACAACTTCACGGCGAATTACGTCTTCGGCATCCCTCCAGAGACAAAGCAAGTCGTATGCGTGCAGGCAGTCAGTTAAGTCTGACATATGCTTGATGCGATCGCTCTCTGGGTGAATTGTCTTTCCCGCCTGTGGTTTTTCTGACGTGATGAGCGACAAAAGAGTGGTCGTGAAGTGGTGCTCAAGGTCGGACGACAACGTAGATTTGATCCTTTCAATTCTCTGAACGATTACCATCAACGTCAGAAAGTCACACATTGAGACCGTAGCTCACAAACCCATTGCGTCTCGGTCACGAACACACAATTCCTAGATGAAGCTTTCTCTGCGTGATAAAGCAGTTGGTTGTACTCGGTTGCAACTCGGAGCAGACGTTTAGCACGATTGCCTTTAGCCCTTTAGGATGAACAATGATGAGTTCATGGAGGTATCTCCTGGTGAAAATGAGATGCTACTTTTCGTCAACATTTTCATCCACTGAGAGGTTTCCAACGTCAAATACAGTTTCGCTTATGGACGATTTCTCGGAGGACGGGGATATCAGTAAAAGCGATTCCACTCGAGTTATTGAATCCGATATTTTCAGCAGAAGTTGTAATAAAGCCTTTTAAAGCGAGATGCAGGACATCAGGATTATTTTCGATGCGATATTCTTGTACGAACCTTCTCCTCTCGCAAAGCTGCTCTTCTCTCCAGCTTTTCTTTCACACTGTCCTGTATGCCTTGGAGTTGGTCCCGAGACACCTGCTCAAAAGTTGAGTCTCGATTTGCGCGTGAGCCTGGCCGCCATGGTAGCCACTCACAAGTATTTGAGAACGCAGGTCAAGGAGAGGGGCCTTTATATTCTCCAACCTATCCCCATCCCCTTGGAGATCTGTGCTGAGACTAATAAAGGCCTCGTAATCGTCATTAATGAGTCTGACTAGTTCTTCTTTAAGAGTGGCAAGGTATTCGCGCAGCTCCGTGCGGAGGTCTGGAAGAGATGTATACGAGCGTGAGAGCAAGAATTCCTCAACATTGAATTCCGGAGATGTCAGATATGGATTGTCATGCGATAAAGGCAGGAGTTGAGGAAGGTCGGATGAGGTCGCGGTGGCGGCAGGGGGATGTTCTGCTTCTCGCTCCGCCAACTCTTCTGCGAGCCTGTCCAGTTCATACGGATCCCTGACGGCGGGATTCGTCGATGAATAACTTCCCACCATGACGGCGGGGTGCAGCAGGTTCTGATGGATCTCAGCTGTACCAGACAAGCTTGCTTGCTCCTTCAGACTTGGAAATAACACACATGCCAGTGATGGGGTCGGCCGTGACCGACGCGTCGAAGCTGCACGTGCCGTAAATAAGTGATCGTCATGTATGCATCTCGGAGCCCCTATCGGCGGTTCTAACCTACCTCTCCAATCCCCTCCTCCCCTAACGAAGTTCCCTTTGTCTATACCCTCGAATGATATTTCCTGCATTTCTATGCTTGCGTTCTAAATTTTAAACGTTATTTATTGTCCTCTTCAGAGTATATCTTCTCTCTTTCAAGCTCTACATGATTATAGGGGCTACGGTGCGGCCAGGAATTTGTGATATACACAGTCGGAGCACACACGGACGAGCGCAATGTCGAATAATGCTACGTGTTTCATGATGGTCGCACCTCAAGAACCCCCTCTTGTCCGGCATGGTGTTGTCGTTATCCAAGGTAAAGTCCCGATTTGCGGTATCATGTGGCATGCTGATATGCTACTGATATGCTAACTACACCATGCAGCACACCACGTAAGCCCGGCTCAGACCATCTTGACTAAAAAAAACACCTAGTAAACGACATGCACATAGATCGGATGGATTATCACGGGCATATTTGCCCTTGCATCAACGACTGTATCCCTCTGGCTCGTGAACAAGCATCTGCAATGGTATACAAATGTGAGAAAGCCGGAACCTTTAAAATGCATTTAAGTGACGTTCGTACCCAGAAACGCGAACAACGATGTATTAGCTCATCCTTGTTCATAACGTCAGAGCTTCGCTTACAACAAAGCAGATATAGTTCGCATTCTTTTTATGGTGCCAATCTACTCCATTGTGAGCTTCGCATCGTACCTCTTCTGGGTAACTACCCTTCTTCGCATTTTCAAGGGCGAAGGTGTTGCTTACCCCTTCTACTATCGACCAAGAATCACTCTACCCCATTGCTTCTCTTACGCGATTGCTACGAATCAACAGTTTTGACCTCATTCTTCTATCTCCTTCTCAATTACGTGTCCCACAACGCCGATCAGCAACGTGCCGTATTCTTAAAGGCATGTCCACAACCCAATCATTTGTGAATATAATCGAATCTTAACACGTTCGACCAGGTGGGACTGAGCAAAGAGAATGACTTCGAGGCTATCAAACGCGGCGAACCAGTCAAAAAATGGCTGTTCCCGCTCGGGTTTATAGCCTCAAAACCCGAGGCATGCTAATTCCCCATTATACGCAATACCTTTATTCATTTCACTTTTTTTCGTACACAGGATGGCCTATATTTCTTACAAATTATGAAATGGGGCATACTCCAGTACTGCGTTATACGCCCGTTGTGGGTTTCCGTCACCTTTTCTAGTATACAATGTGCCTAAATCTCACTTTAGGACGACCCTCGCCGCAGTTATTCTGAATTATGTAGGTCTGTATTGTGAAGGTTCATGGTCACCAGGGTGGGGATATGTTTATGTGTGTATCGTCGAAATTTTGCTATCGTGAATCCGAGGAGGAAATGCAGTCTCACTTTATGCCGCAGATTACTGTGGTCGTCTCGATCTCGGTATCCATCGCTATGTACTGCCTCATTCAGCTGTACATGCCAATTTCAAGAAACCTCGCGCCTCACAAACCACTATTGAAACTATTTTCGATAAAGGCCGTTGGTGAGCTCAGACTTTAAGTAATCTAATGATTGGAAATAAGAAAGAGGCCTGTATTTTTTTTAGTGTTCTTAACCTTCTGGCAAGCGACGTTTCTGTCTATCCTGAGTTCCTTTAACGTGGTGAAAGATGTAAGCAATATTTTATGCATTCATGATTAGTTCATATCAGCAAAGAAGGTTTACTAAAAATTTCAATGGACCTCAGACAGAATACATGTTTGTACTTCTGGTAGTAGCGAAGAAAGAGGCAACTGAAGCATGTTTCCCTCTAGGACCGCAGACGATATCAATGTCGGAATTGGCGCCATTTTAGAAACGATAGAAATGACGTACGTATATATCGTTGGACTGCTTTATTGTCCATTGAGATTATAATCTAAGTTCATCGAATCTACACAGTATCTTCGCGTTTGTCCACATTAAGGCCTTCTCCTATAAGCCATACTGCCCTTTGTTCTATCGTCCTGAAGACCTTGAATGTGACCTATGCGAAACTCCCCAGCGTACACCACGTCTGCGTGCCCTCGGTCATGCGTTTGACTTCCGTGAAACGCTGCGGGAGCTCTGGGCAGGCTGCGTCTATATTTCACGCCGTTGGCGTGGAATCGAAACGGACGGCGTAGCTCGGCGGCTTGTAGTCAGGACAGAGCTATTTGGAGTAACTGACCGATCAACAAGACAGAGACAAGGACCCGCACCTCCAGACAAGGAGGACCATCTACTTCTCTATAAGCATTTACGCAAGGATCCGAGTGAATTTCCGGGAGTCACCAGAAAACCTGGAACTAATGGCTTTACGGTCGCGGTCAACGTTGAAAAAGAATTCCACGTCAATGAGGAACGCCAGTGGATCGGAACTGGCGATGATTACATCTATGGACTCAATTTTTCGCGGCGGGAACGTAGTGCGGGACTTGCTGAGCAAATAGACGATGAACTTGAACGGAGGGGCATGTCAGCAAAGGAGTTGCGTGAGACGTTGCAGACGTCAGAAGGCGCGCGGGACCGGCTTGTGGACAGTGAGTCGAGGAAACACGAAGGCCGTTCAAGAAAGCAAGGGTCATGGTGGCGCGGAATTTATGACCGTCTTTCACATACCAGTTGGGATGATGGTCATGATGCGTATGATACACCAAGGGCTGCACTAAATTCAAAGCTGCACAAAGTCGAAGATCGACATCGGGAATTTTTAGTTGCTGAAGGGAGCATGAAAGGAGGATACAGCCACTTAGTTGCTGAAGAGGACTTGTACGACAGTATCCCATCGTCGATTTCTCGCGAGCGCCAGGGGTGCGGACCAATTCCGCTCGCCGGTGAAGGTCGCTCTGGAGCGGGCCCTCTACATCCAGCACCCGAAGGTGATGTGCAGATATCACCCCGATCAGACTTCAAGTTCAGTATAGAGCCCAGCCCAGCAGGCGAACCCAGCATGGCACATTCCGAGCTGACTCGCACACCTGATATTGTTTTGTCCCGGTTATTTCCTAGCTTCAGTCCCAACACTTCTTCGGTTCTAGGGTCGCCGAACACCGTCACGTCAGAAGCGAGTGGCCGATCATCCCAAACACACCCTTCATCGCACGGGCATCATGTTCGGCTAACAACGCCAGCTTTGGCTGTCCCTACGTCTCAGTGGCGGGCGACCGTGCGTACGTCCGTAATAGTTGATACGGGGCGCGGCACCCCAAGTGCATTTACTTCAAGTACGGAGGAATACCAAGCTCCGGAGACAGAGCGACGGGAAGTACGCGAGACTCGAGATAGACGGGGACGATCCGATGCCCCACAGTCTGGTCGATTGTCGGACAGAAGTGTGGGTCCCTTTGACTCCAGTGGAGCTGGCGAGGAGTCGCCCCAAAATCGTGGTCGCCATCGGCGGGAGCGCGCCCGCCACGAATCCTTCTCCGCTAGTCCTCCTCCCACAACGTCTGAGGAGTATCGATCCCTAAGCCGACCGTTACTCAACCAACCCGTTCCACCGTCCAACCAACACCGTCATCCCTCCAAGACCAGAACAGAGCGTCCTAAACCACGTACCGTAGCCAGTACACAGTTGAACGCTTTTGACCAGCCTTCCACAGCCGGTTCGATCTCCCTTGGTTCGTCCGCAGTTCTCGAAGACAAAGTACATGTACACAAACGCGAACCTCACTCGGGCCGTTGGGACGCAGAGCATTCCACACGCCGGTTTTCCTCCCCCACGAATCTTTACGCGCCTGTAACTGATCGCGACCTTACTAGGTCTTCTGTGCCGCCGCCCTCCCGTTCCCAACCTCAGACGCACAGAGAGGCGTATGCACCCAGAACTCGTCGTTTTTCGGCAGTAAACTCTGCCGTAAATACTGCACCTATTTCCGGATTGACTCGGACTCAACTCCCAGTGGCCAAGGCTCGCGGCGCAGGCTCGGGAAATCGCTCATTGCGTCCGCGAGCGCACGTCCGCTCCCCGCCGCGCGCTGGCTTCTTGCGACACAATTTGCAGGGGCAGACCATCCGGGAGGATAGGGAGGGCTCTGGGTCTTTCCATAAATCAAATAATCCCTAATGCCACTGATCCCCCACGACTCAGAGCAGCCACTCGATATATGACCATTTACGATAACGACACTAACGAACGCATTTTCCGAGACGATAACTAACGATTTTCTTCCACGACTCTATAACTGTCTCTTTCCCTTTATGATGTTGTATCAATGTTGTACTTCCTTTTTGAGTGTGTTGGTGTAATTGAACTCTGTGCAGCACGACCCGTCCGAAGAAAACAAAGCATGACACTGCAAAATGAATACTTAATACAATCCAATGAATTCTGGTTTACAAGAAAATGTGCCCGGTACAATACATAAATTCGGCGGACAGAAATAGATATAGCAGACGTCCATTCCAGGTTCAACTGACTTGAAGCGCCTTCAGGTGCTCCATTCCACAACCACCTCTCTTGGGGTCCTTCACCAGTTTATACTTCCTGGGCAGGGTGCATCCGCCCACATCGCACTGTGGCGCTGAAAATTCAGGCAATACCGGTGCACTACTTTTCGCACTATTGGGATCTGGGAGTAGTGAGGGGGGCACTGAGAACGAGAGCACAAGAGAGTCTGGCTTGCTTGACGAGACCCAGCGGAATAAGGTCGGTATAACTGGTGCGGGAGCGGGCACGGAAGCGTCCTCCGCGTCTTGTTCTGCTTCCTCGTCGGGTTCCACAAGTACCGCTTTCTTGCCTCGAGAGCGCGACTGCTTCTTAAGCAGTCGATTTATTGTCTCAGTCTATGATAAAATCAGTAAATCATGAATGCAATCATTTAAAGAGATGCGGATTTTCTAACCTTCTCGTCTTCTAGTTTCTTCACCGAGAGGTTCTTGCGCTTCCTTGCTGTCTCTTCCCTTTTCAACGCTAGCTCTGTTTCGTTGAGATGTTTCTTTTTCTTGGAAACTGTTTCCTCTAGATTGAAAAAAAAAAATCAACAAAAAGCCATGAGTGAAGGAGAGTAGTAACTAACCCAGTACGACATGTTCGGCCGCCTCTACCATACCTGCCAGAGCGGCCTGCCTGTGTGTCATGCGCGTAGGTCCGGCGTACGAAGTAGAACGTGTAGAAGTCCCGTCGTCATCGTCATCCTCCGATTCAATCTCAACGTCTGCGCTAATATTAGCCGCGCAATACAAACATTTAATGAGTCTGTCAGGGACTCACGCTTTGGGTGGCCTTTCCGACCAGGTCGGAGGGGCATCTCATCGCTAGGTGTCGGCGTAGCATTGGGCGGTGCGACGCCGGAGAACTTTAATTTAATCTTTAGACGCGGCTTGGTCGGAGTGGACTTTGCCTTCGCTGGCTTCGGGGGAGGCGAGCGGGAAGGCGACGAGGAAAGCTAGTCAATGGATACGGAAGAAGAGGTTAACGCGCGCGAGGACGGCATATAGTGGCGAGTCGGCGCACCTCGTCTTCCTGGTCGTCATCATCTTCGTCGTCGTCGCCCATATTGTCTTGCTCATCCTCCTCCACGTCGATCTCGTCTTCCTGGTCGTCTTCCGCGTTAGACTCTTCGTCCGACGCGGGCTCCTCCTTGCCGGGCTCCGATGAGGCGCCGTCGTCGTCAACTACGACCTCGTCTTCAGACACGTCCATGTCTGTTGTGGAAGAGAAAGTAAAGCGAGACTGTGGTGTCGGAGAGAGTTGTCACACACCTTCCCCGCTGCCGTCTACCTCCATCACCTCGATGACGGGCTGGGGAGGCGGCTGTCTAGTTCTGCGCGGGGGCATAATTCGGTGTTAGCGAGCGCAACAGAAGAGAAGGGGGACGTGTTTTTCGAGCGGCAGGCGGACAAGGCGGACAAGCCGAGTATAGAGAGGGCAGGACTTTTATTACTTACCTACGGTTTGCTTCGCCCGGCGTTCAGACTCACAGGTCGTTGAATCGGCACAGAGCCTCGGATGCTACTTGCTATTTTCAGCAGTTTAGATCGACGCCCTACTGTTCCCACGCCCGCAAACATCCGTCGTCCTCGCCCTACAGTCGACTGTCCTCAGACTAGACGACCCTCTCAAAACAACCCGGGTTAATTACCAGAAATGTCTAGCAGCCTCGGTGTGCCCGTAAAGCTCCTCCACGAGTCCCTTGGACACATTATCACCGTCGAGCTCAAGACCGGGCAATTGTACAGAGGGAAACTTGCAGAAGGTGTGTCCCGGCGTTGTCTACACGCGATCTCTCTGACATCTCTCCGTTCATCCGCAGCGGAGGATTCGCTTAACATCTCGCTCAGAGACATCACAGTGACCGGCCGTGATGGTCGCGTGTCGCAATTAGATCAGGTGTACATCCGGGGGAGCATGATTCGCTTTTTCATCGTGCCGGACATGTTGCAGAACGCGCCTATGTGAGTCGCCTCGAGACAGCGCATATAGCTCGAGATGCTAATTCTCCGCTTTCTCCTTCAGGTTTAAGCGTGTAGGACCGAACGCGATGAAAGGAAGAGGTATTGGTACGGCTCGTGGTCGCGCGACCATCATGCGGGCAAATGGTATGTTGATCGGCTTATGCATCTCAGGTTAATGACATCTAAATAAATACTTCATTAAGCTCGTCGTGGTCGTGGGCAGCCTGCTGCACGTGGTATCCGTCGTTGAAAGCCGTCGCATGTGTTTTTGGTGTTGAGATATGAAATTTTGTCTGTTTTGCCTGTAAAAGTATTGTTGACGTTGCTGGGGTC
The DNA here is from genome assembly GCA_002794785.1 of Coniferiporia sulphurascens. Taxonomy (NCBI): domain Eukaryota; kingdom Fungi; phylum Basidiomycota; class Agaricomycetes; order Hymenochaetales; family Hymenochaetaceae; genus Coniferiporia; species Coniferiporia sulphurascens. Next base: position 1,070,728 of record NBBA01000003.1, read on the forward strand.
GATGCACACCGATTATTCGATCCAAGTGAGCGCTGTGTTTTTTTCTTAGTGCTTCTCTGTAATGCATTTACTTGTTCTATTCTCATTACGAAGAGCGAACAATAGGAGTTGCTCAAACCCACACTAATCGCTGTTACAATTGTGCTCAACCATCAAAGTGCTTACCGGGCTGTAAATGAACGGAGTATAACGTCAGCTTTGACACGAAGTGGCCTGCCGCGCCTTTTCAAAAAGGACACTTTCAAATAGTAAAGATCCTGACGCAACTCGACACACTATTTTATGCTGATGAATAATCCACCTGTCGGTCCCTCCTGTTCGGTGAGGCCTTACATTTCGTACCGAGTGCATGGTTCATAAAGGAACGCCATCACAAAAACCTACCTGTCGTCCCCTTGAGGTAAAGGCGCTAGCAAAGAGGGGTTCGGAACACAATACTACTGGCAACTTCTACACGGCTGCGTCTGTAGGTTGGCTTGTGCGGCAACATTCCGTGGAGGCACATATTAACGGCGTCTCTGGTGGTTAGGGGATCTGCCTGTCTCATTATTGGTATCTCCCGCCGACCCAAGGACACCAATTGGTCGAAAACACTGGAGTCAACATCAAGAGATTTCGCTCCGATTCATTCTGTGGTCTATTCGCCTTTCTACTTAGGTACGTTCCCTGGATGAAACATAACCGAAGCACTGACCGAATAAATGCATCCTCCTGGCCGTGGCAGCTTCGGCGGATCACTCTGGAGGAGGAATGGAACAGCTTAATATTGTTGTTAATGATATGATGGGTACGTTTGTTGCGCCTTCTTTGAAGAGCTGGATCAAGTCCGCCATTCCTACACGTTAAGTCACCGCATATTCACAGCCTCAATTCTCACACGATTATAGTAAGTGGACGGACTCCAAAATTTGCTTTCCTGGGGTTTGGACGATCCCCATTGTGCCGTTAATAGTGACGCATCAACAGGGGGGGATAAAATATGAGCACAGTGCGTTCTGCGGAAATACACGCGCTTTCGACCAGGTGTGGCAATGTGGGGCTCGGTGATCCGTGCAGAACGTCATAAGTGGTTACTTGACCGTGCCACCTTGATGGTAACGTTGCACCGCCGCCCCACCCCTCCTCGACGCTTGCCACAATACCACCGACAATATGTCCGATTCTAGCAGTAACAAAGTCGACCAAGACGTTGAAGCTACCACCGTAGCGGCAAGTCTCCAAGTTCACCCCGCAAACGAAGGCCTAACTGACGAATATTCATAGCCTCGGAAGGCCATCAGCTCTAGCTCGGAGAACTCCTCCACGAGGCACATCGGCGAAAAGCTCGGAAGCAACGCGGAAACTCTCGCATCATCCGCCCAACCTCCGGTGAGCTTTCTACCGCCTTTGCTCACCTCTCGCGAGGTGCTGACTGACTGATGGGAGAGAAGCTCGATGAGGACGGAAACCCCACCGGTACAGTCCCGTACCCGAGCACAAGAGAGCTGGCTGCTGCGCGTGCCAGGGAACGGCAGAAGCCGAGCGACAACTTTGACGCGTTCAAGCTCCCGTGATCAATATTGATGTTGTTCCGTATGCGTACTCCATAATAAAGATATTATATGAGGAACTCAATGCGAATATAGTATTACATAAAGCGGGAACGCATGTGCTGGGCTGTGATCGACGCGACTTCGCTCCATCGGTGGGGCGGGCCCCAACTGCCACGAATGTTTACTTATGACCAAATTGGGATTAACATGGAGCCTCTCAGCTCCTATGCGTCCGTCATCCTGTCGTCACTGCTTATACGAGGCGGCGTCCGGAGAAGTATAAAAGACAGTGGGCCCTTTCCCTCGAAATTATCAACTCACACACTTACATTCGCACTCAAACAACAAACACTCATATCACTCATAATGTCCGACAACAACCGCTGGGATTTCACCGACAAAGCTGAGGCTAAGCTCAAGGTGTGTGCATCTCTAATTTATGATTAGTGGACATCGTTTCCTGATTCACCATTGCGCAGCCCGATTCCGAGAAGTCTACCACTGAACATCTCGGTGACAAAGTTAAGGGCAAATCCGATTCAGCCGCGTCTACGGCCCAGCCTCAGGTAAGCGTAAAGTCTCTCCTCTAAAAACAATGAGTATTGATGATTAATAAATTCTCAGAGCGAGAAGTCTTATACGCAGCAGTTAGGAGACAAATTCTCTAGCAACTCTAACCAGAACGACGTAAGCGTTATAATTGTTGTACTCACATCTTGAGCTGACGGGATTTTCGTACTTCAGAAATCAATGATCGACAAGGCAAAGGACAAATTCGGCATGGGCGGTAACAACCAGTAGATGGTTAAATTCAATCCGACCGTTACTCTACTAAATCCAACATATTTGTATTATACAACTTGACCCACATGTATACGACTTAACTTGCCAATTATTCACGAGACCCGGCGTTATGGAAAGAATGATACGTTTTAGTAACCGAGTTGTGAGCAAAAGTTATGGTTATGGTAAGTCACCAATCCTAGCATATATAGTGCAAAGCTCCTGCGTGTGTCAGTAATTAATGCCATGAATTCGTTGAGACGTATGTCGTTTTATACACGCAGGAACCGAAATGAGCTAATCGATATCGTGCCGAATAGTAGTAACAATTAATATTAATGGCATTCATACATAAAGGAAGAGTAATTACAACCCGCGTAAGCAGCGTCTTCCTCACTTACATGTAGTCTTCATATTCGAGGGGAGACCTTGAAATAAACGCGATGATAAATGCGTAACAGATGAATCCGCAGAATACGGGGCCAGCGAACAAGAGAGGATAGACATGGATGAATAAGATCAAGAGTAAAGGACGGACGAAAGCAGGATAGCGGTACACCTAAAATTACAGTGTTGACTCGGGGGCGAGTGGGTACGGTGGGTCGGTAGGATCTTCTACGATGCTATCTCGGTTGCCCCACTGGCGGTGGCCGTGGTGGCCCCGCCGACCGCGTGCGAAGCGCAAATACCGCGAGAAGCGTGATCCCATATGCGTACTACGACGCTCCTGGCCATCGTCGTGCTCGCTGTGTTCGTCGTGGCCGTCGGTGCTCCCGGCTATCATCTCCTCTAGCGCGTGGAAGTCTAGAATCAAGGGAGCAATTTAAGCACTCAATGACATCAAATCAGATAAAGCTAGGGGCGCGCTGGACTTACCGTGTCGACATATTGGACAACTGCTGGAGAGCTCGAGCAGCCACTGGTCAACACATTGCTGGTGGAAGACGTGCTTCCCTTCGCATGGCAGCACCCTAATGTCGTCGCCTTCCTCAAAGTCAATAATACAGATCGGACAAGTCTCTCGCCCGATCGCCGCAGGCATGACTTGTGCGTTCTCCGTGCCGGGCTCGCCCATGCCCCGCGGACGTGAGGACGGAGAAGCCAAGGGTGCAGGGACCACTTGTTCGTCCGGGTTAGAGATGGGTTGCGCGGCTAGATTTCTGGAAGGGCCAGCACCAGGCGAGCCCACATCTTCGTCATGGGAGGCGCTCCGCGAGACGTTGACGGACGATACAGGTGCGGCCGCCAATCCATCCGCGGAACCAGTGGCAGGATCCTCAGCACTGTGGACCACTCCTTTCCCTTGCGCCACAGGTAGCTGGTTCATCTCCAGCGCAGGCTCACTTCCCGTTCCAGACTCCACATCTGACAGCTTGGGCGAAGTGCCGGTGAAGCCATTGAAAGTAGGTACTCGTGGATCGACTGGAGATCGGCTGAATTTAATAACCGGGAACGTGTCGAGGATTGCCCGGGTGATACCGCGTGCGCGACTCTGACCCTGGCCGTATTCGCCCATCGTCGGGTCCGAAGGTCGGGGACCGTAGCGTTCTGGGTGCCTAATGGCTCGAATAGCCTAGAAATATTGGTGACAATGAGAACCGCAAGCAAAGTGCTCGGCGCGTAGAGCACTCACCCCAGACAATATTACAATGCAGAAGAGAACGGAAACTGCACCAGTGATCACATACAATACGATCCTGTAACCAAGTAGGAAGCCAGACCGAATAAGTGGCCGAATGGACGCATATTAGCGGGGATGAGCTCACATTGCGAGGTCTGTATTGGGACTGCCACTCCCAGGATTCGGATTTGACGGGTCCGAGTTGGAATCCCCGTTGCCATCCGAAGCAGTCGCGTTTGCTGCAATAAGCGTCGCGAACAGATAACTCGCCTCGGGCACGTTTCCGGTAGATAATGTATTGTTAATGACACTGAAGGTCTGGTTCAGCATGGTCGCGTTGAAGTCGCCATACAGAGTCTGGTTCACATTCGTAAAAGCGTTTGCGATAGTTCTACGCACAGATGAGCTGCAACCCTGCCGAAAGCCACGTAATGAACTCACCTTGATGAGGCATGCGACTGCGTCGAGAAGATATCGAACACTTGATCGTTCGTCGCTGGGTCTGCATATTCAGCGTTTATGAGGCAAGCGTCCGACCAATCGGAATACAGCAACTAAAGGGTACAACCAACAGATATGTTAGACATTCTGACAGCACGTGCAATAATATATGACACTCACTGCAGCAACAGCTCCCTGCCCATGAGCCAAGGTAAAGATATCATTATCTTTCGAAGGATTAGTGCCGTTGGTGTCGCACGAGATGAGCGCGATCCATGGTGTCGTGGCTAATACAATATGGACCAATCAACCCCGAACCCACTTAAAATGAAACGGTTCGTACTGAAATCATTCGTGTTGTTGAGCTCGGAGAAATGTACCAGTGCGCCCTGTATGCCGCATCCTGTGAGATAGGGAGACAAACGGGCGATGGCTGAATTAATTTGAAAGAGAGAGACGAACCATGTTTGTGCCCGTTGTGTCTGCCCCGGCAAGCTGGTACGAGGTGTTCTGCGAAAAGGTACTTCATTTCGAACAGACACTCAATTCTCCCGTCCTTCGCTGCACTATTAGATAGCATAGGCTGTACTAACGCATTGGGATACCATTGGAGTACCAGCGTTGACGTATTTGGTTGAATGTTGATGCCTCCCTGCATGGCTGTTGTGATGTTTATTGGCTGCGCAGGTATGTACGCTCGTGCAAACAGCGCAAACCATCCGATCCAAGTTATCGCTGTAAGCACAAGCGCGCGCGGGGTCGTCGGGGTCATTATAGACATTTAGAGCACCAGCAAGGGGCAATCAGCGGTGTCGGCAACGTCCCCGGATTCCGAGTGCGTAGTGCGCGGGTCTGGCAGCGCCCAAATTGCGCAGTGCACCGTCGATTCCGCAGCGGGGGCGTTGTAGGCTGGGGGTAGGAAAGGAGACTTGGAGGCGATTCCAGGCTGTGGGTCATTCAAGCCGACGGTAAACTCTCAGGCTCACGTCTTGTTGTAGAAGGTCCGGCAACTGACTGCACGGCACACACACACCACGGCTGCGGTCCGCGATGCAAATAACACAATATCCAATTGGTTCCGTAGCGTCTCCACTCTGTGAGTTCAGGTGAAATTATTGCCTGCACTCCGCTAGACGTGTGAATGTTTTACATGGTTGCAGACATATGTATCTTTAGTTTTACATTTCATGCTAAACACTGCTGTGTAGAGAAGCCGTGTGCGTTCGTGTTCACCCTTCGTGCACAACCTCTTCCACGGCTTCAGCAAAAATCTGGCAGCCCTTTGCCATATCCTCTTTTGAAACATTCAGCGCCGGAATGAAACGCACAACCTCGTATATCGACGTCGTGAGAATAAACATCCCCTTATCGATGCACTTCTTCGACACTCGGCTCGCCATATTCTTCGGTGCATCAGCAATGTAGGCGATATCGCGAGGGAGCGTCGCCGACGAGGCAAATTCCACACCGACCATGAGCCCGAGCCCACGTACATCGAGAATGTACTTCCCCACGGTAGGGTTCTCGCGAAGTTTGTGCAGAGCTGAGAAAAGCTCCTTTGACCTTAAAAGGACCCGAATTAGGGCTAGCTTCCCTGATTTGTCTGACTTTACTTCCGGGTACATACCTTTCCTGCGCGTTGTCTAAGACACGCTCATCTTTCATAACTTCGGCACATGCTACGCCTGCAGCACATGCGACTGCGTTACCCGCATAAGTGCCGCCCTGAAAGTAGCGATTGAGTTTCATTTTCTCTTCGATAGTCACCGAATTAGCACAAATACCATGCTTCCGGGCTTCAATTTGTCAGAAAGCTCCTTTCGAGTCACCACGCCACTCAGCGGGAAGCCGTTTGCAACTCCCTATTAAACTCGTTAGACATGTCCATATACTGAAAGAATTTCATCACGGACTTTGGCCATAACCATCATGTCGGGCCTGACTCCGCTATACTCAGAGGCAAAGTATTTTCCAGTCCGGCCAAAGCCACACTGAACTTCGTCGAAGATTAGCATAATCTTGTGCTTGTCCGCTATTTCACGCAGAGCTTTGAGGAATGAGGCGGGCGCAGGAACGTAACCTCCTTCCCCGATAACTGGCTCAATGAGAATGGCCGCGGTCTGATTAGGCGAAGTTTGCTGCACCAGTAGGAGCTCCAGCTGGTATAGTGAGCGATTGACGAGTTCTTCCTCGCTGGTTGAGGGGGGGAGACCATGCTGGTGCCAGTACGGAAATGGCATTGGAAATACTCCTGGCTATAAAAACAAATTAAGACTCATTTAAACCGTTATCTTGAAATCTCGGGAAATTATACCATTAAAGGTTCAGTTCCATCAAAGTAACCCGTCTTGCTTTTCGTCAATGCCATTGCACCATATGTTCTCCCATGATAGGCACCTGCACATGAACTTAGCATCATTCAATTGAATTGCGCATGTAGCCTAACCCTGCATGACAATTATGTTCTGTTTTTTCGTAAAAAGTCTCGCCATTTTGACAGATGCTTCGACAGCTTCAGAACCAGAGTTCCAGAAGAAAAACGAATCAAGAGATGGGTGTGGCATTACAGGTAGCAGCCTTTCAATAAGTTGCAGATATGGCGTGTGGTACGCTATGCTAACCTGCGAGCAAGTGCTTATAGTGAAAGAAAATACTTAAACAAAAGTACAGCCCAACATACCTGACCGTGTACCAGAGACATGCACTGCTCTGCCGCAGCTTTGCTGACTTTAGGGTGGCAATGGCCTGGCAATACCGTTCAGTTTATTTCAGTAAACGTACACGGCGAGCCTCGATCACACACAAACTCACCCAGACTTGTGACGCCGATACCACATGTGAAGTCGAGCATTCGCCTACCATCATGCAAAGTAACATACGAGCCCTCGCCCTTAGCTATGATAGCTTCCGCCATACGTCCGAGGCCTTTGGTAACATGCTTCTCCCCAATCTGCAGGAGACTCTCAGCGGAAGAGGCTAAAGTCCTCCGTATAGGGCTGCACAAGCCAGATCCTGCAGGGCTGAAAGAAAGTTTGAGCAAGTGTCGGTAGTTAATAGCTCATACACCGTACATTCGGGCCCGTGCGATTGTTACCTGTGTACAAAGACATAACCAACTGTACGGACGTGTGAGATGGTAGGGGATACTTACAGAAGCCCGGGAACTGGAAAGTTTTCTGAACATCGGCGGTTCACGGTATGAATACTAGTGACTCTATTATGTTCTTGGTGGAAGTTAGTTACTGAAATGAGTCTGGTTGACGAGAGCTGACGTCAGGCAATTTAAATGGAGCATGCTGCATCCGGCTCGACGGCTCCTGTTATCTTTTATGTAATAGCCGATATCGGGAGGTAGACTCGAGTGCCGAAATAAAATAGAGTCGAGCAAATACGACCAGGCGAAAAGTGAGGATGCGAACTCTGTATTAAAATTACGCATGTAGGGAGGCGAACTCTGGCGGGAACAACGGGAATAATGCTACCAGTCAAAGACGCGTGACATTGTGACAAGAAGCCGAGACGCGTTCCTTATGAGTGCTGCACGTGATACCGTGCAGGAGACGGCGACGGAGACCCCTTCTCCCTCCTCCGATACCGCAATGTCAGTCTTTTCCTCTAGGTACACATCTACAGACTCAAGGCCCTCGTTAACGAGGGGGAGCACCGCACTTACCTCTGAATCAGCTCCTTTACCCACTCCTGTAGACTACCCAGCCCACCTCGACTGTAGCGACGTCCGAAAGAATGCCAATACTGGTGCCCCAATCGATCCCGTGCGCATACAGACGCCAACTCGGGACAGAAATAGCGTCCCCCTGAGTCGCGTAGGATCTCCGACTTCCTTCTTTGCTCAGGACCGTCCGACGGAGGACCCATCCAACGACTCGTACTTCCCTGTGTCAGCCTCTCACGCGCCTGAAACTCCCACTCGTCAACGCTCAACAAAGGAGTTAATCAGCAGGTATGAAACTATGTATCCGAGATCTATTAGTAGTCCGGGAAAGGCATCTCACCCCTCGTCTGTGCACCGCAACAACTATTCACCTGATCCCTTTGCAATTCGTCCTCCCCTCGTTCCTGGGGGTAAAGGCCGCTCTCCTCTTCGAGATTCTTTCAGAAACCTTATATCTCTTTTCGGAAAGAAAGGGAAAGGGAGAGACGATGACTGTGCCCTTCTAAGCTGCCAGTATGAGCCCTCCGTTACTTCTTCGTCAAGAACCAAAGGGAACACCTACTGTAGCTCACCTCTTGATAAGCAAATGCCCACCATACCCGGAAGGCCACGATTGTTACACTCGGGTCCTGTACTGTATCTGTCTCGCTCGGCTTCTGATCAGACGCTTCCCGTTTGGACAAGCTGTAAAGCATCTCTTTTTGAGGACCATATCCTCTTGGAATGGCTTACTGCGTATGGAAATCCATCATCAAGTACAATCGTGCTGGGAGGCTCAACAGATGTACACTCACTTGCAAGATCTCAGGCCGATCCTACAGAGAAGAGTCTACTGCCTAATGCTGGACAAGACACTCATATCTTCGAGATAACCTATACTGGCAACCCGCCGGAAAAATTCGCCCTTTTTTCTGTTGCGGAAAGGAGTGCTTGGGTTAGCAGCATCTGGGACGTATTGTTACAACTAAGCGGAAGTGATAGCTCAAAGCTCCGAGAGGAGGTTCCGTCTAAACTTGATTACGACATCAAATATGAGGAATTGCGTCCAGCCTCATCTTCAAGGGAATCACAGCCAGCCTATTCACCTTCGCTTGCGGAAGCCTCTGACGTCCTTTTCAACATACCATCAACTTCGACCGCGGAGTGCGAGCTCGGGTCGATAAAACCGAGCTTTGACCGACTTGTGTTCCAGGTTGACAGCCCTTGTCGCGGAAGCTCATCTTGCTCTCCCAGCATTTACAACTCTGAGTGTTTTTCTGCCCCAGCGACGCCTATCAAATTCTCACAACTTGGTAGTCGTAAAGGATCGTACGCTTCAAGAAGGTCGAGTCCCTCAATTCAAAACTTGGATAATCTTTCTCTCGTGCGAAGCCACCTATCCAAGTTGTCTGACGAAACAGGCGCGGTTCGCGCTCCCTCAAAGCTCTCCCGCCAAAATACGTTGGAGCCTAGCTATTCCACCCCACCTTCTCATGTGCCAAGCTATCTTGCTACTCCACAGTCGTTACGTGCAGATATAACGCATGACTCACGATCCAAAGTGCAGTCCTCGACTTTGGATTCCAGAGATAATGACTCAATTTACGAATTTTACGCCTGCAAGCCCCACGCAAGGCGTACACTATCTCCTGTGCTTGACGTATCCGAGTCCCAAGCTGCCGACACGCCCAGAGCCGAAGACACATCCTTTACCGATGGGGGCGCATCTGACGACTTGAATAGACACATATCCCAGAAGACGACATTCAGCTGTCTTTCAAGAGCTTCTTCTACACTCAATCGCTCTGAAGACGATGCACAGATCGGTGCACACCCCCTCATCGCATTAATACAGGACCATGCGGTGCAGCAGTACAGTCAGACCTCAGACCTCGGCCACCAGATTGCGTCGCTCCAAAACGATGTCCTCGGAATGTCCTCGGATTTGCGTGCTGCCATATCCGAGCAACGGCCTGACTCCACACTTCGTGGGTTGCTTGAGGATCTGTGCACGAAGATGGAAGCGGCCGCTGCGGTTGGCAAAGGACATGGCAACCACTTAAGAGAGCTCAACGAAAAAATGGACAGTATTAAGACTCATATCTTGATGAAGCGTGACGAGATACAAATTCGACAGTCCCATACTCTAGAGGACAGCGCTGGAACGGACGAGAAAGATTTGATGCTAAAGAACATCGGTGGTACAATGGACGAGGTCCACCTAAATCTCAGAGATAATATGCCGATCATTCTTGATCGCCTTGCCGTTTTACATCAAAGTGCACTTCCTGGTGACTCCTCTCAAATGAACGCGAAACTCGATGAATTATTGGAGGCATTTAAAAATATTAAGCAACTGCAACCTGAAGATGTGGGTTCACATTCTGTGCGAGGGCCATCCAACTACAGTTCCGATGATAATCAGACCAACTTAGAAGTGAGTAGATCCCCGATCAGCAGCGCCTTATTGTGATCGACGCGATACAATATTAATTACAGGCACGGAACGCGGAAAAACCAGCTTGTGGAAACACGGAAGTTACACTCTCCGGAAATAATCGAGAAACCTTTGGAAACGCAGACGTTGAAGCAAAGGTTAAAGCGCACACCCCTTTCCGAGTGGAGCATGTCTGGACTAACATGAATACTCGGTATCATAGCTCACAGAGGTACTGGAGTTACTTAAAAATGACGAGGAACAGAAGAAAGTGCGCACCGAACAACAAGCAGAGAGCATACGATACCTACATGAACTCAACACTGTGAGTTCATTTCGTTTTTCTCCTATCATTGGATTTCTGATTTTGTTTCTCTTTAGTGGCTCCAATCCTTCGTCGACAACGGGACCGCACAAATACAAAGCGTTGCCCAAGGTGTTGAACACCTTTGCAGAGAACTTTCCCCTCAAACTCAGGCAGACATCGGTTCTTCGGTATTTAGAAGTAGCGTTGACCCCAAACAGAAGCACGGCGGTCTCCGTGCGGAGCTCAGTGATCTCATCACTTCCGTAAAGGCGGGCGAGGAAAAGTCATCATCCATCCAGACATTACTCACGGAAGTTCTGGAAGAAAATAGAGGAAGGAATGCCGATATAAAGACATTCCGTACGTCCTCCACTATCATTCGGACGAACCTGCTTCGATACATCGTCATTTTTAGATACAGAGACCGTAGTTGGGATGATAGATCGGCAAAGACAGGAGCAGGAGGTAATGCTACGAGGGATAGCCGCAGGTAGGTTTGTGTTTTTAAGGCTTTGTCCGTCTTTTCAACAGCAACGTATTAGAATTGTCGAACGAAATCCGGGGAGAGCGCCTGCGTTTCGTCGAGGCTATGAAAGAGGCTACTGCCATAAACGTCCAAGGTAGTATTTCTTTCGTCGCCCGGAACTCTGGAATTTACGCATTAAATGGCTAGTACACGTTGAGGAGTTCAAGAAGGAGCTTGGCAGAGAAGTCATGATGATGACATGCGAAGTTGGCCGTCTCCAAAGGGAGCGCCAGATGTTGGAGCAACAGATCGCAGATCTGTTCGCGTTTTTCGCCAAGCAGCGAGCAGAAATGGTGAGTAATAGACTATTTCACATAAAAAAAGTGATTAAAAGTGATTAAAATGAAGAATCAGGAGCAAGGGTCAATGGAAAGAGCACGACAAGCTCTACAGCCCCCGCAGGCACAACCCACTCGATCGAGCTCACGCGGGCGGCCATTGCCTATACCAAAACAGAGATAGCGATAGCGAAAAGTTCCTCGCTTTGGGGGGAAAGGAGACACTTGCGCAAATGTGGACGATTAATGTAAGAAGGTAGTCGTTGGTGACAAGCCAGGTCATTGTAGCGAGTAAGGGTCAATGTAGCGCGCGGTGGCCGCGATGCGGAAGTCCATGGGGACGACGGTGTGCTAGTACACTGTAAACACAAGTATCCTGAAGGGAAAACGTAAATGCCCACGTCGTATGCTTTCTGTATTTTGGCACCCGTCATCACCAAGACATCTCCCTGCGGAAAGTGAGAATACGATGGATGAATAAGTGGCGTAGTGTTACTCACATGTCGAAGAACCAAAGTAAGCTCCTTTTCGCGTTGACCAGTGGTCGGAGCTTCATGGAGGCGAAAGTGCATCAGGGCAAGTGATCCAAGAGACAACGAAGAGACTATTGGACCGAGTCCCTTCTCATCATCAGTATGATACTGAGTGATTACGGATCAGTTCAAAATCATTTATTAGTTGAGCATCAAAACATACAGCCATCCTTTGCTCCACCATATACGCCGCTGTTAAGATCTCATTGAAGTTCGCGCTCTCATTCACGACAAGAGAGGCCCGATCTTTGATCAGCTGAAGGGCTCCATTAACACTTTTTGGAGCTTGTTCGAAAGGAACCGTGGTGTTTGTTCCGACAACATACTGGAACAGGTGTTATACACATTGCGCTCGTCATCATGGCTGAGCATTGCATACTTTGTAAGGAACACCGGCTGTCAGAAGAGAGGTATCATTACCCGCAGACTTCCATTTTTAGAGCACTTGAGAACTCACAATTATGTGAGAAATAATTTGCCAGCATACGACCACGGACTAGAAGCTTATTCTAAGATAATCTCCTGTTCTTTAACCGAAAATCGAACCTACCTTGGGTCTGAGCGGAGATTAGTTCCATAGTTTCAGCAAGAGGGCGTAAGGACATACAGCGCGTAATGGATATCTCCTAAGGAACGAACCTGCCCGTGCTTCCTCCTGGAAAAGCTTAAACAAATTGTTTGCTCTCTGATTGACTCGCGGATTGCCAGAAATGAGATGAATGCGTCCCCTTTAAAGTAGTGAAAGGGTATCCAACCTAAATCAACTGTCCACATACCGTTGCTCAGGAAGCTCATATGTAAATAGCTGTCCGCCCTCCGAGCTATCCGGCTTCTTCCACATTGAAGTCAAAAAGCTGATGCCTGATGATGATAGTAAGTTAATTTAACATAAGTGTTCTGCGGGCGGTTAGGCGAGAAGCGATTTCGTTTAACCTGAGCCCTTGTAAATTTTATGGTGCTTAAAATTCTTCGAGCCCATCAATTTCGCTTCTTGGTCCCAGAATTCGCTATGCACTCTAATTGGTAACGGTGGGGTGCCAAGGAACGTAGCCTGCAAACAAAAATATAAGTAAAATAAAATCAGGCACAGAGACTCTACAAACTTCACAATCCGGACAGTCCCAGCATTCCCATTTCTCGCTGAAGAAGTTTTTCAGAGGTTTTTCAGATTTCAGATTACACGTGCTGTGGATAATAAGAATGGTCCTTACCGAGGACACAACTGGCCACAATTGTGACACCACCATCCCCTCGCGGAATAGACCGTTTCGGCAGGCGCATGCAGGTCTTCAATAGGGGACTTTGGCGTCAGATCAATACTGCCAAAATTGGGATGGGGCCGGAGTCTGAGGAAACGCGAGTCATACTTCAGCGCTTGATATTCTTCGAGGCCCATCCTGAAGAATTCCGAGCAACTCGGATGGAGACACAACCATCCTTTTTCATATACTAAGGGGCTTGCCTCGCCGCAAACTACGCATTTCGATCGCTCCTTTAACATAGAAAAACAATTGTATCGGAGCCGGCGGGAAACAGTAAAGGAATTACTACCCACAAAAAGCTCACAGTCATTCCGATTTGGGGATTCTGCTGATAACGTTATTTCAGCCAACGAATCTTCAAGTTATTACACCCGCCGACAAGCTCCTCACCAGTACAGCGGTCCCACCATAGACCGTTGGACTGAATTGCTGTCCCGTTTGTCTCCGGGTGACCAGGGCCCACGCTTGTTCCCCTGGGGCGTGACGAGGGTGAGACCTCGTCTTTCTGCCACCACGGTTCTCCCTGACCCTCGCAATACTGGAAAGCGAATTTATACTTCACGCGGACACTAGAGGTCTGGTTGGCCCCAGACGCCTCCGTTTCAGCTGCGAAGTAATCACATGAAGGTTTCGCCTACTTTAACATTAAAACATTGGCTCACCCCAAGCGTCAACAATCCAGTACAATCCTAATACAGCGTACATATACTTCCCTAGGTCATACGGGAAAAGAGCATACTTGTCGTCCGCAACCAAAACAATCGGATAGTGATTTTCGAATCCATTAAGGAGTGCACGGACAGAGTAGTCTTGTTCACTTTGACCCGATGAGCCATCCAACGATTTCCCGCCGCTGTCCATTCGGTGTAAATAGTGTCGGTGAACAGTTTAAATGTATAAGACACACATACAACGTACCCATGCGATATAATTAATCTTCCGTCATGGCAAAATACGTCTCGCCTGCGAGAAAAGATGTGCGTGACCGTTGGAAACGTGATAATGATGGGAAACTTACTGAGACGAATAGCCCCCCAGGAGATAGCCATGCGCCTTTCCATCGTTGTGATAGACACCGCCATGATAAGCGCGGAACCATGTTGTAGTTTCACATAATGCTTGCCGGGACTAGAGAGCAGACTATAGATGTTGAAGAATGAAAATCTGTCATAGAGGCTCACAGCTGCCCATATTCGAGGCCGTTTTCCATCTGGCAAAGGAGGTTTTGGGGTGGTCTGTTGCGGCAGATCCGTCACGTTCCTAATAAAACGACCGTCAAGGACTTTCGTTTTATGGGAGTGGAACTTTCACTAACGGGCGCAACCTGTCCATATCAATCAGTTTATCGGGTCCCTCGGAAATGACAGCTACATCAGAAAAAACAGTTTGTTTCAACACCTCCTGGGGTTTTTGTGGGTCGATATTTCCGTCGAGAATTCTTGGGCGTTCAACGAGTGTCTTGTCTGATTCCAATGACGACAACGGATACGTCCCTGTTACGGGAACCAAAGGCAAAGCGGGCTGGCGCAGGTCTGATGGTGGTGGAGGCTGCTGGTCAGACTTTTCTACCATGAAGTTGAAACCAAATTGGTAAGTCGTGCCATTGGCGGCTGAAACACGCGGTACGGTCTTGTACGGAATAATTCCAAGTTTGTTTAAGATACCTGCGTTATCTGTTACTTCCTTTGGGAGAACCCAAACGGGCTTCCCTATCCTTCTTCCAATAATTTTGGAACCTGATGATAATGCTCCTTCGTCGATGTTAAGACTTTGGGAGGGCCTGTATATCCATCCCGCTGTTTTCCGCTTTTGCCTTTTTGCTACCGTTTGTGATTTCGCGTTGGCGTCGATGGATGAATGAAGTCTGTCTTTCGTGCCCTGAGTAACTTCGGGAGTCTCGTCTCCAGGAGGATCCCGATACTTGCGTTTGTTTGGATGCTTCCCACTCGCAGTAGGCTCGATACGCGCATCCCACAGTGATGGCGCCTCTCTTCCTTTGCCTTTCTTAGGATCACGCGCTATTTGAGTAGTGCCTTTTACCTCGTGTAGTCTCGTCCCCGTGTTACCCTTGAAGAAATGTTCAGTAACGGAACGCTTGAGGGAGGCTGAATTTTCCGCATACCTTGCTGGCCTTATTTTGCCTGCTGTTCCCCACAGATTTAGGTGTCCTTTTCTTTGTTTTAGGTTTTCTTTTCAACCTTGTATCCACCCGCTCAGCTCCTTCATTTGGTTTAATTGTTCCCATTAACCTATGCGTATTCGCAATTGATGTTTTCGAGCTTCCGGCCACAGCTGTTTCTTTCGTAGAGAGTAGCGAATTATCGGCTGGGTTTATTCTAATATCACTCGGGACGGGGATGGTTGTCAAGCACTTCTTCATAGCCGTTTTCAATGAAACCACTGAGGAATTGGCCTTGAAAATAGGAGCCGCAGGTAGGCCCCCTTCTTTGGCAGCAGAGACAGACCGCTTTCGTCTATTTGGCTTTGATACTTTCTTTGATGGACGGCATAGCGTCTTTGGAGCCTGGACGCCGGTCCTTTGTAGCGGTCGTGAGTCCGAAATCAAACCATTTTTCGGGCTAACAGATAAACCTTGGCCCTGCTTGCCTGGCCAATCTGTCAAATAACAAGGTTACATTTTAATCTTAACGCTCGGTGAAGCCTGTATGTGAACCACCTTCTTGTAACGTCCAATCGTCACAGCTCTCGGCCGTATCGTCCGCGGCAGCGGCTTCAAGTCTATTTGTCGCCTCATTCGATTGGTTTATGTGTTTCGACTCGTAAACGAATCCCCTAGCCTTTCTCTCCGCCCACACGAGCTTTTCCGCTTCCTCTCGTTTTTTCTTATATAGTTTCCAGTAGTATTCAACGAACAGACGCCAGGGCTTGGGGCTTTTGCGAATCTCGATCAACTCTGGGACGAGGCCTGGATCGTCATCTCGGCTTTTCCCTAAAGCCTGCCTAACCCAGCGACCATACGCCTGTAACTGTAGAACAAAGCAAAGTCAATCATCTCAATAACAACTAACGGGCCATAGTGCACGCACAAATGCCGGATTGCTTTCCTCACGGATAGCTTCAGGGCAGTTGCGACTCGGAAGCACAGTTTCTGCGCGATTACGCGTCTTCGCTGGTAGGCCCGCTAGTTCGGCATACTCTCTTATAAGAAATTGAGTCGGAAAAGGCTCGTGATCTAGCAGTTTTCTGTCAGTCCAGCCTTGCGGGAGTTGACCCAACGCGTCAGATTCAGTCAAATCTTCATTGACGCGACCTTTGTCGTAAGACGTGTCCGAACTTTCCAGCGTGCTGCTTTCCACCAGCAAGTGGTCGCTCATGACGGCGAGAAGCAGGATGGGCCGCACGAAACAAATCTGACCACTAAATGTCTACCAGAAGAAGTACGGCACAGCCCGTACGCGACGCGGCGACGTTGAACGGCGACTCAAGTCTTTATGGTTGAACTTAGATGGCAAATTCTGCCACATTGCCAGTTAACGGAGCAAACGTTTGACGAAACTGTAGTTTTTATAGAGTATGCGAATGACAAGGTAAATCTATTACTTGGAGACGGCATGCTGCAGCGCCTCGTATACGTCGATCTCTATCCGTGCCTCAGCCTTATCCGCCTCCGACCCATTACCAGCAGCGACTTTTTGGGCCTCAGCAAGATTGCTACGGATGGCCTATTCCGGAGGGTAAGATACAACATAGGGTGCATGTCATAAAGGGTCGTACCTCAGGTGAAAAATCCGCCAATGGCGCCGCCTCGACCGCATTAATGGTGAGCTTGTTGTTCGGGTGCACGGTCGCAAAACCGCCGCTCACTGGCAGACGCAAAACGTCGAATAAGTAATGAATGTGTTGTGCAAATAGTAACGCGTCAAAAAATATTTACCGAACCACTTCTGACTGCTGTTCCCCGACTCAATAACCTCTACGACGCCAGGGCGCAGGGGCTCAATCGACGGGACGTGGTTCGCGAGAATACCCATATCACCAGTTGCGGCAGCAATGTTGACCTGCACGACCTCGGTTGATGCGAAAAGAGTCTGACGCACACTAGTCAGTCGAAGCTACGGCAAAACGCCGCAGTAGGACAGACCTGGTGGGGGAGAACCAAGGACAACTTAATCTTGTCCGATACCTCTGCATAGCCCCGACGCTGGAGAACGGATGCCGCTCGCGGCGCACGGCGTGCAGCGGTGGAAACAAAGCGGAGGGCCGACATGGCTAGTGGTGAGCTCGAAGGTGACGGACGACAGCAGAGTTTCAAGGCGGACTTTACCGGCTTACCCACGGGTTTTGCCGAGGCGACATTCGGTGCAACCGACATATTCTCTGATTCACGGACAAAACCAATAGAATAATCTGCGAAAGCTACTATTCCATGACGTCTACGCCATATATACAAGGTTACCGAGTCAAAGATATTATAATTAGTTCCATTAATCCGAATGCCCGAGCACCCAACGGAAAAGAGACGTAAACATCTTCCAAATTCTACCAACCACAGTGACTGGTGCCGCGGAGGCGTCTACCTCAGATAGTGAGCCATTTTGACCAGAAACGCAGCCTTGAGAAAATGTGAGCAATCCTAGGCTTATTTCGCAGTAAGTATGTAACCTTGGTCTGCGACACCTCCGCAGTAATCTTCTGGCAGTAAAGTTGGCTCTCTCCGCGAACCTCGTTCGCTAAACCGTGTCACTGTCAGTAAATACTCAAGTTATATGCTCCAGCTCTCACATCTGGTCAACGGCTACAAGAAGGTCGTAATTGATTTCCTGGCTGACCACGGAATCGAACTTGTACGCAGGATGGGTTCGTACGAAATTTCGCATCCATGACGCTGTAGTGAGCAGAGAGCCATTCGACCTTCGCTTGATGAGGTCAAGGTATTTATTAAGCTTCCTATTTGTCTCAGCGTCTACATCGAGCGTGTCCAGGTATGCCCTAACGAGGCCCATCAGACCGGGATAAGCATTGTCCTGTATGGATTACTGAGCCCCGCTTTCGGTTTACCCATGTGTCCACTCACTTTGCCTAATATAATCTCCTCCAGGGTCATCGATTCATATTCGTCTTCAATCGGACCCTGTGGTACACCGTCGGCACGCGAAGGTATGGGGAAACAGTTCTTGAGTTTCTTCTCTTTGACTTTTGCATTTCCATTATCGTCCACTGAGCAGGAACTACTTGAGGCAGAATTAGACTGTTTAGTGAAAACGTTCTTCCTGAAATAGAACTTCTCCGTGCGTGCGGCGTTACGCTTCTGAGCGGTCTGCATGTTTTCGTCAACTTTGGATATAGGAATATACAGATTGAGGTCGAAGCTGAGTATCGCACGCGAGAGAAGGACGATAAAAACAGCGAACGCAGCGTTCTCGAAGTCGGTCAGTTGGACTTCCATGCTTCGAAATTCAACTCTCCAACCAATGGGTGAGTTGGGAGGAGGTGGCTTGAAGCGGACTGTTTGCCAGTTGGTCGATTGAATATTCTAGCAGAACAAAGAGACCTTAACATATAACAAATTAGTAAGTAGGGATAACTAGACGCACCTCGAAGTGGTCCATGCTGTTTGCATCATCCTGGTCAATCATTTCCGAAAAAACGACGACAGGATCGCGGATGAATAAATGTGCGATATGCTTAGAAAGTAAATCATCAATGCCTTCCGGAAACAATCAGTAAGTTCGTCAATCCATTTTTTATTAATAAATACAGTACCGTGATCTCGTAACCGTTCATAAACGGAAATATCGTGAGGCAGGGGATTATCGTTATATTCGGGTCGATTCAAAGGGTCTTCCGATATATAGAGGTCCACACTATCGTAACGCGACTTCGGAATAACGAATTTATTCTCTTTCAGGGGCTTGTGGACGTGAGGTGTGAGCTGGCGGTGCATTAAATAATATTGCATACCTTCAGGCCCCGCTCTTCCTCGGTCCGGTCATCTACGCTTCCGGCTATGACATTCCACCTACAGTCGACGTCCGCTATGTAGCCCCGATACAGAGGACTAGCCGCGGACAATGCTAGCTGAAATGAAATGACTTTAGATTCGAACGACCTTACGAAAAGAATAATGTACCATGATAGGCCCGAGCGGAATAAAAGCATCGTATAATCGACGAGCTTCAGTCACGTTACACGATTGGAATGTAAGTTGTAGACAGCTACAGCCCATGCCGAATCCCATTGCGTCCATATATATATGGTCGGTGAGCGCGGCACCGCCTTTCGCCTCTAACACAGGTGCGGAGCGCAGGGTTCAAAATTAAGAAACAACTACGATGGAGAGAGAGGACTTTACCGGAATCCTCAGGAAAAACATTGCGGTCCCAAGGGATTGTCGGGTCAACGAAGGGTCGGGGCGTTCTCTCATCAAAAAAAAGGGGAAGATTAATTGCAACCTTTGAGCCTCTCCGGGAACGGATATTCGCGGTGAGGGTTCTGCATCCCCGATTTAGACGATTGCAGTCAGAGAGAAATACACAGACGGAGCTCACGGGAAGCGCGCGTGGGGATTTGCAATCTCCTGCGGCAAAAACAGGCTGTGACTTGAGACGGCGTTGGAAGGGTCGAAGTGCGGCTCGGTGAATATGCCGGACGTTCCCAGGCGAGGGAAGGAAGTGATAGATACGGGAATTTCGTTATCCTCCAGGTGCTTGCGGGCAAGGCTCCGGCTAGTGAAAGTAGCCTTCAAAACCGAGTGTGATGGCTGATACTTGGATTAGATGATTACCGATAACGCATGTTACTCTCGACGGAAAGGAGATCTGCCAAAGAGCCCGTGTACGGAGACCCTGGGGTAGACTCTAGCATATAGCGACCATACTCGGGGTGAAATGTTGGAATGGCGAATCTAGATGTGCGGACGTGAGCTCTGCGGACTGAAACAAATTGCGCCCGCGACTCACTTTTCACCCGCCTCGTCGGACAAGTCGCTACAGATGCTGTTCAATTTGGCCAGGATTTCGGATTGCCGGAGCGAGAGCTTTGCATTTTTCTCTGCCTCGTCAAACGCTACCACCATATACTCCACCTAGACATGACATCAGGCCGGGTATGTAGGGCATAGCTTTGGGCTGAAGCGAACCTCATCTCCCCAGAGCAGCTCGTCGCCCTGCCTGTCCTTGAGCCTATCCCAAGTATGGAGGAATTGCGTGATGCCATGCGTTCTGACGTGCTCGGCGTACTTTTTTGCGTCGTCCCAAGAGAGGGGCGTGCCCAAAGAGAGAAGACCCATGGAGACAAAGGCGGGCCAATTGAACTTGGCGAGACAACGGAGGGTTGGTAATATAGAGAGCGGCGAGCAGCTAGTTGGGTCAGCAGCCTGACTCTATATATGGTGGCTGGCCGCATTGAATCAGCATGAAGCAAAACAAAATGTCGCGATCATTAGTCATCCCCTTCACGCTTTGCCCCGTCCCACATTAGAAATCAGGGCCGCTTTGTAAGTGCCTCTACTTTCCATTTACGTCAACTTAAGTTGGGAGTCGCATGTGAATTTCAGATAAGATAATATAGTACGGCAGACTTGACAAGTGCTGGAGACCAAGTGTTAGCCTTGAATACACAAGCCTACGATAACTGCCACAAAAATAGTCGCTTGCCACGGCGTGGGTTAAGAAGCTTGCACGGACGGGCAATGCTCATGCTGCGGCACTCGTTGTCCACTTCAGTAAAAGCTTCAACGCCAGCAGGACGTGCCGCAGCGCACGTGTCCACGATTCGTCCACACCAAACTGGAGTTTAATAGAGACGTCGCCAATCTTATCCTTCAATATCCTGGGGATGATCCGGGGTTAGGCCTACTCATCGAATAAAGTAAAAATATAATAAGGACAGTCGCCTCCAACGCACTGGTGAGGAAAATCAACACTCTGATCCTGAGATTTGACAAACTCCATGGCTTGTCGGAGACAGTCCAGGAATGCGACCATCGCGAAATCAAAGCGACGATTATGCAACAGCCGTCCAATATGGAGATCCCCCGAGCCATACAACTCGTAAGATGATTTATCTCCGTTCGTCTTCTCAATGCGTGAAAATGAGCCCATAGGTACCAGCCGGTAGCTTACAAGTTCCGCGTTAGTTCCGGGTCAACATAATTATTCATCGATGATTGCTCACCTCTCGAATGTATAATCCAGTTTTCGGGCGATCGTATACAGAAGTAAAAGAGCCTGTCCCCAAGCCGCATTTATCTCGGCCCATTCAACCTGAAGGGGTATGCTAATGCACGTCCTCGGATAGTAGGAACGAGGTACAGACTTACGTGAACACCGCTGACTCTCCCAAGCCTCAGACCGTTAATTGTCCCAAAGACGCCGTCATGGCCGATGCAGAATGCATCATTATAAACATTCGTACGTTCTAACTTCTCAAGTACGAGGGAGTCGTGGGCATAGGCAGCACGGAGGGATGATAGTTGAGATGCCTGCTCGGCCGCAGTAAGCAGATGCATGTTATGTGCTATCCAGAACCTGAATCGAGTTTAAAAATCAGAACGCTGGAAGTAAACTGATTATCCGGGCTTACTCAGATTCTTCTTCCTCCAACTCCTTTTCTTCTAGCTCAAGGGCTTTCAATTCCTCCTCCAGCTGCTCCTTCTCGCTTTGCGCTTCCCGAAGGTCCTCGATAGCCAATTTCTCTTCCTCTTTCAGCCTTTCTATCCGTCTCTCAACCTCGTCCACCGGTTCCTCTTCGCGCTGCTTCTCCTTCTTTAGCTCCTTCTCAAACGCCAGGTATCCGTCCCGTTCACGCATGGTATCTTTGAGCTGTTCACTCAGACCCTTTAGAAGGCTATCAGTGCATTCCGTGCACAGGGGATGGTCTAATTCCGTCCTACTGGATAGCAATGAAAAAAGCTTATTTGTAAACCTAAGTTTGTGTGAAAGGGGAGAAGTGGTACTAGTAGGAGAGAATGCATTATGTTGAGGGGCACCGGGGCTCCGTACGGCACCACCGTCGTGAGGCCCCGCCGAAGAAACGCGCGTAGCACGCGAGGCAACTTGTCCTGGGGATGGTATCTTTTGTACCACGCTATCCTGCAAAAAGACGAAGGACTCGTTGGGTGGGCCCGCCAGGGAGCGCTGAGGTTGCTTAGCCAGTGCCCTTGGAGACAAGGACGAAGGCGTTGGGGAGATACGCCCTGTCTGTGCACTAGCAACGCGTCTCCATGTATTCTTAACGTTCGTCGGCGCGGGAAGCTGATCGAGTTTGTCATTATCTGAAGAGCTCGGGCGGGGCGACAGTGGCGAGGCGAGGGTCGAAGCAAGGAGATCGTAGGAGGATGGTGTGAGGTCGGCCAGGGATGCGTCTAACTGTAAAGGCTGTCTGCATTTCTGGCATATGTAGCTCGAAGACATCGACTTAGTTTCGTGGGCGGCAGTGGTACGAGTGGTGGTACTTAAGTGCGACCGCTGGACTGAGGCTCGATGCGGGGACGGTCACGTGGTTATCAGCGAGCCACCCCCAGTGAGTGACGATCGCTCAGGCTGTGCCTCCCTAGCTCTTACACCTGAATAATGGACAATGGCGGGGACGACGAGACCACTCTACTCGCTGCTTCTCAAGATCCTAGTTTTTTAAGGCGTCTCGCTGGTTCCTCAAACTCCGTGAACAAAGCCGGGTGAGCGACGAAATTCATCGTTTACATTCCGAACCGAGTGACTCAACGCGTCGCGACACCGTACGTCGTTGGATAGCCTGGCCAAAGATCAGACAGAGATAAATCGCCTAATCGCGGAAGCCTCGAAAGGGTCCAAATTTTACGATGTAAGACGACCATATAAAATGAAGAAAGGGCCGCTGTTAACAGTATATTTCAGAATGAAAAGCGTCGAGATGCAGACTGGACAGAACGAATAAATAAAATCCTGCTACGACGAGACGAGCTCATGAGGGAATCGGACATCGGTGTGTATTCGTTTTTCTTTCTGGTGCCTGTGGGCAGAAGTCTTGACTATTTCGCTATAGGCCGAGTGGAGGCAAAGGTCGACCGTTTGGTAAGCCTCTTTCCTGCTACGAATATATCATGTCTAATTAAGGGGTAGTTCGCTGAAATGGAAGCAAAGAGGGACCTAAGCCAGACGATCGTTCATGTTGACATGGATGCGTTTTTTGCAAATGTCGAGCTTCAATACAATCCGGACCTCAAGGACAAGCCATTTGCCGTTGTACGTCACCCCTGTAATGAGGAAAACGAACTGTACCAACAGCGCCAATTAAGGTCGGCCTCGGTATTGTAACGACCGCCTCATACGATGTCAGAAAGTTCGGAGTACGCTCGGCTATGCCAGGTAATACTGCTCATTGTTTGTCTGTTGATTTCTTCGCCTTCCTTACCGCGTTTAATTCAGAATTTGTCGCCAAGAAATTGTGTCCTGGACTCATCCTTGTACCGGTTGACTACAAGAGGGTTGGCGCAGTTTCTTCGAAAGTCATGGCGGTATGTGAACAATATGATCCCACGATGCTTGTTGCAGGATGCGATGAGAGCTATCTAAAGTAAGACATTATCATTTTGCACATTTTCTAATCTAATATATATACTAGCATCACGAACTATATGGAAGAACACAATATTGATGCGGCGGCATGCGTGGAACAGTTACGCGCCAAGATATTTGAAGAAACAAACTTGACAGCAAGCGCTGGTATTGCGCCTAACATGGTAGGTGTCTTCAACAACATATATATTTCCCCACCTCTCATCCTGACACAAATCAGATGCTGGCCAAGGTATGTTTCTCAAGTGCCGGCTCGTGCACGGAACTTGACATGTGTGATGGATGAAGATCTGCTCCGATAAGGTGCATCTTGATTTCCGCTGTGGCCTTCTTTCAGAGCTTTAAGATTCTATTTCAGAACAAACCAAACGGCCAATTTCAACTGCCGTTTGAGCGTGAAGCGATAATGGAATTCATGCGAGATCTTCCGGTCCGAAAGGTTCCCGGTATCGGACGCGTTGGCGAGCGTGTTCTAGAGGCCATCGGTGTCAAGGTGCGCGGATCTGCTAGACTCTCCCTTTGGCGCCGTTGATCATTTTCTAGACCTGCGGAGATATACATGCGGCACGAGCCATTATCTGGCTGATGCCCAGAAAGTTCTCGGTCACTTTTCTATTCGAAACGCATTTAGGTATGTCGCCGACGGTGGTAAAGCCATCGCAACGCGAAGAACGCAAAAGTGTTGGAGCCTCAAGGTACGGAAAAACATCCTCGTCTATCTTATGCCATTGTGGCTTATTTAGTATTCATCCCCCAGGACGTTCAGACCCGTGCATACTAAAGAAGCCATATTCGAGAAGCTTGAATATATTGCGTCTTTACTGGAACGCGATCTTGAGACGGCAGGATGGGCAGGGAAGATCGTCATTCTCACGTATAAGCTCGATTCCTTTCGAGGTATGTGTCCTACACTCCTTTGACCAGAAGGCTCTATATGACTATCGCATCTTGTTTATCAGTGTTCACGCGCCGAGCTACATTCGAGCGGTGGATTTCCAAGAAGGAGGACCTTTTCAACGTACGAATGAATTTTCATATATGTAGAAGATTTATTTGCTAATCCTCTCTCCCTTTTGCGTGCAGATCGGGAAGGAATTAATTAAGCCTTACCTTCCACTTCGTATCAGGTTGGTCGGCCTGCGAGTCACGGATCTTAAAGATCTTCGTGCTCCAGACGATCGAGGCATTAAGCGTGTAAGATGAACTACGAACAGCATGCGTCATACTAATGCTTTCGTTTCCCCAGTATTTCGAGTCCGAGGGCGGAGATTCGCCGACTAAGAAGAGGAAGCTGGTGCATCCGTCCGATCGAGAGAGCGAGCCTCCTGCCAGCCCCTCAAGGCGTCGCCCGGGTGTACAAGGAGTATCAACGGCTGAGCCTATCGACGTAGACGGCGACGAAGGGGAAGAGGAAGAGCTTGTCGGTGAGGCCGCCGAAGACGAAGACGAGCTTGATGACGACGATGACGACGACCAGAAGTCTGTGCGAAGAGAGCAAACACCAAAGCGTGAAGAGCAAAATGTTCCAAATTTCCGGTACAGAAACCCGGCAACCTCCGCAACGTCTGCAGTGAAGATCGGGAATGATAGGCCAAGAAACAAGACCACAAAGCCGATTAGTGTCGCTGCACGAGGCAAGCCCGTCGTGCCACTCCCCAACAGAAGCAAAAGTGAACAGCCATTCCCCAAGCCTGAAAAGCCTTCTCGGCCGTCAACGCCCTTTCTGAAGTCGTCTGCATCGTCATCCTCAAGGAGCCGGGGAAACTCTGTGCAGCCATCCGCATCAAGCTTGGCAGGGAAAGCCACTAAAGAACAAGAACGCGAGCGCGAAGTGCTGGTCTGCCCGATCTGCTCGCGCGAACTGGAGACGGACAACACTGGTCTGAATGCGCACATCGATTTCTGTCTGAGCAGGGGTGCGATTATGGAAGCGACGTCTGCAGCAAGGTTCGGCAAGAAAGATAAAGGGTAGACGATAGGCAAGAAGAAGAGGAAGAGCATGGAAGAGCGTGAAAAAAAAGGGGTGAAGAGCTTGAAGAGCCTGAACGTCTGAGGACCGATGACGATTAGTGTCAGGAAGCCGGCTGCTTTTTATCTCGTTTTTATCTTTATTCCAGTGGACAACCGGACAGCTGGACTTGTGTTGTATTGCATCGTATTGTATTGTATTACTGTAACGGTGTCGATCTGTACTAGTTGTACTATGGTAGCCATCCCCCCGCAGCTTGGGTTGTACCGGGATACTCTTTTTTCCATCTTACGGCGGGTTCTACTGGTCGGTGGATATTAATCGGAGCAACACACTGATGTGGCGCTCTGGAGAGAAGGAGAAGGGGTGGATCAGCAGCTTCGAGGGGGCACATATCAGCCGCTCCTCCACTGTGTAGATGTAGAAGGGGCCTGGCTAACAGCACGTTCAGGGCCTGATTTTGAATATCGAAATCACGCCTACCGATCCGTCGACGGGCGAACTCCGCGGGCTGTCAGTGGGAAGTGTATCCAGACAGAGAAGATGGGGAGGAGGGGGAGAAGGGGAGTCCCGCATCCGAATCCCGACCCGGAAAGTCTCTCGGAGAGAAGAAGGAGAGAGTCAGCTGGGGACGTACATAGTACGTACGGACATCCCGCAGTAGTGGGCCAGTTGCACTAGATCCCTACCGTATTGCGCTGGAAAGAAGACCGATCGCGCGTACCGGCGAGTTGGTCCAGGCAGCAGTAGCAGTGGCACCTACGGCCTGAGCCTGGTACCGTGCCAGCGTCCCGGGACCTCCAACCCCCCATGTGGTGCTCCCCGAGCGTCTTTTCAGGCGCATACCCAGCTCGGGACTCCGAGTCAAATCACGCACCCCCAACCTTGAACGAGTACCCAATTGATCAGTCAATACAGTAGCGCCATCCCAGTCCGAATGCTAGTGAAATCACATTCACGAATTCGATTAGTAAAACGGCCGATATCGGTCAGGCTCAACCACTAATGGTCGTCGAGACCTTGTCCACTTGACCAAGAGTTTCAAATCGGACAAAGCCGACTTCTTTTACGAAATTTTCAGTTTCGCTCTTCTTCAATCTTTTCTCGCAGATGCAGATACAGTGGGGTTTACCCTCAAGAACAAACGGGAGGTCACGGCGTAGTTCGCGTGGCACATCGATATCGGCGATTCATCCTGGCCACGCCGCGTGACAATAACCGTGACTGCCTCCCCGACGCGTCAGTCACATGACATCGACCCCCCGCTACTCGCAGCGCGGGTTCATACTTTACGAGTTTAGTGCAGAACGAACAATTTAGTTAACCCGTGTAGCACTAGAAGGCCCAAGCGGCGAGCAGGACGCGCCGGTCCGATCTGTCGAAGCACGAGCGATAACCCATATGCACGCCGGGCGCCGGGCTTAGCCGTATTAATTGGCGCAGCGCATCGATAGGTTAGCTGGCCAACTGAATCGAGCGCTGCGGGCATCGCCAAACATTTGGCGCAATTAATATTAAGTAATAACCCGAGCGTTGGTTCCTAACCGCCATCAAGCGACGAAGAAATAACTCAAATATCTCAATCTGTCCGATGCGAGCCTCTGACGTCACCGCGTCACTGCGCACGGGTATATCATTAGTATTAGCGTTAATCATCGCAATCATGTATATGTAAACGATTTGCCAGCTCAGCCGTCGCAATACGAGTAGTCCGCATACAGCCGCCTGGGCAGGGAACTAGGTACCAGCCCGCTGAGCGCCACCGTTCTCCGTGCCCGTGCGCCCAGTGGGCCCCCGAATCCGATGTCGACGGACACGAGGGGCAGTGGGGGCAGCTGCTCTGAGGATGGGGTCACTGGCGCCGCCACCGCCGCCACGGAGTCGGGATGGCGTCGCGGCTTGAAAATGAGGACGATGATAAGACCGAAGATGATAAGCAGGAGAAGGAAGATGCACTTCCGCCGGCCCGTATTCTTCTGGTACCTGCAGGCGGCAAAGAAGTGAGCACGGTGAGATTTGGGGGGGGGGGGGATGGCGGCGCCGTGGACCAGGAGTCGGGCGAAAGAGGATGGACGGCACGTGGGAGAAGTTGTGACGTGTCTTACCGTTCAGCGATGTTGAGCTCTGTGACAGCCTCTGCCATATGCACGGAGGTCTGTTCGATGTTGTACTCAATAGAGTCGAGGAGGGTGCCCTGGTCGATGACGAGGGTGGACAGGTCCTTGAACAGCTCGGCAAGAGCCGCGATGGACCTGGCAATCTCCGTGATCTCATGGTCGCGGGTGTGGAGGTCGGGGCCCACTTCAAGTTGCTGGTCGTCGAGGACGGAGGCTTGCTGGCCACGCACCTGCGGGATAAAGAAAAGGCGTGTTCGTCAGCGAGAAGCGGTGACGGCGGGATGACGGAGGGTATGACGTACCGCGACCTGCACGTCCTCATCGAGGTCGGACATACCCTCCGGCCCCTTGAGCGACACTGCGCCCGAGGCCACTAATAGGTCCTGGTTCTTGATCGCGTGGCCCTGTAGCGCTGCGCACATGTATACAGCGTCCGCCGCAGATGAGCTCATGCCTGCACTCACTTTCCATGTACACCCGCTGCTTCTTCCGGAACGTCGCACTCAACTCCTGCACCTTGGCCGCCAGTCCCCGCTGCACGTTCTGCGCAGCGAGTACTTCGTGCCGCGATGGTCCCGCCTGGCTCGGAGGGAACGCATGGGACGGGGACGACGCTGCAGATATGCCCTGGATGAGAGTCTGGCATCCGCGGAAGTCCTACACGCCCGCACGAAGCGAGTTAAAAAAAAAATAGAAGAAAAGTTTAGACAATTCAAAGAGAACCATCAAATGGAGCAGACGCCAGATGAAACAAAACGCACTCGTGTGATGTCCGTCGTCAGCGCCTCTATCTCCCGCTCCTCAGCGGACCGGTCCGCAAAGCCGGGAAGAACGTGTCTGGCATGGAGTTTCTCCAGGGCGGTAACTAACAAAGAGCATTATATCGCCAGCTTAGCGAGGGCATAGAAGGTCTAACCGACTCGGATCTATATGTACGCACTCTTTGACTGGGTGACGGCTAGGATATCATGAACCTGGTCCGAGATGTCGACCCTGTCAAAGGAAAAAAATAAGTAGCGCGCCGGGCAGAGGGCGCGTAGGTGAGACAGCACCATTTTGGAGGCAGGTCAATGTCAATGGCCAAGTGGCGGGAAGCGGAGGAGAGGGGGTCGTTGGCCGTGTGGGAGATGAGGTGTTCCTGTTCGTCGTCGGGGCGAAACGCGTCTTCGTCCGCGTAGTTGGCGGCGGCGGGGAGGAAAGGGTTCCTCCGAGCCGTTCGGGCGGTTGAATCGCGGTATGAGATGAAGAGGAGGGTGCGAGAGCGTGTTGTGGGTGCAGCGTGTTGTGAGGAGGACGAGGAGGACATGAGAGGTGATTGGCCGCGGGAACGGGCGGCGGCAGGGGAGAATTAGACTTTGAGGTACGTACATAGAAGTAATAGACCGAATGCTTTGTGCGCGCGTCCTTACCCACTTCCGACACGCCCGCATCGCATCGCATCGCATCCCTTTGTCCTTTGTCTTTTTCACTTTCTTTTTCACTCTCCTTTTAATTCGATAAATTATGGTGCGGCGCAGTGTGCCGGTTGCGTGGCCAAGTTCCGATTCGGTATTATCGATGGAGTGCCGGGGAGAGCATAGCCATGGCGGACCAGCCACTTGAGCTGGGCAGCCGCAGGTGACCACAACACGCCTCTGTGCCCATCTCCCATCTCTCCATCTGCCCCCATCACACCTTCTTATCCCGTCCTGCCTCTCTTTCATCTCGCGCAAAAAAAAGAACGCCCAACCACGTCCCTTCCGTCCTGTGACTCTCCGCTTTCTATAAAGCCTGCCCCCACTCCCGCTCAGGTTCCGCCAGCTCCCCCGGCTACCACTCTTCTCTCCAATCTCCTCTTTCCGCAAATCTCGGTCCGACGCGCTCCTGCTCCTTGCTCGTCGTCCCCCTCACCGACGTTGTCTCTGCCAAAGCCAGTCAACTATGTGCAACCTAATCACGTTAGTCCCTGCCCCACTGTGCCACCCGAGCTCCCCAGTTGACGTGTCGATCCAGCGAAGGCACAAAATTTGGATGCGGGGTATGTCTCACGTGCACCCGCTTCCTCCCCGCACCGTACTTACCCATTCCCCCCGTCCGCTCGTAGCACTACATAATCGTGAGTCTGCTGCGCACGTTCTGCTTTCCCGTACTCACTCCGTCTGCCACCCAGACCCGCAAGATCTCCAAGATCGACTGCGGTAGCAAGCGTTGTGTACACAGCTCGCTCCACCGCCGTCCCTGCCCCGACTGCTGTTGTGAGAAAGTGTGTCATGTCGGCACCATTGTCCCCTTCCGCGCCTCTAACGTCCGTATCCGTCTAGTTCATGGGCCCTGACCGCGAGGAGCGTGTCACTCTCACTGTACCCGACAAATACTGCGATCACTGCGCTTATTGGTACCAGAGCAAGGCTCGCCGCCAATAGCTCGCCGACGCTCCCCAGGGCGGTCATTAGCTCCTTCACGCATCACATTAGGCCGACGCCTACGTCTCCCTTGCAACCATCGACTATCGCCCTACACTACCGGCTTTATATTCTATATCCCGATACCCCCGTCTTTCCTCCCCTTCCTACTCTAATATGTAATCTCGCTAGGCATGGCCATTGCGGACTTGAAGATCCACGTTCCTGCCTACGCCTTCCTTTTTTCTTTCATTTCCCCTCATTTCAATCATGTATCACCCGCAGCTGTGCGCACGACCCTTGCCTACTTGTGTCATTGCATGATATTTTTATATCTCCGGCCCACACTTTCTTCTTCTCATGCATCGTTCATGTTGTACCACTACCAGCCAATCGAATCCGAATGACTTCTTTTTTCCCTCTTCTTGTTTCATCCTAAAACATTCTATTCTTCTTCAAAACGGTCTGTGATCCCCGTTACCTTCTTCTGGCCACGTTGGCCCCCCTTCAAGCGCATGATTTCTAGTCCCCTCGCATGAAAAACGTTGTTTGGATTTTATTCATTCCGTGCTTGATTTTCCTACCCCGTGTATCCCTTTGCGACCGTTCTTGATACTGTATCGGGTACATGCCCTGTCTGCGCCGCTCGTATCATACATCCCAACAAACCAAATTTATACATCCTATATTCTATGACATTCTACGAGGGCTTGTGTGTATGATACATCCCTCTAGCCTAGAGAATAATACATTTTTTCACTAATTGTTCTGGCCGTTTGTCTACCACTGGACCTGTATCCCAATGACTGCGCTCTCGACTGCACGATACTGTGTCCGGAAGAACGCACGCCGGCGTTCCTCCGCTGTAGTGTCCATCGCGTCGCTCCACACCCGTGGTGCATCTGCGCGCGGCTGGCACAGTTCGTTAAGCACACGCAGCGCGAGTGCATCGGCCGCAGCGAGCCGCTCCGACGCGGATGAGTACGCGTTAAGGCTGGAAGGAACGACGGAAGTGGGCGCGGGCACGGAGTCAAGAGGGATGGACGAGGCGACGAGGGGCGGGGAGGGAGGCGGTGTCGGCAAGTCGTGCCAATAAGCCTGCTCGACGCGCTTTGTCCACTCTCGGTCCCCCCATCGGGCGCTTGCACCGCCGTCTATCTCCGGAGTCGCCGCGCTCTCCTCCTGTGCACCGTCCTCGCCAAATACCCCCGCGGTGTTTTCCTTGCGGACGGCTGGCCGGAGCTGTCCGCCTCCGTTGACGCATCCGCTAGGACACGCCATCACCTCGACGTAGTCGTACCCTTCGTCCGACGCGTCCCCCACACCCGCACCGGCCTTCGCCCCGCGCCGCTTTCCCCGCACCGCTGCGAGGCGCCCCGCAGCACCGCGCCCGACCTGCACACCCGCAGCGCGTCCAACGCGACGCACGAGGTTCTGCAGATTGCGGAACCCGTAGCATCGCGCGGCGCGCAGCACCGTACGGCCCGTACGCACGTCGGCGAGCACGTACTCCTCAAAGTCAGGTGCGCGCACCACGCGCGTCGTGAGTTTCGTATCCTGCGTGGCGTACGCGGCGAGTAGGGAGTGCAGATAGGAACCTGAGCTCGAGCCTGGGTGTGTGAGCAGCTCGGGGAATACGGGGTCCGTGTCTGCTAGGCCCGCCTGGG
Source organism: Coniferiporia sulphurascens (assembly GCA_002794785.1). NCBI lineage: Eukaryota > Fungi > Basidiomycota > Agaricomycetes > Hymenochaetales > Hymenochaetaceae > Coniferiporia > Coniferiporia sulphurascens. The sequence continues at coordinate 1,102,751 of NBBA01000003.1, forward strand.
TGCCCTCGGAGTTGTGCGGGGAGGGCGGCGAGACTAAGGCCGGGACTGGGCTGGCCCCCTCCGTGGAGAGCGGGGTCGAAAGGTCCCAGCCTCGCGCTCGCATCATGAGGTCGAGCTCCCCAGTCGTGATCACGCAGTCAACGTCGCGGGTCGAGTAGATGTCGTTATAGAAGTCCTGGCGGGACGCCTCCAGCTTCTTGTCGTAGCATGGCATTACGGTAACGTGGTATATCTGGTCTGGCCTGAAAATACATGGCATGATCAGCATGATCGGCGCGGCTGACAAACCACAGAAGGGGAAGGGGGCATTTGTATTCAAGTATGGGAAGTCGGAACGAACTGGTGCTTACTTCTTACCCCACTTTACTCCCAACCAGTTCTTCACGAGCGTGCCCATCACCTGCTGTGGACTCTTCGTCCCGCTTATGAACGGAAGCATCTCTGCGTGCGTCTTCTCGGCATAGCACACCCAGCCGGGGCACGCACTCGCCAGCATGGGCAGCTTCCCGCCGGCATTCTGGCCTTGGTCTCCCTGACCACTCCCACATTTACGTTCGTTGAACTCGTGAGCATGTTCGAGAAGCGCAACGTGGCGGGCAAAGGTGGTATCATATACGTGTTCGAAGCCGATCTCAAACGCGAAGGCCCTGACTCTGCGCAGGACCTGACTAAGGGTGACAGTGGCACTTGATGTGGATGAAATAGATGCCGCAAGGGATGCGAGAGATTGCGGCGAGATGGAGAGCACGGGCGTCTTGTGATCTCCACTAATCTCGGGTGGGTTGGCGGAGAGAATATTAAATACTTCCTCATGGGACTGCATGGTGATAAGGACTGATTCTGCGGACGTTATACAACCACTGTTAAGGGGCAAGGTGATCAGCAGATTGATTAAATCTACACCCCATGGTCAATCTCATACATACCTGCATGCCAGGCAATCATTGAGACTGATTTGCGCGGTCTCTAACTTCTGCGACGCTGGGCCGGGCTTTGAGGTGTCCTTCGAGACTTCATAGTACGAGCCAGAAGAGTCTATGTGAATCTGGGTCTACCCGCGGGATTAAGTAAAACAGAATTACGGGGAAGACAGTGTACGAACCGATGCTGCACCCGGGTTATTATTGGTCTCCGACGGATTGGACTGTTCGACTGGCTTAATGCACGCTTGCGATGGGGTGATGAAGTCGTTGAGGTCTGTGAGCGTCTAAGATAACGTTAGGTGGGAAGAGAAATACAGAAGAAAAAGGGGGTGAATGCGTACCAGAGCGCTCGAAAATGCCATGGTCGTCGAGAGCAAGCAGCAGGAAGCCGTTAGTAATGGCGCCGCTCGGACTTCCGTCGACCGAACCGGAGGTGCGGGGTATTGTGGGAACCTGTTTCTGTATTTGGATGCACTGCTCGCCGCAACGGTCACCGCGCGGCGGACTCTGGCTGCGAGCGTTCTCACCGGCAGGCTAGGCAGGCACCGACGTCCTCGCACTCGACAACGCCAAGCTCTTTCAATTGCCTTTCTTTATCGTCACGAATACAATAAAATCGGATTGTCCTCCTCTGTCTCTCAAACAAGCGTCTTGTCGCAATGTCTACGAGAGCGCGTCTAGCGCTGCTCTTTCACGCTCTTTCTCTCGCTGGTCTCGCATTCGCCAGTGGCACAACTTCAATATCTTCCGTGGTTTCTCAATACTCGCTCACAACCTCCACGTCTTTGCCCTTCCCTACCGCAACCCTTTCCTCAGACGACGCTGACAGTTTTGTCGTCGCTGACTGGTCTCTTAGCAAGGGCCATATCCAAAACGGCCAGTCCGACCTCCAATTCGTGGATGACCCCTTCCCGAACAACCAACCCCCCGTTTCGGATGGTACCAGCTCATCCAATACCACCGTCTTGCAGGTCAAGTACCCTGCCGGCTCCTTCAGCAATAGCACCGGCGGCGCGCAGTTCTACACGCTGTGGAACTCCTCCACCCCCTTCCAGTCTATGCTCCTTTCCTATGAGCTTGCATTCGACCAGAATTTTGATTGGGTGAAGGGTGGGAAGCTCCCCGGTATTAGGGGTGGGCCTAGTACAACTGGTTGCTCGGGCGGGAAAGAGCCTGATGGCACAGACTGCTTTAGCACGCGTTTAATGTGGAGAACGAATGGGGCGGGCGAAGGTGTGTAGCACTGTCCTTATTACTGGCTTTCTTCTCTCACATTTATTGCAGTCTATGCATATATACCCACGTCTAATGGCATTTGTAACGACGGTGATATCACTTGCAACGATGACTTCGGTGTCAGTATCCAGAGAGGCTCGTTCGGTTTCGCAGCAGGCCAGTGAGTGATTGTTCGTCCCAGATTCATTTTTCTGTATGCTGACAATATCTAGGTGGAGTCGCGTATCCCTTCTCGTGCAAATGAACAATCCCCCGTCTTCGTCCAATGGCTATGTCGCGTTATAGTTAGACCCTACCCCTTTGCCTTCCCAAGGTCACACGCTGACGAGGTGATTGTACACAGCTTCAATGATGTACTTGCCGTATCCCAGGAGGGTGTCCAATTCCGCACAGATGATAGTGTGACCGCCGGCGGTCTTTTCTTCTCGTATGTTCTCGTCCCTATTTACCCTCCGTATTCAAATAATGCTTATTCATTTGATGGCATTTCAGGACATTCTTCGGGGGTGACGACTCTTCCTGGGCTACCCCGGTTGACACGCATACTTATTTCCGCAACTTTGAAATGTGGGGTTCGTCTTCACCATCGACCATGAGCGATTCCGTGCGCGTGCGTGCGACGGAGTGGGGTTGGGTTGTCTTCGTTGCCGTTTTCGTGTTCTTTTGTGGAATTGAGCTTGTATGAGACAATGCGGCGTTGTGTTGGTGCACCCAGCTGACAATTTTGATATTGTTGAGGCTCGATTGAAATCACGACCGGTACAAAAGCTCTATACTCTCCCCTCCCGCTCGCTTGGTCTCCGCGTCTTTAATCCTTAACTCTTCCTCCCGTCATCATATTTATTACTGGAGAACAATCTGATATATTATTTGGGACAGTTCGTATGTTCGTTACAATGTAAACACGGTGTACCCGATCACCTGCATGGGCATTGGACAAGGACTTAAATGCGACTTTAATTGTAGGACATATATTCTGCGTAGAGCGAGAGCAAAGAGAAGCATCTTTGGAGAGCGCGGGGCTATTGGAGTGAAAAGGGAATACTGCATCTACCTGACTCGTTAACTAATATTGTCGCGCTTTAAGCTGGCGCCTGCACGTGAGATTGCGGAGGCAGATCGCTGCCGCGGAGACCGGTCGACACCACTACATATACCACCAAGCCCCCCGCCGACGAATGTCGCGAGTGCTCTCTCGCTCCCAATTACTTCTGCGACAAATGTCTTCTTCATCGCCCCCTTTGGTATCCCAGGCCGGAATGGCAGCACTTGCACGCTTCTCGACCTGCGAGCTCTCCGATGCACTCATTAAGCTAGGTTTGCCGCACGGCGGACACATTCCCGACGTGCATCAAGCCACAGCACCTACCGCAAGCGCACTTGTAGAGGGGCGTCTATGCGGTCCAGCATACACAGTGCAAATGGTCCTTGCAAGCGATACGGATGCCCCTAAGCTATCGAAACATTTTGTTGACACCGTAGAGCATGGGTCAGTCATCGTTATTAATGTACCGCCAGGTCAGTAGTCTATGTCACTCTTCTTACGCATATACGCACCCCCCTCATGCACGAGCACAGAGGCGAAGAACGCAGTGTGGGGCGGACTTATGACCGCGGGAGCGCAGGCGCGGGGTGCGCTCGGGGCAGTAGTCTCGGGGCGCGTTCGGGACCTCGCTGAGCAGCGCGGGTTGCAGTTCCCGCTCTTTGCGCGCGGCCATTCGACTCTCGGACAGTCTCCCTTCACGCGGCCAGCGGCCGTGCAGGTGCCGCTGGTTGTACAACCGCAGCCGGCCGAATGTGGGTTCCCTGCCGTCACTGTCAACCCTGGTGATCTCGTCGTTGGCGATGAGGATGGGGTGGTGTGCGTTCCGAAGGAGATGGTTGAGGAGGTGATTAAGCTTGCGGAGAAAGGGAGAGATGTAGACGCGAGGTGTATGGAGGATATAAAGGCGGGCCTTGGGGTGCAGGAGAGTTTCAAGAAGCATAGGGGGAAATAAGAAATAAACAAACGGCATCGGCACCTCGATCGAGATATGAATAGGATCTATCAAAAGTCGTGAGCCGGAGTCGTCAGCATCAAACTTGTGTTGTCGGTAGAGCCTGAGCAACCGGTGGCGGTGTGGAGATCCACTGCTTGGGAAAATCCTCGGTTTGTGCCGCCGCGCCGTCCGAGTCTCCTAAAACTAAAACTTGCTCCCTTTCTACTTATCTCTCTCTCGTCGACCTTCAGCCCGCTGGGCGTACTCTGCGATCATGTCCGCATTTCCAGACAAGAGCCATGACTACGAACACGGCCAGTACGAGGCCGTTGCGCTCGGTCACCCGGACCGCCGTCATAGCAGCGAAGATGGCACAGCACCCCAGTACAACATATCGGCAGACCATGGCGATAACCCTCGCTCAGACTCATTCTCCATGAACTCCATGTCTCCGCTTGCGCAGCGCGCGAACGCTGACTCTCTTCCCACTATGCGGAGCATGCCGGTTGCTCGTGATTATTCTGTCGCGTATTCGCCAGGACCAGGTGCAGGCCGCCCACCGCTGTCGCAAGCGAAGACCGGCATGACGCACCGCGCGAACAACTCGAGTTGGGATGTCTTCGCAGGGTTGCGCAAGTTTGAGCAAAGCTACGAAGGTTTCGACTCGCGCAATGCGACTGAGAATCACCTCCGCTTCGCCCAGGGGGATATGCCCAACAACAAGGTGTGTCCGTTATCTTTCACCACATATGACGACAGCTGATAACTTGCTCCGTAGTTCGCTAGACTATATAACTATCTTATCAATGTTTCGGTTGTCACGCGCTGGACGCTTTTCATCATTCCCGTCTTGGCTCTTATTTGGATTCCAGGTATACTCGGACTTACCGCATTTAAGCACGCGACGGTGCGTCCACTCCGTAGGCTTTATAGAAAAAAACTCGCCCTAATTGGAGTATAGATTTGGCACGTCAAACTCATATGGTGGTCCATTTGGCTCTCCGTTGTCTGGGCAGGTGGGTCTCTCTTATCAACGAGTTTTTGACGCCTCACTCAACGTGTCTAAAGGTTGGTGGGGAGCGTTGGCATTCTCGTACGTTCCCTTCTCAACTTAACCAGACTCGATTTCACATCTAGCCGCAGTCATCTGTTACCTCGCATCGCCCGGAGCACAATTGGGATTGTTGCAGTGGGCTCAAGAAAATATATCGACTGGCTCGAGGCACTAATCAGGTTCGGCTGCAGATTCCCAAATTAACGCTATTCCGCTCGCTGACGACATGGCAACATTTGCGGCGTCACCTCACTATAGATATGTAGCACTTTTCGGTTGGACCCTCGCTATATGGGTATCCTTTCAGCCTTTGATCATCGGTCGTTCCATCGGAAATGAGAAGGCGGAGATTTCTTTCATTGCGAAACTCCTTTTTGGGATCTTTCTCTGCTCGAGCTTGTTGCTTTTTGAAAAATTCTCTATACAATGGATTGCTGGAAAATTTCACGAGAGATCCTATGCGGGTGAGTGGGCTCGCCGATCGACGATGGCGTCCGCACAGCCTTCGGTCCTGTCAAAACTACTTTTTAGATCGACTGACTGACATGCATCTAGATAGGATCGCCGATCAAAAGGTGGCGGTCAATGTACTGGTTGTCCTATACTCGCATTCGTCGGAAATTCCTGGTCGCTCAGATACTCTCAAAGACCGAGACACGTCTCAGAAAGTTCCTGCTGTTGACCCGAGACGGATTTTTAAGAGGGCTTTAAAAGGTGTGAGAGTGGCTGCAACTACTACAACTACGGCTCTGGGAAATGTAGCCTCCGAAATTGCTGGAAGGTACTTGAGTTCCTTTCTCTGCAACGTTGATTTTCCCTTGACGCATGCTTGTGCTGACTTTCATTCGTTGTCAAGCTCGGTTCTGCAGCCGAACTCACCTCAGGCCATGGTACAGACAGCACTGAGGTCTGCAAACAAATCGCGCTTGCTTGCGCGTCGTCTCTTCTATTCTTTCTGTAAACCGGGCCGAGATTCTCTCGTTTTGAGTGACTTAACACAATTTTTCACGTCACTTGAACAAGCACAGACAGCGTTCTCTCTTTTCGACAAGGATGACAACGGTGATGTGTCAAGAGAGGAGGTTGAGATGGCCTGCATGTGAGTTAGGAGTTGGCTACAATACCGGACGTCTGTCAACAGTTTTTAACACCCTTTTTTACTTCAAGGGATGTTCATCGGGAACAACTCTCCATTGAGCATTCTATGCACGACTTAGATTCCGCTGTCGGACGGTTGGACAACATCTTCATGTCCCTTTACGTTGTCATCGCTTGCCTCATCATCGCTGTTGTTCTCGACGCACAATTTGCATCAGTCCTCACTGGCACGGGCACTCTTATTCTTGGCCTCAGCTGGCTCATTGGAGCAAGTCTACAGGAAGTCCTCTCAAGTATAATCTTTTTGTTTATCAAGCACCCTTATGACGTCGGTGATCGCGTAAACATCACGAATGTGGCCTATACGGTGAAAGAAATAAGGCTGCTAAGTACAATTTTCCTTGATGGAAATAACTGTCTTGTACAAGCCCCGCACACGGTGTTGAACACACAAGTGAGTTTTCCCTCTTTATTCTTGTATGACTATTCATCCACCTTTGAAATGCAGTTAATCCACAATATACGAAGGAGTCCACAGATGTCAGAGACGTTCGAATTTGAGGTTGGCTACTCTACGACCCTTGATCAAATCGAGAGTTTGCGAGGGAAAATGCTTGTTTTTGTCCAATCCCAAGGACGCGATTTTTTGCCAATCTTCGATGTCGTCGTGATGGACATCCCGGACCAAGGAAAGATGGTGCTCAGTGCGGACATTAAGTACAAAAGTAACTGGCAACAGGGAGCCGTGAAAGGTTCATTAACCATATATACCTTACAAGCTCTACCCCAATTAATTTATGCCCCTGTAGTCAAACGCCGTAACATGTGGATATGTGCATTGAAGACTGCTCTCGCCGAGCTCGGCATCTACGGTTCTAAGGGCAACCCAGATGCTGTCCCATCTCCGACGAGGTACACAGAAGTCCCTTGGGAAGAGGTGCGCGCAAAGGAAGAAGCAAAAAAGCAAAGCGCTGCCCGTAACGATCCTGCGTCTGCGACGAAACAGTACAACCTTTCGGACAAAAACGCCGCCGTTAGTAAGTCGGAACGAGTTTTCAAAATTTCGCATGCATAGTTTTGACGTGCTGCGTTGTGCGACTTGTAACACTTAGTGGATAACGAAGATGTGTTCGACGAAGCTGGACAGGTGAGTACCCCGTTATTGTCACAGTGGACCGCATGTTGAAACAAATTGTCCGATTTGAAGATGTCCCCGTCGGATTCTCGGGTCACTTTCGTAGAGGGAGCTTCATCTTCTTCTTCTCGCGTGCCGCCGAGGGGTACAACGGGTATATCCATGCCAGGCCCGGTGCCTACCATACCGCTTCCGCAGACACCAGAAGAGTACTCATTGGTCTCGATGCCCCCTTTACCTAAATCGACTAGGTGAAGCGCGCTAGTACACGTGTAAAAGTTCAAGGTGAATTCCATCCCCCGGCCATGCGGCGTCATCAAATATTCGAACTTTGTCCAGACATTCTCCGCCCAAAACTTGGGAGCGTTGATAAGGACGAGTCTATCTGTATTATTGCATCGCTGATGGAACTCTATGACCTACTTGACACTGTATCTTTTAGTTTCATAAGGTACTTTGTATATCTTTACTTCTATTTTATCAGACTACGGGCGGCAGCTCGATGGTACTGAAGTCGGACTATAGAAATTGTCAAGTAAGAAATGTAGAATCATAGCTCGCAAAAAAAAATGGCGATGGACAGTAATCATACTAATACTATTGCCTTAATAACATACACGGGAAGCCACGGTTTCAGCCTGGGCTCGTTATGATGTTCGTCGTGGTAAGGAGTGGCTGCACGAGGCGAATTCAAACTCAGAACGTGTCGAGTGACGCCAGTCACGCGTCGAGATCACGTTTCTCCCAATTGCATCCTGCTCCGAATTCATCGAGGCTGCCGAGTTAGTCTGTACAAATCAAGTTGTGTCTGGCTCAGCCCTCCTTCTAGACCTGCTTAAATCAAAAAATGGCGCTGCCTGATCCCATTGTGCGCATTCGGGAACTGAAGAAAGACAAAGTTAACTTTGTGCTGGAGAATGTTGACCTCTCGTGCGTACGGCCTCATACATATTGTCCGAGTTCGGAAACGCTGACGAGCCGGCCAGGTTTGCGAACTCGCTGCGAAGAGTCATGATGGCTGACGTCCCTACTCTTGGTGAGCTGCCTTGCAAGGTATCTTGCATGAATGAATGCTCAAGAACGAACAATGTTCCCAGCGATCGACATTGTGGAACTGCAAGCCAATACGACAGTGCTACCGGACGAGTTCATCGCACACCGACTCGGAATGATTCCTCTCCTTAGCACAAACTGCGAAGAGGCTATTCGTTACAATCGTGTGCGTCACTTTCCTCCAGAGTTACACGCCGGCTGTCTCACTGTCTCACCATTGCCGTAACAGGATTGCAATTGCGAGGAATACTGTGATTACTGCTCCGTAACGCTGCTCCTGCATGTGTCAAGTGAAGAGGGAGGCAGCAGGGACATCACGAGTAATCACCTCGATGTCGTCCCCCCCGGTATGAGTAGGAATATCAACGAGGACGAAACTGGAGAGGAACTTACAAAACGAGTCGAGAAGTTTGGATTTCCTGTCGGGCAAGGTAGAAGTCAAGCTTACTCGATTGCACATATTGTTTGGCTAACTGCAGGCTCATATTACCGATCTAGGCGAGCCAAATGTTAACCCTGTGCTCATATGTAAAATTCGCCAAGGACAAGAATTAAAAGTGAAATGCATTGCAAAAAAGGTAGGCTGTCTGGGCTCTGCTGGCATCACCTTTCTGAGGAGCCACGCTTGTAGGGTATAGCAAAGGAGCACGCAAAATGGTCACCATGCTCGGCTGTATCATTTGAATACGACCCGCACAACAAATTAAGGCATACAACTTACTGGTACGAGGTAGATGAAAAAGGGGAGTGGCCGTTAAGTGAGAACGCCAAAGAGGAAGAGCCGCAAAGAGAAGATGAACGATTTGACTTCAATGCGAAGCCCGAAAAATTCTACTTTGAGGTGGAGACTGTTGGTAGTCTCACCCCTCAGGAAGTTGTCATGAAGGTACGTTGTCCCTTGCCAACAACAATAAAGATGCTGAGACCACTCCGGATGGCAGGGTCTGCAAGAGTTACAAACGAAGCTGGCCAATCTCATTCTCGCCTTGAAACCTGATGCAGAGCAACAGTTAGGGGGAGCGGATTCCGGATTACCTATGGCCCAAGTCAACGGCCACACTGCGCCGTCGGCAGGTGGTACTTGGGCTCAAGCGCACAATTGGGGAGGCGGAGGGGCCAGCCCCAGAAACGGTTCAAGCTGGGGTGGGGCATCGAATAGCTGGAGTGGAACATCCCCAAACGGTGGAGGCGGCAGCGGTGGTTGGGGACCTCCTGGAGGGACGGGTGGGCGTGGAGGCGGTTCGCCAGACTGGGGAAACACCAGGGGAGGAGGGGGATGGGGAAGCCCCAATCGGACAGCAGCGGGTGGCTGGAACGTTTAACGACAGACCTGTACTTGTTAATATCTTCTCTCCGTTGTTTACTATGAAGCGTATTATTATTGTTCTTGTATGTCGCATCACATAATTGAAGGTCGATCACCCCAAATCGAGTAGGTGATGACCTCACGCTCGCTCATCGCGCGCTCCGTACTTTTGAGCTCTCGGACGTGCAACGCGCTCAGCATTTTCATGTTCTATGTGTTCACTCTTTGCCGTTTCCCTGCGTCGGGGTAACGCTGGCTGTACCTCTGTCCCCCGTCTTACATATGCCCGACTTTCAAGCCAAAAAGCCGGTCCTTGGCAAATAGCAAGATTTCGGAGTGCACGGCACTCCTCGTCACAAGCTGCGCCTGCACCCCAGCGGCAGCGTTCCGAGTTTCTCCTTTACTCGGGGACCCTGCTTTTAGTCGGGGGCGGATTCTACATCACATACAAAGCCAATGAACCCTTTCGTCATTCATGTCTGGCAGCCGTGCGGTGCTCTCGGGTCGCGAGTACGTATTGTATAGCAACAGTCTGAGTATATGTATTTCCTGGCTGACTCAACCTGTATAGAATCTGTTGTTTTAGGTGTGTCAAACCCTTAATAATGCCCACCTTATTTGACTGAAATGTACGAATTCCGAAGGGGCGATTGATTACAAATGGACATTCGCAAAGAACTATGGCGATGAGACGGAAAGACTGCAGGCCTACTCTGACTGCCATACGCGAAGTGCACGACGTGTATTGAAAGCCCTGCTTGCCAATGGCGGTGAGTACATGTGTTTCTACCACTCAAACTCGCTGTTTATATCCTACCGCAGGAATCTTCATTAAGCTTGGGCAACATATGTCTTCGCTGTAGGTCGTGGCTAGCCCGGATGAATCGCCCTTCTCCTCACCTTATTTCTGTAGTATCGTCCTTCCAAAGGAATGGACAAGCACAATGCGCCCTTTACAAGACCAATGCCACCCCACTGCATATGAGGACATAGAGAAACTCTTCCTCGCAGACATTGGGAAGCCAATTGAAGAGCTCTTTGATGAGTTTGACCCCGTTCCGCTTGGTGTCGCGAGTCTTGCACAGGTGCACTTTGCGAGACACAGGGAAACAGGTCATCGTGTGGCAGTTAAACTGCAGCACCCCCATCTCATTGAATTTTGCGACGTGGATATGAAGACCGTGGAGATATCCTTACGTAGGGACTGGCATTCCCGTATACTTCCGTGTCTGTACTGATGATACCCTCTTTTCATTACCGCAGGTTGGATTAAACGCTGGTTCCCCGACTTCGAGTTCAGTTGGCTTGGGGAGGAGATGCGCGAAAACCTGCCGAAGGAGATGGATTTCGTGCACGAAGCCTCTAACGCCGCACGAACGGCTAACGACTTCAAAAACATCCGAACCTCCCTGTACATCCCGCAGGTTGTATCTGCGTCCAAACGTGTGCTTGTCATGGAATTCATTGAGGGTGGCAGAGCGGATGACTTGGAATACCTGGCCGAGCACAACATCGACAGGAACGCTGTGGCTCTGGAGGTCCAGCGCATCTTCTGCCGTATGGTTCATCTCAACGGATGGTTCCATGCTGTAAGCAAACCTAGTTTCGTGCCGATTGTCTAACTCAAGTTTTTTCTTCCGCAGGACCCTCACCTCGGTTTGTCTTCCGCAAATATATAGCGCCGTTCGCATGACTTCAGTTTCTGACTTTCGTTCACAGGTAACCTACTTGTCCGTCCAGCACCAAAGAATTCAAAGTCGCCGTATAGCTTTGAAGTTGTCCTCCTGGATCACGGACTCTATTTCGACATTGATAGAGCACTTCGGATAAACTATAGTAGTTTATGGCTTTCCCTTATTGCCCCAGCTTCTTCGGAAACAAATGCTAACCGACGCAAGTACGCGCAGCTCGTTGGAAATATAGGTGATGATCTTGTATGTCCACTTTATTGTCATTAAATTGGACCCACCTGTCTGACTCCATGACCCTGCTAATCTGATAGTATCCTATATTTGAGACTGCGATCACTGGTGAGTTGGGAGTTTATCTTGAAAATGTCGCGATAAGGTTGATGAAGCTCAATATGCCCAGGACGCGCTGGGCTGGAGGGTACATGGGATTCTGGGGAGAGTGACGGGTCCTTCCCTAGGAAAAAGCGCGCGTCAAGTCTAGTTGACCTGATGCCGCAAAGTGAAGGTGAAATGGAGGCCATCCGCAATGCTGTTGTTCAGAAGGAAGGCCTTCTAATCTCATTATTTGACCTGCTCCGGCGAGTTCCAAGAAGGGTACTCATGCTGCTCAAATTGAATGACCTCGTTAGGTAATGTGCATACGCAGGATTGAGAATTGAAATACTAACTCCTATACAGAAGCCTGGACCGGTCGCTAGCGACGACCCATTCTAGCGTAAGATTTTCTTGTGACTGCTGAGGTCCCGTGGAATTCTCTCTAAAACCAGACCATCAGATCCGTATCTTCCTGATTACTGCACAATACTGCAATCTCGCTGTTTACGAGGGTTGCAAGCGAAATTTAATAGATACCATGCGGGAAAGCGGGTCTGTCTCCTGGAGCGGGCTATGGGCGTATTTCGGGCAATGGTGGTAAGTAAATACGTTCACGTACTGACTATCTTTCTCACTCTTTTGCAGGTCGTTCCAAAGATCATATCAAAAGATTCGCATTGTGGAAGCGGCTCTAGATACTGAAGCTTGGCTGATAAAAACGAGGGCATGGATCCGTGGACTATGCACAAAAGGCTTCCGGGGAGCCCACTTGGCAGCTTCAGGATTAGCCATATAGTAGATGCTTGATAATGTAATGACCGATTCTAGACCATTCCCATCTTCTCTTGCTGTGCGATGGTAGACGGAAAACCGTACCCACTCTGACATACATAGTATAATATTAATTGTCATTATTCCATCTGCTATCTTAAGTTACATCAATTTCCGTTGAGGGTATGCCATACATGGGATGCCACGCCAAGCATGGAGTCGTTCCATTGGTTTTCGGCCCTGTCCAGTGATTTCCCCCCTGCTGCCAGTACGAAGGGAATCCCCTTATCTCCTCCTGTACTAACCTCCGGAATGAGTGGAAGCTCCCCTAGAATCGGCACGTCCACATCGGATGCCGCTTTTCGGAAAGATTCTGAGCTTCCAAAGGGGAAGTGCCGCGTATCGCACGACGGACACAAGAAATAGGACGTGTTTAAAACAAGTCCTGTAATCTGTGGGCGACATAAGATTACGCGTTACGGTGCACATTGTCTCATTTTAAAGGACTTGCCGGTATAGATACTTTTCGGAACATTGCTATACCTTTCCGGACGTCCGCCAGAGAGACATCTTGGGGAGTTGAAACAATGACGGCACCTGGAGATTAACAGACAATCAGCTGGTTGAATAAATAGCAAATATAGAACACGTTACCATCTACATGCACGAGTTGGCCTACCGTTAACGGGACGTCGCCGGTGCCTGGGGGCATGTCGACCACAAGTACATCTAAGCCAGGACCGGCAACTTCCTCCCTCCCAGCGTTGTCGCGCCAGTCTACGTCAAAGAGAAGCTGCTGGATCGCTTTCTGCACCATGAGACCCCGCCAGACGACCGGTGTATCATCTCTTGAGGGCTGAGATGTGTCCGAAGTTTTGGTCCGGGGTAAGAGGAACCCCATGGACATACAGGGAATGCCGTGGTTCTTGAGTGGGACAAGCGCACCAGCTGGGCGTTGGCTAAATGACCTGGGCGGTGTACGCAATAAAAAGGGACTGACAGGATGTTAGTTCAGGCTCGTCACAGTCTTCTAAGCCCATGAGTTTGGGAATAGAGGGACCAAACAGGTCCAGGTCTAAGAGACCAACTCTAGGCCGACGGCGGAGTTTGTCCTCCTGTAATGCAAGTGCCATAGCAAGATTCGCTTGTTAACGAGTCAATACAGTGTGTCGAAGCCTGTATAGACCCAACGTACCAGCTATCGTACTTTTCCCAACGCCTCCTTTCCCGCTCGCCACTACTAGAACTTTCTTCACGTTCGGAATACTTCGTTTCTGAGGCGGTCCTCGTCGCGGTATGCTGGGAGGCAGGGTAGCACCTGTCCGAGGCAAGCCCTATAGAGTCATCAGCAAGAAATATCATCGTCCAGCGGATACTTACCAGAGGGTTTTCATGCTTCAGGAATCGACTCCCGTGCAACGAACGGTTGAACTTTGTCAATGACTGGTCCGAAGCTTTGCAGAGCCCTGCCAGTAGTAAACTGCCCATCCCTCTAATATGGAGAGATCAAAGTTTTTTCGTCTACCTATTGATGCAGTATTCGACAAGTCCGCAGGCAATAAGGAGGCTTTATGGTAGTCGAGGAGTCCTCGGAGCCGACAAACTTCAGTGGCAATCTATATTAAGGCAAGAGTCTACCACATATAGAAACTTCTGTTATCTTTATTGTTCAAATCATGACAATAACAACTATTATTGACATCTACATTGAAGGCTTGGTTGTGCGGATGGTGTTATACAATGCAAAACGATGCTGAAATTATTCTGTTTTAATTAAGCGAAACCGAAACCTTCACCCCCTTCGTTGATCGCCAGCAGCAGCTGCTGACGAAGTTTCTCGTAAGACGAATATTGTGGAAGATCAATCTGATTGAAACCTGAACGAAGGGAGAAAGTATCAGCACCGAGTATATGGGCATACAAAAAATAAAATCGATAAACGCACATGTATGAGCTTGGGGTAAGCGGTCTGGATTACCATACGCTCGGTGGATGGAAAATCGCTGCACGCCTTGCACGCCTTGCAGGTCTACAAAGCCACCTAGTGGTACTCGGGATGTTCCTGTAGCAAAGCTGAGGACCTTGGCACGCTCGTCACGGTTAAAGGACTTCAAAGCTCTCCACCACCACACGATGACGGGATCAGAGCTCGTGTAGCCGTTGTACTCTGTAGCCGCTCTCCACTCGTCGACGTCAATATCAGGTGTTCCGGAGATAAGAAGTTCGACTTCTTGCTCATTGAACTGATAACTAATTCAGATGAAGCCCATCTAAGAACAAAGAAAATGCTCACAATAGAGATTAAATCCTTAGGAATAATTTCATAGAAACCTGACAGTAGGCTGTCGATTTGCTTGTCAATTGACGAATGCAATCGGTATTGGGCGGAAAGCTGGACGTATTCCTTCCTGTTTTCCATCGTGACCGGAATTGACGTTCCGTTTTCTTTTAGAGGAATGACAGCATGTCGACCGAACTAAACAGACGTCAGTACGTGGATAAGTAAGAATGACTGGTGTATCCCACCTCGTCAACTTCAGTGATAAAGGTCAAATCCAATACGGTGGGATCATTCTCAAGAATCCAGCAGAGTGATTTGTAGTATTCGGGATCGACCCATTCTACATCCCGGTAGTCAACACGTTTGCCAAGGAGTTGCCGATACAAGCTCCTTGCGAAATGAGCATCCATGAGACGGCCATCATAAATTGCCTTGCCGATGACCCTACCTACAAACTTGAAGTACGACAAGTGATCGGGATTTATTTCGGAAGCACGGTTGGGTTGGTACGTCTGCTTATCCGCCGCACATGGCTCGAACAGAGCGTAGTTCGGGTCAAACATCTGACGGGCAAGAATTTGGAACCATTCCCGCGTAACTCCTCCGGCATCAACCCCCTCTTCAGCATAGAAGCGCACGCTGAGCTTGCCGAACTTAATTTGGTCACCCGTTTTATGCTGGAAAGCATGGTAGCTGTCCTCGAAAACACGCGCACGACGGACATTAAGCTGTAGGGTTCCGTAATGCTCCCTCGGGTATGGTCGCTTATGAAGCTGTTGATTGAAGTAGTTGCGCTTGTTGTCGAAATCAAGAACCCTTGGATTTTGGACAAGGAGGGAGAACGACCCAGACATGAGCGATGGGTTGTTTCGAACCATCAGATTGAGAATCTTCCGGTGGTCATCTGTGAACGACACGAAAAGATCATCCACGGATTCCTCGGACGGCAATGGTGACCTGGGAGATCCCGGCGCAGCACGGGGTACTGCTGACGATTTCACTTCAACATTCTTGCAAACGACCATCAATGACTCAATCAGGGGCAGCAGAATCGTCGCAATGCTTTCGACATCCGGTTTGCTCTCTACCACGGCCAAACAGTCGCCAAGTTTACGCCACAGTGGTGTAAACCGGAATGTCTCGTAAATCTCCCGAACACTGTCGTCGTCTGTTTGATTCTGTACGTTGCCTGAGCTCACCAGAGCCTTAGAATACATGTAATCGATTGTTTTTAACACACGAAGTAGCTTGGCCTGTTCTGATGAAGCCGGCGAGAATTTGGCCACAACCGATGAAGGCAAGTCATCCTGGGCTCGACTCTCCTGAAGAGCACTAATAAGAGAATCAAGGTCTGCCGAAAGGTTTTGCCCGAAATCATGCGCCTTGACCTTCAGTTCTTGAGCGATCACGTCGCGTGCGTCCGATAGGAAGGAGAGATGTTGGATAAGGGCCAGGGTATGTTGGAACGTCCTTCCAGAGCATTCTCCAACAGTCAGGATATTAACAATGGACCTGAGAGCAGGATGAGGAATCTGTGGGGGATTTGCCAGTAGAATTTTCTCCTCCACAGATTCCACCGATGTCGGATCCCCTTGAGGGGCTTGTCCAGTCGCAGGGGGAACAGGCGTTTCTGTAAAATCTTGTCAGTCAGTAAGAAAATAAAAAGGAGAAAGCAACAAAAGAGATGAATCGATACATACCGGGTACAGCATCAGAACCGACGGGGGCAGCTGCGACGGGAGTAATAGCATCTTGTTGGCCCGGTTCTACGATGGCAGTGGATTTCTCCTCAGTGGTCTCCTTTTTCGTACCATCCTTCAAGCTTGTTAGTGGCCGAGTTACTGCGTCCAGCAGACCGGCGACCGAGTCCATAATGGAAGGCGTCTTCAATAATGTTTGTCGTTCAAGAAGGCCCAGAAGCAGCACGATGGGATAGTGGGATTGTGCTGCCTGCTTTTCCTTCCCCTTTCCTTTCTTTGATGCATTCCTCTTCAGTCCGGCCGGCGACTCATGTTCCGTCAGGAAAAAGAGAGAAGACAGTTCGTTCGTGCCGACGATGAAGGTAAGTGCATCTAGACAACGTTGTGCCACAAGATCGGCGGGAGTTTCATTAGGGACGATGGACAGGCCCGATAGAGTCGGCTCCTTTTGCTTCCCGATGCTTTTTGCGGATAAAGAGGTTGCACCCTTTGTGTTTCGGAAAGATAGCTGTGAGAAACTCTTATCTACCAAAGCGAGGTCACCCGTTCCATCCTGCAATATGCTAAGCAGTACATTGAACAGCTCCGTGCGCGACTTAGAATTTTCACAAAGATTCAGAAGGACCTTATGCAAAGTCGTCTTTCTTGACAGATGCGGGAAGAAGAGAAGCCGGACGAGTGCCGTCAGTCCAGAACGATCCAATAATTGAATGGCATCACGAGTCTGGGTAGTTTTGCGAGGAGCAGGTGTAGCACTTGTACCTGGGGGCACGTTTCCGCGCTGCATCTGATGATGGTGAACATGATGATCCCCTTCGCGATAGATCCCCGCCTCGGCGACCATGTGTGGTGGGAGTGTCTGTAGTATTCCCTCATCTGAGTCAAGAAGAACAACTTGTCTCAGCTGTGGATCAAGACTTGCGATGAAGTCAGCTGTATCAATGTCAGCTGGTCCAGTCCGATCCTCTGTCTGACCTCCAGCATTATCCTGCCGCTCACGCCTACTCCTCTCGAGCCTTTCTTCGCGCAGTATTTCTGCCCGTATTTCAGGAGGGAGCGCGTCGAGGAACTCCGGGCTAATCTGGGACTCTGCGGGTTGTTCGACACGCGAAGAGGAACTCTGCTCTCTGAAATGCTGGTTGAGGACTTCTTCGCGCATGTCATCTGGGAGAGCTTCCAAAAATGTGGGATCTATGCCAGTATCGGTGATATCGACAGCGTTGCCATGGATCGTGACGGTAATACGCTCAGGGCTGACCGAAGCTCCTTGCTCAGGGGGAACTGCATTGTCTGAGCTCGAAGTACTTTGACCGGTGGCCTGCGGAACCACAACCTCTTCTGATGCATCCGGAGAAGTAGTCGCATCCAACATTTCCGCATCTTCGTCAGCCGAAACGGGTACTGGTATGCTGGCATCAAGCTGATGCTCGGAGGATGCGTGTCCTCCAACCACGGCAGCAGTAGTGCTCGACTCTCCTTGTGGTGTCAGGGAAGCAGCCATCACTTCTCGTTCCGCAGCTTCTTTTTCTGCGGTTTCCCTCTCTGCCTTTACCTTCTCTGCCGATTCCTTTTCTGCCTTCTCCGCTGCTTCCTTCGCTGCTTTCTCCGCTTTCTCTCGCTCTGCCTTCTCTCTGTCCTCTTTTTCCTTTGCCTTTTTTGCAGTTTCGCGAGCGTCAGTGAGTAGAGACAATACTACGTGGTTGCACAAGCGTTGTAAGCGATCCTGCAGATGTTTCCCATGCGTGATCCTAGCCTCCTCTGACCATCGCTGGATAGTCGGTAAGGGCCCAAACTCGGGATTAGCCGAGCGGTCCTCACTCGCCCGAGGATCTCGTAACCTGACGGACGTAGTTATGCCGGGACGCCCCTGCCGCTGGATCTGGCCTCGGTCTGTGTTTGTCAAAAGACCAGTGGGTTGCGGTACTTCGACATGAATGTCAGCGCCGATCGTTCCTCCAAGGCCAGTTCGAGTCATGAGCTCTTGAACAAGTTGCATCGCACCGCCACCTACTAATTCTTCAATGGTCTGCAGAATGTCGAGGTACGCGTTCCCGTTTGCTATGATGCCACCGCCGCGAGCGCGTCTATTCTGTGCGCGGACTTGTCCAGATGGAGAAGCCAAGTTGCTTGCATCCATAAGCAAGGGATGTGTTACTGCCTCTGCATTCATAGCGGTATATCTTGGTCGTCCAAATATCTGCATATCCGGATCCATGTCTAAAAGAGTGCCAAATGTTTGAGTATATCACATGTAAATAAGTTGTGCCAAACCTCTATGAGTAGCGGACCCTCCGCCGAAGAATAAGCGACTCCTGACTCCAAGGTTCCTGGCCACAGGACGGCCAAGACCGAATGGATCCTCCATGTCATGTACAATGTGGTCTGTCTGCTCGAGCTCCCCGAGGTCTTCGGCAAGGCTTGCAAAGTAATATGAGATTAAAACAGGTCAGGAAAGTGCGTTGACTTACTCGTGACCGTCAGAGAACATGTCCTCCTCATCGTCCTCAACGACCTGATCATCACCGTCAACCATGCCCACTTCGTCCAAGTCCTCATCATCCCCGACGTCGTTTACAAGGTCGTTGGCTACTTCACCATCTACTCCGCCCCCCTGCATGGAAAAAGTGTAAGCACAACAAATTTTGATTAGGGACGCTTCATACCTGCCACATCATTTCCTCGTCAGCGCCTCCTTCCTCATCGAGATCATCTTCATCGTCCTCGTCGTCACCTTCAACTGCCTCACCCATTTCATCGTCTATGTCCTCCCATCCATCCGGAGGGCCGTCGATTTCCTCAGTTCCATGGATCTCATCTTCCGGCTCCGTATTTGAAGAGTCCTCGCTACCTGTTTCTTCATCATAGTCCACATCTACATCCTCGTCGTCTTCTTCATCATCCTCGTCCATGATGTCATCTTCATCATCATAATTGACATCGTCCATCTCCTATATAACGATTAGCATGATGAAAACTTAGAACGAGGGCCTTAGTCGACTCACACCAGCATACCTGTTGTTATCGTCAGTAATATATCCACTCGAGAGGACCGAAAGTACGTACATGCCAAGAGAGGAATTGCGATACAAGTCTGGAGTTTCTTCTCTCTCCTCAGTATCCATATCATCGTCGCCCTCATCGTCGGAGGACAGAGAACTAGAACTTTCACTCTTCCTATCCTGGCTTTCCTTGTTCTTGTCGGAAGCACGTCCCATTTTGATCGCTACCTTGGTGCTTCAGGGAGATATTAGTTTTTTGTACTCGAAGGAGGGAGAGAAGCACGTACAGATATTCAAGCGGCCTCAGAATTGCGGCAACCAGACTACGCATGTTTGGGTAGTTTAGATCTACGTCTGAAAGCACACCGGTCAAAGTTGCGACGAAGTTCTTTTCGAGCATAATCTTGGCCAAGTGCATTGGCGTTTCTTCCACTCCTTTGGTCGAACCGGCAGAACCAAATCGAACTGTCAAGAGCCTGTGACAGAGATCGGCTAGTGCAAGTGTCCTTCCGTATCGTGCATCGACAGTTTCGCTTGCAGATATATCCTTAATGGACCTACTGATTGATTCCAGTACTAGTTTGCGAATCGACGCAAGATCAAGCGAATGATTTGAGGTACCATGACTCGCGGAACTATCAACACAAAGAGCCACGATAACTGACATGGCCCAGTTACACAGTACGATTCGCTTCTTTGCCCCAAAATTCGGGCCCGCGTTGAAAGCTCCAACCGACACCAGCTCAGACAAGAGGAAATGGAGTGCAACCGACTTTGATCGGGCGAATACGTCCTTCGCAGGCGTTTGATTGCGCTTCTTTGGATAGGCTAGGAATGCTACTTTGCACTGTTCATACGAGAATAGCAGCTCAGAGAGGCCCTGCATTAGGAAACACGCATAGAAGTGCGCATCCTGAGCTTTCTGGGTCAACTCTGTATTTTCGGGCGCAGTTGAGGACGATTGAGGCATCGAGGACTCTCCGGCATCGGGCGTGGCGCCGCTTTGAGGGACTGATACGGGCGAAACTAACGGTTTCCCGTCTGCGTTGGATCCAGGCATCTCCGACCTTAGGCTGTCAGAAGCTGTCTTGCCAACCTTGATTAGTTCACTAAGCATATAGTGCACAACGGCTTCCAGCGTGTCTGACAGAACGGAAGGACTATGCAGGGGTGGACTATCAACCAGCATTAAACTGGGACTTTCGCCCGCAGGTTTACTTGGTGCAGAAACTGAGGAAGGCTGTGTAGGTTCCGCAGTGTTCGACTTCAAGAAAATTTGAGGATTAGGGACATCTGGGCGAAGAAGGGCGCACATCTCCGTTGTGACATCAACGAACACCCGAGGATCGCGGGCAGCCATTGCGGGCGAGTTTCGGATGTACGCAAGCACTTCCACAGCTCTCGTTCGTGGGTTAGAAAACCATCGTTTAATTTCTTGTTTCATGATCGATTCCAGCACGCTTCGATCTTCAACAAGATGGCGTAGAATAATCGCAATGTGGGATTGGAATCCTGAAACCGCTACATCTCCTGCAGGTCCTTTCAGTCGTTGAAACAGTAGAGCAACTCCATCGCGGTGTACGAGCTGTTTTGCCATATTGCAATCGCGAGTTAGCTGGACAAGCATTTTCAATGTGGCCAGAAGTTCATCTCGAGGAAGATTTGGTATGTGCAAAAGGCGAACACATAGCTCGAACAGTGCCGTGCGGGCCTCAGAGTACGCAGGTCCTGTCAGCAATTCAGGTATTTCAACAGGCTGGTCCGCAAGTACCAAAGGAACTGCGCGAGGCTCTTCCGAACAAACAAGTAGTAATTCTGCCGCAAGGAGTAAGGCAGGGAGCCATTTTGGTAGTGGCTGATCTTTATCGAGACCGATGGGATGAGACAGGAGCAGTGCATGAAATAGGTCCATTAGGCTCTTCTCCCCATTACCTGAGATTTCCAGGGCAGCTTTCGGAGAATCTGTAAGTATGAGTGCCAACAAACGACACCTGACCGCTAACGGCTCTTCCTGAACATCATAAGCGGCAGGTGAGAATTTTTCAATGTCCTTAATGACACAGCGGACAGCCTCCGCTTGGTACTTGTCGGATGGTCCTATAAAGGCATGCCTAACTTCGAAAACCAGCGACGGATGCGCATCCGCTAGCCTGAGAGACAAAGGACCTATGTCGGAAATAAGGGTTTTGCGGAAAGCATCTAGTTCTTGCTTTCGTTCTTCAACAGACTTTTCGGGCTCAAAGGCTTCTGTAGGTGGCGGTGCTTGCGTCGAGGATTCTACAGGTGTCTCCTCTGCATCCATAGCAGAATCACCTTGACTATCATCTGATCCCGAGCTAGAAGGTGCTTCGGGAGCGTCCCCTGTGGACTCCGGCTCTGCTGATCCGACTTCCACAGCGGCAGTGGCCCCTTCGGCAGCAGGCTCGAAAGGATGAGTCAATAGATACTCCGTGGCAAAGTTCACATTGTTATTCGTCCGCGAAAGCGCTCGGATGGCCGACGCCCGTGGAAAGCCCATGTCCGTCAACTGCCTGATGCGATCCTCGCCAGGCGGCGCAGATGGCCGTAAGAGACCCTGCCCAGAGCTGGGCATTATCTCTGAACTGAAGTTGGCTGAAACAACCTCATTGTCCCCTGCAATTATCTCCTGAACGCATTGAATAACGTATTTACTGACGGATGGCGGGGCCGAAACTAGCCATGTGGATTGCCATATATCGCGGATCAGTGGCGAAATGGTCAATCGCATCTTCACAAGAAAATCATGTGCCTCATAGAAGTCCGGATGCGTCTCAGGTTTGCCTTGAGAGATGTATTGAGCGACTTGATCATGGTCGGCAGAGGGCTTAAACGAAATTAGGGAGTAGAGAAGATGAAGAGCCATTTTCAAGCCACCAAAAACGTGCACCATTTCTTGCTTGTCGCTTTCACTACGATCAGAGGGCTTCAGGGCAGAGATCCGAGAAATAGCGTCGGTGTATCGACGACAAGTATTCAAAACAACATCTAATCCACCAATTTTGCGGAACTGGATAAGGAGAACGGCATGGTGATTGTTTTGTGACGGCCGTTCTGGGGGTCATTGCTCAGCAAGAGGCAGGTTTTACGGAGATAAATGAAGCCTACCATCGAAAAGCATAACCGTGATTAATCCAAGCATAACCGTGTGATATGCGTAGGAGGCCGTCGAATCGCCTGGTCATCGGGTAAGCAACAAGGGAGGGAGAGACGATGATAAGGTGCTGACCTCCTATGAATCCGGTCACATGTTCGTACATGACGTTTGCAAGCGTGGCTGAAACTGTGGCCGCCTGCTTTTTCTGTGACTCGTCGGGGTTGCGCCTGTTGTACAAGAGCATTTTCGCCGCAGCTGTTGTTAAGGTAAAAGTCACATGAGTATGGCTCCGCTTGTTGAGAGAAGTGCCTCACCTTGGAAAAACGGCCCGAGGGCATTCGGGATCTGGCTCGCGACATGTTTTAAAGCGGATGCATTCAGACTCCTTGGCTCGTCCGTTTTTTTCGAATCCTCTTTTGAAATTGTGTCTGCCGACTGCCGCTCAGGAGACGAATTTGAGGGTGGTTCGCTGAGCGCTTCAGATGGAAGACCAGGCATCGATATGTCCTCCGTAGAAGTTGACGCATTAAACGAACCAGCGAGTCCCTTGGAAGCTAGACCATTCTTAAGTACAATATTTTCCCAGATACACGTCCTATGAAGCGCGCCCAAGTTCGGGATAATTTCTAACGTATTGGTTTGCAGCAGTCCAAACGCATCCCTGCCGTGGGTGTAGCCAGCAGTTGCGTAGACGTCGGACAGTAGCGTAATCCGAATGTGTAACGTGACCAACCTGTGGAAAAAGCTGTTCGCTTTCGACAAGTTTTCCTCATCTAACGGAAATTTAGTGAGTGAAAATGTTTAAAAGTGACAAAACTACGCACCTGTTATGTCAACAAAAGGTAGTAACTTAGACTCCCCATCAGGTGTCTTCCAAAATTCCGCGGTTTCACCAAGCGAATTTTTGACTTGGTTTGCTAGATGAGCAAGGGTCTCGGTAGGAGCTACCTCAACCATTGTACGGATAACCTGAACAATGGAATCGGAATGCACCGCGTTCGCATAATCGTAAGGCAAGCAAGGTAGAGCCAATAAATTTGCAAGGCAATCCAGGCCGTCAGTCGTATTTATGAAGTCTTTGCAATGAGACGGGTGTTGAAAGAGCCCTTCCAAAAACTAGATGGCACAATATTCACATAAGTCCGCAAAATAATCGGAGATGTAAGTGGAAACATACTCTTCCTATAGCATCGATATAGTTGATAACTATATTATCGTGTGCTTTTGTCTGAAATTCTTCTGTTGTACTCCCCAAATCTTCATTCGATATCGTTGCCGCGTCAGCGAGCGAACTCTCCAATGGAACGGACGCTGTTTGAACGTCATCCATGGCAACATCTTCAGCTTGCGCTGGTGTACGCGTTATGCTGAGTGTGTAAAATTGTCGGATATCATTAGGTGGCTCGTACGCAAGTCCAAGTTCTTCAATCTTGCGCAGAGTAGATATCAAGGAGCTGAAAACAGCTGCCCTAAGCGACGGATGATGGCGTACGAGCTCGTCGATGGAGCTTCCGATAGAGGCAGCATTCTCCTTGTCGGTAAGGATCTTGAGATGCTTCTCTGATGTAAAAATCGAGAATAATGCCGGAATAATGGACGGACGGGCTGCCAGCTGCTCTTGGCCCGTTTGATTCAAGCATAGGGCACCGAGTGCATTTGGGATAGCTTGGACAACCTGCACGAGGGATATGAAATAAGGGGTTTGATTGTCACGAAATAAAATAATTTAAAAGTACCTCGAACGAAGGCTCAATTCCGGCTTCGAGTGCCTTGTATATTGTCTCGGGTAATTTTGCTTCTTGGATAGCGGTCAACGATGTAGGCTCGTTATGGACAAAAGTTGCAACTATGTTAATTGCTACAAGACGCCGGATAAGTATGACATAGACGAGAGCATAATTTGATCATACCGATCGGCAACGCGGTAGGCCCAAAAACTCCTCGATACTCTATAATGTCATTGGCGGACTTGAGTAAAGAAGAGTCTATTAAGCCGCGCATTCCCTCAGTAGTCCCTGAAGATTGCATCATACGATGCATCGACCGCAGCAAGTGTTTTAGGACTCCGGCTCTGGTGAATTGAAGCAATCCTATGATCACATGTTGAGTATGTAAACCATTTCCCGGCATTTGAATAACATACCATAAGAGCTTGATGCATGATGCGCAGCTTCATTTGCGCCATAAATCTCGATCGCTAAATCGACTTCGTGCTATGATCAAGGAGTCAGACCGTACGTATTCAACTTACATGACCGTAACTTACACGGATGCGTTCCGTAAGTGCCTCAACTCCCCGGCCGTTACAGAACATCGTAAAAGCGTTCATAAAGCCATACAGCACGTTGTCGACGAGCTGGGTAGTCTTAGAGACAATTGCGAGACGCTGAGGGTGTGTAATCCCAAATATCTGTATGAGCAGAGGCACCAATCCTGCGCCAACTACCATATTCCCCCCGCTTGCGTGTGACACAATAAAAGTGATAAACGAGACTAGGGCGTCTACGAAGAGATTTGGCAGTGGTGACTCCGCGTTAGAGATATCTGAGACGGTCTTGCGGAACAAAGACATCAGAATGCCGTGATTGACACCAGCGTTGACAGCACCCAAGACTTCAGTAATCTTCCCGCGATATCTAGCAAGAGCATCGAGAGCAGCAATAGCCGCCGTCTGCACCATGACAGGAACGTCGCGGTCTTGCTGGAGAAGCTCGGCAATACGATTCACCAAATCGGTGTCGTACAAAAACAACGACGACTGAGCTTGCGTTTCAGAGTGTGTATGCGCATAAACTGCGATGGCAAGTAGACGGGCTACAACGATCATACATCTCTCCTCTTCACGCCCTGCGCCCAAGGACCTTGCTGTACGAATACGACAGAGCAGCTCATACTTCTCATTGTCGGGCACTTGGTGAGATTTTACGGCGTCGGCAAAGATCTCCATGGCAGGACGCGATGATTGAGCGAGTGGACCAAGATGGATATTATGTGGAGCAGAGGACTGCACAGCTGGTTGGACATGTGTTGATGACTCGAAGATGCTAGCATCATGTCCACTCGTGTCCTTATCGGCTTGGTCGTCACTCTTCCTGTAGAAGACGAAGTTTACCTCACTTGTCTCCTGCGGCAGGTTCTCCACATGTTTTTCACCTTTGTTGCTGACAAGGTCCAGCATCTCCACTCCGTGCTCACGAAGCGACGGTGTTGTCTTGGCGAGAGACTCGAGCCGAGACGTTGAGATATGCAGAGCGTGCGACAAAGCAGGCTGAGACGAATATTGCTGCGAAGGACGCAAAAGGAGGAGCAGAGTTGCGACTAACACATCGAGGTCTGAGGTGAACAGCAAACTGTTCAGACGCTGTTAAAAGAGCTTTAGAGAATAAAGCGTGCCAATCCGGAGCATATACACTCACATCGTAAGAATTGAACATTTTTCTGTTCGTCGAGTTTTCTAGAAGGAGGCGCTCAAATTTGAGGATTTCGCATATAATCTCCTTCTTTTGTGGACTGAAGTCGGATACCTGGAGTCCATCGACATCGTATTCTCGGATAACTTCTTCCAAGACCGTGTCAAATTTGTTGAGGACCTTGGTCCAGGCATTAAGGTCTGAGCGAGGCCACTTCCACGAATCGATGGGGGCTAATAACTTCGCCAGATCATCTGTGGAGGTTACAAGTATGTCTGCTATAAGAGCAGCTACTAGTGGATGCTGTTGCCGGCTCTCAGAATCGCGGAGGATAAAAATAAGGTAAAAGCAGACGCACTGGAGCGATAAACTTTTTCGACTTGTTTGAGATCTTCATCGTCCCAACGGTCGACGCTCCAGCGTGCAACGTACAAGGGCGTGAGGTCTCAAGTCAAACACGAACTTTTGGGTCCGACTGAGTGTCGCAAGCCAGGGCCTCGTCATCTCAGGGTTCATCATAGCTGAAAATGGATAATTATTCTCACAATTCCATTTGCCACAAGCGCGCCGCGCCGCGCGCGCGTCTCTCTAGTTCAATTTGGGGTGCGCGTCGTACGAACTTCTCGTGCTCTCGCAAATAAATCGACAACCTTAGCGAGCATGCCCAAGCGTGCAAAATCTCCAGAAGAGGATGTCTCTGCGAACGAAAGCGAGTCGGAAGCAGAGACTACCCCTCCTCCGAAAAAAGCGAAAAAGACCTCTCAGGCAAGTCTTGCGGCGCGTCCGAGTCGCGTTCACGCTTCGGCAGCGGGCTGACAGAGTTTCAACATAGGCGAAGGCCGTGTCGAAATCCTCGAAATCCTCCAAACAAAAACCTGCCAAGCCTGATGAAAGCTCGTCCTCCGCTTCCAAGAGCAAGAAAGGCGATGTTGCAAAGGTCAGCCGAGTCGAAATCCATGCGCGCCTAGCATCTAGCTGACACGCAAACCTCCTTGCAGAATGGTATTTTGACTCACATTTTATGGGAGAAACCTACTCATTATTCCCATAGCTTTTGTGAACACAGAAAGGGAGAAGTTCATCGATCTGGGAAGGAAACGGCGTGCTACTGTCCGTAGTTTCAAAGGTGCGGTGGCTTGCCGCATACCTGCTTTTTTCAGTAGCTTAACCTCTCGCAGGTCAAGTTATGGTAGATATCCGTGAATTTTATGGCGATGAGGATGACCTGAAGCCAGGAAAGAAGGGCATTTCCCTATCTCTTGAGCAGGTAGAAGTGGTTTACCCTGATCCCTTCATTGTTCATTGTTCACTGACATATTGTCAAAGTGGGAGGAGCTCAAGAGTAATGTATCTGGTATTGATGGTTTCATTGAGAATCTGCAGTGATTATACGACCATCCCCTATTTTCATCATCCATCCCAAATCCTCCTAGTGACAGTATGCTTGATGATGTAAAATTAAGTCATTTTTTAATCCGCGATCACTATCCATAGCATTTCTAGATGCTCGAAGACAATGGCACCTCATGAGGGCTCCTAAATACGTACGAGAATGCCCATGTACAAGAACTGTGATAATGCGATAGCAAACAAAAACCATACGCGCCTACTACGCTGAGCCGGAGAGAGCGTTCCGACATTCTGTGAAGTGTCTCGTGGATCGGGAAGGACCACATACTTCAGAGCGCGAAGCTATTTGAAAAGAGGACGTTAGAGATGTGATTTTGGTATACTAAAACTGGACGCACAAGGAAGAAGCCATTTGCACCGAACGAGTATAAAAAGGCAACCAGGTAAACCGTTCTACTCATATTCAGCAAGCCTACGAGCACAGTCGCGATTACGCTATTGAAAGGACGCCATTAGTCACTGCATCGCACCTTCGGTTAATCACATAACTTACCCCACGAATTTATACCCCCCGTACGCGACAAGGTCCGTAACCTGACTTGAACCGGATATGTTCAACAAATAGCAGCCAAGCTTGATGAAACCGAATTCAACAAGAACAACGAAGAGTGCACGTGTAGCCACGCGGCCCAGGACCTCAGGGTGGAATCTATCTTGCAGTCCAGACTGTAGCGCAGCGAGAAGGATGTACGTCACGAGAGCCATTACTAGTGCAAGTGATTCATACAGAGCAGGACCGTGAAGGATTGCAAGACCATCTTACCAGGTATATACATGTCCGGGCTGTTGGGATCATCTCGAGGCGGTAACCACTGGACTTGGCCATGTTCGCTGGGTCTGTTGGTTCTTGTCCATCCTTTGTGCCTCCAAGGGAAAAGAATGAGCCGCAGCTTGTGAATGACATAAGAGTTTGAAACGTTGAAATGGTGCTTCAAGAGGGGAACAGGAATATGCGTGCCAAACTGAATGCGGAACGAAATAAACATGATGTATTAGAGATACGAAATTGCAACAGTCAGAGAACATACGTTCTTCTGCATGTATTCTTGACCAGCTGCAACTGCGCTCTGGCCGAGTTGCATTCCAAACTGAGCCGTGGCGGGATTGACGCCCCACTGGGCAAAGTCAATACCCTGCGGCAAGTGCTGGTGCGCCTGGTGCGGCTGGCCAGGCGTGAATGTCTGGAACTGGGTAGTACCATAGGCAGCGTTATGCATGGGTTGCTGGATCGGCTGGGACTGCGAATAATAATTTGCTGGAGGCACGTTTTGATTAGATGGGGAGCCTGAAAAGCGCAAGTAGCCCTGTGGAGAATTGGGAGTAGAAGGAGGCTCGGGAATAAAAGCGGGGTGCGTCGGCACTGGGTGCTGGAGCGGGGGCGGCGAGCGCGACGACGATGAGTACTGTCCAGTCATCGCTGTTGACTGCGAACAACAATACAACAGAACAACCTAGAGTGTGACAACTTCGACAATTTGCGCAGCAAAATTGACGGCGTTCGCTGTGCAAAACCGCTTGTACATGCGTCAGAGCTACGTGTAACCAGCAAGGGAAGCGCAGTCAAAACATGGCTAAACAGCCGCGTCGCGGTCGCGTAGAAAAAGCCCGCTCACGACCCGTAATTTTCTACCCTATCTTCCTTACGGTCGCGACGACTGCACGATGTCGTCCGTAAGAGTCACCAATTCTCCAGCTATCAAGAATGCCCCGCTCCTAGGTCTCGCCGAGGGGAACGGCTCCTTCAGCAACCTGACACTCGCAGGTCTTGTGCTCGGCGTCCCCTACTTCCTCAAAAAATGGCTCCCTCTCGTCAGGTACGGCGGGGCGACCACCTACTGGGTCCTCGTTATCCTCTTTGGTTTACCTGTAACTATCGGCTACTGGACGTTCATGAGTACTTATGGCAAACGCAAGAACGAGAAGGTCGAGCTTCCCGGGAAGGACATCGAGGAGTACATTGCTATTAAGGACGTGTCCCTGAAGGTTCACTATGGTGGAAAGGAGAAGATCCCCATGCAGGTTTTCCACGATGCTTACTTTGACGGCAAGGTTGAATTCAAGGGTACGTCGAGCTTGCTCAGTCCATTCCTTTGATGGTACTGACGTGTCGCGTTAGGCGACGTGCTGGAAATTATGGAGCTTCGTCATGACTGGGCAACCTTCAACTTCACTCCGGAGCTCTTCAAATATGTTTTCACGCGTCTTATTCCCGATGTCATTTTCCACACACAAAACCAGGACGAGGAACAGGTCCGCGAGCATTACGACCGTAAGCACATGCTTCTTTTTTTCACGGATGTTATTGCTTAACTTATTATAAACTACAGGCGGTGATGACTTCTATGGCTGGTGAGTAACATGTGTAGTTCGTGCAAATTTACTTTCTCTGACGTGAAATAAAGGTTCTTGGGCCCGAGGATGATTTATACCTCCGGTGTTATCTTGGATAATGAGAAGAATGAGACACTTGAGGAACTTCAGGACAACAAACTCACGCTCGTCTGCAACAAACTCGATCTTAAACCAGAGGACCGTCTGCTCGACATCGGTTGTGGTTGGGGTACCCTTACCACCTTCGCGGCGAAGAACTTCGGCTGCGACGCTACCGGTATCACTCTCAGTAAGCACCAGACCGCCTTCGGCAACCAGCGCATCAAGGACAATGGTGTCAACCACGACAAGGCAAGGATTCTGTGCATGGACTACCGCGAGATTCCGGGAGGCCCTGGCCAGTACACGAAGATTGTTGCGCTCGAGATGGCTGAGGTAAGTCTACTCTTGGAAAGTCTGCTTATTGAGACGGAATTCCTTAACGCCGTTATCTTTTAGCACGTTGGTATCCGTCGGTACGGTTCTTTCCTGAGACAGGTCTACGATCTCCTCGACGACGGTGGTATCTTCGTCCTCCAAGTTGCTGGTGTCCGTCAATGCTGGCAATATGAGGACCTCATCTGGTGAGTCTCCGCACCCCAATCCTTCCACTCCCTGCCTCTCTAACACGCTTTCTCCATAGGGGTCTGTTCATGAACAAGTACATCTTCCCCGGTGCCGACGCGTCCTGCTCCCTCGGATGGGTCGTCAACCAAGTCGAGTCCGCCGGCTTCGAAGTCAAGAACATCGACGTCCTCGGCGTACACTACTCCGCAACGATCTACCGCTGGTACCAAAACTGGGTCTCGAACAAGGACAACGTCATCGCCGCCTACGGCGAGCGCTGGTACCGCATCTGGGTGTTCTTCCTCGCGTACTCTACCATCATCTCTCGGTGCGTCCGACCTTAGTGTTTGATTAAGGCTTCATCCTCGTGCTCACGGTATCCCCCCTAACCATTTTCATTATTACATCGTTCAGGCAAGGCTCGTTCTCCGTGTTCCAGCTCACGCTCACTAAGAACCTCAACGCGTTCCACCGCATCGAGGGTGTGCCGAGCCACACGTCGCTTCACGGCATGCAGAAGCGCGACATCTTGTATGTGTCTTAATCCAGCGTCGGCTGCCTTATGTAGCGTCCCTAATTGATCGCGTTCTCAGGCCTGTCGATTAGAGGTGTGACAAAACTAGAGCAGTTCTTGGTTCTTGGTTTACGCCTATAACCAGATGCTCCCGAATTATACGATTAGCGAATATATTAGCAATAGCCGTTGTTCCAGGGGCGATTTTATACTCTAATCTTTTGTCCGTTATATGAATGATATAGAATTATACCTCAGAGTCTTAATCATTTTGGAAGCCATTCGGCCCATTCAATAACGTTCGAGCGCGATGTGCGGGTTCAAATCGGTTCCGCAATAGTCGGGGTGAATTAACAGAGGTAATGCTACATACTATGTAGTTGGCTGGACGGTACAGGAGTCGGCACATTTCGAGTAAGGCTGACAGTAATCAAAGCGATGATAAGGAATATTAACATATTGGCTCGAGAGGGGGGAGCTTTAGGGTAAATTATACTGCAGAGGCTGAAATCCAAGGAGAAAATAAAGAGAGTGGCGGGATAGAAGTGAAGTGCGGAGTAACAGTAATTGATGCAGGTACGGAATGCGAATGCGATGGTGTTGTAATAATGAGCAACACGGGATACAATAACAGGAAAACGATGATAAAAAATGTAATGATTGTGATGCTCGAAGAACTCGAGCCATCAAGACGTTCTGGATTTTGAGTCGGCTGCCGTTTTCCGGCCAGTCGGTGTCCTCAGGTTCGCTCGAGAGAATAGCTGCCGCAGTCGGACACGGGAGCGCGGCTTAGGCTCCGGGTCGTTCGGCGTGAGGTTCATGAACGAGCGAACGTTCCCGCCAGACGCTGTCGACGCTTCATCCGCAGACGCGCTGGTGTCTTTTCCACTGGCACTCCCCAGTGGGGCAGGCTTCTGTCCCGTGCAGCCCTGAGAGAAAGCACGCGTAAATGGAGGGTAGGTCGCAACTGTGTCTGCTGGCGAAGGCAGGCCGACAACCGCTGATGTTATATTGCTGCTGGACTTTATGTGCAAAGCAGGCTTCAACATCAAGGAGGAGGCACTGGCGGTGCGTTGCATGTCCAGACTTCCGGCATCCGGTGTCTGTGCCCGGATTTTGGCGAAGCTCGTCTGAAGACGATCAAAGGACGTGCTTAAACGCTCAATTCTGTGTTCGATGTCATCTGGGCGTTGCTGGCTCCGTTGAGGGGATGATGTACAAGCTAGCGTCGTCGGGGACCCTTCCGAATCGTTCTCGTCTTGGCACCCGACGAATGAGCCAGACCGGTCGCGGTCATATGCGTCGAAATAGGCAAACTGCTCGTGGGGAATAATTTTAAGCCCAATTCCGGGAGCAAAGGCGGAGCTGCCGGTGGAGGTGGAGATCGAAAAAGAAGCCGATGTCGACGAAGAAATCGGACGCTCGCTCTCGGAGTCCGAGTTGAGAGTCCTCGGGACTAATGGCTGTCGGCTAATTCTCAAGCCAGAGAAAAACTCGTCTTCGTGGTGCATACAGTCTGACGGGGGCCTGTAATACACGGAGGAGGACCGTTCCAAGTCGCGTACATTTGAAATGTTGTCGGGACACTCGAAATCGACATTCTGTGCACCGAAGGCGTTCATTGCTTCCGAGCGCAAAGACTTCATTACTTGCGCCATGTTGCCGTAGTCCCCGCCAGCGTCCCGCCATTCCTCGGGATGCACTGAATGCACGTCCACCTCACTGTCACTAGGGATATATGCGTACGCATATACTCCGCCGGAGTCCTTGCGGTTCCGTGAGCTTCGCACCATGGGCACATCGTAGTAGCCAAACGTCCCGCGATTGACCTGGTCAACGGGAGTCTCGACCTCGTCCTGCCCTATATCTGCTCCAACGGCGCTGTCGGCTTCGTCATCTTGCTCCTGCTCATAGGGCCTCAGCAGCGACAAAGCGGAGGTTGAGTTAGTTTCCAAAGTCGATGGAGGGGCGTGACTTTCTGTGTCCTCGTCGTCTTCGGAACCGGAGGCAGAGAAGAATTCGTCATCGTCAAGGTAGGATTCGAGGATTCTGTCGTACAATCCAGAGGGGACTGGGGAACCTCCATTACGAATCGAGTGCAGAGAAAAGCCCCGGCAACCTTTGCGACGCTGGCGAGCACGATGTCCTGTGGTGTGACGATGAAGAAAAGTCCGGATCGCAACAATTTCCTCGTCTGTCAAAGGGGACAGTCCACTACCACGTGAGAGCGCCGAATAACTAGAAACATCGTCAGAGTTTGTCGAAAGCTCTTCTGAAAGCCGTAACGGAGTCTGCGGAGGAGACCGTGGAAGAACTCGCGGGGGTGGTGGCCTAAGGAGAGGAAGCATTAGCGCGAGAAGAAACGTCGCCTGATAGAGGGGATAAGCTCACAAGCCATCGGAAAGGGAGAATGGCGCTGACTCTTCTGAGGGTGTTAAAAGGGGCGTGATGGAACCGTTTGAATCAGCGGCAAACCAGGGGCTTGGAAGGCCACATCCGTCCAATGAACAGCCAAGACCGCGCTCACTGACACTTCGCCTGCGCTGACCGCGAGTGGAACTTGAACTGGAGGCCTTTGGCTGGCCAATGGGAAGAAGAGTCAGGTCTCGCCTATTCGTGCGGGAGGAGCCACAAGATCTCAGGATCAGCTCAGAAGATGGCAGGAGCGGCGTATGAAAAGGATTTGGACCCGCATGCCGAGTAGCATGAGGCAGGGAAGCCGGGGGAGTTTCAGGGACTGGTGTAAGTAACGGGGTGCAGGGTGTAGAAGGATCGTGGTCTGGAGGGTCGGTGTATAGGTGACGCGGGACAGGCTTGCGTTTCACAGAGGAGAAACTTCGAGGGGAATGAATAACAGGACTGGGAAATTGAGAAAAGCATTCTGAAGACATTTTCGGGGTCTCCACCGATCGGGAAGAGAACGACGCAGTGCTGGGCGAGGCAATGCTTTAGAAATAGCTCATGTCAGAAATGGGGCATTGACTGGATGAGGGGAAGATCTCACTCGATTATCACGGGAGAATAGGGTTCATTGTTATCAATCTCGACCGCCGTTGGAAGGCCCGGAAAGAAAAACGGGCGTTTGCCAAACTTGATACCGGGGGCGCTTTTGGTCCTCCTGTGCGTTTTTATGAGTGGCTGTCTACATGCAACGGATGCAACTCGGTGTACCTTCTTACAAGACGGGAATCACAAGGGTTGGAAGGGCCGCCCCCGGGGCCAGCAGCATCGTTCTCAGAGACGGATAAACCTGAGGATCTGCACATGCAAAAAACGAAGGAAAATGGAGCCAGTCAGGACATGTTCCATCCCACGGTTTAAAAATAAAACATAATAATCACAGGTTCGAAGACGATTGTATAAACGGAGCCTTAAAACTGAAAGTCGAGCCTGAGGGCGAGGGCATAGGCGATAGCGGGTATGGCAGCCTAGGATGTGGAAAATCAAAACTGTCAAGGTGTTGAGGGAGCGAGGGTGGCGAAATGATGGGACGGCCGACTGGGTGGGCAGTCCTAGTTTTCCGCGGACTCGGATTGAGCGAGTGACTGTTAAAGAATGAAGAGGGCGACGGAGAAAAGTCTGCATCGTTCAGGTCGTGCCGAGACCTGTTTGCCTTTTCCTTGAGGGACGGGCTAGAGATGGACTTGCGGACGCGTGATTTGCGACCATCTGGAGCGGGTGGCACAGCAGTGCTGGTACTAAAATCGGACGCGCTAAGTGGGCGGCATATGAGGCATTTGAATAACAAATTACCTTGCTGCAGCTGTGGTGGCGTCATCGTCTGGAGCAGCTCTGGATGGCTGGCCGAAAAGGCCTTTGGTAGCGTTGACCGCGACATGCCAAAGGGCGAGCGGACGGTGCGCATCGTGCCTATAGGAAGCCCTAGAGGGCTTGTCCACAACGGAGCCGTGCTCACGAGAGGACGACATTGGCGGAGAAGGATTGCTGGGTAGGACGATGACTAGGAGGAGGAGGAGGAGAGAGAAAGAAAGAGAAAAGGGAGAGAGACGGATGAGGTGGAAAAGGAAGTCCGGGCAGACTGGAGTTAAATGGCGAATTAAGCTTGAATATTAATAGGGCGGCAGGGTCGACGTGTGCAGGCGGGAGAGGAAAGGATTAATCACCGGGAGTCTAGTGTAGACGACGGACACGCAGGCTGATGGGGCGCGTGTGCCGTCGCTGTCGACGACCCGCGGGAAGAAGCGAACGCGAGCGCGTCTGTTCGCCCGCACGGGTACGGCCTGTCTATTAAAATCTGTCGCATTTCTACGTCCACAGGTGTGTGCCAGTGGCAGGTGGCAGCCGTCCCAGAAGCGCCCGCGGCGATCCTATTCATTCCCCCATTCAGCCGTGTCGGAGTCTGAAACCCTGGCGGATCCCGCCCCGCACGCTATTTCTGCCACCGGCACCTCCGCCCCGCCCCCCGGCGTACCCGCGGCATCCCGCGCCAGACAGCCCTCAGTCTGCCTCCTTCTCCGTCACCCGTCCTGCCCGGCGCCCCTCCCACGGCAGTCCCCGCCCCTCTCTTTACCTTCCACTTAACTCTGTCCTACACCTGGCCTTTTCTTTCCTTTTCTCCTTTGTTTTCCGTCTTGTCAACGGCAATCTGACCGTGACGTCTCTTTCACCTCCGAGGTCCCGTCGAGTCAATCTGCCACTCGTCTCCGCTTTTCTTCTTCGAAGCACAATATATTGTAATGCCTTCCGACTCCCTGTGGAAAAAAAAAACCAACATGTGTTCTCATTCCCGTCCCGTTGTCATGCCTCCATCCTAGCCGCTGTCCTTCTCTCTTTCCCTCCCACAGAACCATAGTACCCCGTTCCAGATCTGTCTTCTCCATCATTCCGAGCGTGCAGCATCTCCATTTCCAATTTCTCCACTAATTAAACAAATCTGCCCAACATCAATTAATCTCTTCTAAGAGAAGCAAGTCATTCCAGTCAACACCATTGCGCTTAACAACAACTTCCTCTCTTCCCGGCCTTCGTGTCGGAAGCACAGACCGGAACGGCCATTTCCTATACTCTTTTATCCAAAGCAAATCCAAAGTAGACTTAATTAGTCTAATTGGTCTCCTCTTTTTGGTGCTACCCGACTTTTGATTAGTTCTACTCGGCGTGCGAGCCTGCCCGGCTGCTTGACTACATGCGACAAATTGGCTTGCTGGCAAATACACTACATGGTAAGTACTGCTACTTAAAGAAGGTGAAATATTGGGTCCGTGTCATTCTTTGGAAAACAGTGATGATGATCAGTAGTGCAGGGGGTTGGAACCAGAGAACGCGAACAGAAGACATGACATGCGACATATTTAATAAAGAGCGATCAGAAAAATCTCATTTTTGCACAGAAGGATCTTGGGGTGGGGTGGCGAAAAGTGGCCAGGTATGATGTATATGCAACGAATTATAAGACGCGGTCGGCGGCGACGCTGTAGGTAAATAAAGCGAGATGAAGGCGCGTGGAAAGGGCAATATTCGTGGTCTATAGAACGAGAGCACGGAAAAGGTCAAAGCGATTTCAAATAGCACAGCAATAACAAAGCGGCGGCACAGAAGACAACAACGTCCATAATCGGAAAGAAATATTGGCCTGATTGATTACGAAGCGCAGAGGGGAAACCGATATCAGCGACTGCCTGGGAAAACGCCGAATCTAAAATGGCGAAAAGCGCAGTTGGGCATCTCGTCTGATGCATCTTCGAGAAAGAGCGGGCGATAAAAGAAACAATACAATGAGCGTGTATACTTCACGGCAACGCGACACCGCCTCGTGGGCTCAAGAAGCCAGTGGCAAGATGACTTTATCCTTCCGGAGTATGAGAAGTGATAAACCGGTGTCGAGTTCCGCTTGCAGATTAATATTGCAAGCGATGGGCAGCGAATAAGCGAAGTAGCCAGTGAATCGAGCACGCATGGTTCACCACGAAAAGGGGAAGAGTGCATCTAGATATAATTAGTAGCGATCGTGTCGAGCAAGGTTTTGCGGGTGTTGGTTTGGCCTGCGAAATGGAGTGTGGTTCAGTGTGCCGCCGTTCCCAGACATAGCCGCGTGTGGCGGACTTGGAACGAAGAGGGCGCCACGATTCTGCGCGGACCGTTCCTTACGTCGGAAGTGTGTTGGGGAGGGGAATGGTTCCGGCAGGCCCTGATTCGGCCCTGAGCTGTAGAAGATCTTCGGCCGCCAAGACTCGCGCTCGTCCATCACACACGAGTTCTTGAATTTTTCAACGAGCGCCTCCTTTCCCCTTAAATAATTTGGTAACGTAAACATTGGGTGATGATCGTGATGGGACGAAATGAAAAATCTCACTGATAATTCGCGTAACTCATCTGAAGAACCTTCTCGGACGAAAACATATTCCTAATCAAACTTGAATTAGCGTCGTAGAAAATAACCACGAAGTGAACTTTAAAGTACCATTTGACCCCAAGTTTCGCGCGCGCAAAGTACAAAAGATCTTCAACGTGAATAAAATTCACAAAGGCTAACAGACGCTGTCAGAGGGGCTGTTTACAAGAGGGAGAACACTGCCTACCGTATCCAACGTTGCACCCTACGGTATGAAATGTGGTTAGATAAAGCCTATCTGAATGTATAAGAGAACTCACCATTTTGGAAATCCATCCTCAAGTACAAGAAGTCAATTTTGCGCGGGCACACCTTGTTAATGAAGTCGACCAAGTCCTTGTCCGACAGCTTATTTGGGATGTTTTTTATCATAACGGTCGTGCGTGTATCCAGTCCTCCCGCAATTTTGTCCAAGTCAATCTGGTTCCTTTCCGGTGGCGAATCGAGCGTGATATCGACAGCGCCGCGTACGGGCGAGGGAAGCAATTGCCCACCAGAGTGCACATGAGAGACATGCACGGGCGGCGAAGACAGCGTCGACGGAATGGATACGCTCCCGGGGCTGCACCCGGCGGTATAAGGATACGTCATCGCGATACGGGATGCCTGCGGGCTCATCAGTGATTCCATGCCTGGAGACGGACTCAGATAGTATTGTCCGTGGTATGGCGAAAGCATGCTTGCAGGTGACATTGTCATTCCTAGCAGAGCGGTCTGTTGAGCCGTCATTGCGTGGGCAGTGGAGTGCCCATGTGCGTAGTACGAGGGTGTCGCGTACACTGCTCCCGGCGGAGACGGAGTGTGCGGGCCATTCGGTGAAGATTCGATTACGGTCGGCATGCGCATGTGTCCATTGGCAAGCGTCCGATCCATCATGTCACCGTCAAATGGTGTACAGTGTGTCGATCGCTCGGGAGCCGTCTCATAGTTTTTCTCTGGTGTGGACGGCTCGTCGAATAACCTTTGCGAGGGCGCTTCTTTCACTCCGGCCGCAGGGAAATCGCCGTTTGGGGAGATAACTCGCGGAGATGCAGACGAATCGCTGATGGCGCGCGTCCTCGGGCGCAGGAGTCCGTCAGAGTCTGTATGCAATATGCCGACCTGCTCCATAACCTTCCGTAGGGTTTCAAAGTACAACGTGTCGCTTGTCCTACGAGTATGATCGAGGCCTAGCTCAGTTGACTGAGGTGTTCCCACAGCATTAGCTGCGGCAACCGCGGCACGTCGTCGAAGGTCCTGGTCGCTCGCGGACTGGTGAAGTGGCGTAGGGATGTTAACTGAGCCGGTGGATATGCGCCGCCCGGCGCCCGAGTGTGCGGGTGGCGTGTGCTGAGGTATAGCGGGAAGAGTACGTGTCGTATGGAAGGGGGACGAATTAGTTGTGTCAATGTCTGCATATTGTTGCTGTTGTTGCTCGGGGGTGTCTAGGGAAATATCTGGCGAATAGTTGAAATAATCGAGACGAGACGAGGGCAGTAACTGGGGAAGAGTGTCAACATGCAAGGCAGAGAATGTACCGAGAGGAGAAGAGGGATAGGATGCGTGACTTTGTTCAGCATTCTGCGGAAATGGGACACCGAGCACGCCAGGCGCTGTGTGTCTCATGACGAGGGAGAGCGGATTGCCAAAAATACTACGTCCGTTGAGAGAGCCTATTGCGGTCCTCGCATTGCGCGAGTCAAAGAAATCCGCGATATACGTCTTTAAGGAAAAACAAATTGAGGTTAGTTAAGGAGAGACGTCGACTTTTCAGTGGCTGTATGCGTTACCCGAGCGTTCGATACATTTGCACGAGTGAAAGAACGCAGCTCGCCGAATCCGCTGACGATAGATTTCAACGAGTCCGCTTCTAATTTGCCTCCGTCCGCGGTTACCAAAACTTCACCCTCCGTCTCGTCGACGAAACTCGAGTCACCCAAGAGCTATAATGGTATGCGAAGATGTTGGATTCGTATTGATAAAAATGCAGGACAGAATTAAAGAATCACCGTCCGCAAGTCTCTAGCTGCCATTTTTTCGGCACGCAGTCGGAGATTCCCGAAATATGTCTGTGATACAACATGACGCTCCGCATGGACGACGTGCCGGCAATCGTAGAATGCGAGTATAACAACTCCCTGGCTCGCTTGGAAGCGCAAACTCAGACCCTTCACGTCGCCGCAAGGCTGCAATAAATAAACAAAGGGTTCTGAGCATCTCGTTAATGCAGTTTAGGTATAAAAGCACCGCCTACCCTGAAAGTGTCCTGGATCTCGCGGCTGGAAGCTTCTTTAGGAACTCCGCTTATCTGGAGAAAGAAATTAAAATTGGCATAAGATCGACGATCTGCCTTTTTTGCGCAGGCGAATCGGGGAGAAAGGGAGTACGAACGAGCAAGAACCTTTCACCGCCAGCGCCAGCCTGAGATCCCAGATTGCCCACACTGGGACCTAACCCTCGTTCAAAGCGTCCGTCTGTGGCGTCGGCGACTAGCTCATCGCTTAAGTCTATGCTCCGTTCGCTCTGCGACGAGATGGTGGCTGCGCTGTCGTCCAGGTGGCGTGGGCGCGCGCGCTGCGGTGAGTCTGGCCAACCAGCACCGATACCCGAAGACACTGCCACGGGAGAAAGCGGCGCATCGCGCTGAATGGGAGTGTGAGAAAAGAGGCCAGCGGAGGAAGGCGTCGGAGGAGGGGCGGCCGAACCGCGGGCGGGCGGGGTGGCATATGCGGTACCTGTACCTTGGCCGGCGGGATTTGGTATGTTAGTGGAAGACGCAGGGGTGAGGGGCGGGGTGAGCGGTGTGTGGGGCTGGGAGGAGCCGTCCAGGGCGTGGGTGAAAGTCTTCTGAGACGGAGACTGGGACTGGGTCGGAGTGGGAGAGCCGAAGAGGTCTGAAGGGGAAGAGGGGTCATAAGGCACGGGCATTTAGATAGCAAATAGCAAAATACAAGGGACGAAACACGCACGAGGAAAGTCGATCTGACAGGTTTGGGAGTCCCTTTTGAAAGAAAGAGAATGAGAGGCGAATGAGATATGACGCAAGGAAAAAGTCGGACCAGTGGACAGGCAAGACCGGGGACGTATGTTTGGTGCGTGAGGGAGTGGGCTGCTGCTGGGCAGAGGTGAGCCGGACAAGTGAAGGGGGAAAGAGGGGGGCGGAGCGCACGTCTGAGGGCTGAGAGAGTATAAGGGGGAAGGGGACGGCAGAGTGAGTCTTTGCCATGAAGGGCGTGGAGCGGAATTACGGGGGGAGAGAAGAAAGGGGGATCAAGAGGAAGCAAGAGGGTAGGGGGAGGAGAGGGAGGACGAGTGAGGTATTTAAGATGGCGGAGGGCATGTGAGTTGGCACGGCGTCAGAGAAGGGGGGGGGTCATTGCGAGGTTAGCGCCCGGGCGGGGACCGCAAGAGGAAATAGGTTGTACGCAAGCAGCGGTGGCGGGCGGGGCAGCGGGCAGGCAGGCGGAGGACAGGGCTCT
Source organism: Coniferiporia sulphurascens (assembly GCA_002794785.1). Classification (NCBI taxonomy): domain Eukaryota; kingdom Fungi; phylum Basidiomycota; class Agaricomycetes; order Hymenochaetales; family Hymenochaetaceae; genus Coniferiporia; species Coniferiporia sulphurascens. The sequence continues at coordinate 1,143,488 of NBBA01000003.1, forward strand.
AGACGCGAAGAGGATCACCGGCGTACACCCTGTCCAGTTATGAAATGCTTCCGCAGGGGATCCGCTGCATGCAGGGAGGGTAGCAGCTGATCGTCACCCCGAGCCCCCGGCCCCGGTGCACTAATAAATCGCCATTCGGGTAGTCGCCCCGCTCCATCCGTCGCAGTACATCATGGCAGATGCAGCTACGACTTAGCAGCCGTCTCGACACCAATCGTTCGCTTGCCTATTTAGGCAGCCTTCCGCGTTCCGTGTACACACACAACCCGCCGTCCGCAGGTGGTCCACATGGCCCGCCTCGTCACCTTCGACGCCCTCTTTACCCTCATCCGCCCCCGACTCCCCATCCACATCCAATATGCACAGGCCTTTCAGCCTTTCTTCGGCCCCCTGCCCCCTGACACCATTAGGCGCGCCTTCAAGTCAGGTCAGCGTCCTCTCTCGCGTCCTCTCTCGCGCTACCAGTCGGAACCCGCGACGCACTTGACCACCACCTCTTGCACTTCCAATATACATCAACGTTAACTCTAACTGTCCGCGCTTCTCTGACTTCAACTTCTCTTCCGCGGCGCTTGAATTTCATCTGACCCCGACCTTCGACACAGTCCTCGCTCATTTACAGGCATCCCGTCCCGCCTATGTCCAGGGTCACAAGGCCTGGTGGACAGACGTCATCCGCCACACCGCACTAGGCGCCGGCGTACACAACAAAGGTCTGCCCCCCACTGCCGACCTCCGTCGCTCGCTCACGCACCTCCATAGCCGTCATCGACGCCCTCCCCGTCCTCGTCCCAGACCTGCTCGACCGCTTCAGCTCCCGCCGGGGCTATGCCCTCTATGACGACGCCCTTCCCACCCGTTCGTCGTCTTCGCTAGCCCACGAGCGATGCTGACTGCCTGCCTCAGTGTCAGCGCTCCGCGACGCGGGCATAATCACGGCGCTCGTCAGTAACATGGACTCGCGCACCGGTGCGTATTCATTGATCGCTCCGAGAATCATCAGTTTCAGCTGATTACTACCCAATCTCAAGTGAGTGCCCTCGATGATCTCGGCGCCCTCTCCCACCTCGACCACGTCCTCGTAAGCGAGCTTGAAGGCGTCGAAAAGCCCGAGCCCGAGATCTTTCTCCGTGCTTGCACTCTCGCCGGCGTCGCCCCAGAGCAGGCAATCCACGTGGGAGACGAGTTGGAATGGTTCGCTTTTTTGTTCTATCTATGGTATACATCTTTGAAGCTGACATGGTCGCCTTCTACTCCCCGAATTCGCCGACGGCATCGCAACAGCGATTATCTCGGTGCGTCCCGAGCGGGTCTTCACGCATTGCTATTGTGCAGACCTTCGGAAGATGGAGTACAAGATACGCCACCCACTTACAAGGACGTAAGGCAGATCACGGATCTCAGCCAAATCAAACGTTTTATAGGTGATAATAATATATGAGAAAAAGTCTATTACTGGGAGAGAATGTCAATTCTGGCACACTAAGAAAGTAATAAGATGCCCTTACTAAGAAACAAAGATATATAATGTACACTCCTCTGTCCGCCGCCCTCTAGCAGCTCAAACGGGCAGGCGCCAAAAACTCTGTGAGTTCAGCCCGGACGGGGATATCCCTATCGACGAGATGCCCAAGCCGCCCAGGATGTCGTCGTCCTCGCCTTTCATGTTGTGAGGGTCTGTCTCGTGGTAAGTCATGGTACGCCGGCGGTTGTCGACGACATCCTCGAGGCGCTCGCCGAGCTTGAGCATCGTCCAACGCACGACACGCGGGTCCGTCCGCATGCGGTCGTTGAGCTGCGAGAGCAAGGAGGGCGGCGCGTCAAAGTACATTGACCAGTAGCTGGGGGGACAGGTGTGTCAGTGGGGCAGATAGGCAAAGGAACAGGACGCGGGAGGTACGCACTCGCCAGTCGTGTGGTAATGCTTGTGACGCCGCATGCGCTGTGGGAGGTTGTGTGTGCCGTGGTACTGGATCTGGCGGACGGTGCTGCCTTGGTCGAGCAACAGCTTAGCGGACTGCGAAACAAGATCCTTTATGTGCCGCTGCGAGAAGAAGAAAAAATAGGCAAAATATGTCTTGCATGAAGTCAAGGAGGACGCACGTATTCCGGATAGTGCGCCGCGACGCAGTACATCCTGTAAAGAGGCATCGTTGAAGGCGGGCTCGCTGTGTTCGACCGTCCAAGTGCTCATTTCCGCACAAACAAGTTTTACTTTTAGTTGAGCGTGAGAAGCAGTTACCATTGTCGTCACTCGCAGTGCGCTGGCATACGATCGCGCGCACACGAGCGAGTGCTATAGGCACACGCACTACTCCCTCTTCTGCTACCACTATATCTCAGGGCCACCCTCTCTGCGACCATCTTCACTCGATTTTGCAAAACAAAAACCAGGCTAAAATGGCGATGAAAGCTGTCCGTAAAAAATAATTTATTTCCGCGCCGCACGCGCCTGATCCCTCTGAACGGAGCTGACACGTTCCTTCGCTGCAGATCGTAAAGTGTAAATAACGAAATCCCTCCATGCTTCTCCGCCCTGCCCCTCCTCTCCGTTTGCTTCTGCTTAATGCTGCTTATCAATTTTAAATTGTAGCCGTCATCTCCGGAGACTCGCTCGTCCTGCGCGGACGTCCAGGACCTCAAGGTCAGCCACCAAAAGAACGGTGCGTGGTACTACAGCGCTCCTGCATGCGTACGCGCCTTACTCCTGTCCTAGTATTCTGCACCTCGCCGACATCACCGCACCGCGCCTCGGAACGCAGTCCCGCGAAGATGAGGTCAGTCCGAGCTCGCCGCACCAGCGTCTCCGTTTACTGACGAATCACCCCTCCTCCCGTCCAGGAATGGGCATTCGAGTCGCGCGAATTCCTACGCTCTCTCTGCGTCGGCAAGGAGGTCACCTTCTCATCGATCCACTCACTGCCACTCGGGACAGACGATGTCCCGCGCGACCTCGGTAACGCCGAGCTCGTCGCCCAGGGCGTCACGACCGACATCGCGACAGAGCTGCTGCGTGCGGGGTGGGCAAAGACAAAGGAGATCAAACGCGAGCCCACAGAGGAGGACGATCGCAGGAAGGACCTCGAGAACGACGCCCGGACTGGCGGGCGTGGGATGTGGAACCCTCAAGGACAAAAGGTGAGACTCTGCCTGGATGCTCTTCACGCTGGTACGGGGTCACGTGACTTATACCTCGGGACAGCCGAGGAACGTGCAATACAATATGCCGCTCGACTCTCAGGCGTTCCTGCAAGAGTGGAAAGGGAAATCATTGGATGGTGAGGACCTCACGTACCCCGAGGTTTGTCGGAGTCTTACGTTATCTTTTTCCCAGCAATTATTGAGTCGGTTCGCGACGGCTCGACTGTGCGAGCGCGTCTCCTCATGCCTGAAGGCGATCATCAGTATGTAAATATTGCTCTCGCCGGTGTTCGCTGCCCGCGCTCGTCGGGTAAGCAGGGCGAGGCTTCGGAACAGTGGGGTGATGAGGTAAGCTCTGCGCCCTTTGCGCATTTAACCTGTCTCCGTACTAAATTACACGAACGATTATTAGGCAAAATTCTTCACCGAATCGAGGCTTTTACAAAGAGCCGTGCGCGTACAACTCCTCTCTTTACCTGTGCCCGCCGCTACGCCTTTCCAAACAACCTCGAACGGTTCGGCACCTGCGCCAGCCAGCATTTTCATCGGGAATGGTAATTACTATCTGGAACTTGGGCTAGACACGAGAATAAATGCCCTTTTCCCCTATATGTAGTTCTTCACCCCAACGGTAACGTCGCGGAGCACCTCGTCGCCACTGGTCTCGCGCGCGTCGTTGACTGGCATGCCGGCATGCTCGCCGCGGGTGGTGGCATGGAGCGACTGCGTGCCTCCGAGCGCTCCGCGAAGGAAAAGCGCGTCTGCCTTTATGCTTCCTTGCCCAGCGCGTCTAGCGGCCCCGGAACGAAGTCGAACGGCACTTCGATAAACGGCATTACGCGCGATTTCGACGCGGTGGTTGTGCGGATATGGAGTGCTGACCAGGTCTCCGTCGTTCCAAAGGACGGCGGGAAGGAGCGCAGGATTCAGTTGAGCTCGACGCGTGCGCCGAGGTATGCATTTTTCTTCTCTTGCTTTGTTAGGTGAGAGTGTTTGCTAAGTAGGTCGTATGGACAGAGCTGCGGACCCGAAGCAAGCGTTCTATGCGACAGAGGCCAGAGAGGTGCGCAGAAAATTCTGCGTCGCCCTTCACTGCCCTTTTCTGAGTTATATTTCTCGCAGTTCTTGCGCAAAAAACTTATTGGAAAAACAGTCAAAGTGCATATAGACTTCATCCGACCAAAAGAGGGCGACTACGACGAGCGTGAGTGCGCTACAATCCGTTATGGAGGAGCCAACGCGTGAGTCTCCCTCTATGCGGTAGTGTGGCTTGACCAAACATACTCTGTTTAATCTTCTGCAGGAATGTTGCCGAGCAGTTGATCGAAAAAGGTTTCGCAACGGCACTCCGTCACAAGCGCGATGATGAAGACCGCTCAGCCGACTACGACAAACTGATGGCCGCGGAACAAGCGTATGCTCGAATATTTGTGTGATGTGTTGTCCCTTCATTCAATGGTTGTTGCGTTAGTGCGGTTGAAGGTGAGCGGGGGCTCCACTCTCCGAAGGAACGTCCTGCGCCAAAACAGCCCATGAACGTATCTGAGGTCTGTTTTTCCTCCTTCCATAATTTTGTCCGAATACTGGAACTGTTTACCCTCTTCTAGTCGTCTGTACGTGCGAACTCGTACCTTTCTGGCTTCAAGCGTTTAGGCCGAATCCCAGCTGTGGTTGACTACGTTGCTTCTGGCTCCCGCTTTAAGTATGTTTACCTTCACACAACCTCTATTCGCTTCTCGCTTACACACTTGTTATTAGAGTTTTGCTACCAAAGGACAACCAAACTATCACGCTTGTCCTAGGCGGTAAGCGACGCCAGTCTGTGACGTTTAAGCTCGGGGATCTTATCTGCTCCAACTTATCCAGGCATCCGCGCTCCCCGGACTGCTCGCGGTGCGGGCGAGAAGAACGAGCCTTATGGTGCAGAGGCTGCCGAGTTCGCCACCCGCCGATACATGCAACGCGATGTCGAGGTCGAGATCGAGGCTGTGGATAAGAGTGGTGGCTTCATCGGCGCACTATATGTGAACAAGACTGAAAACGTTGCTGTCACGCTTGTACGCGAGGGTCTTGCAACCGTGCATGGATTTTCCGCCGAAGGTTTACCCTATGCCAAGCAATTATTCGACGCCGAGGTGCGACCCCCCGAATATGATTGTTTCATGTATATTGACTGAAGTAACCCTTTCTTAAAGGCAGAAGCCAAGGAGCATAAAACCAACGTACGGTCCCCCCAACCGCGACAGAGCTAGAAATTCTGAGCTAACTGTTTATCGTTCGTAGATATGGAAGGATTACGATGAAGAAGCCGAAGCTGCAGCCGAGGAGGAGGAGAAGAAGGCGCAGGACATTCAACCCTTGAAGACGGAATATCTCGACGTAATCATCAGTGATGTTCGAACCCACAACGGCTTAAACTTTTCCGTCCAGGTTCTCAACACGGAAGGCACGCGCTTTTTCTTCCATTTAATGTTCTGCACTATTGACAAAGGTGGCGGTAGGCATTGCGGCACTGGAAAAACTCATGCAGGATTTCTCTCTGCATCATCGCGCGGCAGCCGCACCCACGAATTTCTTCCCGAAGGGTGGCGATTTGGTCTCAGCTAAATTCTCTGACGGCTCATGGTACCGCGCGAAAGTCCGCCGATCATCGCCGCTGAAGAAAGAGGCAGAGGTTACTTTCATCGACTACGGGAACCAGGATACGGTAGCGTTTAAGGATATTCGCCCCTTGGACCCCAAATTCCGTTCATTACCCGGCCAAGCTCAAGATGCGCGGTTGAGGTAAGTTTTGAGCTACGTTTATAAAATTATGTGCGGCGTTAAGCTGATCATCCGCCCCCAGCTTTGTAAAACTCGTGGACCCCAACAGCGAGTATTTCCAGGAAGCCGTAGACCGTTTCCGCAGCATGTGTGAAGGGCGTAAGCTCGTTGCGAACGTGGACTACCGGGAAGGGCCTCTCCTGCACTTGCGCCTCATCGACCCGACTGACCCGAACGCGGCACAAGATCCTTTGGCATGTGTCAACATTGACCTCGTGCGTGAGGGCCTTGCGTCGGTTGACCGTAAGGGCTGCAAGTACCTTAGTGCGTATGGTGCCGTTGTGAAGAAAATCCAGGATGCGATCTTGGGAGCAAAAACTGACCGTCTTGGTATGTTTGAGTTCGGGGACGTTGAGGAGGACGAATCGTGAGCGGGTCCCATCTGCTTCGGTTCCTAGTGTCCCCTCCCGTTATCCCTTTCCTCAACCACCCCCCCCCCCCCCTTCCTAACCCCTCCCCCCGCTTCCCCGCTCCCACATGCTTGCTTGGATTACTCACGGACTATATTTTGCTTGACGCCACTGGAGGAAGCCACTTGCACACCGCGCACAATGAATATATTTGCGGACGGAAGACGTACCTGCTTTCTCGGCTGTTCGATGATTAATGAGTTCGCATCCTATTTGGATAAAGAACGGTGAGGTAAGATGCAGTTTACCGACTGGCGGCAGCAGAAAGACTTCGCATGCATTAAGGAGCAGCGCACGCAAGCAATTGCATTCATCAATTCAACCCGTGTATCGCTCTAGGCGGACCAGGCTCTCAGAAAAAGCTGAAAGCCCCGCTGCATCCCAAGGTTGTTGAATTCCCTCCCTTCTAAAGAGTATGAGTGCTCCCACTACGATCGCGGACTCGTCAGCCTTTCCTACGGGAACGTTTCTTGAGGTGGCTGCTCTTACCGGATCCGAGAAACGCCAAGACCGATAACTGCCTTCCGTGAGTTGGGGCACCAAAAAGACACCCCGGGCTCACACTTCGAACTCTGGTTCTTGCATTAAGGACGATGTAATCTAGGCCGGGTGCGAGTCTTCAATTTACTCGTGGATGTTCTCCGTGTTTCTTTGTACTATCCAAGGTAGGGCCGCCTTGTTGAAGAAATACTGAGGTGTGACCCTTCGGCATCTTTTGGTACCGCCTTCAAGTTCGAGCGCTAATGAGAAATTGCAACCCTGAACTGACTCTTGAATGCCTCTCGTGTGGATGGCGAAGCCCGAACTACTCAGACGGAGGGAGGTGCATACGAAGTGCTTGCGGACAAGTGAGGGAACGCCAAGCTTTCATAAAGAGTCCGACCAGGGCGTATTGGAGCAATCCCGATGTCGCCGGGTGAAAACCAGGCTCAACTGCACCGTATGCCCTGATGCACACTGAGGCTTGCGCAGAGGGGCAAAGTGGATTTAAGACGCAGAGTCCACAGACGCTGACGAACGTCGCCCTCACAAGTAAGCCGAAATAGGAAATTTTATACGTTAATTAAACTTGGTTCTTTAATTTGCGGCGATGCGGGACGTCGGTTTGGGTCTTTGGAGAGTTATTGTAGAGCCACAGTTTCCCCGCTGAGTACTGTAAACTCTAATAGCGTCTATTCTAGGCTGACCTTATTTAGAAAGAGTCGGGTTCTCTCAAGCTGGTACTATTCTGCTTCCGCGATGTACTTCATACAGTCGCTTCCGACGAGCCTGGGTCATCAGCTTGGCGTTGATGCATTTATGCGAATGCATGAATGCTCGTTCGCCGCTGAGAGCAACAGTCTTCTTTTGAAAGCTTATAGGCTGAATACGCTAGGCCCACCGTTTCTGGAGAACTTTGAAGTATCTGAGTCTCCTAGCTCAACTCAGACCTGTCCTTTTTGCCAACGATATTTCGGTCTACGAAGTTCGGACTAAGGCTGCAGTCGATTTGAGAGCTCATTTGCCTCGCGAAGGATCACGATAACTAGCCGCTGACGTCGGGAACTCATGCTCGGAGCCCTCTCCCACTCCAGTGCTGTGGAGTCGACCTACCAGCAGCCGTACCAGCCCGCCGAAGCCAATTTATCGGGCGCGCCATTTTTGAAGTGTCTCAAGCTTCGGTGCGTTCCAGTCCCGAACTTGTGGATCCTCCCGCGCTTTTGGGTCCTCTGCACTAAGCCCATTGCCACGGCGCCGCCTTCTAGGTCCCGACGCTTCATAGCGCATCCGACTCTGCCCTCAGGAAAAGTTGCGTTCACTTCCCAGGCTTTCACGGCACGGTAACTGCAGTCTTCTTATTGGTTACAGAGGGCTATCTTTGTACGTTCGATCAACGTCCGAAAGCTGATTGGATCTATGGCGTTCCCATCCTCATTATTTCGATTTTTCTCGTTCGGCTCGATAAAATAAAATAAAACTGGGAATAAGGGTATAAAAGGCTCCTGAGGACCAGTTTCTGAGGAGCACCAAGTCAGTTACATTCCACAACTCGCGCGACTGAGTTACAATGACGCTCAAAGTAATACTCTCTATCCTCTTGACTTTTGCCGCTCTGCAAACCCCCAATGGTGATTCTGCTACGCCTTCGACCAGATTTCATATTTTTTTTCACAATACTTTTTTCAGCTGCTATCACGAAGCGTGTAACATGCCCGGACGGCGTGAATACGGTCATGAACGCAGCCTGCTGTGCTCTTTTCGCTGTCCGCGATGACATCCAAGAGAACCTCTTCGATGGAGGACAGGGCGGTGAGGAGGTAAGGAAACCAATCGCTTTTAGAAATCATATTCTGATTTGAACTCCATTTTTAAAAGGTGCACGAATCGCTCAGACTTACGTTCCATGACGCCATCGGCTTCTCGCCTAAGATTGCTTCAACCGGTGTTTTCGGGTAAGAGCGTGGTGATACACCACTTTCCCTCAGTTTCCGATATAAGTCCATATTGCAGTGGTGGTGGTGCAGATGGCTCTATTATGATATTCTCCGACATTGAGACAAACTTCCACGCAAACAATGGGGTGGATGAGATCGTAGAAGAGCAGCGTCCTTTTGTGACCAAACACAACATTACAGCCGGAGATTTCATCCAGTTCGCGGGTGCCGTCGGGGTCAGGTGAGTTTGTCTGTCTGTAATGCGATGGTCTCATCGGTGACCATTTGCGAAGCAACTGCCCTGGTGCTCCTCAGCTTGAATTTATGTTCGGCCGTCCCTCAGCTATTGCACCCTCCCCCGATTTGCTTGTCCCTGAGCCGTTTGGTGGGTTTAAAAAAGAGAATGCAGAACATCCATTTTATTGACGAGTAAAGAATAGATGCTGTTGACACTATCTTGGCGCGCTTTGATGACGCAGGATTCACCGCCGATGAAATAATTGCACTATTGGCTTCTCATACTGTCGCAGCAGCCGACCACGTAGACCCCTCTATCCCGGGTACTCCTTTCGACTCGATACCCTTCACTTTCGACACCCAAGTCTTTGTCGAGGTTCAGTTGAGGGGCACCCTTTTCCCCGGAACCGGCGGAAACCAGGGAGAGGTCGAGTCAGGAGTTGCAGGGGAGATCCGTTTGCAGTCTGACCACAACCTTGCTCGGGACTCGAGGACCGCCTGCACCTGGCAGTCGTTCGTTAGTGAGTAGTAGCACCGGAAATACTTCGTGGAGTGTGACTGGCTGACTGGCTGACTGGATTTAAAGACAACCAGGCCAAGTTGCAGTCCGAGTTCAAGGCTGCGATGGCCAAGCTCGCCGTCGTCGGCCAGAATGTGGGAGAGATGGTCGATTGCTCTGACCTCATTCCAGTTCCTCCACCTTTCAACGGTGCCGCCGTCTTCCCTCCCGGCAGGTCAAACGCTGATGTCGAGCAGGCGGTACGTATAGGTGTTAACGTCTCTCGATATAGTATGGTTGACAGAGCTTGTATCCAGTGCGCGACCACTCCGTTCCCGACGTTGTCTACGCTTCCTGGCGCGGCTACCTCCATCTCCCCAGTGTGAGTACTTCGGCGTGAAATTAATAAAATGGAACCTGATGATGTGTTATGATGTCAGTCCCCCTTCTTAAGACTCGGAGGCGTTCTCGTATGGGTGATCACACGTGATCCCTGAGACGAACCTCCCTCGTAACGGTACTTGTATGTTTAACGGTAACTTCCCTTTTCGGGTTTTCTGTTTTGGGTGTTGTGAGGATCAGTCATAACGTATTTGAATTTTGAGCAAGTTAGCTTGTATAAATCGTTAAAAATGAGTTGCTTGATCGGCGCGTACAATTGTGTACTTTTGTGAAATATGGATACCAGCTGTCAGGAGAAGTTACTGAATATCACCGATGGACCCAGCAAAGAATCTGGGGCGATTCAACAGACGCTGATCCCATCATTAGTACCACTGTACTTAGGCCGAAAATAGCTTAAATCGTACAAGGCTTCTCTGAAACGCAATAAAGTGTTGAGGACATAGAGAATCCATAAAGTTCGTATTTGGCCAATACTTCCTATTATTACCGGTGGTATCAATACTACGAAAATTCACAGAAATTCATTTTCCTTTTAATCCTCATACTTTCGGCCGGCCAAGGCACCGTAAAAGGAATATTAATGACAACGACAGTACTGTCGCCACACGACGCGACTCGGACCGCCTCGTCGCCGCCGCGGGTACACCGAGTTACAACCTTAGCTCCTACCCCTGCGCACGTTGTCGCCCTTCAATGGTGTTTCTGATGCTGGGTCCCAGATAGAGATGTACTATCCGAGCCGAAAACGTTCCGAGTCGACCTCTGGCGTCGTTGACCTCGACATGTCCGGCGATACCGTACCTGTCTCCCTCGATGGACTCTTGTCTCCTACAAAGGAGGGAAATGAAGATTCGGAAAAACGCGAATCTATGTCGGACCGTATTTCCGGAACAGATATCATAGCCGACGAGGCGCATTTTTCGATAGTGTCGCTGAGTGAAGGGGCGAACGGCCGCCACAGCAGCGGGCAGAATTCTCTACACTCGCCTCTCGCGTCCTCCCTCGCGGAACGTCGGAGTACGGTCTCAATCGAAAGACCGGGATCGACCGCGTCTTCATTGCAAAGGCCAGGGCACAGGAAGTCAGCCTCAAGCTACACGGCCGGAACCTCTATACGGGAGTCTGTGGGTAACCTGCCGTTTCTACTGCAGAGACTCGACCTGCAGAAGTCGCAAGGGGATTCGACGCGAAGAGTTAGCCTGGATGGGCATGAGCGCCTCAAGGAAGAATTCTCAAGAATTCAGACCTCGTCAGAGACAGATGCCGCAGAGAGCGCTATTGATTGGGGTGCGTGCTCTGGGTTGAATGTATTAAACTGAGGTGACTGAACGGCTTCTAGATTTCTGGGGAAATGTTATGTCTGGTAAGGGCTACGGTGTGCTCTGTGTCATTATATCTTATAAGCGTTAGATTATCGGCAATTTGCTTCCGAGAATCCGGAGAAGCTTGCGAAGGCCATTGAGCAAGGCATACCGAAATCACTACGAGGGATGATGTGGCAATTAATGTTTGTTTAAACATACCCCGTAATGCAATACGGCTGCTGAAACGATGACACAGGTCTGCGTCAAAGGATCCGGAACTTGAAGCCACGTATGTTCGTCTTTTGAAGGAATCTAGCCAACATGAGAAAGCTATTTTGCGTGACCTTGGAAGGTTGGGTAGTCTAATACTCCTTCAGAACCATGGCTTACGGATACATATAGGACATTCCCGCATCATGATTACTTCACTGACGGACAAGGCATTGGTCAAGGGAATTTGTTCAACGTTTTGAAAGCGTATTCACTGTATGACCCTGAAGTCGGCTACTGCCAGGGTCTTCCATTTGTTGTTGCTATACTACTGCTTAATGTTGGTGAAGCGCTTCCAACCTCGAATGTGAGCTGACGAAAGATACAGACACCCGATGAAGAGGCATTTTGTCTCTTGGTACGTCTAATGCATTCATACGGTCTACGTGGGCATTTCCTTCCAGAGATGCCTGGTTTGCAATTGCGAATGTACCAGGTAAGAATTACGTTACGTTACGTTTACTTTGGTTGCTCAATTGAGTTTTAGTTTGATCGTCTCGTTGAAGAACTCCTTCCTGTTTTACATGTGCACTTTCTCCGACAAGGCGTTAAATCGAGTATGTTTTGTTCTCAATGGTTCCTTACCATGTTCAGCTACCGGTATGGCATTACCAATGAAGGGGAAATGAGAGACTACTGACGAGCACCCTGCAGATTCCCACTTGACATCGTGTTTCGAATATACGATAATGTTTTGGCTTCCGGGGTCGAATCAATATTTGCATTTAGTGTCGTCCTGCTACAGAAAAACGAAGAGGCGCTCCTGAAGCTCAAATTCGATGACATCCTCGCGTTTTTGAAAAATCGACTGTTTGAGCAATATGTAGTTAGTGATGAATTGCAAATTCCGCTTAAGTTGGTATTCTGACTTGGCCGCCTAGCACAAAGACGAGTCATTAAATGCAGACAACACCGATCGCTCACTTGGCAATTTGAATGATGAAGGCTCCGCAACATATCTTGTGGACAATTTTGTGCGGGATGCGTTATCTCTGAAGATTACGCCGTTCATGCTTGATTCGTATGCACACGAACACGAAGAGCTGGTGCGCTCTCGTGAGGCGCACCTAACGGAGATGGACAACCTCAGGAATGCAAATCGCCGGTTGATGGCTCAAGTGTGAGTACATAGCAAACGGTCATAGCTTACCGTCTACTTGACGGGTTCGCTTTTTTAGAAAGACTCTGGAAACGACACTTTCCCAACTCGACACAGAGCACTGCGAGATTGTGGTAAGTGGAGTCATCTGTTTGATTTTGTGAGGAAATAAAAACGCGTGTCCAACAGAAGGAGCTCATTATGACCCGGCTGAAGAACGAAGAGACGGAGAGCGAACTTGTCAAGTACAAGTTATTGTGAGCAGCAGCCGTCGTGCATTGGTCCACCCTCCTAATCGTTAAAACTGTCAGATACGCCGAAGCCATGCATCACAACGAAGACGCAATGTCATCACACCGGCTTTCAACCTTTTCGTTATCCAAATAATTTCCGGCACGAGCTACCCAAAGGAAGGTATTGTTTAAACCATTCATCCTGTCCCCGTTTTCTCTGCACGTATTATAAGGGAATATAGCATTTGCCCCGGCACCTCACAGCTGTGTCATGCTGTAAATCATCACGTATTCACGATACCTGATTCGCTTTGTATAGATCGTTTTACGCGAGTAGTGTACAATTCCTTTTGCCTTTCTAAACATCGAGCACATCCGGGTGGACTGCCACAATCAAATTGATAAGTGAAAGGTTAAGCTACCGATACATCCCTAATTTACAATTTTGCGCGGACCGAGTCTCCATCGTCGTTCCGTACACGAACGATAGCCTTTCCCCAGGTCTTACGCTCCTCCAATGCACGCAAACCGGCTGCAACGTTCTCAAGAGTGTACGTCTCGGAATAGACGACCGGTTTGACACGTTCGGTTTCGAAAAGGCTGAGTTTTAAGTCAGTGCACGGTCACCAAAGGATGGTTGTAATAGATACTTTAAAAGCTCTTTCCAAACCTCCGGGATACGCTGCGGCTCGAATTCTTAGGGGATGATCGTCAACATGTTTGTCCAATGAATGAACGAACGCAACTCACTTGCGTATGCACCCCAGTGGATGCCAGTGATAGCGATATTCTTCAGTAGAACGAGGTTGAGGGGGAGCTAAACTCGAAAAGCTTTAGCGATGGTTCTGTGTGTTTAAGTTCGGGAAAGATGGAGACCTTTTCAATCTCCCCTCCAGCGAATCCGACAACTACAGCACGTCCCTTCCATGCAATACACTTCAGGCAATCTAGAAATTGTCACCGGCTCATCCACAAATCCGTTGACGATACGCGAACGCACCTCGTATCCTCCCTACGGGATCATAGACAACGTTTACTCCCTTGCCTTTAGTGATTGCAAGAACTTCTTTCTGCCAATCCGGAGAAGTGTAGTCCACCGCAAAATCTGCCCCACCATAGCGTTTGCAAACTTCCATCTTCGACGGTGAACCAACTGCGGCGATGACCTTTGCGCCAAGGGCTACAATATAAAAAGTCACAGGCTGTGATAAGTAAATAAGTTTTTCGAGTTCTGACCTTTCGCCAATTGGACCGCCGCAAGACCCACACCTCCAGCTGCAGCGGTTACCAATATCCACTCGCCTGGTAGCATCTCCCCGTCAGTATAAACGTTTCAGGAAAGCGCTGGACCGGCGCTAACCTGCCTTAAGCTCTGCCCGGCCCACGAGTGCCTCGTAGCTGGTTGGCCAGGTTATGTGCAGACCTTCAAACAACTCAATAAAATGATAAGATTAATCAAGAAGATAGCACGTACCAGCGCCTTGGTCAAACGTCATGGTCTTCGGAAGCGGGAGCATTATCTTCCAGCTCGCTGCAACACGGTCGGCATAAACGCCTTGAGAGTATCCAAATACCCTATCGCCGCGCTTGAATGGACAACCTTTTGGGATGGGCGAATCGGCGGCGATTCTACCGGCATATTCGCAACCAAGGACGAATGGAAACGGAGGCTGGTTCTGGTATTTGCTTGAGGTTGATCAGACATAATCCTTTGCGGTATATGGATTAAAAGTACCCTTGTGCTTGAAGAATCTGTAAGAGTGTTATAAGTTTGAGACATGAACGATTCGAACGGGCAACGCACGTCGAAGAAGTTGATACCAGCACTGTACACATCGACTAAAACCTCGCTGTCACTCGGCTTCGGCTGAGGAGCATCGGTAGAGAGCGTTACTTGAGACGGATGGGCATATTCTTTGATCACGAAGGCGCGCATACTGAGGCTGCTCGTGGAGGTCGGTTGACAAAAGCCGGACGGGCATTTACCACTGGCAGTTGATTCCGCGCCTGTGTCGATCAGTCACGTCCAGGCATATCAGCACGTGACTGGGGAATTTATGTTTATCCAGGGCTCACAAGACGAGTCTCCTCGCCGCGGACCCCATGCATTCACTTTCCGTTCGGACGTTCCGGGCGCCAGGTCGTGCTTGTAGACGACATCAGCAAGTTCAACAACAGCCACGACGACAGCGACGATAAAGATACAAGAGATGAGGCCATTCGTGTACAACGCTAACCCTTCGCGAGTCGTCTTCGGCAGTGGCACGATAAAGCAGCTGCCGGATGAGGTCAGGCGTTTGGGCTTGCAAAGACCCCTAGTGCTCAGCACTCCGGAGCAATCTGGCCATGCAGCGCAGGTCGAAGCGCTTTTGTCATCGTCTGGTATTACGTCGGCGGGTCAGTTTAACGGCGCGACTATGCATACACCCTTTGAAGTGACGGAAAAGGCACTTGCGCTCGCGCATGAGAACAAGGCGGACGGCGTCATCTCGATCGGTGGCGGGTCTACCATTGGACTTGGAAAGGTATGGCTATTACGATAACGTTTTTTGGTCTACAGAATGCCGTAACTGACCCAAAAGTTTCAAGGCTATCGCCTTGCGCACGGATATGCCGCAAATCGTAATCCCTACAACCTATGCCGGCTCGGAAATGACCCCAATCATTGGGCAAACGGAAAAAGGTGTCAAAACAACTCAAAACACCCCGAAAGTTCTCCCAGAAGTGGTCATATACGACGTCGACTTTACCCTCACGCTTCCACAAACCCTCAGTGCGACCAGTGGCGTTAACGCAATCGCACATGCCGTCGAGGCCCTCTACTCACAGACCGGCAATCCAGTAATCGATCTTATGGCTGAAGAAGGAATTCGTGCACTCGCGCGTTCCCTGCCGGTTATTGTCGAGAACAAGGAAGATGCGTCCGCGCGAAGTGATGCACTGTATGGCGCCTGGCTGTGTGCAATTTGTCTTGGCCTTGTCGGCATGAGCGTCCATCACAAATTATGTCACGTCCTTGGTGGCACTTTTAACCTTCCGCATGCAGACACGCACACAATCGTTCTGCCACATGCGCTGGCCTACAATGCGCCCAATGTGCCGGAGGCGCTGGCAAAGCTTGCGCGTGCACTTGACCATGAGGATGCTGTCGAAGGTCTAAATGTGCTATTGACGAAGCTGAAGGTGAAAAGGGGACTTAAAGAAGTGGGCATGCCTGAGAGCGGGATCGACCATGCTGCCGATTTAGCCGTGCAGAATCCATACTGGAACCCAAGGCCCATTGAACGAGAAGGAATACGGGAAGTGATTAGACGCGCTTGGGCTGGGGAGCCAGCGCGTCCGGATATTTAAACATCGCTGATGGCGGGCCAAGAGAAAACAAGGCATTGTATGGTTTAAAAGTGGGGATTTATACGAAAATTGTTGTAAAGTACATGTTTTCTGATAAGTGTACGTGGTGAGGACAGAAATTAAGCTACTATAAAACATACAGGAAAAGGGACTGGACAATGACGATATGTAGATATCAATCAATTGCGGGTAACATAAAGGGGACATTGACTTCCTTCCAGGAATTTCCCCGCAACGTAAGGTCGAGTGAGGACACTAGGAGTTGCGGTAAACGATTGGCCCCAAAAATCCGATATGCTGATAGACTTACACGTTCGAAGCAAAGACACGCTCACCCTCCACTAAACTGAAAGTAAAATTGGATAAGAGGACATACAGAAGACTCTTCATCTCTATGATAGAGAAGCGCATCCCAATACACGACTGTTGAGGTAATGTCAGGACAAAAATTCATGGCCTCATCTGGGGAGATACATACTCTCGGTCCAGCGGAAAAGGACAAAATGTGATTGTATAGACCAGGCTGTTCCAAAACAGCCGCAGGCAAGTTATCCCATCTGTCCGGGCTTTGGTAGAATTAGCATTCGATCGTGATTGGGGCATTCGATGGAACTTACTCAAAATTCCAAGAATCCTGTCCCCAGACTCCTTTGTCCAAGTTCATACTTTCCACTGGAATATGCACAAACTGGCCCTTTCGAATTTTGATCCCGTACCTCACGCTTCCGTCTCGCATTTTGATAGCCTCACTGGTTGGGATCTCGTCATCCTGCATTGCTACACGAATTGAACTGTGCACAGGCGGGATCACGCGAAGGGCTTCACGTATCACGTTGTTAAGATAAGGTAACTCGTCAAGTAGAGTCCATATTTCCTGCCATCCGTCAGTCTCGCTAGGAGATGGGAGGGTGGGACAAGACGCAGAAAATTCGCCCAGTTCAGAACGCAGTCGGCCTTGTATCCCGGGATTTGCAGCAAGAAGAAAGAGAACCCATGTCAATGCAAGGGACGTAGTGTCGGAGCCGGCAAAAAAAAAAGTGTTAACGTTAGCTAAAAGATCGTCATCCGAGACGCGTTGGGATGGGGCGACGTCCTTGGACAGGTTGGATTTGACTAAAGATGATAAGCAAGAGCCTCTTCCAGGGCATAGATAGATACATACTGAGTAGGCTCAAAAAATCAATTCCCCCGTATCCCGACCCATTCTTTTCGCCCTCCACGATTCGTTTGGTCTTCTCTTGTATAATTCGGCCACCAACTCGCTTGATTATTTCTTGTGACTTTCGCACAATCCGTGTTTTCTCATTGGGCTAAAAAGATCCCATTCTTAGACATGAAAGTCAGAAAGCTTCAATCGAATACGCACAAAGAGCCATTCGAGCCATGGGAAGTAGACAATGGCAATATCCCAAAGGCCCCCTCCCCGAGAAACAGCTATCTCAAACATCTCCTTATATGCCAGAAAAAGCTCGTTTTTCTCATGCTGGATGGCCGAAAAATCATAATCAAACCCTGGTAGTGGGTTTAATAATAAACGACAGGTATCCTGAACTGATACCTCACCTGCTAAACCTATAACATCAAATGTCGCTCGACTGATCCAATGACATACATCCAACTTTGCGGTACCCTTCGTGCACTCAAGCGGTCCTTCTTTTTTTTGTTCGCTTAACTGTCCTGGAGTTGACTTCTGCGCATCAATAATGGAGTTCCACTTGTCCTTCAGTTCCAGAGCTTTCTTGAATGTCAAGGGGACAAAAGCCCGCATATTCTGAATGGAGAAAGCAGGTGTGCCCACTCGGCGCATACGCCTATGGACTTGGCCTTCGGCTGCGAGCATACCTGAGCATCCATGGTTTGAATTACTCCAGCGCATAACCCAAGATAGACTAAGAAAGCAGATGTAATACCTTCACCAATAAGTCTCGTAATAATACGTCTTGACTGCCAAGGCTTCTGGAACTCGTTCGTATGGTTCATGACGTACGCTAGAGCAGTAGGATCCGTCGTAAGGAGACGATCCTCAAACTTTTGAAAAGAATAATAATACATGAGTAAGCGTCGCCTGAACAAAACATAAAATACAACGAACATTTCCTAGGCCCTTGATCCTGACATTCCTCCCGTACGTACTGACGAATTCTTCATGAGTTGATTTGGATAGGTTCACTCTGCGCCTGGATTATAAGACATCTCGCAAGTAGTAGATAGAGGTAGAGCGACCTTAAGACTTTATTAAGATGGCCGTTTATACCGAGCCATCCTTTAGCATCGGGGCCAGGGAGATTTCTGAGCGGCGAGGACAAAGGCCTGATAAACAAAGCATGCAGAACCCAGAAGAGAGTCAACAGGAGACTTCCAAGCAATGCAACGACGATGGTCATGGTGGTTCACAGACAAGAGAGGAAGGTGATGCATTACGACGATGATAGCTGGTGGCTGGCGGAAATCTACACAATAAGTAAACTCTATCAAGTCACGGTAAAGTGAACAATAGTGTTCCGCGCCAGGCACGTATCACGTGCCCGTCGCGTATACCGCGTCTGACGCGACCGTCACAAACGTGACTCTTTAAGAAGTAAGCACAGCCACTGTTTAAACACGAACTGAACTGGAGCGACGTTGCCTCTGCCACAGTCCATTTCATCTAATGGAGACGCGGCCATCAAGTTCATCTGTGGTCAAGACTCCTGGGCTCTTCAACACGTCTGCATCGGCATCTTTTCACAGCCGTCTGTCGGCCTCTAGTTCGGGATCGCAGCGCCGTCTTCGCGCATTGTCTCGAGCTGATTCCAATGTTGAGCTGTCCAAACATAACGACGAAGCACCTAAATCACCCGCAATTCTGCGCAGTCTTCCCTGTAGTGCCGCCGCATCTCCTTCTCTGCCCTTTCACAACTCAGAGAAGCTAGTCCTCACCCAGAGGCGCCCATTAATATACTGGACTATCGTTGCGTACTGTCTGCTCTCGGTGGCTCTGTTCACAACCCGGGCCTTTGGAATCCTGCAGAGCCTTTACTGTCACGCTTCTCGAAACCCTCTAGTATCTCCCATCGATGACCTCTCACATTTCCATCGTCTATCTAAGATCTTGCCGATGAAACCTCAGCCTGTCTCATTCTTCCCGTTCACCTCATACGGCTGGGCTACTTTCCATGATTCTGAGGTTACAGCGTGTCTTTGGGTCGAGCTGGATGACTTAAAATACTTAGAAGATTGGTCGGCATCCTGGCAAGGTGAGTGTGTGTTAATATCGCCCGTATCACATCGAGCTGACAAACGGCGAAAGGTCCCTTGTCTGTCGTGGTTGTAGTGAATACTTCTCTGCAAAAAGCACAACTGCGGATCAAAGCTCTAAGTAAACTACCTAAAGTTACCTTTCACATCATCGAGCGGCTTCCCCGCGGAAGTCGGACTGCCAATACATATTTGAACCTGGCAAGACTTTTTTCTCGAACTCGATACGTTGTACTGTTTCCTGCGTCTCCCCAAATACGAGCAACTGAAACTCTGTATGACAAAATCTCGATACAAATATCCTCTTTCAATGCTTCTCGGCTAGCCTCTCCTCATGTCCTCTCACCGTCTAGGTTCACAGCGAACTCGCCGATACCTTTCCCGCCGTTGGCACCTCTACTTATTGAACAGGGGTATCCGATCTGGTGTAGCGAACGATTCTTCACTGCACCGTCGCGCGAGGCCGACTGGGAGGAGTGCTTGTGGCAATTTTGGCTTAACTCTTATGGAACCCTTCCAACTTTGACAGAGCCAAGTTGGAGATCCCCCTTGAACCGGACCAAGAATGGAAGTGTAGGGCCCCTGGCTGCTGAGGTACTAACATAACTTGCTTCTTATTTATTCTCTTTTTAACTTTTCATTTTCATTTTCAAGGAAATAATTCACCGTCGACTCAGTAATAAGTCTAGACAGGAGTCGTGCATATTGGCGGCAAAAGGCCTTAAGGAAAGATCCGAAACTCCGGGCAAGGTCGATCCTCATAAAGCTCAGTGGCTTAGGAAGACGTGCAGACAGGTAAGTAATGTGCTAATTTTTCGGACGCCATCTTCGTGTTTGTAACTACCGCATAATGCGATCAGGTCGTGAACAACTGGGGCAAAGAGCTATCATAAAAGTCAGCGGACGACTTCGATAAAATTCGATGTATGGATACAACAGTGTGTAACGGACAATAAATTTGGCATAAATAAATCGTGAACTTGGAAATGCGTTTGTCGATATACAATCAATTGGGTTCATTCATGTCAAGGAGACGAGCCTCCATTTCATCGTCATCTTCAGTGACACTTTCGCTGCCGGTGTCTTGATATGCTGCCCAAACACTATCGCTTTCTGGACCTTCGATTACGAGGTCCATAAGATCTCTCGCGGGCTCTATAATAGTTCAGCAAACAGGTAATGAGCATTCTTCTTTTGCAAAGGGTAGGTAGTACGTACCAGTGACTTTCTCAATATCTACCTGCAATCCGCTCTCCAGCCATCCCGGTGGGTCTGCATAGCTCAGTCGACCGATCATTACAATAAACATATGCGCCAGGCCGTTGAACAAGCTATGTGGAGCGTGGAATAGCTTTTGCCGGAAGTCAAAATTGAGGTTATTCAGGCCTTCAGTGCCGTCCGACGTTGAGGAATGGAATATGAGTCGATGTAAGAGATACAGAGTTTGCTTGATATTCTGCACGGTGCTACAGCGTGTTTGTGAGCAAAAAAGGGGTTTATAAAAGGCGACGGTTCTAACCTTGCGGCAACATCAAATGACATTGTAACGCGCTCGTCGTCTTCCCATATCAAGTTAGTCAAGCGGGAGAGGTAATAGACTAGACAAGGAACAAGCGTGTTGGACTTAAGCAGCGTGAACCTGCCTTCGGGACGCGTCACCGCGAGGAGGGCGAAAAAGTTGAGTATGGACGATATATCCTTGTCCTGGCCCTGGTCAAATAAAGCGTGAGCTCATTAGAGACGGTGAATAAGTCGCCTTGGGACCTACTTTCCTGTTGAGAGGCCCCGCATCGACGAAGAAGCCACATAATTTCTCCAATACGGGAATTTTGGAAGAATCCACAGTTGTCGTCTTGACGAGTCGCCCATTTAAATCCAAATTAGGAACAGAGGTGAGAGAAGGATGTAATGAGGGATCTATCGTGTTCGCTGAGTGCTGTAGAACGAAAGCAGCGTAGTCTGCGCTCACGAGTTGCTAATAGTACGAGAGTTTGAATCGCGTGGGATATCACATCACCCGGTTGTCTGCTGTCGAGCAAAGTCAGCATAACACCATCTGTCTGCAGCATAGTCGACAGACTAAGATATGACATGTAAGAATTAAGACTTCCGCGTGTCAAATTAGGAAACGTACCAGGACGAGAGGTGCTCCGGAACTGTCCAAACGATCGTTTCAACCAAGTTCAGCATTGAATGGACTAGCAGAGAGTCGCCATCGCCGTCGATATCCTTGTGGTCTTTGATTTCGAGGCTTTTCAAGGCCATATCACTTAAGACTCTTAGAAACGGGCGAGACTCGTCTCCGTGACCAGGGATGATCTGAAGTGTGGAAGGTGTAAAATCCGGCATGTGTATCATCGTCGAACTAAGCAAGTCGAAAAGGGCCCTCAGATGTTTATACTTTTGACACCCGGTAAGACGATGATAGCATGAATACCAAGAGCACGCACTAAAGCAGCATTCCACAGTATGTTAGACATTGAGATGAATCCTTCAGCAACCCTGTCCATGAGCTTCTCCAACGAAGTAGATCTGTACTTTGCTCCAAGAACTTCAAGGATGGAAGAACAAGCGCGCTGGTAGTCTTGGTTTAACGGTATGGGAGCAGACAGAAGATAGTGGAAGGTGAGTGTCTCGGATACTTTACTCGTATGCGAGAAAAGTATAAGATGCAACTGGAGGGGCATTCGTTACAAAAATGTGAAAGATGAGGGCAAGCTACTACTCACTTCCTCACTCCAATCAATGTCTTGAAGGTCGTCGTCCTTTAATAAAGCATCTCCATCGGTTTCTTCCACAAGGTCCATATCAACAACAGAACTATAATCTCCTTGGTCTGGACCCGGGCTACTTCCTTCTCTTATCACTTTCGTTCGACTATATGGGCTGCCAAAACCCATTCCGGTATCGGTGTCGAAGTCCTGAATGAGATCATCTGCTGGTGGTCCATTCCGAGCCTGTCTAGAGTCTTGCTGCAAATTTAGTTGCGGTATCTTAACAGGCGAGAAAGCCCCGATCGTCCCTTGCTCTTTTGCTACCAGCTTTCCATTAACTTCCTTATGAGGAGTGCGAGTACCAGGGGGTTCATGGTTAGTTGAGGGACGACGACGACGGGATGGAGATTTGACGGGAGACGACCCCAAGAAGGAATTTTCGAAGCCCGGAAACTTAGGCTCTGGCGCTGTCAGACGCGTCATACCCCCAAAGCCCGCACGCTTTTGTGATAGGGTTTCCTTAGGAAGATAGCTTCTACTCTGGCCTGCAGTACCTGGGGAAGCCCAGTTCCGCATTGCAGGAGGAAGGGGAATTGGAGACGGTTGGGGTCCCGTTGCTATCCTTCTTGAGCGCGACGACCAGGACGAATTCCGGTTCGTAGACTCCACTTCATGTTGCTAATGTGAAAAGTTAAACGAGCGTGAAGAGGACATTGAAGTTGTGAACGCACCTTGAAAATGTACTCCGTGCGGAGCCGTTCTATTTGTTCCTTCATATCTTTCTGAATTCGTGCCTGCTCTGCTTCTGCCGTTTCTTTCGTTTCTCGTAACTTGGCAAGATCCGCCGCATGTTGTTGAGCAGCCTGGAGTTGTGCAAAACTTGAGCATACAAGTAAAAAAGGGACACTGATTCCACAGGGACAAAGATAAAAGACCCCCGCTCCTTACCTTCTCAACTCTCTTGCGCAATATGGTAACTTCGCCTTCTTTCGCAAACCTGATAACTTCAGCTTCCTTCAAAGCTATTTTCGCTTCATTATGTTCGCGATTGAGCTACTGTTTGTGTTAGTATAACCGCAGGGGCGAACATCAGCCCTCTTACGTGGTCTAGTTGGGCCTTCAAAGCTGCTATTTGCTCCTGTAGATGGGCGTCCATCTGAGAGTCGGTAGTAGCCATCGCAATTTGGGGCCTCCTGTTATCTTTAGGACCGGCACTCTTTGATGGGTGTATATTTTGACTCGACAAGCCATCAAGCACTCCAGTGGTCTTCGGTAACGGCGGCTTCTTCGGGACTGCACGGGCTGAAAGGGACGTCTCAACCCCTTGCAGCCGCTGAAGTTTAGAGGTTTGAGCATCACTGTTATATGACAAGATGCTAGGCCGAATAACACGAGCTGGGGAAGGAACAAGAAATGGATTGACGTTGCACCATAGTCACGATTTGAACAGTCCCTACCCTTATGTGCATCACTCTGACTAGAATCTCCAGCTAACGACTCCGCGTCTTTCATTGTTTCTGCATTTTCATTGGAAGTTGAAACGGGGGTCACGCCATAAGTCCCGTCTGCTTGTAATATGATCTCTGGTTCCTCAGAACGGGGACAATGAGAGACCTTCTGGCGTTTAGGATGGGGAAATATCTTCGCGGTTGTCTTATCAGAGACATTATGCGCGTATTTCTCTTCTTCTGCCGCCAGAAAGGCCAAGTCATTCTCATCGAGGACGAACGAGTCCTGGAAGTAATCATCAGAGCTGTCCATGGTTCGACACAGCGCACAACAGAGAAAAGCCCGAGTTCAGCACTTTAGAACCAGAGAATTCAGAATAGTAAAATCCCAAATGGCATGGTTGTGCACACGATGTCCAAAGCAAAGAGCATGAATACAAGCTATCATGCAAAACCTGAAATGCTGTACTTGCACAACGGCGAATTGGTGACAGACCGCAACCGACGTGTCACGGTCAAAACAGTATGCTACTGTTTACATACTAACTGAAGTCACTGAACTTCCACACGAACATGAGGGATGAGTTGGGCAACGATACCCCTGCATGGGTCGCATCTAGTACTACCGACTACTAGGCTACATGTACCTCCTACGAGATCGACCTTCATCCCCTCTGACCTATTCCATTCTGGAAGAATTATACCGGCAGCACCAAGCAGTGGTAGATAGTGAGCAGCAACTATAAACGGCGACGTCCTGACTCGTCGCGAGGTCGGACGTGCGCTTATTGACTCGCCCTTGCAGCTGGAAGACGTTGAAGCAATGTATGCAAATGTACCTGGTCCGAAGTCAGTCGTGTCGGAGTTTTAAGAATTCTCCCTTTAGATCTTGAGACCTTAAGACTAGGAGGTACGACCACTTTCGGCGATCGGACGACCTGTCTGCGTGTCTAGACAGACGATCACAAAAAGGTGGAATCCAAAGCTCTCAAGAAGCAGATGTTATCCGACGTAACGTATTTTGACGGATCCATTCCGGGTACGTGATTCAAGGGCTGCAGAATAGGTCAAGTAGGGATATCAAGGAATACTTAACGGAGTAATGCCTGCCTTTTAGCTCCTCCACTTCTTCACGTTGTTCATAATCAAGGACAAGTTGCTTCAAATGCTGCTGTTCTACCTTGTCTTGCAGTTGCGCAGTTCGAGTATGTGTGGCCAATGGTGTATCAGCGGGAATGGCAATGTTTTTCGCCTGTGGCACAAAGGAACAGCGTCAGTGATCATGTGCCTGAGGTCCACGAGCACTGGGCGAACCTGTTGCTTATTCCCTTTCTTCGTAAGGAGGACGAATTTCATTATCCCATGACCTTCCGAGTCACCGCCGTCTGATGCATCTCCGTCTTCATCCTCGTCGTCCTGTTTCCTCTTCCGAAGCCCAGTGGGCAGAACCGCTGAGTCCCACAGAGCCTGAGCAGTCCGCTTATCCACTTTCCTAGCCTCAGCGGAAGAATCCGTCACCATTTTTGCTAACTCCCTCACGAACTCATTCTCGTCCTCTTCTGTAGGGCCCAGGTTGTCCGAGGAATTAAGCAAAACGAGAGTGTCAGGCGACGGTGGTCGTTCATTGATCTGCAAAGCCATTAGGATGTTGACCATCAGAGAACAACATGCGTACCGATGAATCCGACACTGTCTGGACATCATCCTCATCCTCTTCCTCTTCGGAGCCTCGTCGCTCCTCATCTCCACGATCATCATCACTCTCTTCTCCGCTGTCTTCACCATCATCATCCGGAGCTAATCAACGTCTTAGTTTGATTAATCATTATTCCGGATCGACAGAGCGTACCATTAGAAGTTTGAAGAATTTGGTTAAACATTTCATCTACAACACGCGCAGCTTCGTCGAAATCAGCGAGTTTCTCCATCTTGGGTCTTACGGCCTGTGGCTTTTCAGCAGGAGGGAAGGCGAATTATATATTTTGTGACACACCTCAAATGAATCTTCTAGCATGAACTCAACGTCCATGGGAAGGACTTCCTTGGTGAACACATACAGCTATGTACATTCAAGACTAAGTCCTTCCATGGTGAAGACAACGACAAACTCACCTGAAAGAATATCAGGAAATTATCCAGTTTCTTTTTTTGGGAGCCTTTATCAAAGCACATCCCGCAGGTATCGAGTAACACGCAAACAAGTCTTATCCTAAAATAGTCGTCTGGCATGTCAATAGGGCACGCCTGACCAGGCATAGGTCGGCCTTCGGCTGAAAGAATAATTAGACAGGTCAAGACCTAGTATGCAAAAGAGGAAACTAACGATGTCCAAATGTCACCAAACTCCATAGAGCATCAAAGAGTATGCTCGATGAGATGAGACGGTATATGTATAGCTCCCCTAAGTATTTTATTGTGGCGACGCGCTGTTGGTTCAGTTTGTACACGTTCGTCTCAAGACCTCTTCTCACGTCTTCCAAAACTTGGTCGACTATAGCCACGGAGAAATCGGGATGATACCTTTGCAAATCATACGCCAGCATGGCAAGCAGACTTAAGTTGCTGTATTTAATTTTCCACGCTTTTGTGAATACGTTGTGCAGAGTGTGGACGACCTGTGAATCTTCCCATTGGAGTTTTCGGACAAGTTTTAAAACTTTGTCAATAGTTTTCTTTGCCAGAACGTCGTATATAAGATGTCGAATGAAAAGCTCCATAGGGGAACGCTCTTTCTCCCCAATAGGCGCCCGCTCAGGAGGATTACACTGGGCGTCGGGTTAGGAGCAGGCAAAAGGTTCGGTAGTTGAAATTACCTGGTAGTATGCATTCTCAAGCATCATGATCTGCCTCTGGTCCAAGTGTTGGATGCTTTGCTTGCGTCTCATCAGCTCAATCTATTTAAAGTCATGTTATTGCCAGAGTTAAGCAGATAACGGAAGTCTCACCATGGTTACGAATCGGTCCTTGGTCTCATCGTTGCGCAAAAGGAAGCGCCCACAGCCTTCGAGCAGAAGAGCAAGGTTGTCTATATTAACACCAGAGAAGTCGTCCAAGCAAACTTTGAACGTATGCAAGATAACATGCGTAGGAACGACTTGAAACTTCGTTAGGTTTGACAGGAACGCAATATTCTGCTCTGCCGTTCAATTACAGTTCCTGGTAAGATATTTACAGCACCGACGAACCTTTTGGCGAACTTCGGCTAGCTCTTTGACGACGTTTTTCTTCCGCTGTAAATAGCGGAACTCATCCTCCAGCTGAGATGTAACGCATAATCAGTAAAGATGCACAAAGCACAAGGTCATACTTACAAACGCGACAAGCTCAGTGCCGATATCTGGCATGTACTTGTTCAAAGTAGCGACAAATCTCGAGTAATGAGGTAATAAGTCCACTCGATTCTTAGGTACCTGTGTCAAGAACTTTGAAAGCATTAGCAAAAACATCATGTGTTCCTTAGTGACATGAACGGAGTAAAATACCTTGACAAGCCGCTTTCGCGCCGCTTTGGAATTTAAGAAAGTAAATTCTACAGCAGCCGAATCGATAAGGGAACGATTCGTGCAATCAGGAAGGCGGGCCAGCAAAGCCGAAAGTAGCTGCGACGGGCCCTGTGGAGCAAGCGTAGGCGTCTGGGGAGGAGTGGGTGTTTTCGGGGGGGTAGGAACGGGCGTTGCGGCGCTTTATAAATCCATGTGACTAAGTGAAGGTGGCCACCGACGCCTTTGGGACAAGCAACTCACCCATCATCCTCCGTCCTATCTTCGGGGAGTTGACGAATAGACACGGTACCATTTTTATTTCCATCCTCAAGTTCCAGGCGTTTCAGTTCCTTCTCCAGCTCCCTCGCCTCTACTTCTTCTCTTTCCTTCCTTTCCTTCTCTTTTGTCAATTCCATCTTGTGTTTGTCGGATTCTGGCCCTTCCTCATTCGTACTTGACCCTTCCTTTTCATCAAGCCCAAGCACACTCTTGGGAACAAAATCGCGTAGATCCTGA
Source organism: Coniferiporia sulphurascens (assembly GCA_002794785.1). Classification (NCBI taxonomy): domain Eukaryota; kingdom Fungi; phylum Basidiomycota; class Agaricomycetes; order Hymenochaetales; family Hymenochaetaceae; genus Coniferiporia; species Coniferiporia sulphurascens. The sequence goes on from NBBA01000003.1 coordinate 1,171,071, forward strand.
AGATCCTCAAAGAAGCGGCGTTCCTCTTCATCCTCCCATTTCCCCCCTAAGGTGTATGTCTCCTCTTGGACTTCCTGCTGACCCCCTGAGGTCACCATAATGGAATCAGTCTTGCGTGTTGCATTTGGCAAAGACGGCATTGAAAGGTTGAGAAGTTCGGAAAGTCTAGAAAACGGATGAGCAGTCGTACTTGAAGAATTTCAAAAGAATGTACGTTTGGCAACTCGAAAGCAATTTCTCGTAAGCCTTCGTCATTTTCTCGTACGCTTGCTGACGGTCTTCGAATATCTCTCCAGACCTAATATAAGCTTCATGATTTCTACGATCTTGTTCCTGCAGACGCTGGAAATTGTCACGGTAGACACATTGTAAATTGCCGTTTAGATAACTATTATGAAAGAATTAACATACTTTGTGTTCAATAATGAGCTTCTTTGAAACGCTCTCAAAATATCCCTCACACATTCTCTTGAAGCGTGCACGTATTTCCTTTTCAACCAATTCATCTTCCTCCTCGCTTTTTTCTAGTCGTGGAAATTTCTCCGTATCTTGCGTGACACCATTGACCAAAGAACCTACAGCAACGCCTTCAGGGATTTGACCTTTTGAACCAATCGAGGGTATGATTCCAAGGAAAGGACGCGCATATGATTTCAAGAAAACGGAAAGGAGAGGCAAGGATGATAAGGAGGGATCATTAGAAAGCTACGAAAAAAAGACAAATGGTTCAGCGATATGTACACAGCATTCAACAAAAGGTCAGAGAAGACGCAAGTGTACTTACAAGATCCTTCAATATTTTCATAACCCACTCGCCCCCGCTTTTCCCTGGTCCGTCCCTAATAACACCTACTAGGGCAAGCTCGGCGCATACACGAAGTGCAGGCCTTTGACGTGTAACTCGCGCGATATCCTCCTTTTCCTTCTGTTCCGGTGATATCGTAGGAGCTGCAGTACCGGAGCTAGTAGCGCCAGCGCCAGAGACTGTAGAGGCCTGTGCAATATTAGATGGCAAATTGCCAGGGACGCGGTGCGGGGGAGCTAGCGCGGAACTGAATAGCGCGTTGATAGATGGCGTGAACGTTTTCGGAAATCGGCGGTGAATGGCAGATACAATCTTCGAGGATACGAAAAATCAGTTGCATTTGCAGCGAGGCATTCGCATATCACACCTCAACTGCACTCCAGACATCCTTCTCCGTCTTGCAGCGCGCGACACCATCAACCGCCGCGCCGGCAAGCTCATCAACATACTTTTCTAACGAAAGTGATGAGACATCCTTCATAATCTGTTCGTTATTGTCAGTGCCTAAAGATTGGCGCATGCGTTTGATGAGGGCTGTGTGTCGCTTAAGCGACGAATCTAAGGCCCTTGAGGGTACTTGCCATGGCCACGAAAAGGGCGATATTGCGTGAAATATAACAAGCACATTCACTAGTAAGCACGTGTATGCAAGCTAGCGAGCGTGAGGGGTGGCCCAAACCTTCGCCTGTCCGGTCTTCGTTAGAGGCCCTCAAGTATTTCCGCCGACTACGTTTGAAAACCTCCTCGTCTTCCCTATCTTTTGAGACTACCGGCTGTGTGGCGCTCGACACTGCAATGTCATTCGCGGCCATGGCATGCGTCCTAGTCCCGATTTTAAACGAAACGGTACGTGTTCGCCAGTCTGGTGAGCTTCTTCGAGTTTGAGCTGCTTCAGATGTGGAGGGAATTCCCCGCAGTAAGTAGCCAGAGAACTAATGTTGAGTAGTCCCCAGCAGTAGGTATGCACCAGTTGGCCTAGCCACAAGATTTGGAACGATTCGTACTCTCAGAGTGGGTGTAAAGTCTACAGCGGTTGGTAAACCCCTTCAAGTTCGTGCGTGCTCTGCGAGTAGGAGGTTGATTGCACCAGGCACTTTACATTTGACCCGTGCTGACACCAGCACCTAAAAAGGGAATTTCAAACAATGAACCAGCCACTCAATTGTAATATCATGGAGCGACTTTGGAATTTGCTACATATTGTGGCTAGATTCTCGAGGCAATTCTGACGAGAGATAACGGCTTCGTACAGCCCATACCACGAGTTTTAGCTCGCGCCTTATCCGATATAATCGAGACAAACTTATTTCCCCCTCTTGCCCGGGCCCTTGCCTTTCTTTCCCCCTCCCCCCTTTCCTTTCGTCTTGGTTTCCCACCAGCAAGTTCCGCCTTTTCAGTCTTCCGTGCGCGCTGCTTCTGACGCGTAGCTTTTCGGGCTGCCTTCGTTTCGTATGCGATTTTCTTCGGAGGCATTTTCTTTGCGGGTATATTTATCGAGTTTGCCCGAGCATGGGCCTTCGCCTGCTGTGGCGGACCTACTTCACGACGCACCCCTGAGTGCTGTTTAAAATCACTTCGCGATAAGGCCTTGCTGGAGGGCGTAGAGGCAGCCGACGATACTTCCGAATGTGCATGTAGACGCTCGGGCAAAGTCTGATACGTAGTTGGCATGTGCCGCAGAGAATCCGGATCAAATTCTTCAATGACGGTAACAGTCGCAAGCTGCTCGTCGTCCTCAAACTCTTGCGTCGCCTTTCCTTTGCCTTTATCGAACGTAGAAAATCCCTCAAATTCGGTGCCCCCGTGCTCATCGACATCGCCGTCATCATCTTGTAGACATGATGGCAATGAGATAACGACTGATCAGATTAGGATGCATGTTAAGCTTACTTTTCCTAAATGCACTTTCCACCATCTGTGCATTCTGTCTGGCCCGGTCTTGCAGAGCCTGCCGTTGTTCCCTTCTCGCTTGAAGACGCTCCTGCCGCTCTCGTTCCTTCGCCCTGTCCTTTGCCGCCTGCTTCTTTAACAGGTTCCTTTTTCGAAAGCCTGTCAAATATTCCCTGAAAAAGTTTTCAAATTGAACATGCACGCCCTGGCCGGAAAGTGGCGAAACACAAGTGGCCCACGTACCGCCGTGCGGTATCATCGAAGACGACTGAATCAATCTGATTCCTCTTCGCACGAGCTTTGGCCTTTAAAACAGTATGTGACTGGGTAAGGATTTCTACGTTGGTGGCCATGGCAAACGGTTCGACGGTATAGCGTGCGAGGATGCTCGCGGCGGTAAGAAATCAACGAGGCCTGTAAATCTGTTGGGTGAGGATTGCCTTTTTTGGTATGTACGCGTGCAGGCACCTACTAACTTAACTCGAGTAAGTAGGTAGAAGAATGCCTTCAGAGATTCACGCGAGGTAGCAGCCATGCGTATAAAAAGTGGCCATTCCTTTCCCTCCAGTCCCCCCAGTTCCTTCTGCTTTTCTTCAATACTCCAATATGGCTCGCGTAGACGGAAGCCAAGAACCCGCCCGCAGGCGCACCACTATGTTCCACGGCCGCGAACTCCCCCTACCAGTTTCGACCGCCGCGACGCATATACCCAGGCCTGCGAATCAAACATATCCGACCCCTCCCTCCCATCCGCAGATGCATCCCATACAGAACCTACGATACCCCCCTCTCCCTGCAAACCCGCCACCATTTCCTTCTCCTCCACCCATGCTTGAGTATCTGCATAAAGTCTGGATTCTAGATTGCAAGTCTTGTGGAAAATTCATAACTAACCGAGCCATGAAAGTGAGTCGCTGCTATAAAAAAAACTGGGCGTCCACTGTTGCTCACGCGTGATTTCTAGTGTGTGCTGTTGCTGCGCCACGATGTGAACTTGTTCTCTACCGATGCTCTACCAGTGAACTGCTCTGTATATCAGGCCAATTCGCAGGTATCGAGGGTTCGAACATGCGAATGCCTGACTCAGACGCTCGCCTGTCATGGATGCGGCTCGTCAATTGGATACATGATCGTCGCCCCCTGCTCGCGTTGCACGCCTTCTAATTCGCACCGTTTTCCTTCTCCACCGCCCCAAACGCGCAATACGAATGGACATCGCTTTGTTTTCCATTCCTCGGAAGTCGCTTACGAGGAACGGCTGTATGTTCCCGGTGTTCCGGACGTTATTCCGGACGCGCACCCGCTTGAACAGGCCTACGAGAATATTTATTCACTCACCTCAGAGCCGACGGACTACTCACGCGTCTCCGGACCACATTCGCGACCATTCAGGGCACATACGATGCAGCCAGCACCTTTACCGAAAGCTTCGAAGCTCAGGGCCGGAGAATTAGTCTACTGGCATCATCTTACACGTCGTGGTGACCTGCATTGTGTGCAAGATGACGAGCGGTCTAGGGCTTCTTGTGGCTATCGTTTCGATGCGAAAAATCCGAATCGCGCGAACAGAGCCATTGCATGTCGTTAAGCTATTCCAATGAGGCCGGTCTTCTCTAAAGGCGTGCCCCCTCCATAAGCTCTGAAAATCAGGGCGAGGACAGCTCGGTATTATGATCCTATTTTTTATTTATTTTGTACTCAACCGAAACTATCATCTACTTCTTGTGTGCCTTCTTCCAGCCCCCTCCTTCAAACTTTCTGACGCGTGGGCTAAAGTTACGACTATCCCCCTTCCCTTTGTAACTTTTAATTTCGAGTTCCCCCATAGGACCACTAGTATCGTGATGAAACCTTATCCAGGGGGTTCCTTTTGTTATTTAACAATGTTCACTGGCAGTGTTATACCACCCAGAATCCAGACCCAAACTATCTGCGCGTCTTTAAAGTTGCCGAAGCCGAAGCCGCAAGACTTCTACATAGATTTCTACGCTCAGCTATAATTAGACGGGAATATGGGGTATGTGTGCCTGCATTCGTATGGGGCTTACAGAAAGCATGTTCCTGGCACTCAGGCAGGAAATTGGCTTCGAATAGTTTGCTCCCGACTCGGCGTCGCTAGTACAGTGGTCGCATATCACCATCTCGGTAATGCTGTCCTTATTTCAAGCCATATGCATTAACTCCACAGTGTGCTTTGGTCCAGACGTACTGTCCCAATAAACTGACTCGAAATCGTCTCCGACGCTGTTTGCAGCGAGTCATCACTTCTGGAATGAGCCTGAGATCTCCGCATAAACTTCTCAGTATCACCAGTAACATAAAAGTAGTTAGCTGTCAATGTGGCAAGCTTGATTCAGGGGTGACCTCTGTTTACCTCCAAAGATAGGAATATTCGTTCGAAGACACCCAATGGTGCAGCTATTCAGATTCGCTTGTTAATTGAATTAGCGATAAGTACATCGTAGAAATGGATGTTATTGCCGTTAATAGGTGTACGGTTAGAATATTATTACCTGCGCGTGACGTATGCGTGACGTGGACTAACCAATTCATGTTTCCCCTTCGCTCCCGTCGCCTTCGCTGCTACTGTAGTACTGCCATAAAGTGGTCGGACCCACACTGCCATCTCACAAGCTCGAATTGCAACATTACGAAGCTCACAGGACTCAGCTTCTATAGGATCATTTTCTACATTTACCAGGCGCAGGGACGGCGGTCTGGATATCGCAGGTCGAAACAAGGACGCAGAGCAAGGGTTGAATAACCGTCTTTCGTTTGTCGAATCAATTTAGCCCGAGATGAATTCCCTCTACACCCTTGGCGTCCGACAGACGTCTTCAATTCAGGCCGACCTTGATAGGTTAAAGACTGGGAGCAGCAGTGCGTCATTGCTTGGTCTGTACCACTTGCATCACTCGGGCGTGCTCTATCATTAACCGGTTCTTCGTTCCAATACGATACTACCTATCGCATGTGCTAGGGCAGATTGCAGCATCTCTTTCTGCGTTTCACCGGACAATTGAAGATTACGAGTCAATGGCACGTAGAGAGATGATGAAGGTGAAGCAAGAGAAAGCGCAGATGTACGTGTCGGTGTAAAAAGCTCTGAAAGTAGCACCTGCAAACCGATTGTTTATCTTCACAGGCGACTTCAGAAGTTTCGGGGTGACTATAGTGAACTTATGGCACAATTTGATAAGCTAAAGAAAGAGGTTTGTGTTGTCGGCATCGTATTGGAAGGTCTCTAAGTATTATATCGTTAGCGGGAAGAAACCCAAAGGGCGGAGTTGTTCGTAAGCGCAACACCTGCTTCTGCGAGCGCTGCTCGACAGCGGTTTTCCAATGGGCCTGTTCGTAATTCTACACCCTCGGAATTGATTTCTGAATCGCCATTTCGTGGCGCGGCGTCGGGTGGGAATGCAATGGCTATGTCTTCGCTCGACCGCGAAGGTCATGCATTACATGAGCATTCGTTTATACAAAATACAGAGGCTAGGTTGGACGAGTTCCTTGCTCAAGGCCGGGATGTTCTGGATAATCTAGTGGACCAGAGAAATATGCTCAAGGGAACGCAACGTCGATTACTAGACGCTGCCAATACGTTAGGTCTCAGTAGAGATGTAATTGGCTGGGTTGAAAGGCGAAGGTTAGTTTGCATGCATACCTTTCCTCGCCGTGATGCTTACTTTACCACAGCACACAGGATATGTACATTTTCTTTGGGGGCGCTATCTTTACATTTTTGTGTTTTTATTTCATCTGGAAGTACTTCGGTTGAATACTCGTATACCTACATTATTTGTACTCTGCTTTCTAATTATTTAATGGGTTCTACGTCTTCCAGACCTTTTCTGTGTGAAGTGTCAGCCTTCGTTTCTGGGCGTTGATTCCGGCACGGCCCGATGTCCCGTTCATACTAAAAGCGGCTATTCTAACTTTGAGTGATAAAGACTATGTGAAACGTCTCCCCTACTCACAAATTTATCAAGTCTTCAAGTTGCGCGGGGTCTCTCGTATACTTTCATCAAGACTGACTTGGGAATGGAAGAGGATGGCTATGACTACACGGATGGGGCATCGGCCGTCGACATAGAGCATGCTATCTCGGAGACGCGAGATACTCGACGCTTCCGCCGCGACTCGCAAGTTGGACAGTCATACGGAGCTCCTGACGAGTCTAACGAAGGTGCAGTATTTGATGGCCCCGTCAATGTCGCAGTTCCAAGCAGCGTTAGTCGGATGAGCCACCGTGAGATGAGTCGCGAGCGACCGCGATACATGTCCGGGCGGGGCTCGGGCCTTTCAAGGCGGCGAAGTGAAGACAGCGGACTGGAGCAACGCGGCTTTGGAATGGAGCAGGACAACGGGGAGGCTTCCGTGGCGGACATGACTGTCGAGATGGAAGGGGAGGACGCCGTTGATAGTGAAGACTTCAGGGTAGCTCGGCGTAGACTCAAACAGCGCTCACCCTCGCCAGAAACGGCGCAACCATCGATGTTCGAAAATATAGCACATCTTTTTGGAAGGTCAAGTACTGCCCAAGAGGTCGGGACGTCCAGCCGCCGTCGTTCGCTCTCATTTTTGTCCACAGGTTCGAGCAGAAGATCCTGGGGGCATCGTTCGAACTCAAGGTCTTCCGTTGCTGGTTCTGACTATGCAGTTGAGTCAGAAAATGACCATGAGCGATGGGGATACTCTTCTGGAGAGGAAGATGATAATTCCTCTACGGAAGACCTTTTGAGGCGTGGATACGGCGAAGCCGATATCGAAAATCCTAGCGATATTGATTATGGGTCATTACCACCTTCACCCACCGCCTCCCTACCCAACATGGCACTGGATCCCATATTTGGGGACACCAGAACTGATGTGAACTTCTCTCCCGAACCTTTAAATCCACCTCCGCCAGGTCCACCCAACCGCCAGCAAATATTTATGGCAGATGAAGATATCACGGTTCGCTTCATTGGCTACGAGATCATCCTTTGGCGGCAGTGGATTTGGAGGCTTGGCTGCTTTGTTACACTTGGTTTGCTTGGACTTCTTGGGCACTGGTTTCCCCGACTGTGGCTGCATTGGGTAGCGCAAGAAAAGGCTTTTAAAAGCAGTGAAGATGGCTTTATCGTAGTTGAGGTACACAATCTGCTTTTTGAGTTCAGTACCTTGCATTTACTTTTCGCAAGACGCCGTACAGAGATATTTCGCTGTTTCAGGTCAAGACCCTTCATTATCCGTATGCTTTGTCGACGGTATTCCCAACAAAAAGCGGGATTGAAAATTCGTCAAATGGCAAAATGTCAGATATGTTGACCGTTCTGAAAGTGGTCGACTATCGCTGCCTAAGGTTCGCTCTCGATCCAAGAACAGGCCTTTTTAGCTCAGTTAAGTGAGTAAATCTTGCCTTAATTGGTTATTTAGCTGAAGCATGTGTCTAGTGAGTGGAGAGATATGTCATGGACGGGAATTCCGGCGGTGCAAGGAGGGCTCCAAGTTGCAGTTCGCGAGCAGCGTCAGAAACTCTTTGGTCCTAACGTTATAGACATTGCAGGCAAATCAATAATTGCCTTGCTGGTTGATGAGGCAAGCATTGATTTAAGGGAACTTATTCGGGGGCGTTTGGCTCATGGTCTATCAGATTATCCATCCTTTTTACGTTTTCCAGGTCGCCAGTATCATCTTGTGGTCCCTGGATGATTACTATTATTATGCTTTCTGTATAGCTCTCATCTCCGTCCTCAGTGTCACGAGCACACTGGTAGAAACGAGAAAGGTGTGTTTCTCGCTGAAGTTTTGTTAAATTCTGGGCTGAAATTCCGTTTACGAGACCATGGCTCGTATGAGGAAAATGTCGCGCTTTTCCTGCATCGTCAGCGTTTACAGTGAAGGGTCATGTGAGCTGAACAAATTTTCTTATCAGTGCCCCTGACAAAAATTAGGGCAAGAGAAGGACTCTGCGGATGTTGTTCCGGGGGATATTGTCTCACTTTCAAAGCCTGCCTTGTCTATTTTCCCCGCGGACATTTTTCTCATATCTGGTGACGCGATCGTCAATGAAAGCATGTTGACCGGGGAGAGCGTTCCCGTTAGCAAAGTTCCAATCAAAGATACTGACTTGGCAAAGTGGAAGGATAGCTCAGAAATTACCTCGGAAAATGCGAAGAGTTTTCTGTACGCTGGGACTCGTGTGGTCCGTGTAAGGGGTTCTATATCGGTTGATGGTAGCATTGGAGGGCCTGCTCTAGGACTTGTTGTTCGCACTGGTAGGTCTTATTCATTTGGCCTTTTTGCCGCAGAGTTTGAATATATCACTGGTAGGCTTTAACACAACAAAAGGGTCTTTGGTTAGATCCATGCTATTTCCTAAACCGCTCGGCTTTGCGTTTTACAGGGATTCCATGCGCTTCATTGCTGTACTAGCTGGAATAGCGGGACTTGGATTTTTGGTTTCAGCTGTGCAGTTTGTTCGTCTGGGTGTAAGTCTGTCTTTGTTTACTTTTGATTAGAGGTCCGTGCTCACTCCTCAAAGGTGAAATGGCATACAATATTGATACGGGCTTTAGATCTAATAACTGTTGTCGTCCCCCCGGCCCTTCCTGCAACACTTTCTATTGGAACCAGCTTTGCGCTTAGTCGCTTGCGCAAGTCAGGAATATTTTGCATTTCCCCTAATCGAGTCAACGTCAGTGGCAAGGTCAATGTCTGCTGTTTTGATAAGACCGGTACATTGACGGAAGATGGCTTGGATATTCTCGGTATTCGCGGCTTGGAACGGAATGTCCACCGATTTGGCGAACTCATCGAGGAGATCCATGATTTACCATCTGATGCTGGTTCTGGAAAGGCACTTTTCTTACAGGCGCTCGCCACTTGTCATATGCTTCAGGTAGTAGATGGCGAAGTGTTAGGCGACCCACTCGATGTTAAAATGTTTAACTTCACTCAATGGACCATTGAAGAGGGCCAGGTTGCTGGAACTGGTGTAATTAAAGACAAAGTAAGCGGTGCCCGATCATCAGCCGCTCTGGTGCAGACGATCGTTCGGCCACCAGGAAGCGGTTCGTTTCGCTTAGAGGATGCTCTCAAGGGAAACGCGAAGGTGTGTCCAAAGGTTTCAATGCAGTGACTTCACGCTTAAACGATTTTTTTAAACACTCAGCGCGCTCATTTTCTAGAGTTAGGCGTAATTCGAACCTTTGAGTTTGTTTCGGCCTTGCGCCGAATGAGCGTCGTGGTTAAACGGCTTAAAAGTTCTAGTATGGAAATTTATGTTAAAGGAGCGCCCGAAGTTATGGCGGATATCTGCGAGAAGGATTCATGTAAGCTTTCTACAATCATTTCCCAAGGACCCCCTCTACAATTTAACGTGTCGTGCAGTCCCCAACGACTATGACGACTTGCTGTCTTATTATACGAGGCGTGGATATCGCGTCATAGCCATGGCCGGGAAAAGCATTGAAGGCTTGTCTTGGCTGAAGGCACAGCGGCTCAAGCGCGAGCAGGCCGAATCGGGACTTCGCTTTCTTGGACTTGTTATCTTTGAGAACAAAGTAAAGCCGGGAACGACGCCGGCTATCCAGGCACTGCGAGCGGCACACATGGCTTGCCGGATGATCACTGGTGACAATCCATTGACTGCTGTTAGTGTCGCTCGGGAGTGTGGGCTTATAAACCCGGCTGCACATGTTTTCAGCCCGTCCTTCGTACAGGGAAACTCATTAACACCTTTGTCGAGGCTCTCGTGGACATGCATGGATGACCCATTATGGACTCTGGATGGTTACAGTCTGAAACCACTCGAGCCTCCGCCGCATCATACTATAGAATCTGCGGATGAGATCTCCTACCAGGATTATACGGTCGTTATTACTGGCGATATATTCCGATGGATGATAAACTACGCTCCTCTAGAAACCTTACAGCGGGTAAGTCTCGGAGCTCGCCGAGGCATCCCTTGACTAAAGTCGATCCGTCACTAGATGCTCGTTAAAACTCAAGTCTTTGCCCGGATGTCCCCAGACGAGAAGAACGAGGTGGTTGAGCGTCTCCAGGCTCTCGGATACACAGTACTCATGTGCGGGGATGGAGCAAATGACTGCGCTGCGTTAAAGGCTGCCGATGTTGGACTATCGTTATCCGAGGCAGAGGCTTCAGTCGCCGCCCCTTTTACAAGCCGTACGCCGGACATAGGCTGCGTGATTGAGGTCATAAAGGAAGGTCGCGCGGCTCTAGTAACGAGCTTCAGCTGCTTCAAATATATGTGAGTTTTTCATCACACAATATAACTATCCTGCCTTTTAAGCGAATGCCTGCTTTATAACAGGGCTCTATATTCGCTAATTCAGTTCACGACAATCACCTTGTTATACTCGTTCGCATCATCTTTAGGAGATTTCCAAGTGAGACCTTAACGGTTCACGATAACTTGTCAGTGCTGACGAACTCTTTCCTACAGTTTCTATACATCGATCTATTCATCATCATCCCGATCGCTGTGACAAGTGGGTTAAATAGAACCCTCGTCTATCCTGAAGATTATTGAGTTATAACAATTACTTTGTAGTGGGTCGGTCTTTGCCATATCCTCGCATCCATCCAAAGAGGCCAACAGCGAGTCTCGTCTCCAAGAAAGTCTTGGCGAGCATAATCGGACAGATATTAATTACCAGCATTATACAGTTTTGGACCTTCTTCTGGGTGAGGTCACAGAGCTGGTGAGTTATTTACGACAACCCAAAAGGCAACTAATGGCGTAAATAAAAATAGGTATACACCGCCGGGTAACAATATACCAAGCGAAGACGGGGACAAGCTCCAATCGACAAACTATGAAAACACTGTTCTGTTTCTCGTGTCATGCTTCCAATATATCCTCGTTGCAGCGGTATTCAGTATTGGGCCACCTTATCGGAAACCTATGTGGACAAACGGTGAGCCGGCAGTTACCATCACACCCTTCGAAGCTCACAAGTTTTCAGGCGCTTTCATGCTGACTATCATTTTGATCGCGCTGATCAACGCCTGGCTCATCCTCCTTCCGGCACAACCTCTTGTTGTCCTTTTGGAGCTCATGAGACTACCGTTCACCGCAAGGCTCGTACTTCTTGCAGGGGTCATTGTCAATATTGCCTTTTCAACGGTATTCGAACGCTGGGGGATCGCTTCCATAGCAGGAGTGATTGGATACGTGATCGACTACTTCCATGGCAAGAAACGTGTTCGGGATGGTAAGACGTATAAGATTGTCGAAAGTGGGATGCGATGACAATCGGCGTTTGGCGCTGTGGGTGTTCTTAGACAGGGGTGGTGTGCACTGCGTTCTATATAGACAGATTGCCGAAACCATTTAAATTGATCTAGGACCTCCAATTTAAGCGGGCATCATATAAGTTGATGGTGCGATCGAACGGGTCCGCCTGGAGGCAACATCGTAGACGTGAGTGCGTCAGTCTGCGCAGCCTCATTCCGACGGCCCGGGGGTTGTCGGTTGAAATTGACGGCACCCGTATGGGCATACCACTACATAGTAACTGTCTAACATTATGGCCAGTCCATACAGCACTCTTTGCATAGCTTGTACGGCAAGAGATGCAGTATAGGAAGTGGCCAAGTAAATCTAGTGAAGTAAGTTGGTGCTCTCACGGAGTCGAACGACCGCTTAATTAGCCACGGCGCGTCGCCATCGACAATTGATTGCGGTTGCCTTGCTGCCAAGCTCAGGCCGCCTTTACATTTTTTGTACACTCCGGGTTCCCACGATTACAAGCCGAGCCCAAAGACATTCCGGCCGCCCGTGAGCTACGCCCGTGCTGCTGCCCTCCCACCACCCCGTTGTCTTTCGCCCAGGTGGCTCTTTCTCATCTTCTCTTCTCCTTCAAAATCTCCCAGCTTTCGTTGCACTCGACGTGTTCACCGGGGGCAGGCCTCCACTCCCTTTCCTCTCCTTTAACTTTCTTTCTGGCTGTTTGTCAACTTGCTCTTATTCGATCACTGCCTGACTTTGATAAATGTTGTGCCGCTCGCTCTCCTTCTTCCTGGTCTCCTTTCTGCTCTGTGGATCGCCGGTTCTGTCTTTGCCTCATGGCTTGAACGCTGCCAAACGCGCTACAACGCGTGTAATACGGAGGGGTGAACTTGATGGACCACAGACTGTGACAACGACAAATACGTGCGTCTTGACATTTTTGCTCTTGTCTTCATCGTAACTTAATTGTATGCATTCTCCTCCTCCTTTCTTAGGGTGAACGGTGGTGAGGTGGAAACATGCATAATTACCCTTACGCCGACTGTCGACTCGAGCGGCAATGAGCAAGTGATCGAAGTGCAGCAATGTACGATCACTACGCAGGGCGGCAGTCCTTCGACTTCCCTCGCCAGTCCCGCATCCACGGCGGGTGTGACCACGTCGTCTTCGTTGGCCGTATCGTCATCATCACTTTCTTCAACCGCTTCGTCAGCTAGTGTAACCGTAGCCTCTCCGAGCGGCACGGCGACTGCGACCGATTCAATCAGCCCGTCCTCGTCTGGCACCGCTTCAGCACCTTCGTCTAGTGTTACTGCAGGCTCGCAAGTCTCTTCAGCTGCTTCGTCATCTAGCGTAACCGTGACCTTCCCGAGCGGCACGTTCAGCGCGACCGACTCAAGCAACCCGTCCTCGTCTGCCACCGCTTCAGCGCCTTCTTCCAGTGCTACTGCGAGTTCACCAATCTCCGTTGACGTGAGCTTTGAAATGTCTAAAATAAGGAACGGTGATGCTAATTCTTCTATCAGCCAATCTCCTCCGTGCTAGCGCCCTCGTCTGCGAGCGCGGTATCCGCTAGCTCTGGCACATCATCTTCAAGCAGTACTGCTAGCGTTAGCTCCGCCTCCGCAACCACATCGCCGGATGCGGCATCGTCTCCCCTGCCATCAGCGACTGTGACCACCGGTGCCGATGCGGCTTCCGGAAGCACTGGGACTAGCAATTCGTCGAGCCAGACAGGCACCGCCGCCGCCGAAGATACTTCTCAATCTGCTAGCGCTTCTGCAGCGCCTTTCGCTATCCCCGGGAAGTCGCTTCAGGTGCTTCCCATTGGATTAGGTGTTTTTGGGGGTATCTCAGTAATAGCGCTCATTGTTGTGGCTCTTGTTACATATGAGCGTACGAAATACCGAAGGGTGAGCCAAGCACGTCTTGATGCAAACTAAAAGTGCTGACGAAGGTTGTTCTCAGGCGTTCAGACAAAGAAAGCTTGCCGAAACGGGGGCGTCCATGGGATACGGTGGCATGGCGTAAGCATGATGTTATTTCAGGTACTATTTTATCTGATGTGCACCTTTCCGTAGCCAACGCGGTGTATGATCGTTCGAATAGTTGACGTCCTTTTTCGTCTTTGCCGTTGCGTCGTTATCTTCTCTTTAATCTTGCGGGGTAGGGTTCTAGCAACAGGTTGCTGTGAAGATTTATATGGACGCACGCAAACTTAGTGCAATTAGCTTATGTACCTGTGTAAGGTATGCTTGGCACTGTCTTTTGATTTATTTTTTTGAGGCCCGGTCTGTACACCTAAGTCCCAGAGGAAGATACTTCGACGGAATAATAGTAAATTATTTCCGATGTTTGTGCGTGATGTGGTCAAGTTTGTTTTATTCTTAATTTGTGACTAAATTTGGGGCCTGACAAGTTGAGGCAGTTCTACACTTGTTGACCTCGCATGGCTCACACCATTGAGCCTCTCAATCGAGTTGATAATTTGAAGATAACAATCTTAGTTGATAACTCAATAGAATGGTAGGTCCTCGTTCGCAAATCAGCGGCAAACACGAATGTCCGAGCAAATGCTATGAAACTACATGATAGGTTCCAGAAACTACCTCCAGGATTCTCGTCGGAGCTCTCTCAGCATCTATCAAAACACTCTCCCCCAATTAACGAGCTTACGGGCGCCCCATTCATTAACCTTGAGAATTACTGTTGCGGTGTGTACCATGTTATGTTTAGTATGTCGCCATCGCGACACCCAGACTGAACGATTGAATCCTAGGTGCACATGGGTTCTCTGCTCTGATCGTGGGTACTTAATCTGCATGTCCACCTCGTTCGCAAAGAGCGCATCTAACGTAGAACTCCCAGGAAACTCATGTAGAAGGCTCACAGTCGCATAAAGTGCTCTTTGATTCGGGCCCAGATTCCAAGTCCCTCATCAGAAACATAAAGTCGATGCAGGTTATTCCTCAAGCGATCGAACGGGTGATTTTATCACATTGGCACAGCGACCACAGCGGCGGCCTTCTCTCGTTTCTGTCGTTCCGTAACGAGGATGCGAACAAACCTTCCGACGTCCGTCCGATCGTGGTAGACTTACATCCTGACCGACCGATCGCTCGGGGAATTGCGCCTCCACCGGGAAACAGAGTAATCGGGAGGCTTCCTGAGGACCCGACCTTTGACGCTATCACGGCTTCAGGCGCAGAAGTTGAGCTTCACGACGAGCCCCATGTCGTGGCGGGAAATACCGTATATGTCAGCGGAGAGATCCCGCGGGTATCCGACTTTGAACAGGGCCTGCTCGGAGGCATGCGTTGGGTCCAAGAGAACTCGGAACCAGCCAAATGGATCGCCGAACCGGCATGTGACTTCCTTGGACTGACTCCAAATGCTTCAAGGAGCAGCTAATTATTATTTTATTTGCTCGATCATTCTGCAGCATATAATGGACGAGCGATACGCTGCCATTGATGTACTTGGGAAAGGCCTGGTGATTTTCAGCGCGTGAGCGTTCCCGGAGAAAATAACACGTCCGCTGGACTGATTCGCTCACGGTTTACAATACAGGTGCTCGCACGCAGGCATAGTGAACGTAGTAAACGACGCCGTGAAATCCCTGCGCAGGCCTATTTACATGGTACGTATATTCCCACTCGCATTAACCGCTGTGCGTCAATACATCCCGCGCTCTTAGATTGTCGGTGGACTGCATCTTGGCGGACCCGAACTCGCAGGGCGTATCGCCCCTACGATCGAGTTTCTCTCGAGTAAACTCCGACCGTCGCCGACCTATGTGCTCCCTATGCATTGTTCAGGGTTTACCGCAAAGGTCGCACTCGAGGCCGCTTTCGGCGAAGGATGCGTACCGGGTGGGGCGGGTATCACTATTAACCTTCAGGGTGATGCCGAGGCGGACAAGCTATTGTTTCCCCCTGTTATAGCCTAATGAACACCATTAGTCTAAAGGCTTTCTCGGGTTTCGAGAGATATTGTATTAGTAACACACATGAAACACGGGACGAGTCTCGCAGATGGACTTAGGCATTTAATACAAGACGGTGTAGACTTACTCTCAACTACCCAAAAAATAGATAAGGACGCGACTCAAGCCAACCACTAGAATAAAGCACGGAGCATCAAGACGAAAAGACAATTTCTATCAACTATCAACGAACGTGTTGGTGTTACAACGTAATATGCGAATATGCGAATATCTATTCAAGAGTAACTCGATAGACGTGAACCTTGAACATGATTAGAGTCTTCTTTCCTTCTTTTATTGGACGCCCCAGCTGTTGGATTAAATCCTGAGGCCGTCGGACCTCGATGCGACGGTAGTTGATCGTGATTTCGCTTGAGTGAAGGAGGTACATGAAGGGCAGGACTAACTGGTAAAGAAGTGTGATGGTGCTCAGACGACCCCGACGGAGCAGGGGAGAGAAGCTGTTCTGAGCCACCAGAGGACTGCGGGAACACTGTCCGAGTGGAGGACATTACGGAAGTCGCAGGACGTGATACCAAAGGAACGGTCTAACTCTAATGGTCAGATCCGCATGATCTCCGGGGTTGAAACACAAATATGTTCACTGACCGGTTCGACGAACACGCGGAGGAAGCGGTCAGATGCAACAGAAAGATTTGCAGGGACATAGTTGTCCGCATTCTCCGCCGATACACGGAGAAAATACTGTCTGTAGCGGCCCCGGAAGGTGTACACCTTTGCAGGACCTTCATGTAAAACAGAATTCATCAGCCCTAGTATTTAGAAACATGACAGACCCTCACCATCTATCCTCGACGGCCCATTTTGTAGTATGTTACAGACATCGACAGCATCAGCCCAGAAGGAGTTGTCTTCAGCTGTTCGCAGGGGTACGCTAATCTCTACAAGGAATGGCTCGTCCTCCTCTACCCTGAAATCCTCGATGATGACAGTTACGAGGCGAGATGCAGGCACTTTTCCAGACGACTTGGTCGTAGAGCACATTTGTCCTGAGCCAGTAGTAGTCGTAGACTGCCGATCTACAGATTCCATTGGGTCCATCGGTGCCGAGTGGTAGTGGTCATCACCCGTTGGCGTAAGCTGGGGTGGTAGCGATTGTTCCGTGGAGCGCGGCTCGCTGCTAGCTGAACTACGTGACGGAAGTTGTGAGTTATGAGTGGACTCGTGCGAAGGAGACCGATGATCGTGGTAAGGGACCGGTATGGGCATATCTACGTCTACCGGACAAGAGGTGTCCAAACTATCATCCGGTGGGCCTGCATTGGGAGAATGCGAAAACTGCGGGGCGGGAGCTCTGTCCGGTGCATTCCGAGAAGAATTGAGGTGACCGGGCTCGTCTAATGCGTGAGTCCAAGGAAGTGTCTTCGGACGGGTAGATGTCTTAGTAAAGTGTGGTCGCGCATCTGGACCCGACAATACTGTGGTAGTCGTAATAGGGTCTGATGCTTTGAACGCTGGTTGATGAGGGCCTGAGCAATAGAACTGAGGCTGGGATGGATTAGAGGGCGCGGCAGTGGCGGATGAGTTTACATAGTTCTCTACTCGCCAGTCCGCCCGCTTTTTGCGGGCCTGACTACCTGGTACTTTGTCTCTCTTCTTGTTGCTCTGCACACTATTCCGTGGGTCTTCGTTCCGCTCAAACCCAGTACTTTTCGCGGCATCCGGATGCTTCGCTTCAGCAACTGGAACACTAGTCTTTCTTTGGTACGCAGACGGTAATACTGATTTATCCGTCCTGGCTACTTGGGTGACATTAGCTGGAGTCGAAGATCGAGAGTTTGTACTGGAAGGGTATCCAATCGAGGGCAGTGTAAGAAAATTGTGGATCGAGACGGGCATGTTCCGCACTGAGCCACCTTGAGCTGCATTCGGATTAGGATTGGGCGCAGATTGTTCACTTGGTAGTAGGTCAGTTTCGGTTACAGTAGCATCATCCGGAGGTAAAGTATTTGTTGAAGGCTGCGAAGGTTGTACAGGAGCAGTAGTCAATGGGGCTTGACGATATACATCTTTTACGGCGATATTCTTAGCATGACGCGGCGAAGTTAGCTCTGCGTCAGAAGTAATGGTATTCATCGATCGAAACGATGTCGCCTTTTGAACTCCGAGACCGGTCTCACTGTTGTCAATAAGTGGACTTGCATGCCCGGAAGGACTGTTGGCAGTGCGTCGCTTCGAAGGCAAAATTCCAGACTGGACATGAGGAATAGATGGACCCTGAGGTGATGGATGACTACTTGATGTCTCTGTATGGTAACCGTCGCCTCTAGAAATGCGAATTTTAGTCGGAAGGATTGTGCTTGTACTAGACTGTGTATGTGCGGTAGGAGACACCGGGTGCGATAAACGTCTAACCGCAGGGCGCCTTTTAGAACTGGGCGGTCGCACTTTCGTCGGCAATGCCGTGGACACGGTTTGCTGAATAGGTATGACCGATGGCACACTTGATGATACATCCTTTGACGATCCGTCTAGATTGTTCGATGTAACAGGCTGGTCTTGAGTGTGTTGCGAGCTGAAGCTAGAGCTAGACCCAAATGACCCGGCCGCCGAGCCCGTCTGCCTGAAGCGCCCGAATCCCAATGCCGGACGCACAACAGACACATCGCTCTCTCTCTCATGTCGTGTGTTTGTGGTAGAGTCATCCAGTTCATCGCTAGAGCCTGGATGCGGCGAACGTTGGGCGGTCCTCTAGAAGGGGATCAAAACGTGTATGCTGGCTTCAACATGGTGTTTCTTACCCGTGACACGGATGAACTGCAGCTGCTTGACCGTCTATAGGGCGATTAAGAATGATTATGTGTGACTCAACGTTGGCACTCACGAGCTAGATCTTCTGCCCTCCCCTATGTTGTTTGTTCTGCCCCTCTCAAAACTAGGCATGGGCCGTGTGATTGGGTCTCGCACAGCAGATGGAAGCATCTGATGAAGTACGCGAGAAAACGGACTCGTTCACGGATCGGTAGCAGACGTCAGCATGGACAGATGGAATTCGCAAAGAGCGAAAAGACGAAGGTGGTTGGGAGAACATTATCACCATCCTGGGCCTCACTCGTACTGCAGCCTGAATCAGTGTGGGAGCAGAGCCGCCCTTGCGACTAAAGCGGCATGTTGATCAACAATCAACAATCCATTGTCCGAACACCTACTTACTTCACACACGCTTTACTCTCGAGCGACTTCCTCGTCATTTACCATCCGTTGCTGCAGGATAGAGGGTGACCCTAGTTTTCTACAGAATATCGCCGGCCAAACAACTATGTAGTTGGGTGTAACTTTTTGCCATGCATGCCAGTCGCTGCCACTTGGTGCCAATTTTCGACGATGCGGTCCTTCATACCGACATGGTCGCAAATTTGATTGTTACGGACGAGAATCCCAATTCTCAGGAAATCTATAGGAAAACGTTGAAAAAGTGCGTCAAGCCCCAGGACTATGTATTTCCCTATATAACACGTCGGGTCCGGATTCTACTAAAGGCCAGAATTACCACAATACTAAAGGTTCAAGCCACCTTGCACTTGTACGTTCGGAAATCAGCCATGTTTACAATGCGGCCTATCTCAGAGCCTAATGGCTAATATCTCCCAGTGTCGCATTCGATAACGTGCGCTGTTTGCTGACAAAGTGATAAGTGCCCCCAACTCATGAACCGTCATGTTCCAATAACCCGCTCTTCCGATGCCTGCACTGTTTCAAGCTAGGACTGTGACCATTCAACCTGGTACTTTCAGCTCTCAGCTCGTGTAACACCGAGTCCCATTCACGCATTCTACCAGTCAGTCCGATGATTGTGGGCTGATTCATGGGCAACCACTGCACTCTCTGGACCGGTCAAACACACCTTCTTCAAATTGATCCTCTCAACTGCAATGGGCTATAATGCCTAAAGATTTGTTCAAGTCTCATTACAACTTAGACGTCCGTGCGTAAAGTTGGTCTGGCTGATGGTCTGACACGAAGAATAACGCATTAATATTGTGCCTTATTTCTCGTTTAATTGCCACCCTGCTTGAATCGGCGGACTCCGGGTCTTTTGCCATGTTCAAACACATTTTCTTGCTATTTCTGCCTCTGCCGCCGTTCCCCGGTCTCTTTCTGTTTACGGCGGCGGGCATATTGCTACTGGAGACCAAAATCTTAGCAATGCGGGCTCCTCAGACTACATTTTCTGCGTGACATCTATGTGGATCGCTTCAACCCGGCAGATTAAACGTGGTGCAATTGATGTACTAACTGACAGCCAATCCATTTCAAGGAGCTATAGCAGAGGCTCTACTTTCATCTACAGGATGGAACATTCGTCCTCTAGTATTTATTTTGGCCGACGATCGGGCAGATCCGACTCTAGTGAGTATGGACGCCGAGTTCGGTACAAACATTCGATGGAAAACTTTGGGAGCCGTGCACTTCCGTCAGCGGTCAGTATTTCTCGTCAAATAGCCTTGTTTCGTTCTTCTGCTGGCGGATATAGGCGAGCACGAAAGTAAATGTCCAACTGCTGAAGCAGTACGTATCATGTGCGAACTCCTTGAGCGTACTATTCCTTGACTTTAATACCGGATTTACGGACATTAGTGCCACTAATTCTAGGCGTCAACCATACGACACGAGCAAGATATATTTGATGACCGCGAGCCAAGCGAACAATCTCATCAACAACCGAATTTTGCCATTTTTGCCAGGGAATTTATACTGGAGCCGGCGCAATAATGGCACCGGCCCAAACTGTGGAAATATTGTGCGCGGGGGCCTTGTAACTCTGTTTTGAATATTCAGCAGCTGACGCTGGGTCGCCGCATTGCAGCCACAACTTCAGGTTGGTAATGCATGCTGAATCAGCGACAAGTCATTGTTCCAATTTACCAAAACGGGAACCGCCGCTTTCGGACGGACTTAAATGATATATTTCAATCACTCTTGGCACAGTTCTACGTAGTACGCACGGATTCAACATCGTTCCGGTGCAGCGGCCTCACCCGGAGTCCAGTAGCTATTGCTATTTTTGCCACAGATCGGTGCTACATTCAGCGGTATGTGCAACAATTCACCCGAATGCACAAGCCTGCTTACTGAACAAGTGAAGAGAGTGATTAACTCAAGAATTATGAAGTAATATTCCTCTTCGCGTCTGAATTGTCTCTTTCCGAGGCTCTTTGGTCTGGTTCCTTTTTGGCGCTCACACGCTCATTAATAAACACTCCGAGTGCTGTGAGGCTGGTGGCATGAGCAGCCGTCACATTGAAATAGTTCTAGACGAGTCTGGCACACTTCCCCAATAATACCAGGAACTGATTATCCGGGCTGCAGCGGGGACGGGTGGTCAGGGGTATTCGCTCAAGTTTGATTTCATTCTGCGACGGCGCTGCGTCAAATCGGTAGAACACGGGGAAGAACACGAACGGTAGTTGTATGAAAGCAGGGCATTTTGCCTGTGTTCGCCCAGTAAATACTCTTCGCCATGGTCAAACACATCATCTTCGCAATTGCTACACTGGCTATCATTCCACAGGCCTTTGCCGTCTGCGATGACGGACAGATTGCCATTGGAGACTAATATCTTAGTAGCGCGGGCGCGGTTGGTCTACGTTGTATTTTCTGCACGACAACTATCACTTAATCCGTCTATTCGTGCATGTCGCTGTAATCTGGGCAAACGACTGTGGTGTAATTGACTCCCGAGCTAACAACAACCCCAACATTTGTGGAGGCTACATCGAAGGCTCTACTGTCATCTGTAATGCCGGGACGTTCGTCATTCCGGTGTTTCCCTCAGTTAGTTTTCCAATAGACCTGACCCTTCGGACGTTTTCAGGGAGACGCCGAACTCGGCACAGACACCCGATGGGACCGACTGGGGTTTCTGCTCTTCCGTTAGCGGCCAATCCTGCTCATTCGACAGCCCCGTCCTATTCTGCTGCTCACGGGCCTAAATAATCGGGAATATAAATGAATGTACAACTGCTAAAGCAGTCTGTGTTATGTGCATGTATCAATTTCTTAAGTGTTTCATCCTTGGGTTAATATGAGATTCAATGGGTATTAGTGTCTTCGGTACTGTTGCGTCGATCATAAAATCATTGCAAAGTGACAACATTTGGCAAACACAAGCCAAATGGCATTTATAGCGTTGAAAAATATCTAGAGAATATTACCCCCACGTTCCTGAGTATTCAGCAGTCTACGATGGCTAGATATCGAGAAACGGTGGATTATTAACGCGGATGATTATATTTTCCCCTATAACTTCCCTAGTATACTGAGGATCACCATGAACATACAATTTAACAATTAATGGTATAAGTTACCTATGAAATAAGTGAATGAAATAAAACAAATGAGGGAAAGAGTGTTCAATAAGAGTTGTTCGCGATTACTATTAGGCTTTGATTAATCGGGAGGGCTGCGGACAATATTATTTGACAAACTTTAACTTCGTGGATTTGAGTTAATGCTGCGAAAGGAGTAGGGCACACCAGTCCTCCCAGACCGTAATGGAGGACTCCGTTGGCAAAATTAAAAAAACTCAAGTAAAAATAATGGGAAGGCTTCATATTTTTGTGGATAGTAGGGCAGCTGTACGAGTACCAGAGGCTCCCCCGCACCGGTCAACTGGTTAGTTGCAAAGCGCACTTACTCACGAACCAGCATCCTACCGCTTGGCATCTCCTGTGGACTCGCGGTTGGTGTCATGCTCCGAGTCCATACCGCTGCACAGCTTCCATTAATATTGGCATGGCTGATGGCTTACGTGATCAGCCACAACGTGATAAAACATTCCATACGCGGATACCTCGCTCTCTTAAAAACTACCAGGGACGCCCGTCCGGGCTACAGCGGACTGCACCGGTCAGGGCCGGCAGCTAAATTTTTGATCGCGGACTAGTCGGCGTTGCAACATACTGGCGGGGCTAGAGTTTTGACACAGAAAAACAAGGCTCGGTTTGCGTATAAAAGCAGGTGGGTTTTGTCAGTATTATTTTCATCCGATTAACTCTCTTCATCATGTTCAAATACACTCTCCTCGCAATTGCTACCTTGGCTGCCGTTCCCCAAGCCCTTTCCGTCTGCTCCAGTGGACAGATCGCAATTGGAGACCAGTATCTTAGCAGTGCGGGAGCGGTACGTTCACCTTCCTTGTACGTATGGTGTTTATCACTAATTATTTATTTCCATCTAGGTCGCCACAATTTGGGCGAACGACTGTGGTGTGATCGACGCCCGGGCCAACAATAACGCTAACATTTGCGGAGGCGACGTCGATGGATCCAATGTCATCTGCAACGCCGGAACGTGCGTCATTCTTAGTGATTTCTTCGGCCTGTGATCCGGTAGATCTAACCCTCCTCTGGGTTTACAGGGAGACGCCGAATTCGGCACAGACACCCGATGGAAGCAACTGGGGCTCATGCTCTTCCGTCAGCGGCCAGACCTGCTCTTTCGATAGCCCTGTTCTGTTCTGCTGTTCGTCCGCGTAAATAATTGAGGGCGTGGCCGTATGTACGAATAATGCTGATGCAGTATTGTGTTGTGCACATGTGCAAAATCTGAATGTATCTCTCGCTTTGGGGTCTTGTAATCGGCGGTTTCGATTAATATATTGTTACTTGTACTGTCCAAAGTACAAAAGGGTTGAATCAACTGGAGAATCAAGCGAGTGCGCGCGCACTATCTCGTAAACGCCTTTAAGAGCGAACAATTCTACAGTATTCGGTTAATCGACACTGGTCCCGAAATTGAGTCAAGCCACTAAGTCGATTTGACCAGTGTTGTGTGATTAGTTTTGATTACTAAACTATGTTAATATATGTGGGGAGCCCACATAGAGTGGAGAGGCGAAGCTATGCACACGGCTTAATCCTAGTTGAGCAAGGGAATGGCCTTTTTTCGAGGCTTGCTTGAGGGGCAAGAGGATGTTCTCACGGGGGGGGGGGGGCCGCACAGCATCAAGCTACCGCTGACTAAGCTAGCTTTTTGAGAGCCCCTAACCGGATAACTGGAGGGCTTCGCCCCCCAATAAGATATCTCAACGTGGGATCCCCGATGAGACTTCAATTTCGGCAGTCTATGCCGGGCCCTGTTGAAAACCGACGAATCATAGCATAATAGTTTTAATATACGCCTCGAATTTTCTTCACGGTGGCCACGTTCCTAATAAAGTGGTTTAATACATAGAGTAACTCAACATATACATAGTGATACAACTTCCATTACAATAAACGGGTGATAAAAGGCAGGTGAGGAAGGAAAGAATGAGAATAGAAAGTTCGGCCATTAATATTGGCTTTGATACCAGGTAGTATTCGGACCTCGGAAGCAGAGCGGGACCGAAGCTCATAGCTGATCACGTGTATACGCGTAACTGACAGACCCTCAAGTCTGCCACTCCGAATACCTGAGTTCGCAACTTTAATCTCGACACAGTTTATACACGCAGCCACCTCAACGCCTCTCTCCAGCAGTGGCCAGCAATGCTCAAGTCTCGCCGATCAACGCATGCCGGACCTCCTTGTGAAACAAGCAGTCGCACCACGCGATCGCCGAAACCCGAACTTAGCGGGACCAGCCACTGGACACAAGCGACCATTCCGACAATCTCGATCGATACATCCGCTCTTCAAGCACCGGCGCAGCGCGTACCATTGCGTGCTCTATCGAGCAACGTCGCGTTTGCCGTCAACTCCACTGCACATTACTCAGTAACGAGGACTCGACGCGAGCGCAGAATCCCCACGCAGCATATAATCTCGTTCATGGACTTCTTGGAGACAACAGAGAAGGAGATGGAGCTGGAAGTGCAGCGTGTAAAGGCGGGCATCCGGGATGTGCGGCACTGTGTAAAGGCGCTCAAGAAGGAACGCCGGAAGGTCGAAAACACCCCACCAACGGAGATGGCGAACGCAGCAGCGAAATAATGTCGGCTAAGTGCCTGAAGGAGGACAGTTCCTTTTGTATGTTATTACCTTCAGATAGACCTGGCACATACTATTACCATCAGTCCGACGCCGGGCCATGTAATTCGAAGGTTTTATTATCAAACCTTATTATGTCGGAGCTCAGACACCATTCACCAGGATCAGATGCCTCTCACCACGTGATCATTTAATATGCAGTCCGTATTGTTGTTGGCGCTCGAGCTTCGAACTTCATCAGTTACTACCACCATCGCTGAAGTTTGCTTCCAATAGTGTCATAACAATGTGTACGCACCTCCCAAAGAGTTTACGAGGAGATTTCATCCAACGTGTATGCACGTACTTTCCCAGCCGACCTCCCAGTATCAGAGGCCCCGCAGTTCAGCCGTCAGTCATCGCTTGATGAAGAAACGACCCGCAGACTCGAGAAGCAGCTGTCACAACGACCCGAGAAAAAGAGCGAGCTTGTCGAGCGTAACATTCTAAAAGGTCTGTTTTCTCATAGCTGGCCGAAAGATCTGATATGAAAGATCACAACAAGATGATCGTGTTGCACCTGCCCTCCAGGCCGCGAGGGATCAGCTTGAGAAGGCACAGAAACAGGTGCGTCCTGACACGCTGTTTAAGACTGAACTGATTGTACTTCGACTGCGGACAGGATTGGATGGGGAATGCGTTACTTCATAGACCGAAGCCTGAAGAGTTGGTCAAGGAAGGCATCTTGCAGCGTACGTCCTTGGTAATTCGGCTGCTTCCATAAGCTTTAACTCGTTCTGCTCTCGCTTCAGCTGGCGACGTTCCTGGCGTCCCATAATTTCATTTAAGTGGTACTTTCGGGAGACGTCAATTTGAATGGCTATATTTGTATTAACGTGACAAACTGCCTATCTCTGTTTCTGCCTGTAATTCTATAGCAAGACTCAGCTTGTACCAATATTATCCGAGGAAAATGCAACGTACAGTGATTAAAATAATTATTGAGCTGTTGGGTGTGTAGTACGATAAATTCTCGCCATGACGTCTATGTGCTCCGTCGTCTAGATTCCGAGCCATACTCAAGCCGGCCGCCCTAGTCGTGGGGCCCCCCTCTACGGACCCTGTCGCGCAGCTCCCTCCCGGCCCGTTTGGCCCCCTCTCCTCCAGCCCATCCCCTACGCGTCAGCCAACCAACCAATTTTGGGGTGAGAGCTGCCGTCAGACCCACTCTGATAGGCAGGAATAGCGTTTTGTGCACAGTGTATGCAAGCAAGAGCATAGCATAGAGGCCCTCACGTCCGCCCGTGGGGGCAGTTTCGAGCTCCCGCGCGCCCGGCTCCGGGGGGGTTGAATGGACCAGGGAGCCAATACGGTCCTTGATGACGTGCGTGACATGCAAGACCTGCTCCGCGCCGAGTATGTTGATCGCGGCAAAGGCGATAGAGAAGTCGACCGTGGACATGACGATGTAAACGCCCAGCGCGTACCAGCCGTACGTCTTGATGAGGTGTTTAAGGCGCTGGGAAAAGGTTGCGTTGGGACCGGGGCCGGTCTCCGGCTCGGACGCGGACGGAGAAGGAGGACGGGATGACGGGCTAGAGCGTAGGGGGGAGTAGGAAAACATCCTGAATTGAGGGTGCCATGTCGAGCGCGCAGCGAGGAAGCCAAAAGACTGGGGAGAGGAGGATGCGAGGCGAGACGTGAGGGGGAGGAGTGGGCGCGAAAAGAGGGACGCGCGAGGGACGAAAGCCCTCATTCCAGGTAGCGGTAGAAAGCGAGGCATAATGTAGTACTAGGCAGTGTGCCAGATATAAGTAAGGCAACTCGACGCCTGCGCAAGTGCTCGGCACTGAACGAAAAACAGACTAGTCTGAGGTAAACAATTTCTCGGCGCACCAATAGCGTGACCGTGACACTGCTTGCTCGGATGCCGCGATCGAGTATAAGCGTTGCCGCCTCATAATAACCTTTCGCCCCGTCCGCAGCCCCAGTGCCCTCCCAGCCATGCTCCCCCTCACGCTCTTTTATATCCTGTCCTCACTTCTCCCCGCAGCTCTTGCCACAGGCAGCCCTTTCGGCTCCTCATGCTCGACGTCCAACAACAAGCTCGAGGTCGGCACCTATCAGTTCGAGGGCGATTGTGATTCCACGACCTTCTGCGCGTCAAACGGCACTTGTGCCAACAAAGGCTGCAGAAAAGACATATTTCCTTTCGGCTACGCCCAGGGTGCTACTCTGCCTCCACTCTGTCCCAACGGCCAGTTCTGTCCGGATGAGGGTGACGCATGCCAGGACGTCCTGCCCGTAGGCAGCGCGTGCCAGCTGAACCGTGACGACGAGTGCGAGCCGCCAACAAATTGGAGGCAGCTGGCAGACGACAAGCTCGGTTTGAACTACAATGGCTCTGTCTGCCTCAACTTCGAGTGTATGTGGGCGAATGTCACCGTCGGCCTGTCCTGTGTGGTGGAAAATACTGCATACATTGTATATGGCTCCAATAATCAGGAATCTATCAACATTGTCTCAAGGTACGCCTTTCATGATCAGGCAATCTGAGGGTTTATCTGTCGATCCTCACTGCGGAGTTTAGGGGGAACTGTCAAAAGGGTTTATACTGCGATTCACAGCAACTGGTTTGCATCCAACAGAAAGACGTGGGCGGGTCCTGTTCTGCGGATAAAGAGTTAGTGTCCCTTTGGTTTCTCGTCCAGCACCATTGTGATATCTCTGCAGATGCACGTCGATGAACTGCTTGTCGACACAAGTTTGCGGCGTTAGTATAGACGCCGCCGCTCACGTTGGCATCTGGGTGTATATTATCGTCGGTATTGGTATTTTCGGCGGCATGTTTGGCACCTTAATCGCTCTCTTCTTCTTCCACGGAAAACAACGTGACGCTGAGCGCGAGAAGCGTCTCCAATACTGGAGAGAGCAGGTAAGTTTCCGCTACGGGTGGCATTTGGAAGAAAGAGTGGACTGAATGTTATTTGAAATTCCAGAATGCGTTCCGTCAAAACATTATGCAAATGCGTGACACCGCCCGCGCGTCGCTGCTCTCTCTGCCTTTGGGTGCGAACACGAACGGCACTAACAGCGCACGCAGCACACTCTATAGCCGTGAGGGCCTGTCATCTGAGGAATCTCATCTACCCATGCTCCAAAATGCCGGTACTCGGGGTAGCGGATTGAGACACCAGAACTACGGAGAGGATTCCGAACGGGACGAATATGACAGCAACAACATTGTCCGGGAGCGGGAGAACGATGGAATGGGTTACCGTAACGCGCACGCATTTTGAGCATTTTTCTACCCGCCTACGGTTGTATACAGACGATTGCGAATGACCCACTGGACGATTAGTGCTAGTATCTACTCTGACACTCGCTGTGAATTATCGTTTTGTTCCCGCATTAACTGCATTTGCATAACATAGCTCCCGTTAATTTTTCTGTCTTGCGCTGTAAATATCTAGATGACATAAGCAGTGTGGTGACGGTTTACTCGCTCCAGGTCTGGTTGCGTCTCTGCCGCCACTGTTAATGTGCGCTGGAGATTCCGGCCCACGCTGCCCTCTGCTGCTTCACTGCCGTTAACGAACTCGGACATTTATTTTGCATATTTCAAGTCCGAGCGCATAAACAACGGTGCAACATGTCGCTCCTAGCGCCTTCAGGGTCGCATGCGCAGCATGAGCCCTTGGCCATGGCCTCTTTGCCACCATCTCCGACAGAGGAAGATCTCGGTGGTGCATCATTATGGAGGGATTCAGAAGACGGGAGTGACCAGAGCCGAGAGCGGTCAACACCAGACACGGCGAGAAGGAAAGGAAAGGCTCGAGAGGTAGTGTCCGATGAGGCTGAGAGCGAAGGCGTTTTAACACCCTCAATGGAGACGGAATATCCCCCAACGACAGAAGAGGATGATGAGTCGAGAAAGATAGAGGAGGTGCGCGTCCTTTCCCGATCCGCGCTGCGGAATATACCTAAGGCTAATGCCTTGGGGCTTTAGAACTTAAGACGCTGGGAGGAGACAGACCGCCAACGGCGAAAAGCAACGCGGGACTCTGCTGCTTCGACTGCACCCAGTAGCGTTGTTGATGATGTCTCGCGGCGCGCGAGCTCGTTATGGCCCGGTCGGCTGGGCGGACGGAACGCTCCAAATGGTGCACATATCCACACCGCACTGCGTCAAATGTCCGAAGATGCGCTACCACTCAGCGAACTCGGCAGCAGGCCCGCATCCCCAGGCGTGTCGAAATCTTCGTCACCCGCGTCCTCGTCCCACACGCCCCCACATTTGGGCTCGCCCATTTCGTCTGTCGCACACCCCCTTTCCATACTCCCCGCAGTCGAGAATCCATTTGAGCCGCCGGACTCGGCGACGCCTCTGCACAACTTTTTGACCGACACGGCCATGCGGTCGTCGTCCCCCACGTCCGCAGTCGTTAACGATCCTGAAGATTCTCCCTTTAAAGATCCGGTGACAGAGGACGACAGACCAGTATTGCAGGCGAGCGCGTCGTTATCGCCGCGGCGGCGGCATTCGTCACGACCACTTCCCCGACCACTTGATCTACCCCCACCGAAAACACCACCTCCACGAATGATGACTCCTGGCATGGCCGTTTCAACGCCCCCTAAATTTACACATCCGCCTTCCCAGACCCGCTCGGCAATCGACACAACCCGATCAGAGCCAGAGCATCGCTGGTGGACCGATTGGCTTTGCGGGTACCAGGAAGGCGGGAATGGCGATGAACAGGTAAGTAAAGAATCCAATCTTGTTGGTACACAGGACGGGCACCTAACATATTGGTTGACTTAAAAACAGGCTGGTCGTACAAATCCTTTCGAGTAAGCTGAGCTTCCGGGCCAGCCTACCTCCTCGCCCTACGGGGTGGACGCGGGTCTGTAATGCTGATATGCACTTCCACTTGTATAAGTACGAAGGCCTGGAGTCGGCCTGAAGAGCATATGCATGTTCCCAAAGGACACAGAGTGCCTAAGGGCGCCGTCATTGTTTAAGTTTATTGTGTATCCGGACACTCGGTTTATTGGCATGTAGAATACCCTCGACCACTGCAGCATAATGTAATTTGCAATGCATCCCTTAATGCTAGTGAGCTTGCCTTGCTCCGCTGTGCTGTTTCGCGGCTCAATATACAGTATTGTGCCGACCCACTGGAAGCTACATCACTAGAGTGCCTTACTATCCGTATTACAACATATCATAACTCGGGAGTTATTGATGTTTCTGTGGAGATCAAGCCTCTTTCGCCAAATACCATACTTGCAACATTAACGACCTTGCTGATTCTTTGATTCGTTCATTAGACGCATCAATTTTAAGCCAGATCCTATCAAGTCAAATGACGATGCTGAAGGGATCTTGATTTTCACATGCGAAGAAGACTTCTGGCCATTGAGTTCGGAACGGGGGAATACTTAAACGAATCGGGTCACCAGATACCTCCGAGTGTCTCACAGACTCGATGGAATTGAACGAGGTTGAATTGTACGGAAAATCACTTCTTCCTGTCGTTTATTATAGCATACCTACTTTAAAACCTCCTGTCAAGTTGCTTTGTACCCCCACTTCGCATACTGCAACTTGAAATTCTTCAGCAAAGATGGCCACGCCCGCTCAAATGAAAGACCCTCTACGCGTTGGTAAAGCCATCCGCTCGCAGCTTGAACAGCAGATACCCGTTGACCTTCCTCTCGACGGGGACTTCAGAGTAAGTACAGACACTCCTATATGATGTGTACCTGAGTTCTCCCCCGTATCGTGAAGGAAGGAACGGAGCATACCATCACGGACCATGTAAATGCACTTCACAACAAACTGTGTCCAGATCCACGTACACTCCAGCTTTTCACGGCGCTCATAAATCACTTACATGCGTTTGCGCGCGAGACGAAGCCCACGCATTCAGAGTGGACGAAGACCATTGAATTTCTTACGAGAGCAGGGAAGGAGAGCACGGAATTCAAGAATGAGTTTGTATTGCTCAGTGACTGCCTTGGGTTAAGCGCCCTGCTGGACGAAATCAATCACCCTAAACCGCCCGTAAGCATGCAAACGTTTCTGGGTCAGTGCCGTCTCATATTTGCATTGTAGGGCTGCACGGAAAGCTGTGAACCTGGCCCCTTCTTCACAAACGATGCCCCCGAGAAGCCATCCGGTTCATCAATTGCCACAGATAGTACGGTAGGCGAACTCATGTTCTTCGAGGCTACTATCAAAGACGGAAAAGGCGAAGGAATCAGCAATGCAAAGGCCGATATTGTATGCCCTTTTCCTGCATGGTCCAGACCAGCTATGACTAGGTGCTTCATTCATCCTTTTCAATAGTGGCAAGCAGATGGGGACGGCGTCTACGATGTCCAGTATCCTGGGCGGACAGAAGCCAACGATCGCGCGCGAATTGTGGCTGAATCCAACGGACGTTTCTGCTATCGCGGCATACTTCCCACCGCGTATCCCATAGTAAGTCGAAGTGTGATTCGAACCCACCGTCAAAGTCAAACCGTTGCATATGCCATACAGCCAGATGACGGTCCTATTGGGGATGTTCTTCGTGCTCTAGGCCGATATCCCCACCGATCAGCTCACATACATTTCACGATAACTGCTCCCGGATACGATGAGTACGCCCTTTTTCTCATCACTGTCACTGGCACCTAATGAGCCCGTTTGTTCATTTTAATTGCAAGCTTGATAACCGCACTGTATCCGTCGCATTCCCCATTTCTCGGAACAGATCCTGTTTTCGCAACAAAAAAGTCGCTCGTGAGCGATGTTCTGGAGGAAAGAGATCCGAATGCATGGAGGGACATGGGCTTCAAGACTGGCGAAGTAAAGGGCGGGAGAGTGTGGGTCTGGAGGTATAATTTTGTGCTGCCAACGATAGAAGAGGTAGAACAACTAAAACGGAATACGTCGGCGTCGTCCAAGAGTAAGTATTGAAGCAGCCGATCATAAATAATACGTACATGATATCGAGTGTTTGCCAAGCTTCTAATACTTCGGCCAAAGCCGCTGTCTTTCACGTGATCAGAGGATAAACGCGTGACGCGGTCATTATACACAGCCACAGAGCAGCTTACCCCTGCGAGCGCGTCCTTTGACCACTGTCGTTCTCCTTGCCGTGCTCAACCAATAACTTAGCCTCGATTGAGGACAGTGAGAATTGAGCCAGAGAGGGATCAACAAAGCTTCACCAGAAACCATCCTTGTCAGTATGGACGACGTTGCTGTCGCCATCCTTGCCGACGCCTCCATAACTCTGGCGAACCAATGGCACACGATGCTCAATGGATACGTTTCACCTCTTTTGGCCCGTCTCCTAGATGGAAGGCCAGTCGATAAAGTGAGGAATTTCAAGATAACGTAATTTGTATATTCATCATCCTTCTTTCAGCTCAATATTAGTACCGTCACGTATGCGGCGGCAGACCACCGCCCTACGCCAATTGTTGAGAAACGTTATTTTAATACTCCACAACACGTTTCAAAAGAGCTTAGAAGCGAGCCCTCTAAGCTGGGTATTGGGAGAACAGGTTCGAACGTAAAGCTAGGAATGGCCGCGCTGGAGGGCTACGCGGCAGTGCTAGAGGTGTGGCTTTATACTTCTTTGTCCTCTCGAGGTTCGGACTGATGATGAGGTGTGAGATGTTCGACCTTTTCTTAAAGTCCCAGCCTCCGAAAAGGGAAGCGACCTCCGATAAAGCCCTAGATACCCATTCACCCCCTATATGTCATATAATTCATATTTCGTCCACTCAAATAGACAAGGCTCATTTTCCGCTGTGGAACCGAACCCCTGGCCTGGATAATCTATGCTGGAAAAGTCTCCCTGAGGAACTGCGAAAAGTATGTGATTAGTTCGTTTGTGTGTAGCCCTAATAAATCTTTTGCAGAGGAATATCAATTTAAGCCTTGTTCTACTCGAACCTAATAGTAAACTCTGTGAACTCCATACCTCGGTACTACGAAATCTCTTCAATCGGACAACAATGTGACCTTTTATCTATTTTAGGCAACACCCGAGCCCTGTCCAACTTGGTTCAACGTTCAGACGGGTCACCAAGTTCTACTATCCTCACAGTCTAGCTGGACGTCAGCGTCAAGTACGTTGCCTTTATTCCACCCACCAGCGTACAAAACTTGTTTACTAGCTTGCGATTAAGCAAAACGCGCCAATGAGAGCGAAAACCTTGACAAGGCCGGTGAAGCGAAACGAGCTCGCGTTTCTACGCCCCTTGAAAATGCGTCGACTTCTTCACAGCCGGAACCCCCACAAGCAACAATTCCTAGTGCTTTGGCAGGAGGGCCATCCCATTCGCTGCCGATCAGCCAACCAAATGCTGCCATCTTGCCGCCGTCGACTCATAAGGCTATAGCGGAGTTCATGCCTAGACTTCGCATCATTGAGGGGCAACTTAGAGCCAGCCAGGCGCAGTATGAAGAGCTACGCCGACAAGGTCGACTTCAGGAAGCGGATAATTTAAAGAAAGCAACGGCACCGAAACTTACTTCGTACACCAAACTCAAAGCAATGCTTGTGCAGGCCATGCAACAAGGGAATATTCCCCAAGGCTCTGGAGCCACCTCCAAGGCGGCGGACGCGAAGCCAGCAGAATC
Source organism: Coniferiporia sulphurascens (assembly GCA_002794785.1). Lineage (NCBI taxonomy): Eukaryota > Fungi > Basidiomycota > Agaricomycetes > Hymenochaetales > Hymenochaetaceae > Coniferiporia > Coniferiporia sulphurascens. Next base: position 1,204,551 of record NBBA01000003.1, read on the forward strand.
GGCCCCGGTCCGTCCGCCTCCTACTTCTGTTCTCTCTGGTCAACCCCAACCCTCTACCGCTGGAACCGGTTTTTCGATTGATCCACCTCCTCAGCCCTCGCAGTCATCGGCTACACAACCTGTACAGCAGCTTTCCCAGGCTCACAGACAAAATCAACAGTTTAAGACAAGCTTTGCTTCGAATTCAGAAAGTGGAGGTCTTCCTCCTGGAAACCTTCCACACTTCTCACCAAGCGTTGCTGCACAAATGCAGAAGCTGAAAATGAAAGAAGGGATTAAAGGACAGACATCGTTATCTTTGACTCAGTCTCAAGCGCAGCAACAACAATATGCTCAGATGGGTCTTGCGAGTGGGTCCGCTCCTTCTTCGTCGAATGCTCCGCAGTTTCCGCCATCAGCTGGACAAAATCGATGGATTGGGGATTTAACATGGAGGGATCCTCAATCATTAGGCTTAATGGAGGCACACGTCCAGGTCATGAGCAAGTTGAATATGTGAGTTAATTACGAAATGTTCGTGAAATCGTTACTAACGAAAGCTCATAGTCGACCAGAACTATGGCCTCCAAAGCTCGAATTGAACTTGTCCACAGAGCATGCGGTCCCGTTGCCAGTGTTTAAAGAGTGGATGGGACGTCATGGTCCTGCGGGCTGTCACTTAAAGCCTCTGTCCCGCACGGGTGATGGCCAAGAAAATGAACGTCATTTTAAAAATTTGGCAACTCTCCTCTGCGAGCGGAATGTGGTTCGTATAATCCAACTAATTGTCTTATATTTAAACCTTAAACCGACTGCTTCTTTTTCACAGTATGCCATTGGATCATGGTCGCTCCCATCTACCGGTCTTGTGAAGCCAACAGTTCTTATTTTCTCTGTTGGCGCGGAATTGGTCGCCGCTGTCTTCCCCGAAACAGGTATCCCAGATTTCCCGCGAGCAAACCCCCAAGTTTCCGCGGGACCACAGATGAACGTAGCCGGTCTCCCTGGCAACGTGCCTCCGAACGTTATTGCCGCCTTGCAGAACATGACTGCCGAGGAAAGGCTCAAGTACATGTATCATATTCGCCAGTATCAGATGCATGCGCAAGGAGTAGGATCGTCAGGCGCTGCCGTAAATACGAATACGCTAGGAAACGCCGCCGGAGGAATGTGGCCTAGAATGCAAGGCGCTGGGAACGTGAACACTCAGTTGCCCTTCGATCCAAATCAGCAGGCTCAGCTAGCAGCAAGTTTCGGACTCGCTGGCAATGCTGGGCAGGCTATGCAGAATTTCCCTGGTTTACCCGCTGGGATGAACATTGGTCAGGCCTTGGCTGCTATGCAACAGCAACGCCAAAATGGTCTGTCTGGTATGTCAGGCCTTCCTGATTCGGGAGGACCGACGTTTTGACTTCCTTTATCCATTCTCATAAATTGCTATCCTACCTTGACACACGTTTTCCGGTGAGCGGTGTCGAGAGAATGTAAACGTTGTACATTAGCACTTGTATTGTTTCCACCCTACTATATATGAAAAAAATATTACACAAAGGTCTTATCGGATCTAGCGGTCACCGCCAGCACTTCGCGCGTGCGCATACATGCTAACATGTAAAATGTACAATGGCGTAAATTGCAAGCTGGCTTATGCATCGTACACAGACTTCGCGTTCCCGCTGAAAACCGCATCAATGTCCTCTTGCTCGAGCCCGAGCTCAGCGAGAGACTCGCGCGCAATCTCGTACCAATCCCCTGCCTTTGACGTTGCCTCCACACCCAAGGACGGGGAGGAACCGAAGATTATACGTTCATAACCAAAGGCCTCCACGGCAGGTCCGACTTTATTAATATAAATACGTCAGGATCTGAAGTCTCGATTTGAGGGTGTGTGCAAACGTACGATACATCTTGACCCGTCGTTTCCACTCTTTCGCCTCCTTGCTGAGATCGTTCAACAAAGCCTGGGGCGTAGGTTCACCCCAGGCTGGGGGAAGAAACTTGATGTACACATTAGAGAGAAGAGACAAGGACGCGATGTGGCCCTGGTAGGCGATATAGGTCGGGTGCGTGAGGAGTTTGACAATCGGCAAAGATAAGGGATGGGGAGGCGGCAGGATATTCGCTGGCAAGGGGTATTGTCAATCGTGGAAATGGAAAGAAATATAACAAAACAGTGCATACACAATACGATTTTGCCTGTGCAGTCCCCCTGCGATCCCGTAGCCTTGCCGAGTACATCCTCCAAAATCTCCCATCCGGCATCGCCATCTCCGAGTGTTGCGTGCACGTCGACAACAAATCCTTCTTTGAGAGCCCACGATATCCCATCGACGTGATCCGGGGAGTTCTTGGCGATCGTCGTGCTCAGACATATGCGGGGAGAGGATGATGCCGTAAACTGAGGTGCGCTCGTGGGTGCGCCGTTCTCAAGCGGGAACGGGACAGAAACGGCGACAATCGGCACATCGCTGGGAAGACTGGTCCCATATAATGAGTGAAATGCCACGAGACCGTAAATACTTAAACGGCGACTCACTCCTGCACGGCCTTTGAAACGTCCTGTGGATCTACATCTGCTAGAGAAACGACGATGCCGTCAACCTTGCTTCCGAACGAATCGGCTGCTCCTGATTTCCAGGCGTCAAGGCTCGTCCCCACCTGCGCGTCAACGATCTTCTGGGGGTGTACGACGCTTGGGCTAGGCGGGAGGGGGAAGCGGTCGGATGCACCTGTGCCCGGTGGGGTAAAGACGGAGAGGGGAAGCTTGGGAAGAGACTTCTGGCCTTTGCGGCGGGCGCCGACGCCGGGGGAGGGTAGGGGCTGCTGGAAGTCGGCCATGGAGAAAGGGAGAGGTTTGGGAGATGTAAAAGTATGTGCAAGACTACTGAGACAACTAGTACTAGTACTTCAAGTCTCCCGAGTCGCTGGCGGCATCTGATGCGATATAACCATCACGTTACTACCAGTGCTCGCGACGCGACGCGCATATACTCCAACTCCTTGTCGTCGACCGCCACCATCTCAACCTGATACGCTCGTCAATCTTTGCGTCCCCATGGGCAAAACACAGTTCCGGCATCGATGATCGGGGTAAAAAAATGATGCATACACCGTATTAATATAGGAGCATCCGCGTCTAGCGAAAAGGGGACCGCGTAATGAGCAACAACACGTCGCTACTCTGCATACCGCGCCGGCATGTCCTCCCCCAGCGACGACGACTGCATTGAACTCGCTTCCACGGGAATAGCATCGTCGGCTTCTTGTCCAACCGACTCGGCCCAGCTCTTCGTGCGTTTCAGCTGTGCGCAGTGTCAACACGACGTCCTGACATATGGTGGATGGCACGTACTGTGTTGTCCCCATCTCTGCCGTCTTCATCCATCCGCTCGTTAGCAACCAGATAACGATCGAATGCATTGAGCGCTCGTTTCCTCTCCACTCTCCTCCCATTGCCCTCACCCGCTATCCGGCCCTCCTGCCTTCCATAAGCAACGCCTTCTTCAAATCCATCCTGCTGTCCGATTTTCCATCCGTTCAGACGCCCATTACTGTAACCATGTCTCAATCCCAGACGCCTCCCTTCCTGTAGACCTTCCTCTCTTGCCCTCGCATCCACCATTATTTGTTTGTATCGGCGCAATGTGTCCTTCGCGTCAGTCGCTGCCTCCTCCGCTCGGTCCTTTGCCCTTTCCACCACTCTCAGCTCAAACTCCGACTTCCCGACCTGACGTTCCAGCGTCTCGATTTGCAGTCGATATTTCCTAGCCTCTTCCTGCTGTCGTACCACCTCGAGTTCGGCTCGATGTCTGGCTTGTTCCGCCAGTTCGACCCTTGCCAGGGCCTCCCGTTCTCGAGACTGTGCCGTAAGAGCCCTTTGTTCGGCTTCTGCCGCTCGCCGCATCGCTCCCTTGAGCTGCTCGCCCATGACTATGAGCTGGGTCTTATAGTGCTGTACCTCACGCTCTTCCTCCGCTAGGACCACCGAAAGTATACGACTGGCCGAATCAGACTCTCGGTCCCGCCGACTCGAAGACCTGCGTCTGTCATGCTTTGGCTTTGTGAGGGACCTCAGCAAAACAGGGTCAGAGACCAGCTCCGCCAGCGGAGAGCGCGATGAAGTGGCTTGACGTAGCACATCACTGCATTGCCACGCGTGCTATAAGCAGGCGACGGGTTGCGGATATCAAGACTGTGCACTTACTCTATCTCGCTCTCAGCAGAACTGCTGCTATACATGGCGCTCATAAAGTCCCTGCAAGATGTGAAAGACAGGGTACTAAGCCGCCGTAGAACGTTTATACCCTGCTTCTGGCTTCTTTCGCTGTGCTATAACGTGATTGAACACGCGCCGCAACAGGCATGCCCTGTATCCTAACGATTTTCTCGTTTCATCAAGCGTCGTGGAAAGAACGTGTCTTCGCTGGATAGTGTGGTACTGCGGACGAAGGCCGTAATCATGTAAGCCTGAATGTATGACAAATCGGCCGTGCTCGGCACAAATCCGGAGACGGAGACTACCTTCACCTTGTTATTTTTGGAGTCAGCCAGGATTCAATATGTGCTATGGACGCACAGTAACCGCGTGCTTCCTTAAAACCAATCGTCCTGCAGCAATACACCACGCTGGTAGTTCATAACCCCTCATTAACTATCTATTGTCGAGTCAGGCACTTGTCAATCTGCTTCTCGCGATGACTTTGCATGGAGGATGCTTATACAGGCGGACCTATTCCGAACGGTCTCCAGGAAGTTGCATCTTCTAGACTGGTAGCACTTTCAGCAAACCCGGCGCTTAGGGTGGTCAACTGTGTTTCTTGCTTCCCGCTGGTTCCCTTCCGAGCCTTCGTCCGGCCATCAAAGTACACTTACTGGGGAAATTTGTTGACTTAGAAAATCGATTACGAGAAGGGAACAACGATGACAACTATGAGTTGGTTGAAGGGCAAGCTACGAGGAGGACCCGTCGCGATGTTTTGTCCCTTTCCTTTTTGCGCGGAGCAATAGAAAGTTCAGTATCCAGGCCACCGAGAGTGGGTTTTCTAACGGCTCATGAAGGCGAATTTCTCCAGCAAAGAATAGCCCGGGTCCCGTTAGAGTCACAAACGAGGGATGATCCTTCGTACAAGTGAGAGCTCGAGGGATTGTATTAATATTCACGGCTAGTGAGAGTTGCTACTTTGCGAGTGTATTTTAGTTCTAAACTACCGTGGGCAATATTCTCGAATCTCGAAGGCTTCTGTGATTTCCTCTGAATTTTTACGTAAGGCCAAGGCTACTAAAAACAGACTAACGCTTGCCGATAGATACTTCGCATAGACTGACGGTCTGAATGTGTGTTCCTCCCATTAATTATTGGATATTACGTACGCATTTGCCGCGACTTTGAGCCTCGCTGTGATAACCCGATTGGTGGTAGCCTTTTCTGAAGACACTCCCTTTCTTTTGGAAAATAACATTGCAATGCACCTGCCTCGATGTCCGAACCCGCTAAAGATGAATTTCATTCACGAAAGGACACGTTTGTCACAGGCTTGTCGGACGTGTGTAAAAGACAGGTAAGTAGTCTGACACAATAATTATTTATCCGAAATCAGGAGTCTAGATTTCGTGCAACCCTCAGATGGACGATGACATATCTCTTGGAACGATTTAGACGGCGTAGCGGGTTGTCGAGACGGAAAGTGCCTATCCTTCTTGTCTCCAACTAAGATGTACGGGAGAACCGGCTGATAGCCACGTAAACAGCTTCCAGAACAGAACGTACGTATAGAAAGTAGCAGTGCGGTTCAGGCGAGGCAAGTAAGCTCCCCGTGCGTTTGAGATCCGGTACTGCAGTGCTGCAAACTCGTAGACCGCCGTAACGTAGAAATGCGCCCGTGATGCCTGTTTGCGCATGCAAACCTTGACAACACCCTCCTCCAGCTCGTCGTGGGCAGCAGCTATCCGTCATTGAGCATCCCTGGTGGATGATCTCTTGCTCAATTTCTTCCAATCTTCTTCTGTAGTCTCCACCTCCATCTAGTCATTTCTCTTGAAACCGCCTCGGAGTAGGTCTTACGGAACACCATGTCACCGTTGGGCTATCGTGCTGGGAGCCCTTTCCACCATTCCACCAATACTACACATGCTCCGCGATCAAAAACACCCAACCCTACCCACGAGAGGCGTTACCCCACCGAGCAACTGAAGCGATCACGAACGCCACTGCCATATGAAGAGGAGTATATTCCGCGCAGGAGGGCTGCTAGCACTTCTACTTGGGTCACAGAGCAACATCATGCAGAGGCACGTCACCCTGAGCAGCATCATACACACGCAAGAGCGCCAGGAGCCCAGCCCGCTATAGAAACACTCGTCGTTGAACAGGAATGGAATTGCGAAAGCCCCGATGCGGCTGAGCAGCAGCGGCTGTGGGAGAAGCAAGCGCACGAGGTAGACTTCCAAGCGCGAATGTGGATGATCCAAGAAGAAGCTCGACGTATAGCCGCAATGCGGGAAGCGGAGAGGACGAGGTTAGTCCAGGAAGAGGTGCGTCGAATACAGGCGAAGATCCACAAGAGGCGGGAAGTCGAAAAGCAGCGCATAATGGAGGAAAGACGCAGAGCACGCGAAGAGGAGGAAAAGGAATGGGAGCGTTGCAGGAGGGCCGCAGTGGACCGAGCGATGACGAATGCATGGTCGACGTACGAAAAGCGCTGGGCCGCCATTTCTTCATCTTCCGATCCTCTATCGTTTACCTCAATCCCATGGCCATTATTGTATCGTCCGTCGTCTCCGTCGTCTATAACGACCGGTGCAGTTTCCGCTTTCCTGCTCTCGCAAACCCATTCCACAAGTCAAACCCCGAAGGAGCGTATAAAAGAGGCCCTTCGACGCTGGCATCCAGACAGATTTGGGCGGCATTTGAAGAGAGTGCCCGCAGAAGAAAGGCGGACCGTCGAGGAGGCGGTTGGAATTGTGGCGAGGTGTCTGAACGAACTGTTGAGCGGACAGACACGCCAGACACAATCGGTACGCCATTAAATGGTGTGGGAGTACAGCGCCCTTGACGAGCAAACTTCCCGATCCGCAGAAACATCCATGATATGCCCCAAATCTCTGCCTTTCACGACCTCTAACGGACCTCTTGCCTCTTCCAGTACAGTAGGACGTTTATCGTCTTCAAGCTGAATTTAGCGTAGGTAGCTGTACTACCGACTGAAACCCTTTTCCATTTGTTGTACATTTATGTCCTCCACTTGTTGTCATGCATCAAGATTAGTTTTTCGTAGGTAGAGATTACGTTGAGCTTGTTTTCGGATTAATCGTCCGTAGAGTGATCAACTCTTAAAATAAATCTATAAAGGTTAGCGACGGGGCATTAGCATCCCGCTCCGCACACCCGCACCAGAGCCACATAGCGAATCATCCCCGATGCCCTCTCAGTCTGATGGTGTCGTCATCAGCCTCTTTACGCAGCTTGGAGCTTTCAGGTACCATGGATGCAGCAGAATTGGTATCCCAAACGTGTTCTGCAACGAGTTGCGTCCGACGTTGCCAAACCAATGTAGTCTGTGCAACGACCGAGACCAAAGCCTACGCGACGCGAAATGACGTTGTTGAGATGCGTTATGATTGCAGCCATTGGCAAACTCACAAAGCACAACCCTCCCCAGATCAAGCGATCCTTCCACCTGTCATCCACAAACCGAGGCTCCTCGTATCGTCTCCTTGGCGCGTGAGGTGCGCGCCTCCAAGGATTTGAAAATCCATTGGTAGTATCTGGATCTGCACTGTCGCCACTAGGTTGTTTCTGGAGGCTCGTATAAGCACGGGTGATAGCGCTGAAGCGTGCGTGTCTGCGAGCAGGATCCGGTTCGTATCGACGCGACTCTGCAGAATCGGGGTGGTAGATTCGGACGAGTTCGTAGTCTGAACAGGCACATTGTATTAGTGAAACAGCTATTCAATGCATAGATTCGACTAGATATGGCGTACAGCGGTGCTTAACATCCGCTGGAGAGGCGTCGGGTAGGAGATGAAATAGCTGGTAGGGTGTCGGGTCCGGGGAACTTGGAAACGGATACGGGTTGAGATGAGGTGACGATATCGTAGCGTAACATCGCTGCTCTGTTTTCCGAGCAAGTCTCGTCCAGAGGGGGATTCTGCATGAAAATAACACGCTGCGACGCATTGAAACTCAAAACAGTATAGCAGATCCTGGTCGCTAGAACTTGAGCAACGCTTATGTAACACGTACACTGCATTCGCAGGTGATAGAAAAGTGAGAATCCATAATCCCACACACATACATTAAAGAAACAACAATCAGACAAGCTACGATCCGCATCCTGTCTGAAGATCCGCGATTAAATGAGAGAGAAGGAGGCATCTACACCGTCCGACTTGCAAACGCCAAAAAAGGACAATCTGCAGAAAGCGAAAGGGATACTACATGATGATACAACTCTTGTCCTCATCACCCAAGCGCTTCGAGACCTCGTCGGGATTCATTCCACGATCTGTACGCCCGTCAAGGTGTACGATGAGCACGCCAGAGTTGTGGGGGTCGAGCTCCGCCACGATGTTGTGTCTTTCGAGGTTGGGGGAAATGCGATGATGTTATATTAGGATAAGCAAGATTCAATAGACTAAATTACTTACTTTTGCATCAGTTCCTCTATGCGTGGTTTCAAGACCGCATGCTGACCTTGCGAATGGATGCCCTTTCCTGTTGAATATATTTTATCTGTCAGTCCGGGCCCTCGCTGCATCTTGTCTGAAAATTTAAAATACTAACCAACAATGAGCCGGAGTTCACTGATCCCTTTCCTCCGTGCGTCCAATATTACTTTATCTGTGCGCTCAATGGCTTCTTCTGCCCGAAGTCCGTGTAAGTCTACCTCACTGGCATCCCTTCCTTTGTTGTTTTCTTTCAAGAAATCAGGTTAGCCAAGGGCGACCACGGAATCGAAAGGGAGGTGTGACAACAATGTGGGCGCCGGGATACACCATGTCGGGAAAGAAGAGTCTAAGGAGTGAAGACCTACGCTCGAAAATCCAATCTGCCGCCTCGCGGTGTAAACGGTCCCTCTTATTACGTAGCTCCTTCGCTTTCTTGCTGAGGGCACTCGCCTCTGCGCCGTCCCCCCTCGCATACGCCTCGCGGCTGTCATGAAAGAGTTGGCCCATCTCTTCGCTCGTATCGGCGGCTTCCTTGCGCAGCGAAACATAATGCGCGTCCTGAGCGTGCGCGAGGTAGTCGTTGTGGTACTATGGAATATTTAGTACAAGAGTGTTTTTAACGAACGCAAATACAAAGACGAGGAAATCGAGAAACGCACGTAGGGCTTAGTCTCTGGATGCTGTTGGTGCTGCTGCTGAGGCGGGTACGACACCGGTTGTCCGCCATACTGTTCAGCAGGGGGCCGCTGTCCGCTGGGTGCAGTGGGGCCGCAGAGCGCGTTCAAGACAAAGCGAAACAAAGACTCAAGGAAGGCCATGGCAGACTGTTGAGCCGTTCGGGTCCGACTCGGATGAGGCGGTTTCGGTGAGGTCGACGGTCTAAATGCTGCAGCCCACTTTGATGTACAATTTGTACGAAGGAGCAATGCGCTTCCTGCTGCCCAAGACGAATCTCCTTGTGGAAGACAAGAGGCCAAGGCTCAGATAGAATGGCACAAGATATGAAGGAAGAGCCGCGTGCCGACAAACGTGAGTTGGGAGAGGCATGGCTTCCAAGAGGGTTGGAACAACCCTGAGATACTGAGTGTTGACGTGATACACATACCGTCCTCAACACAACTCGCTCGAATACATCGATCAAACAAACGACGAAACAGTACTTGAGCATTTATTTAACCTCGAGATACCATCGTATCTACGTTAACATGGTGACTTTACAAGAAAAGGAGGGGAAAAGAAAAGTAAAACAATAAATTCAAGAACTTTCACTTCAAGCCGTAGGTCGCTTAGCTCGATCACTTCCAACCATATTAAATCTCAATCCCAACCAGGACGTACGCATTGTCAAGCGGGAACGGCGGGCAAGTGACAACGGTAGCGCCAACGTACATGAAAGAATGAAGTAGGCTTCCAAGCGCAGGACCTGAGCGCTCAAGCGCAAGAACAAGTGCGGAACATTCAAGGTGTTCATCGGCAAGATCCAAGAGAGCAACAATACTGCCAAACGTTGCTTCAGCCACATCAAGTAACAAGCGTAGACAATAACTGACCTCTCCCTTAACTTGACATTTTCCGCACCCTTTCCGTCAATATACAACGTACGCGAACGGCCAGGTAAATCAAGCACTACACCCTCAAAGGCGAAGCCAGGATTAGAATCGTTTGTCTCAATAGCCAGCTCAGACGATGCAATGCGAATGCTCTTTGCGTATGGGAGTGCCGCACGGGCCGAGCCTGGAAAAAGCTGTACGAGGAAATCGTGCGCCGCAGCGTCATGGGCGATGTCCCGTGAAGCGAGCGGAGCGGGTGAACCTGAGGCTGGCGATGCACCCGGCGTGTGCGGTGGAGTAACTAAATTGTGGAAGCCGTTTGCGACCTCACCGTTGACGTTCTTTTGATAAAGCCCAGAAATAGGTATGTCACGCGGTGCGGAGTACTGAATGTTCGTAATGTTTTTGGGCGCGGGCGCGTAAACACCGTCGAAGGCATCCGTATTAAGCGTCAAGCTGGAATGCGGCGGAGTGGGCGGATAAACGACATTCGGATGTGCCTGTCCCGAACCCTTGGCTGAGGTGAAAACAGATGAGGAAGAGGTAGAATCGGAGTCGGAATCGGACGAAGGGGAAGAACAAGACGCTGGCCAGTCTCTCACACTGCCCAGCGACCCTCCAGCTATGTCTGGAGGGATTTTTGCCGAAGGGACGTCAAAAGCACCACGTTGGCCCGCCAGAGAACGTAGTGCTGCAAACGGATGAATCGTAAGCAAACGTAACGCTGTTGACTGTTGTCATTTGTAAATACCTGTAGTAGTATATGTCGTCAGAGCCTTGCACTTGGCAGACAGCAAGGACATCAGGGTTCACAGCGTCAGCGGAGGAAGCCCCATCTCCAACGGTTTGACGGCCGTTGCTGGCAAAGAAATGTCGATTTGAGCCGATAAGGGAGAACCAAAATGTTCAAAAAAGACATACGCGGGGCAAATACTAAATTGCTGTTGTTTGGAACGATTCGAAATTAGATTTGACATTGTGTCCTTCCAACTTGATGACGGTTTGAGAGTAATACGAAAGTGTGAGCACAAAAGTATTTGGTGCAGGGCGAGACGATGGTGATAGTCAACGGTTAAGCCTTGAGTCAGCAACGAGGCCACCTGAAACCGTAATGTTTAGTCAGCATTTTCAAGAGTTGGCTGTATTCGGGTTGTACCTTGCGAAGTGAAAGTACCTCAGATAAAGTCCTAGCACAACTTAAACTGACTCTTTCGGAGGTTTCATGAGAGTCATAAATCAAATACTCTAATATAACTTTGCCTTTAAATTGGTATTTTCCTGCAAAGAAAATAAATTCCTCGAGATCCGCCACGGACGTGAGTCGAATCTCCGCAATCACGTGACGCGCATCAGCTCTGAGGGCTGAGGAGACCTGCGTACCCAACGCCAGAACCGACGACCTCAAGAGTCAATTTCCCAACCCGTACGTATCCCTCCGGTACTGTTATTATGGATGCGGGTAGAATGAACCTCTGGGAGTGTCCTGGAAGAATTAAAGATGGGGAAACAGCATAGAAGCGGATGGATGACCAGGACACGGACGGGATGTCAGTATTCCCAGAACTTACGCTGACCCCGCTCTCGTACACTTGCAGAAACTCAAAATAATGGCCGACGCTGCTCGTGGACGTGGTGGATTTGGACGAGGACGTGGTGGAGATAGGCGCGGACGCAGAGGCCCGCGCCGTGGTGGTCGCAGGGACGAGGAGAAGGAGTGGTGGGTGATATGCATTGATTCACGCTCTTTGGCGCTCATATACAAACGCCATATCTAAAGGGCTCCGGTCACCAAGCTCGGTCGTCTCGTGAAGGACGGCAAGATTAGGTCCATGGAAGAGATCTACCTTTTCTCGTTGCCTGTCAAGGAGTACCAGATCGTCGACTTCTTCCTCCCCAAGCTCAAAGATGAGGTTATGAAAATTATGCCCGTCCAGAAGCAGACCCGCGCCGGTCAGCGTACCCGTTTCAAGGCCTTCGTCGCTATTGGTGACTTTGATGGTCACGTCGGTCTCGGTGTAAAGTGCGCGAAGGAAGTCGCCACTGCCATTCGCGGTGCTATCATTCTCGCGAAACTTTCCGTCATCCCCGTGCGTCGGGGCTACTGGGGTGCGGCTCTTGGTGAGCCCCACACTGTGCCGAGCAAGGTCAGCGGGAAGGTCGGAAGTGTTATGTGTCGTCTCATTCCCGCGCCACGAGGAACGGGCATTGTTGCTGCCCCGGCGTCTAAGCGTATTCTCCAGCTCGCCGGTGTAGAAGACGTGTACACGCAGTCGAAGGGTTCCACTGCGACGATGGGTAACTTCTTGAAGGCGACATTTGCAGCCGTAAGTTGCATTACCAGTTCTTGATTATCCCTCTTGACAATTTGATATTAGATTACCAAAACATATGCGTTCCTCACGCCCGACCTTTGGCGTGAGATCCCCCCAAGCAAGTTCCCTTACGACGAGCACTCTGCACACCTGCAGTTTGCCGCGAAGAAGGCGGCTGTGCATTGATAGGTTGGATTTTTGGCTTCTTTTATTGTTTTACTCTGTCTGTGATTGTGGGATAGTCCCTGTTTCTGTACACACAAAAGTTCATGCGTCTCCCATTGAATCACTAGGGACGAGAGTAAACACGGCGACTGGTCGTGTCGTGTCTGTCGGCTACCTTACAGAGGAATTAGTGTGCCACACAAGCTATTGGTTATTTTACTCCGAGTCACAGCAACCAGATCCGGAGAATCTAAGCTGCTTGAAGTACTTCCAGTACCACAGTGTATTTAGCCGAAGTGTGATCTTCCCTGGTTAATATAAAAGTTGAATGATATCTGTTGGCCAAGTTTTTACCGAAATTATTTCAGACTTAGTAACTGAAGCTACAAATAAAGCGAACGAAGGCAGGCCTTTTCCTGCCGCGCTCTGTACAACGCTGTTAAAACGGTGTCCCCTGGCGCTAGTTGAGTAATCCTACAACATGAACGTCGACAGTCTCGACACGATTACAACGCATGTCTAGTACTCCGAACGCACTTACTCCGAACTCGCATAAAAATGTCTGTTGCCGAGCTGCCGAAAAGAGCGCTCATTGGACAAGCTCAGTCAGGCTACAGTGTTTAGTATTAAAGCAGCCTAGTGAATGCACGGCCCGTTTGTCTAAGCAGAGCTCCCCAATAGCTGAGCGCTGCAATGATACAAGTTACGAAGGTATGTCCCTCCGCGTAGCCCGTCCTGCAGATGACGGACCTTAGTCCAGGTCACTCCTGTCAGCCTTGGCTACCTCACTCTCGGCGGGTTTGTCGTTGCTGTGAGCAATTTCAGATTCCATTCAGCGTCCCCAAATTTATCCGTGTTGCAGTTCAGCGCGATATCATTGTTAGTAAAAGAGAAGGTACGCTTCCGATCATCTTAATCCCATATTCAAAGCAGTGATTAATTCGGGTTTTAGCTCTATGTTGGTGAAGTCGTCCTTGGCACCGGCTTCGGTGTAATTATTGGCCCGTATTGCGCGAATGCATTTGACCCACGTTCGTGGGGGTCCGGGGTCGCGCAGCAGAATGCGATTACTCTCGAGGTTATGCGCGTCGTGCTCGCAACAGGTTTATTCGCCATGGGCGTGGAGCTTCCGAAGGCATATGTGGCAGAGCATGCACGCAGTTTAGTAACAATGGTCGTTCCAACGATGGCTCTAGGATGGCTCGTTAGCGCGGGTGAGTGGAAATCCTCGCAACTGCTAATATCCCAACAGCGACTTAGGTTGACCGCTATCCGAACAGGGATTATACATGCTCTGTTCCCTGCACTCTCTGTCGTATCATCGCTGGTAATATCCGCATGTCTTACGCCGACTGACCCCGTCCTAGCGGCATCGATTATAGGAGGCAACTATGCTGTAAAGAATGTGCCTGGTCACATCCGCCGCCTTCTTTGGTTCGTACGTACTTTTATAAGGATTTCATTCCGCTAAATGCTTGTCAATAGTGCCGAGTCTGCCACAAATGACGGTCTTGCATATCCATTCCTTTCAATTTCGATCTACCTTGCTGTAGAGGGAAGTAAAAGGGTGGCATTTGGGAAATGGTTCCTCATCGGCTGGCTTTGTGCGTGTCCTAGAACTGGTGTAGGTGCAGCAATACTCAATAATCACGCATATCCTCACGCAGATCAAGTGATTTTGGGCACTGTTATTGGGACGGTTCTTGGTGATTACGAATCACCTCTCTCCGGTTACCTATTGAATATATTTACCATCATTTTATAGGACTCGTCTTCTCTTACCTCATGAAAGTCTCGCAACGGAAGGGTTTGAGCGATCGGGAGTCTTTTTTAGCACAGCACTTCGCCCTTGCTATCCTCGTTATCGGTATTGCAAGCACAATTGGCAGCGATGATCTGCTTGCTGCCTTTGCTGCCGGTGAGTAAGGAGAAAAGAGGCTCCTGCATCACGCGTTCATTGGTTATATCCGATTTTAGGCACCGCGGTATCCTGGGATGGTCACTTCAACGAAAACACAGAAGACGAGTCGTTTTCATCTGTGGTCGACCTCATCCTGAATTGTGCATGTTTCATTTACATTGGCGCATGGATTCCTTTCGAAAAGTTCAACGCCTTAGACCTCGGTCTTCAGCCCTGGCGCCTTGTTGTACTCTTCCTTGCCATTCTTTTTCTTCGCCGCATCCCGGGTCTGCTCTTGTTATATAAATTCGTCCCTGACATACGAAATTGGCGCGAAGCATTATTTTGTGGGCACTTCGGTAAATCGAGCTCACACCTAATTATCCATTTGGGGGTCGTCTGATTACTCGTACCAACAGGGCCCATGGGTGTTGGCGCAATCTTCGTGTCTACCCTGGCATTATCGGAACTCCCCGAACCCAGCGATCCACCGGCAAACCAAAATGAACTTCTTGCAGCAACTATCCACCCCATTGTGTCTTTTGTAGTCTTGTGCTCCATCTTAGTCCGTGAGTTGTTTTTCTTCAACATATCACTCTGTAGTATCGGTTCGTTATCTGACCCACTTTTTCAAGATGGCCTCTCGATCCCTGCTTTTTGGTTCGGGCGAAAAGCACACTCACGCACCGTGTCTCTCACCGCGACTTGGACCCGCTCAATGACGTCTCGCGGGGTTGTAAACCAACCTGACTGGCTCCTTTCGATACGTCGTGCGCCAGCGCCTCTTACCCCAACTGGAGACTTAGAGCGCAATGGGAATCACTCAAACTTAGCTTCCCCTTCACCGAAAGTAAATGAACTGGCGAATGGCGAAGTGGAGGATCTGCGGGACGTGCAAACAAAATTACCGGAAAGCTTAAAAGCTCTTCCGGAAGGCTTTCCGGAGGCTTCATACATCGAAATGCAAGATCTAGACCGATCTCCTCGTGTTTTGAAGGCACAGCCTGTTCCTCAGGACGCAGAAGATTGGGATTCGAAGGACGAAGGAAACGGAGTTCATGCACAAGTAAGTAGGGAGGGAGAGGTTGTCGGACACGGTCTTGCGTCACTGCACGATGCCCGGGAGAACGAGGATAGCCTTGTCAGGGAGAGGACAAAATACACGTCCCGAGCACAGGAAGCGATAGAGATACATGCTCATCCAGTGCCTTCCAAACCTGCGAGTGCTGGCAGGCAGGAAGTGGTAGAGATGAATAGGGTTACTCCGGGAGTACAGAGTTTGGTTAACGTTGCGAAGCAAGTGCAATTATCTCAATAACATTGGCCGAATGTCCTTTGCGCTGACCTAGGTACAAAGTCCTGTGCGCCGGATGGGGGAGGGATCCCAAGGATGCACAGTATCCGAGGTGAGCATAACTTTGGACGTCGAAACGTATTAGATACTATACCGTTATTGTCATATATCCTGGCTACTGATAGATTTGAGTTTCATGCTAGTTCGTGTATTCTTAGTAGATTGTACGAAATAGATACTAATACACTGCAGTGTGTTCTTATATCAGGCTTGAGACTCGCTTTGATTTTATTTTTATGCAAGATGCCATACTACTGCTCCGGGCATATATGTGAGTTCTGATTTCTAGCAGACCATCACAAAGCTTGCGGGTCCTGACGTGCTTACTAAAGCTACCAGTCAGTATTAGTCATTCGGTAAAGTGCTGACATGCATATGGACTCGGACGGCCCCGATACCCAAAGCTGACCTTTCTGCTTGTGGCCGCTCAAATAAGTCGAGAGTGCTCTCATCCCAACGACCACAATGGCGGCCGTTATGAATCCGCAAATCGGGGAAACTCCCCTGTTTACATGCCTATCATGCTCCATAGGATTTGCTTCTGCTGAGGAGCAGAGTCAGTATATGCTGCACGTACCATTTTCTAGTCCCTGCTAACGACCTTCCACTGGCAGGGATTCACTACAAATCCGACCATCATAGATACAATATGAAACGCCGTGTTGCGGAACTCCCACCTGTATCTGTTATCGTATTCAACCAGAAGGTCCTGGATAGGAGACAAGAGACGGCGATTATGGCGTCCTCAAAGGGCTCTGTATGCGATGTCTGCAGGTGGGCTCCGACTCGCTCCATCGGTTATTCCCCAGCTTACATCTTGTTTTGCAGTAAAACTTACACTACAGAAAATGCATACCGCTCACACATAAACTCCAAAAAACACAAGGACAATGAATTAAGGGCGGCCCAGAAAGGGAGGGATTCGTCGGCTCTCGAGGCGTCTTCAACGGAGGACAAAGACGTTAGTCCATCAAACGACGAAGAGCCTGCTGTGGAAGATACCGCTGGGCCATCGCACCCTGTCTTGACCGTCGACGCAGATGCAACCGAGGAGGACATCGCCAAGACGATTGACGAAAAAATCGCCGCAGCGCGCTCTCGTCTTTCACCCCAGCATTGTCTGTTCTGTGCCGATCTCTCTCCTACCCTCGAAGCCAACCTATTGCACATGTCTTCTGCGCACTCATTCTTCGTGCCTGATGCCGAGTATCTCGTCGATTTGACTGGACTTATCACATATCTCGGTGAGAAGATCGCGGTGGGCAATGTCTGCATTTTCTGCAATGCGAAGAGCCGCGAGTTCCGCACGTTAAATGCCGTACGAAAACACATGCTTGACAAGAGCCATTGCAAAATTGCGTACGATTCGGAGCGGGACAGATTAGAAATATCCGATTACTACGACTTCACTGCGAGTTATCCAGAGCACAGTCAAAGGAAAAAGAAGAGTAGGAAGATGAACGTAATCAAAGCCGCGGCGGACGGCGGCGGCGAGGGAGAAGCAAACGAGGAGTGGGAAGACGTCGAGGACGATGACGCGGAAGTAGACGAGGTCGTTGACGAGGACGCCACCTCTGCGTCCTCCGAAGACGAGTCCGTAGCAGACGATAATGAGCTCACTTACGGCGACTCTTCCTATGAATTGGTTTTGCCTTCTGGCGCGCGCATCGGTCACCGTTCCCTACGCCGATACTATGCACAGTCCTTCCCCCGTACATCTCTCGCAACCCGCAACGGAAAAGTAGAGGACCCAGACTCGGGCGCTGCGCTTGTACGACGTTTGCTTGCCGACAAGAACTCAGCGCTCGTACCGCGCAAAGGCGGTTTCGGAGCGTACGGCAGCGGCACGGATGTCGTGAAGGCACGCAACCGCGGAGAGGCGCGCGAAGCTGGACGACATGTGCGCGAATTCCGAGATCAGAGGCGGCGGGAGGATTTCAAGACGCGTGTGGGCTACAGAAATAACCATCAAAAACACTTCCGGGACCCTCTGTTACAGGTCAGCACCACAATCACCATTTTCACTGTTGCTCGCAAATCTGACTGTTTCACTTTTCCCAGTGAAATATGTGCTCACTCACACGTTTCGAAAACGGACTGTTCTACAGTGTCAAGAGCAAATATTACTTTTGGTAACTGTCTGCCTTGCATGGGTATTGTATTAAGAAACTACGGGAGCCCTCTGTAATAAAAAAAGACTGGAACGAATAGCAATATGGGTGTAATCGACGTGCTACATAAAGCGGGAGGCTGCTAAAGGGGGGAAGGGGAGAGTGGAATAGTTAAAAGTCACGGCTCGTACGCATGTCCCTTTGCTGAAGTTGAGCAATGAACAATAAGGAGATTAACGTGATAAATGACGAGAGGTGGGTGGTGCGCTGGGGAATAAACGAAACAAAGCTGGGAAGCGGAAAGCGTGGATCAGGAACGTAAGATGTCGTTAAGGAGAACACGGGGCCTAGGAACCGAACGGAAGGAATGCGCAACGGTGGTGTTCATATGACGTATGAGGCAGGCACGACGCCTTCTTTGCCTGTATTTACGTCTCGCGCGTACCACCAACTATACGTGTGGAATCGTCATTTAAATGACTTATCAAACATTCAGAATAGAGACCACTTACTTTGCGTCGCGATCATCAAGTATCTCAAGACTCATGCCCTCCTCCAGCGAAAGTTCACCCTCTCCTCCCTCAAACTGATACCGAGCGTGAGCAGGACGACCCTCTTCTAATGCTGCACCCAACCCCATTGCCTCCGAAGGTGTTTCAGCTCGTCGGAAATGGTCGCCGTCGTGATCTTGAGGGGAGAAGGTTTCGCCTGCCGCGACACCATCGGTATGGTCCTCCTCGCCCTTCGAGTAATTAGTTTCAAACGGCGACGGGCCAAGAATCGTCGTACGCGTCGCCGCATTGATGTGTTCCAGCAACGACGACGGACGCTGATGCAATGAATCATCGTCCTCATCATATGCAGCATAGTCGGCCTTATTGGTATCTCGCCTTGCGAATAAGGTCCATAAGATACCAAGTAAAACTAAAAAGAAAACTACGCCGGCAGCGATGGCTATGGAAATAAGAATGACAACACCAACGGCTAAGAAATCTGCGAATCCTCTGTAAGATGTCAGAAGCTATGAAAGTGCGCCACCACTTACGACGTTGTTCGAACGTGAAATTCTGGATTGATGAAAACAACGAAGAGATCATCCCTTGGGAGCCCGCAGATGTTGATGTCGTGATATACGGGAAGAACGTTTGGCCATCAAACAGTACAGATGAGGCATTACCGAAAGATGAAGAGACGAGAGAACCAGATACGAGGAGCATACGATCTTGCTCAATTATCGAATTAGCAGTATGCGTATCCTGCAGTGGGACGAGCGCCAGCTGGGAGATATTGGTCGCGGAGTCGAACCCGGAGTCTGGCGAAACGTAAGTATACAGTCATCGGCCTCGAAATAATCGATTAATAACTTACCAATCGTACTCCAGATCACGCCGTCCCAGTGGGTGAGGAAAGATGAGGCTCCGTCAAATGACCTGAACAATCAGGTCAAATCTGATCAAAAAGAAAAAGAGTAATGATACAACTTACTGTCCAGCCGCAAATATGCTGCTCGAGTTGCCATCATCCACAGCCAAAGCCGTGACAGGGCCAGGAATACTACTGCCACCTCCAACAGCACTCCACGTCGAGTTATCAAACGCAAACATCGCTACGTTGGCGGTCGTGCCGTCAGATAAGACTATAGAACCGGAAGCAAAGAGGAGTTCTTGGTTATCCTATAAACATTCCGTTAAAAAGAGCCAGGACTCAGGAAGAATAAAGGAACGCTTACTCCTCCATAAGCAACGCTTGCTACCTCCCCGGTTATGCCAGGACCCAGCTGAGACCATTGCTTCG
The DNA here is from genome assembly GCA_002794785.1 of Coniferiporia sulphurascens. Lineage (NCBI taxonomy): Eukaryota > Fungi > Basidiomycota > Agaricomycetes > Hymenochaetales > Hymenochaetaceae > Coniferiporia > Coniferiporia sulphurascens. The sequence continues at coordinate 1,224,383 of NBBA01000003.1, forward strand.
TGGTAACATCCAATTGACAAATGCCCGAACAGCTAGTGGTGCCTGCCGTGGAAAATGATCCCGCGACGATGACTGTATTTGCCTTTGCCGAAGAAGCCGTTAAGGAACGAACGACGACTTCGGACCCTGACGAAGCTTGCAGAGACTGTAACCCAGACATATCAAGCGCTTGAGTGTCTAGATTGTAGATAGCTATCCCATTGACATTGGCTCCGCTGACACTGAATTCCCCGCCAACATATAGAATATCGCTTGCAACGAGCAGCGTGCGTACCGTCCCATTAACGGGATTCCCTGTCAAACCCTGTGCAACGCCCGATGCCGAATCGTATATCACGATTCCTGAGAAATCTGACGCATCCAACGGAAAAGAAAAGTTCCCTCCTAGGATCACTCTATCTTTTGAGTCTGAACTATTTGTCCAAAATACGCCACTGAGTACAGCCGGTGCGGGTGTTGCCGGATCCTTTGGCAGGGGTGCAGCTGAAACGGATTGACGCCTGTACAAGTTCATGAAGCGAGATGTAGAGAACCAACTGAACGCAGGGCCCCTAGCGTGACGTCTCTTGTTCTGTGAGACGGCCAGCGTCGAGCTATTGGTGTTGTCTTGCAGCTGTAAATTTAGACTGGTGACCTCGGGCACGCCATCACTATCGTCATCACCATTCTGCAGCATAACAAAACCTGTGGCGCCGAATTTGAGCGAAGAGACGACGTTCCCTGCGAGTATTTGTGTCTGGTCCGTGCCATTCCCAACAAACGACATGCTACCAATAAGGAATCCACCAGAGTTCGCCCACGTTGCATTGCTAACGTCCCATACCGCAAACCCGGCGGCCGCCGTGCCAGAACTATCTCCGGCAGCTGAAAGGAGTTTCGTAAAGTTACCAGCAATTTCAACTTGATCATTGACGAAGTTGACGCTGGTAACAGCACCATCCACACCCGCGTCAAAAGGGGTCCATGAATCAGCGCTGACATTATACGAGACAATACCGCGCGCCTTTCCACCTGTGCTCGAAGAATTTGTGTCTGTGAACGAGCCACCGACGTACAACATATCACCACTCAGTACCATGGACGTCACAGGGCCATTGAGGCCGCCATCAGACAAAGTCGTGAGTGAATCACCCTTATACGCTACGATGTTGGTTCCGACCGCGAATGAGAAATTGCCACCAAGAAAAATCGCGCCCGACGAATGATGCGCAACTGCTGCAACGACATCTGTCGTAGATGATACTTCACTGTCACCGATTGCATTGAAGAGCTGGAATGAGACGTTGTCGAGGTCCGTCTCAGTAGCGTTCGACAGCGTGCTGGCTGCATTCACGGTAGCACTGTCACTTAGAGGCCATTCAAAGAACCCGAAACCCTGATGCGTAGTTGTCGAGTTGCTGACAACAGCAGGCCCACTGTTACTCGAATTACTTATCACCGACGTTAGGGAAAGTTCAATCCTATCGGCGACAAGCTCGTATTGTCCATTTTGTCCGGTCCCGGCTGGATCATCCGCCAGGGACATTGTGACTGTTGCAACAAAGTTTGGGGACGAAGGCGTCACTGGGCCACTGTAGATTAGCTGCGATGTGTCCACCTGGACTTGCTGAGAGACAGTGGTGACCTGAGGTGCGATAGCTCCGCCAGGGAAAAAGGTTACTTTAACGCTCGTCCGTGCATCGCAGTCTTGAAAATTAGTGCACCCTGGAATAAGCAGTTTCACGTCGTAATTTCCCGATGCTGAAACGTATGGCATCCACGTGATACTGGGGCTATCCGCGGGAGGAGTATTTACAGCAACAGATGCGGCCAGAATACTTTGAACAGTGCCTGCAATATCCGTTGAGACGTCTTTCTCCGTCCATTGACCGACAAGAGTAACGTTAGACGCGTTTGGAGCAAAGCAAGAAACATTATTCTGCGAAGAGACCGCGGAGGCAAAAGCTCCAGACGAGAGGAGTTGCATAATATGTAAGCCCGAACTGGCACCAGTCCATTCCGACAATGTCAACTGGAAACCAGTCAGATCCACATCATTGGCAAAAAGGAAATCTTGGTATAGGACGGAGGAATCCGTTGAGAGAGGACAAAGGTCACTGCACGTTTGGTTGACTCCGGTAATCGGGTCGACGTAAGTGAGCGTTTGCACGGCGTTGTCCGGTATGGTTGTCAGACTTCCAGATACAATTAAATAAAGCCACAATACACATTAAGAAAAACTGACCTAAATCCCGTGGTTCCATGGTCGCTCTGGAATGTATTTCCCAAGCGGATACCATCCGCATTGAGATCTGCGAACTTCCGCACAGTGATGACAGCCTTGAAACCGTCCGCTGCGAACCAAGTTGATCCCGGGCCATCACCGCCAGCTGGGCAAAGGATATTGTTGATGTCGGAAAATTGGGAGTCTGTAGTCGAGGGGGACGCAGTAATATCTGCGCCCTGCAAGGGTATAGGCACCAAGGAAGAGGAGAATGGTGTGGCGCCTGAGGAGAAGGGGACATTCGGATTATTTGAACCATTGACGGCGACCGAAGAGTTGCTTGCGAAAGCAGTAACGAAAGAGCCTGCAAAGAACAGACTCTCCGCTGAGGAATTGGTGGTTATCGATAATACTTCCGAAGCAGCACCCGACAGTCCACCAAACGGCGGCGCAGACCATGCATTGGCAGTTGTGTCCCAGACCGCCACGGCCTTTCCTGGCGAGGAGAAGGTGCCACCAACCCACACTTTCTTGTTGGAGTCGTCGCAGAACAGTGCCTTGACCTCTCCATCGGGACCACCGCTTCCCAGAGCGTTGAATGATGCTTGGGATGGGGTGTAGGACGCGACATTGCTGGCGGAAGTGCCGTTGATGGACGAGAAGGAGCCAGCGAAGTAGATTGTGTCCCCAAGCGCACACCCTGCATTTATTTTCCCGCCAGCCTCGGTAGAGCCGAGGCGGGAAAGGGAGCCGTCAACGGCTCGAGACAAAAGGGTGGATGTGGTCGGGTCAAACGAGAGGGAGGTTGAATTATCAAATAGATCAAGACCCGCAAACGTGCCTGCGAGACCAACGTTGCCCATGCGATTGAAGTCAACCCTAGGCAACGCAGCAGACGCGAAAGACGGGAAGTGGAGAAGATAGAGGAAAACGACGAGGGCGGGAGGCGTCCACCAGCATCTTGGTATGTTGGTCATAGTAAAGGACGGCCAACCGACATGCGAAAGAATGCGAAAGATGACCAGTTCGCCCCGGTGAGCGCTCGGGAACGTGAGGACAGATGCAGCGTCGAGCGTCGCGTGGGTTTACAACGGGCGTTGCGAACACGGATGGGCTGGCTACTACCGAAATCAAGTCTCGCGATCACGCGATTGCGGCAACCGATTCCCACGGTTATGTACCCCCATAGGTTTTTATACCCGGGTCTGATCAAGTAAAGGTTATATTCAGAAATCTACTGTATCAGCCACGCCCCTACGGCTTTACTAGCAAATCACTCATGTCCGACAACCCCCCTACGGGCACACGGTGAGGCGATACTTGCTCGAATTTGCTGGAAACGCAGCGTCAGCACAACGCCACTACCGCGAGTTCGCCATCACTTACAGTGGATTCTTGTACCGCAGCACAGCCGGTGGCTTTGCATTCTGCAAGACCAGCGTGTTCTGAGCAGACTCCTCGGACAACGCGAGGTGGTGCTCGTTCACGCGTTTCCATTCCTCTACTGATGGTGCGTAGTGTGAGAGCACACGCGTGAGCCACGGTGCTTCATGGCCCCCATCCTCTGTTGTGGTCCCCGACAACAAATCCGACGGGGCGACCTTGGCCACCACGTAAAGGCCCAAAACCGCTATGAACGTATTTCTCCAAAATGGTCCAGTAAAAACTAAAAAACAATCGTAATTTGTCACTGAGATCGGGTGTAACCCACTGGTAAGCCCAGTACGACCCACCTTCCTTGGGATACACTGTCGAGTCATGCGAGGAGTCATGGTGATGACTGTCATGCGAATCATGCGACGCAAATCGGCGCTGCCGGATACAAGGTAAAGAGAGAGTGCGTGCTGGACGCGAGACTGCCCGCAGCGCGGACATTGTAGACGACGACAAAGAGTGACCAGTAGGATTACCGTAAAGGGACAATCGGACAGTGGTCGTGTCGATCACCACGGACCGTCACACTTTTACTTCGCCCGCCATGTCGGCCATTGCATTCTCTCGTTGCCTGCGACAGCGAGCGCTGTCGAGCTTTATTCGGACGCCGAACTGCACTCGGGTCATCCACAGCACCTCTGGACGTTTCAACATTGCCCAGAAATATCTTGAAAAGGTTCAAAAACAAGCCCAGGAGTGAGTCTAAGGTCATTTTGCCGCTTGTTCACCCCACCACCCCCACTCACAAATTTAAACTTATTTTGGATAGGCAAGGTGTATCCGTGGATGAGCTTAAGGAGACAGCAAAGAAGCTAACCTCTACACCGTCCCCTTTACCTGAGGCGTTGAAGCTACAGGCTCGGAAAGTGGACCAGAAGCCCGTGGATGGATCTGCTAAAACATGGAAAAAGAGTGAAAGAAGAGATAATTCACCCGTAAAGGTGCGTTATGACATCTCATACAAACCAGACCTACCAATCGTCTGACCTAACCAAGCCGCTGGCAGACATCATGGACGTGTACAAGATACTACGTACGCCGCACACGGCTGAGCAATTATCAGCGTTATGGACCGCGTTTCACGCATCCCGTTCATCGGGAACTGGACGCGGTTATCTATCCGCCTCCGTTCCCCTCCCCACGTACGAAAGTCTAATTAAAAGAGCAAAGAAGTACCCGAGCTTCATCATTCCCCTCATGCGTGAAGCATCGCAAGCTTCGACGACCGACGGCACCGCTACGGAATCAGCATACGAATTCTTCTTCATGCAATGGATGTTCCATGCTACACCATCCCTTCCCCCTCCAAGCCCCTTGGACGAGCCGCCGCTCGTGTCTTTACCACCTCCATCTCCCGAGCACCCGCTTGCGACAGTCCTTTTCACTCCCCTGCTAGAGTACAAGTCACGCACGACGTTCGCAACGCCCCACCTTGTGCTTACGCTGTACCCGGACCTTGCGCGTTCGCATTCCCTTGTATTGCTACGCGGTGAACTTACGCCGTCTCCCGCTGGTGGTGGACGCTATCTTTTGAGTCAACAGGACGCCCAGCTTCTCGCACTTGGCATGCAGCGCTTCTATTTAGCTGGTAGCACAACGGTGCAAAGTGGACGTGAGGACAAAAATGTCACGAAACGCGCAGAGCTGCTACAAGTCTTCAACGAAAAACCTTCAGAATTCCGTTGGGAGGAGCTTCTACAACACGCAGACCCTAGCTCGTAATGTTTTCGTATCGAACAGATACATACTACATTCGAACGCCTTACCATACCATCCACGAGTTAATGGATGGGGATCAAATTTTCAATTTACGTAATAAATGGCAAACGCGGTAGAAATCATAATTCCGATTCAAACCTACATACTGGAGGTTGTCTAGACATTTATTCTTCACGCAGCGCCAACCTATGGGGGTCCAGCCGAATTGTGACGGCAGATGCAGTGTCGATTAATTAGACAGAGAACGAGTAGCGATAGCTTTTCCCAGAAGAATTAATGTGACGACCTGTTACAGATTATAGGATCTTTTCTGTAGTGATTGGGACTCACATTCATCGTTAAGTAGTAGCCGGCCGAGCAAAAACTCGAAAGGAACTTGCAGCTGCTGGTAGCAATAGGACTGGAGGTGCATGCCTTAATAGTTTACTCCAATCAAAATGTTATACAGCGTTTTCCTCTTGACGTATTCTATACATTTATTCATAAACAAGGGCCTTAAGCGCAAATGTAAATGAGGGATACATACGTGCGCTTGTGTGTAGGAGCTAGTAGAGAGACTGACCAGGGGTTCTACTAATGATCGACGTAGAGATCGACGCTCCGGTCCGGGTAAGTACATGTGGTCAGGCACATTACATAAGGGCACTTATCGCGCCAAGGTCTCCCCGGCAATGTCATGCCACTGAAATGCGCCCAGTACTGGTCCCTGTCTTCGTGCATTGGGTAGTAATTACTCGTTTTGAACCGCAATTTATCTGAGCGAAATCACCCCTGCTGATCAGTTATGAACGGACTTCGGTATTGTAATTGAACGTCGAGGAACGAGACGAATATGAAAATGAAAAAAAAAAGTGTGCGGGAGATCAGCGCGCGCACATGGATGCCAATGGAGCCCGCAGATAAAAGAGTTCCGGCATGAGTAGTGCTTTCTTTCCTTCCGACCGCCATGGTCTCTGGAACGCACCCTCGATCGGATTCGTCATCTGACGAACAAGTCGACAAGGAAAAGTACCTCGGCGGCGAAGGTCAACCTGGGCCAGAACACCACGTCGTCAACGCCCAGGATGAGGCTCCTGATGCTTTCTACGTCCAGAAGTATGGCGTCTTAGGTCCTTTCCTTTCAAAGCTCTTTGCAAGCGGCGTGGAGGCAAGAGGCGTCCAGCGCGTTCCGGAGGATGAGAGGGATCCGAAGAACATGTGGAACAAGTACGTCGGCTCTTGGTTCGACCGAGTGTCTGCTAAATGTATATTTCCAAAACCGCTTGTATAGCTTGCTCATGTGGTGGTGAGCTCTTACCCACGTCCTGTCCGGCATTCAGCTTCTCATTTCCGTCTTCCGTCTTAGGTCCGTTAACACTGTATTGACAACGATCCCAATTGGTGTCCTTGCTCAGGAGTTTTACACACTCACTTTACCGTGAGTTTTGATGATTCTAACTAGCTGGGCATAATTCTAAACCTGCGAACGATAGTCATGCTATCGCAACCATATTTTGCTTCGGTGCTCTCGGTGCCCTTGGTACTGCTTTTATAGCAACGCTGGGCCCGCAGACAGGTCTCCGTACTATGATCATCTCACGATATAGCTCCGGTTACTTCGGTTGTACTATCTATTCTATCTTGAATATCCTTACGCAGTACGTCAAATTTGCTCCTGCGCCACCTTTCGATTTAATAGGTGACCGCATTTAGACTCGGCTTCTCCACAACCTGCGTTATCTTGGGCGGACAGACTCTCGCATCCATCAATCCAGGAACGCTTCCTCTTGTGGTTGGGATCATCATAGTCTCTATCTGCAGCTTGATCCCCTGTTTCGTTGGATACAATCTTATCCACGTCTATGAGCGCTATGCGTGGATGGTAGTGACAATTATAATGCTGATGCTGTGGGGCCTGGGCGGGAAAGCTGGTTTTGATCTTAACGCACAAAAACCGCTTGAGGATACCGGCAGGAATCTTGCTGGAGATGTTTTGAGTTTTGGCGGGATTGTCTTCGGTTCTTTTACTGGTGTGAGTTACATAATGAAATCACGCTTTGTTTATTCTGACCCCGTAAACTTGTGTGTTCTAGTGGGCACCGGTAGCGGCCGACTACAATTGCAGACTTCCTGCCAATTCGCCACCAACCAAAGTGTTTCTACTCACCTTTTTTGGACTATTCATTCCAATCACATTTGTCGAGATTCTTGGAGCCGCTTTAATGACGATCACAGACCCGGCTTACACGGATGCTTTTGCCAATGGAAGTACGGGCGGTCTATTGAGTCAAGTACTTTCCCCTTGGAAGGGCGGCGGAAAGTTTATTCTTACTCTACTCGCCCTTTCTGTCATGTGAGTGATTTATATCCCTTCTCCAACGTTTATTGATACGAAAGTTTTTCCGCAGAGCAAATAATATTCCGAACACGTACTCTGCTGGACTTTCTATGCAAGCATTGGGGCGTCCCTTCGCACTTGTTCCTCGTTTCCTCTGGACCTTCCTTGCTTTCGTTATCTACACTGTAGCCGGCGTTGCAGGACGCGAACACTTCTCAGAGATTTTGTACGCCGGTCCATCTTCTTCATAATCATCCATTGTTACTCATCACCGGATCACCCCCTTATACTTGATACTTTTTTTAGGTCCAACTTCCTTTCAATTCTCTCGTACTGGACTGCGTTCTTTATTGCGATCGTCGCGGAAGAACATTTTATTTTCCGCAGGAAAGGTGGCCCGTTGGGCGGATACGACTTGGATGCGTACGACGATATTAAGAGGTATGTGGTGAAGTCATTGATTTTGCACGCATTTTATTCCTGGATTGAAAATTTCTTCCCAGATTACCGCTCGGTGCTGCAGGTATTTTTGCTGGTTGCTGCGGTGTTGCTGGAGCCGTGGTCGGCATGGCCGAAGCTTGGTACGTCGGACCGATAGGTGCACGCATAGGTACTTTCGGCGGCGATCTTGGCTTTGAAGTGAGTAATCTCCTCGGCGATCGTGGTTTGCTCAATAGGCATTAATCTCATCCTTCCTCTAATAAAGCTCGCGGCTGCGTTCGCTGCAGTGACATATCCGCCATTGCGTTGGCTCGAAATACGTTACACCGGTCGATAGTTACATTTACGAGAGCAACTCCCGCATGTCTGGCATCTGCACTGAGTGTCAATTCCTTTCTGTTTCTTTTTCTCAGGTACGAGTACTAGTGTAGTGTGTTTTGTAGGTCTGCTGTAATTCAATGTTTGATCGTGTTATGCTTTCCATTTCCACGTCCCTTTCTCCTTGGCATCGCACCACCGAACGTAAGCAACGCAAATACTCGCACCGACCAGTAGGACCCCATCGTAGACAACGAGATCGTTATACCTCTTCTTCAAAACACTGAGTCCAAACACCGTGTCGAAGGACGTCCCCCGACTGTGGCTCCCCAAAATCACGCCAGCAATAGGGGGTCCTGCTATCGCTCCAAGCCCACGAAGAAAGTAGATAGAGCCATTGACGGCGTCGTAGTTCTGCACGCCGTAAACTTCCGTGATTGTTGTGGGAAGCAACGCGTTGTATCCACCGGCGAGAATTCCGTACGAAACGACGAAGACGATGAAGCGCACATGCGACGCGTTGTACCAAAACGCGAGCACGGATAAAGAAGACAAAAGAACCTGATAAATTTATTAGCAATTGAGTGTAAGTATCTAATTACCTATATAATTGGTACCCTGCTTACGCTGATTACCAGAGTGTTTTGTCGTCCAACGCGGTCTGCCAGGATGCCCATGACGATGCGTGCTATGCTGTTTACGGCATTATATAGCGCTAGCAGTAAAGACCCCGTCGAACTCGAATATCCGAGAACAGAAGTCGAGAACGTGTTGAGGTAGAAGAGGGGCACGATATTCCCAGCTGCCTGCAAGAAACACCCTACTGCCTGTATAAGGAGAAATGATATCAACACAGAATCAAGCTACTTAAACATCTCGACGCACTTGAGCCAAGAAGGTGCCCCTCATCACAAGGTTTCCATTTAGCCTGGTCGAACCCGGCCCCCCGCGCCTCCGAGCCTCAAACCCCGGCGGTTGCTTTGGCACGCAAGCGACGGGGGCCATCAATACCAATGTCATTAGCCCCAGGATCCTGAGCGTCCACCGTCCACCGACTTTATCGGTTAAAAGTGTTTGAACGACGGGCGCTAGTACCAAGCCGCCGACGCCGTTGCCTGAGAGTATGAGACCCATGGCAAATCCGCGGTGACTATCGAAATAGCGCGGGGCGAGGGACATAATAGGGAAGTAAACAAGCGTGGCGCCGATCCCATAGAGAAGCGCCTGAGTGAGAAAAAGATGCCATAGCTAAGATGTGTGTGTATATGTGTGCCTTTGTGAGCCCCCTTGTTTGACCTGTCTGAAGCGGAACATACTTTCGTGCTGAAACTAGCCAAGAAAAGTCCCAGGCTCATGATGACTGTTCCGGTTAAAGTTATAAACTTGAGGTTTTTAGTCCTAACAATAAGTGGGTTGACAAAGATGCCTCCACCCCAGGTTAGGCCGTACCCCAGGGTCCCCACAAGAGAGACGAGCGCGTCCTGACCCTGTGCGTCTGTTATATTTGTCTGCGGGGACGTGTAGAACTCCTGAAGAAAGATTTACGACAAGTCAGTGTTAAAACTTCTGTGGTACACACTGAAGTTTATTTGGAATTTGGGACTACTGGCCTGAAATACACCATAAACGGTGTTTAAACCAATTATCCAAAAGATCATGATGAATCCGCTGATCAACAGAAGGACTTGGTATCGACGAGTTGGTCTGGAATCCAACACGGCATCTCGAGGTGGATCGAGAGTCCCGGGAACACCGGCGTTGATCTCATCGAGCTCGACCTCGTTCGAAATTCTGGAAGTAGCGGCTGCCTGGTCGTTTGGTGGACTGGCAACTCGCGATACTATCTGTGATGTACGGACTTCTCGGATGCGACCGTGCTGATCGCAACTTTGCGAGGCCATTATTTTCGAAACTTGCGTAACCGTTCGACTACAACTTTTCAGGGTGTAGTTGGCCCAACAGCTCTTGTAGCAGCAAGTAAGAGCTACACATAGAATAATACAAAAGCGCTGCGCATGTCCGACGGATGCCGCATAGACCGGACCTGACCACAGCCAATAGGAATGTCGGGTATGCCTAAACGAGGATCGCCGGCCTAATGTCGTGACTTTACTTAAGCAGCGAGCTCGTAACGGTACACTTGTCACTTGTCCTACCAGTTCGGATTAAACTTGCTTTTGGAAACATTCGATAGGTCCAGTGGCGTGCTGTCCTGGTTCGAATGAACAACTGACTAGTGACAACGACGCGGGCACCGATGGCTCGCGCAACTGTGATGACGCCGGACCTCTACGCCTCACTCTAGTTTTGTACTCGGTTTGTAGTCAACCTGTAGGTTGTTTTGTCGGACGCCTGAGTCGCAAATCGCTGTGTTTATATACCTCCTATCTCAGATGCTTTGCCTCGTCAAAAAACAGTCGATCCAAATATTGTTAGATCGATCCATGTACTAACCCTAATCCCTATTCAATTGATAGGCCACCCGTCATATTTGCGTACCTCCCCGAGAAGAAACGAGGCCGAAGACTGGTCCAATTTCATGATCCTAGATTATAAGCATTACTCCTCACGGCAACTACTGGTCTGGAAACATCCTGGTATCGCATCATTTGAAACTTTCACTTGCGCTCTCAAGGAATTCCTGTTTATATTTGCGGAGGACCCTAGTGATCAAATAAGCTTACTAGGCAACCCTCAAAAATACACATCCCCTGCTGCAGTATTGTTTCAAAAAACGATTCCCCGAACGAACCCTTCTCCGGCCTTCGACAGAGCTTGATCATCCTTCATCAATATGCTAATGTTCTTCCGGGGCTTGCCGGTCTCATTACAGGCCCAGCACGTCTTCCAAACGCTATCGGTTGCAAGTGGCTATATAAAAGGGCAAAGAGATTCCGCGTTCAGCATAATCCTCCCCTTCCCCCAAGTGTTCACTTTCCCTCTACCTTCGACGCCAAAACACCTGTGCATAAAATCCCCCCTCCTCCCCCTCATGAGTCTGACAAGTAACGATGCTAGTGGTGAAGCCGCAGATGGGATGATAGTTCGCGTGGGTGATTTTCAGTTTTCCCACTGCGAGTGTGATGTTAAAGCGACCGCAATTAGTATGCTGCATGTTAGTATTATTGTGTCAAACCTCAGCAGACTCTACTCATTCAGTGCCGTTCAGTCGCAACAATCACGCTATTGGTGAGTCGATTTTGCTTCACGCATGCGCGAGACTTAATGCTCTACTGTATTCCGTAAGGTCTACGACAGTCTCCTCACATTATCCGAAGAGGTGTGTACAAGGTATCGATAGGTCAAACAATATTTCAACCTTCATCAGGTCGCACTTGTCTGGACTTCATCAATATCCTTCGCGAAAGTCATAACTATCTTTAACCGATACCTGCCTTTTGCTACCACAGTGCAAGGAGTGATAGGTACCGGATTTTCTTGTATTAGTGTCCTCTTATAAATGGCCTGTCCAGATTTAATGTCGGATAGGGATGTTTCGGTACGCATTGCACATTTAGCACATTTCTCGGTATAATTAGAAGGCATTTTACTGATTTGAGACGACCGCCAGACGTGTAATTCCTTCATGATCGTTCAGAGTGGTTCGTTCGTTCAGCTCCTTTCTTTTATAGTAAAATACAGTTTCAGCGTTTGCGACAGTCCTCATTTGCTCCTCATTTGTAGTAGCTGAAGGTGAGTCACGGGCTGCATGCACATAATATTTTTGCTGATTGTAATTGCCACGATCCGCTCGGAAGGCATATTACTGATGCGCGTCTACGCTATTTGGGAGCGAAGAAAGGATATACTCATCATCCTGCTTTCTGGGTACTTCGTGAGCAACGAACTGTCACAGATACATACACTTACACGCTCAATCTACACGCATTTAACAGATCGCCGTGGTCTTGGCATATATTTCATCGGTGTTTTACGCCGTATCAGTCGAAACAAGTACGAACAGAAGGCTTATAATCGCTATAAGCGACATCTCCGACTGATGATCCTTTGGACTGTAGTTCCCGTCCACTTACAACAGACTGGCTGTCTCTACGTCTTTAACGGCCGGGCAGTGTGGGGCGCTTTATCCGCTCTTCTCATCTACGAAACGTGTATGTTTCCGTAATAATCGCATTTGCGTCAAAACCTGACTCCTTGCAGTTATGATTAGCCTTCTTATAACCAGGGTTTTCCTGCCACGTAAGAAACCATTGATTTCGTATGATATCCCAATCGTGTGTTGATCAACAAGGCTTTTTCGGTAGGTTACCGCCTAGGGGGTTTGAAATCGTCGCTCGTTAGAAGGCTGTACAAAGACGGTTCGAGCCTTGATATCTTTCCGTTAGCTCACGAAAGCAGATACTAATGACATACGTGTTTGAAGGTGTCCTGTTTTACGTTTGCGTACTTTGTAGGTTTTGGATGCACACATATGAACGATAAACAAACTCGACTGACTGACATGGTTGCGCTGACTCAACAGTCCTGAGTGTTGCAAACCTCATATCTGTAGAGAGCGCACCAGTAAGTGTTGCCTTCAACAAGCGTGGTCCCAATTGAATTTGTGATGCTTATTCATGACAATAGCCGGCTTTATGCTTTTTTTTCCTCACGTAAGTAACAGGTCCTTATATTGGTTCCCCTTCAACGCATATGTATCTTGCTGCGACAGAACTCAGGGCGCGTTGCACAGTGTTATGTGCAACCGCCTCGTATTAAGATTGCGTGGAATGCATAGCCCGACTTTTACGCGAACCAATCCCGCAAGAAGCGAACTGGAGTTCGGAAACCGCAGTTACCCTAATGGTGATGTCACATGTCTCACTTCATGTATACAGGACTTGGGAACTGGAGAACTTCGCTCACTCTCGGATACTGCGGCGGCGTAGCTCTTACTACTGCCGGTATATATAGCTCTACTTTTATTGTATTGACCAATGAGTAGACCTTACTACATAGGGCTTTTGGAAGCTGCATTGCATTACAAATAATATAAACCTCTTTCGACGACACGGCTACGAAAAAAATGCTATACATAATTATGAATCGGTTTTGCTAAGATATTCAAATTACTTTCTCTTCTAACTTATCAATAAGTATTCTGAGTGCGGAATCCCCGGGGTCCGTTATGTAGACCCCGGCACTCCATCACCACCCGACGCGTCGTTACACGACTGGGGTCGCGTTTCGTGCGCTCAGTGGCCGAGACTCTGTTATTCTCTCGCAATTTCTCTTGCGTGCCCCCGAATTTTGCCTCTCTTGCTTGTTAATGGATCCTACTGAGCTTCCTCAAGAAGTAATTCTGTCTATAGAGAGAATTCTGAACGTGCAGAATACGTCCTACTCCGATTCTCTGGAAACGTTATCTTCATTGTTTAGTCCTGTCAGCTCGCTGAATGGGCTCTTTCCTGACGGTATGCACGCAAGATATGATATATGGATTCGTTTTTTAAACCGAAAGGTTTTCAGAGGCATCGTTGAGCCAGCTCGAGGATGCTCAGACTCGCCTAACGCAAGACGCTCAAGAGTTGCAGGCCGAAATTGATTCCCTTCGGACTGAACTACAGAGGAGCCAGGACCCTCAGAAAATGCAACTGATTCAGGAAATGATTTCCGTATGTATGGATACATCACTAGTTCAGGTTGGCCCCACAAAAATATTTGAGCATTGAGCACCTGTTCATCTAGGACCTCATGAGCCAAATGTCCCGTATACGCGAGCAAGCAACCGAGTCCGAGGCCGTCGTACGCAATGTAACGAAGGATATTCAACAGCTGGATCTTGCCAAGAAGAATCTGACTTCTAGTATGACGGCTTTAAAGAGGTTGCAGATGCTTGGTGAGTCAACTTACGACTCAGCCTAACACTTCTTATATTCGTCCTTCAGCGAACGCGCTCAGTCAATTAGAGGAGCTGGTGAAGGAAAAGAAGTATGACGAGACCTCTCAGACGCTAACAGTAAGCGGTGGTAATGCGTCTACCTCGTCGGATATGTGATGTCGTCGTTAAAGGCCGTCAAGGAGCTGTCCGCACCATTCCGGACTTGTCTGTCAATCCCTCAAATCGCGCTCTTATGGGCACGAATACAGACTTTGCAGGGCGAGCTGCGGACGAAAGTTGACCATGACTTTGATGCATTGTGTGTGAATGAATCAGTCCTTGCTCCACTTGTCTGACCAGGCTTGTCCACCAACAGCTTCCTTCCAGATCCTGTGAATCCGATAAAACCAGCTCTCGTATCAAGTGCATGTCTTGTAGTTGACGTGATCGGGGACGACTTCCGCGCACATCTTATTGATCGCTACTGTGCCATTGAGCTCAAGGAATATCGACGCATTTTTCGTACCTCAGACGAAGCTGGCCAACTAGACAACCTCCCGAGGAGATTCGCTTTTTTCCGAAGGACATTACAAACTCATGATAGCGAGAAGGCGCGGGTGTTCCCATCAGAGTGGCAAGTTGGACAGCACATGTGTGCTAAATTTATTGACTTCACTAGGTGAAACATTTTCCGGCGCGAGCAAACTCACAGTGTGGCTAATATCTTAACAATCCAGAGAAGACTTTGCTATACTTCTTGAAAAGGCTGGGGGCTCTTTGACGAACTCTACGTTGATGCAGTCTCTGCAGCAGGCAATAGACTTTGAATCTTTCATTGGAAAAAAATATGGGATGGCTGTAGGTAATCGCTTCTCAACGTCTTATATTTCTAACGACCATATCTCAATGTTCGGTGATATTAAAGTTACCAGATCTACTGAAGTTATCTGCAACTTATAATTCACGGCCTGTAAACTCGCTCGCATCCGCGTTTGAGCCCTATATGACGATATTCGTCGACGCACAGAACAAGTGAGCACAGACAATTATAACAGAACAATGAGTTAACAGAACTACTCACAGAGTGCTGTCTGACATGCTCTCACCGTACCGCGGCAAAAAGTCGCGTTCGTCGCTAGACGCCGCTCCCTCATCGAACACTGAATCTTCATCGACCCCGGCTGTTGTTCTGCCTTCGTCAACGGAATTGTTTTACTTCTATGGTCAGATACTCGAGCAATGCTCAAAGCTATTCATTGGGAAGCCCTTGCTTGATCTCGCCAACTTGATGAGGAAATGGTTGAAGATCTACGCAGGTACGCGCGAATTCCAACATTTTCATTGTCTTATTTCTTGTTGATAACTAGTGCAGAGGATGTCCTTCTTCCCAGTCTGAAGAAGTGAGTGAAGTTGGCTTTCAGAAAAGCCATACATGTAACTCACGGGACATAATAGGCCAACTAATCCGATTCGTCAATCTTTGGATGCTCGTTACGATGTACACGAGCTCAAAACTGCGTGCCTCTTGGTTAATACTGCAGAGTATTGTCAAGTGACGGCATCAGAGGTTTGTCTATGATACTTTCCTAAACGATAAGATTCAATAGCTGCTCTCTTATTAGCTCGAGGAAAGGATAATGGATAAGATTGCAACTGAGCTTAAGGGCAGCATCTCGTTTCAGGCGGAACGAGACTTGTTTATCAGGTAAGCAGCTCGGGTTT